>CM067331.1:77718333-79025000 GCA_034376525.1 Nicotiana benthamiana
TCAATACCACATAAGAGGGGGAGGGGGGTGATCTGTGTGGTACCTAATTTTTTTATCTAGAAGAACCTTGCCTTTATAGGTGTTCTAACTACTACTGTTGCAGAATTAAAAGTACAGAAAATAAAGAACACATAGATTTTTATGTGGAAATTACATGGCTCAAAAGGTGAAAAAACCACGACCTACTACTAAGTAGGATTTTCCTAAACATTTACTAAAATCACTGAGACAAAACAACATTTACAAAAACTTTTTGTAAACCTAAGGATTAACTCTAATCCCAGTATGACACACAAACTCAACTATTGTGACACTTTCAAGTTAACTCTAACTTGAATACTAAAGGTACACCTTTAAACCACCTACTACAGTTGAACTAGAATAAGAATCAACACAATGAAGCACGTTCTTCTATCTCGTTCAAGTAGCTTTAGGAATGCACACTCAAATCTCACATAAATTGCTTGCAAAATTGCCTCGCCTTTTTGCTCTCAGTTTAGTTTCACTTCTACGTTTGTGCAATTACCTGTAAAGAGAACAATCACAGTTATTTAATGAGTTAGTAATTATAGTTTGATGAGACTCAATTGATGATCTTCCATCGAAGTTATGTCCTTGAACATTACAAACTCCAACTTTATCCTTTATCCGGATTGTGTTCTCTTCCTAGAAGGAGACTTCCTCTCCTTATTCAATATGCAACATTTTTGATCAGTTTAGAAGATATTGTTGCTTAATCCTTGAGACATATCTTCTTCACTTATAACTCACATGTATAGGTTGATAAACACTGTGTGTTTCATGATGAACCTGGTCCATACTGAGTTCATTTGTCATTCTTCAAAACTTCACCTGGACCTGGGCCAACAAATTTCCCCTTTTTGATGATAACAAACTCTGTGCTTTTACTGTTCAAAGAACCTGTAGGAGCTCAGCTTAAACATCAACACTTTTACTTAAATTTTAACTTAACATTAAGGATCGGGTTTAATTTAGGTCATAAATATCACATTATTCAAAATAAAGAGTAAAGCACAACATCTCTTCCTCCTTTTGGCATCATCGAAAAATTGCATATACATTGTAAATCCCAAATTTAAATAATTACTCATGGCCACTGGGACAACTGCAAGTGAAAACATGGTTCAATTAATCAACAATCAACAAACAAAATTAAATGTTAAGATCAGAATCTTCATAGAACAAGAGAAAAGCCATTTTCATTTATAAGGATATGTTTCCACCAAAAAACCACAAGAAGAAAGAAAACTTTCCAAACATGAGCAACAAATAAATAGAAGAAGTCCCAAATCTGGGTCACTGGGGATTCTATATGGGTGCAGAAGACAAGAATGGTACATTCTAAGGCTTTGAGGAACTAGAGGGCTAGGTTTGGTGAAGGTTGAGCATATTCTGAAGCATTCCATCACTCTTCTCCTTTTCTTTGCTAGCTCAACTTTACGACCATCTCTCTAAGTTTCCAATTCAGCAACACGAGCATGCAACCTAGCAATTTCAACATCCTTGGTTCCATATTCTTGAAACAAAGCCCTAACCTTGTTGTTCACAAGAGTCTTCATAGAAGAACCATGTTTAACTAGGGTACCATTTACTGGATAGTCACAAGCCATAAGAGTCCTAACATAAAAGTGTTCATTGCTTGATGCCATCTCCCATTTCTTCAAAGGCATTTTCAACCTTTCCAGAACAGTAGCCAATAGAAATCCATATGGAGTGTCATGAGCTTCTGAGCCATTAATGACCCTATCCAGCAATTTCACAATGAAGGCAAGCCAATTTATCTGTATTCCTCTCACAATACACTCCATAAGAACAAGGTCCATGTAGTTGGCAGTGTGCCTCCTTTCCTGTCTAGGCAGCATGCATTTGTTAACAAATTCAAATAGGACCTTGTGCTCAGCCCTCATCTCACTTTTCTGCACAAATTTGGCTTCAGGCACATCTTCAGCACTTGCAGTATCACAAAAATTTCTGTTGATTTGGAGATCAGTAGGGAGAGAATCTAGACAAGGCCACCTCTGCCTAGTATAATCATCATATCCCACACTGGGTATGTCTAGAATCTCACCCAATTTGGATGCATCAAAACTCACCTTTACTACTTTCACCATGCTAGTGACAACTCCATTCTTCACTATGGCATTAGCTATAAACTCAATCAATTCCTTCCTAGCCAGCTTTCCAATCCATTTCAAGAACCATGTCCTTCCACCCTTGTGCGGCTAGAGCGTCCACCACTCTTCTCATTCCTGGCTCATACTAGTCTTTCAACAATTTTCCTTTCAAAATATTTCTTCTGTCAAAGATGGCAAACCTAACTTGCTCTTTTTTAGATTCCTCCTCCTCTTCTTCTCCACTCCATTCTTCTTCTTCTTTAGAAATCTTTGCTTACTTTCTTTTCTTTGTTGACTTAGAAGCATTTGGAGTCATTTGTGCAGAAGCCTTGCGCTTCTTTGGATCATAACTGGCTCCAACTCTTTTCAAAATGTCAGCTAAAGTTTCCTCAATAGATGAACCCGGTTCATCTTGTTTTTTGCTCAAATGAACAAGCCCTTCAGTAGCCTCCCCAGAGCCACTTCCCCCTGACTTGTTGCCACTCTCTTCAACTCCTCCACAGATAGCAAGAACCTTTTTCTTTCTTTTTACCTCTCCTCCTACTTGACTCAGCCCCCTTTACATCTTTTACAGAACCAACCAAAATAAACCTATTTTCTACATTTTCAACCACATCAGAAAATACCAAACAAGTGTTTGCCTCAATAGGGATTTCTTGATTTTTGTCAATGTCAGAAACCCATGTTCTTCACCTTCATTGGCAGAAATAAAAGCTTCAGACTCCAAGTTGGAGTTAGATTCTTGAACAGGACTTTCCTTCTTTTGGCTAGCCTGCAATTTCTCATTTATGGCTTTTCTTAGAGACCCCGAAGCCATAGTTTTCCTAGCCAACATTTTCTTTCTACGAAATCTAGGTTTTGGGGAAACACTAGAAGGACTAGATGAAGTCGTATTAGAACGGGATGCTGGTGGGGGAGTGCCCGGATTATCTTGGGGGTTAGTCATGGTGAATTTCTAGAGAAGATTTGGGAGGTTTGAAGAGAAAAGAGATGATCAGAAGTGGAGAGGGTTTTTCGACGATTATGAAATAATGAATAAGGGTGTGGTCAGTATTTAGAGATGATTAGTACTAATTGAGGTAACAGTAGCTTTTTCAAGAATCTAATCAAAGTAGAATTCTGGTCTCTTTACTGATTATTATGCCTCGCTAGATTTTAGGCAAAATTTCCGTTTTTAGAGTTTAGGAGAACGGAACTGGTTCAATGCTCAACGGATAAAATTTTTGGGAGTTTGACGAAAGTAGACTTCTGCTCATGCTTGAAAAATTAATCTTTCTAATTGTGCAAAGTATAGAAAACATACCTGAACTTTCTCGTGAGTGTATACTAATGAACAAGGTTCTTCAAGGAGAACTCTTTTTTTTTTTTTTTGCTTTCATTGATATCAACAAAATTTACAATGAGTAGTTCATAGTAGTAGTATAGACTAACTACTACTCTACAAATCAAAACTATGCTACTACAACAATGTACATCTACGGCTAAGGGTAATGGTTAAGCTGTCGTAGTCCCGTTTGTCAATGCTTACATTTTCTGCCTCGAATATGAATGAGCATTGCAACCTCGCGACAGAACTGGTTTTCCTCTAATGGTTTCCCCTCAAATCTAATATAATTTCTACTTCTCCAAATGAGTGCAACTGTGGTTACAAAGGCAGTAGCCACAACTGCCTTATGCCACAGCTTGCTTCTAGCTAAGCAGCATACCCATTGTATTTCAGAATCCCATTTGCCAATTGTTCTGTTATAGCCCAGCCAACAACATATTCTATGCCACAGTCGACATGTGACTGGATATGTGAAATAAAAATGGGCAAAGTCTTCAACTTGGTGATTACAAAATACACATTTCTCATCCACATTCACTCCAATCTTCAATAATCTGTCGACAATAGGGAGTCGACCTTGAGCAGCAAGCCAAGCAGTGAATTTATGTCGAGGCATAACATTGGTTATCACAGCAAATTCTTCCATTCCACCCTAGGAAAGATAGGAAGCAGAACATGATATAGTGTCTGTATTTGGAACTTGCCTAGCCTGCACATTCCATCCAGTCTATGCATAAGATCACCTTGCAGTTTTTGATCATTCAGAAGAGGAATCCTGCTTTCTATAATTTTTCTAACTATCCAAGATGCAGTCTTGGGAATGGGCATTGTTGCAATGTCACAGCTTTAATATAATAATAATGTATCCATTTGATCCATAAACAATCTTTCTTCCTAGCCAAATCCAACAGTAGCTTAGTGATAGCAGCCTTATTCCATACCTGTATGTCAATAATGTTGAGGCCTCCAGCAGAGATAGGTCTACATATCCTTTCCCATGCTACCAATGCTCTTTTAGATATTGTTGCACTACCAGTCCATAAGTAAGCTCTGCAGAGAGCTTCTATAACTTTCAGCACTTTCTTCGGTAAGATGAATATTTGTGCCCAATAAGTTTGGATCCCAAATATCACAGTTTTAATCAATTGACTCCTACCTGCATAAGCTAATAATTTGGCAGACCAGCAGGTTATTTTTTCAGTTATCCTCTCTATCAGTGGCAGGTAATGGTGGATGGTAAGCTTCTTAGAGTGGAGAGGTATGCCTAAGTATTTGAAGGGTAGTTGCCCCTCAATGAATCCCAAGGACTCAAGTATGGCATCTTTGACAGTCTGATGAACTCCAGCCAGATAAATAGCACCCTTAGAATTGTTAGTAGACAGTCCAGAAGTTGCAGAGAATTTTAGGAAAGCATCATGCAAAATCTGAATAGAAATAGTGTCAGCTCGACAGAATAGGAGAAGATCATCAGCAAAACAAATATGGGCACAGTTCAACTTCCTGCATCTTGGATGGAAGTTAAAATCACCATTTCTATGCACCTGAGCCAATATCCTATTCAAGTATTCCATAGCAAGGACAAACAAGTAAGGTGACATAGGATCACCTTGACGAATACCCCTTCTAGCAGGAAAAGGCTTAGTGAGACCACCATTCATCACTAGTGAGTAAGTCACAGAAGAGACACAAGCCATTGTCCAATTAACAAACTTGGCAGGGAATCCTAGATCAATAAGCAATTGTTTGAGGGAACTCCATTCAAGAGTATCATATGCCTTCCTCAAATCCACCTTCAAAACACACCTAGGAGATATACCTTTTCTGGAATATCCCTTGAATATTTCATGGCTAAGCAGGATATTATCAATTATGCTCCTCCCTTCAATAAATGCTGACTGGGCTTTACCAACAAGATCATCAATAACAGATTTCAGCCTCCTAGTAATGACCTTAGATATGATCTTATAGATAGTGGTGCAGCATGCAATAGGTCTATAATCTTTCACTGTTCTAGGAGCTTTAACTTTAGGCACAAGGGCAATGGCAGTGGTATTGACCATGTAAGGCAGCTTACAAGTAGAAAAGAACTCCTTTGTAGTAGCATTTACATCCTCCTTTACAATCTCCCAGTTTCTAGTAAAGAACTCCACAGGGAAACCATCTACACCTGGTGCTTTGTCTTTAGGCATATCCTTGATAGCTTCAGTGATTTCATCCAAAGTAACATCCTGAATGAGTGACCTTTGCTGTGCTAAGGTCAGACAGTATCCTTCCTTAACAATAACAGTGTTTATACAAGGCATTTCATCAGCACTTTCACCCATTAATGACCTGAATACATCAATAAATTCCTGCTCCACAGCCAAAGGATCTGTTAGCTTAATACATGCATCTGTGTATATAGAAGTAATATTATTCTGACTGGTTCTGATCCTCCATTGAGCATGAAAATATTTTGTATTGGTATCTCCACATTCTATCCAGCATGCCTTTGATTTCTGCCTCATGATTTGTTCTTCTACATTGCTCCATTTCTCAATATCATTAAGAGCTTTTTTCTCCTCTTTAAACAGTTGCTCAGAAAATGGATTATGCAGTAGCTGGTTCTGTATAATATCCAGTGATTCTCTAGCATGAATTAGCTTCTGTTTGTAGGAAGCCATATGCCTGTTCAGTTCTTTTAAGTGCTGCTTTAAGTTCTTCATTTTGTACCATATTTGTTGCAAAGGTGAACCTTCACATTTCTGAGACCATACATGCTGCAATATAGAAGAAAACTGAGGATCCTCCATCATAGCATTATAGAATCCGAAAGGTTTAGGATGCAATAACTTTTGACTCCCAAACTGTATGAGAATAGGGGAATGGTCAGAGACTGAGGGATTCATAAAGTCAGCTTCTATATGTCTATATTGTTGAAGCCACTAAAAATTACCAAGTGCCCAATCAATTTTGCTATAAACCTGCTTATTTGTCCATGAATACCTCCACCCTTTAGATCTGAGAGGGGTCAATTGAAGATCAGAAATAAGCTCTTTAAACCCTCTAACTTCAGCATCTGTAACAGGAGATCCAATCCTATCATCAGAATATAAGACAGAATTGAAATCACCACTGATTAACCATGCATCTTGACTAGGAACATTTACTAATCTCAGATCATCCCATAGCTGCTTCCTCAGAATTGCAGAATTATGAGCATAAATGAAACTCAATTGTATTCTGATTTTATTAACAGGATCCTCTAACAGGCAATGAATAAACTAGTCACTCACACAGGATATATGGATCTGAATGTATGGTTTCCAGATTAGCCATATTCCCCCATTGACAGCATTGATATAGTTGCATTGGACCTTCCATCCTTTAGCAATTTTATCAACAATCCTCTATGCTTTGTGTTCCTTAACTCTAGTTTCAAGGCATCCCAGGACATCAACTTTATTTCTAGCCAGAAAGTTTTTCAGTTCTTTCTGTTTATGGACTTTATTAAGCCCTCTAATGTTCCAGGTAACTATAATCATAAAACATTACGTAGCAAACTCGAAGAAGGGCCAGGATCCTGCTGCTGCCCCCTCCTTCCATCATCAAGAAATCCAGCAACAGCCTTACCCTTATCTTGGTCAATCAATACCTCAATATCACCACTATCCTGATTGCCAGGATCATCTAGATCAGTCCCCTGACTTGCAACCATATCAGTATTGATTTGGACCCTCTGCATCCTCTCAACATGTTGAGCAGATTGTACTAGCAAGCTAGGCAATGTATTTGCAGGCATTGCTTTACTTTCCAGTGCATCTGCATTAGCTTTAGATATCCATTCCTGCCTTGAAGGCTTACTTGGTTTCTTGACTCGAGGCTTTTTTCTTATTTCCCTTCCTTGCTCTTTCATCTCCTGTTCCCCTTCATTATGGCCATTATACCAACAGTCAAGAGAGTAATGACCAAACTTCAAGCAGTGATTACAAAATACAGGCTTCCAGTCATACTCAATCCCTTGTATCTTCATCCCAAAAGGAGTTTCAATTTCAATTTCCTCAAGCAAAGGATAGGCAACATCTACTTCAACCAGTACTCTGGCATATGAAATCTTCCTAAAATGAGCTGTGAATTTATCTGTGTACAGAGGCTTACCCACTGCACTAGCTAATTTGCTTAAGATCTCAGGAGACCAGTAGCCCACTGGTAAGCCAGGGAAACGAACCCATACAGGTATAGTACTAAGAACAACATTTTGAAAAGAAAATCAACATCCCAATGTTTCAGCACCATTGGCTTGTTCCTGTATGAGTATGGTCCATATTGGAGAACTAAGTTCTTATCCTCAACATTATTGAAGCGAAAGATACAGTAGCCATCAGAGTGCAGTAGAATCTGTGGTTTAGCCACAAAATTCCAGACATGTATAACAAAATTCTCCAAAGTTTTCACAGTGGGATTATCGCCAATGATGTAACCAATTAATGAAGCACTCCAGTACTCCGACTGAGGTTTCAATTCATCTGCACTGATTTTAACTACCTTTTTTCCATCCCTATCAGTAGGCGGAACAAACGATAGAGCCTTACCCATATTATGATTACCCCTGACGACCTCGGCAGCAGTAGGAGAGGAATGCTTAGATATGGCAATATCAGAGAACTGCAATTTTCTAACAGCCAAACTTGCAGGATCTGCATCTCTCACCTTTAATTGAGGCTCTACATTCACAATTTCATCTGCATGCAAAGTATCAGTTGCTTGAAATTTCTCTGGTAGGAAGTTTCCAAATATTAACGGTTCAAGTTCTTTAGTTACCCCCGATGCTGGAGTAACGATTTGTGTTGTGGTGACGGCTGGTTGTCGCCGGCGACGCGCCATTATCGGCGAGAAAGCTTCGTGCTAACTTACGCCGAGAAATACTGTTTCATTGGCTAAACGTGCGCCGAGAGTGTTTTTAGCGCAGCACAAAGACTTCCAAGCAGAACTCTTTTGAACATGCCTCAAATGTCATGATAGAAATTTTTTTGTAAGATATCATTGAGTCATACATATACATGTCACATGAGTATACTAATTAAAGTATGAGACTGAGTAAGAATTGATCTAGACATTCACACAAAGTTAGAACTCCTAACAAAAAAAATCTTTTTTTTTCATTTTTTTTTCATTTTGCATTCTGAACTAGACCTTTTAGGTGATCTTAATCATCCCTAATTCCAACATGCTCTTTTCAAAATTTTCTCTACTTAGTGCTCTAGTGAAGATGTTAGCTATTTGATTATCAGTAGCATAAAATTCTATTGGAATCAATCATTTCTCATAGTTATCTCTTAATAAGTGGTGTCTAACATCTAGGTGTTTGGTCCTTTTATGATGAACATGGTTCTTTGTCATTTTTATAGTACTAGTGTTATCACAGAATATTGGAATATATCCCACTTCAATTCCAAAATCTACTAGTTGTTGTTTAATCCATAGCAATTGAGCACAACAAGAAGTAGCAGCAACATACTCAGCTTCAACAGTAGATAAGGCTACTAAATTTTTCTTTTTGGTAGCCCATGACACAAGACATGAACTTAGGAAGTGTGCCATATCCGAGGTGCTCTTTCTATCCACTAGGAAACCTGCATAATCAGCATATTCTACTAGATTGAAATTACTACCTTTGGGATACCAAAGACACAGATCAGTGGTGCCTTTCAGATATCTTAGTATCCTTTTGACAACAGTCAAGTGAGACTCTTTTGGATTTGCCTGAAAACAAGCACAAAGTCCTACACTGAAAACAGTGTCAGGTCTGCCGGCAGTAAGATACAAAAGTGAATCAATCATACCCCTATACAACTTTTGATAAACTGATGAACCAGTTTCACCAACATCTAATTTAGTGGCAGTTGCAATAGGTGTGTTTATTTCTTTAGAATCCTCCATTTTAAACTTTTTGATTAATTCTTTTGTATACTTCTGCTGATGGATCATGGTTCCATTTGGACTTTGTTTGATCTGCAAGCCTAAGAATAAATTAAGCTCACCCATCATGCTCATTTCAAACTCACTCACCATTGATTTTGCAAATTCCTTGCTCAACTTATCAGTGGTAGCCCCAAATATTATGTCATCAACATATATTTGCACAACAAGAAGGTCTTTACCTTTTTCCATAAAGAACAAGGTGCTGTCAATTTTACCTCTTTTGTAACCATGCTCTAGTAGGAATTTAGATAGCCGTTCATACCAAGCTCTTGGGGCTTGATTCAGCCCATATGGAACCTTTTCTAATTTGTACACATGCTCAGGACATTCCCTGCTTTTAAACCTTGGGGTTGTTCACAAACACTTCTTCCTATAGGTAGCCATTCAAGAAGGAATTTTTGACATCAATCTGATGGAAAGTGAATTCCATTTGTGCTGCAAAGGCTATGAGGAGTCTGATTGCCTCTAGTCTTGCAAATGGAGCAAATGTCTCATAATAGTCAATGCCTTCCTCTTGGCTGTAGCCTTGAACCACCAGCCTTGCCTTGTTTTTTGTGACTGTTCCATCTTCATCAAGTTTGTTCCTAAGACCCATTTTATGCCAATGAGTGATCTTTCCTAGGGGCTTGGAACTAGATGCCAAACTTTACTTCTTTCTAATTGGTTGAGTTCATCCCGCATTGTATTTACCCAATCTGCATCCTGCAAAGTTTCAACAATATTTTTAGGTTCAACATGAGATATGAAAGCATCAAAAGCACACATATTCTTCAGCTGTGATCTAGTTTTAACTTCAGTTGTTAGATTAGTGATAATGTTCTCAATGGGATGAGAACTTTGATGCTTGTGAGGTTTCACAACCAACTGGTTTCTGCTAGATATGTCTCCCATGTTCTGTTGCTGAGGAACAAGTTCATGAACAGGTTCCTTTCGGGGGTTTGATTCAATTTCTCCTTGATTAGTTCCCCTTGTCAGGTTGCATTATTAAAAGGACATGTTCCATCACTTGTTCCTTCTTTTGATGCCACTTTGACTTGTGCTGGGGATTTGGTCAATTCCTTTACCAGTCTAATGGCTTCATCTTCATGTTCCCGTCTCTCAAAAAGAATGTTAGTTTCAGAAATACCACATGTACACTTTATTCTATACACAAATTTCTTTTAGTGAACACTTTTTATGCTTTCCTATATGAAGAATATCCCAAGAATACTCCCTCATCACTTCTGGGATCAAACTTACCTAGGGAGTCATTTCCATTATTGTGCACGTAGCACTTACAACCAAATTCCCAAAGATGGGATATGTTTTATTTTCTCCCTTTAAGTAACTTATAGGGAGTTTTCTTTACAAAAGGTCTAGTCATGCATCAATTGATTATGTAACATCCAGTGTTTACAACCTCTTTTTTTTTGGCAATCCGCTAGGCAAGCGCTTAGGGCTAGATTTTATATTATTAAAAAATAGAATAAAAAGAAATTACAAGGTGCGAAAGTCTTACGAAATAAGGAACTAAAGTTTGATAGTTACATTCTTCCTATTACCGAAGATAAGTGTTATACTTAAAATTGGTATCACAAAATGCAAACTATAATTGAAAAAGTGATGCCAATTCACGTAATTGGCATTAGCTCCATAACTTTCCGTCATGCCCATGCAATATCACCTTTTCTTCCTCAAGGGAATGAGAAGGATGTGCTAATACCACCCAAAGAGGTCGTATTGAGTGATATCGGATTATTACATTGCTGCGACCTGTGGATTTGAATTGTAGAAAATGCAGCAGTGGCGCAGGTAGTGATATAGACACTGGCTAACTCTCCAGCACCCTAAATTGCCTAGGCATGCATCAAATGAGCGTGACTGCACCTATTGCCATATCACTTGAATCGAAAGCTGCATTTGTTTGAAGCAGATCATTACGTGCACGTTCCAGCTTGCGCTAAGCCTACACAGATCCAAACTTCAAAACTCTATTTTGTTCCTATTTTCAAGAAATTTCGAAGAGCATGCATGCCAACTCCTCAAGAATCAGCACGCTAAATCCTCGATCAAGCACCATGCGTGACGCGAGAAATGAGTAGCATGCGTCTGTCTCATGCTTTCATTTTAATTGAAAGCTTAAAAAGAAAGCTCCCATGTGCATTATTCCCCACGCCACAATTAAAAATTCACAAAGCTTCAACTTAAAATTCAAAAAGTTGTGGAGAAGCGCATGTGACTGACAACCAACACCACATTTTGCATTGATAATGAAATTAATAAGCATGCTTAGCTGACCAATGCACATATTCTAGAAAGAATGGCATGATTTTGCACTCCCATGTGCTGCAATGCATGAAAAACTGAAGCATGCTTTGTATTTTCTTTTAATATAGCATGCCAATTGTGCCTGGGACCTCGCATCTTTGTCCCGTGTTTACAAACTCTGCCCAGAAGCTGTGGGGGTAATTTACTAGAATGCAGCATGGTTCTAGCCATATCCTCAAGAGTCCAATTCTTCCTTTCAACTACCCATTTTGTTGAGGAGTCCTAGGGGCAGAGAAATTATGATCTATACCATTTTCATCACAAAATTCTGCAAACTTGGAATTTTCAAATTCAGTTCCATGGTTAGCCCTAATGGATGCTAGTTGATTTCCTAATTGTTTATGAGTTTTTCTAACAAATGTAGTAAATATATCAAATGCTTCATATGTAGAAGTTAGAAATAGAACCCAGGTAAATCTAAAGTAATCATTAAAAAGCACCATTACATATTTCTTTCCACCTCTGCTCATGGTTTTCATTGGACCACATAGATCCATATAGACCAGTTCCAACAACTTAGTTGTACTTGCCATTTTCTTATTTTTGAAGGATGATATTACCTGTTTCTTCCGTGCACATTCCTCACAAACTTTGTCTTTCTTAAACTTGATATTGGGTAATCCTATCACCAAGTCCTTAGAGGCTATTTTTTTAGCTGATTTAGACTTGCATGACCAAGTATTTTTTTCCATAGGAGGGGATCATTATCCATCACACTTAGACATGTTAGTTCATTTTCTAAGAGAGTAGACAAATCTACAATGTAAATATTGTTAACTCTCTTTCCCTGCAAAACAATCTTGTCAGTTGTAAGGTTAATCACAAAGCATTTGGAGAAGGTAAAAGCCACAAGGAGGAACACACAGTTGTGATACACTGATCAGGTTGTATTTCAAGCCATCTATTAAGTAGACATTCTCAATGGAGTGAGAGTCCGTCTTACCTACCTTTCCATCCCTAATAATCTCACCTTTCTTCCCATTCCCAAAGGAGACATTGCCTCTTTTTAAGTCCTCAAGTGAAAGGAATTGGTCCTTGTTCCTAGCCATATGTTTTGAGAAGCCACTATCCATATACCACATTTGGCTACTTCATTTCACTTGGACCTGCAAAAAGAAATCTGGGGTTAGTCTTAGGAACCCAAACAAGTTTGGATCCCTTTCTACAGGCAAAAGGATGAATTAGATTCCTTCTTTCCCACTCAGGCAACTTATTTTTCTCTTAAACAAAAGCTTTGTTCTTTGGACTGGCCTTTTTTAGCATCACACTCACTCTTGTAATGGCCAGTCTTGCCACAATGTGTGCAGATTTTATTTCCAGGAAGTGTGAGGTACTTGCTTTTAGGGTCCCACTTTGGTGCTTGAGTCCCATAGCCAAGTCCTCTTTTGTTGCTATTATGATGCTCTTGCAGCCAAGAGAGTGCATCAGAAACCTTGTTCCACTTGCAAGTTCTGTCTAGTTAATGTTTCACCTTTCATTGATTTTCCTTTAGGACTTTGATGAATTCATCTTTCTTATACAATTCATCTTTCATTTGTTCCAAAGTTTCTTCTAGAGTGAGATGTGTGTGATCAACTTTCTTCTTTCCTGTTCCTAATTTCAGTTTTAAGTTTTCAGACGTAAGTTCTAGGACACTGTTATGAAGTTCAAGAACCTGGTTCTTCAACTCAACATTTGTGTTATCACTCTCATTAGCCCTAGACGCTAGACTCTTGCATTTTGCTTTTAGGATCACACATTCCCTAGACAGAACTTCCTTCTCATTGTTAAATATCTCAGACTCATAATGAAGTCTAGTAATAGCTCAACCTACCTTTCTTTAGACAAAATTTTGATCTTGTCTTTGAGATGAAGAATACTTACATCTTGTACATCATCTGATTCTCCGATGGCCATCAGTGCTTTCTCTTCGTCTGCTTCATCTTCTGAGTCTTCATATGAGTTTTCTCCCCACACAGCAACCATATCCTTTGTTGAACCTTTGTTTTTTTTTGGTTGAACCCGTTCCTTCTTCTTGTTCCTACGTTCAACCCTCTCTTTTTTCCACTCAATTTCTCGTTGAGGGTAGTTCTTGATCATGTGATCAATTTTACCACACTTGTAGTACCCCTCATTGGTATTTTTCTCAGGAGCTCTTGACTTGTTGAAGGTTGTACTTCTCGAATAACCCTTTCCTCTCATCAAGTACTTTTTGAAATCTCTAGTTATCATATCCATCTCATCATCTTCCAGATCTAAAACTTCAGCAATTATGAGAGCTAAGCTTCTCTCCTTCTTGGGTGTATCCATCTTCATGGTTTTCCTTCTCATTTCATAAGCAGTAAGATTTCCAATCAGTTCACCCAATCTGAGAGTAGCAATATTCTTGGATTCCTGAATGGCAGTGATTTTGCTTTCCCATGTGACTGGTAGAACCCTTGTCAGAATTTTCTAAACCTTATCTTCTTCAAGAATGACCCTTCAAAGAGACTTAAATTCATTTGTGAATGTAGTGAACCTATTATACATATCTTGGATAGTTTCTCTTTCCTTCATAGTAAGATTCTCATATTAAGAATACAACAGTGTTCCTCTTGATCTTTTCACTTGAGGTATTCCTTCATGTGACCGGTAGAACCCTTGTCAGAATTTTCTAAACCTTATCTTCTTCAAGAATGATTCTTCCAAGAGACTTAAATTCATTTGTGAATGTACTGAACCTAGTATACATATCTTGGATAGTTTCTCTTTCCTTCATAGTAACATTCTCATATTAAGAATACAACAGTGTTCCTCTTGATCTTTTCACTTGAGGTATTCCTTCATGGGCCACTTGCAAAGTGTCCCATATCTCCTTAGCAGTAGTACAACTTTGGATCCTACTGTACCCATCTGGACCTAGTCTACACACAAGCCATTTTTTGGTCTTAGCATTTTTTCTCCCACTTTTTTAGGTCTTCAACAGTGTAGTCAGCTCGTCTTTGGTACTTCCACTCCTTCCTCATTATTTTTTGTAGTTGCCAAGGGGCCATCAGTGACTATGTCCCAGAGTTCATAGTCCTCTCCAGTGATATGATCTCTCATCCTGTTTTTTCACCAAGAATAGTATTGTCCATTAAAAAATGGAGGTCTGGCAGTAGATTGCCCTTCCCAGTTCCCAGGCCGTTCACTCATGTTGATCTTTTCCTAAGGTGTTAGCCTCTTCAAGAATAACCTTCTCTGATACCAATTGATGTTCTTAATGTCAATACTACACAAGAGGGAGGGGGGTGATTTGTGTGATACCCAATTTTTTGATCTAGAAGAACCTAGTCCATCTAGGTATTCTAACTACTATTGTTGCAGAATTAAAAGTACAGAAAAATAAAGAACACAGATATTTTTACGTGGAAAACACCTGGCTCAAAAGGTGAAAAAACCACGACCTATTACTTAGTAAGATTTTCCCAACAATCCACTAAAATCACTGAGCCAAAACAACATTTACAAAAACTCTTTGTAAACCACTCCAATCCCAGTTTGACACAACATCTACTGTTGTGACACTTTCAAGTTAACTCTAACTTGAATACTCAAAGTACCTAATACAACTGCTTCTATGAAACCTAGAAAGGTACAACTTTAAACCACCTACTATAATTGAACAAGAATAAGAATAAACACAATGGAGCTTGTTCTTCTATCTCGTTCAAATAGCTTCAGGAATGCACACTCAAATCTCACATAAATTGCTTGCAAAATTACCTCGCCTTTTTGCTCTCAATTTAGTTTCACTTATGCATTTGTTCAATTAGCTGTAAAGAGAACAATCACAGTTATTTAACGCGTTAGTAATTAGAGTTTGATTGAGACTCAATTGCCAATCTTCCATCGAAGTTGAGTCCTTGAACAATACAAACTCCAACCCTAACCTTTATCCAGATTGTGTTCTCTTCCTAGAAGGAGACTTCCTCTCCTTATTCAATATGCAACCTTTTCTATCACTTCAGAAGATATTGCTGCTTGATCCTTGAGACTTATCTTCTTAACGTGAAACTCACATTTATAGGTTGATAAAAACTGTGTCTCTCATGATGAATCTATTCTATGCTGATTTCATTTGTAATTCTTCAAATCTTTACCTGAACTTGGGCCAACAGAAACTGTGAGCTTTTCTCCATGAAAGAGTATCCATTATATGATGACTAGGTTCACCATAATAACCAATGAACTAAAATCACTTGGAAAGGTGTTTATTACAAAATTATTTAGTAATGTTCTAAGAATCCTTCCGGCTTCATGGGAATCAAAAGTCACTGCAATCCAGAAAGCCAAGGAATTGGACAAAATCTCACTTGATGATTTGGTTGGAAACTTAAAAAGTCATGAAATGAGAAAGACAGAACTGCACAAAGAAGGATAAGTCCTTGGTTCTTAAAGTGCTTGAGGATGATGAATCTGACTATAATGATTCTCATCTAGCAGTGTTTGCTAAGTTCATGAAGAAGTCCAAAAGTGCATCCAAGAGAGAAACCAGTAGTAAGTCCAAGCAGATCGACAAAGTTAACTATGATAGATGCTACAAGTGTGGCAAGCTAGATAATATGGTCCAGGACATCCCAATGTAGGAAATTGAGCAGAGGAAAGAACGAGCAAAAAAATAGAAATGGTAGAAGATAAGAGAAAAGGGTTCTAACAAAAGGAAAATCCTAGGCAAATGATTTAATGAAGCAGTAATTCTTGGTAGCATATGAGGACAGTGGAAGTGATCAAGATGAAGAAAATAAAGATAAGGCTACAAGTATCTATGCTGTGATTGATGAATACCAAGTTGTGAAGACAGAACCCCACTACAACTTGGAATGCATATTGGAATACCTCTTTTGTTCTATGGACACCACTATTACGAATGGAAGCTATGTGTGGAATTTCTTTAGGCTACTGACTTTGACCGATGGGTAATTGTTAGTCATGGACCAATTCTCTTAACCAAATTAGATAGCAAAAATGACAAGTTCAACAAAAAAGAAGAGGAGTATTATGAGGAAGACCGTCAACTAGTTTAGAAAAATACTAAAGCGAAGGAGTTACTCTACAGAAGCCTATCTAGAAACACTCTTCTCGGAGTGTCCTCTTGCATCTCTACTTATGATATATGGAGGAAGCTGACTTTGGAAATGGAAACATCGAAGTGGCTTTGATGGCAAATAAAGAATCCAAAACAGAGGAATGATGGCCACTAGTGGTTTAGAAACTATAGATAAAGAAAACCAGGTAAGTATATCTGACTTGAAAGAAAATATTCGTGATGTGTCCAAAAAACAACTAATGGCCATAATTATGACCTTGAATAAAATGGATAAAATGAGTAATGGAAATGATAAGCTAATAAGCAACTTTTATTGTGTCAAACTTGATTCTATCAGTGATTTTCTCTATCAAAGGTAAATAATGATGTATGCTCAGCTTCTTTGAATGTAATGGAATACCCAAGTATTTGAAAGGAAGATGTCCTTCTTTGAATCCCAAGTCCTCTAAGATAGCTGCTTTCTCAGATTGAGAAATGCCTGCAAAATATACAGCACTCTTGGAATTGTTTGCTGAAAGTCCAGAAGCAGAAGAGAAGGATAAGAATGCAGCCTGTAACAGTTGGATAGATGTAATATCAGCTCTACAGAATAGCAACAAGTCATCAGCAAAGCAAATGTGAGAGCAGTTGAGCTTCCTGCATCTTGGATGGAAATTAAAATTGCCATTCTTGTGTAGTTGATTAAGGTTCCTGTTGAGATACTCCATTGCAATAACAAATAGGTAAGGAGACATAGGATCTCCTTGCCTAATACCCCTTCTGGCTGAGAATGGCTTTGTGAGTCCTCCATTAATCACTAAGGAGTAAGTAACAGTTGAGACACAAGCCATAATCCATTCCACAAATTTTGCAGGAAAGCCAAGATCAACCAGCATCTGTTTAAGAAATCTCCATTCAATAGTGTCATAAGCCTTCTTCAGATCAACCTTTAGGACACATCTAGGTGATATGCCTTTCCTTCCATAGCCTTTAAACAATTCATGACTAAGCAGGACATTATCTAGTATGCTTCTCCCTTCAATGAATGCTGACTGCCCTTTCCCTATAATGCAATCAATTACAGTTTTCAATCTTCTTGTAATGACTTTAGAGATAATCTTATAGAGGGTGGTGCAGCAAGCTATAGGCCTGAAATCCTTGACTGTTTTAGGAGTATTGGTCTTAGGAACAAGAGCAATAGCAGTAGTGTTCAGCATATAAGGCATGTGACCAGTAATGAAGAACTCCTTAGTAGCAGCAAATACATCCATTTTGACAGTCTCCCAATTTTTGGTAAAAAACTCCACAGTAAAACCATCAACACCTGGGGCTTTGTCATTTGGCATCTCTTTCACAGCAGCTGTAATCTCTTCCATAGTCACCTCTTTAATAAGAGTCCTTTGTTGCTCAAGAGAAAGGCATCCTCCTTCTTTGACAATAGCAGAATTCAGACAGGGAACCTCCTTAGGCCTATCCCCCATCAAGGATTTGAACACTGCAATAAATTCTTGTTCAATAGCTAAAGGATCAGTGAGTTTAGTGCCTGTGTCTGTATATATAGATGAAATATTGCTTTGACTGGACCTCATCTTCCACTGTGCATGAAAATATTTTGTATTAGAATCATCACAATCAATCCAAGTAGCTTTTGATTTCTGCCTCAACACCTGCTCCTCTACATTGCTCCATTTCTCTATGTTAAGAATAGCCTCCTTCTCTTCATTGAATAATTGAATAGATCCAGGATTACTCCTTAACTGGCTTTGGATAATGTCCAGCTTCTCCCTTGCTTGGATCAATTTTTGTTGGTAAGAAGCCATGTACCTATTGAGGTCCTTCAGCTGCTGCTTCATTTCTTTAAGTTTATGTCATATCTGTTGCATTGGTGTTCCATGTCCTCCTTGACTCCATACCTGCTGTAGGATATTTTTGAATTGAGGAGCCTCCATCACAGAGTCATAAAGCCTGAAAGGTTTAGGATGAAGAAGCCTTTGCCTTCCAAACTTTATAAAAATAGGAGTATGATCAGAGATAGAATGGTTTAAGAAATCAGCTTCCACATGGCTGTATTGCTGAAGCCACTGAAAGTTGCCAATTGCCCAATCTATCTTGCTATATACCTGCTTATTAGTCCAAGAGTATCTCCATCCTTTTGATCTAATAGGTGTAAGTTGAAGGTCATAAATCAGCTCTTTGAAATCCTTCACCTCTGCATCTGTTACAGGGGATCCAATCCTGTCTTCAGTTGATAGAACTGCATTGAAATCTCCACTTAATAGCCATACATCTTGCCCCAGAATAGGAAGTCCCCTGAGGTCATTCCACAGCTGTTTCCTTAGTGCTATTGTATTGTAGGCATATATAACACTTAGTTGGAATTTGACTGCTGAGGCTGAGTCTTCAACACTACAGTGAATAAATTGATCTGTGGTTCCTAGGATATGAAGCTGTATATGTGCTCTCCAAAGTAACCAAATCCTACCATTAGTTGCCATGGGATAGTTGAGATGATACTTCCATCCTTTAGCAATCTTATTGATTATAGTATGAGCTTTTGGCTCCTTCACCCTAGTTTCAATACACCCTAGGATATCCACCTTATTCTTCAGCAGAAAGTTTTTTAATTCCTTCTGCTTGTGGGCTTTATTAAGCCCTCTAATATTCCAAGTGACCACAATCATAAGGTACTAGTCTTCCCTAAGGAAGGACCAGGATCCTGCAATTGGTCTCTTCTCCCTTCATCTACAGTTCCACTGGATTCCCTCTCACCAACACCCTCCTACATTATGCCATCAGTAGCCACATTCTCAGATCTTCCTTGATCATCCATAGCTTCAATACTAGCAGCCATATCAGTACCAATAGGAATTCTTATGTCCATATTGTGATCAGCTATAGCAGTAGTAGAGATAACAATATTTCCTTCCTCAGCCAATGGAATTGGATACATTGGTAGATTAGGATTTACTGTTACATTGCCATCAACATTATCCAAATAAGTGGTTGCTTCATTGTTTCCTTTAGGGATCCATTTCTGCCTTGGCTTTTTAGTCCTCACCTTGTTCCTGTCCAGGTTTACCTTTGCTTCCTGCTCATGATTTCCATCTGCATGACTATTGTACCAACAGTCCATAGCATTATGCCCAAACTTCAAACAATGATTGCAAAATTCTGGCTTCCAATCATATTCAACATCCTGTATCTTCAATCCAAATGGAGTCTCTATTTCAATTTCCTCTGGAAGAGGAAATGCTGCATCAACTTCCACCAGAACTCTTGCAAATGATATCTTCTCAAATTGAGCTGTTACTTTATCAGTAAACAAAGGTCTACCAATAGTGCTAGCTAGTTTACTGAGAATCTCAGGGGACCAATACCCCAGGGGAAGCCCAGGAAATCTCACCCATATAGGAATTGTACTAAGTATGCCATTTTGCATTGAAAAATCAACATCCCAAGGTTTAAGTATCATCGGTTTATTTCTGAAAGAATAAGGACCAAGTTGAAGTACTTGATTCATATCCTCAACAGATTTAAACCTAAAAACACAATAGCCATCTCTGTGCATTAAGATTTGCGGTTTAGTTACGAAATTCCACACATGCAATACAAAATTCTCCATTGCCTTCTCATTTGGATTATCTCCAATGATATAGCCAATGAGTGAAGTACTCCAGTATTCAGATTGTGGTTTCAATTCCTCCATATTGATTTTGACAATCTTCTTCCCATCCTTATCAGTAGGAGGAACAAAGGATAAAGCCTTCCCTACATTATGCTTACCTCTAACAATTTCAGCCATAGTCGGAGGAGGTTGTTCTTCAACAGCAATATCAGAAAATTGAAGCTTCCTCACAGCTTGACTATCTCGTTCTACATCAATCCCCTTCAATTGAGTCTCAGTACACACAGTTTTCACTGCATGCAAGGGTGATTTCGATTGGAATTTTTCTGGCAGAAAACTTCCAAATGTCAATGGTTCGAGTTCCTTTGTGATGCCTGGAGTCGGAGTAACGATCTGGGGTGGAGGAGGGAGTGGTTGTCGCCGGCGACGAGCCATATCAATGGCGGAAGCACCTTGCTAACGTGCGCTGATCAAGCGCACTGTTCCATTGAAGCCTACGCCGAGAGTTTCTCTCTCCTCACTCTCTCTAAGAACCATTTTCTTGAGCTTACCTTTGAGAATGAGAAGTCTTCTTATATACATGGCAAAGGAAAAACGAGTAATATGCAGGATAAGCTTGAAAAGGGATAAAAAATTGCTAATGATAATCTTTGTTATGTTGAATGTAGAAATAAAGTCCTGCATGAAAACCTAGAAAAGGCTAATTTGAACTCCCTAGACTAGGCAAATGCGTAGATTTTCTGATGCCTTGAATTGGCTAAATGAAAATTGTAGCTCTAACAAATATGGAATTGGCTATAGAAAACCTATCCCTAAGTTTGACCCAAAGTATGTTAGAGTTTCTGATAATAACATGTGCACTCATTGTGGAAGAGTAGGACACTTTAGAGATAGTTTACCTCCCTTAATTCATGCGCAATTTAGAAACACTTTTGGTATTTCTAAAAATGTGAAAAAAGAAGAGGAGCCAAAGGTTAATCCTCCTATTCATACTAAGAGGATTAAGGTTAACATGAAAATAGCTTATAACCTCTCCCTTCTAGGCAAGAAGGAATCTGATTCATCATTTTTCCAACAAAAGGGACTCAAGCTTGTCTGGGTTCCCAAAAATAACTTGTGAATTCCAGTGCAAGCTACGGTCAGAGGAAATAATCAGGATTGGTATCTGAATAGTGGATGATTAAGACATATGACTGGAGAAGAAAAAACTTTCTCTTGCTGTTAGCCTTCCAAGAAGGGAATGTGTCATTTGGAAATGGGAAAAAGGGCTAGATAACAGGTATTGGCAAGGTTGGGAAGGTTAAAAAGTCACTCTCTCGTGGTGTAGAAGATGTGTATTGTGTGGTATGTCTTTAACACAATCTTCTTCGTATCTCTCAAATGTGAGACAAAGGAAATAAGCAAAAATTCAATTCCAAAATTTGCACTACATAAAACCTCACTGATCTACGAAGGGAGCGCACTAAGCTTGATAGTGATGAAATTGTGTTAATGGGTAAGAGACATAACGATATATATAAGATATAGATTATGTCACTTCCTCAGAGTGAGCACACATGCTTGAGTGTAGTGAAAGATGATCCACTACTATGTCATAGATGAATGGTACATGCATGTCTTTCTCAACTCAACAAGTTGGCAGCAAAGGACTTGGTCCTTGCGCTACCTAAAGTTGATTTCACCTATGAAAAGGTATATGATGCATGTATTATAGGGAAACATGTTAGGTCATCCTATAAATATAAGAAGTTTGTAAGTACTTCTAAACCTCTAGAACTCCTTCATATGTACCAATGAGAATAAGGAGAAGAGGTAAGAGGTTTGTGTTTATGATTAAACATGACTTCTCCAGGTATACATGGACTTTGATTTTGGGATCCAAAGATGAAATCTTTGATTTTTTCTGTGTATTTGTCAGAATGATTCAACAATATCTAGGATGTAATGTTGTAAGAATAAGAACTGACCATGAACCTGACTTTGAAAAATCAAAATTTCTTGAATTTTGTGGATCGCATGGCATTGACCATAATCTCTCTGCACCTTGAAATCCATAACAAAATGGGATTATAGAAAGAAAGAATAGATTCTTAGAAGACATGGGGAGGACCATGTTGATTTCTAGTGGACTGCTTAAGAATTTCTTGGTTGAGGCAATCAATATTGCATGCTACCTGCTAAATAGATGCATGGTCAGACCCATTCTTGAGAAAACTCCCTATGAGTTACTTCGAGGAAGAAAACCCAACATCAATCACCTGAGAGCCTTTGGGTGCAAATGTTTTATGCACAATAATGGGAAACAAGCTATAAGTAAGTTTGATGACAGAAGTGAGGAGGGAATTTTCTTAGGTTTCTCTCCACATGGTAAGGCATATAAGGTTTTCAATAAATGAACTATGTGTATGGAACAAAATATTCATGTTATTTTTATGAACCTAACAATTTGGCCGAGAAAGGTCTGTAGGATGAAGATTATGACATAGGATTCACTGGTAATGAAGATATA
The DNA here is from genome assembly GCA_034376525.1 of Nicotiana benthamiana. NCBI lineage: Eukaryota > Viridiplantae > Streptophyta > Magnoliopsida > Solanales > Solanaceae > Nicotiana > Nicotiana benthamiana. Next base: position 77,741,224 of record CM067331.1, read on the forward strand.
AAGGAATCTGGTGAAGATAGATCTGAAAACCATAAGGAAATTGACAATGATCACGAGGAACAAGAAGAAGAACGAACTACTATGAGTGCTAATCAAACTAATGAAGCTATACTTACTGAACCTTCTCTTTTGGGTCACTCCTCGGGTGAATCTTCTCTAGGTACATATCAGACCATGGAAGCATCAAAGCTCGCATCCTCTTAACAATATCATCTCTAGTCCAAATACATGAGTGCAAACAAGGTCTTCTCTAAGAAACCTATGTGCACTTACAACATTCTTCTCATAGATTGAACCCAAGACCATCAAAAAAGCTTTAAAGGATCCAGATTGGATCATATGCATGCAAGAGGAGCTAAATCAGCTTGAAAGAAGCAAGGTCTGTGTCATGACCCAAATTCCATTATGGGACGTGATGTCACCCAACACCATCGTTGGGTAAGCCAACCCTAATCACCTAGTGAGTTCTCATTTATTTTAATAAGAAATTCCTATATTTACTTTAATATCAAATTTAAAACAGTTGAACATTAACAAATTTGTAAGGCAACTGAATCAGGAAAGACTAAAGGGAATCATAATAATAGAAATACAACCCAAAAGTAATAGTCTACTAATGTTTATGCTAGGAACTAGTGTCTCAAGTGCTAGGGCAACTAGTAAAACGCACAAAAGAATATCACTATCCTACTTCCTGAAATAGAATAGATAGTAATAACAAAAGGAGAGACTCTGATATGCTGCTGAACAACTTAGAAGGGGCAGCTCACCATAGAATCTCGGTCAAGTATCAGGGACGCGCGTCAGACTGGTAGCTAGATGCATCTGCCTCTGATCCTGTACATTTACGTACAAAACTGTGGTATGGGTACATAAATAATATGTAACCAGTAAGTATCTAGTCGAATCTCGAAGAAGTAGTGACGGGGGGTCAACTTGACACTTACTTGGGTCAATAATAATATAATTTAAATTTCACGCTAAACATGGATGTCATGAATAAATAACAGGAAGTGACAAGTTCTTTCACAAGTAATATTTTAGTTTCTGACATTTCAGTTAACAATCTATATTTCAAGACATTTAAAGAAGTTCAAATCACAGAAGGCACTAATAAATAACATGCGCAAATAATGTCGAGGTCGTACGTCCCGATCCAACATAGTAATTAAGTGTGCACTGCTGGAGGGTTGAACGGCACAAGCCATAGATGTATATATTACCCCGCTCGCAAATTATACATGTGATGCAGTTAAATCCGAATAAACATATCAAACAGCCAATCAAGAATTCATCAGGAAGGCAATTACCCAAAGTAATGTTAAGTTCTCTTTAGTGGTCTAGAAAATAATGTTTAACTTTTTTTAAAAAATTCATTTGCCGAGTTCGATATGATTTACGCAATTCAACTTGACAACCACGTTTCAAGTACATCAAGTAAAATATGCTTTTGGGTTCTAGACTATCCGGACTTAAGCATAATAGTAGATACGCACGGACTCTCGTAACCTCGTGTATACGTAGCCCCTACAAGTAGAAGCACATAACCAATTAATTCACCTATGGAGACAATTTCTTTTTACAAGGTTAGAAAGGAGACTAACCTTGCCCCAAAGCTTACTTCCAAATTCAAGAATGTGCTCAAACACTCAAATCGGAGCGGAACGATCCAAAATTATTGAAATAGGGTAAACTAGTCAATACCTGCTCAAGCATTCATATTCTAGATATTAAAGTAATTTCCAACCCTAAATGCAAGGTTCTGAAAATTTATCCTCGTGTCCACGTGCTTGAATTTTGAATTTTTTTTAAGAAAGTTGTTATCCATAACCTAAGGATCAAGAACATATGATTTGAACTTCATTCCATAACGAATTTCATGGTTAAATCTTATTTTTATCAAAACTCTAGATTTTAGTCTAAACCCATAATTACCACTAATTTACATGTTATAATCTACCCATTAAGTATGTATTAAACTCACATTAAGTAGAAGTAACTTACCGCACAAAGCTAGGCTGAAATCTCCCCTTTTGAAGCTCCCAAATCGCCCAAGAATGGAGTGAAATGTGTCAAAAACGACACATTCCCGTATTAAATGAAGGCCACGGTCTTAGCGATTTCTGCACCAGCAATTAGGGGACCGCATTTGCGGTCTCTCTTCTATATGGGATCGTCCGCTTCCACAAAATTAGGCCGAGCTTACTAGGGCCGCATTTGCAGTCTGGTGACTGCCTATGTGGAAGAGGAGCCGCATCTGCTAAACCGGGGCTCCTCCCCTTGGGCCACATTAGCGATGGGCTAGATGCTTCTAGGGGCTCGCACCTGCTGTTGGCCAACCGCAGGTGCAGTTATGACAGAACTAGAGCTTCAGCTCCTTCTTAAATTTTCAACTTTGCTCGAGCCTCATCCGATTGATGCTCGGGCCCCCCGAGGCCTGGCCCAAACATACCGACAAGTTTAGAATCATAAACCGGACTCTCTCTACCCCTCAGAACGCCTGAAAAAATGCTAAATCTAAGAATCAGACCATAAAATCAACTGAATCAAACTTATGAACTTCAAGTTCTTAAATCTACTTTCAATGTGCCGAAACGTACTTATACTACTCGGATTGACACCAAAGTTTACGTGCAAGTCTTAAATGACATTACTAAGCTAATCGCAGCCTTGGAATTTCATTTGGACCTCGATATTACAAAAACCCGCTCCAAACCAAATTTAAAGAACTTCAAAATCCTTATGAAATTAACTTTCAATATTAGGTGCAAAAACGCTCCCATGTCATCCAAAACCCACTTCAGACGTATGCTCAAGTCTGAAATCACCATACAAACCTATTGGAAACTTAAAATTCTGATTCGGATGTCGTTTACTCAAAATGTTGACTGAAGTCAAATCTGGCCTTTTAAGCCAACCTTAAAGGAACTAAGTGTTCAGATTTCAACCCAACTCTTCCAAATCCAAAACCAACCATCCCCGAAAGTCATAAATTAGTAATATAAAGTACATGAAGACTTATTTAAGGAAAGGGGTTCTAGAAAACAAAACGACTATTCATGCCGTTACATTATACAGAAACCCAAGAATAGAGTTGTCATAGGTACTAGATGGGTGTATAGAAACAAGTTGGATGAACAAGGAAATATCACAGGGAACAAGACTAGATTGGTGGTTCAAGGAGACAACCAAGATAAGGGCATTGGCTATTATGAGATATATGGACTTGTAGCTGGAATGGAGGCTATAAGAATGTTGATAGCATTTGCTGCCCACATAGAGTTCACGTTATTCTAGATAAATGTAAGAGTGCCTTTTTGAATGGTTACCTAAAGGAGAAGTGTTTGTCAAACAACCTCCTGGTTCTTAAAATGAAGAATTTCCTAACTATATGTTCAAACTGGATAAATCTCTATGTGGACTAAAACAGGATCCAAGAGCTTGGTATTAAAGGCTCTCAAAATCCTCTAGCCAACAACTTTGTAAGAGGAAAGGTGGACAGCACTCTATTTCTAAGGAGCAGAGAGAAGAATATTCTAATTGTGCAAATGTATGTGGATGACATTATCTTTGCGGCTATCAATGAAGCAATGTGCAAGGAATTTGCTGAGATAATGAGACATAAGTTTGAAATGAACATGATGGGTGAATTGAAATTCTTTTAGGGCTGCAGATCAAGCAAACACCTACTGGAACCATGATACATTAGTGAGATATATCATGAAGAAGTTCAACATGGATTCCTCTAAGTCCATTGACACACCATTGCAACTGCAACAAAGGTGGACCTTGATAAAGAAGGGAAAATTGTGGAACAAAAACAATATAGAGGTATGATTGGATCACTATCATACCTAATAGCAAGCAGGCCTGATATATTGTTTAGTGTGGAATTATGTGAAATATTTTAGGCAAATCTCAAGGAATCTCACCTGAAGGCTATCAAAAGGATACTAAGATATCTCAAGAGGACCCCTAAACTCTGTCTATGCTATCCAAAAGGGTATAGCTTTGATCTAGTTGGTTATGCTGATGCTAACTATGCAGGTTTTCTAATAGGAAAATCACTTCAGGAATAGAACATTTTCTAGGCTATTGTCTGGCTTATTGGGGAACCAAGAAGCAAAACTCAATGGCCTTATTCATAACTGAGGCTGAATATGTGGCAACATCATCCTCTTGTGCTCAGTTTCTATGGATGAGATAATAGCTAAGGGACTATGGTATATTTGTTGATTGTGTTTCCATTTTCTGTGATAACACCAGTGCCATAAACATTACTAAAAATCCTTGTCAGCACAAGAGAACCAAGCACATAGACATTAGACATCACTTCTCAGAGATAATGTTAAAAAGGGGAATATCTCAATTAACTTTTGTAAAACTGAAGATCAAATTGTTTGTATTTTTACTAAAGCTCTTAGTATGGATCACTTTGAAAATAATAGACTAGAACTAGGTCTAATCAACTCTTCCCACTAAGTTGAATCCTAGTGATTGGCTACAAAATGCATAATAAGATGTAGGTAATTGAATACAATGTGTTTGATTCAGCTTTGTGTATGTATTAAGCTCACACGCTCTTGGAAAATTAAGCTGATAATTATGTTTATATGATACTGATATGAAGTGCTGAAACTTTATTGCAGAAATAAATAAGGAGTTTCTAAGGAGTTGGTTCTTTAACTCAGGAACGTGCCATACTGTCATAAGTCACTAGAACTTTATATCCTAAAATTATTGCTATACTCAAACTTCTAATTCTGTTGGCATCAATTCGAGTGATAGAGTAACGAGGAATCCTAGTTCAATTAGAGATCAATTACTCGTGAAATCCTGACAGTCATGGTAACTTATATAAGCGTCCCGTTAGAACTCAAATTTGGTCGCCTTCTCTCTTCCAGTCAAATAAGAAGTAATGCCTTTTAAAGGCTCTTATGATTAGCTTCTCAGACCTTAATATTTCTCTCAAACTATAAGCAAGATTCAAAAGCAATTATCAAGAATTAAATCTCACTTTCTCTTCTTCGAGTCTCCCATTTGATCATCATGCCTAATGTCACTCAAACACCCTCTAAAGCTAATCATCAACCAAGGTTGAAACAAAACCCAAAATCATGAAGTCCAAATCAAAGAAAAATGCTAAGCCATAAAGATAACCCATACCCACACATGTTCCTCCTCCTTTGATATCCTCCACTATACTTACATCATTATCCTATGTTCCTACTATTCATGTAGTTCCCATCATTCGCACATCCGCTGTATCCCCTACTCTAAAAACAACTAGCCATACACTTGAGCTTCCTGCGAAGAATGTCACTAAGTTAACAGAGGTCAAAGCAACTCTAACAAAATCTGTCAAGAAAGTGCCTGATGCTGCTACGGAGGGTGACATTATAGCCAAGGAATCTGTAGTTCAGGGGGAAGCAATGCCAGTTACTACTGATCATGTACAATATCCTCTTTCCAAATTAGATGTTTTGGACTGTTGGTGTCTGCTATAGATGTTTAACCCCTAACTCGAGTGAGAAGACACCGGTGGAGAACTTCATTGTAGAAGAGAGTGAAAGGGATCTAGGGAAGGAGGTATATACAACGGTTGTGGAGCCTGTGGTTGAGGGGGAAGAAAGTAAAAAACTTGTGCAAAATGACTCTTCTGATGGTCTTTCTTTTAGTTAGATTGAGGATGAGGAAGATGATATGAGTGAAGAAGAAGAAGAAGATGTGAACAGTAATGAGGAACATAATCCTCAAAACATAGACAATGAAGAAGAAAAGAGTGAGTATAGGAGCCCCTGGAGATAAGAAGGATAGTGAAATAGAGGATATGGCAGGAGTACATGGTGATAATTCTGCAGAAGAAGAAAATCATAGTGAAAAAAATAAGGATTTTGAAAGTGAGGGTGAGGAAGAAGAAGGGAATATGAGTGAGGAATCTGAAGGTTCTATGATAATTGGAAATAGTGGCGTAACCCTTTCAAAAGAAACTGTTGAAAAGACAGGGGATCAAGAACCTGGGTCTCTATTAACTCCTTTCACTGGAGATGAAGAAGTTAGCAATGATAAATATGATGTGCCATTATAAGAGGTAGGGAAGAAATCCAAGAGACTCCTGTGAAAGATACAAGGACAACAATCTCAACAAGGAAATGAGTGTTTCCTTCTGCCAGAACTCCTCTCAAAGGGAATAAAAGAAAGGTTGTTGAAGCATAAATCATTAAGGAGTCTATAAGTGCAAATAAGCCAAAGAATAAGGTTTCAATTGTGAAACCTATTGTTGAGATGGATGTAGAAAATGAGTCTGACTCTGCCTTGCCAACATAGTCTTCTACACCAAAGAAAAAGGGTGCCAAAGTCATCAAACCTGCTACCTCTTCTACAAGGGTCAGTAGGGGTAAGACAAGAAAAAATATGCCAACTGCAGTTGATTGACTCATAGAGTTCGAGAACGCAAAAGTGCCACACGGGAATATTCTTGCATATACTGATCCAAAAGGGATGGCTCAACTGGTTGAAAAACTTGAGCTATAGGGGTGGAAGAACATGTTTGTAAAAGCTTTCCTCCCAATATGTATTCCTACTGTGCTGTAGTTCTATGAAAATTTCACATATGATAGAAAGGTACTCAAAAGTAAGGTAGGGGACTTTGACATGGAGTTCAATGCTGAGGAGTTGGGATGCTTATGAATATCTCTTGCATGATATTTGACAATTACTTGAAGAAGAAGTGATCAGCCATAGACAATAATGTTGACACCAACATTGATCACCAAAAAGTTCTCCCAAAAGTTTGAACTGGATGCTCTCCAGAAAGTGTACAAGATTGATATGACTCCCTTCCACAAATTATTGTTTAAGTTTGTCAATTCCTGCATTCATTAGAGGTTTAAGAGAAGGCATGAAGCTACTCTGATGGATGTGGTTGTAATGGAACTGCTTGACACTGGTCGACCTATAAATCTTCCTAGCCTAATGATTCAGCACACGGCAAGAGTTACAAATACTTCCAAAACCAAACATGCTATGCCATATGGTTTCATGTTGACTGAGTTGTTTGACAAGCTCGATATTTCCTTACCTGAGCATAAGGTTAGACAACACAACGACATTTTGGTTGTTTTTATCCTCAAGTAGTGCGGTTATAAGGAGATCAAAGGCTAGAGAACCCACATGATTTGCTATTCTACCTGGGATCAGTAGGGTTGCAGAGCTCAGCAAGAGGCTGGAGTTGGCCGTTGAAGAGAATGCCAAGCTTTATGAAGACAATCATGAGCTGAGAAAGGAAACCAAATAACTCAAGGAAGAGTTTAGAAGAGATAGGGAATCTAATTCTCAACAGATTGCCACCCTTTTGAAAGCTTTGACCCCCTCTGCTTCTCACCCATTAACTTGTTCATTTACAGTGTCCTTAGTTCTTTTGCTATTCCAGTGATGCATTATATTTGGTTCCTTTTCGTCTTAGTCTGAGTAGTTTGCAGTATGCGTAGTTTATTTTGTTCTAATGATGAATACAAGGCCGTGGGCTTTTTTTGGCACCACTTAATATCTCATATTGCTCTGCTTTACTGCTTTGTACTATATTGGATCATCAGCCTAGTCTATTTGACTTTTCTTAAACTTGTGTTGTCACCTGTTTGACCTTGAATATTACATTATCTGCGCTTAATTTCTAACATTTTTTTGTATTTTTGATGATGGCAAAAGGGGAAAGATAAGGTTGGAAGTTGTGGGATGTGAACATACATGTTTGTCAATAGTACTTGTTGTGATTATCTGGTTTTTTAATGTGATTACATGGCTCTACTGTATACAAATTTTGTCATTATCAAAAAGGTGGAATTCGCTGAGTAATGAAGTTTTGATGATGAACAAAGTATGACTAAATGTTCAAAGAACTAGGTCCACGACATAGCTTCTTAACTATTCTGAAGAAATAGCTCCTCAGGAGAAAGAATCACCTCCTCATAACTGATACTTGTACGTTTGTACAAGGCAATAATTTTATCTCAAAATTATCCAGGTCCGAGTTTGGCGGAAGTTGGCTTCTATAAGTGATACGGGTTTTTTCTCAAGAAGATACAGATAATTCAGTCCGAGACAAAAGTCCCAAAGGTTGTGGAATCCTTGGAACAGTAAGAGTCATATCAAAGAGGAAGTTGACTATGAATAGGACTACTAGAAGATCTCAAGTTGTGTTTTAAATAGGATCAACTTTGGACTTCTGAACTATCCTTTTACACATCAACAAAAGAGTTATAAGTCATTTACTTGGGTTGAGTACTTGCCTTGTATTCTTCCTGAGGTAGCCTAGTGAATATATATTAGGAAATTGAGTTGTAATCGAGGGTGTGTTTAGTATGAAGGAAAATATTTTTCGGAAAATATTTTTTAATGTTACCATGTTTGGTTGACTTAATATTTTGGAAAATATTTTCCTTATCAATTTATTTTCTTCCAATCCGAGGAAAATATTTTCCTTATCAAGAGAAGTGAAAGTATATTCCAAAGCTCCTTCTCAATCCTCCCCTCACCCACCCACCCACCACACCCCTTCTCCAAAAAAAGATTTTCATTTTCAAATTTTAGTTTTTCCGTTACCACCCACCCTACGACCACTCCATTCCCCCTCCCCTCCCCCTGGTAAAAAAAATTTTTACCTTAATTTTTATTTGTAATTTTAAATTTCCGTTTTTTCATTTTTCTGCACCACCCACTCCAATCCCCCACCTGCTCCTCCCCCCACCACAAATTTTTTTTACTTTTTTTTGTAATTTACATTTCTATTTTTTTCATTTTACTGCCTTCCCCCCTCCTTACCCCCCCCCCCCCCCCCCCCCCCGAAAAAAAATTTTAAATATCTTTTTTAGTTTAAAATTTATTGTTTATCGATTTAAAGGCTCAAAATTATGGGTTCGGAGGTTTATGTATTTGAAAGTTTACGTCTTTAGAAATTATAAAGTTTACGGGTTCGAAAATTCGCAATTTTGAAAGTTTAGCAGTTCGAAAGTTTATGAAATTTGTGGGTTCGGAAGATTGTTAGTTTGAAAGTTTATGGCGTCATGTTTATTATATCTAAATTATTTATGAATACTCTTAAGAATTCATTTTCCTTAATTTGAGTATCAAACACTGGAAAATGAACAATATTACTACTTGTTTTCTAAGAAAATATGTTTTTGAAAAATATTTTTCACGAAAAATATTTTCTGTTATACCAAATATACTCCAAGTGTCATAAATAATTAGTAAGTTGGAGTGAGTAGTTTGCTTTATAAGTGAGAGTAACTTTTGAATCAAATAGGAATAGTAGGAATATTGAAAAGTATTTAATTACAGTCTTGTAGTTGATGCATTTTGGCTCATTGTTCTAATAAAGTTGGAGTCGAAAATCATATGTGGTAGGTCATGGTTTTTGTACCTTTTGAGCTGGGTGATTTTTCAAGTAAATATCATTGTGTTCATTTTATTACTTACTTACTTTACACTTAAGAAATACGGTAAAGAATCAAGTTTTTTAGTAATCTAACCAGGGCAGCCAAACTAACAGAAACTAATTGTATTTATTAGTTGAAAAGTATAAAATATGTATATTTTTTGTATATGGTACACATATGTATATATATATAATGCATTACACCAACCATGGTTACTTTCGAATTTGAGGATTAGCTCATCATTTGATGCGCTTCATGTTCAGTACTGTAAGTCTGTAACAATATTTTAGTATTAGCAAATAAGAAAAGCAGAAGGTCCAAGAAAATACGAACGAATTGGAACTTTTACGAACATTTCAGCTGTTAGCCTACAAAAAGAGAGCCCAATCCAAACTGGGTCGCTCCTAAACGGTTTGTCCTTCTATATAACGTAAAAATAGTACGATATAGCCAGTTTTCAGAATGGTCATTCAAATATAGTCAGTACTAACCAAGTTAATAAAAAATAGCCATTATTTTATTGCAATAGAGACCGGTCCAACATAATATACTGGAGTTCGGTGCACTTGTGTATGAACTCCATAATATTATACTGGACCGGTATACTTTGCCGGCTCCAGTATAATATACTGGAGACTGGAACACCGGTGCTCCAAATTTTAGTATATTATGCTGGACCGATATACTTGCTGGAACTCGAGTATATTATGCTGGAGTTCTAGTGTACTTATGCTAGAACTCTATCATATTATGCTGGAGTTCCAACATACTTATCCTGGAATCCCAGTATAATATGCTAAAGTTCAATTATGCTTATGTTGGAACTCCAGTATATTTGCCGGAACTCTAGCATAATATACTGGAGTATTTTTCGGGTTTTGAACAGTATTTTCGCTCAGATTTATCTTTACATGAAAAGTGATTAAATTTCGATTACTTTTGAAATTGGGCTATTTTTGAATGACCAATTGTAAATCTGTCTATTTTTTAATTTCTTCCCTATATTTTGCTAAAACACAGAAAGTTTCTACATCTTCAATTATGGACGTCCTAATAGCCCCTCCCACCCCCGCACCCCCTCACATCACATTTTCGAGAAAGATATGCGGGATTATAAAGCTCTTGCGTATAAACTTCCAACATATTATTTTGGAATTGTACAATACGGAGAATTGGCATTAAATGTAGAAATTTATTGTATTCTATAAGTATTAAAGACTTGTAATGATATTTTAGTTGTTGGTGATAGAGTAAAAATTGAGATATTTGCAAAAGAAAAGGTAACCAAATACTAACGAGAAATGGATTTCACCAAGAAAAATCGTCTTACAAACACGCCTATTACTTTGCAGTATAATGTATTTGGTAATTTTCATGTAGTATATTATCCAATATGCAATATTTTTAATATTAAGTGACTTGTTCTCTAAGAAAAAAGTATATGGGACATCCTTCAAGGGAGCCGGATTGTGAAACGTTATTCCTTTGAAATGCTTATCCATTATACTTGGCTAGATTATTGATGACTGGACTAATAAGAATAGTCTCAAACATGGAAAGGCGAAGAAAGATTTGGCTTTGTCCCATAGAAAAAGAATTGTTTCAGCTCTGCCTTAAAACCTACTGAAATAGGAAAATGAATGGAGAACTAAACGTATTGCTTGGGGGCAGTGAGCTAGGTGTAAGGAGGTGACAAAGTATAGTACTTGAACTTGGTCGAGCTGTGAAAGCCTTGTGTAGTTTGTCTTTTCATGATTGTGGAGAAAAAAAGTCATTTATCATAACCTTTAAGAACTTTAAATCTATAGTACCTTACCATGGTGTCAGATCGAAAGCTTTTATGGAGTCCCTCTTTGTTATTGGAATTGACCCTTTGTCGATTATATCTCAAATTGAGATGTCATAAAGAAGCACTTTTCTTTTTTTATTTTAGAAATTTATTATTGGATTATTCTTCCTCAGTATCTAAATGGCTCCAAACCTTATATGTGCTAAGATTTACTTGTTCTCTTTTGGCTTGCTAGTAATGTGTGAAAATAGATAAACAAAATTGGAGATATTTACTTAATTATATCTTCAACAAATAGCTCTTGTGAGAATCTGATGATTCAATTGGACCTTCTTGTGTGAATGAATTATATTTCAATTTAGTCATGAGTTTGTTGTAACATGTTAGTTTTTATTCCCTTTTACCGAATGAGTCTAGTGTCTACAACGAAATAGGGGGAGGGAAAAAAGTGAGAATAGGCCATTTCTGTATACTTGTTGAAACTGTAATGGTATATCATTTTTTTCTGCTATTTTCTAGAGAACGTTCAAAAAGTGAACATTCTCTAGAGAATGCCTTTTAGTTTCTTTACTTTTGCGAAAACGCAGGTTTGTTGGGAATATTCATCCCTAAGTGACTGAATCTCTTCTTCAGGAAGTTTTCTCAAGTACTTGTCTTGTGGAAGCCTGCAAGCTGATAAGGAAGGAAAAGGTTACATTTTTCTCTCCTTCTTTAACTTTTTTGAATTCTCTGCGACTAAGACTTCCACCTTTCTCTTCACTATGAACCTTTTTTCCCTCCCCGACTTTGTAATTCACAAGTTTGTTCTCTCATGCAGTTATCTTACAGTTATTCACTATTATGATCGTATTTGAGCTGCACTTGCTATAGTCACTCTTAATGGAAGACATCTATATGTAAATTTATGTGCTGTCTGTTTTGAATTTGGCCTTGGTATTGCTGTGACATTTACTCTATCATAACAGGTTTGGGCAGCCTATTAAAGTTAATTGAGTATTTACCAGTTGACAGAGGGAGGACACATCAGGTAAGTTTCAGTTTCTAAATATCAAGATTCAATCCTTAATAAATTTTGCACCTAGCCTATTATTTTTTTTTGTGAGAGTCTGTGAATCTGTATAAAGAGTGCTATTCTCCTCTTTTCAGGTCACTTTAACATATTTGTTGGTAAAATAAGCCCCAAAGTTACCGAGGCAAGGATGTTTGCTTGCTCTTCTGTTTACCCTAGTTGCTCGTAAGTGTCATCTCATCCTCCTATCTGGACCTACCCTAAAAATGTCAGAAGTATCATCCTATTCTTGAATCTTGCATAAAGATTGTTTCATGCTTTCAATGTATTTACTCCAGAAGGAGTCAAATGCACCACGTGAAGAAAAAAGATAGGGTTGGTAATCTCTAGTAGATTTTTTTCGGAATAACTCTATTTATTTTGGTGTGGATGGCAGGCAGACTTATATTTCTTGATTTTAATAGGACTTCTTACAAGTGCTGTTTAAATGCGTATATCCAGCCGCTAATTTTCCCTTTTTTGTTCATGATAGTGATGCAAGGGTAACGTAGGATTAAAAGACTGGGCGTTCAAGGGGTTTTGGTTTTGTTTCTTTCCTTAACCAACATGCAAAGTTTGTGGTATATATGAAATTTGACAAGATTAATGTGAACTAGTATAAATATTTGAAGCCTCCTTTTAGGAAGAAATTGGTAGATATATTTTTTATGCATTTACATTGCATGACCACCCTAAATATGATGTCATGCATGACATTATTGAGGCCATTTCCCTTCTATAAATAGCAAAGATTTAGTTCATTTGTAAACATCTCTCACTTGCCTTATTATCTCCTAAGGCATTTGAACCTTCAATATTTCACTTTTATTTTTGGAGTGAAATTAATTTTGAGTTGATTCTGTCCGAGGACTAGGCAAAAATCAAATTGCCGAACCTCGTTAACTTCGGGTACTCTTTTTATTATTGTCTCACTTATTATTTATTAGCTACTTTTAGATATAGTAGTTGTTATTTAATCACTCTCTATATATTTGACTCCGCAATAATTGGTATTAGATCCAAGATTCAATCTGAGTATGCTTTGTGGTTGCAGCATAGTCTGAACTTTCAAATAAGAAAAGAATTACTTTGATATTCTGTAATGTCAATAAATAAATAGTCTACGTAGAAACAATATGATATAATAAAAATGAAGAGTCCACATGGGGTGTCAATAATACGTCTTTGGCATCTTCACTAATGACAAGAAATATGTCAAATGAGAAATTTGTAGTTGAAATTTTTAATGGGTCAGAAAATTTTGAGATGTGGAAAGTTGAGGTTCTTGATGTCTTTTTTCAACAAGGGCTAGATATTGCCATAGAAGAGAAGAAACCAGACAATATCGGAGAAGAAGATTGGAAGATAATCAACTGCGTTACTTGTGGTACCATTCGACCTTACCTCACAAGAGAGCATAAGAGTCCATACTAAAGAAACTTCTACAAGTAAATTGTGGAATGCATTGGAGGATAAATTCTTGAAGAAAGATAGTCAAAATAGACTTTACATGAAAAAAAGACTGTTAATCTTCACATATATCCTAGTACCACAATGAATGATCATATCACCGGCTTTAACAAATTGGCAACATATTTAAAGAATATGGACATGACTTTCGGTGATGGAGATAAGGCCTTAATGTTATTAAGTCCACTTCCCGATGAGTATGAGCACCTCGAAACAGCTATACTTCATGAGAATGATGAAGTATCTCTCAAAGTGTGACGACCCGGCTGGTCGTTTTAAAAATTTACATCCCGATCCTCTATTAATTGCCTTCCCTGTGTTTATTTCTGCTATTGTGAGTTGCCGGGAGGAATTATTTAGAGTTTCAGAGAGTTTTGGAACACTAAGCCCCTAAATGAGAGCTTAAGTTTCAGAAATTTAACTGTAGTCGGAATAGTAGGAAAACGACATTGGAATGAAATTTAGATGGTTCCGTTAGCTCCATTGGGTGATTTCGGATTTAGGTGCATGTTTGGATTGTATCTTGGAGGTCCGTAGCTAATTTAGTCTTGAAATGCAGAAAGTTAAATTTTTGAAGTTTTCGGTTCGATAATGAGATTTTGATCCGATGATCTGAATGGAATTTCCGAAGTTGGAGTAGCTCCATTGTGTTGAATGTGACGTGTGTGAAAAATTTCAGGTCATTCATATGAGGTTTGATAGACTTTTTTATTGAAAGAGTATTTTGAGGGATTTTGAAGTTCTTAGGCTTGAATCTGATACTAATTTGTTGAATCGGTGTTGTTTGAGGTGTTGCGGAGATTTGTATAAGTTTGGATAGTGGTATGTGACTTGTTGGTGCTTTTAGTCGAGGTACCAGGGGCCTCGAAATGATTTTGGATGATTAACGAAGTCACTAAAGCAGCCAAGAGGAGAGTGAGCAGAAATTGCAGAAGCGGATGTGTTACAGTACCTGTGTGACCGTAGATGCGGCATATGGGTAGCAGATGCGGAGAGAGAATTTTAAGTGAGAACGACAGAAGCGGTTCCCTTGACTGTAAAAGTTGTATCACAGATGCAGAAATTGAGCCGCAGATGCAACTTTGCTGGGCAGAAAAATCAGAATTCGACGGTTTAGTTTCAAAAGGTTGGAAATTGATTTGGAGCTCAGAAAAGGGAGATTCTGGGAAGAATTTGAAGAGTAAATCAATAGGTAACAATTCCTTATCTCATTCTAGTTATATTCTACTAATCTATTGTCAGTTTTATTATTTAATTTCAAATTGGAGATAAAAATTGGGGAAATTGGAAGAAAGTTCTTAGACCTAGAATTCGAATTTGACTGGGAATTTGACCTTATATTTTTGTATGCATGAACTCGTGAGAGTATGAGAATTCTGAAAATATAAATTTTACTCGATTTCGAGACATGGGCCCGAGCGGCGTTTTGGTTATTTTACCTAATTTCATGTATTAGCTTAGAATTTATTTGTAAAATCAGTTACTGAAGTGTTATTTACGTTACGCAATTGAATTGAATAAATTCGGGCCATTTGAAGTCGGGTACTCGTGGCAAGAGCGTGGTTTTGGATTGACTCTGAGCTGGTTCGAGGTAAGTGGTTTGCCTAATTTTGTGTGGAGGACATTCCCCTTAGGATTTGTATTGTGATGATTGAAATGCCTTATATGTGAGGTGACGAGTGTGTACTTGTGCTAATTGTTAAAAATCCTATTTTCACTAAAGTAGCAATAATTGTATTTTTCCTTTCCAACTTATACTACTTGGAATTTAACCCTGCTGTTAGCTTAGAGAAGCATTTCTAACTAACTTAATTGCCTTATTTGCTTAAACTGACTTATTTGTATTATTTGAAGTATGCTAGGTTGGAATTATTTGTCTTACCTTGATATGAAGTTAAGTTTAATTGAGTTTTCTTTGTGTTATTGCTATGTATTTTACTTTGGGATTAAAGAATGACATCCTAGGAGATCCCATGTACGTATTTTTTATTTGAACTGAAGTGCGGGATACCGAGAGTCTCCGCACTTATATCGGGATACCAAGAGATCCTTAACATATATTGAGGATACTAAGAGATTCTCGGGATGCCAAGAGATTCCTGGCAATTATTGAGGATACTAAGAGATCTTTGGGATACTAAGAGATCCCCCGGTTATTATCCTTGTGAAGAGTGGTATTCCTTATGACTGTTTTTGTCTCTATTTCAATTGTTGTAATCTTTATTATCCTGTATTTGGTCTTACTGTATGTTTTCAACTATTCTGTTATATCTTAAATTATTATACATTATATTTCATATAATCTCAGTAGGGCCCCGACCTTCCTCGCTACTACCCCACCGAGGTTAGGCTTGGCACTTATTGAGTACCATTGTGGTGTACTCATGCTCTTTCTATGCATATTTTCATGTGTAGATCCAGGTACCTCTACTCAGACTTATCACACGTTAGATGAGGCACTTGTAGAGACTCCGAGGTATATCTACCGCTTCTGCAGACGGAAGAGTCCCTTTCTACTCTCTTTTTAAGTATTAGCACTTCTATATTTCTGTTTCTTTGTTAGATATTCTGGAGTGAAATACTTGTAAACATTCAAAAGCTTTTATTCATGAGATTCCAGATTTTGGGAAGTATTTTTAGTTTCGACATCTAATATTGTGTATATCGAGAGACATTTAAACACTTTTTTATTTCATTATTTCAATTTTTAATTATTTCTTCCGTAATTTTGTTTATTTTCCGCATTGTTAGGATTACCTAGTCGTAGAGACTAGGTGCCGTCACGATGGTTCATGAAGGGCAAACCGAGGTCGTGACAAGTTGGTATCAGAGCTCCAGGTTCATAGGAGTCATGAATCACATGCCGGTTTATTAGAGTCTCGTTGATCCGTATCGAGACATCTGTACTTATCTACGAGAGGCTATGTAACTGTTAGAAAAAATTCACTTCATTCGATTTCCTTGTCGTGCGAGATTTTGATATTAGAATCCTAAACTTCTATCTTCTATTATCTCATAGATGGTGAGGACACGATCTATCCGAGATGGTCATGCACCTGCACCCCCTGCTGTAGTTGTCAGAGGCCGAGGCCGAGGACGCGCGTGCGGTGCAGCTAGAGCACCCCTGCGAGCTACCACTGATGAGCCACTAATAGTGCTAGTCAGAGCCCAGGCACCTGATACACCTACTGCTACTACCACGCCAACTCTTCAGGAGACTCTGGCACAGTTCATGAGCATGTACACCACTTTGGCTCAGGTAGGGTTGCTTCCCCTTGCTACAACTACATCCCAGGCTGGGGAAGGAGCACAGACTCCTATCGCCTGCACTCCTCAACTACGAGTGCATGTTGATCAGGTTCCCGAGATTATTCCAGTACAACCCATATTTCCAAATCAGTCCGAGGATAGGGCAATGACTTCCAAGGACGAGCAGCGGAGGCTTGAGAGGTTTAAGAAGTATAAGCCTCATGTATTCAGTGGTCTAGCATCAGAGGATGCTCTAGGATTTCAAGGTGAGTGCTACAGTATTTTTCGTACCATGGGTATTTCCGGATCAAATGGGGTTTCATTCACTACTTTCCAGATTCGAAGGGCCACCTATGAGTGGTGGCATACTTATGAGTTAGACACTCTGGATAAGGCAGTTTCCCTGACTTGGACTCAGTTTTTAGATATGTTCCTGAGAGAATATGTTCCTTAGAGTCTTAGGGATGCATGACACGCAAAGTTTGAGCATTTGTGCCAGGATGATATGATTGTCTCAAAGTATGTTGTCCGTTACACTAGCTTGGATAGACATGCCCCAGCCTTGGTTTTTACTATTTGCAAGAGGGTTCGTCGGTTTATTGAGGGGCTTATTCCCAGCATCAAGTCTAGCATAGCTCATGAGTGGGAGATGTATACTTCTTATCAGCAGGTGGTAATCATTGTTAGGGGGATTGAGGGTATGCATGCTAGGGAGAGTGAGGAGAGGGAGCACAAGAGGTCTCGGGAGTCGGGCCATTATTTTGGTGCTTGTGCCCCAACTGCAGGTCGTTATGGTAGGGGTTATATAAGCCGCCCTATTCATACAGCTCTTCCAGCAGCCAGTGGTACTCCAGATGCTCCTAGTCCTAAGGAGCCTTATTATGCACCCCTAGTATTTAGTGCGCCTCCTTCGCAAGGTGCTTTCATAGGTCAGTCCAGAAGACCTGGCCCAAGCCTGTCACAGATGCCACATCTTTCCAGAGCTTGTTTTGAGTGTGGTGACACATGCCATGTGGTGATGGATTGCCCTAGACTTGATAGGGGCGCGCCCCCATAGACTTCTCAGCACAACGTGCTCCTTAGAGTTTTCATGCTATGATCACAGCACCAGTTGCTGCCCTACCTGCCAAGCCAGCTAGAGGTGGAGGTCAGGGAGGTAAAGGTTTCCCTAGAGGGAGAGACCAAGCCAGATACTATGCCCTTCCTTCCAGTATTGAGGTTGTTGCCTCCGATTTTGTCATTACAAGTATTGTCCTGGTTCGTCATAGAGATGCATCAGTTTTATTCTATCGAGGCTCCACTTATTCTTATATGTCTTTTTATTTTGCTTCGCGTTTGGGTGTATCTCGGGATTCTTTTAGTTCTACTGTTTATGTTTCTACTCTTGTGGGCGATTCTCTTGTTCTAGACCGCATTTATCGGTAGTGTTTGGTCGCTCTTAGTGGTTTTGATACCAGAGCCAATTTATTATTGCTCAGCATGGTTGATTTTGATATTATCTTAGACATGGACCGATTTTCTCCCTATTATATTATTCTTTATTGTCACACCACAACTGTAACGCTGCCTATGCCAGGTATACCGCATGTTGAGTGGATGGGTTCTTTAGATCATACTCCCAGTAGAGTTATTTATTTCCTTAAGGCTCAGCAAATGGTTGAGAAGGGTGTGACGCATGTCTAGCTTATGTGAGAGATGTCAGTACTGATACCCCTTCCACTGATTCAGTCCTTGTAGACGGAATATTTCTTATGTGTTTCCAGCTGACCTTCCGGCATGCCATCCGATAGAGATATTGATTTTGGCATTGATATGTTATAGGGCACTCGGCCTATTTCTACTCCTCTGTATCATATGGATCCTCCTAAGTTGAAGGAGTTGAAGGATCAGTTACAGGAATTACTTGATAAGGGTTTTATTGGGCCCAGTGTATCATCATGGGGTGCTCCTGTCTTGTTTTTGAAGAAGAAGGATGGTTCTATGCGTATGTGCATTGACTATCCCCAATTGAACAAAGTTACAATGAAGAACCGTTATCCTTTGCCTTGTATTGATGATTTGTTTGACCAACTACAAGGTGCACGAGTGTTTTTTAAGATTGACTTGCATTCAAGGTACCATCACTTGAAGATTTGGGAGCCAGATATCCCAAGGACTACTCTCAAGACTCGGTATAGTCTTACAAGATTCTTGTTATGTTATTTGGCGTGACCAATGCTCCAACAACCTTTATGCATTTGATACACAGTGTGTTTCAACCATATTTTGACTCATTCATCATTGTCTTTATTGATGATATTCTGGTATATTCCCGGAGTCGGGAAGATCATGAGAAACACCTAAGTATTGTGCTTCAGACTTTGAGAGAAAAGAAATTATATGCTAAGTTCTTTATATGTGAGTTTTGGTTGGATTCTGTGGCATTCTTGAGTCACGTGGTTTCTAGTGAGGGGATAAAGATGGATTCGAAGAAAGTAGAAGCAGTGCATAGTTGGCCCAGACCATCTTCAGCAACAGAGATTTGCATTTTCTTGACTACCATCGATTTGTTGAGGGTGTTTCGTCTATTTCAGCACCTATGACCAGACTGACCCAGAAGGGTGCTCCGTTCCAGTGGACAGAAGAGTGTGAGGCGAGCTTTTAGAGGTTCGAGACAGCTTTGACTACAACCCCTATTTTGATATTGCCTACAGATTTGGGATCTTATACTGTCTATCGTGATGCCTCGAGGATTGGTCTTGGAGCACTATTGATGCTGGATGGTGGGGTGATTGCCTACGCGTCCAAATTGAAGGTACATGAGAAGAATTATCCTTTCGATGACCTTGATTTAGCTGCTATTGTTCATTTCTTGAAGATCTGGCTTCATTATATGTACGGTGTTATTTATCAGATTTATACTGATCATCATATTTGCAACATCTGTTCGAGTAGAAAGATCCAAATTTGCGTCAGAGAAGATGGCTAGAGCTACCGAAAGACTATGATATCACTATTTTATATCACCTGGGTAAGGTTATGGCTGATGCTTTGAGCCACCAGGCAGAGAGTTTGAGGAGTTTAGCTTATTTACCAACAACAGAGAAGCCCATGGCGATGGATGTTTAGGCTTTAGCCAGTCAGTTTGTGAGATTGGATCTTTCGGAGCCTAGTCGAGTTCTAGCTTGTCTGGTCTCTCAATCTTCTTTGTTTGATCATATCCGGGAACGACAACTTGATGGCTTTCTTTTGCTTGTCCTCAAGGGCAAGGTTTTGCATGGAGATACCAGAGATGTGACTATTAGTTGATATGGTAGTGAGGATGCTAGGTTGGGTTTGTATACCCATATTTATGGGCTTCGAGAGTTGATTCTAGAGGAGGCCAATAGTTCGCGGTATACTATCTATCCGGTGCCACAAAAATGTACCAGGATTTGAGACAGAACTGCTAGTGGAGGTGGATGAAGAATGATATAGTTGGGTTTATAGCTCGGTGCCTCAATTGTCAGTAGGTGAAGTATGAGCACTAGAGACCGGGTGGGTTGCTTCAGCAAATAGAGATTCCAGAGTGGAAATGGGAGCTGATCATTATGGACTTTATAGTTGGGCTCCTACGGACTTTGGGGAAGTTCGATGCCATTTGGGTAATTATGGATCGGCTGGCATGTCCGCACACTTTATTCCTGTGTGTACTATGTATTCATCGGAGTGGTTGGCGGAGATTTATATTAGGGACATTGTTCGTCTGTATGGTATTCCAGTTTTCATCATTTCAGATAGAGGTACTCAGCTCACATCATGGTTCTGGAGAGCCGTTCAGCATGAGTTGGGTACCCGGATGGAATTGAGCACAATATTTCACCCTCATACGGAGTCCAAGCGCACTATTCATATTCTTGAGAATATGCTCTATGCGTGTGTGATTAAGTTTGGAGGGCCTTGGGATCAATTCTTGCCATTGGAGAAGTTTGCATATAACAATAGTTATCAGTCCAGCATTCAGATGGCACTGTATGAGGCTTTATATGGTAGGTGGTGTAGATCCCCGATAGGTTGGTTTGAGACAGATAAAGCTAGATTATTGGGAACAAACTTGGTTCAGGATGATTTGGAGAAGGTTAAAGTGATACAGGATAGACTCCGTACGCCCTAGTCCAGACAGAAGAGTTACGCGAATCAAAAGGTTCATGATGGTTCCTATAAGGCTGGAGAGCGGATTTTGCTTCGGGTTTCGCCTATGAAAGGCATTATGAGTTTTGGGGGAAAGGTAAGGTTGAGCCCGAGGTTTATTGGCCCTTTTGAGATATTGAGGCGTGTTGGGGAGGTTGCTTATGAGCTTGCCCTACCTCCCAGCTTGGCAGTTCATCCGATATTCTGTCCCACATGTTAGATTTCAGTTATGTACTGTTGGATAAAGATCTATCCTATTTTGAGGAGCCAGCGAAAATATTGGACATGCAGGTTAGGAAGCTGACGTCAAAGAACATTGCATCAGTGAATGTTCAGTGGTGAGGTCAGCTGGTTGAGAAGGCGAGCTGGGAGACCAAGTAGGATATGCCCAGCCGTTTGCCTCATCTTTTCACTACTTCAGGTATATCTCTATACTCGTTCAAGGACGAACGAATGTATAAGTGTATGAGTATGTGATGACGTGATGATCATTTTAAGAATTTAAGCCCCAATCCCATGTTAACTGCTTTATCCGTGTTTGTTTCTACTATTGTGAGTTGTCCGGAGGAATATTTGGAGTTTCTGAGAGTTTTGGGACACTTAGCCACTAAATGAGAGCATAAGTTTAAGAAATTTGACTGTAGTCGGAATAGTATAAATACGACCTCGGAATGGAATTTCACTGATTCCATTAGCTCCGTTGGGTGATTTCGGATTTAGGAGCATGTTCGGATTGTGTCTTGGAGGTCCGTAATTTAGGCTTGAAATACCGAAAGTTGAATTTTTGAAGTTTCCGATTCGACAATGATATTTTGATTCGAGGGTCGGAATGGAATTTTAGAAGTTGGAGTAGCTCTGTAGTGTTGAATGTCACGTGTCTGCAAAATTTCTGGTCATTCAGACGAGATTTGATAGACTTTTTGATTCAAAGAGTATTTCGAGAGTTTTTGAAGTTCTTAGGCTTGAATCTGATGCTAATTGTTTGATCCGATGTTGTTTGAGGTGTTGTGGAGATTTGTATAAGATAGTATTATATGACTTCTCTGTGCTTTTGGTTGAGGTCCCGGGGACCTCGGGATGATTTCGGGTGATTAACGGGAAGTTGGAAAGTTAGAGTTTGCAGCTGAAGTCTTTGGGCTACTGTCATTAACGCATCTACAGTTGAGAGGCCGCGAATACGACTCCCGTAAATGCAGAGTCAAGCCGCAGAAGCGGCCAAGAGGAGAGTGAGCAGGAACCGCAGAAGCAGATGTGTTACCGCACTTGCGTGACCGCATATGCGGCATATGGGTGACATGTGTGGAGAGGGAATTCTAAGTGAGAACCACAGAAGTGGTTCCCTTGACTGCTGAAAGTGTATAGGAGATGCGGAAATTGAGCCGCATATTCGACTTTGCTACGCAGAAAAATCAAAATTCGAGGTTTTAGTTTCAAAAAGGTTAGATATTGATTTGGAGCTCGGGAGAGGGCGATTTTGGGAAGAATTTGAAGAGGAAATTAGTGGGTAACAATTTCCTATCCCTTTCGAGTTGTGTTCTTATCATTTAATTTTGGATTGGAAATGAAAATTGGCAAAAAATGGAAGAGAGTTCTTAGATCTAGAATTTGAATTTTGATTCGGAATTTAACCTTGGATTTGGATAATTTTTTCATGCATGAACTCATGAGAGTATGAGGATTCTGAAAATATAAATTTTACCCAATTTCGAGAAGTGGGCTAGAGGGGCATTTTGGTAATTTTACCTAATTTCGCGTATTAACTTAGAATTTATTTGTAGAATCGATAACTTGAAGTGTTATTTACATTATGCAATTGAATTGAATAGATTCGGGTCATTTAGAGTTAAGTACTCGTGGCAAGAGCGTGGTTTCAGATTGATTTTGAGCTGGTTCGAGGTAAGTGGCTTGCCTTACCTTGTGGGGGGGAGGCATTCCCCTTAGGATTTGTATTGTGATGATTGAAATTCCTTGTACGTGATATGACGAGTGCGTACTTGTGTTAATTTTTGAGAATCCTGTTTTCTCTAACGTAACTTTAATTGTATTTTTCCTTTCCTGCTTATACTACTTGGAATTTAAGCCCGATGTTAGCTTAGAGAAGCATGTCTAACTGACTTAATTGCCTTATTTGCTTAAACTGCCTTATTTGTATTATGTGAAGTATGCTAGGTTAGAATTACATGTTTTACCTTGATATGAAGTTGATTTTAATTGAGTATTCTTTGTGGTATTGCTGTTTGCTTTACTTTGGGACTATGGGACGACATCCCGGGAGATCTCCTGTACATATTTTTGATTTGAACTGAAATGCGGGATACTGAGAGATCCCCAAAACATATATCAGAATACCAAGAGACCCTTAGCATATATTGAGGATGCCAAGAGATCCTCGGGATACCAAGACATCCCTAGCATATATTGAGGATATCAAGAGATCCTCGGGATGTCAAGAGATCCCTGACATATATTGAGGATACTAAGAGATTCTTGGGATACTGAAAGATCCCCTGGTGAAGAGTGGTATTCCTTGTGATTGTTTTTGTCTCTATTTCAATTGTTGTTATCTTTATTATCATGTATTTTGGTCTTATTGTAAGCTTTCAACTATACTGTTTTTTCTTAAGCTGTTATATTTTATATTTCATTTAATCTCAGTAGGGCCCTGACCTTCCTTACTACTACCCGACCGAGGTTAGGCTTGGCACTTACTAAGTATCATTGTGGTGTACTCATGCCCTTTCTGTGCATGTTTTTCATGTGCAGATCCAGGTACCTCCACTCAAACTTATCATACGTGAGACGAGGCGCTTGTAGAGACTCCAAGGTATGAGCCCGTTTGGATTGGCTTAAAAAGTGCTTAAAAGTAAATTTTTAGTGTTGGAGCTTATTTTATAAATAAGTAGTTACATGTTTGGTAAAAGTGCTGAAGCTTAAAAAAAGTTGTTAAAGTGTTTGGCAAACAAGTGTTGGTAAGCACTTTTTTCTAATTAAAAAGATAAAAATATCCTTAAAGTTGTTAACATTATAAAGGAGTTGATTACTACAATATATTTAATCATGAATTAATGCAAATAAAAAATAATTATATTTTAATTTAATTTTAATTTAATTGATTATTTTAGATAATTTTTATAAATATAATTCTTGAATGCTCATTTTTCACCACTTTCTATCAAGTAAACTTCCATAAAAGTCTCAACCTATTTAAAATACTAAATTATTTTGTACAGGAAAAAATCAAGAACTTAAAAGAACAAAATACATATAAACACTACTCTTTTCATTCAGGTTTATGTGCCCATTTTTGTTGATGGCGTTAAGAAAAAAAGGGATGAGCCTTTGAGCTATATCGTCAGAGAAATTGATGGGAGCAATTGTATTTATTTTTAACAGAAATAAGCCAAGGGGACTAATTTTTGTTTGAACATACTATTCAGTTTCTACACATATGGTGTTGGACTATTATTAGCCATTTTTAATTAACTTTAAAAGTGCTTTAGTGGTCCATTAATTAAGTTTAAAATGGGTATATATAAATATTTCTGTTGGCGCATTTCTTTATCTTTCGTGGACTGTTATACATAAAAAGTGTTGAATTGGGCATGGTTTTGTTGATTTTCAATGAATTTCTTGAAGAAAACTATAGAAAAACGAAGATGAAGTAGAGATGAAGAGGAAAAAAGAAGAATGACAGAGCGAAGGAAAGAGGAAGAGTACAATATTTTAGGGTCTCTTTGACTGACGGTAATTTTGGTAGTATAAAAACTTATAAGGGACAAGAAAGTAATTCTGTTGATCAAACAAAAAATGGCTTTTAAGCCAAAATAAAAATAGTTGGGGTTAGCCAACTTGTTACTTTTGGTTTTTTAAGCACTTTTTAAGTAGCTTTTTTTATTTGCCAAACACTCCAAAAAATAAAAAAATGCTTAAAAGCTAGTTTGACAAGATTTTAATCCTATCCAAACACCCTATATATTTACCACATCCGCAAAACGAAGAGTCCCTTTCTACTCACCCTTTAAGTATTAGCCTTTATGTGTTTCTTTTTCTTTGTTGGATATTTTAAAGTTAGATACTTGTAAACATTCAAAAGCATGTGTTCATGAGATTCCGAGTTTTGGAAAGTGTTTTTAGTTTTGAGAGTTGATATTGTATATGCCAAGAGGCATTTTAAATGTTGTTTTATTTCACTATTTCGGTTTCTAGTTATTTCTTTCGCAATTTTATTTATTTTTCACATTGTTAGGATTACTTAGTCGTAGAGACTAAGTGCCATCATGATGGTTCACGGAGGTCGAACCGGGTTCGTGACATGAAGAAACTTGTTCTACCTTGTATACTATGAACAAAGAAAGAGAGAAAAACAAAAGAGTGGAGAAGGAGAAACGCTGGCCGTGAAAGGTCCTTCTCAAACCTATATGAGAACGAAGAAAGCAAGATCGAAGTCAAGATCCAGACTTACCAAAGATGAATATGCCTTTTAGAGAGAAAATGGGCACTAGAAGAAAGGCTGTCCAAAGTTAAAAAACAAGGCCAAACCTAACGATGTGAAGGTTTCCATGGATTCAAATATAGCTGACTATGACGACTCTGATTTCTCACTAGTTACAATTGAGCTATTCAAACCATGTGATATATGTTCGATGGATTCAGCTTGTAGTTATCATATGTGGCTCAACCAGGACTAGTTCGTTGATTTTAAAGAAGGAGAATATGGATTTATTCACACCACAAATAATAATCCTCTTACCGCATATGGTATTGGTTCAATCCGATTAAGAAACCATGATGGGTTGATCAGAACATTAACAGATGTTCGATACGTACCAGAATTAAAAAAAATCTAATCTATAGGAGCCCAAGAGTCAAAGGGATTCAAAGTCCTTGCAGAAAATGGGATAATGAGAATATGCTCCGGCGCACTAGTGGTAATGAAGGGAATTTAATGAAATAATAACATGTACTACTATCACGGTAGTACAATTATTGAGACAACAATAGTGACATCCAGCGACAACAAAGAGGCAGAAGCAACCAAGCTATGGCACATGTACTTGAGACATGTTGGAGGAAAATCCTTGAAACTTTTATTGGATCAAGGATTTTTGAAAGGAGTAAAGACTTGCAATTTGGAGTTGTGATCATTGTATCAAAGGGAAACAGACAAGGGTTAAAATTGGAAGGATCCATAATACTGAATGTATTTTGGATTATGTTCACCGTAATGTTTGGGGTGCTTTCAAAATACCTTCATTAGGTGGGAAACACTATTTTATAATATTTATTGATGACTTTTCCCCAAGAGTGTGGGTGTATATGATGAAAACCAAAGATGAGGTGTTGGGAATATTTCTCAAATAGAAGGCGATGATAGAGACTCAAACATGCAAAATGATAAAGTTTCTTCACACAAACAACGATGGAGATTTCAAAAATGATCTTTACAATAAGATTTGTGAAGGTGATGGCATTTTAAGACATTTCACCATCATAATACACCACAACAGAATGGAGTGGCAGAATGGGTTCGACGTATGTTGTCCAATGCTGGTTTGGATAAAGAATTTCGGGTTAAGGCAATAACATATGCATGCCACCTCATAATCATCTACCATCTACCATTACTGTTGGCAAGACACCATTTGAAAAATAGTATTAAAAACATGCCGAAGATTGTAATTTTTATATGTATTTGACTCAATTGCATACTATCATGTGGAAGAGTCAAAATTGGATTAGAGAGCAAAAAAAGATATATTTATGGGGATTGCTTCTGGAGTCAAAGGATACTGCTTTGGTGTCCAGAGACAATAAAAATTATATTTAGTAGAGATGTTACCTTTGGTGGCTTTGCCATAACATATAAGGTGACAATTTAAGATGTCAAACAAACTGATGGTGCTTCAAAGCTGGTGGAGTTTAAGGAAAAATTAATTTTCCCAAACAGGGAGAAAATGAGAAACAGTAGAAGATTTTTTCCTCTGGAAGTAGAGCCAGTAGAGAGGGAGATTCCAAATCAGGTGCCTCAACAACAACTTGAATCAATAACAACTAGTAAACCAAAAAGAATAATAAAGAAATATGTTCATCTCATAGAGACGATGGCTTGTGCAACCTCAATTGTAGCTAATGATGTTCCTACCACTTATAAAGACGCAGCCCAAAGTTCAAAAGAAGAGAAGTGGAGGATTGCCATGAATGAAGAAATGCAGTCTCTTCATCAGAATCGCATATAGAAATTGGTCAATCTCCTGAGGGAAAATAAATCAATTGGGAGAAAATGGGTATTTTCAAAGAAAGAAGGATTCCCTAACCAAGAAGATGTTTGCTACAAAGAAAAATTAGTGGCCAAAGAATACGCTTAAAAGGAGGGAATTGATTATAATGAGGTATTTTCTCCGGTCGTGAAACACTCCTCCATTAGAGTTTCATTGGCTATGGTAGCACAGTTGAATTCGAAACTGGTTCAGTTAGATGTAAAAACTACATTTTTACATGGAGATTAGGAATACGCCTCGGCTAGAAGACTCAAAGTTGCTACAAACAAAAATATGGTGTACAAACTTGAAAAATCATTGTAAGAATTGAAACAATCTTCTAAACAATTGTACAAATGATTTGATAAGTTTATGTTGCTTTAGAAGTACAGAAGAAGCAAATATGATCATTGTGTGTATTTGATTAAGCTTGAAAACGGATCCTTCATATATCTTCTCCTATACATTGATGGTATGTTCATAGCTTCCAAAAGTCGAGGAAATTGAGAAGTTGAAGATTCAACTAAAAAAGGAGTTTGATATGAATGATTTGGGTGAGGTGAAGAAAATTCTTAGCATGGAGATAAAAAGAAATAGGCATTCAAAGAAACTCGGTCTATCTCAAAAAGAATACTTGATGAGAGTAATAGATTGATTTGGCATAAATAATAACACGAAGTCGGTTAGCACTCCTCTTGTTCCTTACTTTAAGCAAAGTGTTGCTATATCGCCGAAGAATGAAGCTAAACGAGAGTATATGTCAAGAGTACCATATGTGAATGTCGTTGGTTGCTTGATGTATGCAATGGTTTGCACAGACCTGATATTTTACATGCTATTGGAGTTGTAAGCTTGTATATGCATGATCCAAGAAAGGAATATTGGCAAGCTGTAAAATGGATTATACGGTATATTCATAATACTATAGATGTTGGATTGATTTTTGAGCAGGTTGATAGTCAGTATCTAGTTGGATATTGTGACTCGGATTATGCGGGTGATTTGGACAAGCGTTGATGACACTTATTAAGAGAATGGACATTTGCATATTAGCTCTGGTCGTGTGTTCTTAGACTAATCAATATGTTAATCTTCATAATTAACCGTTCTAACTTGTATACTTGCAGTGTTCTTGGGGTAACAAGCCAACTCCACCTGGGACAACCTCGAACTCACTTCCACCACCAGCTCCTACGCCACTAGGTATTTTAGCCACTGACCTTTTGGTTTATGAAAGGCAGCTAGCTAGGAGCAAGATGGGTGGGTCGCTGACCTAATGGGTCAACATCCTTTAAAGCAAGCATCAATGAGGATGACTTCTGGAGCAAGTCAAGCTATAAATAATGGTGGTTTCCAGAGTGTTGCTGCGCAACAACTCATGTATATCAGTGATGTGCAGGAAATCTTTTACTGCGCTTGTCATTGCCCTTCTACATAGTTATTTTCTATAACATCTAGTTTTTCTTATGTTCTCTTTTTGTTCGTAAAGTTAAGGCGTCGTGCCTAGTTAGATGGGAGTGAGTGTCACATATATCACTATATATAATTGTAAGCATTTTATCTTCCACTTTAGTAGGAATGGGGGAATACTACTGTTAGGGATATAGTAGATATGCCCTAGATTTAATATCATATCTGATAACTTGAGCATAATTTTGTGAATGTCATTTGATATAAAATATATGACATTTGATATTCTTTTATCATTATTATTAATTGTTTGATTAATTTGATAAGGACCTTGATTAAATTTTGAGATTTGTCATTGCGATAGAGATCATGATAATGAGAGCAAAGTCTTTTACAATTTAATCTAAATTTGTTCTTGATCGTAGGATTATTAATTTGAACATTAGTAATCTGGTTAGATCAATATTTATGTGATCGTCTTTATCGGATAAATATTAGTTGATCTCGTTAACTAAATCACATAGATAGATGATGCATATAGAGATATGATCATTGAACCGACTCATTGGATAATTCCTAATGGTTAGAATTACCATAATTGTCAATAGGATACTTTCTTGAAGAATGTGATGTAATCGTTTCCTTTGACTTGAGATCGTCATAGTAATTGACAAAATATTTATTGAGCTTTGATACTAGACACCTATGGCCCTAGGGCGATAGTTGAAAGGATATTGGGTACGATTAAATACTTGTGGAATTAGTGATTGATAATGACGGAATCTGTCAAATCTTGGTAATGAGTTTAAGCTCCACGTTGTCATGAATTATAAACGACCAAACTAAGACCTTGGCCAGGGCAATTGAATGAAAGAAGAAATGAGTTTCTTAGGTCATTCAATGGTCGATTATATTTGACGTGAACACATAGTTGATTGCCTATTAGGATTTGATATTTGAACCATATCCTAGGGTGATCCAGAGCTATAAGGACAGAAGGAATTACTACATTATTCTTCTACTGGTTCTTGAGAGTAAATTGTATACTTCATGCTATCCGGTCGTTAAGGAGTGTTGCTAGACGCCACCCTTGATTAGTATATTGATATGATTAATTTACTACCGGTTTAGTATTGAACCTATGGGGTCGCACACAAACGAGTGTTCTGATCTTTGCTAAAGGATTAATTAACTTATTATTTTATAATTAAATTAAAGAAATTAATTAGTCAAATAAATTTAGTTATTAGTCCAAATGAAATATTATTATATTCTTTGCTAGCACAAAGATTATAATTAATATTGTGAATAAATTGAAGTTTCTATTTGGAATAGAAATTAAATAATATCTCTTGGTTGAAATATATGTGATATATATAATTAATATTATTTTATATAATAGATATATATAAAATATAATATTAATAATGACTTGTTAATAAATCTAATTTTGAATTGGATTATTAATTGAAGTTTCATCCTATTTGGAATGGGATTAATATTTTCAATAGGAAAATATTATATTAATATATATGTTTACAAAATTAGAATCCAAATTAGAATTGGACACAAAAAAAGGTACTAAAATTTTCGTCCCATGACAGAGAAGGAAAATTTCGAAATTTTCATACAAAATTTTCCATAAGAAATCTTCGGCAGTCTCTTTTCATGAAAACGTGATTTCATTTTAATTAGTTTATTTTTGGAATAAACTTTTACCCTAAATAAATTATTACCTCAACCAAATAGAAAAAGGTTTTGTAGGTGATGCTATATAAAGGGTGATGGAGAAAATTTGCAAAGTTTTTAGTTTTTAACTTTTCTTGAGAAGAAAACCTACTTTGTGAAAGTGAGAGTGCAATACAAAGCCAAGAGAGAAAATACAATTACAAGAAAAGTGTTTCTTGTTCTTCTAATTTGAGATGAAATTTTTTAGAAAATTTCAACACAATATTCTTCGTTCAATTTGTTCGCGGGTTTCATTGATCAAAGTGTTGATAGCAAGGATCGGTCTCGGTGTGGATACGCATAGAGTCTTCGCACTATCGAAGAAATTCTGAAAAAGAAACTCTCTTCACCAGGTACGTCTTAGATCCGATATTTGACACGCAAATAAATTTTAAACATGAAAAATCTACTTAGGATTGCTATTGTCTTCCGCTGCGTGTTACGAACACCTATATGCAATCCTTCAGTGGTATCCGAGCCGTGGTTTATTGTGTCTAAAATTTATTTATGAAAGATTTTAGTATTATATTTGAAGAGTTCAAACCATAATAGATGTGCCTTGTGCAATAGTCAAATCGTTTAAATGTTGATATTATTTTATTGTGGATAAAATATGCATTCATATAACTATTGAGATAGTTCATAACTTGAATTTGAAATTTTGTATTAGATACAATGGGAATCTATAATAGGTTATGATTCTATTGTTAATTTAATTATTATTAGTTCATGAGATGTTAATTAATAATAATATTCTAGCATGAATTCTTTTTATGTGATATATAAGATAAATATGTTAGAGAATGTTAATTTTATTTTATGCCATGTGCTTGCTCATTACATAATTTTGAATTATTTATTACATGTGATGTAAATTAATTTAGGCTAAGCATGTAGACAACTTGAACTAAATTCACATGCTATAAAAGATGCGATCTTCGTGTTATTAAAAATTATTTTTGTAACAATTCCCTCTTACTAAAATTTGAGTTTTTTAAATAATTAAAATATAAGATATTTTATTATAGAGCTATCCATCAAGGTAATTAATTTTACTTATTTCTTGTTTATAAGGAGCGGCCTGACTACCAGGAGACTTATAGTTCGAGAATATGTTAAAATTAATTATTGCATTAGATGTATGGATTGAAAGAATTATTCAATTTTACACTAGATGCCTGGACTACCCGAGGGAGTATAAAATTTAATAAGTTCTTTGCTATCATGATGGTTGAACTCAACTATGCCAATGGAATCGACCTGACTACCAGGGGACTATATGACATAGAGTTGTTTAAGGAAATTGTATGGGGATTCAATTGGCAAGAGCACCTACCTTTAAAATATATGTGGGAAACGACTTGATTTCCAATGGGCTCATACATATTGGTAAAGGATTCCTTTACTCCACTAAAAGAAATAAAGATTTCGTAAACTATAATGAGGGTAAATATTTAAAATAATTAGTGGAAATATTATTTAGATAAAAGACCATGTCTTTATGATATATGCAAATATGTTCTTATATTACTGTTTTTTTTTCTTTTCTATATTTTAGATTTCTCAATATGTCTGCTATATCACTGCGTGGAATACTTGAGCCAACAAGTTGGTAGGACCAATCTTTGATGATTGGTACAGAAATTTGAGAATTGTTTTCATGCATGAAAAACTTATTGATGTGATCGATAAGCCTGCCAAGGAAGTCCCAGATGAAAATGATGATGATGCTACCAAGATTTATCAGAAATACTTGGAAGAATGTCTTACTACCAAATGCATCATTCTCGTTTCTATGAATTCTGAACTGCAGAGGAAACATCAGGATATGGATCCAACTGCAATTATTGAACATCTTAAGACGATATTTGGTACACAAAGCAGGACAGCTAGATACCAACAATCTAAGGCTTTATTTGGATCCAAATTGACTGGAAACTCACCAGTTGGACCCTCTGTCAATCATATGATTGATCTTATTGAAGAGCTTGAGAAGTTGGGGTGCAAACTAGGTAAAGAGCTTTCTCAAGATTTGATCTTGCAGTCACTACCAGAATTCTTTTCACAATTTGTTATTAATTTTAATATGAATAAAATGGATTGTGATATTCATGAGATGCTTAACATGTTGATTTATTATGAGAATCAAATTGCATATGAGAAGAAGAAAGGAACTATCATGTTGGTTGGAAACTCTTCTAAGAAGAAGGGTAAGGGTAAAAGTAAACCCAAGAAAAAGCCCACTGCACCCAAGGGTGGTGTGACCAAACCCAAAGGCAAAGAAGGCAAAGTTGACCAATCTGATGCTGTATGTTTCCATTGTAAGAAAATAGGACATTGGAACAGAAATTGCAAAGAGTATCTTGCAACTTTAAAGGACAAGAAACAAGGTAAGACTTTAATGAAAAATGTTTTCAAGGTTTCTTTAACTACTACTAATTCTTCATTGTGGGTGTTAGATAATGGAAGTGGTTATAACATCTGCAATATGTTGCTGGGGTTCCAGATAAGTAGAAAGTTGAAGAAAGGAGAAATTAATCTACAAGTTGGAAATGGTGCAAAAGTTGCGGCCGTAGCTATAGGATCAATTTCTTTAATAATGCCTACGGGCAAAGTACTTATGTTGGATGATTGTTATTACGTTCGTAAATTTGTTTCGAACATAATTTCAGCTTCTATGTTAGACAAACGTGGTTTTCACATTAATATAGGCAATGGTATTTGCTCTATTTATTATAGTGATAATTTATATGTGAATGGCTATCTCCAACATGATGTCTATGTCTTACCTAGTGTGAATGCTAATTCGATTATGCATGTTTCAAGTCTTAAGAGGAAAAGAGATGATCATGTAAATCAAACATACCTTTGGCATTGTAGGCTTGGTCATATTGGAGAGAAAAGAATCAACAAGTTGTACAAGGAAGGGTACCTTAACGAGTATGATTTTGAATCATATCCAACTTGTGAATCTTGTCTCAAAGGAAAAATGACCAAATCTCCATTTACTGGAAGTGGAGAAAGAGCTTCTGAATTATTGGGACTAATTCATACAGATGTTTGTGGGCCCATGAAAATTCAAGCTAGAGGTGGATATTCTTACTTCATCACCTTCACTGATGATATGTCAAGATATGGATTTGTATATCTTATGAAGCACAAGTCTGAATCTTTTGAAATGTTTAAAAGATTCCGTAGTGAAGATGAGAAGTAGACTGGGAAAAGTATCAAAGTACTAAGGTCTGATCGAGGTGGAGAATATCTTAGTGAAGATTTTACGAGATATCTCAAAGAGAATGGGATTCCCTCACAGTGGACACCTCCAGGAACACCACAACACAATGGTGTGTCTGAAAGGGGAAATAGAACCTTATTAGATATGGTGAGATCTATGATGGGGTTCACTGATCTTCCAATAAATTTATGGGGATATGCTTTGGAAGCAGCAACATACTTACTTAATAAAATTCCCACTAAGTCAGTCTCTACACCACCATATGAGATATGGAAAGGATGTAAGCCTAACCTTAAACATATTAAAGTTTGGGGTTGTCCAGCTTATGTTAAGAGACTACAGTCTGATAAACTTGACTCAAGATCTGATAAGTTTAGGTTCATGGGTATCCCAAGGAAACAAGGGGATATTATTCTATCACCCTTCTGACCATAAAGTGTTTATGGCCAGAGGAGCAACACTTTTGGAAAGGGAATTTATTTTGGAACGAAATTATAATGGAGAAATAGAACTTGATGAAGATCAAGAAACTAATGAATCAACACAATATAAAGATCATGAGACCCAAGTTTAAGAACCTTTATTGGATGTTTTGAAGTTGCCAAGGAAATTTCCATCTTCAACGGGTGAAGTTCAAGAACTAAATGAAGTTCAAGAACAGGTTAATGAACCAGTTCCAAACCAAATTGAGCAACAACGAAATCCAACACAAGGTGAACATGTTGTACAAGTACCTATTCGAAGGTCTACACGAGAACGTCATGTACCAACTAGATTAAATTTATTGGTACAAGATGATTTATTAAATGAGGTTGATCATAATGATGATGACCCTAAGACCTATGAAGAGGCTATACAAAGTTCTCAATATGAGAAGTGGCAAAAGACCATGGAATCCGAAATGGAATCCATGAAGGAAAATAAAGTATGGACTTTAGTTGAACCTTCAAAGGATATAAAACCTATAGGTTGTAAATGGGTTTTTAAGAAAATGATTGGAGCAGATGGAAAGGTGGAGACCTACAAAGCACGTCATGTTGCCAAGGGATATCGTCAGAAAGAAGGAGTCGACTATGACGAGACTTTCTCTCCCGTGGCAATGCTCAAATCTATTCGGATTTTGCTTGCTATAGCAGCATACTATGATTATGAAATATGGCAAATGGATGTGAAAACAACTTTCCTTAATGGTGAGCTAGAAGAGGATGTGTACATGACACAACCTAAAGCTTTCACATCTTCGTCTGATCATAATAAACTTTATAAGCTACAAAGATCTATTTATGGATTAAAGCGAGCTTCTCGAAGTTTGAATATTCGATTTAACAAAACAATTGAAAAGTTCAATTTTGTTAGATGCGAAGAAGAACCTTGTGTGTACAAAAAGGTTAGTGGGAGCACAATTATATTTTTAGTGGTGTATGTTGATGATATATTTCTCATAGGGAATAACGTACCGACATTGCAAAATACCAAGATTTTGCTAGATGAATAGTTTTCCATGAAAGACTTGGGAGAAGCAGCTTATATATTAGGAATAAATATCTATAGAGATAGATCTAGAAAGCTGCTTGGACTTTCCCAGTCTTTGTACATTGATACTATCTTAAAGAGGCATAACATGGATAATTCCAAAAGAGGCTATCTACCGATAGGCACTGGAATTTCTCTCATTAGGGAGGATTGTCCTAAAACACCTGAAGAGATAGAACGCATGAGTAGGATCCCATACGCTAGTGCAGTGGGAGCTATCATGTATACCATGACATGTATACGTCCTGATGTGGCTTATGCACTTGGAGTGACTAGCCGATATCAGGCAAATCCTGGCGAGGAACATTGGAAAGTGGTGAAGACTATTCTTAAGTACTTAAGAAGGACTAAAGACCAATTCCTCATCTATGGGGATTCTGAGTTGAAACTTGAATGTTATACTGATGCAAGTTTCTCTTCAGATAGGGATGATAGCAAATCTATTTCTGGTTATGTATTCACCTTAAATGGTGGTGCAGTGAGTTGGAAAAGTTCCAAACAAGCTACAGTAGCTGATTCAGTGACTGAAGCAGAATATATAGCAGCTAGTGAAGCTGCTAAGAAGCTGTATGGATAAAAAAGTTCTTAACTGAACTTGGTGTGGTTTCTTCAATGGAAGGTGCGGTTCCATTGTTGTGTGACAATACTGGAGCCATTGCTCAAGCAAAGGAACCAAGATCACACCAAAAGTCCAAACACGTTCTGCGAAGGTATCACTTGATAAGAGAGATCATTGAACGTGGAGACGTCGAGATTCAAAAGGTTGATGGAAAGGAAAATGCTGTAGACCCATTCACTAAAGCTCTTGGCGCAAAGGAGTTTTACAAGCACAAGTGGAAATTGGGGATGAAGTACAAGAGCGATTGGCTCTAGTGCAAGTGGGAGATTATTAGGGATATAGTAGATATGCCCTAGATCCAATATCATGTTTGATAACTTGAACATATTTTTGTGAATGTCATATGATATAAAATATATGGCATTTGATATTCTTTTATCATTATTATTAATTGTTTGATTAATTTGATAAGGTCCTTGATTAAATTTTGAGATTTGTCATCGTGATAGAGATCATGATAATGAGAGCAAAGTCTTTTACAATTTAATCTAAATTTGTTCTTGACCGTAGGATTATTAATTTGGACATTAGTAATCCGGTTAAATAAATATTTATGTGATCGTCTTTATCGGATAAATATTAGTTGATCTCATTAACTAAATCACATAGATAGATGATGCATATAGAGATATGATCATTGAACCGACTCATTGGATAATTCCTAATGGTTAGAATTACCATAATTGTCAATAGGATATTTTCTTGAAGAATCTGATGTAATCGTTTCCTTTGACTTGAGATCGTCATAGTAATTGACAAAATATTTATTGTGCTTTGATACTAGACACCTATGGCCCTAGGGCGATAGTTGAAAGGATATTGGGTACGATTAAATACTTGTGGAATTAGTGATTGATAATGACGGAATCTGTCAACTCTTGGTAATGAGTTTAACCTCCATGTTGTCATGAATTATAAACGACCAAACTAAGACCTTGGACAGGGCAATTGAATGAAAGAAGAAATGAGTTTCTTATGCCATTCAATGGTCGATTATATTTGACGTGAAGACATAGTTGATTGCCTATTAGGATTTGATATTTGAACCATATCCTAGGGTGATCCAGAGCTATAAGGATAGAAGGAATTACTACATTATTCTTCTACTGGTTCTTGAGAGTAAATTGTATACTTCATGCTATCCGGTCGTTAAGGAGTGTTGCTAGACGCCACGCTTGATTAGTATATTGATATGATTAATTTACTACCGGTTTAGTATTGAACCTATGGGGTCGCACACTAACGAGTGTTCTGATCTTTGCTAAAGGATTAATTAACTTATTATTTGATAATTAAATTAAAGAAATTAATTAGTCAAATAAATTTAGTTATTAGTCCAAATGAAATATTATTATATTAATTGCTAGCACAAATATTATAATTAATATTGTGAATAAATTGAAGTTTCTATTTGGAATAGAAATTAAATAATATCTCTTGGTTGAAATATATGTGATATATATAATTAATATTATTTTATATAATAGATGTATATAAAATATAATATTAATAATGACTTGTTAATAAATCTAATTTTGAATTGGATTATTAATTGAAGTTTTATCCTATTTGGAATGGGATTAATATTTTCAATAGGAAAATATTATATTAATATAAAAGTTTACAAAATTAGAATCCAATTTAGAATTGGACACAAAAAAAGGTACTAAAATTTTCGTCCCTTGACAGAGAAGGAAAATTTCGAAATTTTCATACAAAATTTTCCATAAGAAATCTTCGGCAGTCGCTTTTCATGAAAAATGTGATTTTATTTTAATTAGTTTATTTTTGGAATAAACTTTTACCCTATATAAATTATTACCTCAACCAAATAGGAAAAGATTTTGTAGGTGATGCTATATAAAGGGTGATGGAGAAAATTTGTAAAGTTTTTATTTTTTAAATTTTCTTGAGAAGAAAACCTAATTTATGAAAGTGTGAGTGCAATACAAAGCCAAGAGAGAAAATACAATTACAAGAAAAGTGTTTCTTGTTCTTCTAATTTGAGTTGAAATTTTTGAGAAAATTTCAACACAATATTTTTCGTTCAATTTGTTCGCGGGTTTCATTAATTAAAGAGTTGATAGCAAGGATCGGTCTCGGCGTGAATACGCATAGAGTCTTCGCACTATCGAAGAAATTCTGAAAAAGAAACTCTCTTCACCAGGTATGTCTTAGATCCGATATTTGTCACGCAAATAAATTTTAAACATAAAAAATCTACTTAGAATTGTTATTGTCTTCCGCCGCGTGTTACGAACACCTATAAGCAATCCTTCAGCTACAACATCTGCTCCATTATTCTTGTTCTCACTTGCTTGATGCAGTGACATATAATTTAGCCTTGTTCGCGTTTTATTGTGTTTCGAGAATTTTGATGTGACTTTGCGAGCAGGCACTTCTGCTAAAGCTACCGTTAACTTAAGAATATGATGCTCTGAGACCCAACTTGTTAAATACACTATTCTTTCCTTAGTTATGCTCCCCAAAGAATATTAGTTAAGATGTCTCGCATATCACTGGAAATCAATGAAATACCTTAGATCATTTCGTATTATTTTCTTATGAAGATTAATATCAAACCATTAAGTGATTGTTCGAATAGGTATAATTAGTGGATTTCTAACTGGAAAAATATATGTATTCTTTTCCTTAAAAAACAATAAATCTTACGTGAGGGGTTTTATTAGTGGGACAAGTTTAGATCGTGAGTCCCACTTGTCTAAGTGTTTGTATTGAAAAAAATCTAGTTTACATATTAAAGATAACATGCCATGACATGTAAACTAATCAAACAGTCAAAGAATTAAAGTTAGTCAAGAGACACGAGCAGCAACGATACGAATAAAGGTAGCAGAAGAGGCACGGGTAGTTACTCGAGTGATGCAGGACCCGTACCTGTTCAAGACATTTAAGACTCAAAGATCAAGGGGAATTAAGAGGAATTAAGGGGATGAATCTGATAGCCAAAAAAAGGCCAAATACCGTATTTTATGCGTATTAAATACCAAAAACATTAGAGAATATTTATTTAATGCAATGATTGTGTATGTTTCTTTCAATGTCATTAATTGCTCATAATAGCCTTATTATGACAAAGGTAAGGTATGTATCTCCAAGTTTACAATAAAAAAGAGAATGCTAAACACTTATAGGACACGAAATATTATTGGAATATACTCTGATTTACTTGCTTTCTGATCGTATTATTCTCAAAATTCTTTCTTTATATTCTCTTTTGATTATTAGTAACCCGTGTTATTTTAAATTTCTAGCTTTGATTAAAAACCTATTTTTTGGTTAAATAAATTGGTTCCATTACCGAAAATTTGATAATCAATTATATCTCACCTTGATTTTCTGTTGAATTAACTATGTTGAACAACAATGACAACACTCAAGAAAACCAAATCAATCGGCAAAATCAGGAAGATTTCCAAAATAATGATAATCAAGTTCCAACTCCACAAGATTCGCTGCGTCAATCTCGTGAAGACACTCATGATGGATCTCACACAGAAGAACGTGGTCAATTTGAAACTAAAGAGGCTGTGGATGATCCCTTACAAAAACTTATTGCCTCACAAGTCAATAAAGCTCTTCTAGCTTTTGTTAGCCGGTTACCCTGTTGCTCCACCCACACCTACTCCAAAGAACAATACTTTGGAGAATCCTTGCTCCAGATCAGTTAATTAAGGCATTGGTGGAACTCCTAGCGAAACACAGAGGGGGGGAGATCTAGGTAATCCAATTAATTTTGATTTACAAAACCTTGTACTAACCTTGCAGAAACAGCTTAAGGAATAGAATGAGCGAATAGAACAAATACCCGGAGTACCACCTGTGATCAAAAGAGTAGATATAGATAAATATTCTCAACAATCATTGAAGCCAAGTGCTGCTCCTCTACCAATTCCGAAGAAATTTAAGATGCCTGACATTCCAAAGTATGAGGTACATCGGACCCATGAGACCATATTACAACATTCACAACGGGTGCCAAATGCAACAGTTTGACCAAGCAAGAGATTGAATCAGTCCTGGTCAAAAAATTTGGTAAAACACTCACTAAAGGGGCACTAACGTGATATTATCTTTTACCTGAAAATTATATAAATTCTTTTGCTGAGCTTGCACATTTATTTATCAAAGTGCATTCGGGAGCTCAAAAAGTTGAAAAGAGAATGGAAGACATCTTTAAAATCAAGCAGGGAGATTCCAAGTTGCTTAGAGAGTTCGTGGATAGATTCCAATGAGAAAGGATGACGTTACTACCAGTACCTGACAATTCGGCTGCCATAGCCTTCACCAGCAATTTGAATGAGAAAAGTTCAGAAGCCACGAGACGACTCAAGGAAAGCCTCCGAGAATTTCCCGCAATAACATGAAATGATCAAAAATGAGAATTGAAGAAGATATTTTACGACATAAAACAAAAGAAAAAGTAAGTTTACGGCGTGCGGAACATGAAAAAAGATCTAGTAAAAATAGGTACGAGCCATATTTGGGACCCACGGGAAGAGACTCGCGACTAAAACGAGACAATCAAAGGTAGATCATAGGCCAAGGAATAAAGAGTCAGGTTCGACCTCAAGATTTGGGAACGATCGGACCATACGCGGGTCACAAGATAATGACATAAAGGCAAGGTTTGGCGGTTATAATTTCAATGTGAGCACTTCAGAACTCGTACCTGTTTTAAGAAGCATGGGAGATAAGGTACGATGGCCAAAAGAGATGAGATCAAATCCGAGCAGATGAAACCCTGATCATTGGTGCGAATTTCACAATGACCACGGGAATAAAACTGTAGGCTGTAGATTTTTACAAGGAGAGGTCAATCATTTGCTAAAGCAAGGGTATCTCACTGAACTATTTAATGATAAAGGAAAACAAGCGTATATGAAGAACATACATGAGCCTCCGAACACACCCTCACCCAAAAGAACCATTAGTGTTATAAGTAGAGGCGATGATATCAATGGCGTTTCATGTACCGAGGCTAACAAAACTTCCAAGATATCAACCACTCATAGAAAGCGGTTGCGACATGTGCTGGAAGAAGAAAATATCACATTCAACGATATAGATGTTGAGGGTCTCCTCACTCCGCATAACGACGCCTTGGTAATATCTTTACTTGTACTTAACACTAACATAAAATTTTGATAGATCCAGGAAGCTTTGTGAATATTGCTTTGTTGCGACTGTT
This sequence comes from Nicotiana benthamiana, assembly GCA_034376525.1. Lineage (NCBI taxonomy): Eukaryota > Viridiplantae > Streptophyta > Magnoliopsida > Solanales > Solanaceae > Nicotiana > Nicotiana benthamiana. The sequence continues at coordinate 77,782,360 of CM067331.1, forward strand.
ACGAGAGATGCAAGCTGAAGATAAATTAATCCCAAAAGCGCATACTTTGTCGGGGTTTGATAATTCTAGTGTAGTAATAAAAGGAGAATCTGTCCTAACTACGTTTTCCGAAGGTGTTATGAAGGATACCAAATTTCAAGTTGTCGATATGGAAATGGCTTATAATATGATTCTTGGGAGGCTATGAATTCATGACATAGATGTTGTTCCATCAACATTACATCAAGTCATTAAATTTCCATCACCCTGGGGGATATGTCAAATCAAAGGCAATCAACAAACTTCAACAAGCATCAATTCCGTGGCAAATTCAACAGATAAAGTTGAAGACAAATAGCAATTACAAAATTTATTTGGGGAAGACGTGATGTCAGCCTCAACTAAACAAGAGCAAATAGATGTGGATTCAAGACCCGATACCATTCAAGAACCGGAGGAGAACGAGAACATCACAACAACTATTAAGGAGTTAGAAGAAATGGTGTTATTTAAACACTAGCCCGAGAAGAAAGTGTACATAGGAACCAATCTCAGCCAAGAGATAAAAGGCAAGTTAATTGAAGTTTTGAAAGTTATCACAGATTGCTTTGCTTGGTCCCACTCTGATATAACAGGGATACTACTTGAGGTTATGACTCACAAGGTAAACGAAGATCCATCATATCCTTCATTCAGGCAAAAGAAAAGAAAGCAAGGAACTTTAAAAAATAAGGTGATTCAAGAAGAAGTTCAGAAATTGCTAAAAATTGGTTCGATTCATGAGGTAAAATATCCTGACTGGCTAGCTAACACAGTGGTGGTACCTAAGAATAACGGCAAGTGGCGAATCTGCGTAGATTACACGGATCTTAATAAGGCTTGTCCAAAAGATTCTTTCCCTTTACCGCATATAGATCAATTAATTGATGCTATTGCAGGGCATGAGCTATTAAGTTTCTTAGATGCATACTCAGGTTACAATCAAATCAAAATGAACCTAGAATATGAGGAAGAAACTTCTTTCATAAAAGACATGGGGACTTATTATTATAAGGTAATGTCCTTTGGTCATAAGAATGTAGGTGCGACCTATCAGAGGTTAGTTACTCAAATGTTTTAAGAACATTTAGGTAAGACCATGGAGGTTTACATAGACGACATGTTAGTTAAGACTCAACATTCGGAGTATCATATATCGCATCTAACCGGGGTATTGAAGTAAATCCCGCACAGATTAAAGCCATTGAAGAAATTCCTCATATGCTCTCAAACAAGAAAGAAGTGAAGAGACTGACAAGAAGGATCACAGCTTTGGGGAGATTCATTTCTGAATCATCAAAAAAATATTTTAAATTTTTCTCAGCCTTTAAAAAGCAGGATCATTTTGAGTGGGATGAGGAGTGTCAACAGGCACTTAGAAATTTGAAGACTTACTTATCAAATCCGGCTTTGCTAGCGAAACCAAAGGCCGGAGAGAAACTTTTCATCTACCTTGCTATCTTAGAAGTTACGGTAAGCGCAGTTTTGGTTCGTAAAGAACAAGGTTAGAAATATCCTATGTATTATGTTAGTAAATCCTTATTGGATGCAGAGACATGGTATCCACAACTGGAAAATTAGCACTTTCTTTAATCATGACATCTAGAAAAATAAGGCCATATTTTTAATGTCATCCCATTGTTGTGGTAACTGCATACCCTTTACTTAGTATATTACACAAGCATGAATTCTCAGGAAGTTTAGCCAAGTGGGCCATAGAACTTAGTCAGTACGAAATCATGTACCTACCTCGGACAGCAATAAAGTCCCAAATATTAGCTGATTTCGTGGCCGATATCAGCCAAGGGATGCAGTTAAAGCTGATAAGGAAGTTCATGTGCTTAACGGGGCTAATCAAGGTATGTGGAATTTATGCACTGATGGTTCATCTAACAAAAATGGTGCAGGGTTAGGAATTGTCTTAGTACCACTTACGGGTGAAACTATTAGGCAAGCTGTTAAATGTCATTCCTTATCTAACAATGAAGCAGAGTATAAAGCTATGATTGCAGGTCTAGAATTGGCACGGGAACTTGGAATAAGTCAGATAGTGATTAAAAATGATTCACAACTCATGGTTAACCAAATGCTGAGAAATTTCACGGTCAGGGAAGCTAGGATGCAACAATACTTGGAAAAGGTGCGAGAACTAATCAGGCAATTCCAAACTTGGAAAGTCTTACAAGTACCAAGGGATGAAAATGTTGAAGCAGACGCCTTAGCTAATCTTGCATCGCAACTGATGTGGCGCATGATGCAAACGCCTTAGTTATACATTTATTTCACTCAGTTCTCGAACCTGATAAGAACGATGTAAATTTTAATCATTTAACTTGGGATTGGAGGAATGAAATTATTAGCTTTTTGCAGCATGGTACCGTTCCTGATGACAAAAAAAGCTTATGCGCTACGAAAGAAGGCTGCTCGATATTGTTTAAAACAAGGAAACTTATATCGAAAAATGTTCGGTGGTCCCTTAGCAAGACGCCTCGGACCCTCGCAAAAGGAGTATGTAATGAGAGAAATACATGAGGGATATTGTGGGAATCACGCAGGAGGAAGATCACTTGTGAGAACCTTGATTAGAGAAGGGTACTATTGGCCCAAAATGGAAGAAGAAGCATGGAACTTTGTAGCTAAATGTGATAAATGTCAGAGGTACGGTAACAATATGCACTGACCAGCAGAATTATTGCATTCGGTCATTGCACCATGGCCGTTTATGAAATAGGGAATGGACATCGTAGGACCGTTGACTCAAGCAAAAGGTGCGAGAAAAAGAGTTCAAGGACTTCATTTGGCGTAACATCATCTGCAGATTCAGTGTACCGAAGGAAACCGTATGTGACAATGGTCCTCAATTTATCGGAGCTCAAGTCACAGAATTTCTTAAGGGTCAGCAAATAAAAAGGATTACGTATACACCTTATCACCAAGTGGGTAATGGACAAGCAGAATCAACAAACAAAGTCATCATTAATAATTTAAAGAAGCGATTAGAGGAGTCAAAAGGTAATTGGCCTGAAGTGTTATCGGAGTCTTATGGGCATATCGCACAACAATAAAAACAAGCACAGGTGGAACACCCTTCTCTTTGGTTTATGGAGCTGAGACACTAATCCCAGTTGAAATAGGAGAACCAAGTACAATATTTTTGAAAGTAACACAAGAGAATAACGATGAAGAGATGCAAGAGAGAAGCTGCGCTAATAAGAATGGAAGCGCAAAAATAGATGATCGAACAATACTACAATAGAAAGGCATGCCTCAGATTTTTCAAAATTGGGGACTTTGTGCTTAAAAAGGTTTTTTAATCTGCAAAGGTTGTTAGTGCGGGAAAACTAATTCCAACATGGGAAGGACCCTACAGATTTCGTGATATTGCAGGAAAAGGAGCATATGAATTAGAGACAATGGATGGGAAGATTTTGCCTTCACACTCGAATGCTATTCATTTGAAGAGATATTACTTCTAAAAGAATACCCACGGTCAGGTATCGCCATGTTAAATTTTATTTTTGAATTGTTAAGATTTTATTAACGATTTTAGATGCTAGGCAAAACACTAACCCGTACTAAATGATGAGTCGTAAACCATACGGCCAAATGGGGTGCATTAATATTCCTAGCCCAGGGTTACTATTATTCTGATAGAAATACAAACGAGTTAAGCAGTCTTCATCTATAAATGCACCCCCAAGTTCTGTATGTTTTTCCTTTTCAGAAAAAGGACTAGGTGAAAGAAACTAACAAGTGCTCGAGGTTTTATACTTCAACACTCAACCACTTGGAGGACTACATCATATACACAGGAACGTGTACAAAGAAGGAAAGAAGAATTGTGGAAATTTAAGAAGAACCAAGTGCGGATTAAATTCTACGAAGACATGACATTCATCATAGAATTCTTTCCTATCAAACATTCATCATAGTGTTCTTCCTTATGAGAAAAATGGAGTCACTTCTCAAACCCTTCCTAATGTTTCAGGGATCCAATGTACCCTCAAAACAGTTAGGGTAAAGACTATGTATTAAAACGGGTTATAAGGAAAAACCCCGGTTTCTATTGTTCTTCTTTTGCAAAAATATGTTACAAGAAAAACAGCTACGAGAAAGCTATAGATGTAATTCAAATACATGTAAAGTCTTTATTCAAAACCTCTCAAGGTTCAGAAATAAAAAAACTTTTCCAAGTTATTTCACTATAAACATGTGTTTTCCTATTTTCTTTCATTGTATAATACCACCATTATAAAGTTGAGACGTCTTCTTCATTAAGTTTCGAAATATAAAAGGACCCTCTTTTATAAAACTCATGTTATTTAATCATGAGTTTAATCAAAAATCATTTTCAGAGGATAAAAATGCAAACTGTTCTTTAAGTCCCTGAAAATAAAAGACAAGAATAAAACAAATGGAAGTTTAATGATATTAATAAAAACTTCTTAATATATCTAAAGACTAAGCATAAATAGTCATCAAAATTGTTTTATACAAAATGCCCCATAAAAGGAACTGGGAACTTTTAAATAACCCTTAAAAGAATTTGATTACCAACTTCTAAAAAAAAAGCAAAAACAAGTTCATTACAAAAAACTGGTCACTGAGAAGCAGGAATATCAGAAGTAACTGATTCAATTTCCATTGAAGGAGCATCCACAGGCACGACTTCGACTTGGCTCGCTACTATAGGCTCGGTGAGTTGAGGAAGAGTTATAGTATCTGCACCAGATTCAACATTAACTGGAACCTTAACTCGGGAGCATCGACCATGGGAACTTCAATTGCAGGAAAAGGGAAGTCCTATGGTTGTTGAGCCTTTTCAATCGCCTTTATAACCTTGGCTAATTCTGACTCTAAGTTAAAGTCCTCCTGACCAGCTTCAACCAGGGCATCATGGAAAGAGTTCAGAAGAGCCCAACTTACTTCAACGGCCAGTTTATCTTCGAGAAGCTCATAGTCTCTTTACTAGAAAGTAATATCGTTTTTAAGTTCTTCATTCTCAGCCAAGGTTGAATCATAAGAGGCTTGGAGAGAGGAATGGGAGCTTTCTTAAGGCACGTACCTTGTTAGATGAGTTCTCAAACTTTCTTGTGTCTGAGTCAAACTTTGCACCAAATCTTCTGCATAAACTTCTTTTTGGTTTAGAAGTGCTCTTAGCTCTCTAATTTCTTCACTTGACTTGGATAATTGCTCCGACAAAGAGCATTCAAGGCATTATTTGTCCTTATCTTCTTGGCTTGAAGAATCTTTGGCCACTGCCAACTCCGAAGTCAATGCTCGCACCCGCTACTCCAGGTTACTCCTATTTTCTTGCAAATCTTCTATAAGAATTTGAGCACTATCAAACTGTTCTTTCCAGTTAGTTGCTTCTAATTGAAATTCACGAGGCACTTTCTCGGACTCAAGAATAGGGTTTTGAGTCACGAGCTACTTTCTCTAATAGAGAAATCCTGCCCATTAACTCTGTACCAATAAGATTGGCCTGAAAATAAAAAAGGAGGCAAGTAAGAATCCAAGGGAAAAAAGTATTTTTTTACAAAAACAAATAAAGGAGGGAAATACCTTTAAGGTGGCGTGAACTATGTCATTCATCAGAGTCAGGCAGCTATGGCTATTCATTTTTTCTTTCTCAATTGAGCCAATCTAAGGCTCAAGAAAAACATCTGCCTGACCAGACTTCCTCAAAAGAGTGCTGTTGGTGGGAACTTCAATAGTCACGCTCCTCATGGCGGCACTTCTGCTCAAAGAACCCCCTTCTGTATGATGGACAATAGAAGGAGGAACTACTGAAGGAGGAGCGGTAGAAGAAGTGAAAACAGTAGACGGGGAAATTGAAGCAGGTGAAAGAGTAGGAGCAGATGGAGCAGATGAAGGAATAAAAGCAGATGACGTAGGTAAGTAAGAAACTAAAGGCAAAGGAAGAGAAGGAATTGAAGTTAATGGAATTGAAAAAGAATAGAGGGGAAGTTTATCTAAAACGCGCCGTAATTCGTCACTCTCAAAACCACTAGCAAAAAGTTGATCAATGGACCCATGAGTGTCTTGGGAGGTAACATCATCATCAGAGATGAGATGGACAGGCTCAGCAGGAGAGGCACGAGGAGAACCTTCATTATCAGATATAATACGTCTCCTAGATCTTGGCCTCTTGACTAAATAGCCATCTTCATCTTCATCCTCGGAATCATCATGGCCTCTTGACTAAATAGCCATCTTCATCTTCATCCTCGGAATCATCATCATTGGTTTTTCTCTTCACAAGTATATCCTGAGCTCTTCCTAAAGTCATTTAATCTCCTGAAGAGACTCGAGAGGCTGCAACTGCTTCAGCAGAAACGCCTCGAATGCAAATTCTGACAAAAAGAGGGATGAAAATTAAGGCACTGAAAGGAAGATTTTACATTCGGAGAAGTAAAAAAAACTCTTACCATGAGTTTTCACTTTCTAACCGTATTGATTAGAAATAGATTTCCACGACCTAGTCTCCATAGGTGCGGTCTTCAATAACTTATCTTCCCAACCACAAAAATTGGGGATGTGATCCACAACTCCCATGGTTGCTACAAAGGAAAAGAGATTAGAGAAGGTGTTAAACTTGAAAGAAAGAGATACGAGAGAGGTAGAAGACTTACGTGCAAAGTTCCACTTCTCAGGGAAGGGAATGTTTTCTTTACCCACCAAACCAACTGTGGGGACAACAAAAAATCGGGCGTACCAACCATGATCCTTATCATCTTCAAGGTTCACCAAAATCCTTTTACTCCTTGTCACTAAGGTAAGAACGCCGTTGCAAAAAAGCCAATGGGAGTAGAGATGAATAAGGTGGGAAAAGGAAAAATCAACACCTGCCTTGTTAGACAAATGTCTTAAACAAGCCACCGTTCTCCAGACAAGAGGGCCAACCTGTGCTAAACAAACTTTGGAAAAACAGCAAAAATCCAAAATCACTGGATCAATAGCCGGTTTAAATCCAAGAGTAAAGGGGTAAGTGTAAACGAAAGAAAACTGAATCTTGAAAGAAGAAATTCTCTAATTTTGATTGGAAATTACGATGGGAAAATCATTGCTCCAATGGCAATCTTTACGAACTATGAAAACTAAAACCTCTGTAATCATGGTAGGGTAAGTATCAACATGATCTAAGCCAGAAACTTGGAGTTGTAGTGATTGTCTGTCATGATGGAACGATAAGTCGTTAGGGACAATCTCTTCTACCAAGGGCTCGTGTAGTGGTTCAGAGGGTTCCTTACCCGTAGAAGATGATTTTTGAGTAAAAGAATATTTAGTTCTGGAAGCAAGAGCAGAACTAGAAGAAGGCATAGAAGAACCAGAACTGTCATCACAGGTGGACCCTAAATTGCGAAGCCTACCAACCCTACCCATTCTATGTCTAACAGGGGCATTGGGGAAGTTATCTAAAATAGGAACCTTCATAGGGTTAGGGTTTGAAGAAGACATGATGAAGAAGATCGATGTGGAGAAGAAGTGAACAGTATTGGGAAGAATAAAGTATTTAATAAAACTTTATGAGGAAAAAGTCAAGAAAGAAAGTTATATTTATATTAGAGAACAACCATCAAAGGAAAAAATGTAATGATGGCAAGCCTATAATAAAGGAAACTGACACTTCGTGAACAACGAAGCCGTAAAAGAGAGAGAAAAAAAAAGAAGGCCATGAAAAGGGATACAAAACTGCAAAGTCAATGAGAGAATGACACGTGCACAGAGCATTAAATGGAAGAGACAATTGAAGCGTCAACCTTGTCATAGCATTAATAATGATAGAAATTCCTTTTTTTTAATGAGAATTCATTTCCCAAATATTCAACTGATGAATAAATGGAAAGTGGGGGGACTATCTGTATTAGGAAAAATTGAGTTTACATATTAAAGATGACGTGCCATAACACGTAAGCGAGTCAAACAGTCAAAGAATTAAAGTTAGTCAAGAGACACGAGCAACAACAAATGCGAGTAAAGGTAGCAAAGGCACATGCAGAGTGATGCAAGGCTCGTACCTGTTCAAGACATTTAAGACTCAAAGATCAAGATGAATTAAGAGAAATTAAGGGGATGAATCTGATAGCCAAAAAATGCCAAATACCGTATTTAATGCGTATTAAATACCATAAACGTTAGAGAATATTTATTTAATGCAATGATTGTGTAACGTTTCATTCAATGTCATTAATTGCTCATAATACATAAAGGTAAGGTATGTATCTCCAAGTTTACTATAAAAAGGAGAATGCTGAACACTTGTAAGACACGAAATATTGTTGGAATATATTATGATTTACTTGCTTTCTGATCATATTATTCTCAAAATTCTTTCTTTATATTCTCTTTTGATTATTAGTAACATGTGTTATTCTAAATTTTTAGTTTTGACTAAAAATCTAGTTTTTGATTAAACAGTGTCAAAACTCTTAATTCAATGCTCTGAATCCTCGGATACGCTCTTTTTTCATTCTTTCTTCTGTTCTTCCTCGTCCTATCCCTTCTTCCTGAAACAAGCGCACTTAGCCTGAACACTGTCTAAACCTTAGTACGAATTCAACTTAATATATACCTTATCTAGCATGTTTTATGATGAAACTTGAAATTCAAGTTTCTACTTACTCCCATGGTCAACATATTGAGTTTTCCAGTAGAGAAACGGATGGCAATGTTATGGAGCCAAATGGTTGACATATGGATATGACGATTTTAAAACTGTTTAGTATATTTGGTATTGTTTAGCCTTCCATCCTCTTGTCCTGCAAATCTTCAAAGCTGTGGGAATGCGTTACGTTAGAGAACTAAACCTCCAAATTTGTGATTTCGACAAATTCATTAGGCACCTGTCAAGGATAATTAATTCTGAGATTAAAGTTCTATATCTAACAACAAATTACAAATGACATGTGAAGCACAGAGATAGATCCAACATTTAAATTTTATGAGTTCAGCCTTTAAGATTCTTAATATTGAACCCGTTATATTTTTAAAGTTATATCTTCATATCCACACGTTGCTACAATTTTCATAATTTATATATATATATATACACCGCATCAAAAATTATGAGTTCAATTAAATATGTCAGAGTTACGCTAAATCCGCTCTTAAGAAGCACATGCGGGATGGAAACAAAGAAAACATTTGCAGTGGGGAAGCATTCAACTCTAGTATTCCTTTTTCCTTCTGGGATCCAAATGAGTGCAGCAAACATGATTAGGTGCAATTTGCAAGGAAAATAATATAAAAGATTAAAGTCAATTTTTGAATGAAAGAAAACCTTATGAAAATTCACAAGATCAATTACGTCCTACTTTTTTTGTTTAGTGATAATTAAACCTTAAACTTGTTAAATTACCTTAATTATATGATTTATAACTACATAAATACCTATAACTTGTTTTAAATCATAAATTTTCAAAAGTCTTTCGTTTTAAGATAAATATAAAAGGATGGACTATCCGCTAGAACTTTCGGGTCAATACCAGCCCAATAGCCCAATACTAATTTGGTCTTTAATCTACCAAAGAATTGGATCATGAACTTCAACCTGGGCTTCCTTTTCTTCGTTTCCTTTTCACTTCTCAATTCTCACGTTCTTTTACCAAAACTAAACTCCCAAAACGTACCGACTGTCTCTGCATCAGCTCTGTGCTTGTTATTATGCCCAATACACAGAGACTACTTCACCCACTGACTTAATTTGAGGCTTTTTTAATTGAATCAAATAATTTTTCGTTAAGTCTCCGACGTCGGGTCAGTAGCGGTTGTAAAATTCCGGCAATGGGGATTTCGTTTAAGGTCTCCAAGACCGGTTCAAGGTTCCGGCCCAAACCAATACAGCTCGAGGCCTCAGCGTCTGCTGAAGAAGACGACGTCGCTTTTGAAGCTACCAAAGGAAGGAATTCAGTTCTTCCACAAAATGAATCCAATTCCGCATCTGCTGGAAAGCTCAAGGCAAATTTCTTATTCACATGTTCTGTAATTGGATATTGTACTCCCAATTTGTGCTACTTTTACTGTTGCTATAGCATCCGATTCTGTTTTTAATTTAGAATTTACCCTCTAATATCTTTTGGCAAAAAAAAGTAATGAGTTGCACTTGAGCTCACTTTTGCGATTTCCATAAATTTTCTTTTTGATCCATCCCTAACCTATTTATTTCATTGTAAAACTATGAATGACTTTATTTTTATGTGAACCGTGTGTGACTATCTAGAGGAGTAAAATATAAAAGGGGCATTTGGTTCCTGGACTAGTTGTGCTGGGTCGTAATACATGGGTTATTATACTGTAAATAATACTACGGCGAATACTAATACAAAATTCTTGTTTCACATTCTATCCCATATAAAATAATGCATAGATTAGCACAGAAGTTATGCAGGTATCCGCTATACATGTTTTATCTTGGAAATCTAACACCCAATTAGTATTATAGAATGTATCAGTGATGCAAAGTTTATATTGGAAACCTATGTTGTATTAATAATGCACAATTTATGTCAGGATTAGCTTTCTTATAGCAAACTAGACGAGCTCAAAGACTAGTTAGAATTTCCTAAACTTTATCTCTTGTACATGAGGTTGACTTCGGTGGAAACTTCCCTGCCTACACATGGTTGATATGGAGACGGGAGAAAACCTAAAGAGCGTGAATGTACATGCAGTAGAAGTAAATGGGACTCCTATGTAATGAAAATAAGTAAAGAGAGCACATAAATGAAACCAAACTTTTAGCAAGATCAAGTTGGAGTCCTAAAATGTGGTTTAGTGAGAGAACCTAGTTGTCAGCTTGCCGCAAATGGTTTTTCCCTACTAGACAGTTGATTGATTCATTTTCACTTGGGGAGCTCTTCGTATAGCAGCTTTAGTTTTTAGATTTTTTCTCCTTTTCTTTTGAGGACGTGTTGTTATCCCCAATCCTCGCAAACACCCTGGGCAATAAAGGATTTTCTTGCTTCATGAAGAGAAGGATCTTTCTTGACACAGATAATTCCTTTTCCTTGGGCTATGTAGCAATGAAATGGCCAATTATCAGTTATGGACCATGGCATCTCATATTTATCTCTACTTAGTGGAGGGAATGAAATGGGATATTTTTAGATCATTCAACTAAATGTCTTTTTCTTTTTTATGACAATCATTTTAGTGAGTGAAAGATAGATGAATCTGTGTATTTGTTTGTCACTTGGGGATACAGGAAGCATTCATAAACTTGATAAAGATTGAGGGACATATAATTTTGTGAAATTCTGTTCAATTATTGTAGATTATTTTTCTTTTGAAAAATCTCTCAAATTTCTTATTTCACTGATAACATCCTCTTGTCTTCCACAGAGTGCGGTTGTTCATGGGAGCAAGGATGTTACCGGAGTCCCTGGTAAGTGAAGATCTTGTGAAAGACTTCATGTATATTGGAAGGACAAGTGACTCCATCCTTTCTCCTGTTATCTTACCATTTTTCATATCTTTATTTCAAAAGTTAATGCTTTCCTCAGTGTTCAGCTGTGCTTATTGTGTTATATGAGCAGATAATGAAGTCTCCTTTACATTGTGCCTTTTCCTGGATGGATATTCTTTTGGGAAGCCCTCCGAGGTTTGTTATTAATCATCCTATAGCACAATATAGTGGTTGTCAGGCTTTTTGGCTGAGAGTCTTATGCCGTCCTTCTTGATTGCAGAATGAATATGGGCATCAAGTCTCTGAAAATGTTCCGAAATTATTGCATCCATATGATAGAGCATCTGAAACTCTCTTTTCAGTAAGTGTACTGTCAGCTTTCTTTTTCTTCCTTTTTTTCTTATCTCTCTCTATCTCTAGGTGTGTGGATCATCTGTTGCTTCGTTCCCAAACTCTTTTTTAACAAATTAATTACACCAATATCAAAAGAAGATAGTCTGTCAAATCTGTACAAATTGGATTGTTGTTCAACCACAATCATTTATCAAGTTCTTCCAACTACTATACCAAAGTAATTCTCTCTTTACACCAACAAACATATCACTGAAACTATGATATTTTTATTCTTAATTTACTCGCACGAGACAACTTTCTATTCATCCCAAATATGTCAAATGGACACAATGACTGTTCCCCGAACTGCATACATTGGTAACCTCCAATGCCTCTGTCTTTATTAGCACCTAGAGAAAAGCCCGGGTTCCATATCCGTGATGTAAGGCTCCCATGGACCTGTAGTTGGTGTCATCTCTTTGTCGTTACAAATGATTTGCTTCTCTTCCTTAGATTATGCGCCACTAAGGTCACGTCCTGCACTGCACTACCAAGTGGAAAAGAACTGCTCTCTGTGGTGGTATCCAAGAATAACTGTCAGCACCTATCTCTTCTCCCTGGCTTATATTAATTCCATGTATTTAGCACCCGACGTCCTCCATATCCTCTTGTCTTCCCTTGGGGAGCTTGTAAAATTTTGTTCTTCAGTTAGTGCTTAGTCACAGCTGTTTAGCTATTAGCAAACAGTAGTTTATTTTCCTGAAACTCTAGTATAATTGAGAGACAGAAACGTAATGTTCATTTTTGAGTGGAACTTTTCTGTCTATGTACTTTTGATCTGCAAAAACTGTGGTTTGGTCAGTCTTTCATTTAGATAGTAATTAGCTTTTGTAATAATAAGTTGAGTCAATATTTAATTTAACTGGAGGAGTGAAAGCCACCTGATTGTGGGAATGCTTACCTATATCAAAGCCATTCCGTTTGTCACTCTTTTCTTTCGAGGAGGGACTTCGCTTCACTCTTCCTGAAGAAACCAAGTTTGTGGTACATAAATTGTAACCGGCTTTTACAAAGTTCGTTCAATTATCTAGTTTTGTTATCTAATATTTTATTTTGTACATTTGTGCACGTGGAGGCAATTGAGTCTGGACATCTGCCCAGTGATATTCCGGAGGATATACCACGCAAGTATGTTGATGGGACCCTAGTTTGTGAGGTAAGGTTTCTGGTTCCAGAAGAGCAATCCTATAAGGTTTAAGTGATGCTAGTAGACCAGCTTGTTCTTAAGAAATAATGCTCCCTCCCTCACAAAATGAATGAGGGGATTGGAGTGCAAGAGTTAAAGCATCTAATAGTCATTTTGGATTAGGACATCAATTTTTCAATTCTTTTAAAAATATAGTTACATATTCGGTATGCATAAAAGATATTATAAATCATAGTGTTATATATTTAAAATATTCTGGCACATTTAAAATTATCCTTATAAGATAAAAAGTTATTACTCCCCAAGTATCATTTGTGTCATATAAATGGTAGAGGGAGTATTAGATTATGGGTTCAAAACTTCTAATTCTGCATCTTTACTTTAAGGGAAGAGATTAAAACAAAACACTCTCTTTTAACTGGATGCCAATCACTCAGCTTTGTCCTTGACTTTATCTTTTTACCTCGAAAATAGAAGTCTTCAATTTACTAGTTTGGCAGTTTTCATTATAGAATTGGTTATTGTACTTCATCATCGTCTTTTTCCTACTGAAGACTTAAACTTTGTTACCTTCTACATTTTCTTTCTTCTCCTTCTGAAGTGACTCTCTCTGTTCCTTTCCCAATCACTTACACAGAGATTTAGGGTGGTCTTTCATTTCTTAATTAGGGATGGGATTGCAGGTGCGAGATTATCGGAAGTGCTTTTCTGAAGCTGGACAAAATGTGCCTTCAGCCACTGGTTGTCCCATTATTAACAGAATTTGTCTAAAAATGTCTCTTGAAAATGTGGTGAAGGACATTCCGCTGATTTCAGATAGTGCTTGGACATATGGTGATATGATGGTTAGTAAGATCAACTCTCCTTAGTGGCATTCAAATGGTTTGTATTTTAGAGAATATTTATTTATACTGTAGGAAGTGGAATCCCGGTTATTAAGAGCCCTACAACCACAAATTTGCTTGGACCCAGCCCCAAAGTTAGACAGGCTCAGCAACAACCCAGCCTCCTCAAAGGTAGCGTGCTTTTATCCATCTTCATGTGGTAAAAGGAGCTCATATACGTAAACTGTGCTGTATACTGTTTGCAGTTAACGCTGGGTATAGGCAATTTAAGGAGGAGAAGACTAAGGCAGCTTCCAGATGTTATTGCCACATCTAATGATAAAATCCATGGGAAAAATGTTTGCATAGATAGAGTGCCTGAAAGTTCAAGGTCAGGAGACGGTGGACAGCTTGTGCCGCAGCCTGCTCATGAGAATCTGAACCCACAAAATAATGGACCAAGCAATATGATGGCACTGAGAAGTAACAGTTTTGGGTCTGAGGCCTCTATCCCGGCATCGCCTTCGGTATCACACCAACCAAAGTATCAAATGGGGGGTTTGAGTCCAAGAATCATGCAGGACCATAGGTCAGGAGTTTTAAATGCATCAGCAGCTTCTCCTGCTGCGCCAGACATGATGCTCTCATATACGGATGCTATGAGCTCTGGTGCTGCTTCTTTACATAGTAAGAGAGAGAATCATGATGGCGAAGCCTCTCCTCTCTCCTTAAATAAGAGGGCAAGGTTTACACATATGAGTGCTGATTCCAATCAACAGCAACTTGTAGGGGGACAAATAGATGGCTCTCAGGCTCCAGATTTGCACTGGAAGAATTCTTTAGTACAGCAGCATTCAGCTCCCAGGGGAATTCCATATGCTAATACAAGCATGCAAAAGTATCAGCAACAGATGTTTGAAGGGGGTCTGAACCAGGAAGCTGGAACAATGCCATTCACTGCAGGACAGCAAGGAATAAAGTATAACTTAAAGGAAGAGCCTGCTGAGGTAGAGAGATTGGATAAATTAGAGCCAGCAAGGACTAAAAATGAGATGCAGGTGGTGGAATCGGATATGAACCTTATGGCTTCCCAGCAGGCCCGCCTTCAGCAGAGACTGCCTCAGCAGTTTATACGATCTGGCTTCCCTCAGGCACCCTGGAATGGCCTCGGTCAGCCTCTTGAAAATAGTCTCCGGAAAGAGGATCCATTCCAGAACAGGAAATTAGTGCAAAGTCCTCGTGTTTCTGCAGGAGGTTTGCCTCAATCTCCTCTATCGTCCAAGTCTGGAGAGTTTTCTAACGGTTCCATGGGAGCTCAGTATGGTACTGCTGTGACTAGTGGACTAATACAATCACTGAAGGAGAAGCAAGCAGCCACATTTGCTGCTCCTGCTGGTGGCACAACATCTATGACTTCTAGCGCCAATGATTCCATGCAGCGGCAACACCAGGCTCAAATGGCTGCAAAGCGGAGATCCAATTCTGTTCCTAAGACCCCCATGATGAGTGGAGTTGGTTCTCCTGCCAGTGTCAGTACCATGAGTCTTCCAATAAATGCAAGCAGTCCTCCTGTAGGATCTACACATTCAGCTGACCAAATCATGCTTGAAAGATTCTCCAAAATTGAAATGTTGACAACTAGGTATGTTTTGGGACATTTTTGTGACAATTTAATCGCTGTCTTTTTGAATCAGCGCAAGTTTATTATGTCCAATAGAGCACTTAAATTGTGTCATCTTGGGTCAGAGGGTACACCACTCCACACGTATGTGTTACCTTTTGGTAATTGGTTTATTCAAAATAGTCTTCTGTGACTGTATTCCATCCTTATAAGGAGCTGATTGGTTCAATATCTTTGGTCTAGAAGTGCTAGACTTATAACAACAGAAGCCGTCTTATGTGGGACAAACAAGGTTACTGGTAGACTAGAAGAGTGTGTGAGTGCATGTGTGTGGGTGGGTTTGGGGGGTGTGGAACTAGGAGAGTGGCTGCTCTGATATTCATAAAATTCTCTGCTAAACCTCAAAAATATGCTGTACTTGTACGAGAATGCAGAAACGTAATCAAAGGTTTATGTTGAAAAAGGGTAGAGTCAACAGCTGCTTTGTCATGTTCCCTATTTCTTGAACGACAACTGGAGGAGAATAATTGAGACTGAATTAAGTAAAATTTTAAACTCTTTATCCGGTTTCTTGCAAATTATGTAAAATACCATCATGTGAATGCACAAAGATGACAAGGCTCGAAAAGAAACATTGTCCCTATTCTGCCGAGTAGGACTCTTGCTGATTTCTCAAATTCATCATCATGCTATACAGTGCAGATTTGATGTAAATCATGTGATCACTTTGATATGGTCCAAAATACGGACAAGACAAAACATGGGATGGAGGGATAAGTAAATCTTTTTTCCTGGTCTCTGTTTTCTCTTTCTCTGTCATTCCTACAGTAATGATCATGGTTTTTCTTTTGGGATAAAATTGATCATGCTCTTAAACTGTTCTATTTTACAGCTTAAGTTGCTCTTTTGGTTTCTTCATTCCTTTCTTCTTGCACCCTTTAAGTTTTAGCTAAACCCAAATATCTGCCTCTAGTCCAACGACTATGCCTGAAATGTGTTGCAAAAGGCATCCAATGCTGACACCTGAATTTATATCTGTATTACTTAATTGATGTTGATAAAAACTTGTACATAGAGCTCTGGTTGGAATGATGAGTTACAACTTCACATATCACCCCAGCTTCTCTCCCTCCCTCTCTGTCTCTGAATTAGTTCTTTAAAACCCCATGCTTATTCAAGTCAAATCAAGTAATCTTTTACTTCAGATGTAATATATATCTTCTTATTATGAGCTTGCTTTTTTTAACTAAGTAATTTTCTTAACCACTGTGCCTAAAGCACGATATTTACTCTTCTTCAAAATCTTCAAAAGCTAAAATCTCTAAATTTCAGGTTTCAACTTAATCCCAAAAAGAGCAAGGTCGAGGAATACTCAAGCAGGAAGCCAAATGCCTTTCCTACTCAACAGCTGCTAATACATCTTTCCAATGATTCAAACAATGAGAATGTCAAGGATGAATCTTCCAAAATGTCATTGTCAAAATCACTAGTAGGTGGCAGTACGAATGTTTGCAAAACAAGAGTCTTGACTTTTCTGCAGACGGAGCGCATACTTCAAGGTCTGTCTTAATGCACTCTCAGTCTGTATCATTTGCTTTATTGTAACTGGCTTTGACTGTTCGATGTTATCTACTAGGAAATGGTTTTTCATATGTTCCTAAGGTGCGGACTAGAATGATCATGTCAGAAAAGCCGAATGACAGCACTGTGGCAATGCATATTGGAGAAATAGAAGATGCTGAATACTTTACTGCTGAGGATTACCTCCCAACACTGCCGAATACTGTGAGTTCTGAGCACACTATTTGTTTGTTATTGCACAGACTGGATACCCTCCTCTTGTGTTGTCCAATCATATTACTTAATCAAGTAGGATGAGTTTCTGTTCTAAAGCCAGCTGTTGTGAGCTGAATTTAGATTTAAAAGCTATATGCAAACCTTGAAAAGTGAGGTGGGGGAATGATAAGTAGTCCATAACTCCTAGATCTATCTTCCAATATGGTGGAGCTTTCAAATCCCATTTCTGCTAGCATGTGCCAATCTAAATGTTGCAAATCTGTCTAATACTCATTGGAACTCATTAAATTTGGCTTTAATCTATTCAAGGCTAGCAGTTGGATACTTTGATCAAACCAGTACTAAGATGCTATGTTGCTCGGACTCTCCGAAAATATCGCCGGGTGAGTGTCGGATTCTTCAAAAGTAATGTATTTTTGGAGAATCCGACACGGGTGTGACAGTATTTTGGAGAGTCAGCGCAACATAGCTAAGATGGTACGCCGGTATTTACATCAGAAAAGTAAGAGTGTTGTCCATTCTAGTTGGGCAGGAACTAATAAAATCTATCATTGTTTCAGCATCATTGACATATTTAGTTTAAATGAAGGCAAAAGTATACAGTCAGTTAGATATTGTAACCCTTTCAGCTTTATTTTAATTAAAAAAGGTCATATTGAGATGGAACTTATAGTTGTTCAAGCTATCTTGCTATAGCAGTTACGTTGAGTAGAAAATCTCGTCATGCTGATCAGGTTTGAATTGAACTATGGTGTATAACCTTCCAAATATCTCATAAGGCGGAGGTATCCTGAAATACTGACGTTTATAAATCAAATTTTTGGATCAGTTGATCAAATATTTGATGACAATCGCCTTTCATGTGCATTTATTGATCTTTGATGATGTTCACGACAGATGAATTCTGGATTTTAGACATTTAATTGGATTTCACCAAGCAAAATCTTAGTAAAGCGAGTAACAGAAATAACTAGGTGTAATTCGTGGATATGGTGAGGTGTATCTGAAACACGGAGAACTGGAGAGCTCATGGTAGCTTCTAAAGAGTCGTCTTTCATTTGTTTCAACCATTTTAAATTGGGATGCCAGTGGAAGAAATTTACAATACTCATGCATTTCTGATTCTTATGCCTGAAATTTTCTTGTGACAGCACTTTGCGGACTTGCTTGCAGCACAATTTAGTTCACTGGTAAGTTAACTGCGTAAAATAGAAATTGCTGAGGATCAACATTGCTTCTGCTACTTGTCCTTATATTGCCTTGCACCAATGTGTTTGCAGATGGTACGCGAAGGATACCTTGTGGAAGATCATGTCCAACCAAAACCAATCCGCATGAATCGTGCTTCAAGTAATCAAGCTAACACGCCAGGAATGCCACCAAATGGGGCAGGAGCTGATCTGCAGCAATACTCTGAAGTGGTGTCTGGTCAGTTGTCCAATGAGCTTGCAAGGCCATCTAACAGTATTAATTCGTCAGTAAACTCACCCCAGAACATGCAAGGCCAGAGAATACTGCCTCCTGGGAATTCTCAAGCATTACAGATCTCTCAAGGACTCCTAAATGGGGTTTCAATGCCTTCTAGACCTCAACAATCTGATCCATTAGCCCCTCTGCAGCGGCAGCAGCAGCAGCAGCAGCAGAATCAACATCCTCTGATACAACAGCAGCATCCACAGTTACAGAGATCTCAACTAATGCTTGCTTCGAATCCAATTGCGCAGTTAAATGCAGTTGGCCAGAATTCCATGCAGTTGGGTAATCAAATGGATATCAAACCATCTCCAATGCAACTTCAGCTATTACAACAGCAGCATCAACAGCAACAACAACAGCAGCAGCAACAACAGTTGCAGTCACAACAAACCCAGCCACAACATTCACAAATGCAGAGGAAAATGATGATGGGCCTTGGTAATGTGGGTATGGGAAACATTAGCAATAACATCGCTGCCCTTGGTGGTCTTGGTAATGCTATGGGCATGGGGGGTGTAAGAGGAGTTGGTGGACCTGGAATTTCAGCTCCAATGGGAGCCATGGCTGGCATGGGCAGTATATCTCAAAACACAATAAATCTGAGCCAGGCATCTAATATAAGTAATGCAATCAGCCAACAACTTCGTAGTGGGGCACTCACTCCGCAACAAGCTGTGCTCATGCAAACCAAGCTGAGAATGGCACAAAACCGAACAAATCTGTTGGGGAGCCCACAGTCAAGTTTAGGTGGCATTACGGGAATTAGACAAATGCATCCAAGCTCTGCTGGTCTTTCAATGTTAAACTCTCTAAACCGAGCTAATATCAATCCAATGCAGCGACCAGCAGTGGGTCCAATGGGTCCGCCAAAGCTAATGGCAGGAATGAATCTTTACATGAACCCGCAGCAGCAGCAGCAACAACAACAGATGCAGCTACAGCAGCAACAAATGCAGCTACAGCAGCAGCAACATATACAACAGCAGCAGCAATTGCAGCAACAGCAGCAAGAGACAGCTTCGCCTCTACAGGCTGTAGTTTCACCTCCTCCAGTGGGCTCTCCATCAAATCCGACTATCCCACAACAAATGAATCAAAATTCCCAGCAGCCGCAGCAGCAACAGCAACATCAACAGGCCAGCCCACAGCAGATGAACCAACGAACTCCCCTCAGCCCACAACTGAGTTCAGGGGCTATTCATCCTATGAGTACTGGTAATCCAGAAGCATGCCCAGCAAGCCCTCAGTTGAGTTCACAAACCTTGGGGTCAGTAAGTAGTATAACGAATTCCCCAATGGAGCTACAAGGTGTGAACAAGAGTAATTCAATTAATAATGCCTAATTGAGATGGAAGCTTCAACTCCTTTGAAACTGTAAGGTGTTGGTGTTTCACCCCTCCCATGTCTAGGCATACATCTCGGCAGATTATGATGATGAAACAAATAGGCGCCTCTTGCCAATGCTTGTTGGAACAGTTCTCTTTGAAGATTGGAACATGGATCGTCTGGTTTATCGAATCTTAAAAAGTGAAACCATTCCGGTCAACCAAAAAGTACTTGGAAATAACTTGCAAATTGATTTCTTTTTGCTTGGGGGGAGTGAGGAGGCAGCTTTTATCTCCTGAGCAGGCTGAACGTACTCATGATCGGATGTCGATCTGTGATAAGCTGGTAGAGCAACTGATACTCTAGGTTTATTCATAAGCTTGGGTATTCTTTACGAGATATCTAATTCAATTTGTCTGGATATGCTGTGATCAAATCATGTTGTAGTTCAATATGATCCTGGGTAGCAGATTATAGTTCACATCATAACATTTGTAACCTGGTCGATTAATGAGCACGATCTTTATGTATATATAATTTCTTATTTTCCTGGTGAAAGAGTCAGAGTAGTTTGACTAGAATCTAAACGCTTGGCATATTCTCAGATAAGATAGGAACCTGTTTGTCAGCTGTGGTCGTATGGAATATGCCAAACTATGGAATAATTGGGTACCTGTAGGTGTTTGTTATGTATTGCTATGACTTTGTTTCTTAAATTTACTAGACATTCTTTTTTTACCTTAAATCTTATCAATTTCTCCCGTTGAATCCTACAAACCAAAATCTGTCCTAAGTGGACACTGATTTCAACCACCTTGGGCTGGATCTAAGACCTTTGAATCACAAAAACTTTTATTTGCTGCAGGTCTAGTTAGTAAAATTTAAGAACAGAACAACAATTCTTAAAGCATCTAAAGCTGATCCCAGAATCTGGAGGGCAAACTTCTGGTCCTACTGTTGGTCGATTTCTGTATGGTTGTCCAAGAGAACCCAGTTGTATCAATTTACGTTACTTCATTTTCCAAATTAGTTAGACGTAGGAATCTATCGACGAATTTAGTATTCTTATACTCGTCAACTTGCTACATCTCCTTTTATTGATTGAACAATATTTCTGCAATACATCTAAAATTATCCCAGAATCTGGAGGGCAAAGTCCTGGTGATTTCTATACAGCTGTATTAAAAAATAACAATTCGATTATTCATCATTTCCAAATTTAAAAAATTTACGTCCTGAAAAATTTAGAATTCAGTCAATCATAGTGGTCTTCAACTTACGACACCTTTTCTATTCAAGCTTGAGACTTCGTTTTGCAGATTGCGCAGTTAAATAGAAGAAAAATGTTTAACAAAATCAGAACAATTTGTTCTTCAAGCTTATTGTGAACAATGAATGGTGCTTTCCCTGAGACAAGAGTCTTGCTCGCTGCTCTTTTACTTGAATGCTTAAATATCTACAGAATCATGCAAGTACCTGCAACTATGACCAGAGTAGCATCTTCCTTGAGCATAAAAGCGGCAAGGCCTCTTTTGTTCCTTGCACTGTCCTTGAAATGGATGCTCCACTGCTCCAGCGTTACACCAACCATTCCTTGCTCGCCAGTGCTCAGTTCTCTGTGGAGATCTATAGTTCATATTTTGTGAATGACTATTGGTATAAGTATGACCATGTCCTCGCAATGGACTTTTACTGGTATTGCAGTTGTTGTAACCCCCATCATGATAGCCCCTCCACATTGGAACATGCGCATTAGAGTTGTGCATTCTTAATGGACTGTTATTGCAGTTCACGTGACCTCCCTTGTTAGAGCTCCTCCACATTGGCATATGCGTATTGGAGTTAGGCATTCTTAATGGACTCTTTGAAGGATTGGAATTGACGCCATTTCCGAAGCCATTAGTCAAAGGCTTCAGGTTCAGGTTCACATTAGTCAAAGGCTGCCTCTGATGGGGCCTTTCTTCTGGCCAATTTTCTCTAGAGAAGACATTTTCCTGTATGACATTTCTGTATTCCTTTTCATCTTTTTGTCCCTTGTCCACCTCTACCTGAGGCTGATCTGTCGTTTTGACCGAGTTCATTGGGAGAGAATGCATTGGTTTCCCTTTACTGTGTAGTCTGTTCTTTTGGTGTTCAGTGCTTAAGGTATGATATGGCATCCTACCTTTATTCTCAGCTTCTGTTTTTTTCTCCTTGTAATCCGTGTTTACCCTGGGATATGCAGAGTTACAGTTAAAAGAAACTTCATTATAGGCATTACTAAAATGATTCAATGTTGAAGCTAGTATAGTTCATTCTACCAATGTACTTTTCAGAATGAACCAAAATATTCATGGTACCTATTTTCCTTTCGCATCTTTTGCATCTTTCGCATTTCCTTCTCTTGGACACGTGCTTCCCTGTTAGACCGAGCAACAGAACCTCTGGTGTGCTTTTCTGATAAAATTTTCTGTCTTTCTGCTTCATCGTCCCATTTCTTCAAATAGAGCATAAGCTTAATTAGCATATGCTACAGGAATAAGCACAAGCAACAGAAATTCTTAGTACTCTTCAGCAAACCTGTCGCAATGTTTTCAATCTATAGAGGTTTCTGCCCTTGATGAGGAGAGGATGCAGTGGAGGCAGCGGTTTCTCCCCTTTACTCCACAATACCTCAACCTGACCAATAGCAAAAAGAATCTTAATATGAAACAAACAAGATGAAACAATGCAAAAAAGAGTAAATATAATCAAAGAAAAATAAAAAGAACTGAAAACCTAAAAGGTTAGTCACATAATTGTTGTTATCTACAAAGAACTTTAGTGCAAAAACGAACTTCTCCAGCGCGCTCAATCTAAAATCGATTGCTTTTTAAACTCACCGTGAAGGTATGTTGTTGCTTTTTCGCACCATAGCTCTCTTTCACAATCCGCCCTGCAACTATTCTTGTACCACAGGGAGGACCAGTAGCACTCCTGGATGCAATGCTGAACCTGATGAACCACAATCATGAACCTACTAAGTAAATGCACACATAATACTGCTCCCTCAATATTGTCTAAGAGGGAATTAAAGAGAAGTATACTTGACGTCTTCCACAAGCTTTTCAGCCTATAGGTGAAAAACGAAGACTAAAATATGCTTACTAGTACGGCTTATTAGAGTCAAAAGCATCTTACATTTCATATACATTTTGTTCAAATATAACATCCCCAGTGCATGCATCCCCTGCATTAGAAACATAGTATAGATATGACAACGACTATCCAAAAATCCAATTCATTACTGAACAATACACAAACACAGGGTTAAAGCTATATTGGTTATAATAACAATAACTTTTCAAGAGATACATAAACCTTTCTTTGGCTATCTCGTATGGCTAATGATCATAGACCTTTGCTACAATAAAACTGTGCATCCGCTTAAGCATTTTATTCAGAGAGGGATAAGGAAATAATTGATACCTTTGCAGTTCAATATAAAACTAGACGGGGGATACTTCTCCTCGCCACGACCATCAACGGTACTGAAGTAAAATAGAACTTGCTTTAGGCATAGTGGTTTGTGAGATAAAAAGCAAAGCCAGAATTAACAGAAAGACGGAAATTACTCAGTATGCTCTTTAATGCGCTGAATTAGTACATCTTTGCTCCCTGTCAATCTTAGCCCACGCTTCCTAAGGTAAATCTTACATTGCTCCACTTTCAATTTCTCAATCTGACCACCTGCCGCCAAGTAAGCAGAGACCAATAAGCTTTCATACACAGATGAAAAACCAAAATCCTAAATAAGAATACAGTCATTTTACTGTTGCGGAAAACAGGAAGATGATCAATAGATACAAATTGTACGTCCTACAGCTAGCAATATTGAAAAAATTTGGCGATCTCATTTTAAAGATAGGATATTTACTTCTTTCTGAAAGAAAAAACTGCAACATTATAGAAAAAGGTCATTTGGTCTTACTATTTATATACCAATGAAGATAAACTTTCACGAATAACCATGTCTTTGGAAGGGTTGTGTCTTAACAAATACAAAACAAGCATCAATCTTGTTTAGTGGGCTATATGAATTATTACTGACCATGTAATGTTAGAAGATAATTCTTATATTACAAAAATAAAAATATAACATATTCATTATCATTTACTACCCATGGTTAATAGCTATTATTATAATATTATAACTGATCTTTTATTAACATTTATACTAAACCATCTTTGATTAGCTATTAAGGGCTTTTAATTCTTTCGTTCAAATTATTATTATCCGTTAGTAATAGCTTTGAATAATTTTGGAGTTACAAAACGTGTTGTTTTGTAACATATTCTTATTAATTCTTTAGTTTTTTCTTAATGCTATATATGTTGGAGCATTCTGATAAGAGGGGTTGCTCTGATGGTAAGCAACCTCCACTTCCAACCGAGAGGTTGTAAGTTCGAGTCTCCCCAAGAGCAAGGTGGGAAGTTCTTGGAGGGAAGGATGCCAGGGGTCTATTTGGAAACAACCTCTCTACCCAAGTGTAGGGGTAAGGTCTGCGTATACACTACCCTCCTCAGACCCCACTAAGTGGGATTATACTGGGTTGTTGTTGTTGTATGTTGGAGCATTTTAATTAGCTAGTCATCAGATGAGATGGTTGTTCTTATTTATAAATTCCATAAGGTTCAGTGTCTTTGACACGCCTCAAGCTAAACCTTTTACTCTCCATAATCATTCAATTTTCCAATAATCTTAAGGATAATTCACGTTGTTATTATGGAGAATAACGGTGATAATGTTGTTGTTGATGCTACAACTCCTGCTGCACCAACTGTTGCTATTGTTTTTGGTGGAGATAATTTTAACCGCAAGCATGCTGTTGTTGACAAAGGAAAAGAAATTGCTACTAGAAGCAGCCTTGTGGAGGAGAACAACCGTCAGAGAAAATTAAGTAACATGTATGATAAAAGAAAGGATTATAAGCCCAAAACCAACAATCAAACCTTCAAGGAAAAAGTAATTGCTTTGTGTGTGGCAAACCTAGCCACTATGTTGCTTAATGTCGAAAATGTGTTGGGAATGACAATCCCACTAAGGCTAAAGTAAATTTGACTGAAGCCAAACTGGATGATATAATTGTTTTGGTTGTTTCCCAAATGAACCTTGAGGCCGATGTGAAAGATTGGGTGTTAGATTCTGGTGCCACTAGGCACATATGTGTTAACAAAAAAGACTTTATGTCTTACACTCAAGTTGAGGAGGGAGAAGAAGCTGTCTATCTTGGTGATTCAAGAACTACTCAAGTTCTTGGAAAAGGCAAAGTTCTTCGCAAACTCACATCTGGCAAAACTTTGGCATTGAATGACGTGTTGCATGTTCCTAGTATCCGAGTCAATTTGGTCTCTGTGGGATTTTTAGAAAAAGTGGGAGTGAAGGTTTCTTTTGAATCTGATAAGGTCGTGTTGACGAAGAATAATAATTTTGTTGCATGGCTTGTTTGTACTCAATATGTTAACAATGAAAATGCTAGTAATTCTGCTTACTTGATTGATTCTTTTAATTTATGGCATGCTAGAATAGGACATGTTAGTTTATCTTATATTAAGAAAATGCATTATGAAGGTCTTATTTCAAATATCAAATTTTCGAATATTGATAGGTGTGAAGTTTGTGCAGAAGCTAAGCAAACTAAGAATTCATGTGCTCCAGTATTTAGAGAATCTAAATTATTAAGTTTAATTCATACTAATTTAGGAGACTTGAAACAAACTATGACTAGAGGATGGAAAAAATATTATGTGACTTTTATAGACGATTTTTCTAAATATACAAAAGTTTATTTGTTAAGAAATAAAGATGAAGCTATTGATAAGTTTTTAATTTATAAAGCTGAAGTAGAAAATCAATTAGATAAGAAAATCAAAAGAGTTAGATCCGATAGAGGTGATAAATTTATTATGTTGAATCCTGAGGGTTGTATAGTGTCTGGACAAGAAAATAAAGAATGTAAATTGTTAAAATCTTTATATGGTCTAAAGCAAGTGCCTAAATAGTGGCAAAAAAAATTTGATCGAGTATTGATTAATGATAGTTTTTCATCAATTGAAGTAGATAAATGTGTTTATACAAAATGTATAGATGGTACATGTTTTATTATTTGCCTTTATGTGGATGACATGCTTATTTTTAGTTCTAGCCTTGATTTGGTACATAAAACCAAATTTTTCTTGTCTTCTAATTTTGAGATGAAAGATATGGGAGAAGCTAGTGTTATTTTAGGCATGAAAATTATAAGAGATGACAACACTTTGATGTTAACTCAAGAACATTATGTTGGAAGAATTATAAACAGAATTGATAATTTTGATGTGGTACCAAGCACTCCTTATGATGCTAGTAGTCAATTAAAAATGAATAAGGGAGATGCTATAATCAAAATAAATATGCTCAAGTTATTGGTAGTCTAATGCATTTGATGAATTTTACTAGACCTGATATTGCATATGTTGTGTGTAGATTGAGTAAATATACCCAAAATCCAAGTCATGATCATTGGAATGCATTAGTAAGAGTAATGAAATATTTGAGATGTAGCATGAACTATGGTATTAAATATAATGGACTTTCCACTGTAGTAGAAGGATATAGTGATGCAAACTAGATCTCTGATTTAGATGAGACAAAATCTACTAGTGGTTATGTGTTCACCCTCGGCGGGGGTGTTGTGGCATGGAAATCAGCCAAACAAACAATAATAGCTAGATCTACCATGGAATCTGAGTTCGTGGCATTGGAATTAGCTGGCAATGAGGCCGAGTGGTTAAAGAACCTTTTGGCCAGTATTCCACTAGGAATTAAACCGAACTTCTGTGTCGATGCATTGTGATTGCCAAGCTGCAATAGCCATTGCTAAAAATAAATCCTTTAATGGAAAAAGTAGACATATCCGATTAAGACATAATGTGATAAAGCAGCCGCTGAAAGAAGGAATTATTTCCATAGATTATGTGAATTCAGAAGTGAATTTGGCCGATCCTCTGACTAAACCTTTGGGAAGAAAACTAATATCTGAAGCATTGAGGGAAATTGGACTTTTGCCAATTTGAGTTATATCAACTATGATGGTAACCCAACATATGTGATTGGAGATCCCATGAAGTAGGTTCATAAGGGTAATAACAAGTCATTAGTTAATCAAATGTGCATTATTAAATTATATCCCTTCCCGTGGTGTATGTATTTACTTAGTGTAAGACTGCAAGGAATGAGAGGTTGAGTTATTAAACTTTAATCTAATAATCCATAGCCTTTTATAGGCGGTGTATTGTGCTGCAGAATACACTTGATGGATGGACCTATATAAGTGTGGAGTGGGGCCATTTTTATGAAATTTGTGGCGGAATTTCTAGAGCACTCATGAAAACTAGGTGAGCGCATGGCATATTAACGCAAAACTGCGATAAACAACAAAGTGTGTAGGGTATAATGTGATAGATAAGACTCTAAACTTACAAAAGAATTCTTGGTTTATAGAAGTTTTAGACTTCACCAATTATTCTGTAAGATTAATCTTATTTTATCTAGGTCTGGTTCATAGTCCAAGAGACACCAGATTCGACGCATTATGCTTATTTGTGAAAACCCAGCAAAATTTTTATTTTATTTTATTTTGTGATATTATTTTTGAAATATGTGGGGAATTGTTAGAAGATAATTCTTATATCTCAAAAATAAAAATATAACATATTCATTATCATTTACTATCCATGGTTAATGGCTATTATTATAATATTATAACTGGTCTTTTATTAACATTTATACAAAACCATCTTTAATTAGCTATTAATGACTTTTGAATTCTTTTGTTCAAATTATTATTATCCGATAGTAATAGCTTTGAATGGATTTGAAGTTACAAAACGTTTTGTTTTGTAACATATTCTTATTAATTCTTTAGTTTTTTTTAATGCTATATATGTTGGAGCATTTTAATTAGCTAGCCATAAAATGACATGGTTGTTCTTATTTATAAATTCCTAAGTTCCTTTTACTTTCAAGTATGTGAAAAAGTAAAAACTTATCTTCTTCCTTTTCTTTTGTGTTGGGTATTCTTTTATTCAATAATCTTTGTTGTTTCTGCTCCTAGTTATACTAGAAGAGCTTATTGAATTATGGGGAATACGCCTAATATTATTCATCACGTTATGGGCGAAATATCCTTAAGGACAGTGTCTTTGATACGCCTCAAACTAAACATTTTATTCTCCATAATCATTCAATTTTTCCAACACTAAACGCATACTTAAATAAAGAGGCGTATACTTTAGAGATTAACTTTCATTTAAAAAAAAGGTCTTTTAGAAACACACACTAGACAATCACTCTACTAGTTATTAAAGGTTTATCTATTCTACCAATAATCAGCAAAACCGAATGTTTCTAAAAATTATAAGCTACCATATACAGCAAGTAAAAATAAAAGTGATACTAATGTCATTGATACCTTTAATAATTTTTTTCTGAACAGTTTCATAACTTTTATAATCTTTTTCATCAAGTTCCGGCACGGTCTTTTCCACGTCCTGCTCTCCCTCAATGCATTCTTCCATAGCTTTGGAAACATTACGCCTACATTTCGTAACGATATCAAATGTATCTCAAATATCAAACACCTCACTTATCATTGCCATTTTCGTAAGAACCCTAAAATGGAGTTTGCAGAATCAAGAGATATACCTGGTGGACATATCCTTGGATTTGTGTTTTTTAATGGAGAGTTTTGAAAGACTGGATCTTGTCTCCTCAAGAACGTCAAAAGTTGGGTCCTCTTCCGAATCATCGGAATCGTCGTACTCACTGTCGCTGTCCGATAGTACATTATCGTACTGTTGCTGTTCGTAATCCATCTTTTGAGTTGTTGATGATGTTTAGAGCTTTCGTTGTGGCTGGTTTCTGGTATTACGAAATAACCATTCAGATATAAGTTTGCATTCGAAAATATTACCGTTGTTAAGTGGATTGTTTTCCCGTTATTAGGTACTCCTATTTACTTGTTGATTGAATTGTTCTTCGGAATTTACGTTTTGAGCAACGATAAAAATGGTATTAATTCCAAACTATTTATCTAACTATTATGTATAGCTCCTCAAAATTTTAATAGTCTATGAGGAGGGGGATCGGAGCATAGAGCTAGGGGAGTTGGGGCATTCAGAGCGTCATAGAGACCTTGGGTACTGCAGGCGCATTAGGGTGGAGGAGGTCTTAGGGGCGTTGCGTAGGATGAGTAGGGGTCGAGCAACCGGGCCTGACGAGATCCCGGTGGAGTTTTGGAAGTGCATGGGTAAACCTGGAGGGGAGTGGCTCTCTAGGCTATTCAACGTGATCTTCAAGACTAAAAGGATGCCGGATGAGTGGCGGTGGAGTACAGTGGTGCCCTTGTACAAGAACAAAGGGGACATCCAGTGCTGCAACAACTATAGGGGTATTAAACTAATGAGCCACACGATGAAGGTTTGGGAGAGGGTGATTGAGGCGCGAATGAGGGAGGCGACGAATATATCTGGGAACCAGTTCGGTTTCATGCCGGAGCGCTCCACCACTGAGGCTATTCACCTAGTCAGGCGGCTGGCGGAACAATTCAGGGATAAGAAGAAGGACCTGCATATGGTGCTTATCGACTTGGAGAAGGCGTATGACAAGGTCCCGATGGAGGTGCTATGGAGGTGCTTGGAGGCGAAGAGTGTGCCAGAAGCCTATATCAGAGTTATCAAGGACATGTACGATGGGGCTAAGACTAGGGTGAGGACGGTGGGTGGCGATTCAGACCATTTTCCTATGGTAATGGGGCTCCATCAAGGATCGGCGCTGAGCCCCCTGTTGTTCGCCTTAGTGATAGATGCTCTAACCCGTCATATCCAAGGGGATGTGCCTTGGTGTATGCTCTTTGCTGATGATATAATATTGATAGACGAGACGAGCGCCGGTGTTAGTGAAAGGTTAGAGGTATGGAGACAGACCCTCGAGTCTAAAGGTTTCAAAATAAGCAGATCTAAGACAGAATATCTAGAGTGCAAGTTCAGCGACGAGCCGAGTGGGGTGGGCAGGGATGTGATGCTTGGTTCTCAGGCCATCGCCAAGAGGGACAGTGTCCGATATCTTGGGTCTGTGATTCAGGGGAACGGAGAGATTGACGGGGACGTCACCCATCGGATAGGAGCAGGGTGGTCGAAGTGGAGGCTTGCTTCTGGGGTCCTGTGTGACAAGAAAATCCCACACAAACTCAAGGGGAAATTCTACAGAGCCGTGGTTAGACCTGCGATGTTGTATGGGGCAGAGTGCTGGCCCGTGAAGAACTCCCATGTTCAGAGAATGAAGGTTGCTGAGATGAGGATGCTTAGGTGGATGTGTGGGCACACCAGGCTAGATAAGATTAAGAATGAAGTTATTCGACAGAAGGTAGAGGTGGCCCCGGTGGACGAGAAGATGCGGGAAGCGAGGCTGAGGTGGTTCGGGCATGTACGGAGGAGGGGTCCCGATGCCCCGGTGAGGAGCTGCGAGCGGCTGGAGATTGTTGGTGGTTGGCGGGGTAGAGGGAGGCCTAGGAAGCATTGGGGAGAGGTGATTAGGCAGGACATGACTAGAATGCAGGTTACCGAGGACTTGACCCTTGATAGGGGAGTCTGGAGGTCTAGGATAAGGGTTGCAGGCTAGGGGCTCTTAGAGTCCTTCGTTCGCCCCACCCAGGATTGGGTGTGGGATAGTAGGGTTACCCGTAGATGACTAGTGTTTTAGCGTAGGTCCCCTCTTGGTTGGTAATATGATAGTTGTCGCTTGTTATTGTCGCATGCGACGGTATTTATGTTTCTTATGTTTACATAATCATTTACGTTATTTCTGCAGGATTACTTATGCTTTATTTTGTTATTGTGTTTTGTCTTGCCTTGGTTCCTAACTTTATCTTTGTTTTCCAATGCAGCTTTTCATTCTGTCCTATGCGCCGAGGGTCGCTTGGAAGCAGCCTCTCTGCCCTTTTGGGTAGGGGTAAGGCTGTCTACATATTACCTTCCCCAGACCCCACCTGGTGGGAGTATACTGGGTAGTTGTTGTTGTTGTTGTTGTTGTTGTATGTTTTGTCTTACTTACATAAAATGGTCCTTCTGCCCAAACGTATTGCATATACTAGTCAAAAGAAATAAACATAACAACATAAACGCTTGTAGCTTAGTGGTTAGAGCGCTTGTTTCATAAGCAGGTTGAACCCTCACCTGGCGCAATAGAACAACCTTTTAAATGTACTTATAGGATCTGATAAGTACTAGTTAACAATTATATATAATGTGTATTTTCTAATATGTAAACATAGTGTATATAAATTATATGCAATTTTGTATGTGTAATGTGTGCACACTGTGTATTTGTAGTGTATCATGTATTTTGTATACTGACAGTTTTTTATATATATTTTGTATATTATTTGTATAGTGACAGTGTATTTTTTTTATATTTTTTATATAATGACAGTCTATTTTATATATTTTTTGTATAATAACAGCCTATTTTTGTATATATTTTATATTTTGTATAGTGACAGATTTTGTATATATTTTATATAATGATGGTCTAGAGTATATAAATTGTATAGTGACAATCTATTTAGTATATTTGTATGTAGTGACAGTCTATTTTGTATAGTAACTGTCTATTATATATAAATTGTATAGTGATAGTGTATTTTGTATATTTTTTATATAGCGACAGTCTATTTTATATATTTTTTGTATAGTAACAGTCTATTTAGTATATTTTTTGTATAATGATAATTTATTTTTGTACAGTGATAGTCTATTGTATATAAATTGTATAGTAATAGCCATCTTCATTGCAGGGTGGCCGTCCTATCATTACAAGAAACCAATTGGAAGTCCCATAACACTAATGGTACAAGTGCTTGTACCTGCAATTAAAAAAGAAATCTTCCACTTCCTTCAAATCCTTCTCATTTACATGAAGTTCCCAAGTCAGAGACTGCCCAAGGAGGCTCTTAGGCCACACCAAAAGCCTGAAGTAAGATTCGAAACTTAGTCATGATTAGGTTATGCAATTATTTTGGAAAGGTGGAATATAGTATTCAACACAATTTATGATTTTACTTTACAGGTTCCTTGATAAATCTATTATCCTAGATTGCTCACAAGATTTAATAGAGCAGCAACAGAATCCATGGAAACTTACAACTGTGACTAAGGTGGAAGAACTGAAGCTAATTATCAACATGATTGCTATTTGGCTAACCACTTTACCGTTTGGTATATGAGAATAGAGGGTGACAAGATTTTAGGAGTGAAACCAGTGAATGGTCTTGTATTAGTGGATTCAAAAACATAATAAAGGTATATTAAATATGAAGAAGGAGAGAAGAAAAGCCATTAGATTGAACCCAAATAGAAACCCAATGACTTGCACCTTTGTAAAAACATAAAGAGACGCTTTATCATGGATGGAAGAACCGAACTTTATCGTGAAATTAAAATCAAAACACAGTCAGTCTAACCCATTGTGCTCGATCTTGTTGGCTTTAGATCTAGACGAAAACTCAAACACCGGCGACCCTACATTAAATCCGACAACTCTTTCTTCTCGTTTTATTTACTGTTTTAGTGATTTTGATATTATAAAAATCTAGATCTGAAAGATGGTTTGCTTGCTAATTTGAATTTCAGCAGATCTGGCCGGTATATAGCTTTTCCGACGACCGTGAAGTTTTCCGGCTAAACCATTTTGGACCAAAAATTATTTCTCCAATGACCCTGTGTTTGTTTCTGTATCCATTTTTTTTATAGAACTAGTTGGTCAGATATATAGTTCGGTGGCTAGCCACTAAAATTACTTTTAGGCTATAAAATGCATATTGTAATTTTGGGCTATCAGTTGATATTAGTTTTTCCCGATGGGCTATAAATGAAGTTCTCTCTTTATCCTTTAACGCCCATGCCCAAACTATTTACTACTCCTATCCATGCGGCCCAAACTATTTACCTGCCAATTGCAGTGATGCTTTATGCA
The DNA here is from genome assembly GCA_034376525.1 of Nicotiana benthamiana. NCBI lineage: Eukaryota > Viridiplantae > Streptophyta > Magnoliopsida > Solanales > Solanaceae > Nicotiana > Nicotiana benthamiana. The sequence goes on from CM067331.1 coordinate 77,815,399, forward strand.
ACCAAGAACTGAGGGAGACTTGTATTGAAGGCCACACATGTTCCCCATTAACGCACTGCCGCATTTCTTTTTGCTTTTCTATCAACCTTTTGTTTTCCTTCCAATACACAAAGTTATACTATTGATTTGGTATACTTGAAACTAAGTCAGAAAATAATCAAATTTCATAAAAGAAGAGAACATTCTATTAGAATTTTCAGATCAGGATTGTTAGATTTAGTCTTAAAGCATAATGTCCTGCTCACCATCGTCGTGTCCTCGGAGGATGAAGATGAGGGATTCGATTCTTACCGAAAAGGAGGATACCATGCGGTGAGAGTTGCCGATTCATTCTTCGATGACCGATATATTGCTCAGCAAAAATTCGGCTGGGGAGAGTTCTCCACTATTGGGCCCGCTTTTTTGGAGATTTATCGTACATAAATTTAATCCACCATTGATGGACCTTGAAGCTTGAAACTAATAACTTGGTTTGTTTGAGTTTTTAATTATTTTGATATGATCCTATATGAGTTTGTTTAAAAAGTTGATTGGGGGTTGTAGCTAAAGTTTTAGTCAATTTGGTAGAGATTTTTTAGTAGATTTTAGAAATTTGGGTTGAAATGTAGTTGAATCTAAGAAGAAACGAATTTGTATTGTATACCCAAATAGTATACAAATATACCATTTTAGAATACAATTTATTTTAACTATATACCCTATTAGTATAGCTTTATACTATATTGGTATCATATGCTAATTGAATCATTTTTTGGTTAAATTATTTGCATTTAATTGGTACAATATTTGATTTACTTTTAGTAATAGAAATATAGTACAATATCTTGAAATACCTTATAATATTAATATGTGGTACATTATTTTTTTGTTTTCTCTTTATGCATGTGTGTTATGTAATTGTAGAATAGTCATATAGTGTCCGGGAATTAACTAGTAAAACTATATACCATGTTGGTATAGTTATATGCCATATTGGTATCATATGGTAGTTGAACATCGTTTTGGTTGTTTTAGCCGCATCTTAAGTGAATTCTATGATGAAATTATTTATATGAACATGAGTTGCAATGCTGAAATTTTTGTGTGCCGATGAACATAAATTATGTATATTATGTAATAGTTTTTATAGTTATAGACAACTTGTATGAATCGATCCCATACAACTATAGACATTCTTAGCATACAAAATGAGCAAGTTGTTTTGTGAATATTTAGCTTGCAATACGAGCATGTAATTTTTTCATACCTTTATTGCGTCGTCTAATATTTTGGTACAATAGTATAGTCGCAGATAGTTATAGCAATATTCTAGAGAAATTTATACATATATACCATATTGGTATCACACGGTACTAGATGTATTTTTTGCTACTTATATTTTTGTTACATTTTTCAATATTTTATTATCAGTTTTATTCTAACTAGTATATATGGAGATGTGTCCGACGTAGATTATGTTTTCTTGCTCTATGACTGGTTGTATTACTGCTAATGGTAGAGTGTTTACTGATATTTATATGGAATGAGAACAAAGTTTGCATGGCAATCGTGTGTTAATTCTTAGAATCTGAGTATATAATTTATGGTGCTCAGCAACAATAAATGTGATATTCAGTGAATTAGATCAAGTGACAACTAATATTATTTTAGTTTAATAATTGAATTTAATAAATGAGAAAAAAAAGGTATATTGTAATAGTTATATTAAAAAAAGGTGAACAAGTATTTACTATATCAGTTATTTTTTCTTATTGTATAAAAAATGAAAAATAAAAAATAGTGAAACAATAAATGAAATTAGATTATGAAGAGAAAAAGGAAAAAAATAAGAAGTCAAATGAAATTAGAAAAGAAAAAAAAATAAGAAGAAAACGAGAAAAAAGAAAAGGAGAAAAGAAGCATAGAAATAAACAAAGAATTGAGAATAAAGAAAAAATTTCCCATAAAAATTATTATGGATAGGAAATATAATTAGTTATGGGTAGAAAAATAAATGGATAGACAAGGGTAAATAGTTTTTTTTTATATGTAACTGTGTCAAAATCTGTGACGATCCAGAGGGTCATCACATGTTTCTTTATTCGTTCTGTGTCCCCGAGGCCTTGAAATTTAGGGGTCCCTCAATTTGCATGCGCAGCTCGGAAGCGTAGCCGAAAGGTCCCTCGAGCTTTCTTAGTAGTTAGACGAGTGCTCAGATCAAGACCGAAAGACATATGGACTGCCTGGCAAAGCTTAAATATAAATTTTGTGAGAAAAATGCTAAATTTTGAAATAAAATGATTAAATTTGACTTCGGTCAATATTTTGAGTAAAAGAACCAGACCTGCGATTTACCTGTCCCGAAGGGTCCGTAGAAAAATATGGGACTTGGGCGTATGCCCGGAATCGAATTCCGAGGTTACAAGCCCGTGAAATAAATTTTTGAGCAAATTTATTTTCTGGAAATAATTATGGAAAATTGAAATGAAATTTGATTGTAAGACTATGGTATCGGGCCAGTATTTTGGTTCCGACATCCGGTACAATTCTTTTTTATTATTTAAGCACTTTTTGTAAAGTTTGGTTAAATATCGGAATTCGTTTGACGCGATCCGGACCCTAATTAGGAATTTGTTCTTAAAAGGGAGATTTGAGAAATTTCATTGGTCTTGAGGTTCAATTCCATGTTCATGATGTTATATTGGTGATTGATCACACGAATTCGTTTGCAGGATGTTTCTGGAGGTGTTTGTATGCCTGGATTAGAGTTTTGAGGGCTCGGGTAAGCTTCGAGTAGGTTCCGGGATGCCTTAGGCTTAAAAATATCAGATGTTGCAGGTTCAAAAAATTGAAAGGTCTCTGAACCCTCGAGCCCGGCCCACAAGAAAATGCATGCAGCCGTGGAGGGGCCAGCGAGGACGCAGTCCCTTTGCGCGGTCCGCGGTGATGCTGCGCGGCCGAGGTCGGTTTAGTGCGGTCTGACTGGGCAAAGACCCACAGGCCTTCAGCAAGCCTGTGCGTCCGCGGTCCTTTTTGTGCGGTCCACACAGCGGACCTCAGAGGGGTATAAATACACGTAAATTTAAGTTATTTTACACTTTTCAAAAATCCCAAAATATAGGAGGCGATTTTCCAAACAACTCTTCTTCTCCAAAATGATTCATAAGTGATTTCTAACTCATTTTCTTCACTCCCTAACATCTTTTAACATGATTTCAACTTCAAATCAAAGATTTTCATGGGGAAATTGAGTGTTTTGGGTAAAATCATATATTTGGATTCATGAGGGAATGGGTAACCGGGTTTTGGTACGAACCTCGAGCTTCGATCACGTGAGCCAGGGGGCATTTTTGACCTTTCGAGATAAAACTTTGTAAAACTTATTTTCATGTATCGGGATTGATTCATCTAGCATTTGTTTATGAGATTAAGTAACTTATGATTAGATTCGAGCGGATTGGTGGTGGAACCAAAGGAAAAGGCTATAATTGAGGCTTGAGTTGAATTCAAGGCATTGAGGTAAGTGTTCGGTCTAACCCTAGCTTCAGGTATTAGGAGTTGAGTCTTATGTGCTAATTGCTCTTTGTTGAGTACGACCTATAGGCATGGTGACGAGTATCTATATGTTGGTGTCAAGCATGACCGTGGGTCCTAAATTGGAAGTTGTTGTATTCTTAAATGACATCATGTATGCCTTAACTAATGATCTACCGTATCGGGCAAATATTTGTTTATTCTCGTAGATCCTTATTCTGATTGAGTATCTTCATTAATCAAACTGAGTTAAGGTTGGTTATAGTTGATTCTCCCTTGCCGGGATTTCTTATGATTATGTGATAACATGAAATGTGATCGGGTGGTAAGCCTTCCACAAGATATTGAAATAGGATCGGGTGGTACGCCTACCATAAGATATTGAAATGGGAGCGGGTAGTACACCTACCACAAGATATTGAAATCGGAGGGGGTTGTATGGCTACCACAAGATATTGAAATGGGAGCGGGTGGTACGCCAACCACGAGATATAATGAAATGGGAACGGGTGGTACGCCTACCACAAGTTATTGAAATGAGAGTGGGTGGTATGCCTACCATGAGATGTAATGAAATGGGATCGGGTGGTACACCTACCACGAGATTTAATGAAATTGTATCGGGTGGTACTACTACCATGAGATATAATAAAATGGAATCAGGTGGTATGCTTACCACGAGATATAATAAAATGGGATCGGGTTGCACGACTGGAACAAGATTGAAACTGAAAGTGAAAGTCGTTTTTACTTCTCTTTACCTGCGTTGGTAGTTAAATTACAGTTTTTTCTTATTGTTCTTGATATTCTTTTTATCTGTCATCCCCACAGCATGTTCCCCTTCCCCAGCCTTAAAGTGCTTATTACTTGTTTATTTTTACACTATATATTATATGATTGCATATCTGGAGTCTGGTCCTAGCCTTGTCACTATTTCGCCGGGGTTAGGTCAGACACTTTCCAGCACATGGGTCGGTTGTGTTTATGCTACACTCTGTGCTCTTTTGCACAGATCCAGGTGCCGGAGTAGCATTTGAGCAGCAGCACTATATCGGGAGCCATCCCTCAGTCCACCGAGGTAGTCTTGCAGATGTTCGCAGGCCCAGAGTCTCCTCTATCTTACTTTTTTCTATATCTTGTTATCTCATGTATTCCGAGACAAACAATGTTATATTCTTTTCAAATGGTTGTGTGTAGTACTCTTAGTGGTTCGTGAGTATGTGACACCAGTTCTTGGGTAAAGATTATGTTGATATCTCTGCATTATTGTTCATATTCTTTAATTTAAGACTTCCGCCTATTTATTTTATTCCGTTGTTTCATGATATTACCGATAATTGCTAAAAGGAATAAATTAGTTATGAAGAATGTAGTTAAAGGTTAGCTTTCCTTGCTCTCATTAGTAGGTGACATCACGACTCCCGAGGGCTAGAATTCCGGGTCGTAACAAATCCCTTGAAGAATGTAGGGGTGAAGAGTCAGTTTTACAACTAGTTCAAAAATAGCCCAGTTTTAAAAGTAATCAAAATTTAGCCACTTTTCATATAAAGATAAATCTGAGCGAAAATACTATTCAAAACCCGAAATATACGTCAGTATAGTATGCTGGAGTTCCAGTATAAGTATACTACAACTCCAACATATTATATTGGAGGTCTAGTGTACTTATGCTGGAACTCCATCATATATATATTGGAGTTCCAGCAAGTATACCAGTCCAGCATAATATACTGGAGTTTGGAGCACCGGTGCTCAGTCTTCAGTATATTAGCCAGCAAAGTATAGATGTCTAGCATAATATGCTGGATTCATATAGGTGCACTGAACTCCAGTATATTTTGTTGGACCAATCTCTGTTGTTGCAAAATAGTGGCTATTTTTCATTCACTTGGTAAATGTTGGCTATTTTTGAATGACCAGTCTGAAAAATAGTTATACTATGCTATTTTTATGGACTATACTACTTAGAAGAATTAACCCGTATAAATATTAATCCAAATAACCGTTCATCTAATTTTCAAATTAAAAATAACTGACAAATATATATATATATATATATATATATATATATATATATATATATATATTTATATATATATATATATATATATATATATATATATGTATATATATATATACACACACACATATATATGTATGTATATATAGAGTATCGATAGTTCTACCAACTAGAAAAAATAAATATTTAGGATAATTTTACAAGAATCCCCTATGAGGTGTGCTACCGCTTTTTCCCCTTTTTATTTTTTTTTATTACTCCCGATTTGGTTCGATTTAATTTATGTCTCAATTTGATTGGGCACGAAGATTAAAAATATAAATAAAAAATCGAAATCTTATGGTCTCATGCTTTACTTAGCTAGGTACTATAAAACTCTCGGCTGAATTAGACTTAAATATGTTCAATAGTAAGTTCAGTTGGAACCCACTCGAGCTCGGCTCGGCTCAAAAGACTAGTGTCAATCTTTCAACATTGATATGATTATACTTTCCTTGAGCTAAATTCTACCAGAAACAACTTCTCTACTTTCACTAGGTAAGGGTAACGTCTGCGTACACACTACCCTCCTCAGATCCCTCTAGTAGGATTACACTTGGTTTCTTATTGTTGTCATAAGCTGAAAGGGAGCCATGGTATAATTGGTAAAGTTGTCGCCATGTGACCAGGATGTCACTGGTTCAAGCTGTGGAAACAACTACTTGTGAAAATGCTAGTTAAGGTTGCGTATAATAGGCCATTGTGGTCTGACCCTTCCCACGATCTCACGCATAGTATAATCTTAGTGCACCGGGCTACTCCATTGTCATAAGTTTCGATGATTAGGGGCATTTGCCAACAGATGTATAACGTATATGAATAAAGGAAATCTCTAGCCTCATAGAATAACCTTTCACTGTTGTTGCATGCTGACCAAATAAAATGTTTACACAAAAAATCTCTCACATTACATGCAATGACCACAATCATGAAAATATTTTCTCTTTCTCTGGTTTATCATCTTCTTGTTCTTTAATTGTTCTTACTTTGCTAAGATTGAGGACACTATCCAAGCACTAGTTTGCTTTATATTATGATCATTTCCCATCATTTATCTTTAAGTTAATCAATCTATATTTGGTGAAATTACGTATCCTTGAATCCACATTATAAGTTTAATTTCTATTCAATTTTTAGGGTAAACAGTTTGACGCCCACAGTGGGGCTAAGGATAATAGTGATTGCTTAATATTTTAACCTTCATAACACACAATGCTTTAAGCTTGTTCTCATGAGTATTTTTATTTCAAGAATCAAAATGTCAAACTCTCAAGCAGTACCCACCGCACTAATAGCGGTCTTGGTCTTCATGGTGAAAACGAACATGTAGCCTCCTCGAAAAATTGAGTACCTCCAATCAATCCTGACATACCAAAGGCTGTAGATTTGGTTGATGTCAATTCTCATGTCGCCATTTGTGGAGAATTAGGCGCCGAGCCTAAAAATAGCGTTCGCGGAGACGCCCGAGCAGCCGATTAGAACGTATAAAATGGTGAAGAAGGTAGAATTAACCTTCAATATATTTTACATTCCACAAACTCAACAAGCCGTGATAGAGCAACTCCAAAATAAGAATCGAGCCTCAAGCAAAATCGACTTGATATATCACAAGAAATTATTCATGTGATTGAACCCGTATAGGAGAAATTGAACGATAATGGGTCGGGAACTAGTCCTGCCATCATAAAGATTCTCAAGGAGCTCACTAAGCGGATTGAATAGGGATTGAAGAAGATCAAGGTTAATGATAAAAAGGTAGAAACGTACACCCCCCGGGTTTATCAAATACCAGAGGCACCCCCGATTCTGAAGGGTTTGGTTTGAAAATTTTCGTTCAGAAGCCCTTCCCGGCAAGTGCAGCTTCGAAGCTCATTCCGAATAAACTCCGTATGCTATAAATTCCCAAGTATAATGGAACCATTGATCCTAACAAGCATGTCACTTCTTATACATGTGCAATAAAAGAAAATGACTTAGAAGACGATGAAATTGAATCTGTTTTGTTGAAAAACTTTGGAGAAAGTTTATCAAAGGGGGCAATGAAATGGTACCATAACTTGCCACCCAATTCCATCGATTCTTTCGCCATTCTTGCCGATTCATTCGTAAAGTCACACGCCGGAGCATTAAAGGTAGAAACTCGAAAGTTGCACCTCTTCAAAGTGAGACAAAATAATAATGAAATGCTAAAGGAATTCGTATCTCAATTTCAGATGGAGCACATGGACCTACCCCCGGTTGCCGATGATTGGGCTGTCTAAGCCTTTACACAGGGTTTGAATGAGCGAAGTTCGGTAGGCTCATGTCAACTAAAGAAAATTTTTATTGAATACCCACTGGTGACCTGGGACGAAGTTCATAATAGATACCAATCAAATATCAGAGCCGAGGATGATTAGTTTGGAGCTCCATCCAATTTCGTTTACCCAAATAGGTTCATAGGCAGGACTAAAAAGATACCGACAAAGAGCCCAGATCGAACAGAGATCGGTACCAACCACATAGCGCAGATCAAAGAAACAACGGACTGGTACATAATCAAATTTAAAGTGATAGAAGGAATGATTGAGGATAAATTATCGAGGACTCATGAGTAAGAGTGGCTTCAATAAACACGTCGAGCATGAGGAAGCACTATAGTTATCGGAATACAACTTCAGCATAGATGCTTCAGGTATCTTGTCAGCCATTGGATGAATCAAGGATACTAGGTAGCCCAGACCCATGCAGGCCGATCCATCCCATAGGAATCCAAATAAAATGTGCAAGTACCATAGATACCATGGTCACAGAATCGAGGAGTGCACACAAATAAGGGAGGAGGTAGCTCGTTCATTCAACGAAGGTCATCTTCAAGATTTCTTGAGTGACTGAGCAAAAATCACTTCAGAGACAAGGATGAAAATAGGAAAAACAAACAGGAGGAACCGTAGCATGTGATTCATATGATTGTCGGTGGGGGTCGATGTTCCTCAGGGTCTGACATTTAAATGCACCAAAGTTACAATCAAAAGGGAGAAGCGTATCCGGGACTACTTACCGAAAAATACCTTATCTTTCAACGATGAGGATGCAGAAGGGATCAAACAACCTCACAACTATGCACTGGAAATATCTATCCTTATGAATAAAATTCAAGTTAAATGTGTGTTGGTTGATCCGGGTAGCTCGTCGAATATTATTCGATCGAGGGTTGTGGAGCATCTCGGCCTTCAGGATCAAATCGTGCCTGCAGCTTGAGTGCTCAACAGGTTCAACATGGTGAGTGAAACCACCAAAGGGGAAATCACGTTTTCAATAAATATGGCCGGAACTATCCAGAAAATGAAGTTGCACAAACCGAAGGTGAGATGAGGTACAATGCGCTTCTCGGAACACCTTGGATACATAATATGATGGTATTACCTTCAATGCTTTATCAAGTCTCGAAATTCCCAACACCGGAAGGAGTCAAAATAATACCAGTAGCCAAAGAGATGTTTTCAATTGATGAAGTAATATCAGTATCGGCACTAACATCAACAAAGGGACCAGAATCAAAGGAAAAGCATAAGGCCAAATAGAAACCACAGTCGTCGGCTTTGACCAAATCAAAACAACAGGAAGTTATCGAGGATAATTATTGCATGATACATCGAACCTTCACAATCCCCGATTATTTTGATGTCACAAAGTCAACAGTTAAAGAGCTGGAACAAGTCATATTGATCGAGAATCTGCTCGATCGAAAGGTATACCTGGGCACGGGATTAACTCCCAAGCTCAAGGAAAAACTAATTAAATTCCTTGTTAAAAATACTTATTATTTTCTTTGGTCCCACCTTGACATGACAGGGATCCTTTTGGATATCACCACTCATCGATTAAGTTCGGACCCAAAGTTCTTACCAGTAAAGAAAAAGAGAAGGCCACAGTCCAAGGTAAAGCATGCATTCATCAAGAAAGAGGTAACCAAACTTCTCAAAATAGGATCCATCCGGGAAGTAAAATATCTCGAATGGTTACCAAATGTAGTTTTAGTCCCCAAGAAGGGGAATAAACTTAGAATGTGCATAGACTACAAAGACTTGAACAAAGAATGCCCTAAGGGATCATTTCCCTTGACAAATATCGATATGATGATCAATGCCATGTCCTGCGACGAGATGCTCAATTTTCTCGATGCCTACTCCAGGTAGAACCAAATACAAATGAACCCGGAGGATCAAGAAAAGACTTCATTACCACTAAATGCAGTACTTATTGCTATAATGTAATCCTGTTTAGGCTAAAAAATATTGGTGCTACTTACGAACACCTAGTAAGACAAACGTTTAAAAAACAAATAGGTAAATCATGGAGCTTTATATTGATGACATGCTAGTTAAGTCTCTGCGGGTAAAGGACCATTTGACACATTTGCAGGAAACTTTGACATATTGAGAAGATATAACTAAATCTCAACCTCGAGAAATATGCATTCGGGGTCAGTTCAGGAAAGTTCCTCAACTTTATGGTATTAAATCGGGAAATCGAGATCAACCCCAATAAAATCAAGGAAATTGAAGACATCATAGTCGTGGTCAATGTTAAGTCCATATAAAGGCTCACAAGATTAATAATTATTTTAGGTCGATTCATCTCGAGGTGGTCTTTGAATCTAATTCACAGGTTCTTATCACTTCTTAAAAAGAAGAAAAATTTCATTTGAACCCTGAAGTGTCAACTGGCATTGGAAGAATTAAAGCGGTATCTTTCGAGCCCGACGATGCTTCACACTCCGAAACTAGACGGGCAACTCTACTTATATTTGGCAGTCTCAGAGGTCGCGGTAAGTGGTGTCGTAGTTCGAGAAGAGCAAGGTACGCAATTTCCTATTTACTACTTTAGCCGAACCTTAGGTGAAGCGGAGACCCGATATCTACACTTAAAAAAATTAGCGTTTTCTCTAATAAGCGCTTCTAGGAAATTAAAACCACATATTTAATGTCACCCAATCTGTGTTATAACCACTTATCCCCTTCACAATATTTTGCACAAGCCCCAGCTCTCGGGCCGACTGGACAAATGGGCTGTCGAAAGCAGTGGGTACAATATTGAGTATCAACCCCAAACAGCCATCAAGTATCAAATTTTAGCAGACTTAGTGGCCGACTTTACACTAGCCCTTGCACCCGAGGCCGAAAAGGAGCTATTGTTAAAATCGGGTACATCCTTGGGGATCTGGACCCCTTTCACAGATTGTGCTTCGAATGTGAAGGGGTTGGGACTAGCCATTATTTTGAAGTCACCCGCAGGTAATACGATTAGACGATCTATCAAAACCCCCAAGTTAACTAACAATGAGGCCGTTATGAGGCCATGATTGTAGGTCTCGAGATGGCTAAAGTTTTGGGAGATGAGGTCATCGAGGCCAGGTGTGATGCTCAGCTCGTGGTTAACCAGGTCAACAAAACCTTCGAGGTTCGAGAAGATCGAACGCAGAGGTAGTTGGATAAATTGCAAGTAACCTTACACCGGTTCAAAGAATGGAACCTACAACTTGTACCCTGAGAATAAAATGGTGAGGCAGAAGCCCATGCAAACTTAGGGTCATCAGTCGAAGATGATAAAATTAGCTCGGGAATTATTGTACAACTTTCAAAGTTGGTAGCCGAAGAAGGTCACGTGCAAAATAAAATCCACAAGCCAAAATTGGGATTGGAGAAACAAATATATCGACTATTTTAAGTATGGGAAACTTTTGTGGACCCTATGGAATCAAGGACACTACAAACAAAAGTTGTACAATTCACATTGGCCAAAGAAGGAACATTGTACATAAGGATGTTTGATGGGTCGTTGGCAATATTCTTGGGTCTGGGAGACACCGACTACGTCCCACGAGAAATTTATGAGGGCACTTGTGGGAACCATTCCGGTGTCGAGCCACTACTTGACAAAGTCATCAGAGCCGTGTATTACTGAGACAATATGAAAAAAGATACTAAGGAGTTTGTTCGAAAATGGGACAATTGCCAAAGACATGCACCAATGATTCATCAGCCTGGGGAGCAGCTTCATTTAGTCTTATCCCCATGGACGTTCATGAAATGGGGAATGGATATCATCGTCCCTCTACCATCAGCCGCAGGTAGAACTAAGTTAATTTTATTTATGGCTGATTATTATATAAATGGGTAGAAGCACATGCTTTCGAGAAAGTCAGAGAGAAAGAAGTTATAGACTTCATTTGGGATCACATCGTATATTGATTTGGGATATCCGCAGTGATAGTGTGCGACAATGGAAAACAATTTATTGGTAGCAAAATAACGATGTTTCTCGAAGATCACAAAATAAAAAGGATATTATCGATGCTGTATCATCCTCGTGGGAATGGACAGTCCGAATCAATTCCTTAGTATATGGCACCAAAGCTCTAATCCCGATCAAAGTCGAGGAATTGGGCGTCTGGTTTCGATACACGACAGAAGAACCAAATCACGAGGCTATTAACACAAGCCTCGAATTGCTAGAAGAAAAACGGGAAGCCGCCCTCGTTTGAATGGCCGGCCAAAAATAGCAAATCGAAAGATATTATAATCAAAGAGCCAATCTTTGACACTTCAAAATAGGGGACTTAGTTCAGAGAAAATCCACCCTCAGCACTCGAGATCCGAACGAGAGGAAGCTCGGCCTAAGCTGGGAAGGACCATATCAGGTCCTCGGTATCATCGGAAAGGGATCTTATAAGCTTGCCACAATGAACGACAAACAACAGTCAAATATTTAGGAACATATCACTCCTCAAACGATACTATTGCTAAGGTATGACTCTCTCCCCTTTTTGTTTATGTTCGATTCTAACTTGTTGCAGGTGTTAGATCAAAGATATCGGGAAATTACGCAACACGACAACCCCAGGTTTTAAAGCACACATTGCATTTTTGTTTCCTTAGAACGGTTTTTGTCCCAAATGGGTTTTTCCGGTGAGGTTTTTGATGAGGCAATAATTATCTGTGCTACCTAGGGACAATTTTAATAGTATCTGATGCTTCTTTAAGATCAACCTCGAATACTGGGGGGCATCACCCTCGGATGTTATGTTTTAAAGTAAGATGCTTCGTGTCAACATGGTCTTGATAGGAAAATTTTGTAAAGGGCCAAACGGTCAATGAACCGTTCCCATGTAGATTGCCCGAGCCTTGATGACAAAACATGTACGGATGAATGATCTATTGAAAGAAGTTCTTTATCCTTATTAGATGTTCCACGCCTTAGTGATATTTCTACTCTACAATTGTGTACTTACAATATATTACAAAATCCGGCTCAAGAGCCAATCGCAACAAAAATCGAGCAATTAACCCTGTACTCGGGGACTGTCCTCCGAAAATTGACATGCTCAAATTATTAAACTTCAAAATCTTAAGACGTTAAAAAGGTAATCCACGATTTTATAGGCTATGGCCACCCTACTCGGGGACTAATGCTTTGAACAAATTTGAAGTATAATCTAGAAACAAGCCCAATAGGTAAACAAGTTAAAGGCTACAACCAAACCAAAGAGGTTCAGAGATGTCTGAATTTCGTAATCAAACACGCCTTCTAATATTTTTATAAAACCGATTTAAAAAAGGGGCTACCCTCGGCATATATACATAGGGTTTTGATAACATCAATCCTTGAAAACCTTAAGAGGTACCAAATCGTTCGAACTCTAAAACAAACTTATGCTAAGGCATAACAAAGTTTTTCTATAACACTGAATCCTAATGGGTACAAATTTATCTCATGCTAAGGCATAATAAATTTGAATATGATTAAACTTTTATGCCGAAAAGAGGGCAAAGCCACTCTTTTGAGGCCATATTGGCCTGATTCAAGAGCCTAAGGCCATTATACTGTTGAGCTCGAGGACCCGCCCTCGCTTAACCAATACCTAAGGGTTTTTTCCTACTATGAGTTCGAGCAAGTACTAACTCTATTATGGGGACTATACCAATTTCAACAAAATTTTCATAAGGCAATGAAGTGAGTCGAATTTCTCTCAAGACCTAAAGTATATCAGAATTATCATAAGGCGAAAGCAAAATAGAGTTTTCGCAAAACAAAAATTAGAGAAAAATCAGAAAGAAAAGGGATATGTCATATATGCAAAAGTATTTACAAAGACCACTCATGGTCTTATGCAAAAAACCAAAAAAGAAGAAAAAAAATTCTAAGTGCCTAATCTTCCTCGGGAGCTTCATCTTCATCTTCTCCGCTCTCGAATCCGCTTGCGCTACCGGAGTCATCATCATCAGAGAGAAAATCTTTGGATTCGGCCTCTAGCACTTTTGCATTCTCGGTATCGGTAGTAAGGTCAAAACCACGAGCATGAATATCTTCGAGAATCTCTCTTTGAGACTGGCACTTAATATGCTCAGCAATGCAGGATGATCGAACCTAAGCAACATCAGAAATTTTCTTTTCCCGAGCATTAGCGACTTCACCATTTGCTCGGTAGATGGCCATGACTGACTCTACATCGGTCTTTACTCTTTCCACTTCAGATGTGGCATATGCAAGCTTAGCGACCAACTGAGTCTCGAGCTCTTCTACTTTCTTGGCTTGGTCCAAGCTCTCTTCCTTCATGCTTTGGAGTTAACACTGAATTGAATCTAGCTGGGCTCGAGCGGTATTTTTTTCCCGAGGTAAGGCGGTCCATGTTCTGCTTCCACCCTAATGTCTCTGCCTCTTTCATCTTGGCCTCCTCAAGAAGCTACTCGATCTTTTCGGCCTTCTGCTGAACCTATCAAAGTATTACTCACCATCCACAAATAGACACACCAAAACTTCTAAAAAAATTCTTCTTTACTTGTTCAATCAAGTGAGTCTGCTCTTTTGAGGTTTGGCCAGTTCAGCGTGGAGGTCCTTGATCTCATCTTCTTTTTGACCACTGAAGAATTTTAGTATTGTGAGCCTTTTGAGATCGGCCTCACATCGGTTGAACTCGGCTCGGTATTTGGAAAATGCTTCCCAATGAAGCATCACGGCCTATGGAGAAAGAAAGGAAATCACACAAAGGGGAATAAAAGCAAACATAAAACTAATAATGGGGGGTAAATTCTACCTTGTTCAGGAGTCGCTGAGCCTAAAAAAATGATCGATGCATCCAGATCAGAAACATTATCAACCCCTATGAAGCAGCCATGAAATAAGTCATCCCCTTCGTGGGCCATTCCCATGTCGGAAGTCTCCAAGCCTAAGCCTCCCAAAATTTCCCCTCAAAATATGTGAGAAGGGGTGGAGAATCATCAATGTTAATTGCCCCAAGAAAGACACTCAAGGCGCTATCTCCTTTTTGGAGGGCCTGGAAATTGGACCCTTCAGGCATACCCTTCGATTTTTCATCACGGCGGACAAACATGCTCGCCAATTATTTGTCATGTAGGAGACCTTTTCAGCCTCTGATGACTTAGGGACTTTGCTCGGATCATCTTCCGAGATCTCCTCGATCCAAAGATGAATCTCTTTGACCACCAACGACTCAGCTGCCTCTGAAGCTTCAGCGCTCCCCCTCTTTCGAGCCACCAGCTCGTAATCAGCATCTTATTTTTCCTTTTCCTCATCTCGTAGCTTCTGAACTACATCCGCAAGCATGGCATCAGTATCTTTCTTCGACCTACTAGAGGTCTCTTCTTGGGATTTGTAGTATCGGAAGGCGGGAACCTTTTTATTTTCTACTCTTTTGACAGCTTCAGAACTTTTTCTTCCCCAGGTGGCGGAAACCTCATTTCGGTAACATCCCCAAGACATGCATAAAAGGAAAAGAAATACAAATGAAAAGAAACATTCCAAAGACAAGCTTCAAAAGCATATAATATAAGCTTACCATGATTCTAGGCCTCCCATCGGCCCCTTGCTAACTCGCGACACGAGTGCTCAATATATGTAGAGGTCAAAGCCAGCTTTTGAACCCAACTTTTGAGGTTCGGGATTGCATCAGACACCTAAATAACTGCTACATCATAAGAAAGATGTGAGTGAGGACAGATAAAAGAAACAAAGCAATGAACATAAGATGTTGATGGGTTTGTACTTACTCTTCATGTTCTATTCCTCAGGGAATTACATCTTCTCGCTGGAATTATATCGGAGGTCTTCACTCAAACAATCCGACCCTTCCATTTCCGATCCTTGTCCTCATCTGTACTCGAGAACAATACCTTTATGGGTCGGCCGTTGGAGCCTTATTAATTTGCCTCGATAGAGACGTGGACTATATTGTCTAATGAGCTGGTCGATGGTAAATGACATCCTTTCGACCTTGCTTACGAATAATAGAAGCAAGATAATAATGTTCCAAAAGAAAGGTGTATCTGGCCAAAAGTTATTTGGTATTGGCGACAAAGTCGAGGATAATCAGATTAATGTGACCCAACATAAAGGGGTAAGTATAAACACTTAAGAACCCTTCTATGTAAGTGGTGATGCCTTCTTTGGGGCTAGGAATCACCACCTCTTTGTTTTCCTAGTGGAAATCATTTTTCACCTTCTCTAGATCGCCTTCGTTTATTGAGCAGATATATCTCGACATGGGATCACATCAGCCAGTGATTGAAGAGGGTTTCTCGACTTTGAAGTGGGAGGTAAGATAGCACGATCCCAGAACACACTCCTCGATGTGTGGCTCCACCGGTATTTTATTGCCGGTCGGCCTCGATGAAGAAGCTTTTTCCTTTTGGGGAAATATTTTAGATGTTTTTGCCATTTCTATGTGAGTTCAGAAAAAAGAAGATGAAGTTTGTTGTTTTAAGAGAGCAATATCAAACGGGATGCAAATAATTTGCAGAATTGAGGAACTTGAAGAAAGTAGGAGCGCTTTGAAGATTAAGAAAAATTTTAAAAATAAAGTTTGAGAAAATTATGAAGAGAATCTATTTTATAATATTTCAATAACGGTTTAAAACCCTAGGGGCCGACCATCGTCTGCCGCTCATTAATGATTTTGGGAATTGTGTCGATGTAGATCTTCAAACAGTTCCATCACTTATATCACATAGATGACATCATATTTGATCGAGGTACATAATCGAAGGCTCGGTTCGTTTCTTCTCATTAAACTCCAATAAACGAGGGGCCTATTTGTATACGGGTAAAATTGGGCTTGCTCAATTTTTCCATTATTTCGAGACTAGGGAGCTATGTCGAGAGTCAGCCTCGTAATGGATCAGGCTAGAGCACGAAGGAAAGGTACCAAGTTGGGGAATTGACGTACACATTAAAATTGAGGTCCCCGATGATTAAGACCAGATATGATTGGCTTCAAGCAGAAATCAATAGCGGAAAGGGGAAATATCCGTAACTGGTTGGAGATCACGGTGAAAATCTCGGAACGGATCACATTAAGGGTGGTTATTTGTATCAATCATGGGGTTACTTTTGTAATTAGAATTGTACCACAATTAAGATTCCTCTGCTATATAAAGGGGTATCCCCATCATTTGTAAACCTTAAATTCATAAAGATCAAGGAAATATAATATTTCTCTCTTTCTTTGGTTTATCATCTTGTTGTTCTTTAATTATTCTTACTTTACTAAGCTCGAGGGTTCATCAGCTTGAGGACACTATCCAAGCACTGGTTTGCTTTATATTATTATCAATTCCCATCACTTATCTTTAATTTAATCAATCTGTATTAGGTGAAATCACGTATCCTTAAAACCACATTATAAGTTCAATTGTTAGTGTAAAACTAACATTAAACTGCAGAATAAACAATAGATATATGTCTTGATGGTTTTACAGTACCTTAGCTTAATATTTTGATGATCTAACAAACTTACTCTCAAAAACTAGATAAGGAACCTGATACACTTGGTTCACAACTCAAATCAACGGGCTTCAGCTTATGTGAGTTGCTATGACTTCAGAAGAAAGAGAATGAACATAGGGACCTGATACCCTTGTGTTCCCCTGATAGAAGTACAAAGTGAACTAACTACAACTAGAAAGTAACTGCCTGCACTGTACACAAAAATAGTGCAACATACTTCTGCAGTCACTTCTCATTTGACCTACCAAGTGATTACATCATTCAAGTGATGCATATATATTGTATTAACATAAAACATTACAATAAAACATCACTTGAACACTTGAGATTCATTCAAGCATTCAAGGATCTGACAATCAATCTTCAATTCTCAAGTGCATCAAGAACAAAGTTTAACACTATTGCGGACCAGTTCCTACAACAAGTATCTTGCATGTCCTTAATTGAGTTGTAACTTTGTGATTGTTCTTCATTGTAATTCCTACTTTGATCATCTGAAAGCTTTACTCAGGAACCCCTTGTAAACCATAAACCTTTAGTGTTTGTGTCGTAACTAGAGTTAGTCATGAGTTGAAGTCATTGCAATAAGTGTATTGTAAAGTGTATTGTAATAGGTGTATTACAAGTTAGTTAGTGATTAATAGTTTAATTCCTAGATTGCATAGGTTGTAATCTAAAGTTTTCTCATAGTGAAGTTGAAATCCTACTAGTGTAGGTCGTGGTTTTTTATCCCCTTGAGCAGGGATTTTTCCACGTAAAAACTCCCTGTTCTATTTACTTACTGTTTCATTAGCATTCTCAGTGGAATATCATAGAGGACCTAGTCTCTATATAGTTTTGTGGACTCATATATTATATCAATTGGTATTAGAGCGTGTTATTTCTATCAGTTTAACACCTAGGAATGATCCTCATGGCTGCTCCACCAAATTTTGAAGAAGGTCAGTCTACGTATAGACCACCTTGATTTAATAGGAAATATTGTGGGTGGTGGAACACAAGAATGCATGATTTCATCATGGCCGAAGATTATGAGTTATGGGATACTATATGTGATGATCCTTATGTCCTAACAAAGAAGGTTGGAGACCCTCCAATGACAATACCAAAAACCAGGAAAGAATACAATGATACAGATAGGAAAGCTGTGGAGAAAAACATTTGTTTCAAGAAAAATTGGTGTGTGGTATAGGACTTGACGAATACAACAAGATCTCAGCTTGTCAATCCGCCAAAGAAATATGGAAAGCTTTGCAAATAGCACACGAAGGAACCACTCAAGTAAAGTAATATAATATTCATATGCTCGCCACTAAGTATGAGCTCTTCAGGATGAAATATGATGAATCTATTCAAGACATGCACACAAGATTCACTTCCATCATAAATGAGGTACACTCGTGAAATCATTCCCAAAAACAAGATCGTGAGGAAAATTCCCAGTTTCTTGACTAGTTCATATGATAGAAAAGTGAATGCCATTGCTGAAGCAAATGATTTGCAGGCCCCAACTATATATGAGCTACTTGGAAATCGTATAACTTACGAAATGAATAGAAAGAATGAAAGTGAAAGAAGAGAGCCAAATAAAGAAAAGAACCTGGTACTCAAAGCTGAAAGTATTGAATGAAGTGAGGAGTACAGTGACATGGCCTACCTAACCAAAAAGTTCCAGACAATGGTCAGAGGAAATGGTAGGATACCAAAGAGAGGCAGTTCCAACAGACCAACGAATTATGCCCTTTGTCATAAATATGGTAAGCCAAGGCATTTTATCATAGATTTACCTCTCCTAAAGCAAGAACACTTCAAGTACAACATTGACAAAGCAGCCAAGAGGAACCCAGTTCTTGACAAATGATTCAAAAGAAAGAATGTTGCAGACAACATTATGAAGCTAGCTCTTGCAGCATGGGGAGATTCCTCTAGTGAGTCTGAAAGAAGAAACTGATGCAGGTGATAGTTCTATGATGGCAGTTGAAAGTGAAGCAAATGAATATGATTCACTATTTTTTTTACGGCTCAATCAGACAATGATGAAGATGATGAGGTAAACTTTATGGATGTTCAGAGAAATATAAAATCCTACTCTCCTAAGAAACTCATGTCATTAGCAAATGTATTGATTGATGCCTTTCATAGTCTTGTAGATGATAAGTATGCCTTGACCATAGAATTAGGAGATGCTGAGCAAACCAGAGATGACTTGGTAGTCTCTGTGGTTGATTTGAAGGAAACTGTAGATAATACGGAAAATGAAAAGAAGGTTATAACTGAGAAAATCACTAGTGTAGAACACAAAAGAGATGATCTGATGGTAGTAGTAGTTGACTTAAATGAAACCATTGAGAATTTCAGTAAAGAAAAAGATGCCTTAGTGAAAAAGTGACTATTATTGAGCAAGAGAGAGATGACCTCTTAATAGTGATTGTAGACTTAAGGGAAACAATAGAGGAACTCAGAGCTGAGTGTAGGCTTGGAAATTCTGAAAAAGGGAAAGAAGTATCTAGTGAGGCATACATTAAGCTTGAAAAATGCTGTGAGAACTAGTTTGTGTGTTGAACTTTAGGAAAATAGGTAGCTCCAGCAGAACTGGAAAGAGTAAAAAATTATCTTGAGAAGTCCCATAAGTGGACCTGGTCCTCGAATGCTATTACTATCATGTATGTAAATAATGGTGGAAACATGCAGGGAATAGGTTTTCTAAGGGATAGATATCCTTACAACCCTTATAGAATATGTTACTGTATCCGATAATTGGTTGTGTACCCACTGTGGGAACAATGATTATTTCTAAGAAATTTGCCAAGCTAGGGTTCGGTCATGGCAGAAAAATAAAGTTTTTACTGAAAGAGTAACTGCTGAAAAGGGACCAGGTGCCACCCATAAAAAACACATGTTACCTGCCTGGACTAAAAGAGCACTTATTCATACTCTTGTTTACTACTAGGGACCTAAACTTGTTTGGGTTCCTAAATCTAACCCGTGATCTCCTTGTGCAGGGAACATTGAAAGGAAGCAAGCAACAATGGTTCATGGATAGTGGATGCTCAAAGCATATGACTGGAAATACCATGGACTTTCTTTCACTAAAAGCCTGCAAAGAGAGAGTATATTCTTTGCAAATGAAAAAAAGGTACATTCTTGGTATTGGAAAAATTGAAAAGTCACTCTCTTACTCAATTGGGAATGTGTAATATGTCAATGTCATTATGTATAGTCTCTTGAGTGTCTCTCAAATATGTGATAAAGGAAACAAGGTGGAATTCTTGTCCAAAATATGCAAATTACAAATCTAGTAACTGGTGAAGTAGTACTTGTGGTGATCTGAGCTTCTTGGAAGCAGTTGATGATGATGCTAAACTGTGGAAAAGAAGATTGGGGCATGCAAGCTTCTCTCTGCTAAATAAAATGACTCAGAAATACTTGGTTCATGGTCTGCCCATGTCAAAGTTCAAAGAACACAAATTCGGTGATGCATGCGCTAGAGGGAAACATGCGAAATCTTCATTCAAGCCAAAGAAGGATGTCAGCACCTCAAAACCACTTGATCTCCTTCATATGGATCTATATGGCCCGTTGAGAGTGAAAACTAGGGGAGGAAAAATATATATCTTTGTGATAGTGAATGACTACTCCACATTCACTTGGACATAGTTCTTTAGAACAAAAGATGAATCCTTTGAAGTGTTTGTAGCCTTTATGAAGAAAATCGAAGTGAAGACAGAATCAAGAGTAGCATGCATTAGATCAGATCATGGAACAGAATTTGACAATACTAAGTTTGATGAATTATGTAACGAGAATGGGATTACTCACAACTTTCAGCCCCAAGGATTCCCCAACAAAATAGAGTTATGGAAAGGAATAATAGAACCCTTGAGTAAATGGCAAGAACAATGTTGATTAATAGTGGGATTGCTAAGAACTTTTGGGCCGAAGCTATCAACACTGCCCGCTACTTGGTAAACAGGTGCATGATCATGTCTCTCTTGAACAAACATCCTATGAGTTGTTGAATGGAAGCTGAATGGAAGGAATCCCAAGTTGACTTACTTAAGAACATTTGGGTGAATATGTTATGTTCTCACCAATGGAAAGGATCGGTTTGGAAAATTTGATACCAAAAGTGATGAAGGAATTTTTTTGGGTTACTCTTCACAAAGTAATGCCTGCAAGATATACAACAAGTCGACTTTGTGTATTGAGGAAAGTGTACACATAATCTTTGATGAGTCATATCTCTCATGTAAGAAAAGCAACAAGGATGATCAAGATGAAAAGCCTCTGCTAGTTCCAGGTGAAGTCATTGACATGACATTCGAAAAGGCATACATGATGAGTCAAGTGAAGGAGCCAAGTGAAGACAATGCAATCTCTTCTATCGGAGAGCAACCAGGTACTATAATTACAACCACTGAAGCTGAAGAAAGAGTGGTTGATGCAGATCAAAGTACTCCATACGTAGCTGAGGGAAGAATGCAAGGGAACTAGTCAGACTTACCCAGCTCCTCTACAAATGAAGCTCAAGTGCCCAACTAGAAACATCAAATCTCTCATACTCTTG
The DNA here is from genome assembly GCA_034376525.1 of Nicotiana benthamiana. NCBI lineage: Eukaryota > Viridiplantae > Streptophyta > Magnoliopsida > Solanales > Solanaceae > Nicotiana > Nicotiana benthamiana. Next base: position 77,837,322 of record CM067331.1, read on the forward strand.
ACAACATAATCACCCATCTCGATTCAGAAGTACAACCCAGATCAAAAGCCAGAAACTCACTCACCTTCTCAACCTTTCTTTCCCAAATAGAACCCAAAAACATCAAGGAAGCCTTAAAGGTTGTAGACTGGATTACAGCTATGCAAGATGAGTTGCATCAGTTCGAAAGGAACAATGTATGGCACCTGATACTTAGACCCTCAAACAGAACCATCATAGGAACCAGGTGGGTATTCATCAATAAGCTTGATGAACATGCAAATACTATAAGGAACAAGGCTAGGTAGTGGTTCAAGGTTACAATCAAAAGAAAGAAATTGATTATGGTAAGACTTTTGCTCCAGTTGCTCGCATGGAAGCTATCAACATGCTCATTGCATTTGCATCACTTATGGAATTCACCATGCTCCAAATGGATGTCAACAGTGCATTTCTGAATGGATTCCTTAAGGAAAACGTCTATGTAAAGAAACCTCTAGTCTTTGAACGTCATGAACACCCTCAATATGTGTTTAATCTTGACAAGGCGTTGTATGGGTTGAAGCAGACTCTCGAGCTTGGTATAAAAGACTATCAAAGTTTCTTTTAGAAAATGGTTTCACAAGAGGATAAATTGACAACACCTTATTTCTAAATAAACGAGGGAGGAACTTGCTCATCGTTTAGGTGTATGTTGATAATATTATTTTTTGGGAAATAGCTAATTCACTGTGTGAAGAATTTGCCAAACTCATGGGAAATGAGTTTGAGATGATCATGATAGGTGAGTTAAACTTCTTATTGGGTCTTCAAGTGAAACACTACACAAAGGGTACATTCATCAGCCAACAAAAATACATCGAGGAGCTCGAGGGTTGATATGGAAGCATCAAAAGTGATTGACACTCCTATTGCCACTGCTACTCGACTGGACATGGATGAATTTGGCTCTCCAATGAATCAAACCATGTATTGGGTCTCTTCTCTACCTCACTGCCAACGGACCTGATATTGTATTTAGTGAAGGGCTATATACAAGGTATCTCATCTGAAGGCTGCCAAGAGAGTTTTGAGATATCTTAAGAGAACACAGGACTTGGTCCTATACTATCTATCAGGTGATAATTTTAATCTTATTGCGTATGCTGATGTTGATTATGCAGGTTATCTTGTGGATATGAAAAGTACTTCTAGAATGACTCACTTTCTAGGATCATGTCTCATCTCTTGGGGCACAAGGAAGCAAACTCAGTGGCTCTTTCAACAGTTAAAGGAGAATATATTGCTGCAGCTTCCTATTGTGCTCAGCTCCTATGGATCAAAAGAACAATTGGAAGATTTTGGTATGTACACTGACTGTGTGCCTCTTCTATATGACAAATCCAGTGCACTCAACACAGCCAAGAACTCGGTTCAGCATAAAAGAACCAATCACATTGGTATGAGACATCATTTTCTTAGAGACAACGTGGAGAAAGGGCTTATATGTATGAAATTCTGTAGTATAGAAAACCAAATTGCAGATATCTTCACCAAAGCACTAAGCAGAGAACATTGTGAGAGAAATAGGCTAGAGGTTGGGCTAATAAAGCCTATTTGAGAACCTGATTCACGTCAGTTAGCTATGAAAGTCACATTCAGGTAACATCGGCTAAAGTGTTTTCCGGCTAAGTTTAACTCACTTCAATACCATTACAGGTAGACATGCATGATGATTATAGAAGTTGTAGATGCACTGCATGAGTGATAAAAGAGGATGGAAATTTTTGAAAGGCAGGTCAAGAACCTGGGTTTTGTACCACAGGTTAGTATTCTTGTTCTTTTTCATACATATCTTAAAAGGATGCAAAAAATCAAGTTCCATGTCACCAACCTTTTCGACCCTGTGTGTCACGTCTTTTCATTTCGAAGTCTTTCATCTCTATCTGAAATGTTGCAACTCCCCACAAAACTACCGCCATTTCAGAACTGATTTCTCTCTCCCTCATAATTATCTCGTATCCCATTAAAACCTCTCATCTCTTTGAATGATCATATCTTCCCTTAAGTCCTTCTCCAAAATTTTTAAACTACTTATCTACAATGGCTGAAGATCAATCGATAATACCTTCCTTATTTGAGAAAACCCTAGAGAAAACCCTTGATTCTTTTGCTTCTAGTGAAATACCTCTTACCATCTCCTTTTCAACCATCACTACAGAGAACACTCCCAAACTTGACCCTGTCACTCTCTCAGACCTCTCTCTCCCTCCAAATGTTGAGAACTCAAAAACCCCAAACCCGATAGCCTTTCATATCTATTGCTTGAGATTCTCAGTGAACAAATTAAGGATGGAGAATAGAGTAAAGTTTCGTAGGTAGTAAAGGTCTCAGAGGTTAGTATTAATCAGTCCACAGTTGTTCCCGCCTCTAAGTTTGTGGCACCCATGGAGTCTCAAGAGAAAGGGGTCATAGAAAACATATTGGCCATATCTGCTGATGGAATGTATATGGGGTGATATCTTCTGTGCCTAAGTCCAAGAGGAAATAGACACAGTTGTCAGTGGAAGAAGGAGTTGTGGTGCTCTTTGAAAATTCTACACCAGCAGAAACTACTGGGACCCCTCTTAAAGGACCTGACCCTTCTCATGAGGAAACATGTCAGGGATCCTCTTCTCAAGTCAGTCCCAACTCCTTCTACACACTTTGATGTTGAGCCCTTGAAAATTTTGGCTCATAGTATTAGGTCCAGCGATGAAGAAGATCAAGATGATGTTACTCTAGATGCATTCATTGGCAAGAGGGGCCCAGTAACCACTCCTAAGTCTTTTCCTAAGCAACCTACTACTAGTTTGCAATTAAATGAGGCTTTTGACTCTTTCCTGCATAAGAGTAAAAGGAGTAACAAGAAGAAGAAAAAGAGGCTGGTGAAAAATGGAGAGGTTATGTGTGACAAAAACATTCCTGTAGTGGAGGTAGATGAGGAAGCAGTAGAGAAACCAAGTTCCTTGGTGAAAAGGTCTTAGAAAAAGAAGAAAGGGGAAGGTGCTTCTACGCCAAGTTGTGAGTGAGCAGTCATTGTCTGATGAGGATATGTTAGTAAATTCAAGTGGAAAGGGTAAATTAAGTATGAAGTCTAGAAAAGGGAAGGTGGAAACTGTGAGGGAGCCTGATTTTGCTTAGAGAGTGAAGCGTGAAAGTATGTCTGCTAAGGAACGACTAAGGTACCAAAAGGTTCTGTCGGGTCTCACTTTTAACCCAAAAATCTCTAATGACGGGAATAAGACAAATAATTTACATGGTCGAGCTTCAACAGTGGGGACACTTGTAGATGTACCCAAAGTCTATGAGGATGAGGTCCAAAGTTTGCAGACCTCTTTCCTGTTGAAATTGATCATATATATGCTTTGGTTAATGGAGTTGATATTGTGTTTGGTGCTGTTTTGCTTGGGGGTATACTTAAGGTCCTTGCCGATGGTATGTCCTCAGTCAAGAATGTGTGTGGATCAAAATTTAGAAATGTTATTGTGAAGGAAGGCGTAGTCAAGCAGGAGGAGCGGGTCCACAAGAAAGCTTTGCTTTCAGTTTATCAGCTATTGCCTGAGTTGGTAAACAAGGTTCTTCTACCCTATGCCAAGAGAATGTCCATTACTTCTAAGTCTGACTTGTATTTGATGGAAGCATTGGATGGGTTTAAAAGCTGTAAACTTGCCAGCCATCATGATTGAGAACATGCAAAAAGTGGCAACTTTCAAGGATGAAAACCATGATTCCATATGGATTTCTTCTCACACATCTCTTCAAGTTCTTCGAAGTGCCTTTGGGACAACATTAGATAAGGACCAAGAAGCAGAACTTCTCCCAAACTACTCTAGAAGAATGTGAATATGTTTAAAGAGGTGGAGGAATAGGAAGCACTTCAACAATCTCACAGCTTATCAATGCCCAGAATAGTGCTACTGAGGAGATTTGAAAGTTGAGGGCAAGGAATGCCATTCTGGAGAGTCAGCAGGCCCAATGGCCACTAGGGTAAAATAAGGAGATCGCTCGTTTAACTAAAGAAAATGTTGATCTCAGGAAACAGGGGGAGAACCTAAAGGAGAAATTGCTTGCAGAGCATATGTCGGTCAATACCCGAATTGATCTTCTCAACACTCTTGCTGCAATTTCTAAGCCCTCTAAATCTAGTGTCCCCTAGGCTAACCCTTTCGATGACCAGTTTCTGGAGTATCTCTTTTGCTTTTGATGACTATGGTAGTTGTTTCTTTTTGTTTTTCTTTTGTGGTGTGGATGGAATTTCCTTGTACTGCTCCTGATGATAACGGTCCAAATTTTGCCTATCCTGTAATGGCAAAGGCTTATGTTTTATAAAAGCTATCCCCTTTTGTTGTTTATTGCTTATGTTTCTCTTTTCTATCATATTCTGTGCACATATGTGGCATAAGTTAGCTAGGTTAGACTCCTTTATGTTGATTGCTTGCTTGTGTATTTTTAATGATGCCAAAAGGGAAAAGTATAATTGAAATATGGATCTGATTAAGGGGGAAGCATATAGTGAGGGGGGGGGGGGGACTTGTGAAGTTCATGTTACTTCATCTAGTTAATTTTTCTCTACATCACATGTTATAATTTCTAAGTTTGTCATCATCCAAAAGAGTGAAATTGATGGGTTTATTGTAAATTAGCTTAATGTTTTGATGATCTAACAAACTTACTATCAAAGAACCAGATAAGGAACCTGTCACACTTGGTTCACAACTCAAATCAACGGACTTCAGCTTATGTGAGTTGCTATGACTTCAGAAGATAGAGAATCAACATAGGGACTCGATACACTTGTATTGCCCTGACGGCAGTACGAAATCAACTATCTACAGCTGGAAAGTGACTACCTGCACTGTACAAAAAAATAGTGCAGCACAGTTCGGCAGTCACTTCTTATTTGACCTACCAAGTGATTACATCATTCAAGTGATGTCATCCATGTCGTATTAACATAAAACATTACAATAAAACATCACTTGAACACTTGAGAATTCATTCAAGCATTAAAGGATCTGACAATCAAGCATTCAATTCGCAAGTGCATCAAGAACAAAGTTTAACATTACTACAGACAACAAATATCTTGTATGTCCTTAGTTGAGTTATAGCTTTGTAATTGTTATTCATTGTAATTCCTACTTTGCTTATCTAGAAGTGTTACCCAGGAAACCTTAGTAAACCATAAATCTTTAGTGTTTGTGTCGTGGCCAGATTTAGTCATAAGTTGAAGTCTTTGTAATAGGTATATTGCAAAGTGGCTTGTAGCAAGTGTATTACAAGTTAGTGAGGAATTGACAGTTTAATTTCTAAATTGCATAGGTTGTAATCTAAAGTTAATCATAGTGAAGTTGGAATCGTACCAGTGTAGGTCGTAATTTTTTATCCCCTTAACCAAGGAATTTTCCACATAAAAACTCCATGTCCTATTTACTTATTGTTTCATTAGCATTCTCAGTAAAAACCCATAGAGGACCTGGTCTCTATATAATTTGGTGGACTTATATATTATATCATGTCTTAGCTTCCACAATTCATATAGTGGATATAATACTCCAAATATCATTTATGCCTTTGCAAATTTTGAAGAACTGTGGTTGCAAATTTTGAAACATTATTCGCTGAGTTCCAGCTTTCCTTCGCCTTAATTTGGTTATTCAAGTTTGTATCTACTGCTGTTTAGAGGTTTTTTGAATTCTTGCTTTTCGTCAGCAATTTTTCTGGCGACCCCTGCTCTTTTCTTCCTATTCTCTCTTCTGCTTTTAGTGGGGGTGTGTTCTGTTTTCTTGGACAGGTGCCTTATTTTTCCGGCGAGGAGTTACGGTAAGATACAGTACTTCCGGCGACTCCCGTTCAGACTTTCGGCAGGACGCAATAGAACTACACGTTCCGATAAGCTTCATGAAAACTTGCCACAGGTACTAGTCGCGGCGGCGAGGCCAGTTGGCAACGTTTGGGAGTGAAGAGCTAAGCAACACCGGCCGGGATGTGTAAGAGTCGGTAGCAGTTGACCCTGGGCGCATCAAAGCCTACTTTCAGGTTTTACCACCGGGAGTTGGTACCTCCTGCTCTCTTGATTACTTTTTACACCTTTTTACATATTTTAGCTAGCATTCTGTGTGAGGTCTATTCTGTTGCTATCTAGTTTGCATCTTTTTGCGTATTCTGCTATAGTGCATGTGTGCGTCACTATTCTCCATAGTCGGATGGAGGGATAATGGCCGCGGCGGGGGATGATAGCGTAAGGTCATGTCCTCGTGGGGTGGGGCGGTGGCCGGGGTGAGTAGGGGGGCAGGGAGTGGTCCTGCGGGTAGGGCGGGAGGTAAGGGTGGGAAGAGGGTAGCGGACGCGCATAGATTAAGGATTGGGTCATGGAACATAGGCACTCTGACGGGTAGGTCCATTGAGTTGGCGAAGGTTCTTCAGAAGAATAGGGTTAACATAGCATGTGTCTAGGAGACTAGGTGGAAAGGGTCAAAGGCGAGGAATGTAGACGGGTTTAAGCTGTGGTATTCTGGGGTCGTGAGAGGCAACAACGGAGTGGGCATCTTGGTAGATAGGGATCTAAGGGAGTCCGTGGTCGAGGTTAGGCGAGTGAATGATAGGTTAATGTCTATTAAGTTGGTTATTGGGGGTTGCGTCCTCAACATCATCAGCGCGTACGCGCCGCAAGCGGGCTTAGACGATGAGGCTAAGAGGCGCTTTTGGGAGGACTTGGATGATCTGGTGAGTAGTATTAGAAGTTAGCTATTGGAGGGGACTTTAATGGTCATATTGGGGCTGATGCTGGTGGCTATGGTGAGGTGCACGGTGGCTTCGGCTTTGGGGTTCGGAATGGAGGAGGCACTTTACTGATTGATTTCCCCAGGGCTTCCGAGCTTCTGATTGCGAACTCGACATTTCAGAAGAGGAGGAGCATTTGGTCACCTTCAAGAGTTTGGCGGCGAAGACTCAGATTGATTACATCCTCCATAGAAGGAGCGATAGGGGTATGTGCAAGGACTGCAAGGTTATTCCGGGAGAGTCCCTTTCGACTCTTCATAGACTCCTTGTGATGGATATTGGTCTCTGGCTGAAGAGGAAGAGGAGGGGTGCTCAGGGACAACCGCGGAATAGATGGGGTGTTTTGACAAAGGAGAAAGCACAGGAGTTGGAGAGGAGGTTAGCTTAGGGTGGAGCTTGGAGAAGTTCTGGGGAAGCGGACGTTATGTGGTCAGAGACGGCGAACTTGGTTAGGGAGGTAGCACGGGACGTGCTCGGGGTAGCCAAAGGCTATTCAGGCAGACATCAGGGTGACTGGTGGTGGAACAATGTAGTCGAAGGAAAAGTGGAGGTGAATAAGGCGGCATTTGCTAAGTTGGCAGGGAGCACAAGCGAGGAAGAATGGAGAGCGAATATGGAGATCTACAAGGTGGCGAGGAAAGAAGCAAAGATGGCAGTTACTGAAGCTAAAAACGCGGCGTTTGGTCACATGTACGAGGAACTAGGGGAGCGAGGCGGGGACAGGAAGTTATTCCGGTTAGCTAAAGCAAGGGAAAGGAAGGCACGTGATCTTTACCAAGTTAGGTGCATCAAGGGCGAGGATGGTAGAGTTCTGATGGGGGAGTCTCAAGTCAAGCAGAGGTGGTAGGCGTACTTTCGAGACTTACTTAACGAGGAGGGGGATCGTAAAATAGAGCTAGGGGAGTTGGGGTATTCAGAGCAACATAGAGACCTTGGGTACTGCAGGCACATTAGGGCGGAGGAGGTCATGGGGGCTTTGCGTAGGATGAGTAGGGGTTGAGTGACCAGACCTGACGAGATCCCGGTGGAGTTCTGGAAGTGCATGGGTAGGTTAGGAGTGGAGTGGCTCTCCAGGTTGTCCAATGCGATCTTCAGAACCAAAAGGATGCCGGATGAGTGGAGATGGAGTACAGTGGTGCCCTTATACAAGAACAAAGGGGACATCCAGTGCTGCAACAACTATAGGAGTATCAAATTAATAAGTCACACCATGAAGGTCTGGGAGCGGCTGATCGAGGCGAGAGTGAGGGAGATGACATCTATATCTGGGAACCAGTTCGGTTTCATGCCGGGTCGCTCCACTACAGAAGCTATCCACCTTGTCAGGCGGCTGGTGGAGCAGTTCAGGGATAAGAAGAAGGACCTGCACATGGTGCTTATCGACTTGGAGAAGGCATATGACAAGGTCCCGAGGGAGGTGTTATAGAGGTGCTTGGAGGCGAAGAGCGTGCCGGAAGCCTACATCAGAGCAATCAAGGACATGTACGATGGAGCTACGACTAGGGTTAGGACTGTGGGTGGCGACTCAGACTATTTTCCAGTGGTTATGGGGCTCCATCAAGGATCGGTGCTCAGCCCTCTCTTGTTTGCGTTGGTGATGGATGCTCTAACCCGACATATTCAAGGGGATGTGCCTTGGTGTATGCTATTTGGTGATGACATAGTCTTGATAGATGAGACGAAGGTCAGTGTTATTGAGAGGCTAGAGGTATGGAGACAAACTCTCGAGTCTAAAGGTTTCAAAATAAGCAGATCTAAGACAGAATACCTGGAGTGCAAGTTCAGCGCCGAGCCGAGCGAAGTAGGCAGGGACGTGATGATTGGATCTCAGGTCATCGCCAAGAGGGACAGTGTCAGATATCTTGGGTCGGTGATTCAGGGGGACGGAGAGATTGACGGGGACGTCACTCATCGTATAGGAGCGGGGTGGTCAAAGTAGAGTCTTGTATCAGGAGTCCTGTGTGACAAGAAGGTTCCACATAAACTCAAGGGAAAATTTTATGGAGCTGTGGTTAGACCTGCAATGTTGTATGGGGCGGAGTGCTGGCCCGTGAAAAACTCTCATGTTTATAGAATGAAGTTGCGGAGATGAGGATGCTCAGGTGGATGTGCGGGCTCACCAGGTTAAATAAGATTAAGAATGAAGTTATTCGAGAGAAGATAGGGGTGGCCCCGGTAGATGAGAAGATGCGAGAAGCGAGGCTGAGGTGGTTCAGACATGTGCGGAGAAGAAGTCCTGATGCCCCGGTAAGGAGTTGTGAGCAGCTGGCGATTGTCGGCGTTCGGCGAGGCAGAGGGTTGCCTAAGAAGTATTGGGGAGAGGTGATTAGGCATGACATGGCTAGAATGCGAGTTTCCGAGGACATGACCCTTGATAGGAATGTCTGGAGGTCTAGTATCAGGGTTGTAGGATAGGGGCTCCTAGAGTTTTTCGTACTACTCACCCGGGGTTGGGTGAGGCTTGGCAGGGCTATCCATAGATGATTTGTGTTTTGGCTTGTGTCTCCCTTATGGTAGTTACTGTATGATATTATTGCATGCTATTTTATTTAGGTTTGTTATGTTTAGATAATTATTTACGCTATTTCTGCTGGAGTTACTAATGCTCTTTTGCTTTTGTTTTTGTTTTTGTTTTTGTTTTTCCTTTCCTTCACTGAGCCGAGGGTCGATTGGAAACAGCCTCTCTGCCCTTTCGGGTAGGGGTAAGGCTTGTCTACATATTACCCTTCCCAAACCCCACTTTATGGGACTATACTGGATAGTTGTTGTTGTTGCTGCCTTTGCTTCTGCATTCATATAGTGGATATAATACTCCAAATATCATTTGCGCCTTTGCTTCAACAATTCATCTTCTTTCTGACGGAAACATCAGAATCCATTCACAATTCTCTTATGCTTCATGACGTCAATTATTGAGATAGAAAGAACCTCTTTATAATCTTCAGAAATCATGATCATGATTTCTACGAATCAAATAAAAATAGCAGACTATGAGGCCTCCACTGTAATTTACAGTATAGGTAGTCGTCATTTCAAAGTTACAATAACCTATTGGAGGGCAAGTTTGTGGTAACAAGAAAAAACATGCTGAGCAATTCATATCAATATCATTTCTCAAGTATCAGCCACATGGCTAGTCATGGTGTACTTCATCTGTTTTACATTTTCAACTGAAATTGCTTGACTTGCCCCATGCGCAGAAAATCAAACACCATTGTGTTTATGCGGTTGTGCACTGTCCAGTGTGAGAGTAACATCTCCACTAAGCTGTACATCTTCTGGCAGCATCACCAGATCTTATTTTTAACCCAGAAGACGAGACTAACTACTCCAATTACAATAGCAACAGGAGCCCATTTCCGAATCAAAGCCTTGAGTAATGAAGAAAACAACGAGTGATTAAAGCAATTTCAAGTTTGAAATCAGACTAAATGCAAGTCCATAACATGAAAAAGAGTGACAGAACATATAAGTTTTTAGAATGTTGATTTACATAGTTTGAGCAGCCTATATTATGTTAAACAAATAAATGCACCCCCCCCCCCCCCCCCCCAAAAAAAAAAGTGAGTGCACAAGATAATTTCAGAGAATGAACAACAAACTTCATGTTCAAGTGCATCATCTTGAAAATCAATGAAACTAACCTGACGATTTAAATCTCTCGCCTTATCAGCATATATGCGGGATTCTGATGTCAAGCGGCTGGACATCTGACTGACCTCTGCAGAATTTGATGTTTAGACAATCTTGTTACTGACAATGAACAAAGTTGCATAACATTTTTTTGGGGGGAGGAAATAAGTTGCATTACATATAAGCCAATGCATAAGAAGGTGAAGTTAGGAGGACAACTGTTTTTAGAGTATAATTGCTGATCCATATAAAAATTATGATTCAGTAGTGGCTGGAATCTTCATAATGCAACAAAATGCCGCAACACTTAATTCTATCTTGCACAGGTATCTCTTTGTCATCATATATTTTGATTTTATTATGTACCTTTCTTTTTCTTTTATTTTTTTATTTTCTTATTTGCACAGGGTGTCCGAGTCTCTAAGAGCCCCGACTAATTCCGGGGTGCACAGGCCCTCGGCAAGGAGTTTTCTGCAAGTGCACCACGGTTAATTCAGGTTGTACCCAGTCCGATAACCCTCAAAAATTGTTTGCACCTAGTGGGTTTCGAACTTGAGACCTTAAAAGTGAGCAAACCCCAAGGCTCAAGTCAATTGCCACCAGACCATGAGTTTCACTATAACACAAGCGCTCTTGGGTGGTGTGGGCCACTCCATCAAATCTTTGAGAAGGGGCCCAATCTCGTATTTGATGGTCAGCATGGCGATAGGCTTCGTTTCTATGATTTATTCTGTATCTTTCTTTATATATTTTGATTTATTCTGTATCTTTATGTCATCATATATTTTGATTTTATTCTGCATCTATCCCACTTTATATAATTTGATTTATTTTGTATTGTTTCTTTGTCTTTGTCGTTTACAACGCATTCACTTGCATCAATTACTTGCTTTTTTGTAATTGCTTTCTACTAGTGCCTTAAGTAGAAGACTACATCCTTTTAGTTACCTTGTTGCCTGTTGTACTAGTACTAGCTTAGTATCCCTTAGATTATTGTGGCTGGGGCAAGTGATGATAGAATGAGGTCCTGTCCTTGGGTGAGGCAGGGGGCAGTGGGAAGGGAACCGCTAGGTTGAGGATTGTATGGAATATAGGGACATTAACGAGGAAGTCTTTAGAGTTAGGGAAGATTCTTCAGAAAAAGAGGATTAATATAGTGTGTCTCCGGGACACTAGATGGTTGGGTATTAGGCACGGGAAGTTAACAAATTTAAATTATGGTATTCAAGAGGTGTTAGGGGCAAGAACGGAGTAGGTATTTTAGCTTATAGGGATCCCATGAGGTAGTGGTAGATGGTAGGAGAGTGAATAATAGGTTGATAATTATTAAGCTAGTGGTTGGTGTGTATACTTTAAACGTGATTAGTGCATACGCGCCTCAAGCGGGCTTGAACGAGGAGGTCAAAAGGCACTTCTGTGAGAATTTGGACGAGGTAGTTCGTGGTGTTCCGCTTACCGAGAAGCTTTTCATAGGAGGTGATTTTAATGGCCATATTGGGGAGTCTACTGGGGCTGTGACGATGTGCATGGCGAGTTTCACTTTGGAGGTAGGAACAAGGAAGGGATTTTGTTGTTGGAGTTCGCTAAAGCTTTTGATTCAGTGGTAGTTAACACGTGTTTTCAGAAGATGGAAGACCACTTGGTCACTTTCCGGAGTACGGCAGCCAAGACTCAGATTAATTACCTTCTATAGGAAGTATGACATAGGCATGTGCATTGCTTGCAAGGTTATCCCGAGTGATTGTCCATCGATACAACATTGGCTCTTGGTAATTGACTTGGAGATTAAGAGAAAGAGAAAGAAGAGAACTGCATAAGGTCAACCCAAGATCAAGTAGGGAGACTTGACCAAGGACAAAGCTCATCAGTTGAGGTAGAAGTTGGTGGCTATGGTGGTCTGGAGGAGTAGTGGTAATGCGAGTAGTATGTGGACCACGACAGCGAATTGTATTAGGAAAGTTTCTAGAGAGGTGATAGGAGTCACGAATACGCGGTAGGCCGCAACAGGGACTAGTGGTGGAATAAAGAAGTCCAAGAAAAAGTAGAAGCAAAGAAAGTAGCATATCTGAAGCTTATGGAGAGCGCAGTTAAGGAGAGGTGAACGAATAAGATTGCTATAAGAAGGCTAAGAAAGAGGGGGAATTAGCGGCTACGACGGCTAAGACTGCATCATTTGGGTGCTTGCATGAGGAGCTAAGGAGTAAAGGTGGTGACAAGAGATTGCATAGGTTAGCTAAGGTTAGGCAGAGGAAGGCCCGGGACCTGGATCAAGTGAGGTGTATCAAAGACATGGATGGTAAGATTTTGGTGGATGAGGCCTCTATTAGGCTTAGGTGACAGACATATTTCCATAAACTTTTGAAAGAGGATGGGTACAGGAACATCATGCTTGGGGAGTTGGAGAACTCAAAGAGCAAACGAGATTTTGGTTTTTGTAGGCTCTTTAAGGTGAATGAGGTTAAAGGGTGATGCGAATGACAAGTAGGGGTAAAACGACCGGGTCAGACGAGATTCTAGTAAAAGTTTGGAAGGATGTGGGTCGAGCAGGCTTGGAGTGACTTACCGGATTGTTTAATGTCATTTCTAGGACGCAACAGATGCCCGATGAATGGAGGTGGAGCTTGATGGTCCCGTTGTACAAGAATAAAGGGGATGATCAGAATTGCAACTATAAGGTATCAAGCTGTTGAGTTACACTATGAAAGTTTGGGAGCGAGTGGTGGAGAGAAGGGTTAGGGAAAGTGTCTATTTCGGAGAACCAATTCAGATTCATGCTAGGGCAGTCGATTGCAGAAGCAATTCAACTTGTGAGGAGACTGGTGGAACAGTATAAGGAGATGAAGAAAAACTTGCATATGGTGTTCATTAACCTAGAGAAAGCATACAACAAAGTCCCGAAGGAGGTTCTATGGATGTTTAGAGGTTAGTGGCATCCCAAAAGCGTACGCTAGGGTGATTAGGGATATGTACGATGGTGCTAAAACTCACTGTAGAAGGAGACTCGGAACACTTCCCAATATTGATGGGATAACATCAGGAATCAACTCTTAGCCCATTTTTATTTGCTCTGGCGATGGATGTGTTGACGCAACACATCCAAAGGAAGGTGCCATGGTGTATGTTATTTGCAGATAATATAGCGCTGATTGATTAGACACTCTGTGGGGTTAATGATAGGCTGAAGGTTTGGAGACAGACTGGAGTCTAAAGGTTTCAAGTTGAGTAGGACGAAAACAGAATACTTGGAGTGTATGTTCAACGAGGGACGCATGAAGTAGAAGTGGACATGAAACTTTTACACAAGTCATTTCCAAGAGAGATAGTTTCAAGTACATTGGGGCTGTTATCCAAGCAATGGGGAGAGTGATGAAGATGTTACACATCGTATTTTTTTTTATGAAGTAAGTTGTGTATTAATAAAAAGGCATCCAGAAGATGCAATGATTACAAAAGAGGAGGAGATATCAGCTCCTAGGAAGGAGAAAAACCTATTACAATACTATGGAGCTGATAAAGTCAAAGAAAAGGCCATGGTTATACACAGGGGTGTGATTTACCCAGCAAAAAAGTAAAACCAAACATCTAGCCTTAAGTTTGTGTCTAACAGTTGAAATGCCATCAAAGCATCTTTGATTCCTTTTTGTCCATATGCACCACAAAATAACATCAGGAACCATAGACCAGATTCTCTTGATGGATTTCTCAACTTTCTAGGAGCTCCAGCACACAAAGGCATCCCTGACATTTCATGGCATAGTCCAATGTAGACCAAAAATGAAATAAACATAGACCAGATGGTTGTTGCAAGTGTACATTGTAGGAACATGTGATTGATTGTTTTATGATTGCTAAGGCACATATGGCATCTGTTGGCAAGTTGGAAACCCCTTCTGAGAAGGATATCCTGAGTTAGACAAGCACCCTGTAGTGTTATCCAACATAAACCACTAACCTTAGGGGGAATTATAGTCTTCCAACCAACTTTCCATGGCCACTGACCAATCAATGCTTTGTTAGTGCTCATGTAGTATTAGAGCATGGTTGATAAAATGGAGGCTCGCATATGGTATTTTGTGTGATAAGAATGTGCCACCAAGACTTAAGGGAAAGTTCTACAGAGTGGTAGTTAGACCGACTATGTTGTATGGTGCCTGAGTGTTGGTCAGTCAAAAGATCTCATTAAAAATAGATGTGTGGGCATACCAGGAAAGATAAGATTAGGAATGAAATTATTAGAGACAAGGTGGGAGTGACCCCTATGGAATACAAATTGCGGGAAAGCGTGAGATGGTTCGGGACACGTGAGGAGGAGAGACATCAATGCCCCGGTTAGGAGGTGTGAGAGGTTGACCATAGTGAGTCTGAGAAGGGTAGAGGTAGGACAAAGAACTATTAGGAAGAGGTAATTAGGTAGGACATGATATTATTTAAGCTTACCGAGGACATGACCCTCGATAGGAAGGTGTGAAGTTCGAAAATAAGAATTGTAGGTTGATAGATCGTTAAGAGTTTCTATACATCGTACCAGTAGTATTAGTATTATTCTTACATTTTCGTCTTCCTAGATCTTTGTTATCCTATATTGTGTCATTCTTACCAGTTTTATTAGTAGTATTCTTGTACTTCTTACTTTTAGATCTTTGTTACTACACATAGTGTCTTTGTTTTTTCTTGTGTAGTTATCGTTGGTTGCTTCTTTTTTGTGTTTCTTAAGCCAAGCGTCTATCGAAACAGCCTCTCTACCCTCACAAGGTAGACCTGTGTACAACTACCTTCACGGACCTCACTTGTGAAATTATATTAGGTTTGTTGTTGTTGTTATTTGCTTCATTTTAAAGTAACTTTGCATACAAACAAAGGGATGCTTATTTTACTTCTTTCACATAGTACACTATATGCTGCCTACAGGAATATAACCTAAACAAGTTCAAGGTTTCGGAGAGGAAAAATGGGGAAATATTTTATCCAATCATTGATAAGCCACGTATTTTCTAGAAGAAGCAAACAAACTTAGGAGAAGATAATTCCTGGAGCTCTCAGTTATTCGAAGTTATCTGTTTAGCAGTTTTATTATATTAGAAGTTATTTATCTTTATCCTAGTAGGTTATGCAGTAGTTATGGTCAGCCTATTATATAAGTAACAGATCCTATAATGTGTAATCATCACTATCAAAATCAAAATTACTTTATTCTGGAGCATTGTCCTCTCCATAAGGACAACTTTATTGGTGGTAGTTGTGTTTAAGATTCTTGCACAAACTATTGCCAATAATATTAACTTCTTTATTCTATTTATTCTGTTATCTACTTCTGGTTTCTATCATTGGTAAGATCTGCCACGGTGAACACATGGACCAACGGTTCCCACAGTGAACCCACCATTCCTGCCCTTGACCTGATTTCCCAACAATTGACGACTACAGCTGCGAAATTGAAAGCCATAGACGTTATAACCGCTGATGTGGCTACAATAAAATCACAACACAGTGGAGATCACAACAATAAAGGAAAAGCTAAAGCCATGCCAGAAGAGGGTGAGGTTAACAGCACTTGGCATTGAGAAACCTTCCGATGCTTACTAACAAAGATGGAATTTCCAAAGTATGAGAAAGGAGATCCTAAAGGCTGGATTTTAAAAGCAGAGAAGTATTTCCATACTATCAAACTTCTGATGAATGCAAGGTTGATGTGGCTTCGATGTACTTAGAAGGAGATGCATTGGATCTTTTTGCTTGGATTAATAGAGAGCGAACCATTTACTATTGGGATGAAATTGGTGAAAGTAATGCAAGAAAATTATAGACCTACTGAGTTTCAAAACCCTGATGAAGGTGTGCAAAATTGGCCAGAACACTGTTTGCTTGGAGTTTTCCTCGGTTGGCTGAAAGAAGACCTTTGCGTGGACGTTAGGATTCACAAACCTCGATCTTTGTGCAAGGTAATGAGCCTGGCTTTAGAATATAAAGGAAAACAAAGACCTAATCGGTCAAGTAAGGCACCCACTTTGCTTTCTGTATCACGACCCCCTTCAGTTGGGACATCATCTCTAGCGGCTCGAAAATCTTTCGATTTTCTCTCATCCCGCCAACCAGATACACGTCCTTTCAACAACCATCACTTCCAAACACTCGCCTGTTGACTCGTGAACAACAAATTCGGCGAGACAAAGGCTTTGCTATCGTTGTGGAGAAAGTTTAGCCATGGTCAGCGCTTCAAAACTGGGACTTTTGCTCATCTGGAGTTGATGCACGAAGAGAAGGACACACAGATTGTGAAGATAACAACAAAAATGATACGTTTCCTACTAATTTGGGCACAATTTCTTGAACTTCGCCTTGAGGACAAGTGTCTTTCCAGGAGGGCTGTATTGATAAGCCACGTATCTTCCAGAAGAAGCAAAAAATTTAGGAAAAGATAATTCCTAGAGCTTTCAGTTATTAAAAGTTTATTAGATGTTATTTGTATAGCAGTTTTATTATGGTTATTAGAAGTTATTTATCTTTTATCTTAATAGGTTATGTAGTAGTTATGGTCAGCCTATTATATAAGTAATAGATCCTGTAATGTGTAATAATCATTATCAGAATCAAAACTACTTTATTCTGGAGCATTATCCTCTCCATATGGACAACTTTACTGGTGTAGTTGTGTTTAAGATTCTTGCATAAACTATTGCCAATAATATTAACTTCTGTGTGCTATTTATTCTGTTATTGTGAGAATGCACGGGAGAAAAATCTATTATTGATATTATTATCATATGTTTAACACGATACAATGAACCATATATATATATATATATATACACACACACACATATACATATATATATGTAAAATTCATATTTACATAATTATTCTAACACTCCTCTTCAAGCTGGTGCATATAAATCATATACACCGAGCTTGTTACATATGTAGTTAATACGAGGACGAGTAATGGACTTGATGAAAATATCTGCAAGCTGATCATTCGACTTCACAAGCTTTGTAACAATATCTCCCGAGAGTACCTTTTCTCTGACCAAATGACAGTTAATCTCAATGTGTTTAGTTCTCTCATCGAACACTGGATTTGACGCAATATGAAAAGCAGCTTGATTATCACACAAAAGTTCCATCTGACTAATTTCACCAAATTTCAACTCCTTGAGCAACTGTTTGATCCAAATTAGCTCACACGTCGTCACAGCCATCGCTCGATATTCTACTTTTGCACTAGACCGAGCAACCACATTCTGTTTCTTACTCTTCCAGGATACAAAATTTACTCCTACTAAGACACAATATCCAGACGTAGAACGCCTATTAGAAGGTTATCCTGCCCAATCAGCATATGAGTATCCAACGATCTGCTCATAGCCTCGATCCTCAAACAATAAACCTTTGCCTGGAGCAGACTATCACACGGAGAATCCATAAACTAAATCACAACACTCACAGAAAGGAAATACCATGTCTTGTCACTGTAAGGTAATTTAATTTACCAACCAATCGTTTATATCTTGCAAGTTTTCTAAGAGGCTCCCTCTGTCCTGGCAGAAGTTCAGAATTCGGATCCAACAGATTGTCAACAGGTCTACAACCTATCATTCATGTCTCCTCAAGAATATCTAAGGCATACTTTTGTTGTGAGATCACAATACCTGAGCTAGAATAAGCGACCTCAATACCCAGAAAATACTTTAGTTTGCCCAGACCCTTAGTCTGAAAGTGTTGTAAGAGATGTTGCTTCAGTTTAGTAATACCATTCTGGTCATTACCGGTAATAACAATGTCGTCAACATAGACCACAAGATAAATACAGAGACTCGAAGCAGAATGCCGACATAATACAGAGTGATCAGCTTCACTCCGAATCATTCCAAATTCCTGGATAACGTGCTGAACTTACTAAACCAGGCTCGAGGAGACTGTTTTAGATCATAAAATGACCGACGCAAGCGACATATAAGGCCACGAGACTCCCCCTGAGCAACAAACCCGGGTGGTTGCTCCATATAAACTTCATCCTCAAGGTCACCGTGTAAAAAGCATTCTTAATGTCCAGCTGATAGAGGGACCAGTTGCGAACAACAACCATGGATAGAAAAAGGCGGACTGATGCTATCTTAGCCTCGGGAGAGAAGGTATCACTGTAATCGATCTCAAATATCTGAGTATATCCCTTGGCAATAAGACGAGCCTTAAGGCGATCAACCTTACCATCCGGACCAACCTTGACTGCATACACCCAACGACAACCAATAGTAGATTTACTTGAAGAAATAGGGACGAGCTCCCAAGTACCACTCGCATGTAAATAGTACCGATAAAAAACGATAAGTTTTTGTTCGATTTGGTTTTGGTTTTGAATTTTAATAACCGATCAAGTTTGGCTTGGTTTTGGTTTTAATCAGGAAAAAATCGAAAAAAACCGAACCAAACCGACTATAGAATTAGTTATTTCAAATTTATTATTACACACACACACACACACACACACACACACATATATATATATATATATATATATTATACAAACTTTCAAAAATTTTATGGTAAATATTAATAGTTTGCACTTTTAGTATAGTTCTTTAACTTTACATTCTTGTTTGATTGATAGTTTTCTTTTGTTAAATTTAATAATCTATTTTGTGTTAAAAATAATATATTTCTACTTGGGTCCTTAAATTATTTATCACTATTTGATTAAATTATCATCAATATATCTTGGTAAATAATAAATTTCTCAAAGGGCAATTGATTTGATAGTATTACGTTGAAAATGTGGTCGCCGGGATATGTGTTTGGTAGTGTATCTCTTATATTTAAGAAAAGACCGACAAACAATCGAAAAAATCGAAAAACCGAATCGAAAAAAACCGACTTAATTGGTTTGGTTTGGTTCTAATATTTGAAAAACCGACTTGGTTTGGCTTCTTCTTAGGGAAAAACTGATCCAAACCGAACCATGAACACCCCTAGACATAGGGATATAAACAAAGGACAAAGAAGATAGAAAAGCATAATAGGATGATGATAAACGATGATAACTCAAACCGACATAATAGGGATTAGGATTAAGTGTGGTCTGTATATCTTTCCGAAGTGCAATCGGTGTACTAGGAAGAGACAAGTCCGCAGGAGGAGCAGGGTCAGGTGCAGGACGTGAATCAGACGGGCTTGATGCTGGGTGCAGACAACGATGATGTGTCAAGAGTGGTGTTCCTGTGGCAAGTAGTCTAGTAGGAGTCATACTAGACTCCCCAACAGTTGGAATGGGTAAGACTTTTGTATCGGAAGGTGAAGGAGGAGCTATAGTAGACTCCTTAAATATCGGTATAGGTAAAACGTTCAATACATCAAGGTGGTCAGAATGGTCAAAAGAGATAAAGAAAGGTTTAGACTCAAAAAATGTGACGTCAACGGACATAAAGTACCTATGAAAATCAGGTGAATAACAACGATATCCCTTCTAAACACGCGAATAACCAAGGAAGATATACTTGAGAGCACGATGAGCTAACTCATCTTTCCCATGAGCTAAGCTATGAACGAAACAAGTGCTCCCAAAAACACGATGGGGAATAGAGTATTATGGTGATTGGGGAAACAATAATGCATACGGTATCTGATTCTGGATGGGGGAGGATGGAATCCGATTAACTAAATAACAAGCTGTGAGAACTGGGTCGCCCAAAAAACGCAACGGAACATGAGATTCAATCAGAAGTGTGCGAGCAGTCTCAATGATGTGCCTATTCTTTCTCTGCAACCCCATTTTGTTTTCGGGTATAAGGACATGAGGTCTGATGAATAATTCCTTGAGAAGTCATAAACTGCTGATATTGAGAGGAAAAATATTCTAAGGCATTATCACCGCGAAAAGTGCGAATAGAAACACCAAAGTGATTTTTAATTTCAGCACAAAAATTCTGGAATATAGAAAACAACTCAGAACGATCTTTCATTAAGAAAATCCAAGTATATCTTGAATGATTATCAATGAAACTAACAAAATAACAAAATTTCAAGGTTGAACTGACTCTGGTAAGACCCCATATATCATAATGAACTAAAGAAAAAACAGACCCTGCATAACTCTCAATACTACAAGGAAAGGAGGTCGGGGTATGTTTTCCGAACTGACATGACTGACACTCTAATGTAGATAAACTAGACAAACTAGGCACCATCTTTTGAAGCTTGGATAAGTTTGGATGTCCTAAACGTCTGTAAATTAGGTTCGGAGGATCTGTAACTAAACATGCCTTGGAGGAATTGAGTGAGTTAAGGTACTAAAGGCCTTCTGATTCAAGTCCTGTTTCAAGCGTCCAAGTTTATGACAATAAGAGCACTTGGGTATAGATCTTCCAAAAAGACCTCCTCCTCGTCTATTCTCCATTGTATGAGATGCCCGATTGTCCACTGATGGGGATACGAGGACAGATGAGTCAAGTTTTTGTGATGAGCTCATTGGGTGACTTGGTGCTGTAGCAAGGCAAAGTAATCGAGAGAATAATTCATCAACTGCGGGGATAGTCGGACTAGCCAAAATTTGGTCACATAAAAATCAAGGTCATTAGGGAGTTCAACGAGTGTAAGAACTAGAAACATCTTCCTGTCGTTACTTTTGTTGCTTTTCAATACTAGCCGAAACTGGCATCAATGTTCAAATTCTTTCGTGACTACCTGTACTTGTCCAAAGTAAGAAGACATATCCAATTCTAGTTTCTTCAAGCTTGCATTCGCCATATTACATCATAGAAACGAGATATGTCATTAGTGTATAAATTACAAGCCTTTTCCCAAACTAAATAACATGTCTGGAATGGACGAACAAGGGCATCAACTTGGAATCAATAGATCGCCACAGGATACTACATAGCTGAGCATCGACCTTCTCCCATAGTGTTTTGGCCTTTTCATCACCTTCGCTAGCCTTTCTGTTAAATGATCTTAAACTCCTTGACCTTTAGACCACAACTCGACAGACGAAGCCCAAACTAAGCAGTTTGAATCTCCCATTAAAGGTTTTGAGGTAATCATAACACTGGAACTGCCAGAACCTGAGTTTTACACCCAAAAGCATCGACTCCCAAAGAGATCGTGAAAACTCGGTGAAACAGATGAAAGAAACAATGTTTTTGCCAAATAATTATTGTAGCTGCCAGAAAAAATCAGTGTAGATGCCGGAAAAAACTCAAAGTGGTCAGAATCAAACGAAAACAGGATGGGCAGGGTCGGAATTAGTAGCCGACCCAACTGTTCTGAAGAACCATCGTCAAAAAATGGCCGAAAAGGGCTCCACGCACCGGCGCATGAAGTAGATCTCGCCGCAAAAAAAATCCTCCAGGCAGTGCGTGGCGGCGCATGAGAGCTTGTCTGTCGGAGGTGTTTGATAGGGTTTGGTCGCCGGGGGTCGGGGGTCTTGTGGTGGTGTTGTTTTTGCACAACACTAATGGAAATTGATTTTTTTCGAAAAAAACAACCCTAAAATGTCACCGGAATTGATGCACGGTAACTGCTTTGGGTGGGTTTTCTATTCCGAATTTTTTCTCACTGTTACTCTGATACCATGTGAGAATGCACGGGAGAAAAGTCTATTATTAATATCATTCCCATTTGTTAAACACGATACAATACGCCATATATATATATATATATATATATATATATATATATATATACATAACATGTTCTACTCCTAATAAATATGGGAATCCTCCTATTTACATAACTATTCTAACAGTTATTTACTTCTGATTTCTATCATTAGTATCAAAGCAGTAAGATCTGCCATGGTGAACATACGGACCAACGCTTCCCACAATGAACCCACCATTCCTAAAAAAGTGAAGTTAATAACACAATATTTTATAAACAAATGAAAACAAGCACCTAACATACAACCTTAGTGTCAATATCCAATGTAAAATTTTAAATCAACTCTAAAATCCAGAATTTACTCTATCAACAACGCCTCAATCCCAAAACTTTAGATTCCATTGAACTTAAATTTCTCAGATCAATCTGGAAAAAGATATAGTGAAGAAAAAGGAGCAGCTTGTATAAGCTTAGATAAGAAGAAGGCATAATGTTATGAACAGAATTCCTAATCTTTAAGCTTTCTTTTACTTCTTTGTCCTTCATAGTAGTTTTGGACAACCTATAGAAAAAGATGATCAATAGGGCCTGATCAAACAGATGCAGTAGCAAATTTGACAGAATAACCCATCCAGTGACGTGAACAGATGTCCTAATCTTATGCTTTTGTCACTTCTTTAGTCCTCCTTGATTTAAACCATCCCAAAGAACCAAATGATCAGCTTCAACAATAAATGGACTGATCGAACAGTTCTAGTGCAAATAGACAGAACTCACAGGACCAATCCATACTTGCCGCAAGCACCTTGCAATTAAGAGCATGAAGTCCTCACTTCGTGTAGTTCACTCCCGCAAATAAAAAGCACAAGTGCAGTAGGAAATTTAGAGAGATCTCCAACTTCTACAATTTCCTCTTTGAGAATATATCCAACTTTGGTAGTCCGGTGCATGAAGCATCCTGCGTTCACGCAGGGTCCGAGGAAGGGCCGCACCTAAAGGAAGTGATGTAGGCAACCTACCCTAACAGAAGCGTTAGTGGCGGATTCCACAATTTGGACAAGATACTAAGCAAAAATAACTATCAGTAACTAATAATTGAGGACAGCAAATAAACTGCCAAAGAAATGGACAGCACAAAAGTCCTTTGGAAATTAGAAACTTTGCAGATATCTAGAAGATGAATGAGGAAATGCCCGGATGAGTGCTAGAAGTTTTGCAAACTTTTAAATGATATAGAGTTCAGAAAAATGTCGGGCTGAGAAACTTACGGTCCAATTTTTCACCGACACCAAGAACGTCTTGTACATTTCGAGTCATTATCTGATGAACTTCATAAAGTTCATCATTCAACTTCGAAATATTGCACTGAGTTCCGGTATCCTGGTACAGTTTCTTCATCTTCTGTATGAATGTATCTTTTAAAATAGGGAAAATTATATATTGGAAGAATAGAAAATCAGTATTAACAACAGCAAATTGGAAAACTGAAAAGGAGAGAGAGTTGAGGAAAGTTGCTTACCACGATAAAGGCATAAGGTCTAGCAGCAGTTTCAATTTGACTCCTATTGACACGCTCAAACTCATTTTAAGGTCTTCCAGGTACTGAAAGGCAAGTTTCTTTGGATAAGAGCGATCACACATAGTCAGATAACAAACGTGCCCTTCAATGATATAACTGAGAGCTTGGGTTAAGACAACAGTAGATTCACAATTCCCATAATTATGTTTTCAAGTGGGTTGGAAGGACGCAGAAATAACAAGCTAGTACCAATTTAGAAAGCAAGCAAATGACTTAGCAGTAGCGAGAGTGGGCACTTCGAAAGTAACAGTTTCACATTAACAATTGTAACATGCCAAATCGTTCAGATAGTCATAATTTTAATGATAAACTTGGTCCAATTTATAATTCTTTTTGTTATTTTCATATGGGTATTATAACTCCCAACCCCCAAATTCTGCAGGAGACAAATAGTGGTTCCCACTGTGCTCCCTTAATGACTCAATCCTCCAAGTTCATGATTAAAGTTGGAGCGCGTTCACTAGACTATACCTACCTTGTCCTTGGTGCTCTCCATAAAACCAAAAAAAATGAGAAGTAAAATGCATATAAGACATATTAAATGCATATCAAGTGGAGAAGCTACTATCAAAGTAATGGATATGCATAAACTAATATCAAGCTTTCTTTTTGTTCTATTGGACTAATTGCATCATCCATATTTATCACCACATTTCGTCCAAGAATATATTTCACTTATCAAATCTGGAGGAACACCCATACTCATTAGTTCTGCAGTACACTGATTCTACTTGTCCCCAAAAATTGCAACAATAAGAACTGCAGAGGCCCTCAGTTCTCCTTAAATTACAAAATTAAAACTAATAGGCATCTTAAATAGTCTTCAAATTGAAAGCCTCCGTAGACTGGTATCCACATTTAATTGCAATGATAACTCATTATAAGTTAGAAGAATTCTCTCTGTCCTTGAGAGAAACATTGAGAGGAATCATAATCTGAGCATAGGTAACCCAGTGAAGCTATTTGGAAAAGATCAATAAGTGTATGGAATTACTTACCTTGCAGTCATCTTTTTGAATAAAGAAGTTATTACTAATTACTTACAAAAATTTCAATATAGCCTCTGGGAAGAGATGTAAACACTACGATGAAAATAGAAAGAAGTATTATATGGAAACAATAAAAGGATACTGGAAAATATAAGGTCCAGTTTCGATGGACATCCTTGATGCCTCAATCTGGCCCATAGAAAGGTTCTTGAATAAGGACTTGGCGTGCTGTTTGTAGAGATCTGCATCTGGAACATCGCAGCTATCATCCAGCCCCTCAGCTAGAGGAAGGCCATCAGTTACACGAGCAATCATAGTCAACTTCACCATTTTCCTGAAACAAGCACACAACTAAAAGCAACCACAAAAAGGTAAGAAATCAACTTGCAGGTTTCGAAGTCAGAGAAACTACAAATTGTCCATGATTTTGGCTGCTAATTCCAAACCTTAGACCAAGATTTATTGCATAAAGTTCCTAATTGTTTCAGCTTCACCCTAGTTAAGTGTGTATGTGAGTAAGAGAGACATAGTATCTTTATTAAATAAGTTTTTAGTTCGAAAGTTTTTACCTTGTTTAATAATAGTCCTGAGATCTAATTTTGACTATAAGCATAATATTCCGCAAATCATACGTTTTGCACCCAATGCAGCATTCAGAATTAAGGATGTATGATTTATTACGTCACTATTAAATATTCAAGTTCTTCAGTGCAAGAATGACAACAACAACAACAACAACTACCCAGTATACTCCCACCAGGTGGGGTCTGGGGAGGGTAATATGTAGACCGGCCTTACCCCTACCCGAAAGGGCAGAGAGGCCGTTTCCAATCGACCCTCGGCGCATAGGATAAAAGGAAAAACAGCAGTAAAACAAAAACAAAAACAAAGACAAAAACAAAAACAATAGAGCATTAGTAACTCCCGCAGAAATAGCGTAGATAATTATCTAAACATAAGAAACATAAATACAAACGCATGCAATAATATCATACAGTAACTACCATAACTAACAACCATAGGGGGGACATAAACTAAAACACAAATCATCTATGGGTAACCCTGCTGACCCACACCCAACCCCGGATGAGGCGTACGAAGAACTCTAGGAGCCCCTAACCTACAACCCTGATTCTAGACCTCCAGACTCTCCTATCACGGGTCATGTCCTCGGAAACCTGCATCCTAGTCATGTCCTGCCTAATCACCTCTCCCCAATGCTTCTTAGGCCTCCCTCTGCCTCGCCGACCGCCAACAATCTCCAGCCGCTCGCAGCTCCTCACCGGGGCATCGGGACCCCTCCTCCGTACATGCCCGAACCACATCAGCCTCGCTTCTCGCATCTTCTCATCCACCGGGGCCACCCCTACCTTCTCTTGAATAACTTCATTCTTAATCTTATCTAGTCTGGTGTGCCCGCACATCCACCTAAGCATCCTCATCCCCGCAACCTTCATTCTCTGAACATGAGAGTTCTTCACGGGCCAGCACTCCGCCCCATACAACATCGCAGGTCTAACCACGGCTCTATAGAATTTCCCCTTGAGTTTGTGTGGAATTTTCTTGTCACACAGGACCCCTGATGCAAGCCTCCACTTTGACCACCCCGCTCCTAAACGATGGGTGACGTCCCCGTCAATCTCTCCGTCCCCCTGAATCACAGACCCAAGATATCGGACACTGTCCCTCTTGGCGATGGTCTGAGAACCAATCATCACGTCCCTGCCTACCTCGCTCGACTCGGCGCCAAACTTGCACTCCAGGTATTCTGTCTTAGATCTGCTTATTTTGAAACCTTTAGACTCGAGAGTCTGTCTCCATACATCTAACCTCTCACTAACACCGACCCTCGTCTCGTCTATCAATATTATATCATCAGCAAAAAGCATACACCAAGGCACATCCCCTTGAATATGTCGGGTTAGAGCATCTATCACTAAGGCAAACAAGAGGGGGCTCAGCGCCGATCCTTGATGGAGCCCCATAACCACAGGAAAATGGTTTGATTCGCCACCCACCGTCCTAACCCTAGTCTTAGCTCCATTGTACATCTCCTTGATTACTCTGATATAGGCTTACGGCACGCTCTTTGCCTCCAAGCACCTCCATAGCACCTCCAAGCACCTCCATAGCACCTCCCTTGGGACCTTGTCATACAGAGGATATTGACTTAGCTCCATTGTACATGTCCTTGATTACTCTGATATAGGCTTCCGGCACGCTCTTCAGTGCAAGAATGAATCGAAACAAAAAGTAGCAGCTGTACAATAAATGAATCCAGGTGCTCAAGTTATAGAGCTTCACATCATGAATAGAAAACTTGATTCACTGAGGAAAAGATAGCAGAAAATTGTATCAATTACAAGAGCCATCCAATCCTGAAAAGAATGCAGGCAGAACATGTTTTTCAATCAATTTAGGACTATAGATATCTTTAGGTTTAGTCATTCTGTAGTCTTAATGAGTTTCTAGTGGTACCATCCCATTCCTGCTGTATATAGCACAGGCCCACAGAGGATATTGACTTATGCATTGTGCCTAGTCAATGCAAAAGTTTACTACTTTACCTAATAAATATCAACTTCGATGCATTATTCCTAAATTTCAAGTAGCCCATTTCAATAAACAATTTCGAGGGTCACCTTGGTCCATCCAATGTTTAAGCTCTTAGAGGTTCTTCGAGGAAAAGATTCTTCCGGCGATGCCTTAAGCTTGAACTTTTCTCTAAGACAGCTCAATGAATCAACTGTCTCAATCAGCTGGAGTTGACTGTGAATCATCCAATGTGTCCATTCAGCTCTATTCAAGTGCATTTGATTCTTTTTTTTTTAAGTCCGGGCCAACTTGTGCGCACCTCGACTAATTCCACCAATACTTAAGAAACCAGTACAGGTACCGGGTAACTCTAACTACCAAGGCTTGGGCAGATGGGAGGTAACTGCTTTTCGCTCATGTTCCCACAAAATAAAATGCTCAGTAGGCCAATTTTAGGATAATTTTTTCATGAAGTAGCACTTAGACTGACTTCAGTATAAACACATAATTTTGCATACTAGCCATCACAATCAAAAACCGTTATGCAATCTAACCTAACATATCAAATCTGCATTACATTCCAATTAAAAAAAATTCTTAGTAAATGTCGTGAATATACAATCGTGAAAAGGACAAAATTAAAAGTGACCTAAACGCACTGCGAGAATTGAATGAGAACACTTTAGGCGAACAAATTACCTATATACACAAATTGAACGGATTAGCAGCGTATATCAAAATTACCTATCATACACGTCGGTGCATTCTTTGTTTGTTGATCTGTCGTATTTCTAATTCCTCGATCTTTGATTTTGATTTTGTTTGATCCTCTCGTAAACTCCTATCAATTTTAGCGAAATGATGGTTGGGGGATAGTTGTAGTGTAATGAATGGGATCGGATTCAGGGAATCGGGTAAATAACCCATCACCACAAGTGAAGATTCTGATCATTTCGGATTTTACAGTCCCACTAGTAAAAAAAGAATTCTCCGTCCTAATATCTTAATTTTAATTTGTGATATTTCGCCCACTAATTTTACAATTCTTTGTTCAAATAGAGTATTAAATTTGGGTACACAAAAGAAAATGAAATAAGGTGTCAGCATAACTTCAGGAAACATAATCACAATGTTATTTCTTTGTACTATGATTATTAATATAATAAGACATATGGAATGCTTAGGCCATTTGAATAATAAGTTCAAAAAAGAAAAATTAGTATTTGAAGTTGAAGTTGAAAAACAATATTTGTGACCGATGTTACGGTAGCAACAACATACTTATATAACAATACTTCATTATAAAAATAAAAAAATTTCAAAACTAAATATTATATTTTGTTATAATATATGTTCTCTATAATACCATTTTGCTATAACATTTAAAAATATCAGCAACGAATGAGAACCTTATAAAGAGATTGGACTCTATATCAGTATTTGCACAAATAGATGTTTGTTTAAAGATTTCTTCGTTTTCCCCTCTCTTTTGTGTTTAAAGTTATGTCCAAAAGATTATTTGTTATCTACTTAGTCAAATCTCACTATGACAATCTTATTTATTTTAGATATTTTTAGATGTTATACGGAAATGTTGTTAGAGAGAACATACTCACTCCGTTCACTTTGACTTGTCCAGTATAGTAAAAATAAATTTTTACTTTTACTTGTCACTTTTAGCATACCAAGAAAAGACGATATCCTTTTTCCTGTTATACCCACAACATTAATTACTCATTTCAAATTATTTTCTCAAAACCATTAAAAATATGCATCAATTAATATATGTATCGTAGTAAATTATGCACTTCATTTATTATTTTGTTATGGCGCATGAAAAGTCGTAACAAGTAAAAGTGAACTGAGGAAGTATATTATAATAAAGAAAAAATACCTTAAATCACCCCTAAACATGGCTCAAATAATTAGTATCCTCCATGAACTATGCCCAGTCTTAACAACTCCCTTCAACTTTGTCTTTTGAGAGACATTACCCCCCTAGACGCTAATGTGGAAAAAAGTATGGGTGCACTCACATGCCACGTGGATTTTCCTGTCTCTGTGGTATTTTTTTAAAAAATAAAATATTATTTTTCTTTTTTAAGAATATTACTTTTTAGATAAAAATTTTCGAATAAAATTTATAATTAAACTTTGATAGAACTACATTATTTAGGATTATATTTTTATTTGACCAAAAATAATAAAGTTCTAATTAATCGTTTTTTGAATTTGACCTGAAAATAAAGATTTGTACAATTGAATTAAATAGTCAAGACATCTACAATGTTATAAAAGAAAATACAAAATTTGAAATTAATTAATTTGGCTATAATTTTTTATATAGCTCTAAATTACGGTGCTCTATTTTTTTTCTTTTTTACGATTTTACCTAAAAAAAAAGTAAAAATACACCGTTGGAATAAATAGTCATTGCATCACAAAAATAAAAAGAGCGTGCAATTGTACTTGTAATTTCTTGCAATTTTACACTCTTCTATTTCTTCTTTTAATGCAATGAGTATTTGTTTCAACTTATATTTTTTATAAGTAACTTTTTAGTTGCCTTGACTATTTATTTTAATTGATTAAATCTTTATTTTCAAGTAAAATTTTAAAAAAAGATTACTATAACTTTATTATTTTTGGCCAAATAAAATATTGAGCTTAAATAATGTAGTTCTATCCAAGTTTTATTATAAATTGTAGTCGAAAAAATGTATCTAAAAAGTAATATTCTTAAAAAGGTAAAAAAATATTTTATTTTTCAAAAAAATGTCATATAGACAGAAAATCCACGTGGCGAGTGAGGACCCATACTTTTTGTCACATCAGTATCTAGGGGGTAATGGCTCTCAAAATACCAAATTGAGGGGATAATTAAGACTGAGCATAGTTTGGGGAGGATACTAATAATCTGGGCCAAGTTTATGAGTAATTTAAGGTATTTTGCCTATATTAAAATATGATATTTGATTTAGTTTCGGAAAAACTTGCTTTTATAGTAAAGTATAGTTAGCCTATTATATAAAAATGGTGTTATAGAGAAGACTGACCGCAACACTTTTTAGTTTTCATAGACTTCTCAATTTAATCTAAAGCTTTTTGTTTATGCATGATTATTTATCAAGAACTTGATTAGAGATTCACAATGTGAATAAGCAAACACATACTCGCCTGATATGCTTCTAAAATTTTATACTTACTCGAACTTGTTACGAATTCCCAAGCCACTTGAGTTTATGATCATAAAATTTTATACTTTTATTCTCACAACACTCACAGTGATTAGATGTTGTACCTTCACGTTGAAATTTACAAATTCTTGTGATTACTGCCTATAGTTCTTCTTTTTATTGTGAAATTTTCATATAGACTTCCTTTATCTTTTCCAGAATTCTCCTTTAAACACTTCTCAGTTCAAAAAGTAAATAAAGATTGCTGATAGATAGCAAGCTCAATGTACATGTTCAACCATGAAGCATCAAAGCGTATTTCTCAGCACAACTATTTTAGACAAAGGGTAAGACTACATCAAAATCGTCTAAATTGTCCAAAGAATTTCATATAATTAGTTTTTTGTTGCATCGTTTACATTTTCAGTAAAATGGTTATGCTTTCCTAAATGAAAATATATCATATGGTGCATGTGGGCATGATTTGAGTATAATGATTATATCAATTGATTAGTTCGATGCAGAGTTAAACGTCCCGTCTTATTTTGAGACGTGACATTTAGAAGCAAGTTGACGGCTCTAATTGAGTTGCAAATAATTGTTTTGGTATTCTTCAATTGTTTTTTCTTTTTTCTTTTCGAAGTTTTCTCAAGCTAAAGTTTTGCAGATTGAATAGGCCAACAGGGTGGGTGGCCTGCCCTTGCTCTCTTTAGGTTGCATTTTGGTTGAGAAATTATTCTTTAAAAAATAGCAGGCGTCTCTACTCGGCTTCATGGATTTCCTTTTTGGCTGCCAACTTCAACAGTCCCCACAGCAAAATATTCATTTTGCTTGGCCTTATCTTTGCATTTGTTTAAAATACACTACACTGCCTATTTTCTTAATTATGGGATCTATTTTCTTGAAGCAACTTAATGCTATATATATACAAGTACTTGCATATATGTCTATTGCCAGCATAATATATATTCTTCTCTAAAGCTTGGTACAAGCGAATACGCCTCAATCCCAAATTAGTCGGATCAGTTGCATGACTATTTTACGCTAACCATCAACCTACTAAAAGTCTACAACTATTATCCTTTTTTCGAAGCGCCTTAAACAGAGGTGGAAGAAACTGCAAATGGTCGAGAAAATATGTGTAGGTGGACGGTTATTTAAGCTGGAGAAGCAGGGCACATGCTAAATTACTTGGAACTTTGATCTTTCAAGAATTTCGCATGTGCTCTTGCTCTCCAGCTTAATTCTCCCACCAATTCCAGCACTCAAATCTCAGTTATAATATCTCCTATATGCTAAACGTGGAGTGCAGGTAAGTCCTTTTTCATTCAATGTACTCTTTAGCCACACTATTCTTTTCATTTATATGAAATATAAGAATTGCAATTACTCATGAATCAAATAGCTTCTCCTTCCAAACTGCTAATATTCAATTCTGAACATAAACCCAACTTTTGCTATTTAGAAGAATCAATCTTGAATGACTACAGAGAAATATAAAAGTTGAAGAATGCTCTGACCACCAAAATAACATTAACATTCAGCCACAGGGAACTGTCCTCTCAAGGCAATATACAAAATTATAAATATGATTGTAGCAAGGCTAACGAGAGTCCAATGATATACTATGTACAAGAATGAATTATATAAATATGATTGTAGCATGCGCATACCTCAAGCTCTGGCTGAATAAGATATGGTTTGAAGCTGCACACCATCAAGGGAATTCCATATGTTTATCACTGGAACTTTATACATTTGAGAGACTTATCTCGGCTTTGAGTCCTTTCCCTTGCTTCTGAATGACGACAAGGAAACGAATGGTCTTGGTGCTGTGAAATGGTAAGAATAGATAGAAGTTAACATGTAAATACTTGACCAAAGCACAAAAACTTTTACAAGCTTCAATAGGAATTTTCTGCAGTACAGAATATTGACAAGTTCAAGATTCCTTAGAAATTTGATGATATACTGTCCGTTGCTGACGAATGCAATACAGCTTTAATGCATCGATTAATAAGCAAGATACATAAAAGCAAATGAAACAACTTAGTTCGGAAGATAGTTGCAAAAAAACTGGGAGCTGTTATTTAAGATTATGAAGCAGAGTGACAACTCCCAATAGAGGCCCTTATTCTTTCTTTTCTTCCGTCTTATTTTAATTATAGCTCCCCAGGTGCACATACTTTCATATGGTGCCATTTATTGGACAAAACAACAAACACAAGAATAAGTTGAGAAAGACCAACGATATACTAAATGTTCACCCTTTATTGAGCTTCCTGATAAATGATCTTCCCTCAATTAGAAGTTTGTTGGAGCTGCCGGAATAGAACTGCGCAAGGATTGAACTGCTAGAGAGAAAGATCATTAACTCAGTAACTTGAGATCAGCAAGCTTCAGACCTATAATTTTAAAGGAATACTGAAAAATAAGATCACATGAAAAGGATATACTCATAAGCAAAATGAAACAGAGAACCCCATTAACTAAATCTTCCCAAAAATTCTCATTTACATCGATATACTCGTACAACCTAAACTCGATTATCTGAAGCTTCTACATATGTTTCCTTGTGTATTACAGAGAATTAGAAGAATTTGGGGCAAACAAAACAATGCCAATTCTGCAAAACAGTTAATCGACACAGATAAACTTGGAAGATCTAAAGGTTTCCTTTGCTTCCCAAGTGTTCCTATGCAATAAAATTCTAATATCCCCCCTGAATATTTCCTGAAGAAACTGGAAACACCAGAAAGATCTGTATTCGTACTGTTATCCGCTAAACTGTTACTCCTTTCAGATCCTAATGTAGAAAACAAATAGGAAGAATTGAGAACCACAAGCTAAAGCTGCAGCTTCTGATACATAATTTCCTGAAGGAACCACATATCAAAATTGTGCAATGCATGATTTGGTCACGCCCATTGTCTTATAAGAATCATTATGACGATATATTAAAGTTTATGATGAATAAGTACACTCTTCGTCTTACACCTCTGTGAAAAAGTTGTGTTTCATTATTCAGAAAAGTCCAGTTTCTTCAATAAGTAAACCTGCAATTTTGGTACTCTCAGCTCATAAAATGTGGTAAAATAGAGATTTCATGAACTAGATCAGAAAAAGCAATTCATCAGCATGGTGCTGCTGGACTATTCTTATTAAAAGCTTAAAGAAGAAACATGAAATAATTAACAACTGAAAAGTTTAATCAATTTCGGGATAGCCGTTGAATATCAATCAAAAAGAAACAACATGGTCTTCTTTATTAAAATGAAACATCATATCTCACCTTGTTCACTCAAAAACTCAGCCTCATATAGGCAAACATCAGATCGATTTGGAGGATCAAGTCCATTTCCCGTGCCATCATCTACCTTATAAGTAGTTGCTGAAATCCAGTCTTTAACCAAACTATCTGCTCCATGGTTTTTCTTTCCAAATTTTAGTAACCGTTTAAATCCTCTAGCCTTATCCTTGCGCAATTGACTTTGAGAAGATTTTACAACATGGATTGGTTTCTGAGCCGCCATTCCCCATTTTTTCCTCATTCTAGCAGCTGAATCACTCTCTGTTGGACTCATAAAATGTGAATTATAGGATGCAGGACTTCCCATGGGAGAGTCTAAAGCATCAACATCAGGCATGTCATGAGGATAAGAAAAAGGGTGATGACGAGGAATATTTTCTCGCAGTGACTCGCGTGCAAATCTACCAGAGAGGAAGCTAGAAGGCACAGAAGAAGGTGATCTCAGGATATCACCAAATTCTGAACCAGAATTTACCAGCTTCTCTATCTCATGGCTCAGTCTTGGTGTCCTATTATCAAAAATTTCCTCAACTGCAGATATCATGTTCTCAAAGTCTTCCTCATCTATGTTCACTGAGTTCTCAGAATCCAATTCCATATCATCATCATTATCCTCATCCTCATCATCATCGTGCACAAACTTAGATATAATAAATAGAGCCCCCTGTCTCAACCAAACCACCTCTTGAACAGAAGTCAGCATCTTTTGCCTTCTTTAAGAAAGTCTTTGAATCTGAAATGTTGGGAAATTTATCACTGAGACCCTGCTCCATATTGTCCTTCCCAGATTTGATAGGTTCCAAATTCACACCCTTAGGACTATGTTCCATCTTGCCCTTATCAAATTTGAGAGGTGCCAAGCTATCACCCTCAGAATTCAAAGCAGAGCTTTTTCTTAAGGACTGCGAGTGCAGTAATTTGCTACGGGAATAGTTCCTGGATTGTGATCTAGTAGTCATTTTACCAGCCGGAGAAGGTGGCTCTGAGTTTTCCTTTCTCAGGTAAGACAAGTTTGGAACAGAACGTGCAATTGGACTTTCAGGTTGAAATTTTCGGCAACTAGAAGGACTACTAGAAGCCTTCACTGGAGACCTTGGAACAGATGCTACTATTGCCCGAGGTGTAGATGAAGTTTTGATAGGTAAATGTTGTTTCTTCCTCTGAGCAGTATGTCGAGAAACTTCTTCTCCAGACTTATGTTCTCTATCATCCAATTGTCCAAATTCTGGTTGTTGCTGTCAAAGGGAAGTTTTTTCAAGATTGATGACTATAGGAATAAGAAACAGAAATGTCTACACATTATGTGTGTGTGTGTGTGAAATTGCTGTAAACTATTGGTAGAAGGGAACTAGAATTATATCTGGTTTCTGCTAAAAATAGAGGTGGAGTTAAATGACCTGAGCCTCTCCATAGTCTTCATTTCAGCTTTACTCCTCTCAAGGCTATCCTCCATAGCTTTCAACTTGGCTTCCTTCTCTGCTCCCTTAGAATTCCACTCTTCCTAAAGTTTTGCATCCCTCTTCTGCATATACATATCATAGAATTTCCCTGGAGAACCGCCCGTAGAACTATTTACTTCATCAGAAGAGTTCCTATCAGTTCCCTAAACGAACAATTATCAGACACTTGATCGACAAAAGCATTATCTAATACAGGATTACTGTAGGATGAAGTAGCTGATGGCCAACTTTGCATGTAACTATGCCCACTAATTCTGCTGATAGAATTGGATTGATTTCTGTTGAGTTGTCCCACATCGGAGGGATTTGAGGTCCTTGGTCTCCTTATATGGCTTGGGCAATCCTCACCTCATAAGCTAGCTTTTGGGGTTGAGTTTAGGCACAATGTTCAATCTTATCATGGTATCAGAGCCAGACCCATCCCAATTATTGTTACGATGTTGGGCCCCCATTTATGTTGTCTACGCTCCAGAGATCTGGGCGTGAGGGGGTGTTGAGTTGTCCCAGGATTTGAGGTCATTGGTCTCCTTATATAGCTTGGGCAATACTCACCTCATAAGCTAGCTTTTGGGGTTGAGTTAGGCCCAATGTCCATTTTTATCCAGGAGGAGTACGTAGTTTATGCTCGGCGAATAGCTTCTCGAGTTCATTTGCTTTGATTTTCAACTCATCGTTCAGTTCCTGGTTTCCTTTTGATTGCCGTACCTTTTGAAATTAGTCAAGTCCCAGTTCAGCCATATCAAAGTCAAATCCGATTCCTTTTGGACTTCGGTCTCGCTCGAGCAACAGAGGAAGACAATAGGATGACCCTCTTCTCGAACTATCTATAGATTTTTCAAATGCGACGAATAATATATAACATTGACGTATAATAATTGAGCTAAATCCTAAATTCACATATAATAATTGAGGAAATTAAATAGGCCGTGATTCAGGTTGATGAGGAGGAGTGTTAAATCTCCTCCTTATCAACAATGGTGACCCTTCTCCTGTTTTTAATTTTTCACAATTTCAACGCTCAATTTTCTGATACGTCGCAAAAGGGAGCTGAGAATGCAGGGAAGAGGTTTACTGACACGTTGAAGGATCTGATTGGTCGACGTAGAGGGGGTGTTGCTGTTATTGTGTTGAGAGGGATTCTCGGCAAGGTAGAATGGACCAATAATGTGGCTCCAATTAGTCGTTGATCCAGAGAAATGGGGACCTCGTTGATAGACATGTCCAATCCATAACAACAATATCGTATAATTCCAACTTCCAACGTCTATTCCCGCCACTTTGCATGGTTTATGGATATGCTTATAAATTGACAAAATATCTTAAACTATTTTTAAACTTGGCTTAAATTTTAATATTTTTTTCGAACTATGTCTCATCTTAGTCACTCCTCAATTTGGCGTTTTGAGAATCATTACCCCCTAGATGCTGATGTGACAAAAAGTATGGGTGCACTCATCTGTCTCGTGGATTTTTTTTGTCTATATGACATCTTTAAAAAAAATATTTTTTTACCTTTTTAAGAATATCACTTTTTAGATTATTTTTTTCAAATACAATTTATAATAAAACTTGGATAGAACTGCATTATTTAGGCTAAATATTTTTATTTGTCAAAAATAATAAAATTTAATTAATCGTTTTTTGAATTTAACCTGGAAATAAAGATTTATACAATTGAAATAAATAGTCAAGGCATCTAAAAAGTTATAAAAAATACATAGTTTGAAATTAACTATTTTTGCTATTATTATTTTATTGCTCTAAATTACGATGCTCTAATTTTTTTATTTTTTATTTGTACAATTCTACCCAAAAATATAAAAATAACAATTGAAATAAACAGTCATTGCATCAAAAGAAGAAATAGAAAGAGTATATAATTGCAAGAAATTGTAAGTGCAATTATATACTTTTTTATTTCTTCTTTTGATGCAATAACTATTTATTTCAACTTTGTATTTTTATTACTTTTTAGATACCTTGACTATTTATTTCAATAGTATAACTCTTTATTTTCAGGTCAAATACAAGAAAAGATTAACTAAAACTTTATTGGTTTTGGCCAAATAAAAATATTTAGCGTAAATAATGTAGTTATATCCAAGTTTTATTATAAATTTTATTTGATATTTTTTTAGAAAGTAATATTCTTAAAAAGGTAAAAAAATATTTTATTTTTAAAAAAAAGTCACATAGACAGAAAAATCCACGTGGCAGATAAGTGCATTCACATTTTTTGCCACATCAACGTCTATGGGG
This sequence comes from Nicotiana benthamiana, assembly GCA_034376525.1. Taxonomy (NCBI): domain Eukaryota; kingdom Viridiplantae; phylum Streptophyta; class Magnoliopsida; order Solanales; family Solanaceae; genus Nicotiana; species Nicotiana benthamiana. The sequence goes on from CM067331.1 coordinate 77,874,635, forward strand.
TAATGACCCTCAACAGGCAAAGTTGAGAGGGATAATTAAGACCGGGCATTGTTCAGGGAGGATACTAATAATCTGAGCCAAGTTTAGGGGTGATTTAAGGTATTTAACATTATAAATTTTTTGAAGGAGATGGAACTACATCGTATACGGGTGAAATGGGAAAGCCCGATTCCACACTCATTATGTCTTTACCATATAGCTTCGCCTCGAAAGGCCTCGAAGGCCGAGAGCACAGTTCGAGGTTTCGACCTCCAAGGGTTCTTTATACCCGACCTCTGGACAACACAAATCAACGGTTATCATGGATAAATGGGAAGTTCCCTAGGCATGTGGTTCAAACTAACAACACCTACAAGAAACAATATTAATCAGTACCAGACTACTAAATAGTTATACCAGCCACAACTCTTTTGTAAAAATGCATATGTGTTGTGTTGGAATTCCATCCTCCTATATAAAGGGGACAATTGTCACTTTGTAAAGGACACGACACATAACATACAACATTCAGTACAATAACATTCTCTGCTCTCTAACTTAAAAATGTTCTCCTTTTGTTCTATTACTTACTTGTATTTATTACTTATATTTATTGTATTATATTGGTTGTTCTTCATTTATTACTCATTATTGGCCATAAAGAGCCTTCACCAAAGCTCTCAAGACTGTTACCTCTTCATCGGCTATCCATAGCTTAGTATCAAGCTCGACCTCGAGGCCCCGTATAACCCGACTCGAGGCCCCGACTCGAGGCCACTCGATTTGTTTAAACATACTATTTTCAAGTTTTTATATTACTTTCTAATCTTATACTTAGTGTCTATTGCCTAACATATAGCATAAAACATATCACATATTTTTAGAATCACAAAATCAAATCTAATTGTAATTACCAATTTAGAGCTCAGGGAGAGGCGATTATCGAGATATTTTCATAGAGAACATTGGGGTAAGTATTCTTAACTTAATTTTGGTTAGATTACCCGAATCTATTACTATTTTTGGCATTAAATCTGTGAATTTAGTTGAAAAAGTTTGAAAACCCCTCTCGGGTAGATTTGAGGATTTGAGGGTCGAAATATTATTAGATTTGGATAATTTTGGTGTGGTTAGACTCGTAAGAGCATGAGGATTTTGAAAATGTAAATTTTACCTGATTCTAAGATGTGGGCCCAGAGGGTATTTTGGTAATTTTACCTATTTTCGCGTATTAGCTTCGAATTTATTTGTAGAATCAGTTACTTGAAGTGTCATTTACATTATGAAATTTAATTTAATAGATTTGGGCCATTTGGAATCGGGTACTCGTGGCAAGAACGTGTTTTCGGGCTGATTTGAGCCGGTTCGAGGTAAGTGACTTGTCTAAGCTTGGGGCGAGGGGGAACTCCCCCTTAGGATTTGGTGTTGTTGATATTTGAAATATCTTGTATGTGAGGTGACGAGTACGTACTTGTGCTAATTGCTAAAAATCCATTTTTATTAGGTAACAAAAATTGTGTTTCCTTTTCTGTTTATACTACTTGCGATTTAAGCCTGCTATTAGCTTAGGGAAGCATGTCTAATTGACTATATTGCTTATTTGCTCAAACTCTCTTATTTGGATTATGTGCAGCATGCTAGGTTAGAAATATCTGTTTTACCTTGAAATGAAATTTGGATTAAACTGAATATTCTTTGTGTTGCTGCTGTGTGTTTACTTTGGGACTACGGGGCTGTATCCCGGTAGACCCCCTACATGTTTACTTTGGGACTATGGATTATATTCCAGTAGATACCCATGTACATTTATCTTGGAACTATGGGATTACACCATGTAGATTCCCCTAGTGTTGCGTGTTTACATTTGGGGACTATGGATCGGGATTTTGGTAGATCCCCAGCGCACTATTAGTTGGACTACGGGATGACACCTGGGAGATCCACTGAATATTTACATTTGGGGGCTATAGTATGGTATCTTGGTTTCTGGATTTGTTGGATATTTACGTTTGGGTGCTACATGACGGTATCCTGGTAGATCCCCGGTTGTTATCTTTATGTTGAGTTGTACTCCTTTCGGTGATTATTTTGTCTATGTTATAGTTGTTATTGTTCTTTCTATCATGTGTTACTTATTAGTGTTGTACTTGATTATATTGTTTTATTCTATACTATTATACCTTGTATTTCATTTGACCTCAGTAGGGCCCTAACTTTCCTCGTCATTACCCCCACCCGAGGTTAGGCTTGGAACTTACTTGAGTACCATTGTGGTACTCATATCTTTTTTGCGCATGTTCTTCATGTGCAGATCCAGGTAATTCCATCCAGTCTTATGAACCATGAGGCGAGGCGCTTTTTTAGAGACTTCAAAGTATATTTTCCGCGTCCGCAAACTGAGGAGTCCCTTTCTTTTCCTTGTTGATAGACATATCTGCAGCTAGAGCTTTTATGAATCTCTTAGCTTGTGATTCATGGGGTTTCGGATTTTAGGAGTGTTAGGTTGAGATTCTTGTACTGTATATGCCAGGCGGTATTTTAAACACTATTTCATTATGTTATCTTGGTTTTTTATTATTTTCTTTCCGCAAATTATTTATTTTTCTACATTTGTTAGCCTTACCTAGTCGTAGAGACTAGGTACCGCCACGATAGTTCATGGAGGGCGAACTGGTTTCTTGACAATTACAATGGAATAAAACCCTCTATTTACAGGGAAAGAATAACTTAGCCATCAAATAATAATCCCAAGAATCTCTCTAAATATGGACATTCACCATAAATAGAATTATATTTATAACACTCCTCCTTTGAATGTCTATTCAACTGATAATGTCTCTCTTTAGAACCTTAACTAAAATAAAACCCAGCGGGAAAAAATTCTAGAGTAGGAAAAAGAGTATACATATCTACAATACGCTTTTTGGTTGCCTCGTTAAAAACCTTGCAAGGAAAATCCAGTGGGACAAAACCTTGTAAGATAAAAAGAGTGCAACGCGTATTAGCTCCCCCTGATGAGACCATTAATTCACATCTTTAAGCATTTGTATTCCAATCTTGTGCACTATCTTCAAAAGATCTTTGGTAGAGATTTGATAAATAAATCAGCCATATTAACTTGAGCAAATTTATTTCACCTAGAAATCATCATCCCTAGTAGATGTAATGTCTTCGTATGATCTTGTTGGAATGGTCAATTCAATATCTTCACATAGAGGTGAAAACTCTTGCAATAATATTATCATGCCCATAGTTATAGCAAGATACATTTGTGCACAAATTGCACTGAGGAAGTGGTACTTCAAGATCAAGAATTGCATATGCTTCAAGCAACTTAAATCCTTCATGAATTGTCATATAAGTTAAGTCATATAATAGACATTATTTATACATATATCAAGTTTTCATGTCATGTAGACAATAAGATATCGAAAACTGATTGCACATATCATTGACTTTATACTTTCAAGTGTTTGAGCTGCAGGTCCAAAACTACTTGTCTTTCATATGGAATCAATTCTATTTGAATTGTTTCTCGAGACTTAAGATCCTCATATATATATTTAATAGGGTTATAGATGTCGTCGGCGGACATCTTAGATCGGTTTCAACCTCTTTATTTTCATATAGACATAACATAGAGATCTCTTTATTTATATATTCATGTACCTGAATCTCTCATGAGATTTTATGAAGTGTTATGCCATGTGATCTTCTATATTACTTGCCCCATTTATTATGATCATTTTGATCATTTACTCGTCTTCTTTATCAAAAAGTTTATTTGAAACCAATTTGTCTATATGCTTTAGGCATATCAGAGACTTTGTCCTTCTAAGACTTAATAGGAGCATTTGCAATGAGAATATAGTTACTTTTTTAGGGCCAGCAAATGTGTCCAGCATACTTTGCAATATATTTTAGATGAATTATTTTTTATGAACTTCAAGTTCATATTATATTATTCGAGGGTATAGATGTACACATGATAATCCATTATACATAACCTTTTCTCAACTATTTATCTTGTCTCTCCTTCATGTTAGAAAAAATAACTTGCCTCCTCAATTTTGAGAACCCATCTTTGTGTGATATGTTGTTAATCAAAATATACACTACAAATCAATAATAATAAAATGGAATATTTGGTTTCTGACTCTGAACCATTGTGAGGGGATGTAATATACTTTGGTATATAACGTATATCAAATTGATATAGATAACTTTGTTCTCATAAGTAACTGTTTAGCTATTAAGTGAATGCACTCAATAAATCATTTTACTAAATCAATTGTGATGTAAACTAACTTATCAAGATGAACTATCTTGAAAAAATTCTGAAAATTATGCTCTAAACAAATTATTGAGCAAGTTACCTCGCAAATACCATGTCGTGGGTTGATAAATAATCGCACATGTAACCGTCTCATAGATGCATCTTATGTGATATACTTGGTAGGTGAATGGGCACATACTCACCTTTGATATTTCTAGTATTCATGGGATACAATCCCAATTTAGTTGGTCTATTAATTAATGAGAACAAGTAACATAAGATAATTTGTAAAGAACTTTCTAGTTCTTTAACAAATATCCACATGAATTCTCTTTTATTTTAGCACACCATACTTAAATTAACATGGCTAAACCAATTATGCCGATTGAATATATTATAGTATTGGTAAAGTTTAGATTTATACCATGACGTGTGCAATTGTCAATAAACACCAAATTTATTATTACATGGGTTTTTTATATCAATAAATATCCACTTTATTGTAGTATTATTTTATTTGTGTAGTATAAATTAAATAATAAAGTGGGTAACTTTTCACTTACATATTACCCGCTACAGTTGTAGTAATAGAATATATTTAATTTTTTCTTTATTTATAGTCTCAATTTAACCTACCGTTTTTGCAAAAACTTTAGAAACTCAATTGAGTTTCTTTGAGACCTACTACAACATAATGCCTTATTGATAATCAATTTTGTTCCTCCTCCAAAATAGTAATAATTGGCTCTTCTAAAGCTCTTAATTAATTTTATATCACCACATATTTATCAACAGACATATGGTGAATATCTCTTTGAAAGAGAAAGTTATATCATTATGGTTATGGTCAAAAATATATGCAAAATCTGTTTCTTATATTATCGTTGTCTTTTTAATAATTACAATGCCAAAATATTTTGGCGTACAATAGGTATGTGACCAATGACCATTCATACCATAATAATGACATTATTTTCTTATATCATCTCAAACCTCCTTCTAGAGGTGAGTGTGGTATATTCACTACCACTAGCACGTTTATATTCTTCCAAGAATGAATACGTATTCATAAATTAGATTTTATCACATGGCATCACGAATGGACCATAATCATCTATATGTGCTTTACAAAATCTCATGTCAAATCGATGACAAATATTACTTTCACAAAGTGAAGAATTATTTTGAGAATCCATATCATTCGCATTCGTCTATTGCCACGTTCATATCCGTTGATACATTTGTAGTAGTAATTTTATCTTCTTTCAGGCTTATCACATATTGCTATCACATTCTCTTGGGGGAATAGGAATGGAGCAAATTAAATGGGACATGTTTCCTCTTTTTGTGTCCATAACCATACATGAATTTGATCAAGGCAAGACATAAAAATTTTACCACTTTGGGTGGTTATAATTTCTTTCAAACTCGGTTAGAGTTACTCTGCTTGTATTTAAAATTAAATTATAGAATGTCAATAATTTAAAAGAGAAAAATAAAGTAAATACTTACCTTAAATTCATTATTTAATCATGAAGGAAGTTCATGGAATAATTTACAATCGCTATGCTCAATCTCAAAGCTTCTACTCAATTGGCTAGAGTCTCGTGCTGATAACATGTCATGAAACAGTAAAAGTAGAAGAACAATATTGCAGAGAAAGAGAGAGGGAATTCTTATTGAATTTTGGGATGAATTACAATAGAATAAAACATTCTATTTATAGGAAAAAAGTGACTTAACTACCAAGTAATATTCCTTAGAATCTCTCTAAATATAGACATTCACCATAAATAAAATTCTATTTATAACAGTTTTCAATATTTTTCTTTTAATTTCCCTTTGCCTTCCCTAATTTTCAGTAGAAGAAAAAATTAACTTTTGTTCAATAAACCTTCTGCGCTTCTTAGGTTTTTCTTTAAAAATGTCAACTAATTTAATTTTAAAAGTGCAAGGATAAAATTCGTCATACGTATCAAGAATTATTGCAACGTACATTCATGCAAGTAATTAACTCACAATCAACATGTATTTCTCTCTTTAACTACACATTACTCAAACTTAATTTAATAGAAGTACTATTCAACAAGGGTTATAGTGAAGTAGTTAATAATTTATGGAGAACTTTTCAGAGCTGACTATTATTTAAATATTTATTGTCGGACGTAGTTATAATTTAGCTAATTACATCCCGCAGCTACTAATTGTTTGTCATGGAATGTATGTCGTTGCATTCAATTCGGTTATATATACTTTATTCAATTCGAATATATCGTTCTTATATATATTATATTATATTTAATTTTACTGTATTGAATTCATTTGTATTCAAACAACTTAAAATCAAGAAATATGGTGTATGTCATTATATTCAATTTGGCTGTATATATTGTATTCAATTCATCTATATTTATTTTTAACTATTTTACAATGTATTCAGTTTCGTATTCAAAGAGCAAAAAATAATTACAGTAATATTCGGTTGTATTCGATGTATCCATTTGTAGCTAGTGTGACGCTATATTCACTTTATTGTATTTAATTCGGTTGTACTCAAATAACAAAAATATAAAAAATACAGAGATCTGCCATAAAAATTACCTTCAAAATACATAAATACATGCGAAAATACAAAAAAATTATATTTGAATTAAAATATAGAAAATACACTCAAATTTGAAAGTATTTGTACAAATACAATGAATTTATATCATTGTATGTGACTCTATAGCAAAGAAGAAGAAAATTCATTGCAAATGGCATCTTCCGGCCAAGCAAAATATTGTATATATTGTATTAAAACTAAAAGCAAAAACCCGGCCAAATATGAGTATACACTATCATATTATATCTATCAAAATCTATTCAGATGAATGCACTCATATGTGAGATACAAAGAAGGAAAAGAAGCCATGGATTCTGATAACTCCATTAGATCAAGATTTACTGACGCCTCTAATCTTCTTCCTCTATTTCGTTCACCGCTAGTAGTGGACCCATTGCGACTTCGTGATTTTTAGATTTAGATCTGACAATGGAAAGAGAGAGAGAGAGAGGTGACTATTTTGTTGGGATCCGATAAAGCTCCACCTGAGAAGATGACTGGGGACGACGGAGTTAGATGGCGGCCTAGCTGAGGGCGAAGAGAGAGGAAAAAGGAGAGAGAGTTGATGGAGAAGAGATTTAGTATTTGATGCAGTGGCATAACCCTATGTATTTGGCATAGCTATGATAGGTAACAACTTGTTTGAATGGTTGTTGTCCATTGTATCATATCCTATTATTATCCAAAATAATTTTTGTTTTGATTATTTAGTTAAAATTGGTTGTATTGTATTGTTAAAATTATTGTTTCGGGATAATAAAAAGTCCTATTTTTTAAAACAATCAATTTGATGTGATGGAATTGTTTTCTATTTTTCTTTCCAATTATGCCATAACTTATTATTTTATAATTCTATTTTATCATTTATTTTTTTGTTATTTAATTCAAATTTCCTAACTTATAACCTACGTCTTCAATTTTTTTGCCCTTCAACCGCTTTCAACTCCAACGTCTGATATAGGTTTTGCCTCTTTTTTTGTTCTTTCCTCTATTTTGATTTTTAACTCCAATTCTAATTATTTTATCTCCAATTAGTTTGTATAATATGATTGTTAATTTCAAAATTAATTATTTTATGTATAATTCTTGATAATATCTAAAACAATTGAGAGTATTTGGTAAACTTATAAGTTATTTAATTACTTTACGTGTAATTCTTGATAATGATTAAAAAAATTAAGGGTATATTAGTAACTTAGACTAATCAGTTACAGTATACAGGATACAATCAAACCAAACAGCAGAACATGATTTGACAATGACAATACAATCTATCCAAACATTATATTTATAAAACGATACAATATAATACAATATATTACCGTAATTACAATGATCCAAATAGAGAGTAAATTGAAAATTCTTTGTAGCTATGAAAAGTAATTAAATAAAAATGGTAGTTATCATTAATAAATAGATCTTAAATTTAACTATGACAAGTAAAATTTTATACTCTTTAATCCTTAGTTCGAACCCTAGATATGGAATTACTTTTATTAGGGAGCGGTGGCTTTACCTCACAATGTGGAATTTTCTGGCACGAATTGAATATGTATTTATTCAAGCCCAATGCAGGGACTAGACATCAAATGGAAACGAAAAAAAAAATCTGATGGCGGAACCAGCCTTATAGCTATAGGTACGGCAGAATCAAATAATTGTGTCTCAAACTCTATATTTATATTAAAAATTTATTAAATAGGTATTTAGAACCCGAAAGAAACATGGTTCGTACATAACCCATAAACTAAAAACTAGCTCCGCCTTTGAACTGTGCTCCTATATACATAATATCGACTATGAGAATGTGAATGTAACTCGATTTTTAGAACACGAAAATGTCTGGCCACGCTGCCTGTAATCCTCCGACGGAAGTGTAGTTTCACTACACCGTCCACCGGCCTCTCGACGTTGCCGCATTAAGATGCACAGTTTCTTAGTGTAAATCTCAATCTTTTTCATTTCATCTAAGTATATCTGTATATTCCTACAGTCCACACTGCAGAAACCTAGCTCACCCCTGCATTTTAGTATTCAATATCAAAATTTACCAATACTATGGTGTGTGTGTGTGTGGTGGGGGGGGGGGGGGGGGAGGGGATAATGTACTGCTGATCTTTACCTTTACATGTACACTTCTTTGTCAAGGCTGAGTTTTGTTGCAGAAGAAACAAGATTTGAGAAAGCAATCATAGTGAAGATCAGTACGGCCATTTGAGAAAGCTAGGAATTGAATATGTATTTATTCAAGCCCAATGCAGGGACTAGACATCAAATGGAAACGAAAAAAAAAATCTGATGGCGGAACCAGCCTTATAGCTATAGGTACGGCAGAATCAAATAATTGTGTCTCAAACTCTATATTTATATTAAAAATTTATTAAATAGGTATTTAGAACCCGAAAGAAACATGGTTCGTACATAACCCATAAACTAAAAACTAGCTCCGCCTTTGAACTGTGCTCCTATATACATAATATCGACTATGAGAATGTGAATGTAACTCGATTTTTAGAACACGAAAATGTCTGGCCACGCTGCCTGTAATCCTCCGACGGAAGTGTAGTTTCACTACACCGTCCACCGGCCTCTCGACGTTGCCGCATTAAGATGCACAGTTTCTTAGTGTAAATCTCAATCTTTTTCATTTCATCTAAGTATATCTGTATATTCCTACAGTCCACACTGCAGAAACCTAGCTCACCCCTGCATTTTAGTATTCAATATCAAAATTTACCAATACTATGGTGTGTGTGTGTGTGGTGGGGGGGGGGGGGGGGGGGGGGGGGTTAATGTACTGCTGATCTTTACCTTTACATGTACACTTCTTTGTCAAGGCTGAGTTTTGTTGCAGAAGAAACAAGATTTGAGAAAGCAATCATAGTGAAGATCAGTACGGCCATTTGAGAAAGCTAGGAATTGAATATGTTCTACTTCTTTCAATTTTGCAAAGCCCATTTGATGGTAGAAGAAAGCAGAAGTAAACTTAGCACACACAAGCTCAGTACGTAGTAGACAAAAAAGAGGGAGATATGTACATATATAACGTGATTCTAAGGGAATTGTCCTCATTTTTCTAATGTCTGAATTGTTGTTACCTACCTAGTCCTTTCATATATTAATTATATGGCCCCGCCACGTCGGACTAAATAGTAAATAAACTATTGTTTTCATTTACCGTAAATTTTGCACGCCCTTAAAAAATAATAGTATAAGAAGTGCACATTATATCATATTACGCGTAATAATGATAATATTTTGACAAGTCTTGTGAAATGATTACTGATAATAAGGGTAAAACAATAATTAAATATGTTTTTCTCTTAATTTGTTAAAAATAATAAGTAAAAGGAAAATATATTTTTAGTATAATGAATAAGTAAAAGTAAATGAAATACGTACTAGCTTTTGTTTCCATTTGGTTTTGTTATTTAAACTTAGGATAGTGTGCTTGCATCGCGAAAATATCAATAATCTGCTGATTATGCAATAAACCAAACGTAAAATTAAAAAATTATTTTGATGCTATTTCTGAATTTGTTAGTTTTATTTTAAATTAAACTCTTGAAGATTCTATGTTCTTATTCACATAAAAAAACAGTACTTAAAATCACGTCATACAGAGTAACAACAACATGTCATATAGAGTAGAATGAAGGAAATATTTACCGTCAAACTCCTCTTTAATAACAACATGTCATATAGATTAGAGTGAAGGAATATTTACCGTCAAACTCCTCTTTAATTTTTTTTTTTTGGGGTTTTTCTCCTGGTATTTGGTGCTCATATTGAGGTTCGATAAAATTTAAATTCGCGTCAAGAAATTTCATATTGAGGGATAAAGCGCTTCTTAACAAAAACGATTTCATATTCAAGAACTCGAACCCGAAACTTCTAATTAAAGATAAATGAGTACTTACCACTCAATCATAACTCTTATTTGGTCTCTTTAATAACTATAATAAACAAGTTTCTTTATATATATTCTTTATAATAGTTTTATATTTGTTCTTTATAATAATATTTTACTATACCAGTAAAAAATATTCAGTACTAACAATATTATTATTGAGAAGTTGATAGATTAACGTACAATATGGGGTCTTTAGTAAGTGGAATGTGAGACTGTGGATGAAAGTACAGGAAGCGGGTTACGCGTTACGATTAATATCTTCTCATCTATTAATTGGTGAATATGACTGCTGAGCGTTATTAGTCGAGTTTTTCCGAAACATGGAGAGAGTTAATATAATACCAGCAAACCAATCTGATTTTAACATAACATAACGTATTGCTACCTATAAACACTATCCACAATCCAAATAATTTATTTTTCTATTCCTATTTTTTTTCTTTTTTGATAAGCTTTCTCTATGACTACTAGTAATTAGGATTAAGGGTTAATCAGTTCAACAAAAAAATAAGAACCGGGAAATTCATGTCAGTACTATAACTTCCAATTTTTATGTGGCTATCTTGACAAGAATAAAACAAAGCATGATACCTTAAATTAAGGGTGTGCATTCAAATATGTTTATCGATAAATCGAATCAATTATTTGTTATCGGTTTATCCATATCTATTTATTGATTTCGATTTCGATTTCGATATTTTCCTTATCGAATTATTGATTTTGATTTTGATTTTTCCTCTTCTGATATCGATTTATCAATAAACAGATAAGATATACTAAAAAGACAAGTATACCCTTATTCTATAATACTACCCTTTCTTTCACTTAAGTCCCTACCGGCTAACCCTATTATTTCCTCCTTTCTTCAGCGCAGCTTCTCTTCAATCTTCAGTGAGTCTTCAGCGTTTTCTTTCAAAATATAAACCTAGCTCTGTTCTATCGCGACTCGCCACCGTCAAATCTAGATCTGGTCTATCGAAAAGTAAGTCGCCGTTGATTATCGTTGTTTCTGGTACTCTTAATTTCTTTCTGCAACTTTTTCATTTCTCTTCTATTTGAAGGAATGCTTTCTGTACAAAATTTTTCTGTTTCGTTATTATTGGTAATAAAGACTCTAATCTGTTTCGTTATTTTTGGTTATTTGTTTCATGTTTCGTTATTATCTTTTGTTATCTGTTTCTTTATCTTTCTGTGGTAAATTTTTTTGCGTAAATCTTTTGTCACGCCCCAACCTCGGGAGGCCGACCGGCGCTCAATCGAGTGAATCCAACTAAGCAAGCCTTATCAAGCACTTCCTACCCGACTCAATATAAACAGGGAAACCATGCTTTTATTTATTTAGACAAGTGAAGATAGTTCACTCTAAATTACAAAACTTAAATCGTGGTCAAAGTTAATTTCTGAAATTCCCATAAAATTATAATTATAGATAACTTGAGTTTATAATCACAACATCGTTTATGGACCCCTCAACACCAGTACGTAACCCACACATGCATCGACGGAGCCTCTAAGGATACAAAAGATAAGTATGACGATGCTGGCAACAAGATCCCGGCTATACCTCAAAAGTGAAAGTCCACAACAATAAAAGATATAAAATACAACCCCTTGAAAGGGAAAGGGGCTCACTAAGACTTGAGAAGAAGGTAATTCGCTACGCGTGATCGGTACTATCTGAAATTGAGCCACCTACATTCATTTAAAAAGGTAGTGCCCCGGGCAAAAGGGACATTAGTACCATGAAATAGTACTAATTTGTATAACTAAACACCGTTTTACTTGAAAGAACTATCAAGCATGAACAAGGAAATCACAAGAGTAAATCAAAGGTTTTAACCGGACACCACATCATCAAATAAACGAACCGTATAATCTTTCACATAATTTCCATAACTAGGTTTGGGGCATTTCTTTCATATGTTTATTACTGTACTCACTACCACTGCTATCTTGAGCGGAGTCTGATCACGACCTGATCGGCTAGGTTGCCTCATTTGAGGCATATATCTCAAACACCATTTCATTTCCCTTTTTTTGGAATTCAATATTAGCACATTACCGCCATGTGTGCGGCATGGTATTCGATCACGGTATGATCGGCTAGGCCACCTTACCCGGGCGTTGTTCCTTTCTCATTGATCATCTCATTTGAATCTTTGTTTCACATAACTCATATCAATTCATTGGCACTTAGGGCCACAATTATCACATCGTTCCATTTTACATATCCATCATACAATTTCATGGTCATAGGAACACACAAGCAATTCAAGTTTCAAGCACAGGTAAGTTTCCACATAGTTAGCATGACAATTTCAGTTTTAATCTTGGCTTATAGCCTAAGAATTTCAACACATGATTCGTATTCTTCACACTTCTCTAAATATCAAGAAAAGTATATTACTCACATTGAGGCACATCCTTCATTCATATATGTATATAATTGCAAATCAATTAATGTGAAATAACAATCAATACATCAACCAATTCGAGTCTTACCACACCTGCAGAAATGCCAACGGAGCTCAATTTATAATAAATGGGAGTTTTAGCTATACATACCTCAATATAGCTCTCCTTAATCTTTACAAAATTCCGAAACTCTTACCACTTCGATCTATTGTGTAAGAATTACAAATTGAACCGAGAATTAGAGACGAAATTGAGATTCTAGCTTGTTTGAGCATATTATCAAATACTATTGGTGCATTGGTGATCTTAGGTCCATTTTGAGAGAAATTTCTATCATTCTATACCCCAATAGCTTTCTTGTTAGTTCAATACCACCCAATACTCCATGGTTTGATATGCATGCAAGAAATCCATTCTTATACCCATGAATTACCTCACTAATGACCCTTTATAGCTAAGTATAAAATAAGAGCTAAGGTGATGAAGTTTTTCCTTTTGGGATGAAGATTTAGGTGCCTTCACTTGATTACCTTCAATGTTTTAGCAAGATTTTGGAGTAATTTTTATGAGAAGCACTTTCCCTCTCTTAGACCCCTCTCTCTTACTCTAGAAGCATCAAGAAAAATGCTCAAAATGAGCTGTAACACCAAATATAATGATAGGGATCGGGCTTAAAATTTAGAAAATTGGAGCCCCTAGTCAGATCGGCGATCACAAAGTGGACATGCGGTCCATAGAATGGACCATAAAATGGTCCCCAAAAACTGGACACACTGACTGAGTTTGTGGCAGAAATGCGCCCAGCATTCACATTTTGCGGTCCCATAACGCACTACTGAACTATCCTTCAAAAAATCCCAAGAAAATTACGCGACGACTATGCTGCATTTCAGTTATGCGATCGCATAATTGACCGCATAGTTGACTTTAAATTAGGCCAACACACTGACTTGCTTTGCAGTGACTATGCGGTTCCTATACCTGATACGCGACCACATTCTCAACCGCAGAATCTTACTTTCTGGAAAACATTATTTCTTGACGTCTTAATGCAGTGATCAACCCAAAAGGTACGAAGAAATTTTTTTGTTTTTTGAATTTCTAACACTTGACCATAACTCGACACTACAAGATTCGGGTTCTGAGTGGAAATTTTCATGGGGCCTCACATCCTCCCCCACTTAAGATCATTCATCCTCGAATGAGGATCTACGACCTCATATTTTCACAACCCGAAACATATCCACAGCCCTAAATTTTGTTAACTCCCTAAATCTCCAAATTTTGCCAGAGTCTCCTTTGTATCTAGGCCTTATCCACCTATCAGAGAGCCCTAGAAACATATCCTAACAACATAAACATATTCGAGATACATAATATAGCTTGTACAACATAAATCATGGCCGTATAGGTAACATGTTAGCAAAAGAGGACAGTTTTACATAGATCAAGCCAAAAGATAAGAGTTCATATGAGCTAATTGCATAAAGGTTATTACATGACTATTCAAAAAAAAAGGTGGATACTTCTTTTTCATCTCATCCTCGACTTCCCAAGTGGCTTCCTTAACTTGTTGGTTCCGCCATAACACTTTCACGGATGTAATTTCCTTATTTCTCAATTTCTGAACTTTCCTATCAAGAATGGCAACTGGAACTTCTTTATACGACAACTCTTCATTAACCTAAATAGTCTCAACTGGCACAATAGTGGACGGATCTCCCATTACCTTTCTCAACATAGACACATGAAAGACCGATGTACCAATGACATCTCGGGTGGCAGCTCGAGCTTATAGGCCAGCTGACCAATTCTGAGAATGATTATGTATGGTCCGACGTACCTAAGACTCAATTTTTCCTTCCTTCCAAACCGCATGATACCCTTCATAGGGGAAACCTTCAAAAATACTCAATTTTCTTTTTTGAACTCTAAGTGTCTGCGACGAACATCTGAGTAAGACTTTTGGTGACTCTAAGTAGTTTTCAACATTTCCTTAATGATCTTGACTTTCTCCATGGCCTAATGCACAAGGTCTGGCCCTATCAATTCTGCTTCTCCAATCTCAAACCACCCAATGGAAGACCTACATCTCCTACCATACAGTGCCTCAAACAGTTCCTCTGGATACTAGAATGAAAGCTATTATTTTAAGAAAATTATGTGAGTGGCAAATGGCCATCCCAACTACCCTTGAAACAAAGAGTACAAGCACGCAACATGGCCTCAAGTGTCTGAATAGTTCGCTCTGTTTGCCCATCAGTTTGAGGATGAAAAGTTGTGCTAAGATTTACCTACGTACCCAAACCTTGTTGAAACTTCTTCCAAAATTTGGCTTTGAACTGAGGCACTTGATCTGAAATGATAGAGACTGGAGTGTCATGCAACCTGACTATTTTTCTGATATTAATTTGAGCATATTGTTCTACTGTGTCAGTATATTTAACTGGCAAGAAATGTGTTGATTTCATGAGTCGGTCCACGATCACCCAAATTGTGTCAACTTGCGCGGAGTGTGCGTCAACCCTACCACAAAATCCATGTTAATCATCTCCCATTTCCACATTGGGATTTCTATGCTTTGAGCCAATCCACCAAGCCTTTGATGTCTGGCCTTCACTTGCTGGCAATTCGAACATTTTCCACAAAGTCCGCCATGTCCTTCTTCATGTTGTTCCACCAATGGATTTCCTTGAGATCATGATACATTTTCGTAGAACTTGGGTGCATGGAATACCTAGAAGTGTGAGATTCTGCCATGATCCTTTCTCAAAGACCATCAATATCGGGAACACATATAAGGTCTTGGATACCATAGGGTACCATCATTCATGCCAAAGGAAAAAGCTGCGGTATTGTGTTTATGAATCCCCTCCTTCAGTTGTACTAACAACGGATCATTGAATTGCTTCTCTTTCACCTCCTCCACAAGTGATGATTCAGGATTATTTACCCCTCCTTCATTAGAGTCTGTAACACGAACTCCCAAACGAGCCAACTGGTAAACCTCCCTAGCTAATGGCCTATGATATGCCTCTAAATAAGCCAAACTCCCCATAGATTTTTGACTAAGTGCATCTTCCACGACATTAGGCTTTCCCGGGTGATAGAGAATATCAATGTCATAGTCCTTGAGTAACTCTAGCCATCTCTTTGCCTCAGATTCAACTCCTTCTGCTTGAAAATATATTAAAGGCTCTTATGATTCGTGAATAAATCCATATGAACTCTATACAAATAATATCGCCAAATCTTTAGCATAAATACTACTACCAGCAGCTCTAGGTCATGAGTTGGATTTTCTTCTCATGATTCTTGAGTTTCCAAGAAGCATAGGGTATAACCTTGTCGTGTTGCATTAAAACACACCCAAGCCCGGTTCTCGAAGTATCGCAATACACCATAAATATCCATGTACCCTCTGGCAGGGCTAACATTGGTGTTGTCTTCAACCTTGATTTCAATTATTGGAAACTCTTTTCACAAGCATCAGACCATTGGAATTTAACTGATTTCTGCGTCGATTTAGTCAACAGAAAGGCAAGGGTAGAGAACCCTTCCACAAATTTCCTATAGACCCAGCCAAACCCAAGAAACTGCGAATCTCTGTTGTAGTATTAGGTCTAGGCCAATTCTTCATTGGTGCAATCTTTTGAGGATCAATCATAATTCTTTCCTCAGAAATGACATGACTCAAGAACACGACAGATTCAAGCCAAAATTCACATTTCGAAAATTTTTCATTCAATTAATGTTGCTGAAGGGTCTGCAGAACTGCCCTAAGATGGTCAGCATAATCCTCCCAACTTCGGGAATACACAAGAATATCTTCAATGAACACTATCACAAAGGAGTCTAGAAAAGGTTTCAAGACTCAATTCATAAGATCCATGAAGGCCGCCAAGGCATTTGTTAGCCGAAAAGACATTACCGAAAATACAAAGTGTCCATACCGAGTTCTGAAAGCTTTTTTTGGAATATCTTTGCTCCCTTATCTTCAATTGATGATACCCAAACCGCAAGTCAATCTTTGAAAAACATGCAGCACCTTGCAATTGATCAAACAAGTCATCTACTCTTGGTAGAGGGTATTGTTCCTATGAACTTGTTGAGTTTCCGGTAGTCAATACACATTCATAGCGGTTCATATTTCTTTCTTACAAACAAAACCAGTACGCCCCATAGCGAAACACTCAGCCGGATAAAACCCTTATCTAGCAAATCCTTCAATTGCTCATTTAGCTCTTTCAATTCTACCGGTGCCATTCTGTAAGGTGGAATTGATATAGGTTGTGTTCCAAGCATCATAATCAATCTCCCTACCTAGTGAAACACCAGGGAGCTAATCTGCAAAGACATATGGAAATTCATTCACAACTGGTACAGAATCAAGGCTAAGTGCCTCGGCATTGGTGTTTGTAGCCCGAACTAAATGATAGATACAGCCCTTCTTGATCAATTTCACGGCCTTAAGGTAGGAAAAAAACTGACCTCTAGGCACTACATTATCTCCCTTCCACGCAACAATAGGCTCATTTGGAAATTCAAGCCTCACGGTTCTAGTCTGACAATCAAGCTTGGCAAAACATGAATAACGCCAATCTATTCCCATTATTACATCAAAGTCGACCATCTCTAACTCAATAAGATCGTTCGTGGTATCCCTATCCCACATTGTAACAACACAACCTCTATAAATGCGAGCAGCCGTAATTGACTCACCAGCTACCAAGAATAGCTCATGAAGCTGATCTGGTTCAATCCTGAATCCCATGGATACAAAAGGGGTAACATAGGACAAGGTGGTATTGGGGTCAACTAGTGCATACACATCATGAGATTGGACAATCAGAATACCTATAACAATATCTGGAGAACCCTCTATAGTCTGGCGGCCACTCATAGTTTAGAACTGGCTGGGTCCTCCTAAACTCTAAGGACCACCCCTAGTTGCACCACGCCCTGCAGGTGCTAGGATACCTCGAGCTGGAGAGGGGGGCTAAAGATATAGCGATTGCTGGACTGGATGGTTGAGCTGTGCTCATACCCGCTCCCTGGCGAGATACACGACAATATCTCTGGATATGACCCATCATCCCACATCCATAGCATATAGGTAACTCCATATAGCAAATCGCTGAGTGCTTTTTCCCGAAATTAGGGCATGGGGAACTTTGTTGCTGCTAGAACCTTTCTCCTAATCGAACCCGCTGATGGGATCCCCTGTTGCCCTGACCGAGCCTGAAACGACTCCACTGCTGCTGGCTGGGCCCTGACGGCGGTGCACTGACTGAAAACTGGCAATAGACTAGGAAGGCCCTAATGATCCTCCCCTAAAAGCTGATCTTACCCCGCCTAGTAAGTCCCTCATGCAGCCGGTAGATCGGGCCTTGCTGTTACCTTCTCTCTCCATTTTGTTCTTCAATTTACGGCTCTCTATGGTCAGAGTAAATGCAATCATCTTCCCATAATTCATGTCAGAATTCAATGCAGCTGTAGAAGCCTCATTAATGGTCAAAGAATTAAGGCTCTGAACAAACAGACGCACCCTAGCCTCCGTTGTAGACAACATATGAATGGCATACTTGGACAAATGAGCAAACTCACTGTAGTACTCCTACACGCTTCTGTTACCTTGTCTAAAATTTTCAAACTCTACTGTACGAGTTGCCCTTGTCTCAGCGGGCAGAAAATGGTTGATAAATGTATCAACGAACTCGCTCCACGTCACCAGAGGGCGACCTCCTCACGGAAATCCTCCTACAACTCAAACCATGAATAGGCCACCCCTTTCAGATAGTACGCATCCAACTCTACTCTCTCTGTCTCAGACGCACGCATAACCCTGAGGGTCTTGTGCATCTTATCAATAAAATCCTAAGGGTCTTCTTCTGGATTGGCACTTGTAAATACCGGAGGGCCTAATTGAAGGAACCTATTCACCCTGGAACTAGCAGAATCCCTTTCTAGCTGGATGAACTGAGCGCAACATTTGATCTCTGATCCTTAGAGGCCGCTAGCTGGGTTAACATCTGAATAGCTCCCCTAAGATCCCTATTAGAAATGCTAGAACCGAAAGTTGGGGTTGGAGGCGAGACAGAAGTATCAACGGGAGGGATAGTGGTACCCTCCACAGGTGTAGGAACTGGGGTATTCTGCTCTAGAATAGAAGAATCAGGCAAAGTAATAGCAGGGCGACTGCCCTTACGCGCAACATCAATCAGTGAATCATCAGCCACTCCTAAGGTGGCATTGGTTTCTTGGCCAATTCTCACTTTCTTCTTAGGTGCCATTTACTGAAAGACAGAAAAATGAACTTAATTAGAGAGGGAATGGTTTCACCATACGATCCATAATATCAAATAAGGGTGTTATTCCTAAATGCCCAAGTATCCTCCAACTTATAGATATGGTCGACTACACACCGTAGAAGGACTCTACTAGACACGGCTCCGAGACATCCTAGGACACTTCAAAACTTTAGGTTTTGATACCAAGTTTGTCACGCCCAACCTCGGGAGGCGCAACCGGCGCTCAATCGAATGAACCCAACTGAGCAAGCTTATCAAGCACTTCCTTCCCAACTCAATATGAATAGGGAACCATGCTTTCATTTATTTAGATAAGTGAAGATAGTACATTCAACAATGATAGTTCATTCTAAATTACAATCTTAAACCATAGTTAATGTAAGTTTCTGAAATTCCTATAAAGTTACAATTATCGATAACATGAGTTTATAATTACAACATAGTTCGTGGACTCCTTAACAACCGTACATAACCCACACATGCATCTACGGAGCCTCTAAGGATACAAAAGATAAGTATGAGGATGTCGGCAACAAGGGACCGTTATACCTCAAAAGTGGAAGTCCACAACAACAAAAGATATACAATACAAGCCCTTGAAGGAGAAAGAGGCTCACAAAGACTTGAGAAGAAGGTAATTCGCTACGCGCGATCGAAAATATCTACAATGGAGCCACCTACACTTATTTAAAAATGTAGCGGCCCCGGCAAAAGAAACGTTAGTACCACTGAATAGTACTAGTATGTATAACTAAACACAGTTTTACTAGAAAGAACTATCAAGCATGAACAAGGAAATCACAAGAGTAATCAAAGGTTTTAACCGGACACCACATCATCAAATAAACAAACCACATAATTTTTCACATAATTTCCTTAACTAGGTTTCAGGCATTTCTTATATATGTTCACCATTGTCCTCAATACCACCCCTATCTTGAACGGAGTCTGGTCACAACCTGATTGGCTAGGCTGCCTCATTTGAGGTATATATCTCAAGCACCCTTTAATTTCCCTATTTTTTCGGAATTCAATGTTAGCACATTACTACCATGTGCGTGGTATGGTGTCCGATCATGACCCGATAGGCCAGGCCACCTTACGTAGACATTGCTTTTTCTCATTGATCATCTCATTTGAATATTTGTTTCACATAGCTCATATCAATTCATTGGCACTTAGGGCCACAGTTATCACATTGTTCCATTTTCAATATTTATCTTTCAATTTGATGGTCATAGGCACACACAAGCAATTTAAGTTGCAAGCATAGGTAAGTTTCCACATAGTTAGCATGACAATCTCGGTTTTAATCTTGGCTTATAGCCTAAGTATTTCAACACATGATTCATATTGTCACACTTCTCTAAATATCAAGAATAGTATATTACTCACATTGAGACACATCTTTCATGCATATATGTATATAATTGCAAATCAATTAATGTGAACTAGCAATCAATACATCAATTAATTCAAGTCTTACCACACATATGGAAATGCCAACGGAGCTCAATTTCTAATAAAAGGGGGTTTTAGCCATACATACCTCAATATAGCTCTCCTTAATCTTTACAAAATTTCATAAATCTTAGCACTTCTATCTATTGTGTAAGAATTACAAATTGAATCGAGAATTAGAGACGAGATTGAGATTCTAGCTTGTTTGAGCATATTATCAAACAATATGGGTGCATTGTGATCTTAGGTCCTTTTTGAGAGAAATTTCTATCATTCTATACCCCAATAGCTTTCTTGATAGTTCAATACCTCCCAATACTCCATGGTGTTATATGCATTCAAGAAATCCATTATTATACCCATGAATTACCTCGCTAATGACCCCTTATAGCTAAGTATAAAACTAAGAGCTGAGGTGATGAAGTCTTGCCTTTTGGGATGAAAATTTAGGTGTCTTCACTTGATTACCTTCAATATTTTAGAAATGTTTTTTAGTAATTTTGATGAGAAGCATTTTCCCTCTCTCAGACCCCTGTATCTTACTCTAGAAGCATCTGAAAAAATTCTCAAAATGAGCTATTACTGCGAATATAAAGATAGGGGGTCGGGTTTAAAATTTAGAAAGTCAGATCCGCGATCACATTTGCGAAAGCAAAATCGACATGTGGTACGCAGAATGCACCGCAAATGCTCCTCAAAAATTGGACACACTGACTGAGTTTGCGGTAGAAATGTTGTCCGCATTTTGGTTATGCAATTGCATAATTGACCGCATAGTTGACTTCAAATTTGACCAATACACTGACTCGATTTGCAGAAATTATGCGGTTTGCATACCTGATATGCGACCGTATTCTCGACCACAGAATCACACTTTTCTGAAAAACATTATTTCTTGACTTCTTAATGCAATGATTAACCCAAAAGGTCTGATTTTTTTTGAATTTCTAAAACCTGACCCTAACTCGGCACTATGAGATTCGGGTTCTAAGTGAAAATTTTCACGGTGCCTCACATCTTTACATTGTGAATGCAATTTACCAACTTAATTCATATGATTTATAATATATTATCCTTACTATAGATTTTGAACAACAAGTTTTTTTATTCCTTTTTATTGATTTTTTTGTCGTTCTAGATTGTAAAGTTTTCTTGTAGAGTTACTAATTTGCTATTTATTCTGCTAATAAATTAATTATTGCACACATTGAGAGTATATCAATAGTTGAGAATATGTTAAGAGCATACAGGAAAGACCAAAAAAAGCTGCATTAAAGAATTATACATTTCCTCCAATATGATTTTTCAGTAGATCTATTGCAGATATATGAATTTCGTTTGTGTAAATGAACTCAAGCTATTTTTTCCTAGTAATTTGATAAGGAACTTATTTAAATTGATTTCTTTTCGGCCATAATTTTCAAGTCAAGAGTGAGGAGTGTTGATTTTTTCTTGCTTTGCACTTTTGATTGATTCAACTCGTTTAAGACTATAAATTACATTCTTCAAATTCACTTCATATGGCTGAAAATGAGAAAATTGATCAAATAGTTGATGAAAGTAGAGGTTCTGAGTCTACTGCTGCAACTACTCACTCGACATTTACAAAACAAAGGAAAAAAAGATCTCGGACATTGGATTTTTTTGAAAAAAAGTTGATGCTAAAGGAAATAATAAATATGCATGTAGGTTTTATGGACAAGAATATTTTGAGAAAAAAGGCAAAAGTACGATACAAATGAATAGTCATATCAGTAAATGTCCAAGGAATCCTTATAAAATTGGAAAAGGTCAAAGACCATTACCATATCAAATAGTACCGGGGGTAATAAAGGTAATCTTATTCATGGAAATTTGATCAAGATAATTGTAGGATGGCTTTGTGTCGTATGGTAATTGTTGATGAACTTCCATTTAGTTTTGTTGAGAAGGAAGACTTTAAAAACTTTATGAAAGTGGCACAACCTTATTTTCATATTCCTTCCTGTACTACCATTACACGGGATTGTTTTGCTCATTTTAGTGTGGAAAAAAATAAATTAATAAAGTTTCTTAAAGGAACAAGTCAAAGAGTAAGTCTGATCACTGATACATGGACTTCTATTCAAAAAATTAATTAAATGTGCATCACAGTCCATTGGATTGATAGTGAATGGGTTATGCATAAAAGAATCATTAAATTTTCTCCGACTACTAGTCATAAAAGGTGAAGATATGGCAAGTTGTATTATTGATTATTTACGTGAGTGGGATTTGCAAAAGATTTTTACTGTCACAGTTGACAATGCTAGTTCAAATAATGTGACCATGGAGAAGTTGCCTGACAAATTAGATGATTGGGGAACCAATTCCATGAATGGTCAACACCTTCACATGAGATGTATGACTCATATTGTAAATCTTATTGTGAAAGATGGTTTAAAAGAGTCGGGTATTTCTATTGCTCGTGTTAGATATGCAATCAGATATATTAGACAGTCTCCTGCTAGGTTGAGGAAATTTCAAGAATGTTGTGAAAGTGAAAATATTGTCAAGAAGTCTTTATGCTTAAATATTCCTACAAGGTTGAATTCCACCTACTAGATGTTGAGCAGGGCCATTGAATATGAGCGTGTAATTAAAGAATATTCTGAATATTCGGTTATTTGTTATATCGATTTCGATTTTCATTTCGAAATTTTCTTTATCGAGTTATTGATTTCAATTTCGATTTTCTTCTCTTTGATTATCGATTTATCGATAAATCGATCAGATATACTAAAAAGATAAATATACCCTTATTCTATAATACTATCCTTTCCTTCATTTAAGTCCTTACCGGCTAACCCTATTATTTCCTCCCTTCTTCACTACCACTTCTCTTCAGTCTTCAGTGAATCTTCAACGTTTTCTTTCTAAGTACAAACCTAACTCTATCGGAAAGTTAGTTGTCGTTGACTCTCGTCGTTTCCGGTACTCCTAATTTCTTTCTTCAACTTTTTCTTTTCTCTTCTATTTGAAGGAATACCTTCTATGTAAATTTTTCTGTTTCGTTATTATTGGTAGTAAAGACTCTAATCTTTTTCGTTATTTTTGTTATCTGTTTCGTGTTTCATTATAATCTTTTGTTATCTATTTCATTATCTTTCTTTGGGAAAAGTTTTCTGTGTAAATCTTTGCATTGTGAATGTCGTTTACCAACTTAATTCATATGATTTATAATATACTATCCTTACTATAGATTTTGAACAACAAGCTTTTTTTTCCTTTTTTGTTGAATTTTCTTTGTTGTTCCAGATTGTATAGTCTTCTTCTACATTTACTAATTTACTACTGATTCTGCTAATAAATTAATTATCACACACATTGAGATAGAAACATTACTGTGTCATATGTTGCATTATAATAAGCTGAGTTGTAATATGATTTGTTTGGAAATGAGTTATTTCAGTATTAATTATCCCGCGATTTGTTATATCATCATTTTATAGGGATAAAAAAATATTAAACCTTCGGGATAACTAATATCAAGATTAATTATACTGTAATTTTATCCCAACCAAACATACGATAAATTCATCTTAAATTTAATTTTGAGATTAATTATCCCTTATCTCTCATACCAAATGAGTCCTTAAAGTCTTTTAGGGCAAGAGGAGTTAAATCAATTAAACTTATAATTAATAACTTGGATGAGTTTGAACAAGTTGCAATATTATAAATTGTTTTATAATTAGCTTAAAGTTTTTTAGGGCAAGAGGAGCTAAATAATTTCTAAACTGAATAATAAGTCAATGATCAAATCCGTCGTAACTCAAATATCATTCTTAGTTAGAACTAGTCTGTTTAATTACAAAATTTATAAAATAAAAAAAAAAGTGATCGTTTTTCTCATCGTGATTATATTCTGATCGTGATACCGGCTTGTCACATTATCTTATGTTTGATGCTATTTCAGATGGAAAGCCTATAGGTTTGCTTACAAGAACTGATTAGGATGATGTAAAGAGAATTGCACAATTTCTTGAAATATTTTATAATCTCACTTTGAAGGTGTCCGGATCACTTTATGTAACATCGAATTCACATTTTCTTGAAATTGGTCAAGTTGTTGTTTACTTAAATCGATTAATAACAACTGAAAATGTACTTATGAGTGAGATGACATCAAATATGTGGAAAAAATTTGAGAAGTACTAGGGTGAACCAGCAAAAATGAACAACATAATTTTCATTGCTTGTGTTTTAGATCCTCACTACAAGTTTACTATTATTAGTTTAGTACTTAAGAAGATGTTTAGATAAGAAGGGACAGTTATTAAAAAAGAGATTCATACTTATATGAGTTCACTGTTTAATGACTAAGTCTGTAAGTCTGTTTCAAAAGACACTGGTGGTTGTTGATACCCGCTCTTTCTCGCAAAATCGGGTTTATGCCATTTGGACGGACAACTCTTTTCCTTTTGGGAGTTGGGTTGGAATTGAAGAGTCGCCACCTAATGATTAAGTGCATTAGGACACTAAGAAGAATTTTTGATTTAGAAAATCAGAGAATGGGTAAGGGCTTCAAATTATCTCGATGGGAAGGTGTTAGGCACCCCTCGAGATCCACTAGTATGGTTCCCAGCCATGCTATAATTGTGACTTTAAGTACAAATGACAAGTAAACAAACAAGAATCACAAATACAAAATAGTTTTCACATAATGGTTACAAGCAAAGAGGTTAAAGAAGCCGAAGCCTGGGAAGAAAGTAGTTTTGAAGTTCTGAAAATAAACAAGTAAAGGGAAGGGGTTTTCACGTAATTGTTGCAAGAAACTAAAGTAAAAGAAGTTAAAAGCAGTTGAAAGTTGAGCAGTTTTAAAATCCGGAAAATAAACAAGTAGGGTAAACGGGGGATCCTAGGTTTATAAATAATATGGATCACCCCGCACAACACCCCATAACCATGTATACACGTGGTGTTATTGCGTAGTCATCATATCCATATCTGCCCTTTCCACCCCGTTAAGGTAATAAACGTGGAATGGCGTCGTTTTCCTATTGCATGCTACTACCCGACCCATTCCTATCAGCCCCGTAGGTATTTGGGACTACTAATCCTAAAGGGAAGGGGTGTGGGGTTTTATGGTTTCAAAGGACAAAATACTAGGGCGACAATCAAAAT
This sequence comes from Nicotiana benthamiana, assembly GCA_034376525.1. Classification (NCBI taxonomy): domain Eukaryota; kingdom Viridiplantae; phylum Streptophyta; class Magnoliopsida; order Solanales; family Solanaceae; genus Nicotiana; species Nicotiana benthamiana. Next base: position 77,900,740 of record CM067331.1, read on the forward strand.
AAATATGTAGCAAATATGGAGGAGAAGCACATTACAGATAGAAAGACTCAGACAAACCTCCTTTGAAAAAAATAAAAGGGAGCATATAGTTTATCATGTCTTACACGTACTTCTTAGGGTCTGATTAAACTTAAGAGTTATGACAAACTGATCTATTATATATTTCAAATGAGAAGTCCGAGTCAGGCCTGCCTGCTGGTTGAAGTTGATAGAATCTGATTCAATTTATAAGTTACCTTATAGCTTGCCTAGGTGTCAAACGAAAACCTATAGGCATGATATCTATTAGTTTCAGAAAGAAGTATATTGATTTAAAGGGAAAGAAATTGTCCATTACAGGAATATATACTCTGCAGTCGTTATTGTTACTACTGATTTTAGACTTATAAGCGAGTTGCTAATTTATATTTGGTTGATTACTCCAATAGGCATACTTTCTAGGCGTTTCTTAATCTTAAAACACTGTTATTAACATGCTGAAATCCTATATGCAGGTCATCTATATGTAGTTAGTTATGAAAACCTATGTACACAGTTTCCTAGTCATAGATGCATATAAAGAATTCGGGATGTCCTATAGACATGTTATCTACGTGATATGAAGAAATGCAGAAACCTATAGACTTGGTTTCTATATGAAAAGCAGAAGCTTCAGACATGGTTTCTATATATATGGACTGCAGAAGTGCAGAAGCCTATGGACATGATCTCTATATATGAAATACAAAAACTATTGACAGAATTTCTAAAAAATGCAGAACTTATAGACAGGATTCCAATGTGATGATGCAGAAGTGAAAGCAGGACATGATTGCAGAAGTATAATAAATACCTATGAATATGATATCTACAGATGAAATGCAGAACCTATAGTCATGATTTCTAAAGAATACAGAACTTATATTCTATGTGAAAAATGCAAAAGTGAAATCAGGATATGATTGCAGAAGTATAATAAACCTATGAACATGATATCTACCCCTTTGCATGATGGTTTGCCATCTCTTTTTCACTGAAAGCCCATAAGTTATTACAAATTATAACAGCTCAGAATGAATAGGAAAAAAAAGTAAAACAACATCAGAAAATAGGGGATTCTGGGGAGAGCCAAGATAGGCTAGTGGTCATACTATACAATTGGAGGTGCTGGAACACCCCAACCAGCCTGTTATCCATATTATTTGGGAGTTAGGACCCCTTAAAGGGTCATGTCCAGACATGAGCAACAATTTAGATGTTTCCATGTTTTGAACTTTAACTTAAACACATAGAAGAGGATAGAGGTACAAGGATTCACAATAGAAACAGATGCAAGAAAAAAATATGCATAGTTAATATTTAACTTCACATAAACAGTAAAGTAGGCATAAATGTACAGGCTGTAAGTAAACACATTGCGGTGATGTTGAGAGACAAAACTAGAACATACCAGTTTCAAGGAAACAAGCAAGAACAAAGCAATAGTCTTGTAAAGCCAAAGTGCAAACGGGCAACCAGAATGCTATGAGTTTAGAAGATAATTGTGAAGTCTGAAGTGTAAAAGTATTGAATTGAAGGTGTGTTGAAGTGCAGAAAGGTCGTGCCCTTTTATAGTGCAAAAAGCAAGTAAAAATAGGTAAAAAAAATAGTTGTAAATCAATTACGCAAGGTACCCCTGGGATTCGAATTTCAAATGGCCAAAATAATTAAGGAAATGGGTCAATCAAAAACTTTTCCAAAGTAGTACAAGAGGGGTAAATACATAAAGGTCTATTTAAGGACAAGGTTTGACAGAACACGGTTTGTGCAAGTAAGGAAAGAAAATCAGCCAAGAAATCAAATTGCAGGCTTTGTTCGAACAAACCAAGTCAGGAAAAGTGAGAAAAGGTTTTACTTAAGAAAAATTAGTAACAACCAATCAAACCTAAAAAAAGATTCTGAATCAATCACAAGTTAGAAAGCCTTTTGAAGAAAGGTTCAACACGCATATAAAAGCATAAAGACATGCTTAAATAAGAACGAATTTTCATGACAATCAGAAGAGTCAAGCATAGAAGAGTTCAGAGTCATAAACAAAGAGTTTCAAATCCAATTTATAGACACAAAAATAGTCTGAGAGAGTCAAGGGTTCTAAAGTAGAACCTTAGTTCAAACACAAAATCAACCTCATCAAAACCCTTAAATTCTAGGGTTTCTAAGTCAAACAAGATACAGAGACGAGGATCCAAGTAATTGAAACAAGCTCAGAGATCTCTTTTAGAGACTTATGAGAAAACAAATAGATACAATAGCAAATTCGATGCAAACAGAGTGAAGAAATTGATTTGAAGCATAGTGCGAGTAGAAGGAATGTGTTTTAAGAAAAGCTTGGAACTTAAACAAGTACAGAAGAGAAAAAGAGGCTATATAACAATTGAGAAAACACTAGAGGAAACATGTTTAAAAAGAACTCAAACAAAGGCCCAGTGAAAGGCAAGCAAAGAATTTTAAAACTTAGTAGGAAATACATACAGGATCATAGAGATGTAGGAAAAGCCTAGCAAAAGAACACACAAGGAAATATAGCAAGATAAAAATGTGAGAGCATGATATAGAAACAAAGTAGAAGAAAGAACGGAGCACAATAGAAGAACATGCAAACATAAAAACACGGTAGAAGATCATGCAAGGGAGTAAAGAAAACATAAGAACATAGCATAGACAGATACCTACAAAGAAAATAAGAAGAAGAGTTAGAGAAACATCTTGAAACTCTCGAAAACCCTAAATCGAAGACAAGTAATTTTGAAAGAAAAACTGAGGAAAACATTTTAGAACTCCAGTAGAGCACAAATATAGATTTAAGAAAACAATTAGAGAAACCTTGACTAACTAGGGATTCAGAGGAACCCTAGAATGAGAAAGGCTTGGAAAAAAGTTCGATCTTGAGTCGGATAAGCCAGAACCAGGCTCGAAACGCTTTGGATAAGCCGAAGTAAGGCTGGAAAGGCCATGGAAACTTGAACCGGAGAAAATCTCAATGGAAATTATCGAGGTCAGACCTTGAAACTTCGAGCACCAAGCGTTTAGGGGTGGAGGGAGGTGATTATAGGCCATCCATGGCCTGATAAGCCATGGATTCTGGTGTGATGGCGGTTGAAAGTGGTAGAAGAGGATTAGGGTTTCGAGGAACTTTAGAGAGAGTTTGAGAGGGAGGGTATTCAAAGGCGACTGATAGAATGAAATGAGGGGATTAGGGTAGTGTTGGTGAATTAAAAAAGGTAAGGAGTGATCATGTTCGTTGATCAAAATGATCAACGGCTTGGATTAAATGAAAGGGCCAGACATATCGGATAAATGGGTTAAGGGTCCGGTTGAATAGAACTTGGGCTGGTCTAGAATTAGACCTTAAATTGGGTCAATTAGGGGGATCAAATTTGGCTATAATTGAAATGAAAATGGGTCAAATTTTAAATAGCTAGTTTTTCTCTTTTTATCTTATAAAAATAGTAAAAATGACTGCGAAAATAAATTAAAGGTACTGAGTCACTTAATAATGTATAAATATTAATTTTAAAATATTGGAACCGATTTCCTAATTATAAAATGTTATTAATTCTAAAAATAGGCAAAAATTTCAATTATATGCAATTTAGCTTTTAAAATATCGTATAAATTTGTTAAAATATGTAAAAATTACCTCTAGCTATATTTTGGTATAAATATAAGAATAAAATAAGTTATTCACCAAGATGATAATTTTGAGAATAGTTATTTGTTTTTATACTGTTAAAATGGATAATAAATTGATTTAAAAAATATTTTAAAAATTAGGAAAAATACGAAAACACTTAGGCATACTTGTATATGCATATATATAGTATTTTAAAGTATTTTACATAAAAAATTAGACCAGAAAAATTTGGTATCAAGACCTGCCCATCTTTATCCGGGAATGATGGAAGAATTGTCGAGTAAAGATATGATGGCCAATTTTGACCGAACGGATTGTTTGAAGTGATTAACCATGATCTGGTTCCTGAGCTACCTATCTCTGATATTACAGGAATCGGGCCATATGTAGTTCAGCATCCGTAGATGGTGTATGCCGAGGGAGATCTTTCAAGAACGGACGCGATATTTAGGTCGGGATGGGCGATTAAGAGTCTAGTAGGGCTGCGGAAACCAGAGCGGGACCGCTCCTACTGAGATGGTCGCTTCTTGCTAGTTTACCTACAAATAAACAAGACACGCATATATTTCACATAAATTTAAACATGATGCAATTTTCCGTCTGACCATGAATGTTGTCTTTGACGGTTAGGATGACGTCCTCAGACCATGATGTGCTGAGCCATGAAGCATGTAATAAAGGATTCGCACGCTATGAAATTATGCTCTCGGGCTATGAGAATGATGCCTCTAAGTGATGATTCCTTTGAATAATGATATGCAAGAGATAAAAGGGGTCATCTGGCCATGGCATGGCGTTCTCGGGCTATGAAGATGGTGCCTCCGAACAATGACGCCCTTGAATAGCTTGGTGATCTTTCAGCCCATGCAATGTGCTAAGTGGCGATCTATAAACCCATGAGAGCGTCAATAAAGTGGCGACATTTTAGCCATGGAAAATGTAAGTAAAATGGTGATCTTTCAGCTGATACAAGAATTAAACGTAGCGATATTTTAGCCATGCAAAAATGAAAGTAAGACGGTGATCTTTCAGCCGATGTAGATGGAGATAGATCTTATTCATAAAAGGAAAAATAGTACCTTATGCAATGCAGGAAATGCAGATGGAGACAGAGCTTAGTCTCAGAAGGCAGAATAGTAGCCTTATACAATGCAGGAATGCAGATGGAGACAGAGCTAAGCCTCAGAAGCCATAATAGTATCCTTATGCAATGCAGGAATGCAGATGGAGGTAGAGCTTAACCTCAGAAGGTAGAATAGTAGCCTTATGCAATGCAGGAAATGCAGATAGAGACAGGCCTTAGTCTCAGAAGGCAGAATAGTAGCCCTATGCAATATAGAAATGTAGGTGGAGACAGAGCTTAGTCTCAGAAGGCAGAATAGTAGCCTTGTGCAAGGGATAAAAGGCGAATAATGATAAAAATTCTTAGCTGACACCTGGTAGCTGATTGTGATATTATGGCTATTGGGGATATTGTATGCGGATAGAGGTTGCGGAGCGATAATTTCGAGAGTTGTATTCCCGAACAGTATGAATATTTAATTTTGCGACTTGGTGTCTACATCCAAAGAAAATTTGAGAGTTTCGTAAATTGAAATGGTTAGTTCTGTGTCCCTGCTGATATCTCTTGACCAGCTCAGCTCTGATTTGGTCATACTGTGGGTATCCCTAAAGTAGCATTGCTAACATTTTTGGTAACAGACATGCATGATTTAGTAGAATATTGCGTAAATACATAATTAAGAATAGTTTTCTTAGATGAACTGACGACTAAGATGCGGTCCAAGACACTACATCCTCTATTGCTTCAAAATTTTGAGGGTCCCCCTCAAAATTCTAGCCCAGTTTGTAGGATCGACACTCCTGACGGCTGCTTGTGATGATTGGATGAAATTACTTCGGAATTTTCAAAATCCTACCCCAGTTTCCAATTACAGGGAGAAATGAAAATTTTATTGAATTATGACAGAACCCATAGGGCCGCCTACGTATCCCTTCTTAAACGGGAATCAAGTCGGACATAGTTCAAATTATATAAGGAAATCATAAATAGTTACACATAGTATCGCTTGATTGCATCTGAATTGATTAGTTTTGACCAAACTTCCCCGTCCATTTCTACAAGTATAAGGGCTCCTCTTGTTAGAACCTAGTGAGAACTCCCCCTTAGCTTCATCTTGATGTGGAAAATCTTCTTTGACAGCAGTCCCCCCAATGTGAACCATCTTGGTTTGACTCTCTTATTGAAGGCTTTGGACATTCTATTCTGATAAAGCTTACCATGGCAAACTGCACTCATTCTCTTCCCATCTATAAAAGCCAATTGCTCGTAATGACTCTTCATCCACTCTGCGTCGTCGAGTTCTCCTTCTTGTATATTCCTTAGGTAGGGAATTTCTACCTTGGTGGGAATGACCACTTCTGTATCGTAAACAAGCATGTAGGGAATTTCCCCGATTGATGTGCAGACTGGGGTACGATACCCTAATAAAGCAAATGATAACTTTTCATGCCACTGCTTATGCTTCTATATCATTTTCCTCAGTATCTCCTTTATATTCTTATTGGCAGCTTCTACGGCTCCACTCATCTGAGGTTTGTAAGCTATAGAATTCTTGTGTTTGATCTTGAAGGTTTCACTAATGGCTTTCATCAAATCACTATTGAGTTTGGAGCCGTTATTAGTAATGATTGACTCTGGAATTCCGAATCGACAAATGATACGATCGTGGACAAAGTTTGTCGCGACTTTCTTGGTCATTGCTCTGTAAGAGGCTACTTCAACCCATTTGGTGAAATAGTCAATTGTTACTAGGATAAACATGTGACTGTTTGATGTTGCCGGTTCGATTGGTCCGATAACATCCATCCCCTATGCGGTGAACGGCTATGGCGAGCTTGTTGCATTGAGCTCATTTGGAGGCACCTTTATCATGTTGACATCTACCTGACAGCGGTGGCATCTTCGGACGTAATGGATCAGTCCATTTCCATAGTCATCCAAAAGTAACCAGCATAGAGTATCTTCTTGACTAGGATAAAACCGTTCATATGCAGACCACAGTCCTGGCATGAATTTCCTCTAGCAGTTTGGACGCTTCCCTTGCATCGACACACCTTAGTAATCCCAAATCTAGAGTCCTCTTATACAGGATTCCTCTTCTATGAAAGAAATTTAGAACAATCTTCGAAGTGTGTGCTTCTGAGGAGTATTTGCAAGCTCTAGGTATTCTCATTTTGCCAAATATTCCTTGATGTCATAAACCAAGGCTTTCCGTCTGCTTCTTATTTGACATGAACACAGTAAGCTGGGTGATTGTAAGTCTTCATGAGAATAGGATCAATGAAACTCTTATCTGGATGTTTTATCATAGAGGCCAAGGTAGCTAATGCATCAGCGAACTCATTTTGGACTCTGGGAATATGTTCGAATTTCGTCTTTGTGAAACTCTTTCTCAACTCCTGTACATGATACAGATACGGGAGTATCTTGGAGTTCTTGGTTGCTCATTCTTCTCGGACCTGATGTATAAGTAAGTCTGAATCTCCAATCACTACCAACTCTTGGATGTTCATGTCAATGGCATCTTGAGCCCTAAGATTCAGGCTCCGTACTCGGCCATATTATTAGTGCAAGGAAACCTCAGCTTGGCGATACCGGATAATGCTGGCCGATTTCTGACACTAGGACTGGTCCTATGCCGACTCCTTTCAAATTCGAAGCTCCGTCGAAAATCATCGTCCAACCATTATATGATTCATCAATGTCTTATCCCACAAATGATACCTCCTCATCATATGTATTTAGGGGTTCATATTCTCTGTCCACAAGATTTTCCGCAAGGTGTCTGCTAGTGTTTGTCCCTTGATTGCCTTCTGAGTCACGTAGACAATGTCAAATTCACTCAACAGGATTTGCCACTTGGCTAACTTGCCAGTGAGCATGGCCTTCTGGAAGATGTACTTCAAAGGATCCGTCCTAGATATGGGATATGTAGTATAAGCATAGAAATATTGCCTCAGCTTTTGTGCTACCGAAGCCATAGCACAATAGGTGCGTTCCAACAGAAAAAATCGGGCCCCATATGGGGTGAACTTCTTACTGAGATAATAAATGGCCTGCTCCTTCCTCCTCATTTCATCATGTTGTCCTAGAACACATCTGAATGCTCCATTAAATACTACAAGGTAGAGTATTAGGGGTCTAGCTTGCTGGGGCGGGACCAAAACTGGCAGTGTTGACAAGTACTCTTTGATTCTGTCGAAGGCCTCTTAGCAGTCATCGATCCATTTGGTGGCGGATTCCTTCTTCAACATCTTAAAGATTAGCTCACAGATGACAATAGATTGTGCTATGAATCGGCTGATGTAGTGAAATCTCCCCAATATCCTTCTTCAACATCTTAAAGATTGGCTCACCAATGACAATAGATTGTGCTATGAATCGGCTCATGTAGTTAAGTCTCCCCAAGAAACTCATTGCTTCTTTCTTGTTATTTGCCCGTGGCAATTCTTGAATAGTTTTGACCTTTGATGGATCCAATTCTATCCAACGGCAACTTTCCAGTTGGAACCCCAAATGCACACTTTGTGGGATTCAACTTCAGGTTGTACATTCTCAGTCTATTGATGAACTTCCTCAAATCTTCCATGTGATTAGCGACTTTCTTGGACTTGATGATAACGTTGTCTACATACACTACGATCTCCTTGTGTATCATGTCATGGAAAATGGTGGTCATGCCCCTCATGTAGGTGGCCTCTGCATTCTTTAACCCAAATGGCATCATCTTTTAGCAATACATCTCCCACAGCGTAATGAAAGTTGTTTTCTCAGCATCTTCTTCATCCATCCATATTTGATGGTACCCAGCAAAATAATCAACAAATGATTGTAGCACATGCTTGGCATATCAATCAAGATGTGTATATTTGGCAAGGGGAAGTCGTCTTTTGGACTGGCCTGATTGAGATCCCAGTAGTCGACACATACTCTAACCTTCCCATCCTTCTTTGTTACTGGCACAATGTTGGCTAACCATGTCATTTACTCTACTACCCTGAGAACCTTAGCTTTGACCTGCTTAGTGACATCTTCCTTGATTTTCAAACTCATATCTGGCTTGAGCTTCCTGAGCTTCTATTTTACTAGTAGACGGGCCGGATTAGTCGGCAATTTGTGAGCCACAATGGATGTGCTCAGACTAGTCATGTCGTCGTACGGCCAAGCAAATATGACCTCATACTCTCTTAGAAACTCCATGTATTCTTTCTTTTCTGATGGTGACAAATGAATATTGATTTGTGTTTCTTTGACATTTTTCACATCTCCCAAGTTAACAATCTCAGTTTCATCTAAGTTGGACTTGGGCCTATTCTTAAAATTCTCGACTTCCTTAACAATCTCTTCTGGTATATCATCTTCCTCTGAATCTATGTCCATTTGTGGCGTTGTCTCATCATATGTCACAGTCATCGGTTCATCAAGATAAGCAATAGTAATTCTCAAGGCATGTTGGGCTCTGGTGGTTCTAACAGTCCAGTTATTGAGGAGTGCTCCTTTGTTTATAGCCTATATGGAAGGGACTTCCTCCCCCTCCTCCTCAAAAATAACACAGCAGTCTATATCATCATCTTCCATGAACAAATTCTGTATTGCTGCAATGGTTTCTTCTTCTTCTTACCCATAGATGACCTTAGCCGGTAGGAAGGCCTGCTCTAAACTGGGTATCGGCTACTCCAATAGATAGTAAGCGTTGCGCCAAGGTGGTGACCATTCATTGAATTCTTTCCAAGTATTCTCATATCCAATCCAAAAGTGGTGTCGTGTTTCTTGAGCTTAATGGGCTTAACGATTCCTTGGAGATTCTTGCCAAGTCCCTTGCCAGGTTCATACCCGCTCCACTTCAATATGCTTTCAATTTTGTTATCCCACCACTTATCCTTATCGATGGCTTTGACTCATTCAATGTGGTGGTAAGTTTTTCCGCCTATCCTTCTTCTTCCTTCAATCGCTGGGATAGTCCGGCGACTATATATGGGATTGCTACCGTCGCCATAAATGAATACCTCATGGTGATTTCATTCAAACTTCACTGCCTAATGTAGTGTGGATGTCACGACCCCGGAGGCAAATCCATGGTCGTCCCAACAATAGATTGTACTATGTCGGCACGTCTATGACTTGAAAATCAACATCAAACCGAGTATGCCCCATTTGCAAACACAAGCTAATTTCCCCAATATGAGACCTTTGAGACCCGTCGAAAGCCTTAAGTTGATGGCCTTGTGCTTCAATTCATGCTGCCCTTTCCCCAATGTCCTGAGTGTCACTAGTGGACATATATTGAGACTGGAACCCCCATCGACCAAGATCCGGGTGATAAACTAATCTTCACAATGCACGATGATGTGCAATGCTTTGTTGTAACTCAATCCCTCTGGTGGCAGCTCATCTTCGTGGAAAGTGACTTTGTGCATCTCTAATACCTAACCTACCATGTTTTACATTTCTCCTCCGGTGATGTTTCTAGTACATATGCCTCATTTAGAACTCTTATCAAGGCATTCTTTTGTGCATCATAACTCTGCAGCAAAGAAAGGATAGAAATCTGCGACAATGTTTTGTTCAGCTGATCAATGACTGAAGATTCCTTCGCTTGTATCTTTCTCCATAGATTATCGGCCCAGTTTCTGTGATGGTTTGTCGACCAAAGGTTTGCTTACTTGACTCAACCAAGTGTTCTGGAGTGTAAACCCTACCAGTCCTTGTCATACCCTATGCTGCAATTGTTTTCCCGAACTTGGCTTTCCCTTTCGTTCTTGCCTCAGTTGTGTAGTCCCATGGTACGGCATTTATACGTAATGGTGTTATGGCTGTTATTGATACCGTAATGGGAACCCTTCCTTTGGAAGGTAATACAACAACTTCAAATGGTACAGATGCCTTTGGGAACCCAAACCCGACCTCAATTGGTGTTGGTATCTTTGCAAAGGCTGGTGTTTCAAATTCAAGTGGTATGGCCATGTTCACCTCGGCATCTTCAGAAGGCTGAATTTGAAGTACATTCAGATTAAGGGTGATTGTTGGTTTCTTTTGATTATCTCCTTCTGTGATCAAACCGATTGATCCTTTGGGATCCCAATCATCCTCTATTTCAATCATACGAACATCTCTACCCTTGTGGTCTGGTAGAGGGTTATTGCGGGCATTTAGGGCTGGCTCCTTTGCCACGATGATCTTGTTGTCAATCAAAGCCTAGATCTTATCCTTCATGGAGCAGCACTCATCAATAGTGTGCCTTTTCATGCCAGAATGGTATGCACAGGTTTTATTTGGGTTGATCTATTAGGAAGGGTTTTTAGGAGTTATAGTAGGGATAAGAGAGACATAACTAGCAGTTTTGAGTCTTTCATACATCTGGTTGATTGGTTCAACAAAGGCGGAATACTGTTTGGAAGGTCTGTAATCAAAATTTGGTCGAGGTTTAGGAATGTTTTGACGAGGGGGAGGTGATTGATAGTGGGATTGTTGAGTGTTGTAGGCTTGGTAGACATGTGTGGGCTGGGAATATCTAGGTAAAGCAGGCTGGTATGTAGGAGGTGGAGGCGATTGATAGATATGCGGTGGGGTTTGGTAGGAATGTGTGAGTGTTTGGAAATTTGGAGTGGGCTGATATGTAAGAGGAGATATTGGGTAAGTTTTGTATTTGACAGGTGACTTGGTTCTCAGTGAAACCATTATGGCACCTACGTCCCGCTTCTTGGATGTAACACCAGACTGAAGAGCCTTGTTGGTGGCTTGCAAAGCTTCAAAGTATGTAACTATACCGCTCTTGACGCCTTCCTCAATCCTTTCTCCTAGCTTGATAATGTCAGAGAATTTGTGGTTTTGATCAACATCAGTCTTTCATAGTATTGCAGATCCTTAGCCCAGAAGAAGGACTTGCTCATTTGTTCCTCCCCTAAAGTAGGTCGGACCTTAGCAGCCTCTGATCTCCAACGAATGGCATACTCGCGAAATGTTTCTATGGGTTTCTTCTTTAAATTCTAAATGTAGAACATATCCGTTGTGTTTTCCATATTGAATGTGAATCTATCCATGAAGTCGGACACCACACTTACCCAGTTCAACCACTTCTTTGGGCATTGGGACAGAGCATCTCCTTTCAGGCTCCTCATGAAAAGCTTCATGTGGATCTTCTCATCTTTTCCTACTCTGACTAGCTTGTCATAGTATGTACTCAAGTAAACACTGGGATCCCCTATACCATCAAATATTTCGAACTTGGGAGGTTTTGTAACCATGGGGAGTCCAACATCGTACTGTATGCACAGATCCTCATAGCTTGGCTCCTCAATTCCCTTGCTTCCTTCAACGGCTTGAATTTTGGTGGTCAACTTCTTAAGCTCTTCAGCCAGATTTCTGATGAGCAAGTCCTTATCATCATACTCAAGTGTGCTTGAGATAGGTTGGGTGGAGTGTGGCATGGTCTCCACGTAGATGGGGTGTTGTGTTGGGTGTGGCAGTGGTCATTTGGGTAGTTCTGAGGTTCTAAGATGGGTAGTGCAGCATTGTTGGAAGTGTGGCATGTATTGCACTGGTGAATAGCGGGTTTCTTTGGGATGTTTCTTAGAGGTATAGGGCTATGAGTAGTTGGGAAAGTAACCTCTGGAGTGGCGACGAAAAATGATAGACTTGCCAAATTTCTAACGTGATCCAATTCTTCCTGAAATCTCGATAGCTTTTGTTCGAGTTGTGATGCACTTTCTTTGGAAACCTGAGTACCCTGAGTGTTCTCTGCCCGTTCAACTGAGCTTTCCTTTCTCAATTCTTCCATCTTTTCCTTGTTCCTGTTTTTGGTAGGACTAAGAGGAGGAGTAGGTGGAGGGCTCTTGGATCTTGTGAAATATGACGACGATGCCATAGTGCACGAACTAACTTTTGGGGAGAGGGAATAAGACAAAAAGAAAAAACAAAAAGATAATAAGGTAGTGAGGATTGTAAGAGAAGATATTGTGATATTTAAACATATAGTGCAGGAATATAAATCGTGTCCTAATTTGAGAGCCTCATTGTGCCCGAGGTAGGCCTAGCGTCAAATTAATTTGGAGAACTTATAATGCTAAATGCCCTATTGTACTGATAGAAAATAAGGCGAACCCTAAAATGACACTAAATAACACGAAATAAAATGTCATTAATGGACATTGACCTTATTACATTCATAAACTAAAAGGTAAATTCCTATCTATGTGAACCCAAAAGGACCTTCCCAAGACTCGGCATCTCTGGCTCCACCGAACAGTTGTACCGGCTCGCGAAGTCCCAGCAACAAGTAGGTTCTAGATAGGTGCCCATCTTCATCTCCATCACCATTCTAGCAGTCCTCGATCCTCTTAATTAACTTCCTTTTCGGCTCTAATAAACACTACTCTAAGTACCCCAGTCGTCTGTTGGTGTGACAGCCTTGTCTTTCCAATCTTCAATCGGCTTTGGGTTAGCTTCTTGAATTTCACGGTGCTTACTTGAATTCTTTTGCGCAATTGGTTATACTCGACCTGTGTTTCAGCCTTTTTAATGATGACCGTGTGACCTCAAGCAAACCCGGGTTGACCCTAACCATTATGATTGTCATCTAACCAGCTGGGATAGTATGGAGTATAACCAGCATGGAACCTATCTGGCTCAATAGTGTCCCTTCCCATGATGATTTTACAGTGCCACATGTGCTGAGCTTGGCACATGTGAGGGCTATCATCATCTTGAAACTCGGCTCGGAAGTGACCCTTGGTACCACCTACTTCCTGCCAGTCTGTCATGTAACTCGGAGAGGGACATAAAGATAAGTTCCTCTCACATCAATAAGTATTAGAAATGGTGCATCCTGAGATTGGGCAATAAACTCTTCAATAGGGAACCACCCATTGTACTTGGTCCTCTTTCAGATTTTCAAACAATTCTGCCCATCCTTTGGCATCTTCTAGCTGAGCAAACATGCTGGGAATTTAGTTCATCCTCCTTGGTTAATGGAAGTCTTTATGATCGTCCCAGTCCCTACGTTGAATCTCCTGTCTATATTCACCCTTCTGGAGGTGCTCCATGAGCCAGCGTTGGAGTAGCAAGTTGCAATCCTCAAAGTGTTTGACTCCTTGTTGACATTTCTCCAAGGCTCGGTATATTTTTGCGATGGTCATGGGCACTATGCTAAATGGTTGCCCACCAATTCCCTCCATTAAGGTTTTGGTGACCATGGCTAGCCTGGTATGGATCTTTTCTATCTTCATCGAAAACACTATCATCCCCAAGAAACAAAACATGAAAACAAATACCCTTCGATGAATATGCCCCAATGATGTAAGGGCGTACTCGTCAGGGTAAGTACCATAAGATTTGTTGTGACACTAACTCTCATGCAAGTAGTCAAAGGGAATATACGACTCCTTCAAGCAAGTTAAGTCTTGATTCTTCTTTAGACCCATCATCTTGAGAAAACATTTACCCTTATGATTTTCTGGCATTAATAGACCCGTAATTTCTCACGGTATACCAGCCAGTCCTTCTATTTCCTCTAGCAGGGGTGTCATCTCAATCTCCCCGACGCGAAACACAGACCTATCACAATCCCAGAACATGGTAGCAGCTTCAATAATTTTGTTGTTGGGTTGGAATTCGAGAAGAGAAGATAATTTTTCCTAGTATTTCCGGACAAGGGTCTGATCATTGGAATGAATATCTTCCCACTAGTTTAGCAACTTTGGGTGGATGTTGGTCACTATGGCGAATCCGAGGACTTCGTGCCTCATTTTTTGCAAGACAAAAGTATTAGGCCCTTACCCCTACCGGACTCGACTATTAAATACTAATAATTTGCATAAAAGCACTTAGTTCTCTAAATGAATGCACAGAATGTGATAGTGTCCGTTTGGGTTTCAAGGAAATCTAGTGGACTTTGGACAAAGCTATCTTAAAAAGTCATTATGCGGACAACATAACTGACTCGGCTAGGCTTCGACAGTGATGCATGCACAATTAAATGGTAGGGTTTCTATGGGGTATTAGACTGGTACCCTTGAGTGGACAACTCGAGAGGGAAAGGAACGAAACTGTCGACTACACCATTGATCGATTGGTTTTACCGCAAATATGCCTTTGAGGGATTTAGGGGCTGATAACATCGGAAGGGCACAACCACTCATTATAAGAATTGCTATGGTATTTTGTTTTGCACGAGTGGAATATGCTGTTGAATATGCAGTTACAATAATTAACAAGTTGTCAAATATTTGCATGTTCATAAAGTAATAATTACAACAGTTTCGGACAATTTATAGCAGTATTAAAGGAAAGCGATAAAGGAAAGCATTAAGAGAAATAAGGAAAAGAAACAAAGATCCAAGTCAGTTTTGAAGTAGAAGAGGGAAATAAATACTTAAAGGCATTAAAGAGACATATAAAGAAGCATAAAGTCACAAATAGCATGAAATGGTAAAAGCCTAAAACAATATCCCCAGCATAGTCGCCATGTTGTCGATGCCCCTTTTTTCTCCCAAAATCGGGTTTATGACATTTGGGCGGACAACTCTTTTCCTTTTGGAAATTGGGTTGGAATTGAAGAGTCGCTACCTAATGATTAAGTGCATTAGGACACTAAGCAAAATTTTTGATTTAGAAAACCGGAGAATGGGTAAGGGCTTGAAATTATCTCGAGGGGAAGGTATTAGGCACCCCTTGAGATCCACTAGTGTGGTTCCTGGCCATGCTATAATTGTGACATTAAGTGCAAATGAAAGTAAACAAGCAAGGATTAAAAATACATGGTAGTTTTCACATAATGGTTGCAAGCAAAGAAGTTAAAGAAGCCGAAGTCTGGGAAGAAAGTAGTTTTGAAGTCCTGAAAATAAACAAGTAAAGGGAAGGGGTTTCACGTAATTGTTGCAAGCAATTAAAGTAAAAGAAAATAAAAGCAAGTTGAGCAGCTTTAAAATCCTGAAAATAAACAAGTAGGGTAAAGGGGGATCCAAGGTTTATAAATAATATGGATCACCCCACAAGACACTCGGTAACCATTTATACACGTGGTATTATCGCGTAATCATCATATCCATATCTACCATTTCCCACCCTATTAAGGTATTAAACACAGAATGGTCTCACTTTCCTATTGCAAGCTACTACCCGCCCAATTCCTATTAGTCCTGGGGGTATTTGGGACTACTAATCCTAAAGAGAAGGGGTAAGGGGTTTTATGGTTTCAAAGGAAAAAATTCTACGGCAACAATCAAAACACATATGTAGAAAATATGGGGGAGAAGCACATAACAGATAGAAAGGCTCAGACAAACCTCCTTTGAAAAAAAATAAAAGGGAACATATGATTTAGCATGTCTTACACGTACTGATTAGGGTCTGATTAAACTTAAGGGTTATGGCAGACTGATCTATTACATATTTCAGATGAGAAGCCCGCGTCAGGACTGCCTGTTGGTTGAAGTTAATAGAATCTGATTCAATTTATAAGTTACCTAATGACTTGCCTAAGTGTCAAAAGAAAACCTATAGGCATGATATCTATTAGTTTCAAAAATAAGTATATTGATTTTAAGGGAAAGAAACTCTATAGTCGTTATTGTCACTACTGATTTTAGACTTATAGGCGAGTTGTTGATTTATATTTGGTTGATTACTCCTATAGACATGCTTTCTAGGCATTTGTTCATCTTAAAACATTGTTATTAACATGATGAAATCCTATAGACAGGTCATCCATATGTAGTTAGTTAATAAAACCTATATACACATTTGTCTAGTGATAGATGCATATGCGGAATTTGAGAAGTCCTATAGACATGTTATCTACGTGATATGCAGAAATGCAGAAACCTATTTAATTGGTTTCTATATGAAATGAAAAGGCTATATACATGGTTTCTATGTATATGGAATGCAGAAGTGCAGAAGCCTATGGACATGATCTCTATATATGAAATGCAGAACCTATAGACAGGATTTCTAAAGAATACAGAACTTATAGACACAATTCTATGTGAAAATGCAGAAGTGAAAGTAAGACATGATTGCAAAAGAATAATAAATACCTATGAACATGATATCAATATATGAAATGCAGAACATATAGACAGGATTCCTAAAGAATGCAGAACTTACAAATAAAATTTCTATGTGAAAAATGCAGAAGAGAAATCAAGATATGATTACAGAAGTATACTAAACCTATGAACATGATATCTACCTCTTTGAATGCATGGTTTTCCCTCCCTTTTTCACTAAACCCCATAAGTTATTACAAATTATTACAGCTCAGAATGAATAGGAAAAAGAAAGGAAAATTACATCAGAAAAACTAAAAATTCCAACCAAGAAGAGCCTGATTCAGACTTATGTCTGAAGCATGAAGTAAACCAACTCCAAAAATCAAACTTACAAAGAATTTCTCATTTTTTTAGGTGTGTCAGAGTTCCCAAGAGCCTCATGGACTCTGGACAGTGCTTACACCCAAATTCATTACAGAATTGAGACATACTGCAGTGTGGAAGGGATAAACCTCAAATGTCCCATTTCAAAGGGAACTCAAGGTCCCAAAGCATGGCTCACATGAGGGGGCAGAACTTAGAAGGTAGGAGAGAGTGTAAGTGCAATAGAGGGGATTCTTGGGAGAACCAAGACATGCTGGTGGTCATACCCAGCAATTGGAGGTGCTGACACACCCCGACACGACTGTTAGCCACATTGTTTGGGAGTTAGGACCCCTTAAAAGGTCAAGTCCAGACATGAGCAACAGTTTGGATGTTGTCATGTTCTGAACTTTAACTCAAACACAGAGAAAGGTTTAGGGGTACAGGGATTCACAATAGAAATAGGTGCAAGAAAAGAACATGCATAGTTAACATTTAACTTCACAAAAACAGTAAAGTAGGCATAAACGTAAAGGCTCTAAGTAAACACATCGGGGTGATGCTGAGAGCTAAAACTAGAACATACCAGTTTGAAGGAAACAAGTAAGAAGAAAGCAGTAGTCTTGTAAAGACAAAGTGCAAACGAGCAATCAAAATGCTATAAGTTTAGAAGAGAGTTGTGAAGTCTGAAGTGTAAAGGTATTGAATTAAAGGTGTGTTGAAGTGCAAAAAAGTCATGCGCTTTTATAGTGCGGAAAGCAAGTAGAAATAGGTAAGAAAATAGTTGGAAATCAATTAAACAAGGTCTCCCTTTAATTAAGGAATTCTGATCTCAAACGGGAAAAATAATTAAGGAAAGGGGTCAATCAAACACTTTTCCAAAGCAGTACAAGAGGCGTAAATACATAAAGGTCTATTTAAGGACAAGGTTTGACAGCACACTGTTTGTGCAAGTAAGGAAAGGAAATCAGCCAAGAAATAAAAATTACAGGCTTTGTACGAATGAACCAAGTCAGGAAAAATGAGGAAATATTTTACTTAAGGAAAATCAATAACAATCAATTAAACCCAAAAAAAAGATTCTGAATCAATCACAAGTTGGAAAGCCTTTTAAATAAAGGTTCAACGTACATATAAAAGCATATGGACATGCTTAAACAAGAAAAAACTGTCATGCCAATCAGAAGAGTCTAGCATAGAAAAGTTCAGAGTCATAAATAAAGAGGTTCAAATCCAATTTATAGACTCAAAAAATGAGTCTGAGAGAGTCAAGAGTTCCAAAGTAGAACCCTAGTACAAACACAAAATGAACCTCATCAAAACCCCTAAATTCCAGGGCTTCTAAGTCGAATCAGATAAAAGACGAGGAGCCGAGTAATTGAAATAGGCTCAAAGATCTCTTTCAGAGGCTCATGAGAAAACAAACATATACAATAGCAAATTTTAAACAAATAGAGTGAAGAAACTGATTTGAAGCATAGTGAGAGTAGAAGGAACACGTTTTAAAAAAAAGTTTGGAACTTAAACTAGTTCAGAAGAAAAATTAGGTAGTATAACACTTGAGAAAACAGTAAAGGAAACATTTTTAAAAGAACTCAAACAAAGGTGCACTGAAAGGCAAACAAAGAATTTTTAAACTTAGTAGGAAATACATTGAAATGTTGGTGGTTAGCAACTTCTGTTGTAGCTCCGTCGCATCGACATCATTGAAATGTGTTTCAGGGATCCAGTTTCCAGTCTTGGGATCACTCATCCAAAATATCTCCTTCCCTACAATTTTCTCAATATTGTTTGAATAAGAAGAAGATGAAGACGAAGACGACGACTCGGCTACCTTCCTAATATTGGGAGTAAAAAGTTGTCCTTTTACATTTTTCGCTGATGCTGTGTATCCTCTCCTACACCCACAAAAAATAGCTAATTACTCCGCTGTAGAAGATACTCACCTATATTAAGGACCGGAATAATGAATAAACATAAGGACAGGAAGCAAGTAATAATATGATTAAACCTGCAGAAGATATAATTAGAATGCAAGTAAATAAAGTAAATTAGGCGGTATAACCGACCATAATGCAACATGCAATAAAATAAATTAGGCGGTAGAACCGACCATAATGCAACGTAATATAAATGTAAATTTAGACAAGAGTAAAATAAATTTAAACATGATTATTATTGAAACCGAAAAATTGATAATACAAGTAAAAACTTATATTAATAAACTAGAGAGAGCTCTAACTAATTCTAGAGAGAGGGAGAGAATTCTTTTTCAAGTGGTAGTGTGTAAGGTGTATCTTACAAGTGATATGGGGGGCTGTTTATAGCCATAAAAGTAAAAATTACATAATATTTTCTAATGGAATTCATGATGTCATTAGGAGTAAGTGCTAGTTGATGTCATGGATGATGTTAGCTATGCTGTAATTGTAGTGTCATGCTGATGCAATTTCTGATTAATTTTTCAGAACATCGAATCAAGGTCTTCTTCTTCTTCCTCAAATGATTTGTCAGATAAAGATGTTTGATTTTGTTGGCCTGGAGTTTGTGCCTTGAGGGTATGTAGAATTTGCTCCATTTGCTTAATAAAATCAAGCCTGGTGCTGGAACCGGCCAGTTGTGCATTGGAAACGGACTTTTGTTGTAAAAATAAAATTTGAGCAGCATATGTATTAGCTAGATACTGTGAATGGGATAGAAACCACTTGTCCACCGCCGGTACATAGGCTTCGGATGAATCCCACATTTTATACCATTTGTAGTGTCCTTGGAGGGCTAACCATGGTAGTCCTTTATGTCCTTTTGGTTTGTGGAAAGGAAAGCTTTTGGGAGTATATCCATGGGATATGAAGTCGGTGAGAAAATTAGAGGAGCATAAGTATTTGCTATTCACTAGAAAATCTATGATAGAAATAATCATATCCTTCTTTTACTGGTGCTGGGAAGATTTCAGCTCTATGACCATATACAGGCCACCATTGATGTATAAACCACTAAGGGAATTCAGAGGTTAATTGTTTACTCCAGAGGATAAACCATGAATACTTTCCAAGTTGGTTTTGGAAGGTGAAAGAATTCATCCAAGCTACCTGGTAGTCATAGTAATTGTAAAATTGTGGATCAAAAGACTGGGAAAGTCTTTTGTATTTGGATGGATGGGTTCCCCATTCTTTTGGTGAGATTATTTTGTTAATCTACATCGTAGTATGTGTGACGTATGAATGAGTTTGTTTTTCTTTGTGGGGCTTAAACGAGCAAGATCTAGTATCTGTGAGAATAAACTCATAATATCTTTGGGTATGTTGGAGGCTGTTTTGAATAAAATTGGCAAAAGAGCTAAGTACTTTCTTAGCTACCTCTTGGGGGTTTGAGTGCCAGAATTATAGTTCAATTTGGATAATTGGGTAAACCCTTTCATTCTTGATATAAGAGGGTTCCTCAAAGGAGGGGCCCTTGTTTGAAGAAATAGGTTGTGGCACTGATGAAAAAAGTGCTTGACTGGTTGTAGTATTCGGGATGTTGGATGGACACCCTGTACCTGCAATGGGGCTTTTAGCCTCCAATATTTTTTGTTTGGTACTTCTAGCAACCACAGAAAGTGAAGAGGCCGTGTGATTTTGGGCCGCCACGGAGTTGGAAGAAGATGCGTGGCTCTGTGCCGCCACTTTGGAACAATAATTTTTGTGAAATTGATACTGATTTCTCAGTTGTTTTTTATATAAGGAAGGCAAGGTCATTTGATTTTTAAAACCCATGATTTGTTGCCATTGTATGAATTCTTCTTCTGTCACTGGAGAAGACATGGTTTATGCTAGTTGAGCGTGAGACTGTTGATACTCTTCTTCTTCAACTAGATCTGCCTATTTTTTTGGACTGAAAATTGATATTAGTCCTGGACTTTCTATCATACGAACTTGGGGGACTCCGCTCATGGTGCGGTCTGATGGCTTTCTATATTTGGGCTGGTTTGGTCTAGTTGTGCCCTTTGGGAGTTGGTTGGAGGCAACTGAAATTATTCGCTGTGTGGAAACAACCTATGTATCGAACTGTATTGTTTCTGTAATATTTTTCTCCGGAGGAGGGAGAGCAGGCGTTGGAGGATCTAAAATCTCGGCATTTTTTTTTCTTGGCATTTTATCTTCCCTGCAAAAATTCTATGGTAAGAAAATATGGAATACAGTTTGAGCTCCATTTGATATACTCTATATCAAAATCGCAAATGGATAAAATCGCTTTCCATCTAGCAAATATATGTTTAGAAGCAAGATTTTGTACATCCTTTTGTAAAATAGATTTTGCAGCTTTACAATCAATCCTTAACAAAAAGTTTTGATTTAATAAATCAGCTTGAAATTTAGAAATGCACAAAACAATTGCTAAAATTTCCTTTTTAATTGTAGGATAATTTTGTTGGGAATTATTCCACTATTTTGAAGCAAATGCAATAATCTATTCATTGTTATCCATTTTCTGTTTTAGGATGCCACCATAACCAATATCTGATGCATCGGTCTCAACTACTTTGAATGTAGAAGGATCAGGGAGAGATAAGCAAGGAAGGTCTTTGACTTTCAACTTGATTTCTTTGATAATGTTGGTGTGAACTCAAGTCCATGGAGGTGGAGGTTTTTTCAACCTATCATGGAGAGGTTTTAGCAAATTGCTAATGCTTGGAATAAAATCTGATACATAATTAACACATCCTAAAAATCGTTGAAACTTGGTTTTATCTAAAATTTGGTCAGGAAATTTGTTAGCAAATTGAATGGAACTTTGAATAGGGACAATGGTCCCTTGCTCGATATTGTATCCAAGAAATCGGATGTTAGTTTGAAAAAGACTATATTTAGTTTTTGATAAAACTAATCCGTTTTCTTTGATAACATTAAAAAATACTTTTACATGCTTAAAATGTTGATCTATGCTAGTAGAAAATACTAGAACATCATCAATATAGACAATAATAAAATTTGCCAAATGATTAAAAATATCATTCATTATCTTTTGAAATTCAGAAGGAGCATTTTTAAAATCGAATGGCATTACATTCCATTCATATTGTCCAAATGGTACTGTAAAAGCAGTTTTATACCTTTCTTTGGGATCTATTTGAATTTGCCAAAATCCTGAGTTTAGATCAAATTTTGAAAAAATGGTTGCAGCATAAAGCCTTTAAAGTAAATCCTTTTTGTTTGGAATAGGGTATCTAATCCAGCGAAGTGCCTTGTTGTTTATAATTGATGACTAATAGAGGGATGCCTCATTCTATTTCAGAGTTTTTATTGATGTAAAAGGCAGCACAACTCCAAGGGGATTTACTTGGAGAGATGATGTGTTCTTCAAGAAGATGATTGATTTCTTTTTCGCAATGAATGGTTAGCTCGTGATTCATCTTAATAGGACGAGCTTTTGTGGGGATTATTTTTTCATCAAAGTCAGGTTCGTAAGAGAGCCTAAAAATGTGTCTCTTCCGGTTCCAAAAGGCTGTAGGTATCCAGATCAGCACAAAAATTCTTCCTGGATTTTTGTTTCTAAAATTTTTATCTTGGATTGGAGGGAAGAATTTTGAAGCTGTTGATGTAACCTTTTAAAATGCTATTTCTTCTTTGAGGAATTGATCTGTGCTTCTTTACTTTTTACGGTGGACAAGAACTTTTCCACTGGAGGTCTATCGAAAGGAAGAAAGATTTTACCTCATATGTGTTCGATCAGAATTCCTTGTTTTGTCACCATAAAAGGTATGAGGTCTTCGATAAAGGGAGTTCCTAAGATAACTAGATTAGTAAGGTCTTTTACTAATAGGAAAGAACTTGAGGTTGACAATGGAGAATTTTCTAGGGAGGTTCTAACTTCAACATTAGAGAGTTTCAAGCTAATTCCTAGTCTCCCGCCGTTAGTAGCCCTAAGACCTTCTTTGGTTTTTTTTAAAGAATTTGGTTGGAATAAGTCCTTCTTATATGCGGTTGAGATCTGCACCTGTATCAAATAAGGCAATAATATCCAAGGTGAAGGAATTATTGATAATTAAGATGACTCTCATGTGCCATTTTCTTATGAAAATTTGGGGGAGGTAAAAAAATTCTTTTTCAACTGGCTTATCTTCAGTTGGTTTAAACTCCTCAGGCTTGGTTGAGAGTTGTTGGAGAACAAGACGGTGTAACTCTTGTTTAGCCTTAATTTCTAGAATTTCCTCCTTAAGGAATGCTATCTCGGATTGGAGATCTTGGATAGTTATTACCTTAGTTTTTTGGGAAGGGAATCTACTAAGGATATCAGTAATATTATAGGTATTGGAGACTTGAAGATGATTGGAAAAGACATTAGACGAAGACGTAGAAGGTTTATCAATTGTTCGTTTGAATTTCTCAAGATAATGCTTCTTTTGCTCAGAATTTTGGATATTGCTTATTATTTCGAGAAGAAGATGTTGTTCTTTTGAGAGAACGTTAAGTGCATGTTCTCCTTGACTAGACTGGGATGAAGATGATTTTGTGTTATCATCTTCGAGTTGGGTAAATTGTTGTTCAAGCTCATCATCAGCAACATCAGAAGTGTCACTATCTTCTAATAAAAGTTGTTTGATCTGGTTAATAACAGACTTATCTAAATCAAGATTTCTAACTTTGTTAGACAACTTGCAGTATTTGGCTATATGGCCTGGTTTGTTACACTTAGAACATGTGCCAGAATTGGAAACTTGGAAGTTTGTTGGTTTATGTTTACTGGGAAAGGATTTGGATTTTGAAGAAAATGTTTTGGCCTTCCTAAACTTGGGTGCAGAGGACCTATATTTCGTAATCTCCATATCATTAGTTGTTCAACTCTTTTGAGGCTTTTTGCTACAAGGTGGTAAACCAAATTGTTCACGAAAACTGCCTAGATCTCGACGAGTTTGTGCCCTGTCTTTGGCTAATTGTCTCAATATCTTATCTTGCCGACAGATTTTGAGAGCGACATGTTGAATGAGACTTGTGAGTTGACCATAGGTGATTTGGTCGTAAGGAATAATATCACCAAAATGCTAATTTTGGAGTTCTTCTTTAACTAAATCCCTAAGAGACTTAGGTAGACCGTCTAGGAATTTTTCTTTCCAATATGGGAGATTTCCATCAGGTTTTTCATAGATTCGGGTAAGAAAGGAATCTTTATACCATCTGAAATCAGAAAGGGTTTTACACTTAAGGTTGGTAGGTATCTCACAAGATATTTCCCTAAAGATACCTGGACTTCCTATGAATGTTTTAATAATGGTATAAATTAGGGTGTTGGTTGAATCAGGAATGGTAAGGCCATCTTTAGTAATTGGTTCTCCTGTCGAATCGACTCGGACACTCAAAAGAATTTGGTTCTTATCTTCTTCGCAAAGATGGGTATCCCACCATCCTTTAAGTTGACCTGTGAAACCTGCTACTAAGACATGAGTAGTAAGCTGGTCAGAACAGTTATGAGAAGTTCGGTATGCAGTGGCTACCATAGTCATTTGTTGTAATTTGGTCAGAATATTGTATTCAGAGCAACCATCTATGTTCCATTCATAGATGTTATTGGCATTATAGTTGTTTTGCATAACATTAGGTCTTTCTTATAAGGCTACATCATGATGGGTAGCTCTAGAACAGTAAAGTCTTTGGGGATGATGCCAGTTGAAGGATCCTGTTCTGACAGGGTTGATTTCGAGGGAGGGATCTTCATAAAATTTTGACTGCGAATTGGCTTATTGGTATGAATTGGCTTCTTGAAGTACACTGCAAGAAGACCCCTTAGTTGGAATATCCTGAGCTATTAGTGTTTTTTTCTATTTCAAGGATCCTATGTTGAAGATCAGAGAGCTGAGGATAGTCTTTAGCTTGGTGGATCCGGAGTTCCGTAGCGAAAGTTCTAGGGATCTCATAAGGTTTAAATTAAGGGATTGAAGAAGTGGAGGTATCTGATGGCTTAGGACTAGATTCTGAAGTTGGTTTTGTAACCAAATATTCACCAAAAGATAGTAAATATTTGTTTGTATAATTATTTTGTTCAAAGTACTTTTAATATCTTTGCATGTAATAGCTTCATTTTCATTTTTTAATTTGAAAGGATTAGCTATTACTGAAGCATTTGCATAATTTGTAGAAAATCCTTGTGCCAGAGGAAGTTCTGAGAGAACTTATTCTTCGGAGTAAGTTTTCCAAATTTTTGAAACATTAACGGATTTAGAAAAAGGAAAATCTAATTGGTGATATTCAGCATAAGCCTCAAACCATTCGAAGAAATTGATTTGTTCTTTTATGTAGTTAAAAGATTCATAGTAAATACTTTGGAGATTTTCTCTATTGTCTCCTTGAAACCTCTGAAAAAACCAAGTTCTTTTGAAAATATTTTCTTGTGAATAAAAAATTTGCTCGAAGTTTCTCTTTATCAATTTTGAAGCTCTTTTCCAAAACACCTTATTCAGCACCTAAAGCTGAGTAAGTGGGAGATTTAGGATGGTCATAATTAACTTCTGTTGAAGGGGTTGTTTCTACAGAATATTTGGCTTGAGGGATCTTAGAGTCGAGATCAACAGTTTCGATTTTAGAAGGAAAAGAAGATATTGAATGTCTTCCAGACTGAATCTCAAATTGTGCCAAAGAGGATGAGACGGAGACTCTTTGGCTGAGGGACCTTTGGAAGGAAATGGCTACAGATCCGCTAGAATATTGTTGGATACGAGAGACTGTAGTATTTTCCGATTTCTCAGCCTGAGTAGCATCTTGTAGTAACTAGTTTTGTGGTAGGGAAACTTGGCTCCAAGAAATGGGTTTTGGTATTGATAGGTGAGATCTTTGTAGATCTGTTTTGAAAAGAACAGTTTCTCCTTTATGAAGGGCTTTCATAGCTCCAGTGTTAAAGGCAGAACTCATGGCTTTATACTGTATTCTATAAATAATTGCTACTAGTAAGGATTCAGTTTTGGTTTTATAATTGGCAGTTATAACATTAAGAGTTAAATAATCTAATATATTTCTATCTCTAAGAGATACCGTAAAATTAGGAAAACAATCAAAGTAAATTGAACCGCTACAAAGGCTGGTTTCTACCATTCCTAGTAGAGAATCATTGAATTCTAATAATCTAGAGTCTCTAAGACATAGGAGTAGAGACGTGTTTAGACCTTCTCTAGACAGAGGTCTAGCTGCAATCTGTACTAAACCAAAATGGAGATAATTGTATTTTCGCCTATAATTTTCTATAGATTTTGGGTTTAAAAGTTTGATTTTCTCATGGTCTGATTCAAGAGGAATGGTTTGCTCAATTGTAGAAATATGGTAATCACTGGTCAAGGGTCATCGTGAAGATTTATAAATTGTGGACTGTGGATGTTTAGGGATCTTCCAGTCATCAATTGATTGCTGTAAATCAAAAAAGCTAATTTCTTATTTGAGTTTGGGATTGGAGGAGGAAGATGAGGAAGTTGAGGGCGAGAAGGAATTTTTTGAAGGAGAGGAAAAAGGATGGAAGAAAGACATGTCTTAGATCTGCAAGTAATTATGACAAATTTAACAATGGTAATTTTAATGATTCTTGTTCTTGGTTCAAGAGACCACTGAGTTCCATAAGGATAATATTCAAGTTCTTAACTCAATATTATGGAGAAAAGTTAGATCTAAAAATCAAATCTATGGATATATGTCTTCTTTTATATATAATAATTAAATCCAATTAATTCTTAAGAAGTTGTTCTTTAGGATGAATCAAAGGTTATAAATAACCATCTGCAAGCCAATTAAGAATTATCATATATTTTTTTCTCAGGAAAACTGCTTACAGTGCAGATCCGGAAAGATCACAATGACACCCTTAAGAGATCTTCTTATGAAAAATATAAGATTTAAGAAAAATGTAAAAAAGAAGTGTCATATATATATATATATATATATATATATATATATATATATATATATATATATATATATATATATATATATATATATATATTGATAGATCTAAGTCTGATCTATCAATTCCACATAAAAGAAAGTTAAAAACAAGAATAATAATCCTTACTTCCCCCCATGGCTCTGATACCAAGGGGGCCGGAAGTGAAGCCTCTAAAAGTGTTGGCCTGGAGTTTGTGCCTTGAGGATATGTAGAATTTGCTCCATTTGCTGAATAAAATCAAGCCTGGTGCTGGAACCGGCCAGTTGGTTTTGGATTTGGAAGAAAATGTTTTGGCCTTCCTGGTGGACAAGAACTTTGCCACTGGAGGTGTATCGAAAGGAAGAAAGGTTGGCACAAACTCCAGGCCAACAAAATCAAGCATCTTTATCTGACAAATCATCAGAGGAAGAAGAAGAAGAAGAAGACCTTAATTCAATGTTCTGAAAAATTATCAGAAATTACATCAGCATGACAGTACAATAACAGCACAGCTGACATCATCCATGACATCAGCTAGCACTTACTCCTAATGACATCATTAATGACATCAGAAAATATTATGTAATTTTTACTTTTTTGGCTATAAATAGTCCCCCATATCACTTGTAAGACACACATGGACCACCATTGATGTATAAACCACTGAGGGAATTCAGAGGTTAATTGTTTACTCCAGAGGATAAACCATGAATGCTTTGATCGTCTTGTTCTCCAATAGCTCTCAACCAAGCCAAACCATATTGTTCACAGAAACTGCCTAGATCTCGACGAGTTATACATGCCACCATTGATCTATAAACCACCGAGGGAATTCAGAGGTTAATTGTTTACTCCAGAGGATAAACCATGAATGCTTTCTAAGTTGGTTTTGGAAGGTGAAAGCATTCATCCAAGATGCTGGTAGTCATAGTAATTATAAAATTGTGGGTCAAAAATCTAGGTTTTACCTCCTATATGTTGGAACAGAATTAGTTGTTTTGACACCATAAAAGGTATGAGCTCTTCGATAAAGGGAGTTCCTAATATAACTGGATTAGAAAGGTCCAGCCGCCACGGAGTTGGAAGAAGATACGTGGCTTTGTGCCACCATATTAGAACAATAATTTTTGTACAATTAATACTGATTTCTCAGTTGTTTTTTATATAAGACATGCATGATCATTTGATTTTTAATTCCTATAAGTTGTAGCCATTGTATGAATTCTTCTTCTGTCCAAGGAGAAGACATGGTTTGTGCTATTTGAGCGTGAGACTGTTGAGACTCTTCTTCTTCAACTAGATATGTCCATTTTTTTGGACCGAAAATTGAGATTGGTCCTGAACTTTCTATCATACGAACTTGAACTTTCTATCATACGAACTTGGAGGACTCCGCTCACGGCGTAGTCTGATGGCTTTCTATATTTGGGCTGGTTTGGTCCAGCTGAGCCCTTTGGGAGTTGCTTGGAGGCATGTTTGTTGTGTGAAAACAACCTCTGTATCGGACTGTATTGTTTCTGTAATGTTTTTCTCCGGAGGAGGGAGAGCAGGTATTGGAGGATCTAAAATCTCGGCTGGTTGCTAGAAGCACCTCACAAAAAATATTGGAGGTTAAAAGCCATGCAGCGCAATATAAATGTAAATTTAGACAAGAGTAAAATAAATTTAAGCTTGATTATTATTGAAACCGAAAAATTGTTAATACAAGTAAAAAACTTATATTAATAAACTAGAGAGGGAGCTCTAACCAATTCTAGAGAGAGGGAAAGAACTCTTTCTGAATTGGTTGTGTGTAAGGTGTGTCTTACAAGTGATATGGGGGGTTATTTATAGCCAAAAGATTAAAAATTATATAATATTTTCTAATGTCACTCATGATGTCATTAGGAGTAAGTGCTAGTAGATGTCATGGATGATGTTAGTTGTGCTGTCTTGTAGTGTCATGCTGATGCAATTTCTAATTAATTTTTCAGAACATTGAATCAAGGTCTTCTTCTTCCTCTGATGATTTTTCAGATAAAGATGTTTGATTTTGTTGGCCTGGAGTTTGTGCCTTGAGGGTATGTAGAATTTGCCCCATTTGATGAATAAAATCAAGCCTGGTGCTGGAACCGGCTAGTCGTGCATTCGCAATGGACTTTTATTGTAAAAATAAAATTTGAGCATCATCTGTAATAGCTAGATACTGTGAATGGGATAGAAATCACTTGTCCACCGCCGGTACATAGACTTCGGATGAATCCCACATTTTATACCATTTGCAGTGTCCTTGGAGGGCTAACTATGGTAGTCCTTTATGTCCTTCTGGTTTGTGGGAGGAAAACTTTTGGGAGTATATCCATGGATATGAAATCGGTGGAAAATTGGAGGAGTATGAGTATTTGTTGTTCACTAAAATTCTATGACAGAAACAATCATATCCTCCAACATACCCAAAGATATTATGAGTTTATTCTCACATATCCTAGATCTTGCTTGTTTAAGCTCCACAAAGGAAAACATACTCAATCATATGTCACAATACTACAGTGTGGATTAATAAAATAATCTCACCTGAAATTCTCCTAGCACCAGTAAAAGAAGGATATGATCATATATATATATATATATATATATATATATATATATATATATATATATATATATATATATATATATATATATATATATATATATATTCTAATGTTTCTCCTAATATATGTTGTATTTATAGCCTTAGCTTTCCTCCAACTTTGCTTGAAATAATAGAAAATAAAAGTTTGTCCATTATTATGAGGGTTAGTTTTGTTATTTGGATGTTTCAATTCATGTATTACTAATACCCTCGCATTGTTATTTCAATCAGATATATTTGTACATCTATTGAATGAGTTTAATACTCTGTTAGTGAATTGTACGAGTTGTGATCAATGACTACAATTGACCACTGCATAACATATATGGTCATGCTGATTTTATTGGATGTTTATTATAGGGAAAGTGTGATTCCTCCACTACAGATACTCATAACATGGTTAGGCCTCACGAGTATTCAATTCCTTTATAAGTAGAATATTTCTTTTCCGACTTTTTAAATGGGATTTTGTTCAGGCACCTAATAACTGGCGCTCGCCAATAATAAATAATCAACTAACATAGAAATTCATCGTAAACGCTCACAATGAGTCTTCATTCTTAATATCAAAATAAGCTTAGTCTAAAATGAGAGCTTTAATGGCTATTTATTACTAGGGAACTAAGTATTACAAGTATAGCCACCAAATGTAATGTAGTACTTAATTGTTGGCCAAATACTGAGCTAAATATGGTTCTAGCACTTCTTTTTTGTTTGATTAGTTTGCGCGAAGGTCCAAGGGCGGAGGGAGAGTATTAAATATGGGTTCGGAGGAACCCAATAACTTTTGCTTAGATTATATATTTGTATTAAAAGTTCATTAAAATATGTATAAATATTTAATTGTGAACTCAATATCCAAGATGGACTATGAGTTCAATGGCAAGTTCAAAACCCATTAACTTTAAATCTTAGCTCTAGATCTCTCAATAATACAATTGATATGGAGATACGGTATATAACCTCTCCATTCGCCACATTTTTCTAACTAGGAAGAAGAAAAAAAATAGTTTTAAAGTCTCTCAATAATGCAATTGTTTGACTACTACATGTGTTTTCCATTAAAGTGGAAAGTACAAAACCCAAGTGTCTAATTATACATCAGCTGTGAGTGTTAGATCAGGCCTCTTCGTTGTTCCTTTTACATCCATTATCTTGTAGTAGAGTCTCCGGAGTTTTCTTTTGTAACAAACTGTTAATGAACTGAATCCACTATTTTAGGTTTTAGATATGATATAATTGTGATGATTTGAAAAGTTGCTGCACTAGTTACATGATAAATGTATTGCACAAATCACATTTATATTTCCACTGCACGTCTGGGCTTGGGATAAATTAACAGGCTACAGATTTACTGAAGCTTATACACTTCAACTACGAGGAAGGGCAAATCCGAACCAGAAAATGAGAAACAATCCCCAAAAATTGGGACATTACAGTCCTGACAATTCGACTATAAAGTAGAGCCCAAACAAAAACATCTGCAGACAAGAACCAGCCGGCAGTGCTTATTCAAAATTCTCGATTATTAGGATCCTCTAGGAGCCGATTCCTTAGCCGCGAAATTCATTCATGAACTTTTCATGGAATTCTGTAAGACGAGATACAATAGCTGGTATCTTCTCTTCTTGTGGTAATATTGTGCACCTAAAATGCCAGGTTCCAGGAACCTACACAGAAGCAACAACCAATTCAGAGCAAGAGAGACAAACATGTACAAGATAATCAGAAACGCTTACGTTTTCTCTGATGACATTTTACCATTCAAGTGATAAACTCATGCAAAAAAAGTACGACCCAGTACAATACCACTCAGTGGTGTCTGGGGAGGGTAGTGTGTACGCAGCCTTACCCCTACCCTGGGGTAGAGAGGCTGTTTCCAAATAGACCCCCGGCATAAATCCCCAGAATTTGCTCCTGGGGAGACTCGAACTCACAACCTCTCGGTTGTAAGTGAGGGTTGGTTACCATCAGACCAAGCCCCTCTTGTCTGATAAACTCATGCAAGTTCATTGCAAATGGTTGGAGACTATTACCAAAGGATATCAATATTAATAATGGCATTGACTAGAAGGCAAAGCTACAAATGTAACAATTACCTGACGAAATCCAGAGCCTGGAACAACAACGATTCCAGTGGCATTAAGGAGGCATTTAGCATAAAAGGCGTCTGGTGCAGTTTTAGCTGCTTCTGCTGCTTTTACTGCTTTGTTGGGCAAGTTAACTCGTGGAAAGAGATACATAGCCCCTTCTGCTCTATTACATGTCACTCCTTCCAAACTATTTAATGCATCTTCTAGTGTCTGACGGTATTGTTAAAAGAGATGAGAGGGAAAAAAATATGAGAAATGGAATATTTAATAAGTTGACAGATATAAGCTCAAAAATGAAGCTAAAAATATGAACTCCGCTGGAGGAAATTTTCAGAAATCATTTTTTGCTTGCTATATTAAGCAGTTCTTATCAAAAACAGCCTCTCTACTCCTCCAGAGCAGGGGTAAGGTCTACATACACACTACCCTCCTCAAACCTCACTTGTGGAATTCCACTAGGTTGTTGTTGTTATTATATAAAGCAGTTCTTATGTTCATGTTCAGTTTCTCCTACTTCAAATGAACGAACTAATTATAATAACATCAATGGACCTATATGCCAGTTTTCACTAACCTTTGCACGTCTTGCCAAGGACGAGAGTATTCCTTCTTTCTCCGCAGAAAAAGACTCGTATGATTCATCTCCCACCTGCATGTACCCATGCTCTCATTAGCCTTTTCCTCCAGGAATATGCAAGGCAAACACATTATTGGGAAATAGCAATACAAACCTTTGGGGGACTCATGATGAGGCTTGCAAGTATCTGACCAGAGATATTGGAACACAGATTGACAGACGCCACTTTGTATATCTGTTCCCTCACTTCAGGGCTAAAACCAGTGACCTCCATGTAACCTCCTCGCTTTCCACACTCTCCATAGAATCCTAAAGCCGCCAAGGTAAACGAAAAATAAGAACAAAATTTATTTGCATTTTGAAGAATAAGAAGCCCTATCCCCCTTCTTAAACCACCCGGACCACCACCCAAAGAAATGACAAAGGAAAGGGAAATATGTACCTTTTGACACGGACTGAAAAGACACTAAAGATATATCCTTTTCACCATATCCCATTGAGCGGGAAACTTTCTTAAATGAGTGGAATTTCTTGTCAGGCACGTAAACATTTTCTTGATAGACCTGTAATAGTTCCATAAATTATGAAAGAGAATTACAACGTTGAAGTTCAACACAACCCCAGATTGCTCAGAAAGTCAAAATCTGATAGTGATACATCAATAAACAAGTTCAGAGTCAACAAGCTGCTGAGGAAGCAAAAGTTTTTGTCATATCAAGTATAGAAGAAATTTAGAGGATAATTAACTCACTTCATCAGCCAGAAGGACAAGACCTTCCCTCTTGCAGAATTCTACAATTTCCCGTTGGTTGGCCTCACCAAGAACCTATAGTTACGCAGAGGAAAATATTCATACCACATGAAATGGATAAATAGGGCTTATTTCTATATTTTTTTCTTTTTTATCCTTTATCTTTCCTTTTTTATTTTGGGGGGAGCGAGAGATATCATATTCTATTGCAACAGCATCATGTCAGAGTTGTTTATTATGTTCCTATTTTAGATGAAAAATCATAAATGAGCCTTCCAAAATCTATTAAAAGACTACCTGCCCAGTAGGGTTGCCTGGATTGATCACAACCAAAGCCCTAACATCAATACCCTTGGATTTTGCGGTTTTCAGCTGTTGCTCAAGTTCTGAGATCTCAAGCCCCCATCCTCTTTGTTCATCAAGATAATAAGGAACCTACAAAACCAGATGATATGCAAATATTAAGAACTTCTCAAAGGATTACCTTTCAAGAATCAAATAAAGGGTCAATAAGTTGATCAGATTATGCATTGCACTAGTGGTACTTCCAAGAAAAGCTCTCATAAGAGCAGTCAAACATGGCATTTAGTAACATTTGTATAGACATCAATCTTCGGTTTCATTTCAGCCAACTAAAAAACTAGCATAAGTCAAGTTATTCTGAAGCAACAGTACGTACAAGAGTTCCACCATGGAGGGCAATTGAAGCGGAGTAAAGAGGATACTGAGGAATGGGACAGAGAATTCCATCATTCTCTGACCTGATGAGCAGCTGCATCATCATGTGAACCTGAATAAAAGAGAAGAACCGGCATTACCAACTACGTGATATTTGCTAACAAGCTACTTTCCTAAAAGCTATTAAAATAAAAAGGATATAAATAAAATTTACCGCTGGACTTGCACCATCAGTCAAGAAAAGATCATTTGGATCCACAGGGTAGCCATCACGAGCTTCAATACCAGAAGCAATTGTATCGCGCAATCCTTTGATGCCCTGTATTTAGGGAACACAATAAAAAGTTATATATGTACTAAACCTACATAACCCTCTGCAAAACTGGAATAATCTCGAGAAGATAGTCACCTGACTGTGGCTGTATGCACCAGTTGCTCTCCCAGGAATTTGGTCAAGGATCTGGAAAGCTCGTTCTATGGCATCCGCACTACAAAAGCAAAGAAGGAAAGAAAATACGCAGTTGCAATTTCTCAAATTTTAAAACCATTTTGTAATTTCAAATTGAAGAGAACTCCTCTTTCAAACAATGATTGCACGGCATAAACAAATATTCCCCAGAGCAAAAAATTGTGTCAAGCTATTGCTGAACTGGAAGGAGAGTTAAAATTGAAGAAGAATTCTTCTTCACTCTTTCTCAAAAGAAACCAGGGTTTTAAAAAGTGAAGTCGTGAGACAAGACATTTGGTTTCTCGTTAAGTCAGATTTCTATGCTTGGGGATTAGCAATTTTCAATATTATATAAATACAATAATATATGGATTTCAAACAACGAATATCTTTAGGACTTGCAAAAGAGTATAAAAAGCACATAGTGATGAACTCAAAAACTACGACCTTCTCCAATGAATATTAAAACAAGACGGATCAAATAAGTTGTAGGTTTGAAGTTGAATCCTTAAACCAAAGGTGACTATGAAAAAGACGCAAAAACTTAGCATGCATCTAAAGACGAAACACTTAGTTCAAATAGATCTTGGGGAGCAAAATAAGGAATTAGCACTGACAACTCTCCAAGCTTTTCGTTTATCTACCTCAAGTAAATAGTTCTCAATAGTATTTCGCTGTATATTGGTAGCTCGTATTCAATGACAGCTCATTTTTTTCCTCACTTGAATAGACTTCAAACACAAAAACTTTTTCTTATGAGTTGGACATTTCGAATAAGAATTAAAAAGACAGTCATCTGAATGTTGAATTAACTCCTGCTTATTATTCACTGAACAATATAGAAGAACAGCTGCCGACTCATGTCAAACTGCCAATAGCAGGATATATAATCATATCATCTTCTAAGTGTACAGGAATAGACTACTGACATGAAAATTTGCTGGTGACAGTCATGTTACAGAAGTGAGTTATATATGGATATCAGGTGCATATTTTATTCCATTCAACCAAAAGATGCAGAGGCCGAAAAAATTCATACCTGAACAGACCTTGTGTTTCACTTTTGTCCAAAATGGCTGGATGGTCGCACAATGCAAGGACCTAACATAAAAGTTAACCTTAGAAATCGCCAGATGATTCTATAAATAATGAAACTATATGAATAATTTGCCCACCTCTCTAAAGAAAGTGATAGGCTGCTGAGCCAGTGATTGAGGATTTCCAATATTGCAGTATAAGATCTGCACGTAATCAGAGAAACGATGACAGAATAAATTAGAAACTCAAAAAAGTTCTAGGTGGTGCCTACTTCAGGTCATCAACTTATAACCGATGTAGAGCTTTGTAAGAATAGTTCTATTGAAGATCTATTCCCGAGACTGGCATCAATTACATAAACGGAAATGAAGTATTTATAAAGCGTGGCTTGTTAAAGCAAAAGGGGAAAGAAGAAAACCAAGTTTACAAGAGTGAATATACCTCATCGAAGGGATGAGAACCCGGATTCTCCTTAATTTCTTCCTGCAATTTCTGCATCAAAAAGAGAAATTAA
The DNA here is from genome assembly GCA_034376525.1 of Nicotiana benthamiana. Lineage (NCBI taxonomy): Eukaryota > Viridiplantae > Streptophyta > Magnoliopsida > Solanales > Solanaceae > Nicotiana > Nicotiana benthamiana. Next base: position 77,936,400 of record CM067331.1, read on the forward strand.
ACAGGCCTCTCTGAACATATACAAGTTCTTCAAAATTTTGAAATTCAGCAGACCCAAATAATAATAGCTCAATCAACAGAAGTCTCAAACATAGATTCCATATACAGTTTACAGGAATCAACAAACAGAAGCCATAGCCAGTAAACCGAGTAAAAAGACTACCTGAGCAAGTGTGACAATCTCTCCTCGGACAGCATACTCACAGTTCAAAACCTGAACCCAACAAAATGGGCCATAAAATTAGTCAAGTAATGTAAATTCAAGACAAAACTCGAAATACGGTCTTTGAGAAAACAGGCGAAAACCGCAGCATTTAAGTTGAGATAGAAAGCATCAAATCAGATGATGAATGCAACAATGTATCAATTAGCTCTCCAATAAAGACTCAATACTCTCTACTGAGTTTCGCATCAACACTTACCAATTCCAAAGAATGAAGACTCAAAAGATCCAATTTTTGGCAACATATTAAATAAGAATAGAACTAGCACAATTTCTTTTTGGAAAAGGTACAAATTTAACCAACATTTGACCGTTAAAAAAAACTAATCTAATGCAATGAAGGAGAGAACAGTTGGGTCGGCTATATAAATCCTCAATATCCATTTCTCCATTTAAACTCGTTCAGTTACAACACAAATAGCCACGTTAAACACTCAAAATACTATACTAGGTCGGTAAAACCCCAGAACGAGCAATAGTATACTTTATTTATTACCAATAGCGAGGAAGCAAATTCAATTAACGGAAGAAAAGAAATCGGCGAAACAACAGATACAAGAAAGCAGAAAAGAATTAAAATTAAAATTAAGATTACCTTGGGATTAAGGGTGTCTCGAGTGACAGGTGTTGACGAATAATCGGAACCCATTGAATCAGAAGAAGAAGGCTGAAGAGTGGACAAGAAACGAAACGCAGCAAGTAATGAGGAAGTAAGAGGGGGAGAAGAACAAATAGAAGAAGTAGTTCTAGTTCTGGTTACAGTACTGGAGATGAGATTTCTGGCTCTGTGGGTTACGAATCTCCGCATTGTGAAATCTGGTGACAATTATAAAGAAGAATGAGGAAGGAGGCAAGGGTTAGAGTGGTCAAGATTCAAAAAGCAAGTGCGTTTCACTTGCTGCCCACGTCTCAAAGAAGACAATTCCAATGTGCTGTTTCTGGCAAGTTAGGCTTATGCCACTTTTTTTTTTACTTAGTCACTGGAACCAATTTATATATTCCAAGTCAAATCTTAAGATTTCTATTTCCTATAATGTAGAGTAAGTTGTTTTAGGTTTCGGCTGTTTCTAAAAATAAGGTAGAAAAATAAAGGTATATACCTTATCTATTATAACAACAATAAGCCGGAGAATATAATGTGTATATAAATTTTATTCCGACTCTGAAAGAATAAAAAGTGTTATGAAATAATATAAAGACAAGAACAATAATGCAAGAACAAGAGCAATAGAGAGAATAGAGAGACAAGTATTCTTATTGATACTTAGAGATTGTTAGGGATGTTTTACAATGGTAGAAGACCCCTTTATTTATAGGGAGGGGGATGATTTAGCTACCAAGAATAGAACTCTAGAATCTCTCTAATTATAGACATTCACCTTAAATAGGAGATTTCATAACACTCCCCCTTGAATGTCTATTCAACAATGTGCCTCGTTAAAACCTTAAAACCAAAACCCAATGGGAAAAATTAAAGAAAGGAAAAAGAGTACACATGTTTGAATATGCGCCTATTGGTTGCCTCGTTAAAAACCTCGCAAGGAAAACCCATTTGGGACAAAATCTTGTAAGGGAAAAAGAGTGCAACGCGCATTAACTCCCCCTAATAAGAACATCAATTTATATCCTTGAACATTTGTATTCCAATCTTGTGCATCATCTTCAAAACGATCTTTGGTAGACGTTTGATAAATCAACCATATTGACTTGAATAAATATTCCGCACCTTGAAATCATCATTCTTGATAGATATGAACATCTTCATATAATGTCGTGGAATAACTCTTCAATATCTCCATAGATGCATTCTTAATGCCATCATGCTTATAGTTATAGCAAGATACATATGTACACAAATTGTACAAAGGATTTGGTACTTCAGGACCAAGAATTGCATATGCTTCAAACAACTTAAATCTTTCAAGTTAAGTCATATAAGCCATATAATAGACTTTAGATGCATATCAAGTTTTCCATGTCATGCTAGACAAATAAGATATCGAAAACTGATTATACATACCTTTGACTTTATACTTTCAAGCATTTGAACTATACGTTCAAAACTACATGTCTTTCATATGGAATCAATTCTTCTTGAATTATATCTCTTCCATTTAGTTACTTTCTTTGGGTCAGCAAATGCGTATAGCATGCTTTGCAATATGTTGCAATTGAATTATCCTTTTTATGAACTTCAGGTTCATATCATGATATTCGGGGATATACATATACAAATGATAATTCATCCCATGTAACCTTTTCTCAAGTGTTTATCATGTCTCCCCCTCATGTTAGAAAAGCTAACTTGTTTCCTCAACTTTGGGAAATCATCTTTGTGCATTATCATGTCAATATACACAGCACATTAATAATAAGATGAAATTATTTGGTTCCTGACCCTGAACCACTTGTGAGGGAAGAATATAATATACTCTCGTATACAACGTATATCAAACTGATATATATAACTTTGTTCTCATAAGAAACAGTTTAGCTATTAAGTGGAAGCACTCAATAATTATCTTGCTAAACCAACTTTGATATAAACAAACTTATCAAGATGAACTATCTTGAGTAGAAAATCTGGAAATTATGCTCGAAGTTAGATTACTGAGCAATTTACCTCGCAAGCACCGGCCAGGCTGCGGGTTAATAACAATTGCGCATGTAACCATTTCATAGATGCATCATATGTGGTATACATGGCAGGTGAATGGGCCCATATTCACCTTTGATATTTCCAGAATTTATGGGCTTCAACCCGAACTCTTTAGTTGGTCAGTTCATTAATGAGAACAAGTGATACAAGAGAATTCGTAAAGAACTTTCTAGTTCTTTAATATTCACCTATGTGAATTTGCACATCATACTTAAAATGAGATGGCTAACACGAATGCCAACTGAATAAATTATCAATATTGGTAAACTTCAAATTTACACCATGACATGTGCACTTATCAATAAACTTCAGGTTTATTATGACATGGATTTTTATACCAATAGATATCCACTTTATTGTGGCATTCTTTCGTTTGTGTAGTACAAACTGGAGAACAAAGCGGGTAGCTTTTCATATACAAATTACCCCGCTACAAGTTGTAGTAATAGGAGATATCAAAGCCTTCCTTTATTTATAGTCTCAATATAATCAATCGCTTTCGCGTGTACTTTGGAAACTGAATAAGTTTCTTTGAGACTTACTATAGCACAATACTCAATTGTGTTTCTCCAACATAGTAATAATTGGCTCTTCTAGAGCTCTCAATTAATTTTGTACTACCACAGATTCATCAACATCCATGTGGTGAATATCTTTCTTAAAGAGAAAGTTATACCATTATGGTCATGTCAAACTTATATGCAAGATATGTTTCTTGCATTATCGTTGTCCTTTAATAGTCATATTTCCAAAATACTTTGGCGTACAATAGGTACGTGACCAACGATCATTCATGCCATATATCATCTTAAACCTCCTTCTAGGGGTGAGTGTGGTATCATCTCAAACCTCCTTCTAGGGGTGAGTGTGGTATATTTAATACCAATTTCATGTTCATATTCTTCCAATAATGAATATGTATTCGTGAATCAGATGTTGTCACATTCACTTCGGGGATATGTGATTTTGTTATCCTTTTCAAATCTATAAATGCGTCAGGCATTTGATTTGCTATTCTTTGCAAATGGATAATCTTTTGTGCCTCTTTCACAAATAGAGGTATGTGGATCAAGATGAGATAATGATGCATTTTTCCACAAAATTTCCCGTTTGGTTTCACCAACTTCTCCCCCTAATTTTGGGAAAAGTGTCTCATCAAATTGACAGTCTGCAAATCGTGCAGTGAACGAATCTCCTGTCAATGTTTCGAGGTAGCAAATAATGGAGGGCGATTCAACCTCAACATATATTCCTAACCTTCTTTACAGACCCATTTTGGTGCGGGATGGCGGTGCTACAGACACATATACTGCGCATCCAAAGATTCTTAAATGGGATATATTGGGTCCATAACCCAAAACCAATTGCAACGGGGAATATTTGTGTCAATTCGTCAGTCAGAGACGAACTAGCATTGCTGTATGCAAAATGGCGTGTCCCCAAACCGAAGTGGGCAGCCGACGAACTAGTATTGCTGCATGCAAAATGGCGTGACCCCAAACCAAAGTGGGCAGCCGACGAACTAGCATTGCTGCATGCAAAATGGCGTGACCCCAAACCGAAGTGGGAAGCCGACGAACTAGTATTGCTGCATGCAAAATGGCGTGAACCCAAACCGAAATGGGCAGCCTCGTTTTAATGAAGAATTCAAGATTATTCTCATCTATTGTCTCAATATGATATCCATTTTGAATGATATCTTTAAAACTCAACAAGTTCCTTTAAGACTTGTTTTTGATTGATATCATTAAAACTCAACAAGTTCTTCTTAGACTTGGAGGAGAATATTGCATTCTCTAAGATAAACGTCGTGCCTTTGGGCAGAGTTACAGTTGCTCTTCCGAAGCCTTCAATCAATTTACTTCCCATGGTTTGACATATAAAAGAAAATATACGAATCATGAGAATAAACAACTTCAATACGTTTGTGTCACATAATATTTTCAAAATCTGCTGCTAACAGTTGACTAACAAAATCAGATATGTTATCCATAATCGATTACTATGCAGCTTGAAAATTTTCAGTTTAAGCATTTTTCACAAAACAATCGATTGTTAAACACACACAATCGATTGTTGAGCATTGACAATCGATTGTTAAACATAGACAATCGATTGTTGACAATTTTTGAAAAATTCCAGATCATACTGTTTTAAGACAATCGATTGTTAAATATAGACAATCGATTGTTGACAATTTTTTGAAAAATCCCAGATCACACTGTTTTAAGACAATCGATTGTTAAACATAGACAATCGATTGTTGGCTATTTTGAAAAATTCTAGAGCACACTGTTTTAACACAATCGATTGTTTAACATTGACAATCGATTGTTGATTAATTTTGAAAAATTCCGGATCACACTGTCTAACGACAATCGATTGTTAGACATAGAGAATCGATTGTGGATGATTTTTGAAAAATTCCAGATTACACTGTCTAACGACAATCGATTGTTAGACATAGACAATCGATTGTGGATGATTTTTGAAAAATTCCAGATTACACTGTCTAACGACAATCGATTGTTAGACATAGACAATCGATTGTGGATGATTTTTGAAAAATTCCAGATTACACTGTCTAACGACAATCGATTGTTAGACATAGACAATCGATTGTCGATCAATTGTTTTTCAGCTTTAATGCGAAAATATTAGATAATCGACTAGTTTTTCAGGCTAGTCGATTACCCCTAATGGAAATTAAAAATATTATTGATGTTTGAGCATATTGAAACATTCTAAAGAACTAATACTAACATTATATCATAAATTAACTAATACGAGTTAGTACTAATGACTATTAGTTTATTCATTAACTAATACAAATAAGTAAAATAAAATCAAATAGCTCCATCTTCTTTCATCACGGATCCATCACCGATTAGGTGGTCTATCTTCCCCTCGGGTTGCTCAAAGAAGTCTGCCACATCCAAGTGGGTGATGTCAAAGTTGTCGTCAGAGACAAAATTCGTTTCAGGGCGTTTACTCTTTCGAGATGCTTGATAAAGGTCAACCAAACGTCATGGTATACGGCAAGCCTTTGACCAGTGCCCGTTTCCACCGCAACGATAATATATAGTTTATAAACTATTTGCTTTTGGATTCTTATCGTATCGTGCTTGTGGCAGAGTGACCAACTTCAGGTTGGCATATCTCTTCTTTAAGCCATTCCACAAGATGGGTGGATCTTTGACTGTGATATATTCAATTTTCAAACCTTCATCAAGGTGATGGCGCAAGAAAATCAAGGCCTTAGCATAGTTTCAAACCTTCATCAAGGTGATGGCGCAAGAAAATCAAGGCCTTAGCATAGTTTTGGGTGGATGCATTATTTCTGTCTTTAATGGCGTCTCCAAGACCCATAGCATCTAAGTGAATTTTAGCATCCAACACCCATGTCATATAGTTCTTGCCCGAAATTTCAAGGGCAACGAACTTTCTTTTCATAATGTCAGAAATATAATAAATTTACATCAAGAGCGTGTTCATACTTACGGGCTCTATGACAATTATCACATTCACTTCAGGGAATGGATCCTAATCATGTGCTTTACACAATCTCATGTCAAATATTACTTTCATAAAGTGAAAGATTATTTTGAGAATCTTTATTATTCTCATTATCACAATAATGACGATTATAATTTCGTCTATTGCCACGTCCACATCCATTGATACCTTTACGGTAATAATTTTGTCTTCTTTCAGACTTATCACATACTGCTTCCACATTCTCTAAAGGGAATGGAGCAAATTCAATGGGACGGATTTTCAATTCTTTGCCCACAATCATACATGAATTTAATCATGGCAGGACATAGAGATTTTACCACTTCATGTGGTTACAATTTCTTACAAACTCCATTAGAGTTATAATCAAACTTTGTTGTCTATGTTTGTATATAAAATCAAATTATAGAATTCCAAGAATTTGAAAGGGAAAAGTAAGTTACTTACCTTTAAGGTATACCAATTATATTTTCAATGTTTTCTTCCTTTTCTCTCTTCCGTTTCTGTTTCCTTTTTTTTTCTCTTCTTTGTTTTTCGTTTCTTTTCTCTTTTGCTTTCCTTCTTTTATTTTCTGTTTTTTTTTCGTTCCTCCCCTTTTTCTTTTTTTTTCTTTTCCTTCTTTCTTCATTCTTTCTTTGAAGCAAAACCCTACACAAACAAAAGTTAAGACAATCGAAAATTTCAATTGGTTAGAGACTCGTGCTGATAACGTGTTATGAAATAATATAAAGACAAGAACAATAATGCAAGAACAAGAGCAATAGAGAGAATAGAGAGAGAGAAGTATTCTTATTGATACTTAGAGATTGTTAGGGATGTTTTACAATGGTAGAAGACCCCTTTATTTATAGGGAGGGGGATGATTTAGCTACCAAGAATAGAACTCTAGAATCTCTCTAATTATAGACATTCACCTTAAATAGGAGATTTCATAACAAAAAGATTATTTTCGAAAAAATTTCAGTTCAAGAGGACAAAACGTCAAAAGGAGACAATATCAATATCACCACAGAAATAAGAAAAAATCGAAACGACAAGAAATTCAGAAGAAAGATGTAAAGCCAAAAAAAAAAAGCAATAGCTAGTAAATAGGTCCGGTACTAACAAGCAAAATAATAAGACACGATATTGCCACTAGCTATCTTAGACGAAAATCCTACCAGACAAAGTAAGGCAAGACTCAACAATACTAGTCTAACAACAATACAAAGTAAGGCGAGACTCAACTACTTCCTAACCTACAATCCTAATACTCAACCTCCACATATTCCGAAAAACCCTATTTATATAAACCAAAATTATATTAAAATGTTGCTTTCGATAGCTACCTTTTATATTTTATACAAAATAAGCATTTATGGTATATACTACCATTGAGGCATGAAATACGTTATTTATGTTTTTCCTCTCATACCTATTTTTAAGGTGATTGTCATTATTGTATTCATGAATACATAGCGCGAATACATGCGGATACATGCGTGTACAACTGGACTATCCTAATTTTAGGCACTTTTTGTTGTTGTATTAATGAATACATGGCGTGAATACATACGAATACATGCGCGTAGAACTGTACTGCTCTGATTTTAGGCGTTTTTTGTTGCGGTATTCATGAATACATACCGCGAATACATGTGAATACATATGCGTACGACTGGACTACCCTGATTTTTAAGCGTTTCTTACTGTTGTGTTCATGAATACAGTAGTGCGAATATACTACCGTAACAATAGAATATTAGCTATGGGAAGTAATTATATGTATATGGTAGCTATATTAGGAAGTTAATAGCTACTAAACAATAGTGGTTTTTGAAAATTCCTCTCTTCTTTTCCGGTATGTTTGAATTTAGGTTTGAGCCACCATCCTCGTACAGAAAATAGGGTAAGGTTACAATAGATCTTTGTGGTTGGATATAATAAATTTCGTGTATAGTGAAAGTTTAATACACCGAATGTATATTTTGAATTTCATAGAATTTGTATTAAAAATTATCTTTTTTATTTCAAGACTTGAAACTTAAAAAGTACGAAAAAGTTGTTGATAAAGTGTTTGTCTCCCACGGGAGATTAGCCTTTATTATATTTCGTTTTAATTTATGTGACTAGTTTAATCACAAAGTTTAAAAATGAAATAACACTTTTTAAATTTATACTCTTAAATATAAAATAACATTTGCATAACTATAAACTTTTGAAACTTGTGACATTAACTATGTCATAATATTTTTACAGTTATAGAAGATTCACATTAAAGGCAAGATGAAAAGGATAAAGATCACTTTTAGCCCGCGGTCAATTATTGGCATTAGCGCAAAAAAAGAAAATATATATATATAAGATATGTAAAAAATATTATTTTTTGCTATAATTTTGAACGTGTTATGAAATAATATAAGAACAAGAACAATAATACAAGAACAAGAACAATAGAGAGAAAAGTAGAGAGAGGAGTATTCTTATTGATACTTTGGGATGATTTACAATGGGGTAAGACCCCTCCATTTATAGAAAGAGAAAAGACTTAGCCTCAAAGTAGAACTCATCTATAAGATAGACATTCACTCTAATTAGAGTTCTATTTATAACACTCCCCCTTGAATGTCTATTCAATAATGTGCCTCGTTAAAACCTTAACTAAAACAAAACCCAATGGGAAAAAATTATAGAAAAGGGAAAAGAGTACACATGTTTGAATATGCGCCTATTGGTTGCCTCGTTAAAAACCTTGCAAGGAAAACCCAGTGGGACAAAACCTTGCAAGGGAAAAAGAGTGCAACGCGCATTAACTCCCCCTGAAAAGAGCATCAATTCACATCCTTGAGCATTTGCATTCCAATCTTGTGCACCATCTTCAAATTATCATTCTTGATAGATATGAACATCTTCATATAATGTCGTGGAATGACTCTTCAATATCTCCATAAAGGTATTCTCGATGCCATCATGCTTATAGTTATAGCAAGATACATATGTACACAAGTTGCACTTAGGATGTGGTACTTCAGGACCAAGAATTGTATATGCTTCAAGTAACTTCAATCTTTCATGGATTGACATATAATTTAAGTCATATAAGCCATATAATAGACTTTAGATGCATATCAAGTTTTCATGTCATGCTAAACAAATAAGATATCGAAAACTGATTACACATACCATTGACTTTATACTTTCAAGTATTTGAACTACATGTCCAAAACTACATGCCTTTCATATGGAATCAATTCTGCTTGAATTGTATCTCTTCCATTTAGCCAATATTTTTGTTTGTATTCGACAAACATAAGATCCTCATCGATATTTAGCGCTATCATAGATGTCGTCGACGAACATTTTATATCGGTTCCAGTAAATTTTCATAAAGACATAACATGGAGATCTCTTTATTCATATATTCAGGTACCTGAATCTCTCATGAGATTTTATGAAGTGTTATGTCATGTGATCTTCTAGATCACTTGCCTCCCCATTATGATCAATTTGATCATTTGCTCATCTTCTTTATTAAGAAGTTATTTTGAAACCGATTTGTCTATACGCTTTAAGCGTATCAAAGACTTTGTCCTTCTGGGACTTAATATGAGCATTTGCAGTGAGAATATAGTTACTTTCTTTGGGTCAGCAAATGCATTTAGCATGCTTTGCAATATGTTGCAATTGAATTATCCTTTTATGAACTTCAGGTTCATATTATGATATTCAAGGATCTATATATACAAATGATAATTCATTCCATGTAACCTTTTCTCAAGTGTTTATCATGCCTCCCCCTCATGTTAGAAAAGCTAATTTGTTTCCTCAACTTTGAGAGTCCATCTTTGTGCATTATGGTGTTAATGAAAATATACACCGCACATCAATAATAATAAGATGAAATTATTTTGGTTCCTGACCCTGAACCACTTGTGAGGGGAGAATATAATATACTCTCGTATACAACGTATATCAAACTGATATATATAACTTTGTTCTCATAAGAAACAGTTTAGCTATTAAGTGGAAGCACTCAATAATTATCTTGCTAAACCAACTATAATATAAACCAACTTATCAAGATGAACTATCTTGAATAGAAAATCTGGAAATTATGCTCGAAGTTATATTACTGAGCAATTTTACCTCGCAAGCACCGGCCAGGCTGCGGGTTAATAACAATCGCACATGTAACCATATCATAGATGCATCATATGTGGTATACATGGCAGGTGAATGGGCCCATTCACCTTTGATATTTCCAGAATTTATGGGATTCAACCCGAACTCTTTAGTTGGTCAATTAATTAATGAGAACAAGTAACACAAGAAAATTCGTAAAGAACTTTCTAGTTCTTTAATATTTACCCATGTGAATTCTCTATTACTGCACATCATACTTAAAATGATATGGCTAACCCGAATGCCAACTGAATAAATTATCAATATTGATAAACTTCAAATTTACACCATGACATGTGCAATTATCAATAAACTTCAAGTTTATTATGATATGGGTTTTTATATTAATAAACGTCCACTTTATTGTGGTATTCTTGTGTAGTACAAACTGGAGAATAAAGCGGGTAGTTTTTCACATACAGATTATCCCGCTACAAGTTGTAGTAATAGAAGATATCAAATCTTTCCTTTATTTATAGTCTCAATATAATCAATCGCTTTTGCATATACTTTGGAAACTGAATAAGTTTCTTTGAGACTTACTACAACACAATACCTTATTGGTAATCAATTGTGTTTCTCCAACATAGTAATAATTGGCTCTTCTAGAGCTCTCAATTAATTTTGTACTACCACAAATTCATCAACATCCATGTGGTGGATATCTCTTTTAAAGAGAAAGTTATACCATTATGGTCATGTCAAAATTATATGCAAGATATGTTTCTTGCATTATTATTGTCCTTTGATAATCACATTGACAAATTATTTTGGCGTACAATAGGTACATGGCCAATGACTATTCATGCCATAACAATGACATTACTTTCATATATCATCTCAAACCTCCTTCTAGGGGTGAGTGTGGTATATTCAATACCAATTTCATGTTCATATTCTTCCAATAATGAATATGTATTCGTGAATCAGATGTCGTCACATTCACTGCGGGGATATGTGATTTTGTTATCCTTTTCAAATCTGTAAATGCGTCTGGCATTCGATTTGCTATTCTTTGCAAATGGATAATATTTTGCACCTCTTTTTCACAAATAGAGGTATGTGGATCAAGATGAGATAATGATGCATTTTTCCACAAAATTTCCCGTTTGGTTTCACCAACTTCTCCCCCTAATTTTGGGAAAAGTGTCTCATCGAATTGACAGTCTGCAAATAGTCCAGTGAACAAATCCCCTGTCAATGTTTCGAGGTAGCGAATAATGGAGGGCGATTCAAACTCAACATATATTCCTAACCTTTTTTGCAGACCCATTTTGGTGCAATATGGCGGTGCTACAGGCACATATACTGCACATCCAAAAATTCTTAAGTGGGATATATTAGGTTCATGACCCAAAACTCATTGCAACGGGGAATATTTGTGATAATTCGTCGTTCTGAGACGAACTAGCTTTGCTGCATGCAAAATGGCGTGACCCCAAACCGAAGTGGGCAGCCTCGTTTTCATGAGTAAATGAGGAATTCAAGATTATTCTCATCTATTGTCTCAATATGATATCCATTTTGAATGTTATCTTTAAAACTCAACAAGTTCCTTTTAGACTTGGAGGAGAATATTGCATTTTCTAAAATGTTGTTCCTTTAGGCAGAGTTATAGTTGCTCTTCCGGAGCCTTTAATCAATTTACTACTACCAGAAATTGTAGTAACATCTGCCTTACACAAACTTAAATGAGAGTAATACTTATTCTCTTTGAATATCGTATGTGTGGTACATGAATCAATTAATCAAAAGAGATATACGAACATGAGAATAAACAAATTTAATCCGTTGCTTCATAATTAAATAATATTTTCAAAATCTGCTGAAGTTAGTCGATTAACTTAGTTAATAGTCGACTAACTTGGGAAGCAGTCATTAGGTTAGTCGACTAACTAAATCAGATAGTCGACTATCTTGCCTTGCGGAAAAGTTCAGTTTTAATGCGAAATATTAGTTAGTCGACTAACTAAGTTGATAGTCGACTAACTTAGTAAACAGTCATCAGGTTAGTCGACTATCTAAATCAGATAGTCGACTAACTTAGCTTGCGGAAAAATCCAGTTTTAATGCGAAATATTAGTTAGTCGACTAACTTAGTAAACAGTCATCAGGTTAGTCGACTATCTAAATCAGATAGTCGACTAACTTAGCTTGCGGAAAAATCCAGTTTTAATGCGAAATATTAGATAATCGACTAACTGTTAGGTTAGTCGATTAACTCTACTGGAAAATAAAAATATCTTTGAAATTTAAGCATATTGAAACATTCTAAAGAACTAATACTAATATTATATCATAAGCTAACTAATACGAGCTGATACTAATGACTATTAGTTTATTCACTAACTAATACAAATAAGTAAAATAAAATCAAACAATTCCATCTTCCTTCATCACGGATCCATCACCAATTAAGTGGTCTATTTTCCCCTCAGGGTGCTCAAAGAAGTCTGCCACATCCAAGTGGGTGATGTCAAAATTGTCGTCAGAGACAGAATTGGTTTAAGGGCATTTACCTTTTAGAGATGCTTGATAAAGCTCAACTAAATGTCTTGGTACACGGCAAATTTTCACCCAGTGCCCTTTTCCACCGCAACGATAGTATATAGTTTATGAACTATTTGCTTTTAGATTCTCATCGCATCGTGCTTGTGGCAGAGTGACCAACTTCAGGTTGTCATATCTCTCCTTTAAGCCATTCCACAAGTAAGGTGGATCTTTGACTGTGATATATTCAATTTTCAAACCTTCATCAAGGTGATGGCGCAAGAAAATCAAGGCCTTAGCACAGTTTCAAACCTTCATCAAGGTGATGGCGCAAGAAAATCAAGGCCTTAGCATAGTCTTGGGTGGATGCATTATTTCTGTCTTTAATGGCGTCTCCAAGACTCATTGCATCCAAATGGATTTCAGCATCCAACACCCATGTCATATAGTTCTTGCCCGAAATTTCAAGGGCAACGAACTTTCTTTTCATAATGTCATACATAAAACAAAATTACATCAAGAGCGTGTCCATACTTACGGGCTTTATTACAATTATCACATTCACTTCAGGGAATGGATCATAATCATCTGTATGTGCTATATACAATCTCATGTCAAATATTACTTTCATAAAGTGAAAGATTATTTTGAGAATCTTTATTATTCTCATTATCACAATGATGACGATTATAATTCCGTCTATTGCCACGTCCACATCCATTGATACCTTCACGGTAATAATTTTGTCTTCTTTCAGACTTATCACATACTGCTATCACATTCTCTAAAGGGAATGAGAATAAAGCAAATTCAATGGGACGTATTTTCAATTCTTTGCCCACAATCATACATGAATTTAATCATGGCAAGACATAGAACTTTTACCACTTCACGTGGTTATAATTTCTTACAAACTCCATTAGAGTTATAATCAAACTTTGTTGTCTATGTTTGTATATGAAATCAAATCGTAGAATTTCAAGAATTTGAAAGGGAAAAGTAAATTACTTACCTTTAAGGTATACCAATAAATGTTGTGATATCAAATATACCTCTTGAGTTTCCATCCCATTGCATTACTTTATGATGATACCATCTCTTCTATTTTTCCGTATAGAAATTCTGGAAGAAGGAAGAAATCAAATTCAATTGGTTAGAGACTCGTGCTGATAACGTGTTATGAAATAATATAAGAACAAGAACAATAATACAAGAACAAGAACAATAGAGAGAAAAGTAGAGAGAGGAGTATTCTTATTGATACTTTGGGATGATTTATAATGGGGTAAGACCCCTCTATTTATAGAAAGAGAAAAGACTTAGCCTCAAAGTAGAACTCATCTATAAGATAGACATTCACTCTAACTAGAGTTCTATTTATAACAGAAAACAGTTATATCGTGTCACACACATATATATATATATACAAAAAAAATTCTATCTTTGTTTTTTGTTATAATTTTAAAAGCAGTTATATAATTCATTTTTCCCAAATAAAATCTTTCTTTTGAAGACTAAAAAGATTAAATTGCAATGAAATAATTCTTGAAGTATTTCGTGGGCTTCAATGCCTTAGTCACGCTCTCCACAAATAACAAAATCATATTTGTCATTTTTGTTCTTCAGCGAAAAGTCTACAAATGATTTTTCATCCTATGGAAAGTTGGTTTTCTTTCCCTTTCCTATTGTTCCTTTGCACACTTAATTCAGCGTTAGCTTTCCGTATAGTAGAAGTAATGTCCCAAAATTGGTGTTGTTGCTTTCAAAGAATTTGACCCACATGACACATGCCTCCATGTGCCACCAGGAACTACTAATTAATTACTCCACTTAGATTCAAAATTTAAGCAGTAAGAGTTTGATCTTTAAGATTTTTAATATTAAATTTATATTATTTTCAAATTTATGAGTTTAAATATATTATTTATTGTAATTTTCCGAACTCTTATACGTAAATTTATGTTTAGCGCAAAAAGCAATGGATTCACATTAATATGGTACGGCCTAATATACTTCCGCCCTGTCAAGGACCATTTCATGGTAGTATTCTAGAGTAAACCACGTTTGTCAATCATGGCTTCTTGGTTATCTTAAAAGATTTTCATGGAATTAGTTATGAGTATGTTTGAAAATTTACCTTATAATTGAAATTGATATAATTATTAGGATAATAATTATAAAAAGAATATAAGTTTTATAAGAACATCATAGAATTCATATTTGATAAATAAATTAATATTTACAAATATAATATCACAATATTATTCAATTATTTAACAAAACTAATCCATCAATTCTAATTAAAAATGAACAACATGCAATGTGAGCTAATACTACTAAAATAAATAAACTGGAACCATGAAATAATACAATTTCAAAATTGAAAAATAATAATAAAATAGTTTAACATAATATAGTAAGTTCCAATGCAACTTAATAATTAGGAAATATGATAAGTTTATAACCACATTCAATAACGAAATTCTACTTTAATTGCATCATTCATTATATGCCAAATTTATTAATGACTCATTATTTCTAATATTATAAGGTATATTTTAAAAAAATAAAAATAAAATATAAACAATTACATGAAATCACAAGAAGTAAATATAGAGAAATAAGATAAATAATGTACAAAAAATATACTTTAAAATTTCAAAAGAAACTAAAAAGTAAAAATAAAATTAAAATAATAGAAATAAAAAGTTATAAAAAATTAAATTAATATAATAACAAAAAGGAGAAAAATTAAAAAGCAACCTTGCAATTATATAGTGTAACTACCGCCAATTCTCAACTCCCCCTTGAGAATTGAAGAGTGTAATTACATCCCTACAATTACACCCAATTTCATGTTGATCAAATAATTATTTAACTAAATAAACATGTTAAACTGTGTAATTACATCCAATTAAATTTAAATTTATTTCCTAGCTGGCTTTCCAACAAGCTTTAAAAGAATTGCTTCTTCCGAACAAGTTTACAAAAATAATTCGTGATAAAATAACTGAATATTCACCACGTTTCACAAGTCTTAGAGAATTAGAAGAATGTGTTGGTCCAATTATTTACAACGTCGAATCAAAGATGTTGTTGTTTGATTAAAAAAGTATTGAACCTTTCAGTTAAACTAATTAAAATGGAATATAGGATGAAAGGTAAATCTTAATTAAATATAATTAACTCTAAATTTGATATATTTAATTCACAATTGAAGGAGACCAAGTTTATATAATATTCTATAAAATGATTGATAAATATCAAATGTAAATAACAAGCTTACATCTTTGATATGTTTATATTATAGTTGTAACAGCAAAGGAGCAAAATAGGGGAAGTTGCTGGCAATCTATCTTTGTTGATGCAAAAGTGATGATTACAAGAAGTTGTAGCCAAAATCTGGGATGTTGGTTTTTCGGTGAGGATCATCTCTTATTCTTCTCTTTATGCCCCCCCCCCCCCCTCCCCTCACACACACACACCTCCTCTCTTTCCCTTTCTTCCTTGTATATACCATCAATTTTTTCATTTACCCAAGGGTTCTAACCAACATACCCTCAAATAATGTACTCTTCCTCAGGCGCCTGTTGTATGAGCCCTATGACAGCTCAACCTTGGTGGTGGCTGGGATACTTGTCGCCATTACGCCTTGCAGGCACGACCATGGCTAGGTCGACCCTTTACCGTTCCCTTTAATTAATATCCATCTAATGGTCAGATTTTGACCCATACAGTTAGTCCCTCCTCTTGTTGGATCGCTTTTTCGCGAGCTCAATAGGCGGATTCTATTTATTCAAGAGGGAGAAATCCGAGCATTGTGCTAGGGACGGGGTCCTTATAGCGAGGTGGCGACATGATGTTTCAAGGATTTTATGGGCTGTTATGTCAGTTCAGTGTTGGATCGTCACGTCGATATAGGGTACCATGAATACCTGTTATGCGTTATTACAACGCACATTTCCCAGGCACTGTATCGTTTTCCATGCCCTTTCAGTTTTTTGATTGGCTGCTCCCTAGTTTCCCGCTCAGGACATTTGCGTTCCTATAAATAGAGAGAACGATTGTGCTTTTCAGTTTACCTGAGAGAATTTTACAAACTCCTATATGCTTCGGCTTTTCATACTTCTACTTTCGTTAGATTCGACGTGAATATTCTCCCTTTTCTTGCATCGTTCTTCTTTATTCCGATCAAGACAAACAACTGGCTGGTAATTATTCTCAGGCCAATAGATTTATCGAAGCTCCAGTGCCGGAAAATGAAGTGCCCCTTCTTGAAGAGGGGATGGAGGTAGTAGAAGACGAGGGATTTCTGATAGTGGATGAGATAATTTCCCGTTCGGGGAAACAAAGGACCGACTTCAACAACCCTTCCGGAAGTGAATCGGATTTTGTCCCTTCTCCTATCGATAAGGAAGCGATTACGGTGCTCAAGTCCAATTGGGGAATTCCAAATCATATCTAAATGGTACCGACGGTGGGGAAGGATATTATACATTTGCACCGCCCGGGTACTGTGCATTTTGCGCGTACCCTTTTATTATCGGGTATACAATTCCTCTCCCCTCTCTGGTGGTAGACTTTTATTGCATCTACAAAGTGTGCCCAGCTCAGATCTTACCATACGTATACGCCCAGCTCAGATCTCACCATACGTATACAAACTCTTCCTTATGCTTATCAAGTACGCGGAGCTCGCCGGATGAAGGATTACTTTGGGGCACATGCTTCATATCTTTGCCCCTCCTTTTATTCTGGTACAATAATTCACATACGCCATTGAGGAACTAAGAGTTTGGTGGTGAAGATGGACGATAGGGTTAATCGTTATTTCTGGGAAAGTTACTTTTATGTATGGACGGAGCACCTTGTGGTGGACTCGACAGGGTTCCTTGAGACGTGGAACTTCTCTCGTAAGTTTTCCTTTGTTGATTTTGTGATTCCTCTTAAGATAGTCATCGATCGTTCTTATTTAGGTGATATTGCTAAGGACCTATTTTTGCTTAGCAATCGAAAGGCTACCTCCCCTCTAGTTGACGATATCTGCGAGTGGGTGAGTGCGATTATCCCCCATACAATGAGGATTCGTGAGAGGGCATCCTTCCATGAGAAATATGGGTGTAAGACTCTTATTGGTGAGTCGGCCCGCTACAGTTTTTCCCTTTATTATTTGCTTTATGATTTGATCCTATCATTATATAATCGTCTTTATTCATCGACAGGTAGGGTATGAAGGACAAGGGCTCCCATGTTGGCCTTCTGTTAGCCAGCGCCCCTTGACCGACCTATGACGGGATCCGCTTATCGGCACATATCGAGAGATATTATCTAATCTGCACCGGCGGTCGAGGCCATTCGTGTGGAGTCTACTCCTCAGTCAAAGACTCCGGTTCCTACTGTCCGTTCGGCAGGCGAATCTTCCCACTTTGGTAGTGAAGAGGCCACGTTGAAGAGGTGACGAGTGGTGTTGGAAGTGGCTCCTCAGGATAAAATATCTTCGAGGGGCGACCTTGCCTTGGTGGTGCCCAAAAAGAGCGGTGATGCCAACCCGACCGCGGAGGCTATGCCTGTTATAACTGATCAATACGCTGGTGTGGTGGAGAGACAGAGTCCTGAGGCTGTCGCCGTTATTTGGGACGGTCCTTCGACATCCCAATCGAATCGTGCTTCTTCTTCAGTCGAAGATAGGTAAAAGGTGTCATTGTTGATGAGTACGAGTCTGAGTACGACATCGATCCCGAGGATGTTAGGATGTTCGAGGAGGGCTTTACCCAAACAATAGTGAGAGTAGGCCTTTCTCGAATACTCAGGATTCAATCGGATCTCAACCTTCTACAAGACATAGTGGATTTTGTGCTGCAGTTTGACCTTTTATGCTGCCGTAGAGAGCAAAGCTCTTTAGGAAATTAGTAAAGCTGAATTGTCATGTGGTGTGGGCTGCGATGGGCCTACGGGTAAGTCCTCTTTCCTTTTTTTTTGTTTGCTTTGTGACCTTGATATTTACCAACTCCTTTCCTCTCTTTGTTTATAGTCTTACATGCTGGAGATTGAGAGTGCTCGTGGAGCCGAGACTCGGGCTGAAATTTTTCTGAAGATGCTTGAAAAGTATCAACGGTACCGCAAAAAATTCCATGAGATGCATGGGCGGCTTAGGGCGGGTACTGGCACCAAATCCATCAGGGAAGAGTTGGAGAAAATGGATCAAGAGCTGATGCAGTCCATCTGCAACTGCAGTGAGCTCGAGGAGCTGCTCTGAGCTAAAGACAAGGAGCTCGAGGTGGGAAAAGGGGTTGACGTGGAGTGCTAGGACCTTTAGGAAAAGGTGTTGTCTCTGCAAGCCGAAATCGAGCAGAATAATTCCAGAGTCGAAGCCTTGAGCACATAATGGATGGGGAAGTTGTCCGAGCTAGAAAAGAAGGTGGCCGAAATAAAGAGTGCCGAGGATTCTCGGATATCGATTTTGTCAAGGGCGGCGGTGCTAAAGGACAAAATCAGTGTCCTCCATTATGGGCAGGAATCTGAGAGGGCTACGCACGTTGAGAGAGGCACGGCTCAAGGAGTGCATTGGTGAAATTGACTGGGAGGCTTCGAGCCTAGGAGACTGAGTCGTGGCACTTGAGGCCAAGAAGGAACACTTGTTGACCCAGGTCGAGTCTGCCTCTTTCGTGTCCCAAGCTGCCTATATGAGCTATGGATCCATGCCAAGGCCCAGCGAGATATTTACGGCCACTTTTGAAGATGCTAGGGCTAAGGCACGGGAGTCACTCTTGCGTTCTCTCTCTTGGGTAGGTCAGTATCGCTCTCTCTTGTCGGTAAGTATATCTGTTATGGTATTGTTGTCGTGTCGAGGCTCGCACTACCTGAGGTTATTGCCCTACGACTCGGGAAGCTGGGGAGGGCACTGAGAATGAAGATGAACTCCCTTAAGATGGTGTTGATGATGGGGAGAAAGGAGGTGGGGATGATGCGGAGTGAAGCTTTTGCTGCATCTTATGTACTCGATTGTTTTTGTTCTTTCGTTGTTTATTTTCATCTTTTCCCAAATCCCATTTTAGCCTTTTGTAAGTAGTGGCTGTCGCGCATGTACATTCGAATAAAATAGTTATTATTCTTCAATTGTGTATCTCTTGATTTTCATTGTGATGAGTCCCTGACTCTTTAGATTGTGAAATCGAACTTGCGAGTTTAGGCGAGAACAACTTCTAATTTGCCAAATCAACTGGAACCAACTTTAGTGTGGACGAGGTCTAATTTGGATTCTCCATCTTGGACGAAGTCAATTCCGACTTGTATATTCGAGCGGGACTAAATTTCGACCAACTAATTTAGGCGAAGTCAATTTTTCCATGTATATTCGAGCGAGGTCGAACTTGGAGTCACCATCTTGGGTAGAATCAATTTTGACATGTATTCGGATGAGGCTAAAATTATAACCCGCTGTGAATTCGAGGTGAGGCCAAACCTTCCGGTCATAAGGCGATGGGTGATGGCCGCAAAGGTGTTATTTCGAGCAAGATCGCAATTATAATTCGTTGTGAATTCGAGCGTGGTCGAACTTTTCTTTTGGCAAAGGCCGATGATCATAAGGATGTTATTTCGAGCAACGTCGAAATTGTAACCCGTTGTTAATCGAGCATGGCCGAACTTCTCTTTTGGCGAAGGGCGATGGTCATAAGGGTGTTAGTTTGAGCAAGGTTGAAATTGTAACTTCTTGTGACTTCGAGCGAGGTCAAACTTCATTTTGGCCAAAAGGTCGATGGCCGTAGAGATGTTATTTCGTGCAAGGTTGAAATTGTAACCCCTCATGAATTTGAGCGAGGTTGACCTTCTCTTTTCATATGGAGATGGCCAATGGCCGTCGGGGTGTTATTTCGAGCAAGGTCGAAACTGTAACACTTTGTGAATTCGAGCGTGTTTGAACTTTTCTTTTGGCAAAGGTCGACGGCCGTCGAGGTGTTATTTTGAGCAAGGTCAAAATTGAAACCCTTTGTGAATTCGAGCAAGGTCAAACTTCTTTTTTGGAGAAGGCTGATGGCCGTAGAGGTGTTATATCGAGCAAGGTCGAAATTTTAAACCGTTGAGGAATATCACTCATCATTGTGTTGTTTATGCGTGAGGTGGCGCAAATCTTGGTTTTCTTACTTTCACTTTCATTCGGAGAGTACTGTTTGTTTCCTAGGTGAGTTCCAATTCGCTCAACTTTGCTTTTATTGGAGAATGTCGCGTGTTTTATGGGCGACTCCCAGTTTGCTTAATGTTTCTTATGTTGGAGCTTGTTTTGTATTAGATGATCTGTACCGAGCCATTTCTGTTATTTGTGATATGCTGCGGCTTAGAGGGTTTTATTCGGTCATTACTTGCGGGATGGCATGCTACGGAGCCATTTCTTGGGGTGTTTGGGCGGCGTTGGTCCCTTGCGAGCTTACCCATGCGAGTGTTCGCGTTCCTCCTTCGAACCAACAAAAGAGTGAAGATAAACCAAAATGAAATTATTTGTTACCTCGGCTTAATGAGCCGGAAAAAGGAGTGGCTGTGTTGTATGGTTACTCGCTCCGCCTAGTACTTAGTGGTTTCTGATTTGGCATCCATATTTTGTTTCTCCATTTAACCGTGTCTAAACTTCTTATGAGTTGGGCTTGCCTCAGCCGTTGGGACATCGAGGCTGAGTCTTAGGCCAATATGCATGCAAAATAAGGGAAACATGTCATGCTTTGTTTATAAATCATCCCGCATGTGTGATACAAAAATAATACGGGATATGCCCGATCTTCCAAAGGGTCGTGCAATAGGTTATCATCCATTCCCCAGGGGTGGAAGTACAAGCTAGTACAGCGGGCGAATACATTGCATGGGATCGCGATCATATCAAACAGATAACAATTGTGATTATACTTAAATCACACATATGACTCGTTATACCCCTCATTACGGGTGAGGCGTGTGTATCGTATAGACATCGGTCATGATTTTTATTTTTTGTAAGGATCTGAACTAGATTGATACGGTTATTTCAAGAACTTATCTTCCATTCTTTTCAAGATGGCATTGTCACCGAGATGGTGAGGTTGTAACAGCCCTGATGTAATACTTGAGTGGTCCTAGATCTAAAGAAAACTAAATAATTTGACTAAGAAATTCCCACAGACGGCGCCAAATTATTTGACCAAAAAAGTATTGAATCTTTCAGTTAAACTAATTAATATTAAAATATAAAATGAAGTGTAAATTTTAGTCAAACATAATTAACTCTAAATATGAATACGTTTAATATCACAATCGAAGGAGACCAAGTTTATAAAATTTCATAAAATGATGGATAAATATCAAATATAAATAACAAGTTTACATCTTTGATATATATATATCATACTTGTAGTAGGAAAGAAGGAAGAGAGGGGAAGTTGTTGGCAACTAAGAGATTTATCTTTGTTGATCCAACAGTGATGATTACAAAAAGTTGTAGCCAAAATCTAGAATGTTGGTTTTTCGCTGAGGACCTTCTCTTATTCTTCTCTTTATGACCCCCCCCCCCCTCCTCTCTTTCCCTTTCTTCCTTATATATATCAATTTTTCCTTTTACCCAACAGTTCTTAGCTAGTGTACCCTCACATGGTGTACTCTTCCTCAAGCGCCCTAGCGTTATGTTATGTTGTGTGAGCCCTCTGACAGCTCAATCTCGGTGGTGGCTGGAATGCTTGTCGCCATTACACTTCGTGGGCACGATCATGGCTTGATCGGCCCTTACCGTTCCCTTTAATTGATAGTCATATAGTGGTCAGATTTTGACCCATACAACCGTAACCAAATATTGCCATTGAGTAGTGACACAATGATAAGGCATCTATCGCATGCACATTGAGGTTCATTATTGAATCTTGATTATCACATGACTAAAATCAAGCTTTATCTCTGTCCAAAGTTTAAAATATACCCTTATGTGGATTGATACCTCTTGTACTTTTATAAGGATTTTTTCCTTCATATATTATATTTGAAAATTATTTATTAATTTTTTACTAATTTTATATATTACTCACGATAAACAATGATTACTTACAAATTATATACAATTCATTGTTACTGCTTTAAATTAGGGGATTTAGTTATATCTTTTTCCTATTTTCTCTCCACTCGTCTTTTAATAAGACTCTTTCCAATTACATCCCTTTCACGGTGTTGCAGATTGGCGCTCACAGTGGAGAACTGTTTCGGCTTTTCTTTTAATTTTCTAATGAATCCCAATTTAATGAGAAAAAAGGATTAAATCTTGGATCAATGTTACTTTAGTGATTTCTTACTGTTAATCTCACTAATTGAAGTGTCTTTATACTCTATTAAATTTGAACTAGCAGGAGTGTAACTCGGTTTGGGAATAAGAAAATGATCAGAAATCGATCACTTATATCTTGTAAGCTATCACCTCCAAACTTAAGATTCAACTTTGTATTAGAATTTCCAACAAGAATCTATCTTACCCCGCTAATTTCTCACACAAAATTCAGATCTCACATAAAATTTAGTTTCTCCGAAGTCCGGCGAGAGCACTTTTAATGTGAAACTCAAAATTTCTCCACCAAATTATTTAGTTCCCATCAATATTCAAGTTTTTTAGTTCAAACAAATATGAATTAGTGCGCGAGTTGATTTGGAATTCATTCTCTACATTTCTTTCCTTAATAAATCAAATGAGAAAAAAAATGTATGGTATTAACATACAGATTAAAAACATATTTCATACTAATGTAATGCAAATTTGAACATCTACAACAACATACATGATACATAGTAAAAATAAAACTTCATACAACAAATTATATAGTATACAACTTATCTACAACTTTCATATGTTATTTCTACACAGTTAAATACAACAATAACACCAGACAACCTAAATACAATTTTTTTACAATATGTATTTTGTATATTTTGTATCTATTTTATAAGTGGTGTTCTTTTTCCTCTCTGAAATTCCAGTTAAAATGTCCTCTCAAAATAATTTTGATACATATTAACAACTTTATTTTAAAAATAGTATTTCTAACTTAAATACAAATTTCATACAATGATTCATACATTATCCAATTATTTTTTAACTTTCATACAACATTCAAATTAAAAATATATAGCTAATAACTAAAGAAGCATATAATTCATATATAATTATTATACAACTTTACTATAATTTCGTAAGTATATTGTATGTTATGTGTTCTTCTTCTTCTTCTTCTTCTTCTTCTTCTTTCTTCTTCTTCTCCTTCTTCTTCTTCTTCTTCTTCTTCAAGTTTCAATCAAATTCAGCCAATAAGTTTAATCTTCACCAAAACACCCTCAAAGTTGAGGTATAAGCTCCAAACGATATTCTCAGTTATTTGCGACAACACCCAATCCAAAATTTGAAAACTCAAATTCAATTCACAGCTTCAAAACTTTTTAATTGTTGAACACCATCAAAATTTATTGATTGACAATTTTAATTTGAATACCAATTGTGCAACATGAAAGAAAATTGCTAAGTTAAAACTCTAAAGTAAAACAATTGAAAATAAAAATATATATACAACATGAAATGATAAAAAGTAAAGAACATTAGAGAAAGAAAAATTGGAAAAAGAATATATATAAACACACACACACACACACACATATATATATATATAGAGAGAGAGAGAGAGAGCAGGAGAGAGAACATGGATGGAAAATAACTGATTCCTTATTCAATTCATAATTTAAAGAAATACTCATTTAAAACTAATTTGTATATAATTAATAAATTGTATATGGCCATGTAATTATGATAAAATTTGATTAGGGAGGATAATAAAAGTTTCATATATAGTATAGGAAGATAAAAATTCCTTCTTATAACTATAAATTTGTATCTTTAATCTAACAAGGTTTGAGCGACAAGTACTTGTTAGTTGCACGGAAAGAAAAAGGAGGTGGTCCATGATTTTATTGCGCAATCTCTTTTCGGGGCATTTGTATGTATATTCACTTTTTGGGTCACATTTTAACTTGTACCCGTTATGTAAAAAAAATTACAAGTGTACCCACTTTTTCGCGTAACTTTAGCATACGGGTCTGAAGTAGCAAAGGCAATCACACAAACTTTAGCATTCTAGTTAGGGGTATTTGTCGGTCGGTACGGTATGATATTTAGATATTTCGGTGCATTATTTTCAGTATTCAGTTTATTAAAATCCCATACCAATACCGTACCTAATTAAATTCGGGATGGTTCGATTTTTCTCCTTTCGATTTTGGTTTATTCGGTTCGGTAACTTTGATTTATCGGTTTAAATACTAGCTAGTGCATAGAGCCATATACTATAACATTCTTAATTAAAGTCCTCAAAAATACAAAATTAAAAATATTTGTTGTCAAAATTTTTGTTCAAAACTAGCAAATATTGACCCAAATACAGAAAATTGTACATAAAAGAACATTTAATCATTACATACTTGTTTAGAGTTAATTGATGAACTTTGAGATAAAGGAAAGCAAAATTTTATATTTTTTATATTTATGTTATAATTAATAATATGTGTCTTGTGTAATATAATATATATTTTGGTACGGTAACGGTATTTCGATCTTAAATAACCAAATACCATACCTAATATTATTATTTTTTAAATTTAAACGAAATGCCATATCAAATACCAAAATTTTCAGTTTCGGTATGATAATTCGGTGTTTACCAAATTATGCCCACCATTAATTCTAGTAGATGGGTCTGAAGTAGCAAAAATTGCTGAACCAGTGTGCTGAAGTTTTTGTTTGTAATTGCTAAACTTAAGCGTTCTAGAATTGAAGTTTTGTTCTTTATTTACTGAAGTTTTTACTTGTAATTGCTGAATTAAGAATTCCAATTTTGTCACAAAGCTTTTTCAAAAACTTCATCAGAAGATGTCGAAGTTATTTAATTCATTTGTAAAAAATTCAGCACTAAATAAGCTGAAGTTTATTGCCCTTCATTCATTAAATTTTGTCATAAAGCTTTTTCAAAAACTTCAATAGAAGATGCTGAAGTTATTTAGTTCATTTGTAAAAATTTCAGCACTAAATGAGCTGAAGTTTTATTGACCTGGATTCATTATTTTATCATAAAGCATTTTCAAGAATTTCAGCAGAAGATGCTAAAGTTATTAGTTCACTTGTAAAAAATTTAGCACTAAATAAGCTGAAATTTTTTTGTCCTGGATTCATTAGTTTTGTCATAAACCTTTTTCAAAAACTTAAGCAGAAGATGCTGAAGTTATTTAGTTCATTTGTCAAAACTTAAGCACTATATAAGTTGAAGTTTTTGGAAAAGTTTTCTAACACACTAGATAAACAATCACATTATTCTTTCACAGCGTACTACTACTATAAAAAAATCAGATTGCCAACAGTATCTAAATCATAAATTTTGGAAATAATAAACGTGAAAAAACAAAATTATCATGAAAAGAATCACTAAGTGTGACCTTAAACTTCCGGTGCGTAGAAATATTCACAAATTATTATCTACTAATGTACGTAATTATTTATAATTTATTTTTAAATAATTCGATGAACACACTTATGGAAATCATCCTGTGAACTGAAGCTTCATAGCAGCACCAACAGCAGCAGAAGAAAGAAGAAGAAGAAAATGAAGGAGGAGAAGAAATGAGGCTGAAGTTGTTTAAAAAGTGGGTGCAAGTTAAAACCTTTTTTAAAAAATGGGTATATGTTAAATGGAGGCGACCAAATAGGGCGCCCCGTGCAATTTTTAATCTCTTTCAAACTAAAATAGGGCTTGGGATATTTCTTCTTTGAAGAATTAATCAAGATAGTCGCTCACCCAATCATTTAAATTAAAAAAAGTAGCGAAAGTATTATATATATATATATATATATATATATATATATGGCTAAGAAAAAGCAAATAGTGAATAGAACGGGCTATTTATGTAAAGATCCCTTCTTTCTCTAAAGAAGAATTAATCCAAATTGTTGTTCATCCAACCACTTAAACTAAAAAGAGGATGATGAAGGAATACTACATGCATAATTTACGTATTATGTGTATATAAAGATGTATAGTCTCTGTGTGTATGTGTGTGTGTATGTATGTATATATATATATATATATATATATATATATATATATATATATATATATATATATATATATATATATATATATATATATATATATATATATATGGCTGGAAAAAGTAAACAATGAATATGACTCACTATTTATTTGTGTAAAGATCCCTTCTCTATAACCTGTTGCGAGGGAGTTTCTTGTGATGCCTATCATGAAAACATTATTTTTTAAAATTTAATTTAAATAGTGATAATAGGCTATATAGATGATATTTACACTCTAAATGTATCATGCTTTATTGTTGTTTTAAAGGTTAAGTGATAACAAAATACTCTAATTGGGTTCTTTCTCTTCGCAAGGACTAATCCAAGTTAGGAAGAGCCTATGAAGTGTTTTGGAGTCGTGAATGCGGATAAAAGGCCAATCAAGAAGAACCCAAGAGAAAATAAGCAAGAAAGAGGCAAAGAGGACTGGGCTTAATGTCACCGCAGTCGCACCGCGTTTTGCCGCGGCCATAATGGACTGTGTAACTACCTAGAAATTTTGGGACTAAAGTGTAAATCGGGAGAAACTTATACCAACCCTTTATATACTCAAGAAACTCGCCCCATCATGGTCAAGCTTATTTTGAGACTGATTTCGGGAGGAAGAACAAGTCTGAGAAGAGCAACCAACCATGAGAGTTTTTCTATCTTCTCTTTGTTATTCAATTGCACATTATGAATAATTTTATAGTTTTATCTTGCTTTACTATGAGTAGCTAAATATTTAGTCTAGGGTTGATGGAACCAATTGTTAGATGAAGTTTTGACTCATTTTGTTATAATCGAGCTGGGTTTATTATATGGTTGTTCAATTATGTTTTCTATGGTGATTAATTGAATGAGACCTTGATTAATCGTGTCTAATTGCCTTGTATTGCTTGAGAAAGAATACTAGGTTAGACTGTTGATGAAAAATACCACTTTTAGGTAATTGAAGAGATTCATTGCTTGAACTTAAAAGTGGGGATAGAGATAACGAAACTTTGTTGGGATAATTCAGAGCTGCATAAACTATCAGGTAAAGTAGTTCGAGATAATGCTCTAGTCAATTATCGTAGTTGATCGTGAGATAATGGTGATAACCCAAAGCTCATAATCCACATAGAGTATTACGGCGAGATTATAACAAAAGAGTTAAGATTTAAACTAGCAATTAGGGAAATCAATACACTAGATCTTTTTAGCATCGAATTATCGTTGATTTAGAATATTGTTAGTTTAATATCATTTTGATTTATTAACAAAAATTCTATATTTATTGATAAAAATCTCGCATATGGAAATTGTTTGAGCTTGTAATAGCATCACTAAGAGTTGTAATAGATAGGTTAGTTCCATGAGTATTCAACTCTGGACTTGAAAATCGGATTATATTTGCAATGATCGCTTTGTCTTTTATAAGGCATAGTTGAGTGTGATCAAATTTTGGCACCGTTGTAGGGGAATTAATGGTGTTATTTATTACAACTTAGAAGTAGTGCTAGAATTATTAGCTAAGATCAATTTTCTACGGTGTTAAATAATTTTTTTTATTGAAATTCTCATATTTGAACTCTTGTGTGATTCAGGTGTATGCCTAGAGATTCTTCGAGTACTGGTGAACTGCTTGAAGGACTATCTAATCCCGAGAAAACATTCAGGGCATTAAATCGTGCCAACAAGAACAATCACAACAAACATGCCAACTTGAAATTGAAATGGGTGACGTAGAGAACGTCAATGAAAACATCAGGGATGATCAAGCTGACCCAAATGTCAGAGTGGTGGAACCTCTCGTGTCAGAAGCTGCACTTTATGATTTGGTACAACCAACAACTGACAACCTGGCCACTGTCATTGTTGTGCCCCCAATACAAGCAGAGACATTTCAGATCACCAACAACATACTGCATCTTCTGCAGAATAAGGGATTGTTTTTTGGGTCACGCATTGAAGGCCCTCAACAACACCTGAATTTTTTTTATCGATTTGTGTGACCAAAAGATTGCGGAGATGAGGATGCTTAGGTGGATGTGCGGGCTCACCAGGTTAGATAAGATTAAGAATGAAGTTATTCGAGAGAAGGTGGGGGTGGCTCCGGTGGATGAGAAGATGCGAGAAGCGAGGCTGAGGTGGTTCGGGCATGTGCGGAGGAGAAGTCCTGACGCACCGGTGAGGAGTTGTGAGCGGCTGGCGATGGTCGGCGTATGGCGAGGTAGAGGGAGGCCTAAGAGGTATTGGGGAGAGGTGATTAGGCATGACATGGCTAGAATGCGGGTTTCTGAGGCATATGACCGTGGATAGGAAAGTATGGAGGTCTAGTATCAGGGTTGTGGGATAGGGGCCCCTAGAGTTTTTCATATTCCACACCCGGGGTTGGGTTTTTATGTTTTTTATTTATTGGTTTTTATGTTTAGATAATTATTTACGTTATTTATGTTGAAGTTACTAATGCTCTTTTGTTGTTTTTGTTTTTGTTGTTACTTTCCTTCACTGAGCCGAGGGTCGATTGGAAATAGCCTCTCTGCCCTTTCGGGTAGGGGTAAGGCCCGTCTACATATTACCCTCCCAAGACCCCACTTTGTGGGACTATACTGGGTAGTTGTTGTTGTTGTTGTTGCGACCAAAAGGGTGACCCTATAAGCCATCAAGCTATTACTGATCCCGTTCTCTGTGACTGGGAAAGCTCAGATTTGGAGGAATTCACCTCCAATAAATTCCATTGTCACTTGGAAGGAATTAATCAAGCAGTTCTTGAACAAGTTTTACCTACCCAACAAGACTACAAGACAGATTGATGATGAGATATCGCAGTACAAGCAGCAGCCTACTGAGACCTTGCAGGAAACTTGGGAAAGATTCAAAGGGATGCTAGTGAAGTGTCCCCACCATAGTATTCCAGACCAGATGCTCGGCCAAAGATTCTATGTGGGGTTAGCAGACAATTTGAAAGCAAATGTAGATGCTTCAGCTGGAGGTGCATTTATTTAGCAAGACATTCACAGAATGTAAAATCCTTTTTGACAAGATGCCCTAGAATTCAGGGTGGATGACAAGAGGTAAGACCCCGACTCCAATAGTGCATTCAGTTCCTCTTGGCCCAAATAATTCACATATAAAGAACATAGTCACTCTCATGACTCAAATAAGTATATTGACAAAGAAGATTGATGAGATGGGTACAAAGCAAGTGCATATCGTTGACACAACAAATGAAGGACTATGCACACTTTACATTAATCAGTCTTATGTGTGTTCATGGAGTGGAGAAGCTACCAAACGAGGGTTAAAAGAGAAAATAAGTTATGTCAACAATTTTGGGGGTCATAGACAAGGAGGATAACAGTGGAGATCAGCACCCAATCAACAATACATACCAAACATGGCACAACCTGGAGGTATGCAGCCCCAAGGCTAAATGGTGACATATCAGAGACAACAGGGCTATCCCCAGTAGAACTAGCAACAATTGGCATATCAGTCACTGTCTTAACAATAGGATGGCAACATGGTAGTAATCCGGGGTATGCTTCAACATCTCATTAGAACAAATGGTAAGATGCAGGAAAAGTTGGCAGTGCATGACTCAGCAATAAAGAATATTGAAACTCAATTGGGGAAGTTGTCTATAGCTTAAATAACCTCCCCAAGGAACATTGCCAGCAGACATGAACATTAAACCCAAGGAGCAAAACCCGAATCAGCTGATGGCAGTAAGTCTCCGAAATGAGAGAGATTTAGACAGAGCGCAGGATAATAAGGGTAAGGCTAAAGAGAATGAACAAGCTGCAGAACATGTAGTACCTCTTGTGCCATAAAACCCCAAAAAAGAGAAGCCAGAAAACAGTGAACAAAGGGTGAGACCGTGCCATTCCCTCAGAGACTGGCAAAACAAAAGAAAGAAGATCAATATAGGAAATTCATGGAGATGCTTCCTCAAACTCAATTAAATATTCCTCTGATGGATGCTTTGAGGGAAATTCCAGGCTATGCAAAGATGATGAAGGACCTAATGTCACAAAAATTTGACTTTCAGGACCTGGCCACAGTAACTCTAACATAGACATGCAGTGCAGTAGTAACAAGACCCATGGCTTAAAAGATGACTGACCCAGGTAGCTTCACTATTCCGTGTACTATTGGGAGTTATGCTTTTGCAAAAGCATTGTGTGAATTAAGATCCAGTATAAACTTGCTTTCTTTGGAAATATATACAAAACTAGGTTGGAAGATCAAGACCGATTTCGATGTTGTTCTACTGGCTGACCGCATAGTCAAAAGGTCGACGGGGATTCTTGAAGATGTGTTGGTACAAATGGGAAAGTTTATATTCCCTGCAGACTTTGTTATTCTGGATTACAAGGTAGATGAGGATATATCTATCATTCTAGGGAATCCATTCTTATCCACTGGGAGAGCATTGATTGATTGTGAAATTGGGAATTAAAAATGAGGTTGAAATGATGAAAAAGTTATATTCACCATCAATCCATGAGGAGACCCAGTGAATATGCTAATTGCTCCCTTGTGGAGGCAATGGATGTGATACCGCATGAAGATGATGAGATCATGAATGCTAAAGATCCATTGGGAGCTTGCTTGGCAAATTTAGAGGAGATAGATGGTGGAGGGTTGGCATAGTGGGTCATGGCACTCGAAGGCCAAGGATTCTGGAAGAAGGAACCTCATCTAGAATCCCTTGATAAAGAAATCTATACCTCCAGCAAGACCATCAGTAAAGGAACCATCCCGACTGGAGTCGAAACCGCTTCCAGCTCATCTCAGTTATGCTTTCTTAGGGCATAATTCAACTTTACATGTTATTGTATCATCCGGTTTACTAGCTGTGCAGGTAGAGCAACTCCTACATATGTTACAGGAATGTAAGACTACCATTGGTTGGACTGTGGTGGACATAAAGGGTATTAGTCCAGCTTTTTGTATGCATAAGATTCTCTTGGGCTGGAATTTAATTCAAATAGGCCCAAATGTTCTTCTCCTCTATTTCACATTTTCGGATTTCTTTTCTTTTCTTTTCTTTTTTTATTTTAAGATTAAAACTAAAAATTTTAAATTAAACTATAAATCCCCAAAACCTATAAAAGTGCTAATTAGCCCTATATGATCATTATCACAAATAGTTAAAACAAGATTTTAAAAGAAAAATCACCAAAAAATAAAATTGAAATTGAAAGTGCAAATTGAACTATTTTTTTATTTTTCCTTTTTTATAAATGAATAATTCTAATTAATTATTGAAAAATATCAAATCAACATCTAAATGTACACGCAACATATTTTTGTATTTTTTACTAATTAAAATGCATAAACAGAATGCAGACAATTAACAAAAAATGCCACAAATATTTCACAAAATTGCAAATAAATAAAATAAATTATTTTGTTTGAATTTATGGGAGTAATTCATGCAAGGCAAAAATCACATGCTCACATAGTGTGTGCTGAAAAAATGAGGAATAGTTGTCCTACAAAATGAGAATAATGAGTTGATCTCGACTCGTACAGTCACGGGATAGCGAATTTGCATGGATTACTGAAAATTAAACACATCCACGAATGACCATCTTACCTTGCTATTCATTAACAAAATGTTGGACAAGTTGGCTAGGTGATCTCACTAACTAGTGTTCTTTTGCCTCGCGGAGACTAATCCAAGTTAGGAAGATCCTATGGAGTGTTTTGGAGTCGAGAATATGGATAAAAAGCCAACCAAGAAGAACCGGAGCGAAAATAAGAAAGAAAGAAGCAAAGAGGACTAGGCTTGATGCCACCGCGACCGCGGTCGATCACGGATGGACCGCAGTAGGCTAAGAAAGCCAGGAAAAATGTTTGTCTTTCACTATGGTCGCACCGCGTTTTGCCGAGGCCGCAGTAGACTGTGTAACTGCCTAGAAATTTTGGGACTAAAGTGTAAAATCGAAAAAACTTGTCCAACCCTTTAAAAACTCAAAAAACTCACCCTATCAAGGTCAAGCTTGTTTGGAGACTGATTTTGGGAGGAAGAACAAGTGTGAGAAGAGCAACAAACCATGAGAGTTTTCTATCTTCTCTTTGTTATTTCATTTGCACATTATGATATTTTTGTAGTTTTATCTTGTTTTGCTATGAGTAGCTAAATATTTAGTCTAAGGTTGATGGAACCAATTATTAGATGAAGTTTTGACTCAATTTTATTATAATAGATCCGTGTTTATTATATGATTGTTCAGCTATATTTTGTATGGTGATTAATTGAATGGGCCCTTGATTAATCTTATCTAATTACCTTGTGTTTATTCAGAAAGAATACTAGGTTAGACTGCTGTTGAACAACACCACTTTTGGGTAATTGAAAAGGTTCATTACTTGAACTTAAAAGTGGGGCTAGAGATAATGAAACTTTTGTGGGATAATTCAGAGCTGCATAAACTATCAGCTAAAGTAGTTCGAGAGAATGCTCTAGTAAATTATCGTAGTTGATCGAGAGATAATTGCGATAACACATAGCTCATAATCCTCATAGAGTATTACGGCAAGATTATAGCAAAAGAGTTAAGACTTAAACTAGCAATTGGGGAAATCAATACCCTAGATCTTTTTACCATCGAATTATCTTTGATTTAGAACATTATTAGTTTTAATATCATTTTGACTTAGTTAACAGAAACCCAATATTTATTGATAAAAATCTTGTATCTGGAAATTATTTGAGCTTGTAATAGCATCACCAAGAGTTGTAATAAATAAGTTAGTTCCATGAGGATTCGACTCCAAACTTGAAAACTGGATTATATTTGCAACGATGGCTTTGTCTTTTATAAGGCATAATTGGGTATAATCAAATAGTCATCCACCTAATTATTTAAAATAAAAATTATCAATGAATGTATATTGTATATATAATCATGTGTTATTGGTGTATAATTTATATATACAAACTATAAAAATTAAACAATGAATTCGATTAACTATTTGGGTAAAGATCACTTATTTTTTATTAAGTTGCTTATGGATGCTTTTGTATGCACAGGAAAGGGTAAGAGCTTTAGCCCTTATAGCTGGTTTGGATGGTATTATGCATCGTCATATCATATTATATTGTATTATATTTTGTATTATTTTGATGTATACAATGTTTGAATAGATTTTATTGTTTATCACATTTTATGATGTCATGCACCAATAATATAAAAAGTAAATTTGTAATATTACAAAAAAAAAAAGTAAAGTACGAGATAAGATTATTATGTAAAAAGGTAAGGTATGGACAAAATATGATTATTTAACAATAAGGAAGTACAAAATGAGAGGCAAAAATAAGATAATAACGCGACCACACCAAATTGATCGTTACATAAAGTGGTACCTTTTCGTCATTACCTAACGTTGGATTTAACGATAAAATACAATAAAATTTAAGTGATAATTAAAATAAATATTTTATTTAAAATAACAATATTATACCATACAAGATGCAACAACCATCCAAACAAGCTCTTAGTTTGTGAGCTTTGATGAGTTCCTTAGCCAAAATCACTTGTACATGGTCTAATTTTCGCATTCAAATGAAAGACGTATATCACTTAGGCACTACAAGCTCACCAGACATAGCAACTCCGTTGTTAATTCAAATCACTCGGGTTTAACCTATATATTGAGCGTATAAAGGTATTATACTTAAATTTAGCCATTTAAAAGCTAATTACAAAATAATTATGATATTAAGCAAAATTGATGGCATGGAATTAAGGTAATAGCTATATATTGCATCTCTCAATTAAGCTACATTTATGATTGAATAGCTATAGTTGATGACATGGACTTATACAAAGTCATAATAATTAAGAGTACCATCTTATCCGTCAAAAATATTGGACAAAATATATATATTTTTCAATTCGTTATTTACATTTAGCATGGTAGTCCTATATAATTATTGAGCTCTTTCCTCCACTTCAAAGGATCACTTATTTTCCATGTTGTATATGGGTGACATCGGGGTTAATGCATACCCCGATTTCTCAGTAAATCAAATGAAGTAAGAATATAAATATATAAGATCGCAATCGGAACTGAAAACTCTTTGTATCAAAGTCCGAATGGAGTGTTTGCCATCGAACCTGATAAGACAACACTCCTTGAACCCAAACGAGCTCCAAGACCTCAAAAAATATGGTAAACGGTCGCACATGACTAACAAAGGCCGTAATATCTGTACCCAACCGGATATCATGACGCAGATCTTGCCCGATGTCGACAACAGATTAGTAATTACCAAGAAAGGAGGATTTTTACCTTTTTTAGAATTGTAATAGGGATGAAACTCTCCTATTATATAAATGGGAAGCTTTTTGTTTGATGAATATATTGTAATATGCGACCATGGAAACACAAATTCTTTTCTCTATTCTTTAGTTGTTGTAGAGTTAATATTTTACTGTTTGTTCTTCGTTCATAAGTGGCTTCGAACCAAGGGTTCGATCGAAGGTAAACCACTGTTTAGTCTAATTTCAAGCCAAGTCGTAATATTACAATTGGTTTGATTGTTCATTATATATTTAACATATTTATCTAATATTCTTGATTATTTGTGTTGAATCTATCCACATATCCTTAAAACCACGTACAAATTTAATTGTTATCCATTTTAAGGGTAAATAGTTTGGCTCCCACCATGGGTCTAAGGATAATAGTGGTGGCTTGATACAAATCTCCATAACACACTTTATTTTATGCTTGTTGTTTAAAATCTCAATTTCAGGTCAACTTAAAGATGTCAAATTCTCAGTCTGTTCACTTGAACATTGAGGCTGAATCTGACCATCATGGAGAAAACAACAATTTGGTGCCAACAAATGCGGTGCCCTATGCTAATCCCAACGGAGTCCCAGTTATCGATCCGATTGATACAAATTCATAGGTTGCTATCGAAGTCAACTTGCCAACTGACCCAAAAACAGCATTCGCGGAGGTCTCTGACCAACATTTCAAGAAAGGACCGAGGGCGAAGGTGATGAGGTAAGCCAACGGCTAATCTTCAAAATGTTACGGGCTCAATAGGTAGCGATAGCATAGCAAAAGAATCAAGGCCACAACCCTGTCAGGGTCGAGCCCCAATAGTCCGGGAGAACACACCCAAAAAAATGAATAAACTACCAAAAAGGCGGGTGAAGCTGAGCCCGGGGTCAACCCCGAGATAATAAAAATGCTTAAAGCATCGATGACATGGGTGGAATCAAGTGAGAAAAAACTGAGGCTAACGATAAGAAGGCGGGGCATATAATTTAAGGGTCGATCAAATCCCGGGAGCACTCCCGATATTGAAAGGACCGAATTTCTATAAATTTGTCCAAAAGCTTTTCCATTCGAGCGTGGTACCAAAGCTGATCCCGAAGAGGTTTCGCATGCTGGATATTCCAAAATATAATGAAACCACAATCTGAATGAGCATTTTACCTCCTGCACATGCGCCTTCAAAGGAGACAACTTGGAAGACGATGAAATCGAGTCGGTGTTACTAAAAATGTTCGTGAAGACTCTGTCAAAATGAGCAATGGTATGGTACTACAACTTACACCAAATTTCATTGACTCATTTGCTATGATTGCATATGCTTTTGTGAAGAATCATACGGGGTCCATCAAGGTCGAGACCAGAAAATCATACATTTTCAAGGTTAAATAAAGAGAAAACGAGATGCTCAGGGAGTTCGTGTCAACGTTTCAAATAGAACAGATGGACCTACCTTTGGTTGTAGATGATTGGGATGTTCAGGCATTCACTCAAGGACTTAACCCCTGAAGCTCCGTGGTTTTGGAGCAGCTAAAACAAAATTTGGTAGAATAGCCGACGGTAACTTGCCAACATCCCCAACAGGTACAAGAAAAAAATCAGAGTCGAGGACAACTAACTCGGAGCCCCTTCTAGGTCCGTTTATCACATCAGAGCCGGCGATAGTTATAAGAGAGTCATAGACCATGAATCAAGGCCGATCGGAGATCGGTACCAACCATACAACGCAGATCGAAGGGGAAATGGTTCTGGTAGTCACCCTATAAGGAACATAAAAAAAAGCGATCGAGGGCCCAATAGCCGAGGTCTGATAGGAAAAAAAGGTTTCGACAGGCCGCTTGGGGGAAGTAAATCACCAAGATTATAAGAGTATAACATTAACATTGATGTTGCCAGCATTGTATCATCCATTAGATGCATCACGAAAACTAAATGGACTCGACCATTGTAGTTCGACCCTATCTAAAGTGATCTTAACTTGAGTAAGAATCATGGAATTTATGGCCACATAATCAAGGATTGACAGCAATTGAGAGACGAAGTTTCCCACTTGTCTAATAACGGACACCTCCAAGAATTTTTGAGTGATAGAGCCAAACATCACTTCAGGAATAGGGATGCTAACAAACAAAGCAAAGAATAAGAATCTCAGCACGTCATCAACATGATCATTGGAGGGGTCGATGTCCCCCAAGGGCCAATGATAAAGCGCACTAATCTATCCATCACGAAGGAAAAACTCACTAGAGATTATGTCCCGGAGGAAACCATTTCGTTCAGCGACAAAGATGCCGAGGGTATCGTACAACCTCATAATGATGCACTGGTTATATCCATACTTGTCAATAAATATCGATATAAATGTGTGTTAATTTATCCAGATAGCTCGTCCAACATATCAGATTGAGGTTCATTGAGCAATTGGGGTTACACGATAAAAAAGAGCCAGTTGTTCAGGTGTTAAACAGATTTAACATGGCATGCAAAACCACTAAGTGGGAGATAACCCTACCAGTGAACACCGCTAGGATGATCCAAGAGGCAAACTTTTATATGATCAAAGGGGACATGTGCACTATTTCAGTGCCACCTATCAACGCATAGTAAACCGGATGTTCAAAGAATAGATAGGGAAATCTATGGAAGTTTATATTGACGACATGTTAGTCAAGACCCTGCAAATAGAGGACCATTTGAAATATTTGTAAGAGACCTTCGACATATTAAAAAGATACAATATGAAGTTGAACCCAGAGAAATGCACATTCAGGTTCGAATGGGGACAATTTCTTGAGATCAATCTCGAAATTACTTAGAGTTGTGCTAACTCAGAGTCGAATATGTGTTTTTAAGTCGGATTCAACAGTCTTATCAACAGTAATCGAGCCCTCTCGAGATCGACCTCGAATACTAGGGGCCATTATACTCAGATTAAGATTTTTAGCAATGAAAGAAACTCTATGCTTGATTAATCTAGGCTCGGCTATTAGGATTTATTGTAAGGGATAAACGATCAAGTGAACTATGCCCGCGTAGGCCACCTTACCAATAATACGATCTTTTACACGCTTACAATCTTGTATGTTACACAGAGAAAAGAAAGAAAGTTTCTACCTTGCTAAATACACACTTTTGCATCTTCAAAAATATCGAGCCTAAGAGTTATTCCTACCCTGGGGATATCGAGTCCAAGGGCCACCCTTATCTGAACCCAAAGGGGGCTACCCCCACTCGAGGACTATCATATGAAACAAGTTCGGGCGGCTTGGGTTATCGAAACCTGGAGGCACAAGAGCTAATAAGCAGCACCTAAACCTAAAAGTCTACGACCACCCTAAAAATGGTTCGAAGATGTCCGAAGCCCGTAATCAAAACATAAGGCATTCAACAAATTTTTAACCCGTTCAAAGGTTACCCTTGGAAAGGCATAGTCTAAAAATATTTAAGCAAGCATCTTGGGAAAATTTCTGGTCACTGTGATTTTTCAAAAGTTTCGATAAAAAATTGCATCGAGGATGGTTATGTCCAGACCTCCAAAAAATGACTTATTATTATGTTTGATTTTGTATTAAGGGATTAGAAATATTTGCAATATTAAAAAGATGCTAAGATAATAGACTTGAAAATTTTCAAAAGTGAAAAACTTTATGTATTCTGGAATATCTTTACAAAGGTCTAACAAAGACGGTATCGAAAAAATATATATGTACAGGATACAAAAACAAAGAAAAAATCCTAAGAAATCTATGCCTGGTCTTCTTCGGAATCTGACACGTCATCAGAATCGTCGAGGCCTTCGAATTTTTCAGAGCCCTCTTCACCTAGGGTTTAATCTAGCTTCTTGGCCTCGACCTCACATCTTTTTGCATTCTCGTTCTCGGCAGATAGGTCGAAGCCTTAGGTATGGATTTCTTCGAGGGTCTCCCTTCAGAATAGCCGCCTCATGTACTAAACTGTAGTCTTCAGGTGGCCCTCCGCTACTTTAACATCGGCCTTGTATTGAGCCACCACCTCGTCACCATCAGTAGAGGTTGCTTCCAACCCAGACCTCGTTATTTTGAGCTCCTTATAAAAGGCATCCCATTCAGGGATAGTCGAGCCTTGTCGTGCTTGGAGGCGCTCATTTTGCTAATCCGGTGTATCACCCTTCGCCACTCGGAATTGAATTTCTATCGAAGAAAGCTTCGCTCGAATGGTTTCCTTCTCCGAGGCAAGCAGAT
The DNA here is from genome assembly GCA_034376525.1 of Nicotiana benthamiana. Lineage (NCBI taxonomy): Eukaryota > Viridiplantae > Streptophyta > Magnoliopsida > Solanales > Solanaceae > Nicotiana > Nicotiana benthamiana. Next base: position 77,976,064 of record CM067331.1, read on the forward strand.
CCATTTTGTTCTTCCACTCGATGACCATGACTTGGACCTCATCCATCTCTTTTTGAAGCTGGTCAATTTGGTCGATCTTTTGGGGGTTAGCCACTACGACTAGTTCCCCATTTCTAACTTCAAAGACTATACCTTTTCGATCAAGTCGGCATGCTCCCACCTTAGGTCTGATGCCTCTCTATGGGACCCGTCCAACTTGCCTGAAGATTCTTAACGGCCTCTTCTTACTATTTGCTAAGAAGCTTGTACATATCCCTTTTCTAGGCAAGCTCCTTAACCTCAAGCTCGAGCCCGTTGACCTCTGCACGATACAGTAGAAAGATCTCGTGACGAAGTACCAAGGCCTGCAAAAAGGTGAAAGACATGAGAAATACCAAAACCTAGTGAAGTTTAAAGGAACCTAATAATTCCTTACCCTGTTTAGCGCTTGCTGCGCCTTGTTGAAAAGAAACAACACTTTACCTCGTTTATTTTTGCGTGATCCTCCTGAGTCACCAGGTATTTGAGGTATCTTTCTACTCTCACAGGAGTATACAGAACTCAGACATCCTCCGAGACGGTAGGAATTATCGATCTCTTGCGATCAGGATCCCTACTCGAGGTAGGAAACTGATTGTTAAACTTCGAGCTCGAACTCAGCTTGCCGACTTCCGAAGATAGATCTTTCCTCAGAACTTTTAGGTCGCCCAGCCCAGAAAAATCCTCTAGAACGGACAAATCCATGCCATCAAAAAAGGAATGAAGGGGATCATCCACACCATGAACCTCTTTGTTGGACCTCTCCTTTATTACTCAGGCCTCTTCGAGCATGGACCCAATGTAGGAGGACAACCCTAAAATATATATTACACTAGGCGCTTCCTTCTAAGCAGAGGCAGTGTCTGGGGGTTCTTGGCCCCTGTCTCCACATCGATCTCCTGAGTTTAAGGGAGATCGACCTTCGATACCACCCCATCGATTGTTGCATGCTCCCCATCAGATATCGATCAGTGGGCCACAAAAATATCTTCTTCTTCGGGCTCATCCCTGAGCCGAAGAAGCGAATCCGAGTCCGATGCTAGGGGCTAGATCTTTTCTTTGGCTTATGAACTAATTCTTTTTTGGTTTTGCTACAAATCTCGGGGAGCATGAAGCCTTCCTTTTCTTCTTTATCTTTTCCCTCGCTACATCCCTGGGATGTCCCGAATCGGAGGGATAAACTGACAAGGAAATGTCATCATCCCCTTCTAAAGGCATAATTTCAGTGTTCTTAGGCAAACCTTCAAAAAGAAAGAAAACAAAAATGAGTATGATGCAAATAGGAAAGCCTGATGTTACTTATTTAGAAAAGGGACCTCACCATGAAAACGTGCCTCCCATCGGCCCTTCGAGAGTCTACTCCGTGTGCACTCAAAATACGACATCTATGTATAGATGCCCTCGATCATCTCCTTTAGCCGGAGAACCTCATTTGGAACCCGAGTGGCAGCTGCATAATCAAAAATGTAAATGAGAAGAAAGAAATTGAAGAAAAATAATTGTGATGTTTAAAGAGAGATTGCACTTACGAGACGTATTCCACTTCTAAGGGAATCACATGTATTCTAGAAGGATCAAATCTTTGGTTTTCACCTGGACGAAGCATCACTGCCCGCGCCGGTCTTGGTCTCCATCGATGCTCGAGAATGGGGCCATGCTGGGCCGACGAGTAAGCTTGATCAGTCCCACTTGGAATATTCAGGGACTGTATAGTCAGAGTAGGTGGTCGATCATGAACCAATAAGACTCGTTCTTGTTCACGAAGTAGCGGAGGAGTGTTACGATCCTACACAACAATGGATGGATTTGTCCGAGGCACACCTCGTACCTCTTGTAAAAGTTTAAAATGATCAGGTCCGCCGGGCCCATCATGAAGGGATAAGTGTAAACACTTAAGTACCCTTCCACGTGGGTAGTAATGGCATCCTGGGGCCCGGGAACTACTATGTTCTTGACTTCCCAGTTGAAGTCCTTACGAACTATGGAAAGAATATCTTCAGTCATATAACATATGTACCTCGAGACTCTTTCACCCAGATCCTGTTTGTGTGAAGTCTTCTCGACTTTAAGTTCATCTGCAATTGAACATCCCCTGGAAATGAACGTTGTCAAGGGAGGATCAATGTCCGATTCGTGAGCAACCACAATGAGAGAAGGCATTTCGAGGGCAACTATTTCATTACCAGCGGTCGGTTAAGAAGATGAAGAGGCAACTTATTGAGGAACAGTTTTTGATGTTTTGGCCATTGTCATTTGGGGGAGTGTTTTGAAAATTTGAGGAAAGAATGCACATTTTTGGAAAAATAGGGTTTAGAGATGAAGAACAGAGTATGAAGATTTAGGGAAAATCTAGGAAAAAATCTGGAAAAAAACTAAGGAAATTAAACAATAAGGATGAAGATATGAAGGTTTGAAGAACGTTTGATGATGGGGGGAAGGCTCGAGGGTAGTAATTTAGTCGTAAAGTAGAAAAAGAGAAAAGAAGGAAGCTTTTATAGGGAAACAACCGACACTTCATATTCGAGGGAAACATGACAATGAGCAACACGTGTCTGAAGTCAAAACGACGTGGCTGATGAGACATTTTGGTTCCTCATTGTAATGCACGAAGAAGGAACCGAAATCATCTGTCATTCCCCATCATTTCGGCAAGCCTACTCTCTGAGAAACGAGGTGACTATCTATATACAGATAAAATCGAGCCCACTGGGAACCTTAGTTTCACAGTGCTGCAAATGGAGCAGGAGCGTGACTGTACAGAGTTGAAGTTAGAACAGCGAGCCTCTCGTATCGCGGCTCGAGCAAAATGCCTGCCTCTGGGGGTATCGGACCACATCCCTTAGGATACGTTCGAGCCTCAAGACCTCGGAAAGCACTACCAGAAAACCGTACACGACTAACAAAGGCCCGTGATATCCGTACCAAATCGAATATCACGACGTGAATCTCGGCCCGTATCGACAGAAAAATAGTGATTAGCAAAATGGAAGATTTTTAGCTTTCTAAGGATTGTACTTAGGGTACAACTCCCCTATTATATAAAATGGAGGCTTATTATTAATCATACACACTATAACACGTATGACAAGACAATTTACTTCAATTCTCTTCATTGTTCAGAATTCTTTTTTTTTTGTTCTTAATTTTTTCATAAGTGCAAGCTTAGAATGTAAAGCAGGTTCTTTATTGAGCCATTAATCGAGCCCGATGATTACTCTTATAGTTGATTTGGTCATTTATTACGTCTTTTATTTGCTTAATATAACATTATTAATCACTTGTATTGAATTAATCAGACATATTTTTAAAACCAAATAAAAATTCAATTGTTATTCCTTTATAAGGGTGAAATCACAATTACTATTGCTCTGCTGCAAATAACAGAACAGTTAAAAGTTATCTAGGAACCGGAACAAATTCGATGTGCTTCAAGAAGAGTTTTAGATTTTTAATGTATAAATAAATGAAATATGTCTCTTATATGGAGTAAGAGTTTTATTGGTTTAAGCACTTTACTTGATGGGCTTTTTAATGTTGCAATTAGGCTGCCTGGCTATGACGAATTTGAATTACATTACCTCTTGAACAATAAACTTACGGGATAGAGAATAATTATTATTGTTTTGATTAACTTGTATAATGTGATTCTACAAAATATTTGAAATATAGTTGAAAAGCTATGTACGAATTGATAATAATATGGCATCGAGATGAATATGATCATTTTACCCTTAATCAGAGCAACTCGTGTTCGAGCATTGAAAATAATTTTTTTTAATATTTATGAATAACTTTCTCCCTTTAATAACCTTATGCGATAAATAATTAAATCAGTTGAAACGAGAATTAGGATCGTTGCTTAGAAGGTAGTCCAGTGTTATTCTTTCTAGTTTTGTAATAGAAGTAGTACTCTCGTATTTCTTTGTCTTAAATTTTTATTATTACATGTTATTTCTTTTGTTTCGCTTCTCTTATTATCTTGTTGTTGCTACTGTTTCTTTTTTTTTTTTTTTATGGTTTCTTCACTACTGTCGAAATTTATTTATTTTTTAGTTGAGAATTTATCAAAAACAACATTTCTACCTTCACAAAGTAAAGATAATATATGCGTACATATTATCTTCTGCGGACTGCACTTGTAAAATTATACTGGGAGTGTCGTTCTTATTGCATCAACTAGATGAGGAAAGGCCCGTATACGGGCACAACATTGTAATTTTTGATAAAATTATTATTTATTGGTGTTTAGTTAATTAACTTTTGAGGATTAACAAGCTATATTTTTTAAAATCACTTTTGAATATATATTTAATTTGAAATCGTCTTCTCATAATATGGATAGATAAAAATCATTTAATTTTTATTTTCAAATTGCTTTAAAATATTATGGGCAAATATGAAAATCTTATAAATATAAATATTTCTTTTGTTGTTGTATTATTTTAAAAAGTAATTTTATTTTTTCTATAAAAACTTCTATTTGAATAATTCAAAATTAATAATTTTAAAATGAGAAAAAGATTGGAAATAAGAATTTGAAATGCACAAGCATAAGACATTTAAAGAAGAGTTGTGGCTAGATGATTGTGAGGTCCATATGTATTTTACATTTAAGAAACACAAATATAAAAATTTTATATCAGCCATTTTGCTTTTTCTATATAATAAAAATATGGAACATTTGGTTTGTGGGTTGGGGGAGGAGGGACCAAAAAAATAATGCTGTCTCAGGGTGATTTCCGCTATACAATTTACTGCGTTTTTATTACAAATTTCTTATAAATAACAAAATTAAGCAAACACGAATAGTCAGACAAGTCCTGTGAATTTCAATCCAAATAGGGGTCAAAGTTAACTTATTTTTAAACTAGGCCACTCCTCACTTCAGATCAAGCACGTCAGATTTGAGATTAATTCTCTTTTTGCTTTCCATTTTCTTGCTCGATCTTCGGTAATCTCTTCTCCTCATTTTTCGCCATTTATACGTACACGTGTCATGCTTTTCTTCATTTCGACTGTCTAATTATATCCATAATAATTCATCAATTTTTTTTTAAAATTTTTATTACTATACGAATTTGTTTGTAGACGAGTGTGTTTCGGAAAATTGTGTTATGTTGTCTGATCGCTACTCTATTAAACCGCGGCGAGAATAATGTGCTGTAATTACGTATCATGCTTTAATTGCGGGTTGTTTTGCAATCTAATTTGGTGAATTTTGTCCTCTGCTATGAGTTCTGCATAATTTTGGATTTACGTGGGGACTATATTAGAGTTTGTTTGGTCATCGAATGTGAATATGTGATTGCTGAGAATTGGGCTTGTTTGAAACTTGAATATGTAACATAAGCTTAAAAGGATTTATAGTATATACGCGTACAAGTTAGAAAAATTGTCTTTTTAGGTGGGTAAGGAAAGCAAAATCAGACTGTTATCAATGGTGAATTACGGAGAGCAGTGTTGTCACAGGCCAAAAGAGTTAAAAAGCGCACAGGTCTATCATGGCTTTAAGTGCAAAGTGGAATTAAAGTGCGGCCAAGGTGCAACGAAGAAAAAAATAAAAGTATGTATGTAATGCAAGAAAAGAAGTGACAAGTTCATTCATAATGATTTCCTTGGAAATGAATAATATCTTTTAGCTAATTATATTTATTGTATGTAACACTCTATTCAAGATAGAACTTTACAATAAGGCGTGGGCCTTAGAGCCTTGCCTACACTAAAGCGCAGTCTAAGTGAGGGGAAGCACATACCATGAGCTTTTTGAGCTTCAGAGCTTAAGCGCGCCTCAATGAGCCTTTAACAACACAGACGGAGAGAACAGAATTAGGCTGTACTTGTGAGTCTGTGATTACTTATTGTGTTTGCTAGCACGCAAAGCTTTTAACTTTCTTTGCTATGATATCCATGAGGGGGAATGGACTTGCAAACGATTCTGAAGCAGAAGAGTAAAAGCACATTGATATTTCTTTTGCCATAGTATAGTGGATGATTCTATATCGGGTTTGTGGTTCAATTGGGATCTAGAGAATATATAGCAGTCTTTTTATTCTTGCACCTTAGCTGTTTTCTTTTTTTGCTTTTATAAAATGTATTCGTCAGGCTCTAGAACAAGCAGTATACAATATTGTGAATAACTAGATAATATGGTTCTCTAGGTAGCTTGAAAGACTTAGGTTCACTAAAATTTCAATTTTACTTTTCTTGGTTCTGTACCTGTTCACAAGCAATAGATGTATGAGTACAAAGGATGGACAGCAGCACCTTCAGCCTAGGGGTGATCAGCCATCTCCAAAGAGGCCCAATCCCCAGAACAGCTTCTATTTATTGATTTGACATGACTATGGCGCTATGCCACGCTCCTTCCATAGAGTCTTGATTTAGTATTCAGCCATAAACAGCTTATTGTTTGATTTAATCGCGTAAAATTGTGTTGCTTTACAAAAGTCTAAGAAGAATCAAAATCGATTTTCAAAAATGGGAAGGTTGGAATAAAAGATCATGCCTAACATGAGGACTTGGTGAGGCAAAGGCAATTCCAACTGAGCAGGAATAGGCGAGGCAAAAGAAAACACTGTTCATCTTGGGGCGAAGCCCGCTCTTATTAATATTTTGGTTAACAGTTTAGTACTCTATATTTGTTTCCTTCTTATTTTATGACTTCTTTGAAGATTATTACTTTCCTTTTACTATGAATTTCCTTTTTTGTTTAAATTAGTTTATTGAGTGACTAGATTAGGAACCCTAGCTAGCTTAAAATTAGAGTTATTCGGGTCCTTTTTTCACATATAGGATTCCTTGTGGTTCATAGGATCCCTTTAATTCCTCGTTTCAGCACTGTTTCTAAGCCTTTGTTATTGTAGGATTGATGGCCATGCTTAGCTGGAGGGATAAGAAAATTAAGAAATGGAATTCACATAGCTAATGGCTTTACCATCTTTCTTTATGGTCTGCAGTATGCATTGATTGCTACCGACTCAAGTTTTCTTCAAATCTCATATACTAACACTCTTCTTACTTTGGGGTTTCCTTAAATTAAAATTGCTTATTTAATTTCTTATGTTTACAGGTGGTGGCATTTCTTTTGCAGTCAAGAGAATAAGTGAAGCTTCCAAGGACCATCTTGTAGTTCTCTTCCATTTTGAAGCTTAGACATGGCGGAAAAGGCATGCGTAAAGCGACTCCAGAAGGAATATAGAGCACTTTGTAAAGTATGTAACCCTTTTGCTGCTGGGAATATATTATACATAAATTTGTTGCATTACCAGACAACTTCCTTTACTCTCCCATGAATGAGAAAAAAAGTCTCGCTACTTAAAGCGTTGGTCAACCACATTGGATCTTACATGTTATGAACCCTACTTGTGACTTTCATCTTCTTGCCCCTCATGACATTACCACTCTAAATATGTCATTAGCAATTGTTAACTTACTTGAAGTTTGCTTTTTCTCCGCCCCATTGCCACTTGCCAGATGTGAAAGTATGACACTTGTATCTTATTTTCTGTCACAACTAAGAGCTAAGTTTTATTTCATTGACTTGATACTGGATGGCATCTCCTATGGCTTTATCAACTGGTCTCTTCTTTGCTGTGTTTGGACATTTTCTACTGTGCTCTGATTCCTCCGAAACTGATGAAGCTTGTTATATTGCAGGAACCTGTCTCCCATGTTGTGGCCCGCCCTTCTCCAAATGATATTCTTGAGTGGCGTAAGTCCCTACTGCTTGTTCTCTATACCTGTATTTCTCAATATACTCGGTTAAACCTTTAGAATAGTATGAACTTTGTCTAGTTCCTTTTCTGTAAGTAAGCTTTATTTTATTCCTTTTCCTCTTGATACCTCCTCTGCATGAATATTTGGTTCTTCTTCTTTGCGTGCCATGCATCTAAACACACTGTTGGTTATGCAGTCTAATAAGGAATGAACTTGGCTTGAATAACCTAAATGCACTGTCGATAATGCAATCTGATTAGGAAAGAAATAGGCATGTAATCTGATGCTCTTCTTCTAATACATATTGTTTTACTAGGCTTATTTGCCAGTAGTGATCTTCTTTTAGATTCTTTTAATCAGATTAATCATTACCTGTTTTTCCTAATATTCCTACTTTTACCTAAACCTGATGTCCAGATTACGTGTTGGAGGGGATTGAAGGAACACCCTTTGCAGGTTTCTACTTTCTCTAACTTTGATATTTATTGTGCAATGAACTAATGCTGTTAGGTGATGTGGTCTTCTTCCTGGACCCTTTTTTCACTATCTTTTTGTCACCTCCGAATACTTTTCTCATTTTTCTCTGAGTTATTCTTGCTCTTGTTGCTTGTGAAATGCGGCCAACTCCAATAAAAAGGTGGATATTATTATGGGAAGATTAAGTTTCCTCCAGAATATCCATTTAAACCTCCAGGAATCAGGTAATCTAAATTCAGATCAGTTTGATATTCCCGGACTTGTTTTTCTTTTAGCAATGTATCTCTATAAAGCTTTCTTTTTTGTATTTTTTTCCTTTTTGGATTCACCAAAACTATGTTTGCTTCTCCTGTAGCATGGTTACTCCAAATGGAAGATTTATGACGCAAAAGAAAATCTGTTTATCTATGAGTGATTGTAAGTGTTTTTGGAGTTGCATTGTAGTTACAATTGCTTGTTGCTTTTAGAGGATTCTATGTTCCTGACCTTCAGTTGGCATATTTGTTGTTTCACAGTTCACCCAGAGAGTTGGAACCCTATGTGGTCTGTGTCAAGGTAATAAGTTACAATATACTTATTAAAATAGAAAAAGTATGGTGATTTGTCTGGAAATTGTTGCTTTACGGCCTATATGGTGCAAGAACTTTGATTTTCTCTGAAAATATGGGAATAAGGGATGTCTTTTGAATTGAATAAACCTGTTTTATAATTTAAAGAATATGGGTTTCACCTCTTCCTACTTATTAGAAAGAGGTGTATAACTCGTGAAAGATTTGGTATTCAGCTTTTAAGGAATAAAAATAAATTAAAGATAAGAAACGAAACATTTGCTTTTCAGAACCACTTCTCTCTTTTCACCGCAACTCTCGCCTCACTTCCACCCATAAAAAGCCTAGACCTAGGCAACCCCTTCACCCCCACCGTTTTCCATTGTTTTCTTCCTCCGTGGCTCTGCTTTCAGTTAATTCTTCTTCTTGGTTTCTTAATCAAGAGATCCCCGAGGGCCAGGGGCACAATGTTTGAAATTCGGTGGATAATGGCCCCTCTCTCTACCCTTCTCCACTTAAATACTGGACTTCTATCTACGGCAGGGTTCGAACCCGTGACATGTGCCTGACCCACATGTCGCGCCCTGCACTCTTGCCACCAGACCAAAGCCCTTGGGGCTACTCTTCAGTAAAATTTGTTGGAAGAACTTTTTTTTCCTTAGCAAACTTGTTTCTACTTTTTTGTTATTATTTTTTTATAACTAAAATATGATTCCAAAATTATTTTGTGATTACTTTTCAGAACAAAATAGCAAAGGCATGTCCTCTTAATTTTTTCATAAAGATGAACATACTTACAGTTCTTCTATTGGCTGCATAATTCTTTTTCAATTTGAACTGATTTCCTCTATTTTCCTTGCAGCATACTCACGGGACTGCTCTCATTTATGGTAAAGTTCCTGCAAGTCATACAATGCAATGTATCTGCATTCCGTCTCATTGCCGATTATTTTCTGGGTCATGGCCGGTTCTAATGTTGTAGTTAATAAGGCTTGTGCCTTAGGCTCCCAAATGTGGGAGGCCCCATTTCTTAGAAATAATAGGTTTATAGGTAATAAAAAAATTAATATTTAATACTTTTAGTACAAAAGTAGACTTTCTCATATAAAAGGAAAGAAATTTTGTTTATAGAGTAAATAAAGTAATAGTTTGGCTTACTTAAAAATGGATAGTATATTTGACAAAGAAAATAGTACAAGTAAAAGATACTACTCTAATCGATATGACCTATTAAATAAAAAGACTTTTCTTTTCCAAATGCTTATATTGCCTATAGAATAATATTAATGGTTCTTATTAATTATAATAGTTGCCTTAGTGAAATTAATTTTTCAAAATTAAAATTGACAAAATCCTAGCTAAGATAATAATGTCTCAAGAAAGATTAAATGGTTGGCTATATTAGTTGAAAAGCAATGATTCAAAAAATTACAAAGATATTATTAACAACTTTGCATTTAAAAAATCTAGAAGAATAGATTTCAAATAAAAATATATATTATTACCCTTTTTGAGAAATTTCGGCTTCACATTAAAGTTTGGCATTAGACCACACATGTACTTGAGCTGCCCCTGTTCTGGTTTCTGCTCTTTCCTTTAGATTCATTTTCACAACAGTTATACCTTCTTCTGTGTCTGTTCCTCTCTGTGTAAATTTCCATATTAGGCCTGCATTATCCACAATGCATGTTGGTGCTATCTTGAAACCATAGACGACTAAATCCATGAAATAATCTTCCATAATTCCTTTGTTACAATCTCTTTTTGCTTTGGGAAGCATTCATTTGCATTGATGGTAACTTTTATGTCTACATGCATTTCCTGCAGATGGACAACAGTCCTACCACAGGCAGTGTAACAACAACAGTTGCTGAAAAACAGAAGCTTGCTAAGGCTTCGCTTGCTTTCAATTGTAAAAAGTGAGTCAACTACGAGTTCCCTGCTTTCATACCTTCTACTATTTGTTTCAGATTGCCTTAAGTGTATAGTTCCTGCAGTACTAGATCTGTTGCGTGAAAATTTGAGCCACTAGTTTCACAACGTTGTCAATTGTTTTAACTGCGGCTTTTATTTGATCCCAGTCGACTTACTAATTATTTTTATGACAGCCCAACCTTTAGAAAATTGTTTCCAGAATATGTGGAGAAGTATGAAGAGCAGCAGCTCCTGGTGCATCCTGCTCAGGAGCAGGTTTCAACCATGCTAACTCAAGCAGAAAATTCTACACCCTTGTTGGATGGTCTGAATAAAGTAGAGCCCCATAAAGACGTGAAAACCCAACAGAGGAAATCTTGCCCAACTTGGTTACTGTTGTTGATAGTATCAGTTTTTGGCGTTGTAATGGCTCTTCCTCTACTTCAGCTCTGACGGTGAATTCCATTAGGCAGGAAATCTGGGGTTGTGTAATCCTTATCTGTGTTGTTACTGAGAAGTCCAAAATATTGTAGGGTTTTCTTATACTTCTTAAGAATTGTATAGGCCTAGTGGATCAAACTGATCCTTTTCTACTTTTGTAGTCTTGTCACTTAAAATATAATATTCTGTGTTGTAATAATGAAGGGCTCAGAGTTGCAAATGGTGTCTGTTTATCCTTCATTGGTTCCTTTTTTTTGGCGGGTAGGAGGGTATGGTTATCGCGAGGTCAACTTGCTGTTGTTTCTCGAGTTTGTTCAGGAATGCAGTTTACCAATATACGTATTTCCCTTAAAATATGTCCTGTAGTTAGTGCTTTCTTTTCCGTTGGAGGTTGATCAGTCGTCCTAGTACTTGTTTAAATGTGAAAATGTGAATTAGCATCCCAAAACACTAGTTTAATACAAGGGGGGAAAAGGAGAGCATAAAGTGCAGTGGTATGTACCACTATATTGAATATTTGAACCTAAACTATGTAGGAGTACTGGAGGCATACTTTTGTTCGATAATTGAAAGAATACCCCTGCAATCTGTGTTGGTTACAATAAGATTTGGTAAAATGCAAGCTTAGAAGAGAATCTAATTTCCCATAAAATAGTCATGTGGCGATACACACCAAACCAATAAATGCCATTGAGTCAAAGACAAACAACACATTTTATTTGTTAGATTCTCTTTTGGCGAAAAGCTTTGCCTTTTTACCGTCAGACTTCACAAAGACAAACAAGACATTCTGATTGTTAGATTCTCACATCGGGGTGGGATGAGATTATTTGCCTCTTTATAATATTTTGGACAATCCTCGCATGAGCTAGTTTCAATGGACAATCCTCGCCTCGTGAACTAGCTTTAGAGATTAAGTCAGGCTCAAGGGTCATTTCTTGTCACAGCTAATTCATGTATTTTTAGGCCAAAATACAATGTGATCTTAGAAGTGATTTGCAAAAACAGACCAAAGTCATATGAAGAAAGAAAGCTGAATGTGTGATCATACCGTAAGAAAACTAAGAGTCATCAAAATAACTGAAATCCCCCATTAGACCAAAAGCTGAAACTGTGATCATATCATGTGTTCATCTTCAATGGACATAACACTATTGAAATCCCCCATTAGAAAACTTGGCCAATTTACTCCATTCATTGTCCCTTTGAGATTATTACACACGCTCTTCCTATCTTGGATGTTGTGTTTACCATATACTGCAACAAACAAGAAGTTACTATTACATTATCTTATAGTTATTTGCCCTACTATGTATTGATCATGCACTTGTTTAACTTCAAATTCCACTCTTGCCTGATTCCAGACAATCCAGATTCTCCCACCTAGTGCTACTTCATAACTTGTTATCCACTTCCAATATCCTCCTCATTATTGCATCAACCTTATTTTCTTTAACTCTATTTTCCGGAACTGCTATCACTGCTATATTATTCTCCTTACAGAAATTGTTCAGTAATTTTTGCTTATACACCTTAATCATGCCCCTTACATTTCATATTATAATGTTCATCATGATATATTTGTTGTTTTGGAATTTTCTTCTCTTCCTTGTCTACTCCTACTTCTCATCTCCTGTTCTTCATAGAATTGCATTATTTTCTGAGCAGTGTCAACAAGGACTTTAAATGCATTACCTATGTTGACTTCCTCTCCCCCTTTAGCTCCCATTTGTTTTTTTGAAGCAGACCTTCCACTAGCAATCTGCCATTGATTACTATCACTTTGCTGTTTTGGAGCTACTTTTTCTTCTATTTCAAGCTGCTCTTTGAACCTTCCTTGCCCATCTATCTTATCCATCTTTGGATCAAGCTTCCTTACAATTATCTGCTTCCTTCATCCTTTATTGTCCCTATTCATTATGTTGTTTCTGTTGTTCCTTACGTGAGTGACCAAGTTGACAACACTCTTGGCAGTATTGTGGCTTCCAATCAAATTGCACAATCTGATCAATCTTCTTCCCAGTAGGGTCACATAGCTTTATTGAACCTGGTAAAGGCCTAGTAATATCCATCTCAATTAGGACTCTTGTATATACAGCTCTGTTGGTCATGGTTGTACATGCATCAGCATATAGAGGTTTACCTAGCGCACTCCCAGTCTTGCTTAGAGCCTTATTGCTCCAGTAACTAAGTGGTAGTTTAGGAAATCTCACCCATAGTGGGATAGTTCTAAGGATTTCATCCTCAAAACCAAACCCCTCCTTCCATTGCCTAAGGATAATTGGTCTATTATTCAATATGTATGGTCCATTCATCATCACATCATCCCTTTCTTCAATACTATGCATCAAAACAATGAAATAGCCATCCTATGGAACAAAACCTTAGGCTTCCTGATTTTCCCGCATTGTTGAGCTATACATCGCTCAACTGCACCAATTGTTGAGATGTTCCCCACAACATATAAAATTAGAGCTCTACTCCATTTCTGTTGCTCCTCCTCTATGTCATCTTCCAACAATTGCACCACTATCTCACCATCTTGTATCACTGGTAGGATATATAAGAGATTCATTCCTTTGCATCTAGCATATTTTCACTAAACTATCCAACCCACGATCTTCCCCCAGCTCCCTGGGTTTGCTTCTCATGTATATCCTTCTCATTTCCTTGTGGTTTGTTACTCTGTTCTATGGTTACCTTTGAATTTATTGTTTCATTGCTTGGACTTTTGCTCGAACTTGCCTCTTCAGCTACGATCTTCCCTGCATGTGTGTTTTTTGTGCCAGAGTTGATCATTGGTGTAACTCTGGTCGCTATCTTCTTCGATGTTGCCAATTTCAGCTGAGCAGTGCTCAGATCTGGCTAGTTCAGCTCACTATCACTTTCTGGATCTGGGTCATCTTCTTCATTCACTTTCTCTTTTTATTTTTTCCTGATTGTTTTCCCGGTTCCTTGATGTTGGCATTCGTGAATTTGCTAGTGTTTTCCCTTGGTTGTCCTCTTCCTCCCATTTTCCGACGAGGCGCGGGTTAGAGCACTTAACGTGTGCCGAGAGAGAAAGAATGAATCGATTTCTTTGATTCTATTAATCAAGGATTTCACTTGGATATGATTTTTTATTAGCTAAATAAGATTAAAATTTACTATCATTTTTAAGAATTTAGAGTTTTTCCTTAGCTTTTTTTAAGTAATCCAAAATATATATTTAAAATACACGCTAATGATGTTATGTCCGGGCTAAGCCTAGGCCCAATGACCATTTATATACAATCAGACATCTCTATAACAATATTTTTATATAACAATCATTCAATATAAAAGCTAATTTTTTGCCAAATCGATTTTTATGTTATAATATATGTACTCTATAAAAAAATATCGAAATAAATGAGACTGTTATAGAGGGGTTTGACTGTATGAGTAATCCCCCGCAGTCCCTTACGTGGGGCATTTTCATATATACCCACTTTTGAGGTCACCGTTGAAGTTGTACCTGCATTGCACAAGAAGTTTCAGAGTATACCCGCTTAGATCCGAAGTAGTTCAATCTCTTTAATGCAACTTCAGAAATCAAATATGAAGTTTTCTATTTGCCGGATGCAACTTCAGAAATTCAAATCTTAAGAGGTACAATCTCTTCAATGCAACTTCAGAAATCTAATATGAAGTACTTCTATCTTTCAAATGCAACTTCAGTAACTTAAATCTTAAGTAGTTCAATCTATTGAATGTAAATTTTGATATCGAATATTATGTTCTGAAAAATACATTTGTTCTTTGATTTTCAATAATCTAGTACACGATTCAATGCCAAAATCTACTCCATATGAGTTGAACTTTGAAATTACTTTCAAATATCATAAAGAACAACTCTCAATAACGACAATAAATGTAACAAACTCGCTTTGTAATAAAGAAGAAGGAGGAGGAGGAGGAGGAGGAGGAGGAGGAGGAAATAACAGTAAAGAAGAAGAGAAAAGTTTATATATTTGAAGTTACCCAAAACTTGCGTATCAGTTAAAAAAAATCAAAAAGTGAATGCAAATTCAATAGGCGGTGCAAAATCGGGCGCATCATGAAAATTTTACTCTCTACATTACCCGGTCCTTGTTTATTTTGTATTTTAATGATGGTAATCTGACTTTAAGTACAGTATTAAGCAATATCTTACTGAAATTTTCTGAAACAATAATTATCATATCTTATTGGTCTAGAAAAAGTATCTGCGTGAAAAATGGAAATACATATGTCCTAATTTTTGTAGTATCGAACTTCATTTTCTATGTATTAAAATTTTTAAAAAGAAATTAAAGTATGATAATAAAATTACTCACACCGAAGAACAAATTTTTTAAAAAAATCCTCATTAATAATTTCTTTGTCTCATTATATTCCTTAAATATGTATTAGAGAGTAAAACGATATTATTGGAAACTAAATAAAGATTAACTGTACCTCAATTTTTTTTTAATTATATAGTTGACTGACGAGGCTAATGTGTATAGGATTTTTTTGCTCGTGCTTTGTCAAATTCTAGTATATTTTATGATATTGTCCCACAGAGATTGGAACATCTATATTTCAGACTTTTAATATTTCAACTATTATTTGAGAGAATTAGTTTGATGAAAAGTTTGTGGAATTAATACTTGTTAAATACTTAACATAATTAAATAACTTCTGAAAGATTTGTAATTTAAAAGAGTTGAGAATCGTCAAATTCACTTGATAATATATTATAATAAAATCTCACTTTCTACATATATTTTTCATAAAAATAATTACTTATTGCTAATACAATTATATCTTATCTCATCAAAAATTAGTCACAAATTTCCTATCACTACAAGAAATTGCTATCACTACTAGAAATTGCCAAATTTCCTATCACGAGTTCAGTCGACAATCAGTCAGAAATCTCCTATTTCCGACAGATTTTCAAGCAATTTCAAGTGGTCGAAAAGATGATGGTCGCAAAATATTTGTGACGGAATCAATCATAAATTTCCGACCATTTTTGTCGCAAACAGGAATTATTTAGTTGACCGAATGCAATTAAAGCATGCTATCACTTTGGTCGGTACATTGGGACTGATTGAGTCACAAATTTATTAATATAAATTAATTATTTTATTTAAAATTTTAGACCAAATCGATTGGAAATAAAGAAATTAAAAAAAATATTAATAATTTCGACCACTTCAGCTTCAAATTTGGGAATTTTCAGATCCAATTTCCAACCACTTTGATCGGAAATAAATCGCAAATACTGGTTAAATACAACAGAATTCTGTTGTATTTTAAAACACACCCACTGCCAAATCCAACAATCAGTACACAACATCCAATATCACAAATATTATATCAATAGAACCTAAACAACAAATATCAAACTTGTTCAAACATAACAAAATCATATATTCTGTTAAACCACAAATATATCTAAGACATTCAACCAAATTTCATGGGATGTGCTTATCCTACTTTTTATATGAAATAGATAATTGGCTAATAATCTATAACCAAATATGAGACAAATACAATTTTAAATTTTATTTCGAGATTATTATCTTTATCCTTATACCAAATGACCTCTTAAAGACTTATGCAACCAATAAAATTTGGAAGCCTAGGCTCGTTTACTTATTTTTAAAGTACTAGTAGTAAAATGTTATATTGGAGTTTTAATATAATTTTATGAAACATTCAATGGTAGAAGATATATAACAATTCAAGGATTAATTATTGATGTGTGGCTATAATTCATGGTTTAGCACACTATGTTGATTGCATTTTACATGTTTTAATGATAAACTACATTTTATTTGTGAGTAACGAAGTCTATTTTATATGTAGGTGAATTGGAGATGAAAGTAGAGCAACATGAATACTTAAACGTTGAAAGTCCGCTCGAGAACAATTAAAAGAGAGGCCAGGCAAAAGCCAGCTCGACCAGGCTTTAGCTCGGCGAGGCCAGGCTCAACCATGCTTTAGCCTAGCGAGGTCAGCCTATGGGCTATGGCCAGGCTGAACTAGGATTTAGCCTGGCGAGGTCAGCCAAAAGCCAGGCTGAGGCTTGCATTAGGCTGGCGACGGGCCAGGTCCAATCCGAGTTTTGAAGACTTAAATTATTTTCCAGCTTGATTAGGATTTGACCTACACATTTAGGCTAGTCCTAAACATATAAATATACCCCAAAATGTCACTTTGAAGGACTTTTGCGACCGAAGGCAAGAATAGCTCATGGAACACTACTTGGGAGTTAGAATCATAATTTCTACATCCCTTTATGTTCACTCTATAATTTAATTACGCAAATTACTTTGGATATTGCTACTATGAGTATGAGTAGCTAAAACTCCTAATCTAGAGTTTTGACGGAACCTATTGAAGGATGATTTTCTTGTTACGTTAATATAGATTTGCCATAGTATTCTCTCTATCTGTTAAACTTTATGCTTATTGTTGTTGATTGAAGGGCCCTCTACTGTTCCTATTTAGCGTGCATTACTCGGGAGAAAGTGCATATTTAGGTAGCGTTTTAACAACATTACTTCTAACATATACGAGGGGTTAATATGAAGCGTTTAAAGGTGTGATTAGGGATAACGAAACCTTGGGTGCGATCTAAGTGAGTTGTACTTAAGGCTAGCTAGCGTAATTCAGGGGAATATGTCTAGTATATTGTTGTAATTACTGGAAGAGAGTTACGTCAGTTAGAGTGCTCATGATTGATAAAGAAAGCTTCGGCAAATTTATAGCAAACGTAGCTGAAAGGATTTCGAAAATAGGATAAATCAGAACCTTAGATCATTCTAATTCTTGTCTACAACCCGTTCGTGATTAGTTCTTAATTATTGCATTTTCATTACGTAATATTTAGTTAGTAAACATCCAATCTATTACTTAAATATCTCTGAAGATTGAATACGTGAATTGGTGTAAGTCCGATAGTTGTGATTAATAGCTTTATTCCCTCTGGGTACTCCAGACCTGTTAACTTGAATATATTTGCAGCAACCGCTTTGTCGTTTTAATAAGGCATAGTTGGGTGTGATCAAAGTTTGGGGACGTTGCCGAAAAATTAACGGTGTTATTAATTACAGCTAAAAGAAGTGCTACAATTCTTAGCTTAGTCAATTTTCTTGAATTTAAACCAAGTACATTGAATTTCTAACATTTGTAGTCTTGGTTGTTACAACTGCATCCCTAGAAACTCCTCAAGAATTGGTGAATTGTTCGAAGTATTATAGATCCTGAGAAAGTTTTCAAGGTAGTGAATCATGCAAAGAAGAAAGGCAAACAATAACATGACTCAACATAACAAATCGAACCAGATATGGGAGACAAAGTAAACAACAGAAATAATGGGAATGACCCGAACAATCACAGTATGGTGCCTCTTGTGCCAGAAGCAGCGTTGTATGATTGGGCACAACCAACCGCCGATAACCTAGCAACCGCAATGCAGTCCCTCAAATACAGGCAGAATTGTTTCAAATCACAAATAATATTCTACATTTGTTGCAGCACAATGGACTGTTCTCAAGGTCATATGTTGAAGATCCTCATCAGCATCTGAAGAATTTTCTGTCGATATGTGCCCTGCAAAGGTAACATATGTGACACCGAAAGCAATAAGACTGTTGTTGTTTCCATTCTCAATGACACGAGCGGCTCAGACTTGGCTTAATTCGCTCCACATAAACTCCAACACTACTTGGGAGGAATTAGTCAAGTAGTTTGTGAACAAATTCTACCTACTCAATAAGTCTGCTAAGCAAATTGATGAGATATTGAGCTTTAGACAAAAACCAACAGAGACATTACAAGAAATGTGGGAGAGGTTCAAATGTCTGCTGGTTACGTGTCCACAACATGGCATTTCGGAGCAGATGTTGGGCAAAAGTTTACATGAGATTGGCAGATAGCTTGAAGGCCAATGTTGATGCTTCATCAGGTGGAGCATTTTTTTAGCAAAACATTTAGAGAAAGCAAGATCATACTTGACATGATGGCGCAAAACTTAGGATGGATGACAAGAAACTCTCCAATCACTCTTGTAGTTCACTCAGTGGCTTTAGATCCAACTAACTCCATAGCTGAAAATATTGCCACTCTAGTGACACAAATGAGTATCCTCACCAAAAAGGTTAATGAACCAGGCCAGAGGCAGTAGGTACCCATAGTTGATACAACTAATGGGGGATTATGTACATCATTCATTAGCCTACCATATATTTTGTCGTGGAGTGCGGAAGGCGATAACTAGCAGTATGAGGAAAATATGAACTATGTGGCCAACTATGGGGGACAGAGGCAAGGTGGTCAGAATATGGGTCAGCAGAATCAACAATATAGACTAGCTCAGCAGCACTACAACAACAACAACAACATCTTGGGGCTATGCGACAACAGGGTCAAGTGGTGCCTTACCAAAGGCAACAGGGATATAACCAACAAAATCAGCAACTAGATTATCAACAACCTCGACACAACATATTGTGAAACAACAACAGAATGTTGCAACAACTGATTAGGTCCATTGGAAAAATAACTGAAAGAGTAGACTCACATGAATCAACAATAAAGAATATTGAGATTCAATTAGGACAGATTTTGATGGCTTTAAATAATCGTCCCCAAGGGACGTTACCTGCAAACACACAAATCAATCCAAAAGAGCAGGGCCCAAAAAAGATTATGGCAGTGAGTCTACGAAATAGTGGAGACCTAGACTTGGAGCAAGAAATCACCCGTGAAAGTAGACCTATCGAGACATTGGTTCTAGTACCCATCAAGATAGATGATTCAGTAGGTTAACTAAGGTAATGGTACATTCAAGAGAACACCAACAAAGAAAAAGAGGTTGTGAAAGGGACTAAGGTAGCACAAGAACCGATAGTAGAAGCAGTGCCTGAACAAGAAAAATATCAAATCACAGGGAAGAAGTAACCTTCCCATAGAGATTTGCCAAGTATAAGAAAGATGAGCAGTACAAGAAATTCTTGGAGATATTGAAGCAAATTCAAGTAAACATTCTATTGATTGATGTTTTAAAGGATATGCCTAGTTATGCGAAAATGATAAAGTACTTGATGTCCCGCAAGTTCGACTTTCAAAACTTGGCCACGGTTACACTAACCCAGACTTGTAGTGTTGTTTGACGAGACTCATAGCTGAGAAGTTGTCTAACCCAGGGAGTTTTACAATCCCATGCACAATAGGTAACTATGCATTTGCAAAGGCACTGTGTGATCTGGGGGCACGCATAAACCTTATGCCCCTGGCTATCTACAAAAGGCTTAGCATTCAAAGATCTAGACCCACGTCCATGTTACTACAGCTAGCTGATTGGACAGTGAAGAGTCCCACTGGTATTCTAGATGATGTATTAGTACAAGTTGAGAAGTTTTTGTTCCCAGCAGATTTTTTCATTCTTGACTGTTGGGTTGACGAGGAAATTCTCATAATTTTGGGAAGACCATTCTTAGCCACTTGAATAGCTTTAATTGACTGTGAAACCACGGAGCTTAAAATGAGATTAAATGATGAGGAGACAACATTCAACGTGCAGAAATCTACGCGGCTACCAATTAAATTTGCTAATTGATCTCTAATAGATGTCGTAGATGTAATTTTGCATAAGGAAAATGAGACATTGAACACTAAAGAACTTCTCACGGCTTGTCTCATGAACTTAGATGACGCCAATGGAGAAGACTTGGTAGAGTGGGTACTTGCTCTTGAAGGCCAAGGTTTTTTGTGAAGGGAGCTCGAATTTGAGCCTTTGCACTTAGAGGAAAGAAAAACTCCTCCAGTTAAGCCATTGATAGAAAAGCCAGTAAAGCTGGAACTGAAGCCACTATCACCTCATCTCAGGTATGTCTCCATAGAACCTAACTTAACATTACATGTTATTATCTCATCTAGTCTGTTAGATGTGCAGGTTGAACAGCTTTTGCAGGTACTGACGGAGTGTGACTGCAATTGGTTAGACCATTGCAAACATTAAGGGTATCAGCCCCACCTTCTATATGCATAAGATTTTACTAGAAGATGGGCACAAACCTTCAAGAGAACATCAAAAAAGGTTGAAACCCTACATGAAGGAAGTGGTGAAGAACAAAGTGATTAAGTGGTTAGATGCGGGAATAATATTCCCCATCCCTGACAGTAACTAGGTCAGTCAAGTTCAGTATATGCCAAAAAATGCAAGTATGACGGTAGTGAAAAATGAGAAAAACGGATTGATCTCTACATGAACAATCACAAGTTGGCGAATTTGTATGGATTACAGGAAGTTGAACTTGGCTACCTGGAAAGACCATTTCCCACTGTTATTCATTGATCAGATACTGGATAGATTGGCAAGAAGGTCCCACTTTTACTTTCTGGATGGATACTCGGGGTATAATCAGATCTCTATTGCCCCAGAGGATAGAGAGAAAATATCATTCACCTGCCCTTATGGATCTATGCTTTTCGAAGAATGTCGTTTGGCCTATACAACGCACCTTCCACATTCCAAAGGTGCATGATGTCCATCTTCACGGATATGGTAGAGGAAATAATGGAGTCATCATGGATGGCTTCTCAGTGGTGGGGAATTCTTTTAATGATTGCCTTATGAACTTGAGAAGAGTATTGAAAAGGTGTAAAGAGATGAATTTGGTACTTAACTGGGAAAAGTGGCATTTCATGGTACAAGAAGGTATAGTCTTGGGGCACCTAGTGTCAAGTAAAGGCATTAAGGTAGATCGTGCAAAGGTTGATGTGATAGAAAAGCTTCCACCACCCACTTCCGTCAAAGAAGTCAGAAGTTTCCTTGGGTATGCCGATTTCTATAGGAGATTTATAAAAGATTTTTCCAAAACTGCTAAATCCTTGTGTAAATTGCTTGAAAAAGATCACCCTTTTGTGTTTTCTGATGACTGCAGGGTAGTATTTGAGGCATTGAAGAAGAGACTAGTAACAACACCTATCGTAGTTGCTCCTGACTGGGAGAAATCACTTGAGTTGATATGTGATGCAAGTGAATATGTTACGGTAACAGTTCTTTGGCAGCGGAAAGATAAAATCATGCATCCAATATACTATGCAAGTTGAACGCTTAGTGGACCCCAGCTAAATTACACTGTGATCGAGAAGAAGATGCTGGCGCTGGTGTTCGCATTTGATAAATATAGGTTATACCTGATAGGCTCGAAGCTAATTGTTTATATTGACCATGCTGCTCTCAGGTACTTAATCAATAAGAAGGAGTCAAAACCACGCCTGATTCAATGGGTGTTACTGCTGTAAGAATTTGATTTGGAACTTCGTGACCGAAAGGGAACAAAAAACCAAGTAGATGATTATTTGTCTAGACTGGAAGGAGCTGATAAGAAGGTTAAGGTAGAAGAGATCCTAGAAACTTTCCCAGATGAACAACTATTAGCCACAAGTCTTGAGAAAGTGTCATGGTATGCAGACATGCAAACTACCTGGCGAGTGGTATTGTTCCTTATGACCTTTCCTCTATCCAAAAGAAAAAGTTCTTTCAAGATTGTCGTATGTATTACAAGGATGAGCCTTATCTGTTCAGGATCTGTAATGGTAACATGATCCGGAGATCTATCCTAGAGATAGACCAGTCTTCCATTTAGTAAGCATGTCACGCGTCACCATATGGTGGGCACTTCGGGGGAGTAAGGACAACTGTGTAAGTCTTGAAGTCGGGCTTCTACTGGCCAACATTGTTCAAAGATGAACATTCATAGATAAAGGATTGTGATGAATGCCAACAAACCGAGAATATTTCCCGCCGACATGAGATGCCTATGAACCCAATTCAGGAGTTAGATGTGTTTGATGTATGGGGAATTGATTTTTTGGGGCCTTTCGTCAGCTCATATGGAAAAAAGTACATACTCGTCGATGTGGACTATATGTCCAAATGGGTGGAGGCTACATCGCTCCCTGCAAATGATGCAAAGAGGGTAATTGGTTTTTTAAGAAAGAACATATTCACCCGATTTGGGACTCTAAGGGCAATAATCAGTGACGGAGGCACTCACTTTTGTAATCAAGCATTCGCAAAGTTTTTAGAGAAACATGATGTACGCCACAAGGTGGCCACCCCATATCATCCATAAACAAGTGGGCAAGTGGAAGTTTCGAACATAGAGATAAAGAAAATGTTGACTAAGACTATGAATCCTACTAGAACGAATTGGGCGAGAAAGTTAGATGATGCACTATAGGCTTATCGAACCACTTTCAAAACTCTAATTGGCATGTTGACATATAAGTTAGTGTTTGGGAAGGCATGTCACTTATCAGTGGAGTTGGAGCATAGGGCTTTGTGGGCTTTGAGGCAGTTAAATCTCGATATTGAAGCTGCGGGAAAAAGTAGAGTCATGGAGTTGCATGAGCTTGATGAGTTTCAATATCACTCTTTTGAGAGCACAAGATTATACAAGGAGAGAATGAAGATGATACATGATAAAAATATTATTGAGCGGAGTTTTAAATCCGGAGATGCGGTATTACTATACAACTCAAGACTGAGGTTATTTCTGGGCAAATTAAAGTCAAAATGGTTAGGGCCATTTCATATGGTTGAAGTTCACCCTATTGACGTCGTAGAGATTGCTACAGAGAATGACTCTTGCAAGTTTCGAGTCAATGGGCACAGATTAAAACATTATGTGGGCGTGGATGAAGGAAAGGCAGTGTTTGTGACCCATTTGATCGAGCCTCCGATGTTGAGTGTACCTTAAATGAGCTTACTTGCATTGTGACGCGACATTAAATCAGGTGCTGCATGGGAGGTAACCCATTGGATTGTTGTATTCATAGTTCCACGACATTATCTAAGGTGCTTGTTGGGATGCAACCCAATTCATAGTTGATTTTTAGAGTAGTTAGAATTTTTCTTTTTGTTTTTTGGTACTAACAAATTTGCATGTGAGTTTGGTCAAGTCGAGCAGGGTTTAAGCATCACTTGAAGTACACCAGGTGCTGGGGCTTGAAAAGCCAGGATAAATCCAGGGTCAGCCAGGGCAAATGCAGAGTCAACCAGGCCTTAGGCTGGCGACGCATGGCAAATACCGGGTAAGTAATTCGGCCACTTTAAATTTTTTCTCCTTATTATAGTAAAATTTAACCTCACATAGACGCCCTAAAACACCAAACACAATAAAAATCAAACCCTAACCTCACTTAAACCAACACGCATCAAGCTCTACAAGAAAATTCACAATAACACAAACACATTGCTCGGATTTCTTGCTCACCCACATACAATCACCAGCACATTGCCATAGTCTTTTGTCTCATCCCCATTGAAGTCAAGCTTAGTCTTGCTAGTCTTTCACACTCATCCAAAATTCTCAAGCAACTCCCTCCTCATAAAAGCTTCAAATGTATGATTTGATCTCTTTCCTTTGTAATTTCGAGTTGGGTACATGTCTTGAGTTGGTGGTTGTTCTTCATTGTAGTGTTGAGTTTGTGTGGCCCAATCCCTTTAACTCCATAGTAATGGTGGTGCGGTTGTGAAAATATATTGTAGTAGGAACCCCAAACGTTTTGGGAGGATGAGGCAATCGCTCATTTCCATAAGAACTCCCATGGCACTAGTGCTTAATGCCTGAATAGCATTCCTCGTTCCTTTTGGAGCCCGATTCTCCGGGATTAATAAACTAGTATTATAAAGTCATGTACCACATTAAAATCTTAAGTGTGGGGTGGCTTATGGATAGCCCATGTGTTGTGGTTTGATTATAATGTTAAGAAAATATGAGGTGAAGTCTGAGTAACCTCGGTAAGTTAGGGAATATTATGTGTATGGTGTGTAATGTAGCATTATCATACAACTGCTTATTTGTGTAGGAACAAAGATGCCTCATAGAAAAGACATAGGCAAAGGAAAGTCCACTTCAACTGCCCAAGCTAAAGAAAAAGGCGACCTCTGCACCTCCTCCAAAGAAAAGAAACAGGGGAGAAGCTACCTCTAGTCTGAGTAGTGCACAAGCTGTTGCAACTGTAGCTACCATACGTCCTCAACCCCAAGACCAACGGGAGTTTGGCATAAACAGCATACCTCCACAAATGAGGTATGGGTATAGGCGTTATAGGCCTAAACATGTCCATCCGAAGGGAGCTATCCAGGAACGCAGCGTGAAAGCGAAGTATCCGATGATTTAGAAAGGCACCTAGGATTTATGGTTAAGCTATGTTTTAAAGAACACAGGGGACATCAATATCAACCTAGTCAAGGAATTCTATGTGGGGTTTGATCCACGGGACACTGAGGAGCTAGTGCCAATCCGCGGATGCTTGATAATTTTTCAGCCAACGCTATATGCGACTTTTTAGGTGCGTCAAATGTTCCTGTGGAGCCATTGGACCAATTCATTTGACGTCCTATGTATAGAAAGCTGAGGCACATGATCTGTGGGTTCAACTTTACTGCTACATATGTTCGGGACAAGGTAACTAACCATCACAAAAGGTTCCCTAAGAAGAAGATAATGGCGGAGGCTCGGGTGTGGATTAAGTTGATAAATATACGGCTCCAACTGTGCAATCATGACACCCTTATGAGCCGTGAGAGGACCTGTGTGCTATACTTCCTTATGAACGGGCAGAGGGTGAATGTGGGTCATCTGATCTGCTACCAAATGTCAGTAGTGGGAACAATTAAGAAAATTGATGGAATGCCATTTCCAAATTTCTTAAATCGGTTCTTACAGCAAGAGGGGGTTGAGGAGGAGCCTGAGCTTGATCACACTATCGATCAGCTTATCTGACAAACAGACATCACTAATCTCCGGCTAAAAGATGAGACTGGTACGCCTTCATTGACGTATGCTGAGCATAATACGTGTGATGATAGTTATGGCCCATCTCTATGGGATGATGGATTTGCAGCTGCGGATAAGGGGTCTCCCAACTACATATGAGGAGAGGACTAAATTGGAGCTGTGATACCCGCTCAATGCTCATGCCCAGCAGCTGGTTGGTGTAAAAGATAGATATAGACTCCCCGCTGATGAGGATGTGAACACACCGGAGCAGCCTGAGGCTAAGCCACAACAGTCAGATGGTGAGGGAGATGATGATGATGAGGAGGAGAACAAACATGATGAAAAGTGGAGAGGTGTAGTCACTTATATACAAATGAAAGTCCTATTTGATCTTAGACTGAATGAACTCGATTAGTGGAGTATTACACTACGGACAAGCTTATGATACATCATTTGGGGTATACGTAGGTTATTTCTGAGAGCAAGTGAATTTTTCATATCTTGAGTTCCTACGTCATTAAAATTCCTTGTATGTGGAACTAAGCTCTTTGATTGGGTGAGGGCACATGATTCATAAAGGAAAGGTAATGTTGTTGACCTCCATGTTAGAGTAAGTAAGTCAATTGTCAATAATGCATGATATTTGTGAGTCGATTCTTAAGGTGAGGATTTCACGACTTCATGCTTAAACTATTTAAAAGATTCTTGGTGTAATGAGTTAAGAGAATTGCTTAATAGGTTGTGTTCATGAGTGTAGTCTGATTGCCCGAGGACGAGCAATATTTAAGTGTGGGGCATTGATGTATCGCTATAATTCATGTTTAGCACATTATGTGCCTTTCATTCTACATGCTTGAATGATAAATTACACTTTATTTGTGCGTAATAGATTATATTTTATGTGTAGGTGAACAGGAGATGAAAGTAGAACAAAAGGGATACTTAAACGTTGAAAGTGCGTTCGAGAATAGTGAAAATAAGAGGCCAGGCAAAAGCTAGCTCGACCAGGCTTTAGCCTGACGAGGCCAGCCAAAGGCCAGGCTCAACCAGGCTTTAGCTTGGCAGCGCCAGCCTACGGCCAGGCTGAACCAGGCTTTAGCCTGGTGAGGCCAGCCAAAGCCAGGCCTTGGGCCAGGTCTAGTCCGAGTTTTGAAGACTTAAATTGTTTTCTGGCTTGACTAGGATTTGACCTATACGTTTAGGACTTGTTCTAAACATAAAAATAGACCCAAAAATACCACTTTGAAGGACTTTTATAATCGGAGGCAAGAATAGCTTGTGGAACACTACTTGGGAGTTAGAATCATAGATTTATATATCCATTTATCTTTACTCTGTAATTTAATTATGTAAATTACTTTGGATATTGTTGCTATGAGTATGAGTAGCTAAAACTCAAAATCTAGGGTTTTGATGGAACCTGTTGAAGGATAATTTTGTCGTTACGTTAATATAAAGTTTGCCATAATATTCTCTCTATTTGTTCAACTATATGCTTATTTTTGTTGATTGAAGGGCTTCAATTAACTATTCCTATTTAGTATGCATTACTCGGGAGAGAGTGCATATTTAGGTAGTTGTTAAACAACATCTCTCCTAACGTATATGAGGGATCAACACGAAGGGTTTAAAGGTGTGATTAGGAATAACAAAACCTTGGGTGCGATCTAAGTGAATTGTGCTTAAGGCTAGCTAGCGTAATTCGGGAGAATATGTCTAGTATATTATTGTAATTACTCGGGAGAGAGAGTTATGATAATCAGAGTGCTCATGATCGATAGAGAATGCTTACGCAAATTTATAGCAAACCTAGCGGAAAGGATTTCGACAATAGGAAAAATCAGAAATTTAGATCATTCCAATTCTTGTCTACAACCCGTTTGTGGTTAGTTCTTAATTATTGCATTTTCATTATGTAACATTTTTTTAGTAAACATCCAATCTATTACTTGTATATCTCCGAAGATTGAATACGTGAATTTGTGTAAGTTCAATAGCTGTGATTGATATATTAATTCCTTGCGGGATTCGACTCCAGATTTGTTAATTGAAATATATTTGTAGTGACCGCTTTGTCATTTTTATAAGCATAATTGGGCGTGATCAATTTAGACAAGTAAAATGGTAAAGTTTCCCTTCAGCCAAAAGTTTTATCAGCATTCATAAGGTTAAAATTGAAAATACAAATTTATTTAATTTAAAATCAAACACATATTTTAAATTCTACAATGCATATCTTATTTTAATATGATGCACCAATAAATCATAAGCACTAAATAATATACTAGTAGTAGTGGGCGTTGAGGATGCCTCACCAATAGGCTGTGAGTTGAATATTCAAAACACAAAAGACTTTGTCGAGTGAGATATTCCTCTAGTAATGCTTATGAGTTATGTCCCTTTTTTCGTGGTATAAAATTCATTGAGTACAAAACAATGATAATTGTAAGTTATATTGCAGCTACAAAATATGTAATATTAATTCAATTAGACGTATAATTCTTCAGAAGATAAATACTGACTTATTACATGCAGCTCATTAATTACTTTTGCCGAAATGTCACAGAGTTTATTGAACATCTTTTTGACCAAATTAAAGGGAGAATATAATTATCTAACTCATGGTCAGTTTTCTTTCTTTTTTTAAATAACTTTGGTTAGAATAGACGTTAGAGAAACCAGCGCCTAGAGATTAGTTATGGAACCTCTTTCAATATTTTCTCACCAAGTTCTTCAACTCTTGTTTTGACTTGACTCACTGCACAGAACTTTCAACATGTCATTTTACATGACATACATGGCAAGATGGCCGGACTATTTCCACGTCGCAGAAGCTCCTGGTGGCAAAATCATGGGATACAGACATACAGTGAGTCCTTCTACAGTAGATTTTGAAATTCATGGCTTTTTAAGGATGATTTTATGTTGGCGAATGATGCTTATTTAATTTACACAGATTGGGTAAATTAGATACTATCAATTGCGTGCTGGAAGCTTTGAAATAATTCTTTAGTGATAGGTAGGAACGACGCTAGTAGGAGAGTAGATTCTTTTAGGAATATAGAAAATGTTTGAAGATCAAGACATTAAGGTTGTAGAGTAGGGGGAAGTTGCGAATATTTTTACTACGCACTAGAGTGAGACTAGCCAGTTATGAGTTAGTCTTAGGATACTATTGGTCAGCTACTGATGCAGGGCTTTATCTGCTGGATATTATGCCTTCCACCCTTTTCGTATTTTTTATAGTGCTGTTATTTTGTTATTTTATGATATTTTATGTTATGTTATGTTATGTTATGTTATTTTATTATGAGTCTATTGATAGTACTAATATATCGTCTCTTTTTGCTTTCTTGAGCCGAAGGTCTTTTGGAAATAGCCTTTCTGCCCCTCGGGGTAGGGGTAAGGTCTGCGTACATATTACCCTTCCCATACCCCACTTGTGCGATTAACTGGGCCGTTGTTGTTGTTGTTGTTGTTGTTGTTTGAAGATCAAGACAAGAGTTGCAAGAATTAAAAGTAATATATCCTAAGCTGAAGGAGAGTCGTGGCGTAACAGATAAAGTTGATGTCATGTGACCAAGAGGTGACGGATTTGAGCCGTGGAAATAGCCTCTTGCAGAAATGCAGGGTAAATAGACCTTTGTGGTCCGGCTCTTCCCCGTACCCAGCGAGCGGGAGCTTAGTGCACGGGGCTGCACTTTATACCTAAAGCTCTCATTTATAGTTCATGATTTGACAAGCCCGAGGGTATGGTTTAGCGGTTAA
The DNA here is from genome assembly GCA_034376525.1 of Nicotiana benthamiana. NCBI lineage: Eukaryota > Viridiplantae > Streptophyta > Magnoliopsida > Solanales > Solanaceae > Nicotiana > Nicotiana benthamiana. The sequence goes on from CM067331.1 coordinate 78,005,741, forward strand.
TGACATAGGTGAAAGCCATGGGAGACCAAAGTTCAAATCCCAATAGAGGGAAGAGACGTAAGTAATTTCTATAGATTTGTCTAGGCCCCGGTGAGAAAGTGATTCTTGGAGCAATGGTAAGTTCTTTTCGTGTGAACTTTAGGTCACAAGTTCGAGATATGGAATCAACCTTATCCTTGCATTAGGGAAGGCATCCTACAACACACAACCTTGGGTGCGGCCCTTCCCCCTATCCTGCATGGGCGAGATGTTTTGTGCATTGTAATATCCTTATTCTAGGCCTTGGTGAGAAAAATTACCCGATATCTATGTTAGTGGGAAGTAATAGGTACCCTATGCAATAATTGAGGTGTGTGCGGTGCAAGCTAACCTAAACACTGCTGTTATCAAGGAAATAGCAAAATAGTTCATGATTAGATAATGAAATTCAATCCTTATTTATTTATTTGTTTATAGATTGAGAATTGTTCTACTTCAATAATGACTTAAGTGCTTACTTAACTCACCTTTTAGAAGGTTTTATAAGATTCTGGTGCATTTAAATTTGCATTACTTTCTTCTCTATATTTGAATTTTATTGCGTGTAATTATGAAACCTTGCCATTTAGATTAGAGTAGATGATGGTTTATACCATATTCTCTAGTTCTTAAGTTGTTAGATGCCTTGTACTTGACTGATTATATTTATTTATAGTTCTCATGTTTAGATAATTATTTACGCTATTTCTGCTGGAGTTACTAATGCTCTTTTGTTTTTGTTTTTCCTTTCCTGCACTGAGCCGAGGGTCGATTGGAAACAGCCTCTCTGCCCTTTCGGGTAGGGGTAAGACCCGTCTACATATTACCCTCCCCAGACCCCACTTTGTAGGATTATACTAAGTAGTTGTTGTTGTTGTTGTTGTTCACTGCACAGAACCTTCTGTTAAGTTACACATTATTTAGTTAAATATCTTTTTTTTTTCCGCAGCTTATTGTTTAGTAAATAGAGATATTGTTTCCGATAGATCATTAACTCAAGAAAATTAAAGTATTTTCAAGACAAATTTAAAAAATATAAGAATAAGAAAACTAAAACGAAAATACTAAAAAAAAAGAAGAAAAAGTCATGAGACAAAATAGTAACGGTACCCAATTCCATTAAATACAACTACATATTTATGTGCGTGTTGTTTTCTTTTGGTTTTTTCTAATAGCGATGAATTGTGGACATTGGTTGATTCGGCACCAAACTAAACATTATGATTTATGTGTGTGCCATGATTTGTGAGGCGGAGATATCAAAAGAAATCCTTGGCCATTCCGAGATGTCACTGTATTAATACGATTGTTGTAATATTTGTTAGCACAAGAGTTATGGACAACATGATGTTTGCCAAATTATTTTTCCTCCTAACTCTAAACCCACTCATCTCTCCTCTAGAGGCCTGCTCCTATTCTTATGCTAGGCTTCCTACATTTTTCCTTTCTTTTCTTTTCTTCGTAAAAAAATTATTTTCAGCAAAAGTGAACTCAAGATTTCAAGAGGATGAATATACTATTATAAAGAAATGGATCTAAAATCTACACTTGACGGATTTACTTTAATTTTTTATCATGAACCTTTTTTTTTATAATTAAAATTTTTATTAATCACCATAAAGGTTTCGTTATAAATTCATAGTGCAGCTAAGTGCCCAACTGACTATCAAAAAAGAAATTTAACCACTGTCGACTATCACTATATCTATCCTCCTATTTACAGTAGAAAATGCTGAAGTTGTAGGCTAACTTTAGGGGTACCCCTAACATTACAAACATATGCAATGGTCCTAAGTAATTGATCACTAGAACAAAAGACATTCTTAAATAACCTCGAGTTCCTCTCTAACCAAATAGCATAGAACAATTCTGCAATGGTCATTTTGAATATATGAGCTCGACTGGTTTTCCCTTTAGCTTTGGTGACAATCCAGTGAGTAAACTGCTCCCAATTCTGGAAATTGGGCTGAGTTACTTCAGTCCACAGCATTGCTTGATGCCTCAGTTGTCTAGCAACGGAACAAGAAAAGAAAAGATGGTCTCTGTTCTCCACTTCTTGTTGGCATAATACACAGGTGCTATCCACATTCAAATTCCACTGCACCAACCTATTTTTAGTAGGTAATCTGTCTTGCAGCACTAACCAAAGGTTGAAGACTGCCTTGGGTCTGACATAATTTTGGATGGTTAAGTTCTTCCACATGACTCTAGGCAATTGTCCAATCTGGTGTAGATACAGCATCTTTATAGTACATACTGGTTTATGCATCCTCTGATATTGTTGCAATAGAACAGTAGCTTCAATTATCTTCCGGACCATCGAGCTGGCTTGCTTGGGAATAACAATGGATTCTAACTGCTGTTGCTTTATATAGACTGTGTGAATCCACCTTACCCATAGGACATCCTTCTTATGAGCCAAATCCCAGCCAAGCTTAGCAATAGCAGCTTTGTTCCACACTAGCAGGTTCATGATGTTTAAACCTCCAGCTGACTTAGGCAAGCACAGTTTATCCCAGGCTATATATGCTTTTTTTGATATACTGGCTGAACCTGTCCATATAAAGGATCTACATACTGCTTCTAACATCTTTAGGATTTTTGAAGGAATAAGGAAAAGTTGGGCCCAGTAAGCTTGTATGTCAAAGATCACTGATTGAACCAATTGAATTCTACCAGCATATGATAATTTCCTGGCAGTCCAGGATGTGATCCTGGCAGTGATCCTATCCACCAGTGGCTGCCATTGCACTAAGGTCATCTTCTTGGTAGATAAAGGAACTCCCAAGTATTTAAAAGACAACTCCCCATGTACATAGCCAAGATGATCAACAATGTGATGCTGGACATTAGTAGCAACCCCACCAAAATAAACTGAACTCTTACTCAAATTAGCTTTCAACCCAGAGGCTTCAGTGAAGTGAGCAAAGTACTTAAACATAGCTACTACAGATTGATGCTCCCCCTTGACAAACAGCAATAAATCATCTGCAAAGCTAAGATGAGTAATGCCTAGATTTTTACAACCAGGGTGAAATAGAAAAGCTTTATCCTTCTTCAATTCAGCAAGAGCTCTACTTAAATACTCCATCACTATGGCAAATAAAAAGGGGAAAATTAGATCACCCTGTCTCAGACCTTTAGCTACTTGGAAGGGTTCAGTAGTTTCCCCATTCACCATCATTGTGTAACTGACTGTATGGACACATTCCATAATCCGTTTTATAAATCTGCTTGGGAAGTCTAAAGCCTCCATTACCTGCTGTAAGAAAATCCATTCAACAGAATCATATGCCTTCTGCAAATCAATCTTAATCATGCATCTAGGAGATACATGAGATCTTGAGTAATGTTTGATTAGTTCATGGGCCAATATAACATTATCTGAAATCTTCCTGCCTGGGATGAAACCTGCTTGAGCATCACAAATGATACTCGACATGATCTTTTGTAATCTGTTGGCCAATATCTTAGATATAATTTTGTAGAAAACTGAGCAGCAAGCAATTGGTCGAAACTCCTTAACTGATTGTGGATTAGCAACTTTGGATACCAAGGTGAGGGAAGCACAATTGGATGGTCTATACAGTTTGCTGGACTAAAAGAAATTCATGACTGCCTTGATTATATGGTTGCTAGTGATACTCCAGATCTGCTTAAAGAAGAAAGAATTATATCCATCAATCCCCGGGGCTTTGTCATCACCAATGGATTTTAAACTATCCAGAATCTCAGAAGCAGTGATATCAGCAGCTAACTCTTTCTTCTAGTGATGTGTAAGATTTTGACCATTACTCATATATAATCTGTTAATTGCTTGTAGTGAGGCAGCTGATGTTCCCATTAGTGACTTAAAAAAATCCTTGATCTCCTTTCTAAGGTCATCAGAATTGGTAATCCTGGATCCCCCTGCTGTAACCAGTTCTGTTATGCTTTTGTATTGATTCCTTTCCTTCAAGATAGCATTAAAATATTTATTATTTGAGTCTCCCAATTGGATCCATCTGGCCCTGGACTTCTGTTGCAGGATATTCTCTTCAATCATTGACCAGTTTTGTAACTTCAAAACAAGTTCTTTCTCTGTAAGCTGCAAATTATCTGTATAATTCAGCATCATCTGGCTCTGAATGTCCTTCAATTCCTCCCTGCTAGATTCAATTTTTTGTGCAATGTTCTTAAAATCTCTAACATTTAGAGATTTTAAAATTGGTTTTAGTAACTTGAGATTATTCCACACATCCTTGACAGTACCCTGAGTAGTGTTTTTCCAGTTCTCCTTGATAAGTTGCTGAAAGTCCTCATGATTAGCCCATGCATTATAGAATCTGAAAGGAGCCTTCCTGATCATAGTATCTTCAGTCAGAGTGAGCACCATTAGGTTATGATCAGAGATTAATGGAGAATCATATACTGTTTGTACGTGGTTCCAATTAATCATCCATTCATAATTACCAAATACACTGTCCAATCTGGTACAAACTCTATCATTACCAGTTTGTTTGTTGGACCAAGTGAAAAATTCCCCTTTCCAGGGAAGTTCTGATAGCCCAGACAGTTGGATACATTGAGTGAAGTCCAGAGTTTCAGCTTGTTTCACTTGACTACAGGATTGTCTATCATTAATAGACAAGACAGCATTGAAATCACCTGCTACTAGCCAAGGCTCTGTAATACCAGCAGAAAAGTTCTGTAGTTGTTGCCACAATGTTCTCCTTTGATCCAAGCCATTGAACCCATAAACCACAGTGAGTAGCAAACCAGATTACCAGCAGAGGTCCTGACAATACAATGAAGAAATTGAGCCTCCTCCTGAAGACCAGTGATCATAAACTTCTGAGTATCCCATAGGACCCAAATTCTACCCCTCGGAGAGTCCCTATAGTTAGTTAGGATACCCCAACCTGGAACCAACAGCTTAGCTATTCTATCTGTATTTCTCTCCTTAACCTTTGTCTCTACCAGACCAACAAGGTTAAATTTATTATACCTAATATATTCCTTAGCTTCCTTCTGCTTATACCTTTTATTCACACCTCTAATGTTCCAAAATAAACACTTCATTGGGTATGGCTAGGACCCCCTTCATCTAGGGGATTTCCTGGCTTACTAGCTGACATTACTTGAAATCTGTTACTCATCACAACATGAGATAAAGGGGGAAAGTTCAAAAGGTTGAACTCTGGGACTGTACCTGTTTACCTCTATCTTCCTATTTGTTCAACTCTGTACTTCCTAAGGGAGCAACATTAATCTCTTTGGGAGGTACATCATTCTGCTTTGGTCCAAGCTGTTGTTTAGGAGCCTCCTGCTGCTGCATACCAGTCTGGTTTGGGGCTTTAGCTCTCTACTCCTGAAGCACTCTAGGTTTTTGCATATGGGTAGGCTGGGAAGGTTTGGGATTAACCAAACAATTGTGTCCAACCATAAGACATTTCTCACAATATGATGGCTTCCAATCATAAGCCACTTCCTGGAAAAATTTCTTCCCATTTGGATCTATTAGCTCAATATTACTTGGCAACTCTTTAGAAACATTCACCTCAATAAGCATGCGAGCATATGAAATTCTGGTCTGCTTAGTCGTACATTCATCAGCAAAAATGGGCTTACCCAGTACACTGGCTATCCTACTCAAGGATCGGATTCCACAGCATGACATAGGGAGTTTAGGAAACTTGACCCACAGTGGAATTTCAGTAGGAAAAGCAGCATTGAAATCAAAATCAGCAGTCCATTGCTTCAGGACCATAGGTCTATTTGCAATGGAGTATGAACCAGTACAGAGAATTTCTTTAGCATCCTCAAGTGATTGAAATTTGACTACATAATAGCCCTCCTCATGATAATATAGGTCTGGTTCGGGTACATGGGACCAATGCAGGTTAATGAACCGTTTCATTGCATTGTACCCTGGTCCATTCCCTAACACAAAAACTACTAGGGCACACTTCCATTTTTGTTCTTCCGCCTCCACTTCTTCTTTAATCAAATGACCTACTGGTTTACCATCGATCAAAGTAGGTGGGATATACTCCAACGCCATGCCATTAGAAGCAAATCGATTCTTCTGAAAGAGATTTGCCCATCCTTTAGCTACTTCATTGGTCCCCTCCTCTGGTTTGCTTTGTTCTGTCATAGATGCTTGAGATAGCTTCTGCATGTGGTAGATTCCACCATTTCCTTGCACCATCGGGGGATGAGGAAGCAAGGAAACTTCTTCTGTTTCTACCACCTCGACTGATTGAGTCAATGGAACAGTATCAACCAATGGAACAGTATCAGGCAATGGAACAGTGTCAATGGAGTTATTTACACTGACTGGGTGGTTTATAGTTGAGATAATTCGATCTATGGTTGAAATTGGTAGTTTTCTAGGGCGACCCCTGCCTCATCCCCTTCCTCTCGCCATGGGAGCCAAGCTCGGCGTACGTTTACGAACGTGCGCCGAGAGGAGAGAAGAAGGAGCTTTTCTTCACACACTATTCTTGATTGATATCCTGAACCTTTTACACTTTTGAAATTAGAAGTTCAAAGTTATATATTTTTTAAAATTTTACTCGTTTTAAAATATATATATCTATACTCTACGTCGAAAACAAGATCATCTAAAGCGAATTTCGAACTGCTAATTTCACTTGTTGGGGTACATCTAATAATAATTGCACCATAAGATTCTTTGATCATGAATGTGCATATATATATTTAAATAATTTTGAAGAAATATAACAATGTTATATATAAATTAGAGAGAAAAGCCTGAGTTAACATGAACTCATATCCCAAAGACTTGGATACACCCTGGTCATGTGTGCTTAATAACAACTGTTAGTGATGGAGACGGAAACAAAATTGAAGAGTGTTATTTAAGCGTGTCTAACGGGTGGATCGGGCTCAGTTGGGTAGAAAATATATTGAAGTGTACGGGTTTAGAATCGGGTAAAAAAATAAATCATAAGGGTTACGGATACAAAGGGCCGGGTCGGACCGGGTTAGTATTTTCTTTTTTTGTATTTTGTATAACTATTGTAAGCTATATTAGTATAAAGTAAAAAAAAATAGAAAATATAATGAAGATGGGAAAAAATTGCACTTATAAGTTGAAAGTGCAATATTTATTTCAAAATTCAAACTTACAAATTAAAAGGTTTATATTTAACAATAAGTAAATTAACGAAAAAAGAGTAAATTCAAAGGTTTTATATTTCCTTAGATTCTAAAACCTTAAAAAATTAAAAAAATAAAATCTATCCTTTAAACAGGTCTGGGTCGGGTTGGGCGGGTGAAGCTGTTGTAGAGGAATTTTGATTGACCGAGTTTGACCGATCCGATTAACCGCTAGGATTTAAGTAAAGGACCAACTATCCTTACCCCTTTAACCCAGCTCAACCCGGCTCTCTTGTAAAGGTCCGGACCAATTCCGATTTTAACAGTTCTGGGACGGTCCGGAAACGAACTGACCCGGCCGGTTAAGCACCCATAGTGTTATTAACCATGGAATATGTCCACTAGATTTTGTCATCACCCTTATTCTTGGCTGTTGTTGTTCCTCAACAACTCTCATTCTTCTAATCCAAGCTTTCTGTTGGCTTTTTATGTATTTAATATACTAAATACATAAAAGAGGATGAATGGGATAGGTAGAAAAATGAAATTTTTGAATAAAATTTTAAGTTTTTCCCTTGGCAAAGGAACATTGTCCCATATTGGAAGAGGAAGAGGTTTTTATGGGTATATAAGTAATTTCTCTTCTTCTAGCTCTTAAAGAGTTGAGAAGAAATCAAGCCTCGCATCGTTGTTGCTCGCTCGGTTCGGCTCGACTTTGGATTCGGATTCAGATTCGGTCAAACGATTGATTGATTAATTTTTTGGATCAAATTTATATGTTAATAGTATTTAACAGAAATATTAATAAATATTTATTTTAATAACAAAATATTAATATTAAAATAAATATTAATATTAAATCCTCCAATCCGTTTTTCTATTTTGGTATCAGAAAATTAACTACCCTCTTCAATTTTTCCTCTTTATTGTTGAGTAAATAGCCATTTATGTAATGGCATTTATGTAGTGGCCGTCTTGCATAAATAGTCATTCTGAAGAGTTGCACCTCTTCAAATTTTAGCCCAACTTTGGTTATAAATACAACACTATTCTGCTTAGAATTTATATATGATTTTCTGAGTTTCTCCTCCTTCTTCTGCATAGTTTAAACATCAAACAAAGCAACATTAAGTGTGATTTTCTACCGAAACACTGGGGTGTGAAGTTCCACTATACTAGTATGTAATTTATTCTATCCTGGGAGAAAATAATCCACAACCTTGGGTACTAGGAGGTGATTAAATTTCTTAAGAAAACACTGTGAATTCAGTGGGTTCGAGTTTGTTTTTTTGGTTATTTCGTTGCTCATTTATGTTTATGTTTATGTTTATTTATATTTTCTAGAATTATTTTACAAATACAGTTTACTAGCAAGCTTAAGGAATTTAATATATTTTTTGTATTTGTACTCACTATTTCTGGAGAGTAAAACTTTTGTGATTTTGTACTCTATTGGAGATTAAAATCTACGTAATTTTAACGTTTGTGTCATTCTTTTATAGAAATGACTAATGATAATGTGAACCAAGATGTTCTAGTGGTGACTGCCAATGCCTCAATGAGCTGAACAACATCGACAGTATTTGCACCGACGGAGAAACCGGACAAAATTTTCGAGATTGATTTCAAGCGCTGGCAGCAAAAAGTATTTTTCTATTTGACTACACTAAGTCTTCAGAAGTTCATCAAGGAAGATGTTCCTCTGATGTCCGATGAGACTCCAGAAACTGAACGCTTTCGCGTGATTAAGGCGTGGAAGCATATAGATTTTTTGTGCAAGAATTATATTCTAAGCGGGCTGGAGGATGCGTTGTATAACGTTTACATTGGCGTGAAAGCATCAAAAGAATTGTGGACTTCGCTTGAAAAGAAATACAAGACCGAAGATGCCAGGTTGAAGAAGTTCGTTGCTGCAAAGTTTTGGACTACAAAATGGTAGATAGCAAGTCTGCTATTACCCAAGTCCAGGAATTGCAAGTGATTATTCACGATCTCCTTGTTAAAGGTATAGATCAAATTAATATTGATGCTAAAAGTAGTAATCTTAGTATTTTTACTAACAGAAATTTCATTGAAGGCCTTGTCATCAATGAAGTATTCCAAGTAGCAGCGATGATTGAGAAGTTGTCTCATTTGTTGAAGGAGTTCAAAAACTACTTGAAACCCAAAAGCAAGGAGATGTCCCTTGAAGATCTTATTGTTCAGTTGAGAATCGAAGAGAACAACAAAGCTGCTGAAAAGAGAGGTCATCGAAAATCAATAATAATAACAGCAAATATTTTTGAAGAGAACAAAAAGGGGGAGAAGGCTTCTGGACCGAAATACAACCCAAGCAAGAAGTGGTTCAGTGGAACATGCTACAATTGTAGAAAAATCGAACATAAATCTATGGAGTGTAATGCTCCGAAGAAAGACAAGAAGAATGGTCAAGCAAACATGGTTGAAAGCATGATGATGTTGATGATTTATGTGACATGCTTTCCGAATGCAACTTAGTGGGCAATCCTAAATAGTGGTGGATTGATTTTGGAGCCACTCGTCATGTTTGTGCTGTTAGAGAAGCTTCTGCTACTTAAGCTCATGTTGGACCCGATGAGACGATTTCTATGGAAAATGATTCAAATGCCAAGATTGAAGGATGTGGAAAGATATTTCTCAAACTAACTTCCAGTAAAGTGGTGACTTTGAACAACGTTCTTCATGTTCCCAAGATTATGAAGAATTTAGTCTCTGCTGGACTTCTTGTTAAGAACGGTTTTAAATGTGTTTTTGTTTTCGATAAGGTTATAATAAATAAGAATGAAATGTTTGTAGGAAAAAGTTACCTTACTGAGGGCCTTTTCAAGCTGAATGTAATGATTGTTGAAAATAATAATAAAATTTCAGCTTCATCTTACTTACTTGAGTCAAATGAATTATGGCATATATGTTTGGGTCGTGTCTATTACAAAACCTTGCGGAAAATGATTAATTTGGAAGTATTACCTATGTTTGAATGTGATAAATCAAAATGTCAAGTATGTGTGGAATCTAAATATGTTAAACATCCTTATAAGTTAGTTGAAAAGAGTTCAAATCCTTTAGACTTAATTCACACAGATATTTGTGACATTAAGTTAATACCATCTCGCGGTGGAAAGAAGTATTTCATAATTGTTATTGAAGATAGTACTCGATATTGCTATGTTTACTTACTTAATAGTAAAGATTAAGCAATACACATATTCAAGCATTACAAAAATGAAGTTGAAACGCAACTTAACAAGAAAATCAAAATGATAAGAAGTGATAGGGGTGGTGAATATGAATCTTGTTTTGAATAAATATGGTTATAATATGGAATTGTTCATCAAAAAACGACCACTTACACGCCCCAATCCAATGGGATTGCAGAAAGAAAGAGTCGTTCATTAAAGGAGATGATGAACGATTATTGATAAGTTCTGGTTTGCCACAGAACTTGTGGGGGAAGCCGTTCTTATCGCTAGCCGAATACTAAATTGAGTACCCTATAGTAAAATACAATCTATTCCATATAAAAATGGAAACAAAGTAAGCCCAGCTTGAATTTTTTAAAGTGGGGGTGTTTGGAAAAAGTGCAAGTTTCTAAACCCAAAATGGTAAAAATAGGACAAAAAATCGTTAATTGTGTTTTCATAGGGTATGCGACTGGTAGTAAAGCATATCGATTTATGGTTCATAAATAAGAAAATTCCGATATTCATAACAAACAGTTATAGAAACAAATAATATTGAGGTCTTTGAAAATATATATATCCATATAAAAAGGAATGTGAGTCGATTGGTGAAGGATCTAAACAACATTGGGAAGAAACAAAAGAAAGTACACTTAACCAGGAGAATCCAAGACATAGTAAACGTCAAAGAATGTCTACTTCATTTGGACTAGATTTTGTGACTTTCTTATTAGAAAATGAGCCTCAAACGTTTAAAGAAGCTATGTCTTCTTCGGAATCACTATTTTGGAAAGAGGTAGTCAATAGTGAAATAGAATCCATATTGAATAACCATACATGGAAATTGGTCGATCTTCCTCCTCGAAATAAACCGTTGGGTTCTAAATGGATCTTTAAGAGGAAAATGAAAGATGATGGCACTATAAACAAATATTAGGCAAGACTTGTGATCAAAGTGTATAGACAACGAGAAGGTCTTGACTATTTTAATACATACTCTCCAGTTACAAGAATACGTCCACACGAACGTTAGTAGCGTTAGCTGCAGTTTATGGTCTTGAAATTCATCAAATGGATGTTAAGACGGGCTTCTTTAAATGGAAAGTTAGAGGAATAAATCTACGTATAACAACCTGAAGGGTTTGTATTTCCAGGTAAAGAAAAGAAGGTTTGTAGTCTTGTTAAATCCCTTTACGGACAAAAACAAGCACCCAAATAATGGCATGCTAAATTTGACCAAATAATATTGTCAAATAGGTTTAGGATAAATGAATGTGATAAATGAATGTACATTAAAAATGTTCCAAATCACATAGTTATTGTTTGCTTATATATGGATAATATGCTTATAATGAGTAATGATATTGCCAACATAAATGCTACTAAGCGTATGCTAACTAGCACATTTGATATGAAAGACTTGGGATTTACTGATTTAATTATGGAAATTAAGATCCATAAGACTTCTCAAGGTCTGACATTGTCACAATCTCATTATATTAAGACAGTACTTGAAAAATTCAAGCACTTGGGCTTTAAAGTTGCAAAGACTCCAATTGACGTGAATCTTACATTAGCAAAGAACAAAGGCCAAAGCATTTTACAATTGGATTATGATCGTGTATTGGGTTGCTTAATGTACATCATTAATTGTACATGACCATATATAGCTTGTGCTATAAGTAAATTGAGTTGATATACGAGCAATACAGGTCAATCTCATTGGATGGCCATGAAATTAGTTTTGGGGTATTTAGTACATACCCAGGGCTTTGTTTTGCACTACAGTAAATATCATGCGGTCATTGAGGGATATTATGATGAAAATTGGATCACCGGATCAATTGGTTCCAAGTCCACAAGTGGATATGTATTCACTATTGGTAGAGGAGCGGTATCTTGGAATTCGTCCAAACAAATTTGTATTGCCCGCTCTACAATGGAGGCTGAATTCATAGCCTTAGATAAAGCCGGTGAAGAAGCTGAATGGCTCCGAAATTTCGATATTCCATTTTGGCCCAACCTGTTGGCACCAATATGCATACATCGCGATAGTCAAGCGGCAATTGGAAGAGCTGGAGCGTTATGTATAACGGTAAATCTCGTCATATACGACGAAGACATAAAACTGTTAGGCAATTACACTCTAGAGGAATTATCACGATTGATTATGTAAAGTCAAGTGATAATGTGTCGAATCCACTTACAAAAGACCTAATTAGAGAGGTAGTTGAGAATCATCAAGGAGAATGGGACTGTGGCCGAGAACAAATCATAGTTGCGATAACTCTACCTAGAAGACTGTAGATCCCAAGATCTAGGTTCAAGGAGAACAAACAAAGTCATTAACGAGGGTTCAACATTGTCAACTAAACTTTTGGTCAATTCTCGTGATGAGACAATGTTCAGTACCACGGATAATGCATTAAGACTTTTTAATAATTTCTAAATTTGATACGGGGTATATCAGATAGTGTATCTACGGGATGACACGTTTAGGAATCACTTATGTAAGTGAGAAGTGTTAGTCACTTCAAGAAGAACTTTGTAAGCCAAGTTCTCTACGCACTTATGAAACCAGACGATGTTCATGGCTGAAACAAACACAACAATGAGAACCAAAGACGGTTAAAGGTTGGTTGTGTGACTTGTGGTTGTCTAGGTATACACCAAAGTTTGACGATTTAAAGATATCAAATCTAGCGATTGATCGAGTATATCTGACGTAAGTTCACTACGGAAAGTTCAAAGGGAAACCTAGTTATCCAAGTGCAATTAATCCTTGCTTGCGAATCACTTAGTTTTTCATGCATACTTCCGTAATATAGCCATTCCCTATTCATGTTGGAGATTGTTGGGTTTTTATGTATTTAATATATTAAATACATAAAAGAGGGTGAATAGGGAATGGAGAAAAATGAAATTTTTGAGTGAAATTTTAAGTTTTCCCTTGGCAAAGGGACATTGTCCCATATTGAAAGAGGAAGAGGGGTTTTATGGGTATATAAGCAATTGCTCTTCTTCTAACTCTTAAAGAATTGAGAATAAGGCAAGTCTCGCGTCGTCGCTGTCGTCGTCGTCATCACTTGGCTCGGCTTCGGATTTGGTCAAATGATCAATAGATTGTTTAATTTTTTGGACCAAATTTATTTGTTAATAGTAAAATATTAATAGAACTATTATTAACTATTTGTTCTAATAATAAAATATTAATATTAAAATAAATATTAATATTAAAATCCTCCAATCCGTTTTCTATTTTGGTAACAGAAAATTAACTAACCTCTTCAATTTTTCTCTCTATTTTCTCTCTTTATTGTTGAGTAAATAGCCATTTATATAATGGCATTAGTGTTGCGGCCGTTTTGCATAAATAGTCATTCTGAAGAGTTGCACCTCTTCAGATTTCAACCAAACTTTGGCTTTAAATACGACTCTATTCTGCTCAGAATTTATATACGATTTTATGAGTTTATACTCCTTCTTCTGCATAGTTTAAACATCAAATAAAGCAACAATAAGTGTGATTTGCTACCGTACTTTGTGTTCGTTGAAACACTAGGATTTGAAGTACCACTAAACCAGTGTGTAATTTGTTCTATCATGCAAAGAAATAATCAATAATTTTTGGTACTATGAGGGAATTAAATTCCTTAAGAAAATGCTATGAATACAGTAAATTCGAATTGTTTTTTTTTTATTATTTCATTTTTTATTATATTTATGTTCATTTATATTTTCCAAAATTATTTTACAAACATAATTTACTTGCACTTTCTTGATTGTTCGTATGTGGCTTAGTGTAGTTTCTCAATAACTCACGAACTACTGTTTAAGTTAATTAATCGACTAGGCAGCTTGTGAGAGGGTACAACCACAAAATGTTGTATAAACCTAGAATCTTAAAGCTGTTATTTTTATGAATCAGCAAACTTAATCATCCCCTTGGCAGTCTCTGAGATAAACGTTAAGCATGATCTTTTTCTAACCTTCCACACGACTTTGACTTTTTTATGCAAGTGGATTTGTGATGAGCATTTTCATATATATATTTATTTTTGTGATCTCTATGAAAGTTATACTTGTATTGTACAAAAAAATTTAAAATATATATGCTCAAATCTAAAGTAGTTTAATTTTTTCGATGCAATTTCAAAAATCAAATATGAATTTCTTTTATCTTTCACATGCAACTTCGAAAATTAAAATCTTAAGTAGTTCAATCTTTTCAATGCAACTTCAGAAATCAAATCTAAAGCTTATCTTTCAAATACAATTTTAGAAATTCGAATATTAAGTAGTTTTATCTCTTCAATGCAACTCCAGATTTTAAATCTTAAGTTGTGAAATATAAACGTATTGTTCGAATTTCAACAATTTGCCACATGATTCAAACACTTAAATCTATTCGAAATGAACACAAATTTAAAATATAACTTTCAAATATCATAAAGAACACACTCTATCATAAAATTGTCAAAACAATAACAAATTTAACTAATCTATTTTGCAACTAAAAAAAAAAGGAAACGCTGAGCACAAAGAAGAAGAAGAAAAGAGTATATATATATATATATATATATATATATATATATATATATATATATATATATATATATATATATATATATATATATATATATGTATTGTTATGAAATAATATAAAAGACAAGAACAATAATGCAAGAACAAGAGCAATAGAGAGAAGAGTAGAGAGAGGTCTTCTTATTGATACTTAGAGAATGTTAGGAGTGATTTACAATGGTAGAGGGCACCTCTATTTATAGGGAGGAGGATGATTTAGCTACCATTAATAGGACTCTAGAATCTCTCTAATTAAAGACATTCACCTTAAATAGAAGTCTATTTATAACACTCCCCCTTGAATGTCTATTCAATGATGTGCCTCGTTAAAACCTTAAAACCAAAACCCAATGGGAAAAATTAAAGTAAGGAAAAAGAGTACACATGTTTGAATATGCGCCTATTGGTTGCCTCGTTAAAAACCTCGCAAGGAAAACCAAGTGGGACAAAACCTTGTAAGGGAAAAAGAGTGCAACGCGCATTAACTCCCCCTAATAAGAACATCAATTTATATCCTTGAGCATTTGCATTCCAATCTTGTGCATCATCTTCAAAACGATCTTTGGTAGAGATTTGACAAATCAACCATATTGACTTGAATAAATATTCCGCACCTTGAAATCATCATTCTTGATAGATATGAACATCTTCATATAACGTCGTGGAATAACTCTTCAATATCTCCATAGATGCATTCTCAATGTCATTATGCTTATAGTTATAGCAAGATACATATGTACACAAATTGTACTAAGGATTTGGTACTTCAGGACCAAGAATTGCATATGCTTCAAGCAACTTAAATCTTTCAAGTTAAGTCATATAAGCCATATAATAGACTTTAGATGCATATCAAGTTTTCCATGTCATGCTAGACAAATAAGATATCGAAAACTGACTATACATACCTTTGACTTTTTACTTTCAAGCATTTGAACTATAGGTTCAAAACTACATGTCTTTCATATGGAATCAATTCTTCTTGAATTGTATCTCTTCCATTTAGTTACTTTCTTTGGGTCAGCAAATGCGTATAGCATGCTTTGCAATATGTTGCAATTGAATTATCCCTTTTATGAACTTCAGGTTCATATCATGATATTCGGGGATATGATAATTCATCCCATGTAACCTTTTCTCAAGTGTTTATCATGTCTCCCCCTCATGTTAGAAAAGCTAACTTGTTTCCTCAACTTTGGGAAATCATCTTTGTGCATTATCATGTCAATATACACGGCACATTAATAATAAGATGAAATTATTTGGTTCCTGACCCTGAACCACTTGTGAAGGGAGAATATAATATACTCTCGTATACAACGTATATCAAACTGATATATATAACTTCGTTCTCATAAGAAACAGTTTAGCTATTAAGTGGAAGCACTCAATAATTATTTTGCTAAACCAACTTTGATATAAACCAACTTATCAAGATGAACTATCTTGAGTAGGAAATCTGGAAATTATGCTCGAAGTTAGATTACTGAGCAATTTACCTCGCAAGCACCGGCCAGGCTGCGGGTTAATAACAATTGCGCATGTAACCATATCATAGATGCATCATATGTGGTATACATGGCAGGTGAATGGGCCCATATTCACCTTTGATATTTCCAGAATTTATGGGCTTCAACCCGAACTCTTTAGTTGGTCAGTTCATTAATGAGAACAAGTGATACGAGAGAATTCGTAAAGAACTTTCTAGTTCTTTGATATTCACCTGTGTGAATTTGCACATCATACTTAAAATGAGATGGCTAATACGAATACTAACTGAATAAATTATCAATATTGGTAAACTTCAAATTTACACCATGACATGTGCACTTATTAATAAACTTCAGGTTTATTATGACATGGGTTTTATACCAATAGATATCCACTTTATTATGGCATTCTTTCGTTTGTGTAGTACAAACTGGAGAACAAAGCGGGTAGCTTTTCATATACAAATTACCCTGCTACAAGTTGTAGTAATAGGAGATATCAAATCCTTCCTTTATTTATAGTCTCAATATAATCAATCGCTTTCGCGTGTACTTTGGAAACTGAATAAGTTTCTTTGGGACTTACTACAGCACAATACTCAATTGTGTTTCTCCAACATAGTAATAATTGGCTCTTCTAGAGCTCTCAATTAATTTTGTACTACCACAGATTCATCAACATCCATGTGGTGAATATCTTTCTTAAAGAGAAAGTTATACCATTATGGTCATGTCAAACTTATATGCAAGATATGTTTCTTGCATTATCGTTGTCCTTTAATAGTCATATTTCCAAAATACTTTGGCGTACAATAGGTACGTGACCAACGATCATTCATGCCATATAACATCTCAAACCTTCTTCTAGGGGTGAGTGTGGTATATTTAATACCAATTTCATGTTCATATTCTTCCAATAATGAATATGTATTCGTGAATCAGATGTTGTCACATTCACTTCGGGGATATGTGATTTTGTTATCCTTTTCAAATCTATAAATGCGTCAGGCATTTGATTTGCTATTCTTTGCAAATGGATAATCTTTTGTGCCTCTTTCACAAATAGAGGTATGTGGATCAAGATGAGATAATGATGCATTTTTCCACAAAATTTCCCGTTTGGTTTCACCAACTTCTCCCCCTAATTTTGGGAAAAGTGTCTCATCAAATTGACAGTCTGCAAAACGTGCAGTGAACAAATCTCCTGTCAATGTTTCGAGGTAGCGAATAATGGAGGGCGATTCAACCTCGACATATATTCCTAACCTTCTTTGCAGACCCATTTTGGTGCGGGATGGCGGTGCTACAGGCACATATACTGCGCATCCAAAGATTCTTAAATGGGATATATTGGGTCCATGACCCAAAACCAATTGCAACGGGGAATATTTGTGTCAATTCGTCAGTCAGAGACGAACTAGCATTGCTGCATGCAAAATGGCGTGACCCCAAACCGAAGTGGGCAGCCGATGAATTAGTATTGCTGCATGCAAAAGGGCGTGAACCCAAACCGAAATGGGCAGCCTCGTTTTCATGAAGAATTCAAGATTATTCTCATCTATTGTCTCAATATGATATCCATTTTGAATGATATCTTTAAAACTCAACAAGTTCCTTTTAGACTTGGAGGAGAACATTGCATTCTCTAAAATGGATTCTCAAAACTCAACAAGTTCCTTTTAAACTTGGAGGAGAACATTGATATCATTAAAACTCAACAAGTTCTTCTTAGACTTGGAGGAGAACATTGCATTCTCTAAGATAAACGTCGTGCCTTTGGGCAGAGTTACAGTTGCTCTTCCAGAGCCTTCAATCAATTTAATTCTCATGGTTTGATATACAAAAGAAATACACGAACATAAGAATAAACAAGTTCAATTTGTTTGTGTCACATAATATTTTCAAAATCTGCTGATGTCAGTTGACTAAAATAAATCAGATAGTCGATTATATGTTTTCCATAATCGATTACTATGCAGTTTGAAAATTTCAGTTTAAGCATTTTCATAAAACAATCGATTGTTAAACACACACAATCGATTGTTGAGCATTGACAATCGATTGTTAAACATAGACAATCGATTGTTGACAATTTTTGAAAAATTCCAGATCACACTGTTTTAAGACAATCGATTGTTAAATATAGACAATCGATTGTTGGCTATTTTGAAAAATTCCAGAGCACACTGTCTTAAGACAATCGATTGTTAAGCATAGACAATCGATTGTTGACTATTTTGAAAAATTCCAGATTACACTGTCTAATGACAATCGATTGTTAGACATAGACAATCGATTGTGGATGATTTTTGAAAAATTCCAGATTACACTGTCTAACGACAATCGATTGTTAAACATTGACAATCGATTGTTAACTGTTTTTGAAAAATTCCAGAACACACTGTTTTAAAGACAATCGATTGTTAATCATAGACAATCGATTGTTGACTGTTTTTGTAAAATTCCAGATCACACTGTTTTAAAGACAATCGATTGTTGATCATTGACAATCGATTGTTTTGCAGTTTTTATGCGAAATATGAGATAACCGACTAGTTTTTCAGGTTAGTCGATTACCTCTACTGGAAAGTAAAAATATTATTGATATTTGAGCATATTGATACATTCTAAAGAACTAATACTAACATTATATCATGAACTATCTAATACGAGCTAATACTAATTGCTATTAGTTTATTCCTTCACTAATACAAACAAGTAAAATAAAATCAAATAGCTCCATCTTCTTTCATCACGGATCCATCACCGATAAGGTGGTCTATCTTCCCCTCGGGTTGCTCAAAGAAGTCTGCCACATCCAAGTGGGTGATGTCAAAGTTGTCGTCAGAGACAAAATTCGTTTCAGGGCGTTTACTCTTTCGAGATGCTTGATAAAGGTAAACCAAAAGTCATGGTATACGGCAAGCCTTTGACCAGTGCCCGTTTTCACCGCAACGATAATATATAGTTTATAAACTATTTGCTTTTGGGTTCTTATCGTATCGTGCTTGTGGCAGAGTGACCAACTTCAGGTTGTCATCTCTTCTTTAAGCCATTCCACAAGATAGGTGGATCCTTGACGGTGAGATATTCAATCTTCAAACCTTCATCAAGGTGATGGCGCAAGAAAATCAAGGCCTTCGCACATTCTTGGGTGGATGCTTTTTCTCTATCTTCGATGGTGTCTCCGAGACCCATAGCATCTAAGTGGATTTTAGCATCCAACACCCATGTCATATAGTTCTTGCCCGAAATTTCAAGGGCAACGAACTTTCTTTTCATAATGTCAGACATAAAACAGATTTACATCAAGAGCGTGTTCATACTTACGGGCTCTATTACAATTATCACATTCACTTCAGGGAATGGATCATAATCATGTGCTTTACACAATCTCATGTCAAATATTACTTTCATAAAGTGAAAGATTGTTTTGAGAATCTTTATTATTCTCATTATCACAATAATGACGATTATAATTTCGTCTATTGCCACGTCCACATCCATTGATACCTTTACGGTAATAATTTTGTCTTCTTTCAGACTTATCACACACTGCTACCACATTCTCTAAAGGGAATGGAGCAAATTCAATTGGACGGAATTCTTTGCCACGTCCACATTCATTGATACCTTCATGGTAATATTTTAGTCTTCTTTCAGACTTATCATATACTGCTTCCACATTCTCTAAAGGGAATGGAGCAAATTCAATGGGACGGATTTTTAATTCTTTGCCCACAATCATACATGAATTTAATCATGGCAGGACATAGAGATTTAACCACTTCATGTGGTTATAATTTCTTACAAACTCCATTAGAGTTATAATCAAACTTTGTTTGTATATTAAATCAAATCGTAGAATTTCAAGAATTTGAAAGGGAAAAATAAATTACTTACCTTAATTTTCTCAAGAAGATTCTTGAGACGGTAGAGTCTCGTGCTGATAACATGTTATGAAATAATATAAAAGACAAGAACAATAATGCAAGAACAAGAGCAATAGAGAGAAGAGTAGAGAGAGGTCTTCTTATTGATACTTAGAGAATGTTAGGAGTGATTTACAATGGTAGAGGGCACCTCTATTTATAGGGAGGAGGATGATTTAGCTACCATTAATAGGACTCTAGAATCTCTCTAATTAAAGACATTCATCTTAAATAGAAGTCTATTTATAACATATATATATATATATATATATATATATATATATATATATATATATATATATATATATATAAATTAGTTATCAGTTATTATTTTTTTTTTAAAAAGTGGATAGCGTAAAAGTGGGCGTCGTATAAATTTTTTACAGTTTTAACTTAGCAAACATTATTATTTACTACGGCTGCTAGACACATCCCCTTCTGTTTATATGCTTTTAGAGCAAAAAATTGCACTACCCCTCATTTAGGTTACTCATTGGTTATTTTTAAATAAATAATATAATTTATATTTATATTTAACCTATTTTTAAAAAGTTCATTATTCAATTTATTTTTAGTGAATAATATGAGTAATTAACTATTTTATTTGAACCATTTTGCTACCCCTACCACTAAGGGACCGATATTTAAATATTGTCACCATTTTTGACTTTATTGCAAAGATAGGCCTCTTTCTCACCAAGATCAAGTTCTTTAGCTAGTGTTTGGCCATAGATTTTCAAATTTATTTTGAAAAATCTGATTTGGATGAAGTTTGGTTTGAAGATAAAAATGTGTTTGGACATAAGTTTTCAAAACATATTTCACTTCTTCTTTTTAAAATAATATGAAACAAGACTTATACCCACAAGTTAAAATAACTATCATAAATACCCAACAAAAACTTTTATCAATAACATTCTTTATATTATCGCAAACCATAATCCTGAAGATAAATAAGTTTGGTACAAAATTATTAGTAATTTTTATAATGAACTACATAATATACTATCATGTGACAGAGAAGACGAAGCAGAATTGTTACAAAATAATAAACAATGGATTTTTTTTATAAAATACAAAAGTTTGGGACAATTTTTTAAAAAAATATTAGTGATATTTTGAACCAAAACCAACTCTTGAGCTGATTTTGGGAATTGAGTTTTGGATTTTGGAAATTTACCTAAATGTAGATAAAATCCATGGAGAAACATGTATTTGCCAAAAATATCGTTTGATTCGTTTGAATATTGATAATTTGTGCTTATATTTTTTGTTTAAATACTAATTTAGGATTTACTTACAAAATTTCAAAACTCTATTATTGATCCTAAGAAAGTGTGAAGAAGACAAAGTGGGTCTTCTTGATTTTGTTTGTGTTGGTATTTGGAGGCTTTATGTCAAATTTAAGATTATTTTTGGAGCAAATATGAGGTGGTTTAATCGATATTGAATTGCAATTTTGAAGTGTTTTGTTGAACAACACGGAATATTTATGTCCATTGGATAAACTTTGATAATCAATGCACTATATTAAAAGCACGAAATCTTTTAACGAAATATTGCTCATTATTTTTACCCCTTTAATATAGAGTTTATGCTGAACAAAATAAATATTGTTATCTTATTATTTTTCTGATATTTAAGGTTTTAAAATTAATTAAATTTTATTTATTAATTTTTTTTATTTGAATTAGGTGAGAATTACTTAAATATTTTCATAGCTACAATATTCTTAACAAACTATAGAAGGAACCATCCATTGAGACAATATTAGGGTTGTTCTTGAATAAAGACGGGGGGTTTTGGGCTGAGCAATTTGAATTTTCTATTAATATATTTCAATGTATCTCGCCATATCTTCATGTATTTTATTGTATTTGTTGTCTTTTTTTATTGTATTTAAATATATCTCGTTGTATTTCATGTATTTTATTGTATTTACCGCCTCGTTGTATTCCATGAATATATTCATATATATATATATATATATATATATATGTGTGTGTGTGTGTGTGTGTGTGTGTGTGTGTGTGTGTGTGTGTATTCAAATTGCTATATTTTTTTGTTGTATTTATCGGCTGCAAAAGATATTCAACATATTTTCTCTGAAGATTGCCATATTTTTTGGGTGTTCTTCGGTTGAGATTTTTTTTTTATAACTGAAAATATAAATTTTGTGTGTTATAATCGAGTTTATTGAGTTATATTAGGAGTCGATTATGTTAATTGATTCAGTTTCCATTTAAAAATATCTAAATAGACCATGAATTACACTATTTACGTTACTGTATTCACTAATACATATCGTGAGTACCGTCGAATACGATAATCTATCTAGTTGTAATCCCCTGTTTCATGCCGTAAATACAGCCGAATATAAAAATTTATCTAGTTGTAATCCTCTGTTTTACACCTACAAATGTTACTTTAATAAATATAATAGTTTAAATATATTAAATACACTTGAAAAATACTGAAAATATAACTTTTGGAAATAATATAATAGATTATAGTTATAACTAATTAATAATTACTAAAACATAGTGATTTATGAAAATTTTTATTGTTTTAAATATATTAAATGACGGAGGACAATATTTACCGACCAACTCTATAAAAACTCTCTTATAAGTTTATTCTTGTCGATTACCCTTTTGAGATAGACTTGTAAATTACATATGGGCCAAACTCTCTAACATAAGGCTATCCAAGTAATCACAATCACAATGCCAATTTTCTTGGCGGCCCAAGTTAATTAAGCAAAAAACTCCGTATACGATTTTCGCTTTACTATGTAGAAAACTGCAAATGTAATCTTTAACATAAAAAATATAGCATAATGAAAAGTATGAGGTAAAATATTTTAGATCACTTTTAATTTTGAATTAGATTATTAGTATTTTTTTTTAACTATGTCTGATTTTAATTACCTTTTTTAATTTGATCTTTTGAGAATTATTACTTCCTAAATGCTGATGTGACAAAAAATGCAGGTGTACTCGCTTGCCACGTGAATTTTCTGTCTATATGGCATTTTTTTAAAAATAAAATATTTTTCCCCTTTTAGAAATATAAATTGTTTAGATAATTTTTTTGAATAAAATTTATAATAAAACTTGAATATAATTACATTATTTAGGCTAAATATTTTTATTTGGCCAAAAATTATAAAGTTTTACTTAATTTTTATTGAATTTGATCTAAAAATAAGAATTTATACAATTGAAATAAATAGTCAAGGCATATAAAAAGTTATAAAAAAATACACAGTTGAAATAAATAGTCATTATATCGAACGAAGAAATAAAAAAGAGTGTACAACTCCAACTGTTGCATAAGCCTGCATGCTCTATCAGAATGATTTATCTTCAACAGATTGGACAGTTACCTAGAGTCTCTTGGAAGAACTTAACCATACAGAATTTTGCTCGACCTAAAGCGCTCTTCAACCTTTGGCTGCTTCTACAAGACAGACTTCCTACTAAAGAGAGGTTGATCAAATGGAACTCGACCGTGGATGGCAACTGTGTCATGTGTCAACAAACATTGGAGACCAGAGACCACTTGTTCTTGGCCTGCCCCTTTGCTACTCAACTGAGGTATCACACACTGCAATGGATTGGAGTAACACAACCTGCTGGACAGAATTGACCACAGTTTGTACACTGGATCATTGATAATGCTAAAGGGAAATTTCCTCAAGCTCATATTTTTAAAATGACCTTTGCAGAAATGTTCTATGTCTTATGGTTGGAAAGGAATGCGAGAATATTTGGAAATACTTTCTGTTCCAGTGATAAACTGCTTAGGAACATTGCTTACACTTGTAATATTAGGGCAACTCCTAGAGTTAGAGTACACCTCCAGCAATATCTACTGTAATGTAGAACTTTAGGTATAGTATAATTAGTCAGATTTTGTTTATCTTTTGATAGTCAGCTGCGTACATAGCTGAACTATGGAATTGTACGGAAACCACTTTGGTGATTAATACAAATTTTAATTTCCAAAAAAAAAAGAGCGTACAACTGCACTTGTAATCTTGCAATTATCACTCTTTTTTTATTCAGTGACTATATTGTGTATTTTTACTTTTATAGGCAATCTGTAAAAAAGAAAAAAATTTAAAATTATAGCACTGTAATTTAGAGCTATATAAAAATTTATAGCCAAAATAATTAACTTCAAACTGTGTTATTTTTTTATAACTTTTTAGATATCTTAATTATTTATTTTAATTCTATAAATCTTTATTTTCGGGTCAAATTCGAAAAAAAGATTAACTGAAGTTTTATTATTTTTGGCCAAATAAAAATATTTAGCCTAAATAATATAGCTATATTCAAGTTTTATTATAAATTGTATTCGAAATTTTTTTTCTAAATATTCTTAAAAGGTAAAAAAAATATTTTATTTTTCAAGAAAATGTCTCATAAGAAGAAAAATACATGTGGCAGGTAAGTGCACCCATACTTTTTGTCACATCAATATTTAAGGATAATTATTTTCAAAAGACCAAATTAAGGGATAATTAAGACCGAGTATAATTCGAAAAAAATATTAATAATTTAAACTACATTTAGGAGTAATTTAAAGTGTTTTGCCAAAGTATAATAATAGTATAATACTACTTTGGTTCTGAAATTTGATTTTTAATATTAAACTGATAAACTCTATAGAAACGACTGGAAGCAAACACCTCCTGGCTTCACGAATCACGAAGATGCCTGCTTTTCACTTTACACTTGGACCCCTAACCATACACACAATGCTCCAACTGGCTCTTCTTCTTTTCCGCTCACATTTCTGCAGTTTTCTACTCAGTTCCATTGTAAAGCAGACGCTGTTTCCATTTGACAGAGAAGAGACAGGGAAAATTCTCAAAATTGCCAATGCACATTTGATTCCCTTGAAAATATTGTGAGAATGGAGAGAGAATCCTCTGATGAAGAAGAGGATCACGAGAATCTGATCGCGCAAAGCGAACGCCGAAACCGACATTCAGAATCTCCTCAGCGCACCGCATTCCAAATTGACGAAACTGCTAACACTCGCTGCTTCAATTTCAGCTTCAAAAAGAGGTATTTCCTAGCGATTATTCTCCCAGTGCTTATCCTCATCCTTTACTTCACCATAGACACTAAAAACCTCTTCAAAACAAGCGTTACAAACGTTAATTACGATGCCTCCATCAATCGCATGCGCGAGTCCGAACTGCGGGCTCTGTATCTGCTTAGACAGCAACAATTAGGGCTCTTCAAGATATGGAACCACACATTGCTTGATAATTCTTTGAATGCTATTTCTTATAAGCCTATTGCCAATAATAGTAATTTAGAAAAACTGAAATCGGATTTGCTCAGTCAGATTTCATTAAATAACCAAATTCAACAAGCTCTTTTGTCGTCTCATCAATTAGGGAACTCGTTAAGTGCATGGGATAATGCTACAGATCTTGGTCTCAACGGTTATGGTGATTTATATAGGTGTAGGAAGGTGGATTATAGATTGTCTGAGAGGAGAACTATTGAGTGGAAGCCAAGGCCGGATAAGTATTTGTTTGCAATTTGTGTATCGGGGCAGATGTCAAATCATTTAATTTGTTTGGAAAAGCATATGTTTTTTGCAGCTCTGCTCAACCGCATTTTGATCATTCCTAGCTCTAAAGTAGACTATGAATTTCATCGAGTGTTAGATATTGATCACATCGATAAATGCTTGGGTAGAAAAGTGGTTGTAACGTTTGAGGAATTTGCAAAAGGACGAAAGGGTCATATGCACATAGATAAATTCATTTGCTATTTCTCTCAGCCACAGCCTTGTTTTATGGATGAAGAGCGTGTTAAGAAGTTGAAATCCTTGGGGGTTTCTATGAATAAGCTCGAAGCTGCTTGGAATGAGGATGTTAAGAACCCAAAGCCAAGGACTGTCCAAGACATTATGACAAAATTTTCTTCGGATGATGATGTCATTGCAGTTGGTGATGTATTTTTTGCCGATGTGGAAAAAGAATGGGTAATGCAACCTGGTGGCCCCATTTCACACAAATGCAAGACACTTGTTGAGCCAAGTCGTCTTATTTTGCTCACTGCCCAGCGTTTCATCCAAACATTCTTGGGAGAGAACTTTATCGCTCTTCATTTCCGCAGACACGGTTTCTTGAAGTTCTGGTATATTTGCTTTTCCTAGCTGTATTTACTGTTCAAATTGGTCGTGCTTTAGCATAGGCTCTAATAGTGGAAAGCAAAGGCAGCGGCTTTTGACATTTCTAATAATCTTCTTACCAAAATGCCTTAGTATTATAACACTTTACAAATTCATATTACTGCTACAGTTACCAAAGCTTCTAAGCTTAGTACTTTTATCATGACATAGTTGATAGTTCCTTGACTCCAATTTTATTTATTTTATTTGTTTTGATAGCAATGCCAAAAGACCAAGTTGCTTCTATCCTGTTCCTCAAGCTGCGGACTGTATCAACCGTGTGGTTGAAAGGGCCAATTCAGCAGTAATTTATCTCTCTACAGATGCTGCAGAAAGTGAAACTGGTCTACTTCAGTCACTTGTTGTTGTCAATGGGAAAACTGTGCCACTTGTTAGAAGGCCTGCTCGAAATTCAGCTGAGAAATGGGATGCTTTATTGTACAGACATGGTCTTGAAGGAGATCGTCAGGTGAGTTGGTTGATATTCATGCAGATTACTGGTAATAGTTTATGTATCAGTTCCTGAGAAAACCAGTTGGTCACTTTGTTACTGGATCTACTTTGCACTATTAATCTGGACCCCACCTTTTCTCTTAATCTTAGCTTATCAAATAGCAGATTGAGTTACCTGGATCAACCATTGTTTTTGATTGAAGTTAAATAGACATCCTATTAAACCCAGGGAAGGAAACAGCGTGTCTGATCTACATCTCCACATTGTAACAACAACAACAACAACAACAACTACCCAGTATATTCCCACCAGGTGGGGTCTGGGTAGGGTAATATGTAGACGAGCCTTACCCCTGCCCGAAAGGGCAGAGAGGCTGTTTCCAGTCGACCCTCGGCGTATAGGATAAAAAAGGGAAAGCTGCATTAAGAAACAAAGGTAAAATTAGAAACACAAGCAAGACAAAACAAAATAATAAAGCACAAGTACTCCCGCAGAAATAACGTATATAATTATGGAAACATAAGCAACATAAATACAGTCGCATGCAATAATAACAAGCAGTAACTACCATACTAACAACCCTCTGGGGACATAAGCTAAAACACTAATCACCTATGGGTAACCCTACTATCCCACACCCAACCCCGGGAAAGGCGTACGGAGAACTCTATGAGCCCCTAGCCTACAATCCTGATTCTAGACCTCCAGACTCCCCTATCAAGGGTCATGTCCTCGGTAACCTGCATTCTGGTCATGTCCTGTCTAATCACCTCTCCCCAATGCTTCTTAGGCCTCCCTCTCCCTCGCCGACCACCAACAATCTCCAGCCACTCGCAGCTTCTCACCGGGGCATCGGGGCCCCTCCTCCGAACATGCCCGAACCACCTCAGCCTCGCTTCCCGCATCTTCCCGCATCTCCACATTGTACTTGCACCTAAATCATTTTCAGACAGATCAAGTTAATTTCTTAATTGATTTTGTTTTAGCTGACAGGAAGCAGGTGAAAATATGTTAAAAGTAAACCATGCTATATTCAATCCACTAATGAAAGTAAACCCAATCTGTTCCCTTGATTTGCTAGCACTCCTATTATAATTGTTGCTTCTGTATTTCACTATCCATTCAAGGTTCCTTAACTCCCTCCTTCCCTGTTCTATCGAATTGAAATTGTTTTGTGCACTGTTAAAACAAATGAGCTTCATTTTTTAAAAACGATAGAACTTTGGGATGGACAACAAACAATGTTAGGACATTTGAATTGGGACACGAGAAGGATCGTATAAACAAGCAAGTCGTTTTAACTAGGTTGTTTATGCGTTTATAATAAAATTTTACTTGGCTGACCTCAAAATCTAGATTAAATGAAGACGATTCATTCAACTACAATCCTTGGATCCTACTGCATATCAAATATGCCATTAAAAGTCATCAATCCAAGATGACTCATGTTTCCTCAATATTGCATAGTTTTATGACTTTGTCCATAAAATTATATGTAGCGATATTAAGAGAAATGCATAAGAATCATGGCCATTTAGCTTTGTTCATATAACATTCATGCATAAGAACCAGGGCCATTTAGCTTTGTTCATAGAACATTCTTCTCCAACTCTTTTTATAGATATTGACATAGGGTGATAAACCATTAGACATTCTCTTTTGGCTTTTCTTTTTGTTGGCATTATTCTATGACTGTTTTTATCTTCAAGAAGGTGGAAGCTATGCTGGACAAGACCATTTGTGCTCTATCTGATGTGTTTATTGGATCAAAGGGCTCTACTTTCACGGAGGATATTTTGCGGCTTCGGAAGGATTGGGGATCAGCATCACTTTGTGATGAGTATTTATGCCAGGGTGAACTTCCAAACTTCATCGCAGATGATGACTGAACCTGATCATGATTGAGATGTTCTTGTAGTCTGGCTAACACATTCTGCTACTGAAGCTGGAATAACCAGAAGGCGTTTCTAACAAGTTACCATGCCTGAGTTGAATTCCCTACTTATTTGGAGAAATGAAAGAATACGCTAGTTTAGAAGTTAGGACTGATTTCTGGCAATGTCCAGTACGTTGCATACTTGGGTTCGGTCTCATTGCAGCAGAAGGCATATTGGTCCGATTCTTTTGATCTGTAATCTAGTGTATTTATATTAGCTTAGGGGATTGTCATTGCCTTGCTCCTTGTACCTAGAGTTACTTGATCATGATTAGTGACTTAGCGATTAGCGTTATTTGGTCTGCTGCTCACGGAAGAGAAAGTGGGGTAACCCTCCTTTTCCACTTGATGAACATAAGCTTATAACCGTCAGAGAATTTGCTCCAGGAGTTTGTATATTTCTGTGAGGGAAAACACGCATTCAAATTGACCATGTAATTATATTAGAGGAGACAGAATTAGTTCGCCCATATGCATTTGTAGTGTACCATTGTTATTTGTACACAATCCATACTTAGTAACAGTATTACTGACGTCTTCTCAATCCTTCAAATATCTAATCAAGTTGTGAAATTTTTGTTTTGGAGAAAAAAAGTCATAGTTAACTTTTCAGGGTCATGCGGAAGATCGACTAATCAAATGAAAGAGAAAACAATATGTATTAACACGGTAGTATAATTAGATGAAAGCTTATCGCACCCTATGTATACACCAAAATAATGAATGTATAAGTATCTTTTTTACATATATTTATCACTTATCATGGTGAAGTGATCTCTATATGTTCTCATTCTATTTTTTATTATTAAGATTCAATTATTTAATTTGGTATAAATATCGGATGAAAGTAATTATTAGAACTTATTATTAGCTAGTTGGTTGGTTTGTCATAATGGAAAATGTTCTAGGATTCTAAAGATTTGGTATTTCACCTTTCCTCTTGCATCCTCTTTCTTACTAGTAGTTACTTGCCACTTATCACTACTTGAGCCACCTCTAGTGCAAAATTAATTAGTATTAAATCATGCATTTTAATTCTAACCCAGCGTTAACGCTATGTTTGGATTATTGTTTCCCGTCATTTTATAATGTATTGCATTGTATTGTATCGTATTGTACCGTATCGTTTTATGAATATAATATTTGGATAAATTGTATTATTTGTTATCGTTAAATAATATTTTGTTGTTTGGGTTGACTGTATCGTACTGTATTGTAACTGATAAGTTTACTAAAATACCCTCAGTTATTTAAATATTAAATTTATCAAAAATTATGCATAAAAATAATTTTTTAAAAATAAACAGAAGAAGGAAAAATACAATAAGAAAACATAACAAAGGAGCGAGATAGAAGAAGGCAAAACAAAGGAGTCAACTAATTAGAATTGAGTTACTATTGAGGAAAGAGGAACGACTTAAGCATAAAGGGTAGTTTAGCCTATTTATACTTAGCTGGATTAGGTAAGTAGTTAGAAGTTAATCATGTATGAGAGTAATAGTTAGTTAGTTAACTCACGTGTAACGGTATAGCTCTTAAGAGCAAAATGAAAGTGGTTACTGTTTCATTCATTTTGCTTCTTCTCTACTCTTCTTCTCTCTTCCCTTTCAGCTAGGGTTTCTCATTGCATTCTCTCCATAAATTTTAGCATGGTATTAGAGCATTGAGCTGCAAAACGAAACTTAAAATCGATCCAAATTCTCTTCTTGTTCTTCATTATGCTATTTTCATGTATTTTCTCAATTTTCCCAGATATGAAACTTTGAATAACTCAACATTGGTGGTTGATGATGAGAATGCAACTATCACTTCTGAGAATACATCACATGCATCATCGAACGATGAATTCGAGGAAGGAGTTACAGTAGTAGTGACTCACCCTCTGTATTTGGCCGTTGGTGATACTAGCAGCATTTTCTTAATCTCATTTCAGTTAACTGGAGCTGATAATTACTTATTATGGCATAGATCTATGTGGATTGCTTTACTAGGTCGTAATAATTGTAGATGGCAGATGGCCAAAGGAGAGGTTTCCCGATAAGTGTTGGTACCAGTGGGAAAGGTGCAATGCTGTCGTACTGTCGTGGTTGATCAATTTTGTCGCTTCGTCACTAATTAGTGATATAGCTTATGCCATTAGTGCATAAAAGGTGTAGTCGGATCTGCAGGAGAGGTTTGATAAGGTAAACAATACTCGCTGCTACAATTTACACAAAAAAGAGCCACTTTGTGCCAAGGTACCTCTTTTATTTCTGTTTACTACTCAAAACTTAAAGATCTATAGGATGAATCTGAGTTTATAATACCCATACCTGGTTGTGATTGTGAAAAAACAAAGGAGTTTATTGTGCATCTACGGAAACAAAAGGTATATCAGTTTTTAATGGGCTTGAATTACTCCAACTCACAAGCTTGTAGTCAAATTCTTATGATGAAGCCTTTACCAATATTGAATCAAGCTTATGCTATGCTTATGAGTGATGAGAGCCAACGAGTTGTAGCTGCATCAGCTGGTGTATTAGGTCCTCCTCCTATTGTGAATGTTAATACCTATGACTCAACAACATTCTATAGTGCTAAGTCTAATTCTAACTCAAGGTTTAGAAAGAACTATAATGTTCAGTGAGACTTCTGCAAAAAATGAAAGGTTATAGTAAGGAAAATTGTTACAAAATTATAGGCTATCCATCTGATTATAATCCTAAGAAGAAAAGGGAAGATAGTGCACATAATGTCACGGTGCACATAATGTCACGGTAGAACCTAGCTACTCTATGCCTCTATATTCTGAAAAGGCCTTTTAGTGTGTTCCATTGCAGTCTCTGCCTGCAAACTATAGCCACTATAGTCACCATCAGGCTATGAGTCAAGGTGCTGAAAACTATCAGGTAAAAGGGAGTTCTAGTGCTCAAATTCATGCTGGTTCTACTACTTCACAGGCCTAAAGCGTTACAAATACCTAGCCAACAACTCAAGGAGGTGATTTCCCATTCACCAAAGAACAGTATGAGCAAATTATGCAGATCTTGAATAGCAGTCACAATGGAACTTCATACTCTATTTCTCAGGCAAATGCAGCAGGTACTGCCATTGCTCTTTTAGCATCATTACCTAGCTCACATGAATGGATCATCGACACTGGAGTCATAAACCACATGATTTCAGATATTAATATGTTAACCAAAACCTCTCTAACTTCTCCTAGTGATCCCAGCAAAGTGCTACTACCTAATGGAGATGTTACTCAGACATGCATATTGGAGATAGTCACATTTCAGACAACATTGTCATTAAAGAAGTTTTCTTTGTGCCTCGGTTCAAATTCAACTTGTTGTCAGTTTCAAAAGTGACAAAAGACTTAAGATATTTTGTTTCCTTTTATCCTGATTTATGTGTCTTTCAGGATCTCTTCAGTGGGTGGGGGTGATTGGTAGGGAAATTGATGGTCTGTACTTTCTGCAGAGGCATGGCTCCAAGAGACTCACTGTTATTTCACTGGCTACAGTTGGAATAAAGTCATATAGGAGAAACAATACTATTGATGTTAGCTTGTGGCATAAAAGATTAGGACATATGTCTAGTATAGTTCTTAATAAACTATTTCCTACCAAATTAGCAAATATTACTGATATTATCAATAAATGCACTGTATGTCCATGTGCTAAGCAAACCAGACTGTCCTTTCCTAATAGCTGTATCAAAAGCACTTTTGCTTTTGACATTGTTCATGTTGATGTCTGGGATCCTTTCAAACATGCAACAGTTAATGGTCATAGATATTTTCTAACAGTGGTTGATGATTTCACCAGAATGACCTGGTTGTTTCTCTTGCAACTAAAGTCTGATGTTTGTGTGGTACTTACTCAGTTTGTTGCTTTTTCCAAACTCAATTCAACAAAGTTCTAGAAGTAGTCAGGTCCAATAATGGATCTGAGTTTGTCAATTCTATATGTCTTACTCTACTTCAAAAATATGGTATTATCCATCAGAAGACTTGTGCATATACCCCGCAGCAAAATGGAGTTGCTAAGAGAAAACATAGACATATTCTGGAGGTAACTAGAGTCTTGAGATTTCAAGCACATATCCTTATTAAATATTGGGTTCACTGTATTATTGCAGCTGTCTATATAATAGATACATGCCAAGTTTTCTTCTCAATGGATTATCTTCCTTTGAGCTGTTATATGGACATGAACCTACCTTGGAGCATCTGAGAGTCCTTAGTTGCTTATGATATGCCAAACAAGTTCAAGAGATAGATAAGCTATTTCCCAGGGCCAAAAACAATGTCCTTATAAGCTTCTTTGACACTCAAAATGGTTATGTGCTACTGGACCTTGCTACTAATTATTTTTTCATCAACATGGATGTTTCTTTGAGAGAGGATATCTTTCCCTTTAAGGAGCCCCATTCTTCTCCACTTGTGTTCCTATCTCTTGATTCCTCTACTTATGGTGTAGACCACATATTACTTCACACGAGCCTTACAACAGAAAAGGCATATTCTCTTTCTACTTCTCCCAATCTGAGTCTTGCAGGTGATGAGTCAAGCTAGGAGACATCAGACCACTTGGATAATTCCACTGAAGGAGTGACATCTTTGCTGCCTTTTGTTGATCAAAACTCTACTGGTCTGAGAAGATCCTTGAGGTCCAAGCAAGCTCCTATATGGTTTAAGGATTTTGTGACGTGCCATAATCACAAATTTATTCCTTACTCTATTGCTAACTGCATCTCCTATGATGGCGTGTCTCCCAAGTATCAGTGCTACCTAGTTGTTTTTTCTTCAATAGTTGAACCTACTACATTTGATGAAACTGTCAAGGATCCTAGGTGGGCTGAGGCAATGCAAGTTGAGATCACTGCATTGTGATCTGATCATACTTGGTATGTGGTACCTTTGCCTACTGACAAAGTACCAATTTGTTCTAAATAGACATAAAAAGTGAAGTACAAAGCCACAAAGGAGGGGGAAAGGTTCAAAGCTAGGCTTGTGGCCAAGGGTTATAGCCAACAAGAGGGCATTGACTACCAGGAAACTATCAGTCCTGCAGTCAAAATGGTTACTGTTAGGACAATTCTAGTTGTGGCTTCCTCTGAGCACTGGCATATCCATCAAATGGATATGTACAATGCTTTTCTGCATAGAGATATACATTATGAGGTTTATATGACTCTGCCACAAGGATTTCAGAGTCAGGGGGAGAACAGACCAGCATGCAGACTTTTGAAATACTTGTATGGACTTAAACATGCACCAAGACAGTAGAATGCCAAACTCTCAGAAGCATTATTGAAGTTTGGGTTCATGCAGAGCCAACATAACCATTCATTGTTCATAAAAGGAATAGGTAAACAAACTATAATTATCCTGGTATATGTAGATGACATGCTTCTTACTGGACCTGATCTGATGTTGTTAGAAAAAGTCAAGGCCAATCTGCAGTAAGCTTTTAAAATGAAATACCTAGGTGAGCTGAAATACTTTCTTGGCATTGAGTTTGCTAGGTCACAACAAGGCTTTCAAATGCACCAAAAGAAGTATAGTCCGGAGCTAATCTCTGAACTTGGACTGGGGGCTGCAAAACCAGTTGCTACTCCTATTGAAGCCAACACTAAACTAACAACTAAGACTATGATGAACATATAGGTATGCACAACACAACAACTGATGAATTGCTACCCGATCTTAGCAAGTATCAAAGACTACTATGCAAGTTTCTTTATCTGACTGTCACAAGACCAGGCATAGCCTTCAGTGTACAAACACTAAGTCAATTCATGCAGAAACCCAAAAGATCTTATATGGAGGCTGCACAAAGAGTAGTTAGATATATGAAGAATCAGCCTGGACAAGGCATACTGTTATCTACTGAGAAGAAGAACATAGTGACAACATATTGTGACGCTGACTGGCAAGCATGTCCCGTCGCTAGAAAATATGTAACCGGATTCTTCATTATGTATGGTGACTCACTAGTGTCCTGGAATTCTAAGAAGCAAACCACTATTTCTAAGAGTTCTACAGAATTAGAATACAAAAGTATTGCATCAACTGTGGCGGAAATAGTTTGGATACTTGGACTGTTTAAAGATATTGGAGTACGTGTTGCTTTTCCTGTAACTATTCACACTGACAGCAAAGCAGCAATCAGATAGCTGCAAATCCAGTATTCCATGAACTTGGCAAACATACTGAGTGATTGTCATTTTATAAGAGAGAAAATTCAAAATGGACTGGTGAAGACAGAGTATGTTGCCACAAAGGAACAACCTGCAGATGTTCTAACAAAAAGGCTTGACTAGAGTGCAACATGAGTACTTGATGTCCAAACTAGGTGTTCTTGATGTTTTTGTACCACCTAGCTGTTAGAAACTACGCTTAACGCTAGAGGGGGGGTGAATAGCGTTTTAATGAAATTTAGCGTTTTCTTGCGGAATTTAAATTTTACAGGAAGTAAATAAGTGCAATAAAAATAACTTACACAAGGATATATCCTGGTTGGCCACAACAGTGGTTAGTCCAGTCCCCGAGAGACTCTCTCGAGATTTTCTACTAACTTGTTAAGCTTACGGGTGCTTAACAAACCTTTACAGTTGCTCGGAGATACAATCTCAAAGACTTCACTTGCTCGGAGGTTCCTCACCTCAAAGACTTCACTTGCTCGGGGATACAATCCCAAAGACTTCACTTGCTCGGGAATACAATCCCAAAGACTTCACTTTCTCGGGGATACAATCCCAAAGACTTCAACAGAGGAAGCACAAGTTCCTCAACACAAGAGAATCAAAATTCTCTTACAAGTATTTGAAATACTTGAACACTCACTTAACAAAGGTACTCCTTGATGAGTAGATATGAGTAAAATAATACGCTCAAGATCACAACAACTTTGAACAATAATATGGCTCTCAAAAGCTTTATGAAATGAGTAGAAAATGATGAACAATTGAATGAAAGCTTAAAGCAATGTAATGATCAGTTAGTGTATGTTGTTGTGTTTAAAACACTGAGTTGAAGCTGTATTTATAGGTGCAAAACTTGGTCTTACCGTTGTCTAATTGCCAATTAAGAATTGCTGAATTTACTCAGTGACAATCGATTGTCAAGACCAAACAATCGATTATCTGCCAGTCAGATCAAAAATCAATCCCAGATTTTACGCTTCATAATCGATTACTTACAATCCATAATCGATTACTGGCAAAATTCAAAAACAGATAATCGATTATACCAAATCCATAATCGATTACATTGGCAACGTTCTAAAAATCATTTCCGGATTTTAAGCAAAACATCGATTATATAAAATCTATAATCGATTACTTCAGCAACGTTCTAAAAATCATTTCCAGATTTTAAGCAAAACATCGATTATATGAAAACCAATAATCGATTACTTTGAGGTATTTGAAAATCATTTGACAACGGTCAGCTTCAACAATCGATTGTCCTTTGCAACAATCGATTACTTGTTATTTTCTGAAAATCATGAAACTTACTGTCTCAGTGATAATCGATTATCTAAAGCCATAATCGATTACTTGTTATTTTCTGAAAATCATAAAACTTACTGTCTCAGTGATAATCGATTATCTAAAGACATAATCGATTACTTAATTAAATTTAAAATCACTGGAAGACGTTGTCTCAACATAATCGATCACCATTAGTTCATAATCGATTATTTTGAGTATTGAAAAACTTTACCTCAACAACAATCGATTGGCATTTGATCACAATCGAT
Organism: Nicotiana benthamiana; assembly: GCA_034376525.1. Lineage (NCBI taxonomy): Eukaryota > Viridiplantae > Streptophyta > Magnoliopsida > Solanales > Solanaceae > Nicotiana > Nicotiana benthamiana. The sequence continues at coordinate 78,042,411 of CM067331.1, forward strand.
TATCATGCAGATTTGGAAAAATCTGATGTTCACTGTCTTACTCACAATCGATTACCATTAATTCATAATCGATTGTCATGCAGTCTTGGCTCAGAAACAATCGATTATCATAAGTTCATAATCGATTATGTTAGCCCAGATTTTTGAGGCATGTTTAGAAAATATTTTGTCTAATGTAAATATGCATCATTTGAAATTATTTGATACAGAAATAAGTATGCATGATTTTGGAAAATAGTTTTATGAGAGAAGCCATGTTATGGAGTCAAGTTATAGGATCAAGATCACATTTAAGAATAACTCAATAATAACAATTAAAAACAACGTCTTGAGCTTCAATCTCAACATTTGTGCTCTTGTACTTGAACTCCGTCATATGTCAATTTGTGCTTTGTTTGTCATTCATCAAAACCTACAAAAGAATACATGTTTAGTATATCGCATTGAGAACGTGTTTCCAACAATTTCCCCCTTTTTGATAATGGCAAACATTAAGCGGGATATGCAATTTTGACAAATAATATTGACGATTCAAGACAAGTAACAATTATGCATATTTGTTCTTGTTCCCCCTCAATTTAAGAATTCCCCCTCAATTTAAGAATTCCCCCTCAATTTAAGCTTATAAGCAATTAAGCAATTTAGAGGTGGTGCATATTTAGCAATGTAGAGGTGGTGCATACCCGTTATCCCGTTATCTTCCCCCTTTTGCCATTAGCAAAAAAAATAGTAAGGAAAGATACACAAAGACGAAATAAAACAAAGTTTATTTATTGAAAATTAGAAAGGTGACATTCGATTATTGATACGGGATAATCGATTATATGTCCGATGATTTGCGGTTTGCCCAAATAAAATTTTCTTTTTCTGTAGGGCGATACCTGCAAAAAGAAGTTAGACGCCTCCGACGCTCAAGTTAGAAATGTGTAGGAGAAGAAATGCAATGCATGACTTAGATCAATGTGGAGTCAAGGATCCCGAGTTCATTGCGAATTCGGAAGAAGGACTCTTTATCCAAAGGCTTTGTAAAGATGTCTGCCAATTGGCTTTTAGTTTCAACAAATTCAATTTCGACATCGCCTTTGAGAACGTGATCTCTAATAAAATGATGTCTAACTTCAATGTGTTTTGTTCGTGAATAAAGAACGGGGTTCTTCGTCAAGCATATGGCACTAGTGTTATCACATCTAAGAGGAATGTGATCAAGTCTTAGGCCATAGTCCAAGAGTTGTTGTTTCATCCATATGATTTGAGCGCAACAACTCCCCGCGGCTACATATTCAGCCTCGGTTGTGGACAACGCAACACTTACTTGTTTCTTGCTAAACCAAGAAACGAGAGAGCTACCGAGCAAATGGCAAGTGCCACTAGTGCTCTTGCGGTCCAATTTGCATCCAGCTAAACCAGAATCGGAATAGCCAATGAGTTGGCATGAAGAGCCTTTGGGGTACCATAGACCCACATTTGAGGTACCAACAAGATACCGTAAAATTTGTTTTACCGCCGAAAGGTGAGACTCCTTCGGACATGATTGATAACGAGCGCATAAGCACACGCTAAACATGATGTCCGGACGACTAGCAGTAAGATAAAGTAGAGAGCCAATCATACCTCGATAATTTTTGGTGTCGACTTCCTTACCTTTTTCATCTTTGTCTAGATGATCGGATGTGCTCATGGGAGTTGCCATTTCTTTTGCATTGTTCATATCAAAGCGTTTAAGCAATTCTTTGCAATATTTGGCTTGGCAAATGAATGTACCTTCCTTCATTTGTTTTACTTGTAGTCCCAAAAAGAAGGTTAATTCGCCCATCATAGACATCTCAAATTCGCTAGTCATTAGATTGGAAAATTCCTTGCATAAAGCATTGTTAGTGGCACCAAATATAATGTCATCTACATATATTTGAACTAATAAAATATCATTGTTTTTGTGTTTGACAAAGAGAGTTGTGTCAACTTTTCCCCTAATGAAATCATTTTTCAAAAGAAATTTACTCAACCTATCATACCAAGCTCGGGGAGCTTGTTTTAAACCATAGAGAGCCTTTTTGAGTTTGAAAACATGATCGGGATATTTAAAGTTTTCAAAACCAGGGGGTTGTTTGACATAAACTTCTTCTTCAATAAAACCATTTAAAAACGCACTTTTCACATCCATTTGATATAAGACAAAATTCATAGAGGAAGCGAAAGCAAGCAATAAGTGAATAGCTTCTAATCTAGCTACTGGAGCATAAGTCTCCTCATAATCAATACCTTCTTCTTGATTGTAGCCTTGAGCCACAAGCCTAGCTTTGTTTCTAGTGATTATACCATTTTCATCTAGTTTGTTGCGAAAAACCCATTTCGTACCAACTATGGTATGATCTTCGGGTCTTGGCACCAAATCCCAAACGTCATTTCGTTCGAATTGGTTAAGCTCCTCTTGCATTGCCAAGGTCCAAAATTCATCCCCAATTGCTTCAGAGATGGTTTTGGGTTCAATTTGAGAAACAAAAGCAGTAAGTTCTAAGGTGTTTTTAAGGGAGTTTCGAGTACTTACCTTTCCTCCAATATCGCCGATTACTTGATCAAGAGGGTGATCTTTGATCGTCCTCCATTCCTTTTGTTCTTTTGTTTCACTTTCCAATTGTGGAGCTTCTTCCGTTGATTGTTCTATAATTTCATCATTGTTTTCCTTTGACGGTTCTTCATGTATTTTGTTTTTCAAATTACTCAAGATATCTGCAAGATCAAAACCACAATCCTTTCTCGCCAAGCGAGCATTATCTTCGGAAAACACAACATGTGGGGATTCCTCCATAATTTGGGTTCTTTTGTTAAAGACCCTATATGCTTTACTACGTGAGGAGTAACCAATAAAAATAGCTTCATCCGATTTTGCATCAAATTTACCTAATTGGTCTTTGCCGTTATTATGAACAAAACATTTACAACCAAAAACACGTAAGTGGGAAATATTGGGTTTTCTACCCTTATACAGTTCATATGGGGTTTTCAAGAGTATCGGCCGAATTGCTACTCTATTTAAAACATAGCAAGCGGTACTCACGGCGTCCGCCCAAAAGTGTTTGGGAATCTTAGCTTCGTCGAGCATGGTTCTTGCCATCTCTTCGAGACACCTATTTTTCCTTTCCACCACCCCATTTTGTTGTGGTGTACGTGGAGCGGAAAAGGTATGCTCGATTCCGAGTTCGTCACAAAAATCCGCAAAGAGATTGTGATCAAACTCTCCCCCATGATCACTTCTAATTGAAGTGACGGTAGATTCCTTTTCGTTTTGAACACGTTTAAGAAAATACTTGAAATTTTGAAAAGCATCGCTTTTATTTACAAGAAATAGCGTCCATGTAAATCTAGAAAAGTCATCAACAATTACAAAAGCATATTTATTTCTACCTAGACTTTCAATACGAGAAGGTCCAAGTAAATCCATATGAAGTAATTGTAAAGGTCTAGAAGTTGAAACAATATTTTTGGATTTAAAAGATGCTTTGGTTTGCTTCCCTTTTTGACAAGAATCACACATAGAATCATTTTCAAACTTTAAATTGGGAAGACCAACTACTAAGTTTTGAGAAAGCAATTTATTTAAAAGATGCATGTTCATGTGTGCTAATCTACGATGCCACAACCAAGTATTATCCTCTTTGCTCATTAAGCAATCAACATATTCGGGAGAGGAGTTTGCAAGATCAACCATATAGATATTATCAATTCTAAAACCACGAAGTATGATCTTGAAGTCACTACGTCTAAACACAAGACATTCATCCGAATCAAATAGAGCAAGATTTCCCTTGTCACATAATTGGCTTATGCTCAAGAGATTATGCTTCAACCCTTTCACAAGCAATATATGTTTAATAGAGGAGTTTTCGTCCTTACCAACCGATCCGATGCCGATTATTTTTCCTTTATTGTTGTCGCCGAAAATGACGTTTCCTCCTTCTTTGTGCTCTAGTTGAAGGAATTTGGATTCATCTCCCGTCATATGTTTGGAGCATCCACTGTCAAGGTACCATAGTACACTTGATCCCTTCAAGCACACCTACAAAACAATTTAATATTCTTTAGGTACCCATGCCATCTTGGGTCCTTGGGGGTTAGACAAATAATGATTATAGTCATACGAGAAGTCTCTATGCTTTGCGAAACACATCGGTGCAATGTGACCTATACGATTGCAGTAATGACATGTTGCGTTCGGATTGTGCCTGTGTCTAGGTGGAGCAAAATACGTTCTGGGTGATCTATAGTCATTCCTAGATGCGTTGAAATTTCTAGAATCATTTCTAGGTTGTCTAGGGTGATTTATCCTAGATTCGTTAACAATCATCCTAGAATTCTTTCTAGGTGATCTAAAGTGGTTAATTCTAGACTCATTGTACCAATTTCTAGAATTGTATCTAGGTGTTCTAGAATTATTAACCCTAGACTTGTTTTCATACATCCTAGCGTAGTGTCTAGGTGGTCTAAAGGAATTTGTCCTAGACTCGTTTACAGCCCTAGAGTTATTTCTAGGTGGGGCAGTAGGATTTCTATTGTAATTTCTGTTTTTATGCCATTGATTATTCTTAGACGTTTCTTTTTCTTCAATAACCTTAGGAACGTCTACACTATGTGATTCTAAGGTTTTCCTAAGTTCTGCGTTTTCTAACTTCAAAGAGTCGCAGGAAGTACACGTAGAGCATTTATCAATATAAGAAGCTTCATGCATAGTCTTAATGACTTGTCTAAGCTCTACACTATCATTTTGAAAAAATTGATTTTCTTTTACAAGATTCTCGTTATCACGAGACAGATTTTCAAAATCCTTTTGTTTTAAAGAGAATTGATTTTCGAAATCTTTTTCTTTCAATAAAAAGCGTTCTTCAAAATCCTTTTCTTTTAAAGAGAGATTTTTCTGGAAATCTATTTCTTGCTGGGAAAGTGATTTCTTCAAATCTCTAATCATTTTAACAGCATTTTCATATTTACCAAACATATCTTCATAGGCATTTTGAAGTTCTTCAAACGAGAGAGAGTTAGAAGTGCTTACCTCTTTTTCTTTGTCGTCGGCCATCAGGCACCTGATATTTGATTCATCATTTGAGCATTTTTCCATTTGAGATGTTCTTTCATGAATTTCTTCAAGCTTATCCCACATTTCCTTAGCAGTTTTGTAGTGGGAGATTTTTCGCCAGATTTCCTGGTTCAAGGATTTATACAACATATTTATCGCATTTGTGTTGTATTCACTTACCTTGGCTTTTCCAACTTTTGTCGTCATTTGATTTCCATGCTTGATGATTTGCCATAGATAGAGGTCGTTTGCTAGCGTAAAAACTCTCATTCGATCTTTCCAAACTGAGTAGTTGTTTTCACCCAATTTTGGAGGCGACGTGTTGCATTCACCTTCACCTATTCCTGCAAAAAAGTCACGAGTAGAAGCCATGGATGATTCTCTCAAACTGTTAAGTTTTTCAGAGAACCTGGCTCTGATACCAATTGTTAGAAACTACGCTTAACGCTAGAGGGGGGTGAATAGCGTTTTAATGAAATTTAGCGTTTTCTTGCGGAATTTAAATTTTACAGGAAGTAAATAAGTGCAATAAAAATAACTTACACAAGGATATATCCTGGTTGGCCACAACAGTGGTTAGTCCAGTCCCCGAGAGACTCTCTCGAGATTTTCTACTAACTTGTTAAGCTTACGGGTGCTTAACAAACCTTTACAGTTGCTCGGAGATACAATCTCAAAGACTTCACTTGCTCGGAGGTTCCTCACCTCAAAGACTTCACTTGCTCGGGGATACAATCCCAAAGACTTCACTTGCTCGGGGATACAATCCCAAAGACTTCAACAGAGGAAGCACAAGTTCCTCAACACAAGAGAATCAAAATTCTCTTACAAGTATTTGAAATACTTGAACACTCACTTAACAAATGTACTCCTTGATGAGTAGATATGAGTAAAATAATGCGCTCAAGATCACAACAACTTTGAACAATAATATGGCTCTCAAAAGCTTTATGAAATGAGTAGAAAATGATGAACAATTGAATGAAAGCTTAAAGCAATGTAATGATCAGTTAGTGTATGTTGTTGTGTTTATAACACTGAGTTGAAGCTGTATTTATAGGTGCAAAACTTGGTCTTACCGTTGTCTAATTGCCAATTAAGAATTGCTGAATTTACTCAGTGACAATCGATTGTCAAGACCAAACAATCGATTATCTGCCAGTCAGATCAAAAATCAATCCCAGATTTTACGCTTCATAATCGATTACTTACAATCCATAATCGATTACTGGCAAAATTCAAAAACAGATAATCGATTATACCAAATCCATAATCGATTACATTGGCAACGTTCTAAAAATCATTTCCGGATTTTAAGCAAAACATCGATTATATAAAATCTATAATCGATTACTTCAGCAACGTTCTAAAAATCATTTCCAGATTTTAAGCAAAACATCGATTATATGAAAACCAATAATCGATTACTTTGAGGTATTTGAAAATCATTTGACAACGGTCAGCTTCAACAATCGATTGTCCTTTGCAACAATCGATTACTTGTTATTTTCTGAAAATCATGAAACTTACTGTCTCAGTGATAATCGATTATCTAAAGCCATAATCGATTACTTGTTATTTTCTGAAAATCATAAAACTTACTGTCTCAGTGATAATCGATTATCTAAAGACATAATCGATTACTTAATTAAATTTAAAATCACTGGAAGACGTTGTCTCAACATAATCGATCACCATTAGTTCATAATCGATTATTTTGAGTATTGAAAAACTTTACCTCAACAACAATCGATTGGCATTTGATCACAATCGATTATCATGCAGATTTGGAAAAATCTGATGTTCACTGTCTTACTCACAATCGATTACCATTAATTCATAATCGATTCATGCAGTCTTGGCTCAGAAACAATCGATTATCATAAGTTCATAATCGATTATGTTAGCCCAGATTTTTGAGGCATGTTTAGAAAACATTTTGTCTAATGTAAATATGCATCATTTGAAATTATTTGATACAGAAATAAGTATGCATGATTTTGGAAAATAGTTTTATGAGAGAAGCCATGTTATGGAGTCAAGTTATAGGATCAAGATCACATTTAAGAATAACTCAATAATAACAATTAAAAACAACGTCTTGAGCTTCAATCTCAACATTTGTGCTCTTGTACTTGAACTCCGTCATATGTCAATTTGTGCTTTGTTTGTCATTCATCAAAACCTACAAAAGAATACATGTTTAGTATATCGCATTGAGAACGTGTTTCCAACACTAGCTTGAGGGGGAGTGTTGAGGAAAGAGGAGTGACTTAAGCATGAAGGATAGTTTAGTCTATTTATACTTAGCTAGATCAGATAAGTAGTTAGAAGATAATCATATATGAGAGTCGTAGTTAGTTAGTTAGTTAACTCACGTGTATATATATTCTATATTACAACTCTTAAGAGTAGAATGAAAGTGGTTAATGTTTCATTCGTTTTGCTTCTTCTCTCTTCCCTTTCAGCTAGGGTTTCTCATTGCACTCTATTCATAAAGTTTAGCAGTTATAAGCATATTAAGAGGAAAAAATAAAATAGAAGGCAACAAAATACCTTTAACATTGGTCCGAAAAAAATAAATTAGGTTATAAGTTGGAGATTTAGAGTTAAAATAGAAAACAAGATAAAGGGTAAAATAGAATTGTGGAATAATAAGTTAGGGCATAATTGAAAAAAAATAGGAAATAATCCCACCACACCAAATCAATTATTTAAAAAAAAAAACTTATCATTATTTCAAAATAATATATTTAACAATATAATACAATTAATTTTAATAAAATAATTAAAACAAATAATATTTTAAAATAACAATACAATACAATATAATAAGCAACCCCCTCCAAACAAGGTCTAAGACTTAGAAGAGTGCCCACTTAGTTTCTAGGGCTGAGGTGTGAATTCGGTGAAATTTAAAGACACGTCCTACGATGGCGGCGCCAAATTCTTAAGGTCTAGCCACGTAGACAAAGCCTACTGGTACGGAACGGTGGCTTGTTTAAGAGTGCGAGCTGCATCTTCCTTCATTCAGCTTCACTTTCGGGGCTCGGTTCTCTTTTGTATTCAATTCTCTTAAAAGACAGTTACACTTCCCCAGTTTTTTCTGCTCTACGCTGCGCCTTGTTTCCCTGAAATCAATCTGCACTGTTCCTCAGAATCAGCTTGTTCCGTCACTCGCGTATTCCGTTGGTTTTGCGTTTGTGTTTACAATATAATCAATCGAACAATCTTCATTCTTCATTTTGTTGATAATCGTGCGTTGAATCGATCATGAAAGCTAGGTTTGTAGTTTTTCCAATCAGAGGAAGGAACTGGTGCTTCAGCCGAGCGATCGAGTCATCACAATCGGAAGCTCAGTCTTCAAATACTCCTTCTACATTCAAAGACCTTTGGAAGAAGATCTCCAAATCTACTCATGACTCCTCCAAAGCTAATCTCGAACTCGTCATTGATTTCGCCTCCAATAAGGTCCTAGCACTTTTCATGCCTTCATTTTATTTTATTTTTTAAAAATTGTATTTTGATTGAAATTACTTTTTAAGTTGAGACGATGAAATGGTTGCTATTACTATGTTTAGATGAATAGAGCTTGGAGTAATTTGGAAAAAGCGCCGGAAGGAAGTTTAAAGAGTAAACTTCACGGGTAATTTCTAGGTTTTCTTCAGAAACAAGTACTGCACTATAACGGAATATTATGAAACTAATTAGATAATTGGTGATATTAGGTTAGGGTTGCGGCTTCTCTCTCGTGTTAAGCCTTCGGAGATCTTTTTGAAATCCATTTCTAAGGAGGTAACGCGCGTGGACATTACCTATCCCTCAAGGTCTGTGCCTCTCTCTCCTTTTTTTTAATTTTTTTTTTATAGAGTTGGAGCTTGATTTGTGCAGGATTTTTTCTGTGTAATGCAAGTGTTCCTTTTAGTCATAGAGAAACCTGAATAATTGTAGGTCCTTTTTTTTTAATTAATGTGCATATAAGAAGACAGTGTTAGTACTTGAATTCAAAGTTAAACAAATGTGATATGGAGACTCAACCTCCTTTTTAAATTTCTTAAGAGAACTGTAACTCTTCTTAGCTTGACACGAGCAAGTAAATTTAATTGGTCGGAGTTGACTAGCAGAGAATGAAAGTAATACAACAACAACAACCCAGTATAATCCCACTTAATGGGGTATGGGGAGGGTATTGTGTCCGCAGACCTTATCCTTACCTTGGGTAGAGAGGCTGTTTTCAAATAAACCCTCGGCATCCTTTCCTCCAAGAACTTCTCATCTTGCTCTTGGGGAGACTCGAACTCACAACCTCTTGGTTGGAAGTGGAGGTTGCTTACCATCAGAGCAACCCCTCGTGTCTAATGAAAGTAGTAGTATTCCATCAATATACGGGCCAGAGACTATCTTATCTAAGTTATCATGTCATTTCATGGCCTTATAGAATGGGAGTTATTTGGAGAAAGAGATTGGCTTTATATACTTTTACTGAATAAAATTGGAGATACATTGTTTGGCTTCGATATCTCTGATTTCACTTTGAAAAGTTGATTAAATTTATATCCACGTTCGGGATATCATTCACATTTCTTATCCATACCATGTTTTATCTTTTATCTCTTGGATTACGTGTGCTTAAACGAAAAGGAGGAAAGTCACATTACATGAGCACCTTTACCTTTAGTTTCTGTGTTATCCAGCTGTTTGCTCCAATGTTGTCTTTCATTCTGCACAGTTTAAACGGACGGCTTGTTCGACGGAGGCTACGTCATATTGCCTCGAGGTAGTGTATAAAATGCTTCTTCCTTTAGTTGCTGTTTTTATGCTTCTTTGCACAGAGTCATTTGTTGTTTGTTAAAATCTATCTCCTTCATATTTTCCCTTTATCAGAAGGTCTTGTAATTATGCTATTCAATCCATGTTGCATCCTCTTTCATGATATCTCTTACTCCAATCTAAAGAAGCTTCTATTTTACTTGGGATATCATATGTTCTAAACCTAAGGCATTTATCTCTTGTTTTGGCTAGCCTCTATCCGTATAACAGAAGATTTAGCATTGATTTCTACAGTTATGATTTCTGGCAATTTTGAGTGCACCAATTATCAATGTACTCGAAGATCATGACTTAATCCTTGAACACAAAATTGACTGTTTTTTATCTTGCACTTAGAAAAGAAAACAGTTTTACTTAATAACTCAGTTCCTACCCGAGAGATAACTGAGAGAATCTTAGAAGCTATCTACACCATATACATTTTCCATGTTGCACCAAAAGGCTAAGAGAGATAAGACATTGACCTTTAGCTTATGTTATTCTTTCTTTTGCCTTCAAAACATCAGAGATTCCTCTCTTTCCAAATGACCCACCAAATGCTGACTGGTAGGATTTTCCAAATGTTCTTCCAGCCTTTTCCTGCTCCTTTCCATGTCCAGCAGAAGAGGAGATTTTGGCATTGCCCATGTGCCACCAAAAATGCTGAGAAGCAAACAGTGAAAGAAGTGTGATTTGCATCTTCTTCTACCTTCTCAGACATATAGCACTTGTTGCAAATTTCATGCCTCTTTGTTGGAGGTTATGTTGTACCAGAATAGCCTCATGTGCAAATGTCCAGCAGAAACATGCTTACTTTCTGGGGTGCTTTAGAACTCCAGTTTTGTTTCCAAGACCATTCTAGTCTTGTACTTGTGGCGGAAGGTTGATCCAGCCATTTGTAGCAAGAGTTTATGGTGATAGCCCATCCTTTTGCTATAACCAATGGAGAGAGTCTGAGTTGATGGGTGAACTTCGAAGATTTCCCAATAGTTGCAAGAGTTGGAATACTCTGGCAAGTTCCTAATCATTACTGTTTCTTCTAAAACAAATTTCCCATCCTGTGTATGCAAATTGCAATGCAGTCAGCCACTATAGCATGAGGGTCACAAGAAGCAATTCTAGCCTTTTCTATTTCCTCATACCTTTTCCTACAAGCCACCTCTCTTTCTATGTGGTTTCTGCACTACTGCAAGTTGTGTATTATATGTTCACCGCGAAAAGCAAATGCTTGAATTTCCTGATCCAAAGGGCTCAAATCCTGAATATGATTGGTTGGTACTTAAAAGCTTTTTCTGCTTTGGAGGATCATATTCTAACTACGATCAGAGTATTTTTGCATTCATAATCTATACTAGACCAAATGAAACAAGGGCTTTCAATGGTCATAAAATCACACTTGGGAACTTAATCGTGGTGGTTAGGCAAAAGCATTTACACTTCCATTCTTCTCAGATTCTGACGTGAACATCAAATTCATCCTCTTGCCTGCAAATGTTTAACTGCTCTTATTATTTTTTGACTCTGGATTCAATACCTTGCTTGAAATAGATCCTGAAGATTACCCCTCACTGTTTGAGATACTAATCCTTGAGGATGCATTGATCTTACAGAAAAGAAACTTCCTTGTGTTTCTGGCATGAATATCTTAAATAACTATATGTTTTTTCAAAAGACTATACCATTGATTTGTATCTGATTGAAGTCATGCCAAGGGACAATGGAACAAAATCATTTTAACCTTGACCAAGTCACCCAGTCAATTCTCCTCTTTCTGAACCCTGAATGAGTATGTGCTATTTTAAGGATGATGCTTTCCTTTACCGAAAAAAAAATGATGATGCTTTCCTACTTTCTGGATTTTACTTCAGGTGTTGTCAGTCAAATTTAATTCCAATACTCTTTCCTTCAATATATATTTATATTAATGTATGATTTTGCCACCAGGGGGGCTATCATCCACAAGAAGTATTTGTATGGATCAGTTACATTGCTTCCACTGACATCAGTTTTCATGGTATTTATACCCTATTTATGGAATGTCAAGTCGCTTCTTTAGTTTTTTTTCTCTTTCTGATCACATCGAGATGTAGGTTTTTTCTTACTATGCACCTGTTTTTGATGTGACCCTCTTGATTTTGAAGTGTTCTAATTCTCTTACTTTTCTCGATTATTTCCATGTCATGCAGGTGCTACCCTTGCCTAATATACCATTCTTTTGGGTCTTATTTCGGACATATTCTCACTGGAGAGCTCTTCAGGTGAATAATGTTTAGAACTGATTAGAATGTAGAGAATACTCACATACCTTTCATAGCAGAATAGATGTAAATAGTTCCTCTTTGTAGATTGCTTTGGCAAGAGTAGACATATATGCACGTGCATTATGGATCACAATTATCCATCATGTGATTCCATTTCATTGCACAGCTTTCTTTTTTATCTGTCCAGTACACTTCCTCCTCTTCCTTCCTCTCTTTCAAGTCATTTACTTCTTGAAGTTCAATGTGTGCCCCCTGAAGTTAAATGTGTGCTTACAGACATTCTAGTTATTGACTTTTGTATTTACTATGTTGCTTCAATAATTTGTCTTCTCTTCTGAAGAGTCCTGCTTTTTAGGTTGCTAATTACCTTTATGTTTTTTGGATCTTCAGGGAAGTGAAAAACTTCTTCAATTAGTTACAGACAGCAACTATCACCAGAAGTCAGATGAAGAAACAACAGACAAAAGTACAAACACAAAAGATGACCCACAGAGAACGAACAGCTGTCGTCCACCATGGGTAGAATTTCACTTCATACTCCGCAGAATAATTTGAAATGAGTGTGATGTGTTACTTGGAATATGGCTATGTGCAACATATTCTAATTTATCCATCTTTTTTAAAACTTAGCTGGAAAACTTATCAAATTTTCTTTTGTCGTCTTTGTTTTCTGCTTTCCTACACGCATCATTGATCCTGTGTACATCATATTCTAATTTGTCCATCTTTTTGAAACTTAACTAGGACAATTACCAAAAATTTATTGCGTTCCTTTGTTTTCTGCTTCTTTAGCAGTTCTTCTTTAGTCAATCTATTGCAGGATATAATGGTCATGCGGTTGTTACTTAAATCTGCATCATACACCTTTTTTAGATGTAAAGAATCTTGGTGATGCATGCATCAATTTTCTGCATTATCAAAGTAGTAGTTTTTGAGATGCACACTTTTGCTTCTAAAACCTGATCTTACGTTCAATATATATATATATATATATATATATATATATATATATATATATATATATATATATCCTAATGTAACATTTATCCTTGTATTCTATACTTGTCTTCATGTTTGTAAAGCATAACCTAGCTGGATCATCTTGTAGTTATTGGTTGGAGTCGTTCGTTTGTTTATGCTGCTTTTGAAGAATGCCTGTGTAATGCATATTGACTGCAGTCTTGCACTTGCTGGTATACAGGTATTACTGCCATCCGAAGACCTTCAAAAGCTTATTCGATCTGCAGAATCAAATGATAGTCTAAGTGAGCGGACCATATCTGATATCTGCCAGAGATTTAGCTTGAACACAATGGATGTTATTAAGTACAGAGATTCACTATAGCTGAATATACCAATTACTGCAGTTCTTTCCATATCAATGAGCGAACAGTTTATGAGAATTTGAATGACTGGAGCAACTTCTTAGATGCTTGAGGCTATGGGGAACCAAGAAATTTCATCAGTTTTAGCAAGCACTTGGGAAAACTCAACAAAATGCTGATCTCCTGTATTTTTTCCTGGAGGCTGGAAAGGTGCCCAGCTGGTTCAGTTACCTCTGCCTCTATGCATCTGTTACCTTGTGACATCTCTTGGAATCGACATAGCAAGAATGACAATATTATCTGCATTGTTGCCACTGACTAACAAACATGTTATCCATAAGTTTCCTTGATTCAATTGTCTTTCCTGCGAAAATATTTTCCTTGAAGTATAACTTGGTGTGGTGAACTCGATAGTTGTATTTCTTTATTTTGTTTTAGCAGTTGCTAAGAAGCTTAGTTTCAAAATTGTAGCTTCATGAACCAGCCTTTATTAAAGCGTTAAGGTGCTTGACTATGAATGTTAGATGTGAATTGTGATTGGTAGTTTTTTGTTCGGACTTCAGATGTGCATGAAACCAAATCAACGTTGATGCAAAACCTGAATGCTAGAGCATCTTTTAATGTCACGACCCAAATCGAATGGCGCGACGGGCACCCGGTGCCTTACTCGATCGAGTACCAACGTAACATATCTTTTTTATCATACTATAATGGATAAGTGAGCTAGAAAACTTCATCATGAGATAACAAGAATAAAACATAAGGGAATGCTTAACATATGACGATCCAGCGTAATATACAAACTTATATATGTGATATACAGGCCTACAGGGTCGACATGACCATTTGTAAACTCAAAACGTAGGCCAACAAGGCCATAAGTGTATCCATACACCTGACATCTGTCTACAAGCCTCTAAGAGTACATAAAATCATAAAGGCCGGGACAGGGCATCGCCATACCAATCAATACATATCCAGAGCATATTGATCAAATAGGCAACTCCGGAGCAAGTGAAGTGCACCAACACCTTTCGCTGAGCTGATAGCCTACTTGGAGAAATGCCAACCTGTCTATCGGGACCTGGGGGCATGAGACGCAACATACCCAAGCAAAAGGGATGTCAGTACGAATAAAGTATTAAGTATGTAAGGCAAGAAAGCATAAACAAAAGCAGAAATATAAAGAGAGATAGATGAGATACAACCTGTAACATCTGAGTGCCTCTGGGGCTAATGATATGAAATGCATAATACATATATATACATAAACTTCTAAAAATATTTGCCTCTGTGGGCATCATCATCATCATACCGTACCCGGCCTCATAGAGAACTCGGTAAAAACGTACCCGGCCACGTGGAGCTCGGTAAAACCCAAATGACAGTGGTTGCACAGTAGGTGCCGTAACCGGCCGACTATAGCGCGACTCGGTAGAGTAAAAGATACATATATGTAATGCATGCTCGACTTATGGAATCACCTTCTAAACCTTTTGGAGTGTCTTAAGAACTTTATGGACGTCTATACCCTCAATATGAACCTTAGAAAGATTCAAGGATCATACACATTTCTTAGAGTAATTTTATAAGGAAAGAACAACATGGACAACCTTATTTGCTAGGAGTATCCGTTATGAAGTAGCATATTCATTTCTCTTCAGATCATGGCAAAAGAAAGAAGGAAATGCCTTAACATACCTTTAAACATGTTGAGTCGTTAATTCCTTCCAAGTGACTCATCAAACAAGTCAACTCGATCTATCATTGCATAAGGAGATTCGAAATAAATGTTGAGCAAAGGCCAAGTCTATAACTTAAGCTAGTAGCTCGTTTTACTTAAATTTGGGCAGCATCTCCTTTGTAACAAGGGCCTCCACCAATACCATATACCAACAACAACAACCATATAAATTCATCAACGTATAAATGTTAATAACAAGACACCACATAACAATAAAAAGTCACAACTGCTTCACGACGAGGCGGCAAGCTCCAATAGGAATCCATATAATCCATCTACCCCTTATAGACTTCTTACATTAAGTTACAAGTATCATTAACACGATAATGAAGTCATTTATCAATGATTCCATCCGTATACCATATATTTATAAAAAAGGAAAAAACCCACAACTCTAACTACCTTCGATTAGTAACTTTATTCACTAGTTCATGTCTACTCCATCCATTTAACTTAACCAACATCGATATTACCTTAGGAACATGCAATAACACAATATACCTACCTCCTACAGTAACTTCAAGTCGAAATCCAAGTTATATTCAGCTAACAATAACCCTCAATGGCAATACAACACCATAGAAGTGACTTAAGCTAATCCAAGTATTATCTTGTAGTTTATCATCCTAACAACTTATCCAACATACAAGCAAGCTTAAGCACAATTAGTAGGCTGTTATACTCACCTTAGACAGTTGCGACAACTTGGAATTTCATCCAAATGCAACCCACAACAATCCTCAATGACAACATAACCTCAAAGAGGTGTTGTTCTTCACTAGGACTAGGTTTTGATATTGAAATATGGTGTAATCCATTTGAAAAACATGAAATAATGTAGGGTTAATATAACAACCATGAGAGAGTATTTTATAGAATATAAAATACTTAAAATAACCTCCCATACGAGCTAAAACCACCCAAAAACAGCAACAACAAGAAGAACAAGAAACTTACTAGCGCCATGGGATTCTCGACACTTGATTTGTGTTGTTTGCCCTTTATTTGGGTCTTGGATCATGAGAAAAATTTGAGAGAGTGTTTAAAGGGTTTTCAAGTTCTGAATATACTTAAAATAATGACTTAAAACGGGGTTTAGGCATCTTATATATATCCATATGTCTTAAACCGCATATGTGGGCCCCATAGAGAGCTGTTTGGCGCAATTTTGCAAAAACGTGAATATCTCTCTACTCCGATGTCGTATGGATGAGCGTTTTATTGCGTTAGAGACTAGACTCGTATATCTTCAATTTGGTATATATATATATATCATTCCTTGATTCCAAGTATATTGGGAGAAAAGTGCATATACATTTGACCTAAATTTCAACAAATTTATGAATGTAACTTGTGATGACCTTTGCCAACTCTTGTTCCACAACTTGCTTGCCTTCAAAATATAGAAAATGAATATTGTACAAATAAAATAACTCATAGAATAACCTCCTTATCATGTTAAGACCCTAGTCTCACCCCAAAGTACATGTTATAACATTCCAAATTTGTCGACTTTCAACGAAACTTATTTTCTTCTGTTCGTTTAGCATCTAAGCTTTCCAACCCTTTTGGTACTTGTTATTGATGATCTTAAAGACTTGTAACCTCCAAGATAATCAGATGAAACTTACATTATGTACTTTAAAAAATGATATCATTCTGAGCTTATATTAATTGGCTTACGACGTACTCTCACGTGCGAAAACATAGAATGTAACATTTAAACTTGTTTCATAAGAAATCTTCCTTGAACAATCTTTTAACTTTTGAGAGTAAATCCTTGGCTTGGAAAATCAGCACAGGTGCAAGGGAAGATATATTCTTGGGGCATATATTATTTATGTGTGTGCAAATTGACCTGAACACTATAAAAAACCCTTAAATTTGAATTAAAAAAATATAATGTGATATAGTGGATTTATATGGTATTTGGTGGATTGAAGATGTAAACTTACGGCAACTAAGGGTAGGCTGTATGTTTAAAGTGGCGTGCTTGAAATTATTCATGTGGAACCTCACATCACAATATGGGATGAGAGTGGATTGGTTAGTCATTGATGACATCTTATATTTTATTCTTCTTCTTTATTATTAATGCTGATTTTTTATGAATTGACTCATAGTATTTTGACTGTCCAACTTGAGAAGAGACAAATAATGCACCCAAACTTGAAGAACAATGTACTATAGTTGGTTCATGAATCATGACCCTAGGCAATTTCGTAATTCATACAGTGTGAAGTGAAGATGAAATCGGTTCATGAATTTTCTTTGCTACATTTGTTATTTTCTTTTCTGCTTTTATGTTAGGCTTGTTTTCCGTTTTCAAATCATTTGATGCATTACCCTTCCATGTCTCTTACTTCCCAAATTTATACCCCCACATTAAACAATGAAGAAGAAAACAAAATGTGTAAAAATTTACTTAAATTGGTAAAATTAATTTATGAGCTTTGCAGAAAAGGATAAGTTAATGCATGTGGTTCAAAATTAGTCCGATATTACTCCCAAATTATAAATGGTTACACAAAACTTGAAAGAGGGAGGTTTACTACAAGTTGAAACTTCAAGGGAAGTATATGTAGTAATTGAAGAATTAACCCAAATAGCCATTCAGATTATTTCTTCAACTAAAAATAGTCGGAAAATGTAGTATATATACATAATTTAATATATGTATAATTAAAAGAAAGTGATCGGTCCAATTTAAGAATGAGCTAGGCCTTTTATTTCGTGTTGAGCCGGTGGGATAATACCCGGCCCAACAAAGCACCGTGCATTGGGTTTTATAAAATGAAAGATCTCATTTGTGCTGGTACTTTCACTGCTTGTTTCTCAAGAAAAATTAAAATACAGATCTTTTTGTGAGAAGAAGGAACGCATCTGAAAATCGATGGCACCCGCAGCAGATATCGAGGATGAGATCAAGGACGAGAAGAACCCTCCCCCACTTGATGAAGATGATATTGCTCTTCTCAAGACTTATGTACTCATTTATAACCCTAACTTCTTGCATTCCTGATTTTTTCCTGTTTTCTTTGAGTTATTAATTCTTCATTGATGACTATTGAGATAATATCGCGAATTTTGGAAAATTATATTATTGTTACTACTGTTGTTTTGTTCAGGTGGTTTAGAATTTGATGAACAATAATGAGCTAGGACTTTTTAAAAGAATTTGACGAACTCTGTACTTGGACTTGTCAGATGATTTGTAGTTTCTATGTTAGTGGCAGATGTTGGTCTGTTGTAACTCTGTACCATCTTGATACCTTTCGAATAAAATCTTATCTTATTTAAAAAAAGACGAATTTGATGAACACTAAAGCTAGTAATAACCTCTAATGTTATGTTTGGCAGGGGTTTGGGGGTTGGGAACCAGAAAATTGGGCTGCCTTTGCCTCCTCGTTAACATGCCCTTGAGCAGTTGTGTGTGCTTGACTGAGTATGCAGCCATGTAACTGTTAAATCCCTTGTGACTCTCAACCAGATTGGCTCATGGTATAAACTAAATTTTTATGGCCGAGAGGTCCATAATTTTACTTTGTTTATATTTACTCTTTCTTCTTTTTCTTTTTGTGCTGCTTCAGTTTTGTATTTTGCAGCTTAGAATTGATTTAAACTCAAATTCAAGTCCTTTCCAATCACTTGTAGCAATGAAAAAACTAGACATGCTAAGTCCATCTAACCATGTGCCTAGTTTGAAGCCATTGAAGGTGGAAACATACCAGTACAATTATACTGTAATTATGGGTTATGTCTGTATCTGGTCCATTCTTCTGCGAAGTTGGGTAATTGCAGCGGTATATGGTTGGCCGATGCGACTGTTCCGCAATTGTTGCTATCTGCTTTTGTACTTCTAGTTGGAGATCATCCACGCCCCTGTAAGGTCCATCCATCTTAATAGCTATGCCCTTGTTGAGCTACTTTCTGGGAGCTTGGTCGCTTTACGTTGCTCTAGGGTATTGAGGGCCTCGAGGAATTGTGCCACTCTTTGAAAATAGAATTAATTTTCTTTTTCATCTTTTTCTTTTTCATCTGCCTTAGTTTACTTTTGAAGATTCATTATGATTTTAACTTAGCCAATAGTTAGCTTCATTTTTTTCTTAAAAAAAATCTTTGTTCCTTCTGCAGTGTCCAGAATGGCGCGGTGGTTGTTTGTGCAGTAAAATCAAATTTGTGCTAAATAATATTATGATTTATGCAGGGCTTGGGACCTTATTCCACAAGCATAAAGAAAGCTGAAAAGGAAATCAAGGAAATGGCCAAAAAGATAAATGATTTGTGTGGTATGTGCTATGTCTCTTCTTTTATTTGTATTTGATTATGTCTCAGAACTTTCTTTTTAATCATGTTAAACCTTATGTTTCTTTGTTGCATATTCTCGTCAACTACATCTTTTTTAATTTACTAATAGGTATTAAGGAGTCTGACACTGGGCTAGCTGCACCAAGTCAATGGGATCTGGTTTCTGATAAACAGATGATGCAGGAGGAGCAACCTCTTCAGGTTTGGTTTTATGGAAATTCTGATTCATAGTTCTTTTATAAATCAAGTACTCTGAAGCTTTAATTGAATTTTTTCTGGTGCAGGTTGCCAGATGTACAAAGATAATTAGCCCCAATACTGAAGACGCAAAATATGTTATAAATGTCAAGCAAATTGCAAAGGTATGCTTTCCAATATAGAACTGATACAATGGCCATGATCTCTGTGTAGCCAAGGAATATAAGATCGTAATAGAAATGACCTTTGCTTCTGTTCAAAGGGTCTCGCCATAGTCTATTCCTTTGGTTTGTGTGAATGTATTGTGCTCAGTTCTAATTTCTAGCAACATCTCGATTGGTGAATGATGGTACCTGGGAGGAGGATGCCTGTGAAGCCGAGTTTATCGTTTTTCTCTGAGGAACAGTGTTCAGAATCTGAATCTATATCTGGGCTGTAAGATATGGAATGTTTTTGTTACCAAGAAATAAGGTGCAAGCTTGACAACTCTGAGGTGTATGGTGCAGGTTCAAATTTAAACTTGTAAGGAATGTGGTCCTCATGATTGTAAAGCAATTAGTTTCCCTGTTCGTTTTCTTTTAAGAAAATATATTGACATTTTCCATGTTATCATGTCTTCAATTTGAAGAGTATTTCTCTTCTTGTTTGGGGTTGGATGTATGACTTTGTCTTTATAAACAACAATGAAGTTTGTGCGGCATTGTTTGTTGAATTTGTTTCTCTCTTTCATGAAGGAGCCCCCCAATTCGTTTTCTTTTAAGAAAATATATTGACGTTTTCCATGTTATCATGTCTTCAATTTGAAGAGTATTACTCTTCTTGTTTGGTGTTGGATGTATGACTCTTTATAAACATCAATGAAGTTTGTACGGCATTGTTTGTTGAATTTGTTTCTCTCTTTCATGAAGGAACCCCCTGAACAACTTATTTGACTATATCTCATTTTATACCTGCAGTTTGTTGTTGGATTAGGGGACAAAGTTTCACCTACCGATATAGAAGAAGGCATGCGAGTCGGGTAGATGCTTATATTCTCTCTCTCTCTCTCTCTCTCTCTCTCTCTCTCTCTGTCTCTCTTCCCATAGAAAATATACAATCTAAAAAGAAAAAAATGCCCCTGAAGTTGTTTTCTTCAGTAAAAGCAGTCATTTTGTATTTTCTTCTGGTAACTGCATGTGAAATGATGGGAGTCCTGTGTCATATTGCACCAAGTGTGATTTGTCGAAGGAAGAGGGTTACTGCAACATCAAGATCCCTCAGAATGCTAGTAGTGATTTTACTGGGAACTAGTAAGGATTTTCAGCAACTAATATCCATTGCTGTATATGGGGATGATGAACTGGAACTTTTGCAACATATATGGTAGCTCACCTGATTCGTGGATTCACCTAAACTAATAAAATGTGACCTTTGCTTATTATTGCTCCTAAAGCTTGACATTTGAGTCTTATGACAGTATTAAGTGTTTAATTCGTTGTGGAATGAATTTAAATTGCTTGGCATTCTTTTCGTATTGGAGATACCTTAAGTGCTAGGTAGTCTCTTGCTTTATAGGTGGAACAAAGTTATAGCAGGAAAATGTAGTGTATGTTAAGAATAATGAACTAGCCAAGCCTTCTGCTTTGCGGAATCTTGTCAGTCTTTGACCATATTGTTATTCTTTCAGGGTTGATAGGAATAAATATCAGATTCAGATTCCATTGCCCCCCAAAATTGATCCTAGTGTTACCATGATGACAGTTGAGGAAAAGCCTGATGTAACATATAATGATGTTGGTGGATGCAAGGAACAAATTGAAAAGATGAGAGAGGTACTCATGATTGTATATTCTTCTGTTATAGTATTATCTGTCGGTCCCAACTTGTTTGTGACTGAGGCGTAGCAGTTGTAGTTGTCGTTGTCCGACTCTGACCCTGTTCTGCTTAACATTCCTTGTATTGCATCTTTTTGACTTTTGCAAACTAGATTTCTCTTTCTGCCTGCTTGATGAAATTTTGCTTTTACAGGTTGTTGAGTTGCCCATGCTTCACCCTGAAAAGTTTGTGAAACTTGGAATTGATCCCCCAAAGGGTGTTCTCTGCTATGGTCCTCCTGGTACTGGGAAAACACTGCTTGCTAGAGCAGTGGCAAATCGAACAGATGCTTGCTTTATTCGTGTAATTGGTAGTGAGCTTGTTCAGAAATATGTTGGAGAGGGAGCTCGGATGGTTCGTGAACTATTCCAGGTTAGATGTAACCTTGTGGGCAACTTTATAGCAAGTCTTTGTAGTTGTGATTGCTGATTACGTTTGTGTTGCACGGCAGATGGCACGCTCCAAGAAGGCATGCATTGTCTTTTTTGATGAAGTAGATGCTATTGGAGGTGCAAGATTTGATGATGGTGTAGGCGGAGACAATGAGGTTCAGCGCACCATGCTTGAAATTGTGAACCAACTAGATGGATTTGATGCTCGTGGAAATATTAAAGTTCTCATGGCGACCAATAGGTTAGTGTTTCCCTCTATGTTTAACTTTTTGTTTCAGTTGTCTCTCTCGTGGGTTGCAGGCGCTGGGACAACTTTTGGATTTATCGCAGCTTATGATAAATGAATGATGCAAACTGGGTGTCATATCCATGCCTTTCTCTTTCGCCAACCTACTGCTTTTATTTGCTTATCTATTAGGGATTTGGCCTCAATAGCATACATTTCAATGTATATTTCCATTTTGCATGAACTTTCCTAGCAAAAGGCCACATCTGACTGAACTATATGAAGTATTTCTGCTACTTTTTGCTGTTTGGTATAGCATTTGATTATCTCCCTTGCTGAGGGGATTTTGCCTATACTCTTTGGACTCTTAGTTGTTTCCATTCATATGAAGTTGACTTGGGGTAAAAAGAAATAAAATTATCAGTTAATTGATTCTTGGTAGCTAACTGCTGATTTGTAGTTTGCGGCTTGTTCCTCTTTCTCAAATAGTAACTCAATTTTGTTTTTCTTTTTTACTTTTTTTGTAGGCCTGATACTCTTGATCCAGCATTGCTACGTCCCGGACGTTTGGACCGCAAAGTTGAGTTTGGTCTGCCTGATCTAGAGAGTAGGACCCAGATTTTTAAGATTCATACACGGACAATGAACTGTGAGCGGGATATTCGATTTGAACTTTTGGCACGTCTCTGCCCAAACTCTACTGGTAATCTCTCATATACATTGACTTATTGAAGAATTTAATTTTGAAGACTGATGTTTTCTTTATCAAACCTAGTTCTACAACTTTTAGATTCGGTTTATAACTATCAACATAGATAAATCATAATTAAAATTTAAGGTGTCAAACTTTCTGAGTGTAACTTTACTGTTTCCCCTGTTATTGGGAAAAATAAAACTAACTTGCCCATGTTTTCTGTTGAACATTGCACAAATTGATTCTTTCATCTAATTGTTGTATCGAGTCAAAATGAGAGTAAAGGAATATAGTCCTTTGATAGTCTACATCACGAGTTGCACAAGTTGCTTCAATGTATGAGCTTGTATTTTGTGCAGTATAATAGCAGAGCCACTGTCATTCCGTTGAATCCCAATCCCATTACTTTCTAGTTACATTCGGAATCCAACTTTACTTTTGTTACATTTATCACAGACTTCTTTTATTTCTCATAGATTTTAAAATTGTGAACTCGAACTGTTCAACAGCAGAATCTTGAGCTGTTCTATTCCATTGAATTATTGTGTATGCAACAATGTACCCAGTGTTATCTCACATAATGGGGGTGGCAGGTTGGTGTATGACACCAAAAATATTTTGCATAAATAATGGGGTTGAAAATACCTAATTTTTTGGGAGAATTTAGATTATAGCACCCACGATGTCTGATGCTGTTATGCCACTAGGAATTCTAGGGTGAGTACTTGCACATTGAAATCTTTGTGAGCTTGTTCATCAACCAATTAAAGCCAAAGCTAAGGTAGCATTACCAGGAGGAGAAGTTGGGAGAAGCTGATGTATAATTAAATTTGATGTATTTGAAGGTAAATTTCACGATAAGTTAGCTGCTTTTGCTGAATTTATGGATTTCAATAATACGAGGATTCTGGCTGTGGCTGATGGATGGTCCTATGTAATGAGTATATGGATATTTGTGGAATTTCATAGAGAGTGATGGTTGATATTCTAGAGAAGGTTTGCTTTCACATAAAAGAGAAGTGATAGGTTCACTTGTATGTTTCGCATAAAATATAAAAATATTGTACTGACTAGATGTACGAATATCAGACAGTTAGGGGTACAGTTTTGACTTTTTCACTGATTCCAGGAGCTGACATAAGAAGTGTGTGCACGGAGGCTGGAATGTATGCTATTCGAGCAAGGAGGAAAACTGTTACAGAGAAAGACTTTTTAGATGCTGTCAATAAAGTCATTAAAGGATATCAGAAATTCAGTGCAACACCGAAGTACATGGTCTACAATTGATAGCGTTACTTTCTTTTTGGCATCCTGGAGAAACAATGGAGCATTGGCAGGAACGGACTGACGTTGCTGTTTGATATTTAATTATGCTATTTACTCAGTTTCACCATCCAGTTGTCCATTAGACTTTGTACCTTCTTATTAATCTCTGGTAGCTTCTGTTTGTTGCCAACAAAAACACCAGACTGATTTGTGCTCAGTAATGCATGATGAATTGGTGTTTCTGAGGTAAATCTAAGGAACTGTAATCTCTGATAGCTTCCCTTTCACTTATCTTAATTTTATACCCATGGGGTGTGTGTGTGTTGGATAATGTTTTCTTCTGTCAGTTCTTCAGCTAGTCATAATAGTTATCTTATTAGCAAAGTAGAGCTGTTTTTACCGTACTGGCATTAGGTAATTATGTCTTAATTTGTCTAATACCTTCTGCTCGCGTTCAGAAATTGTGCTAGCAACACTATTTTCACAGGTGTTTCCTCAAGACCCAAGTGCACCTTCTAAAGCGAAAGTTGTCATACACATTCTTCGTTAGAGAATAGCTCGCTCGCTAACAACCTACTTGTTATAACTTGTGCTGTTGCTATGTGCTGAATCAAATTGCCATCCTTTTGCAAATGATAAATTGGTTTTCTACGATGGAGGGCGGGTATTACATGCTTTTAGGCGGGCAAATTTCTAAAGAAGGGGTGCACATGTCATCTTAGGTGAATCTCACATCGAAATGGAAGAAGAAAGTAAAGAACTTTGTAAGGAATGACATAGTACATATGCTTTTGGGGCTCGTTCTGTAAGCTCAAAGCGGACAACACGTGCCATGAGCTTGGGTCGTGATAAATTTGGTGTCAGAGTCAAATCTCCCTTAGTACGATGGTGGAGCAAACTTTTGGTGGGACAAACCTCAATAAGGACGTTGAGTCCGAAGGGTGAATGTGATGCTCATGACGGAGGGCAGTGACGTACGCAAGATTTTTTATAAGCGGTGTCATTATTTCTAGTAAAAGGCCAATAGTCAAAAAATGTTTTATCAAAAAATATTTTTGGAGCCCAAGGAAGTTCAAACCCAAGACATCTAACAACAAACTTGAAGTTATCAACCATTAGATTACTAAGCTTCTTTGTTGCAAGTGGTGTCACTTTTAATGATTTTATCACTAGTATTTCTGTTTTAGTTAATATTTTTATATATATAAATAGTAAAAAAAAATTACGAAGCGGTGTCCCGTGACACCGCTTGAGTCCATATAAATCTGCCCCTGATGGAGGGCAATCTGACGAGGCCGGGTTAAACAGGACTGGCAGGCTTTTAGACTGAAGAATGTGTGCACATGTCACCTTAGGTGACATTTATATCTGCGAACTATCTTTAACTTGGAGCTGCTCTCTCACTTGACCTCGAAGTAAAATTTTACAATCTTTTTTGGTCCGTATTTGAGTGGACAAGTACCTGTGTATCTAGAGGTATGTCACATTGTCCGTGGCTCATCATTGAAGTAGTAAAATTTAGCCTTGCGTGCAACACAGTGATTACCTATATTGTGTTATGCTCAGTTTTGGTTCACTTCCCTAAAAATTTGTAATATACTTTTTTTTATCTAACATGAAATTTTCAGGTTTGTTATTTCTTTCTGAAGAGTGGCACCTTCAACCGTATATTTCAGTTGGCATGGAAAATTTTCAGGTTTCTGAGTTGCACATTTATCTGTCAGATGTCAATGGCTTGGCTAACAATATTGGTGAGCACTTACCAAAGCCGGTATAAAGTCCAATAATGAATGTGTTAATAAAGGTTCTCTCAAAAGTCAAGATAATTTAGGAATGTATTAATTGAAAAAACTGCAACGTGCAAGATCTTGCTGTACTGTTCAGCTTCAGGTAATATCGCATGAACAGCAAAGAATTTAGGGGAAACCATTAGCTGGTCTAGTCAACAGAGTGAGTTATTGTTGCTTGTAACCTCTTGCTCAGGTTTGCTCGTTGCACTAGCCGAACCAATGCTTGAACCACTTCTGACATAGGTGGCCGGAACTCAGGCTCGGGCTGGCACAACATAGACAATTGCTACTGAGATATGACAGCCAATTTAAGGAGCTACATTCTTACAGCCAATTTAAGGAGCTACATTCTTGAAAAATACATGCTATATATAGGGAATTTATCACTTTGACTCACTCTCAACACAAAATACGTATTACCTGGACACAGAGAGCAATAACATCAGCAAACCGTGACAGAGATTTAACAGAATACAGTCCATCAAGCGCTGGATCAATCATCTTTTCCAGGGCATCAATATCATGGAGCTGAGGGGTTGCCCATCTAACTAAGAATTGTTCAGATCTAGGTCTTGAGCTGAGTAGAGAAGAGCAAACATATTATTTTAGGAAAAATCCATCTAAATTCTGTTTTTCTTTGTGTACAACAGAATTTGATTGGAAATCTTAGTTGGTTAAACAACTTTACCTATCAAAAGGTTTTCGTCCAGAAAAAAGTTCCAACATAACCACTCCAAAGCTGTATACATCACTCTTCGTGGTACACTTTCCAGATATAGCAGCCTCAGGTGCGCTATATCCTGACTCTGTATTATGGTTCAATCCCTGTAGGGAAGAAAAAAAGAAAGTCCAAGTCGAAACCATTTAGAAGATACTGATGTGGAGCATTAGGAAATTGTGCACACAATAAAAATCTTGAACCTACTGAATCCATCAAAAAGATCTGCATGAATTATGCATGAGAATATTTTTCAAAAAACCCCCAAAAGAACACTTTCCAGTAAAGCACACAACACAAATGGTTACCTGCTCTACATCAACAATAAGGTTTGCCAATCCACTGTCCGATAGGTGAGGATTGAGATCAGTATCAAGTAAAATATTTTCAGATTTGATATTTTTATGAACTATATGACCTGGGCTATTCTCCCACTGACATAATCACAACCCTTTTCCGAATTATAAAGAACTATGATATGAATGCTATTTTATTTATGGTTCTTACGTTGAGATAATCATTTACGCTATATCTGTTGAAGCTACTAATGCTCTTTTGTTGTTGTTTTTGTTGTTCCTTTCCTTCACTGAGCCGAGGGTCGATTGGAAACAGGGTCTCTGTCCTTTCGGGTAGGGGTAAGGCCTGTCTACATATTATCCTCCCCAGACCCCACTTTGTGGGACTATACTGGGTAGTTGTTATTGTTATTGTTATTATATTTTTATGAACTAAAGATGGCGAACAAACTTCGTGTAGATACCTGCAAAAGATGCTTAAATTAATTAGCTAGTGAAAAAACCCACATAAAGGCTGCGTCAAGCTGCATTAATTTTACGCGATGCCCCATGAAAGTAATTTTGTAGGTTATGAAACTCACTCTAGTGCTCTTGCTGTGCCAAGTGCAATCTTGAGTCTGCTATCCCATGTTAGTCGCGTGCTGTCTTCTTCATCCATCCGATGCAAGAAATCATGCAGTGAACCAGTTCTGTAGAATTCATAAATTAGCAGGTACCGTCCATGTTCTGAACAATAACCAACCAGTTCAGTCACATTTGGATGATGCAGCCGGGACATGTCAGAAACCATATTTAGAAAATCATCAGGATTCCGGGCTCAGTTGAATTAAGTTTCTTGGCAGTCAGAACCTACAGCATTTCAAATAATGTTAGGAACTTAAAAGATTTGGATCACTAATATGAGCATAGGGAATGGTAGCTGCAATTAGAACTAGTTATTAAAACAAACAGAGTTTCAAAACATGAAGCTTTTTCTTGAAATATTTCTCTATCACCTTAACCCAACTTGCTTGAAGTTACAATCGCATCTCTTATAGATTTCGTCATGCAGAAACCAAATTCATATGAGTGAATTTCTTTTTCCTTTTATAAATACTTTCAAGAAAGAGATCTTACTTCGCTATTATCAAAGTGAGCCCGATATACACTCCCAATGGATCCCTCACCCATGAGGTTTTTAACACTGAAGCCATCAGTAGCCATCTGTATGTCTGCAAATGAATATTGCACAACTTTCATTTGAGCTGTATGAGTTTTATTCTGAGGAACAATGGGTTTTGCTGAAATAGTATCTCCATCAAAGGATTTATGATGATTGATTGGTGGAGGTCTTAGAGTCGCCCAGGTGGGAGTTTCAACAGCTTTCATGCTTGTTGTGGAGGAATTTTGGCTAAGTGTCATCTCTGCAGTGAAGAATAGGTGATGAGTACAAAATCTAGGTTCAAATGCTAACACAAAACCGAAACCAATATAAGTAAAAGGGCAAATGCAACCTGGAACTCTGATCACATGAATTTAAAGAAATTGAGATAAGGCCTAAGAAGTATGAAGCACCATGTTACAAATAAAGTTCCATAAGGATAAGAGAATTGATCATTCCCTTTTCTGGAACTTGCATCCTGAGTTATGAGTGCTCTTACAAGGCAATTACATTTGGTAAGCAACCCCCACTTCCAACCGAGGGGTTGTGAGTTCGAATCACTCCAAGAGCAAGGTGGGAAGTTCTTGGAGGGAAGGATGCCGGGGGTCTATTTGGAAACAGCCTCTCTACCCCAGGGTAGGGGTAAGGTCTGCGTACATACTGCCCTCCCCAGACCCCACTAAGTGAGATTATACTGAGTTGTTGTTGTTGTTGTTGTTGTTGTTGTTGTTGTTGTTGTTGTTTTGTGATTATAAGGGCGCTGATTTTCTAACTCGCCAAAACAAAATTTATCTTATTCTACTGATGTACTTCAATAGATTTTGCTCTATGTTGAAATTAACTAACATGGACAGGAAGGATCCTATCCATCATAAGAGAGCATAAAATTGAGCTTTTTCTTTCTAATGTTAAGCTTCAAAAGCACCAGCTAACTCAGAACCTGCTTTATTAAATCTGCCGAATTTCGAACATTAATTCTTTACTGCTTTGAGTTTGAAACCTGTCCCTCTTGAAGATATGATACTTTTTAGTCCATCAAGTTGTTATTTATGATGGTAAAGCTTGTTCCTTCTTAGTTATTTCTCCTATGTATGAGTGAAAATCCCTTGCGATGCTATGTTAATAGTTTATTAACCAATTAAATCCTACAATAAAGCATAACTTTTAATGCCCTATTTCACAAAACCACTTAGATTGTGGACTAGATATTACTCTCAATGAACAAAAACAAAAGAAAACAGCAATCTCAAAATTTTAGACCTTGTCCTTCCAGTGAATCAAGGGAGAATGGCTGAACGTCAAGTTTTTCTATGTCTGTAGGTGACTTTCTATGTCTGTTCTTGATAATAAAGAAAACTGCAACTGCCCGACCGCTGAAACTGATATGACTATACCTGCAACGCCTCCTCTTCCTATACCAGATTTCTCATTTCTATAACTGCTACCTCCACCACTGGAAGGCTGCCATTGCCTCCGGATTTATGATTTTGAGTACTTGACCTGTTCGCAGGGGTTGTGCCAGGTGGAGGCGGAGGTGCTGGCCCTGAGCTTCCTATGTTACTGTTAGATCTTCTACAATCGAATCACAAGTCCCGAATTGAATATAAAGTTATTATCAATGATGAACAATAATTTACAAAGTACTGAAACACTCACTGCAATATCCCTTTTAACTTCTCAGGTATTGCGCCAGTAAACTGATTGTTTCCAAGATTCCTAAAGCATAAAGGAATCAACATGACAAACAATAAATTATTGAAAGCCTGGAAATGAGACATTTGACATCAGGGATAACATTTACACACACAAAGATGTGCGTTATAACTCACAGATTGTCAAGAGGAAGATTGGCGAGGACATCAATATTTCCTGAAAACTGATTCGTCTGCAGGTAGCTGCACAACACAATACTAGAACTTCAGTATTTGAAGGACAGTACTCAACCGATACAGTACAATAGTGAATCAGAAGATACTGGTCTTACATTTTCTTCATACTAGTCAGTGACCGGAAGCTTTGAGGAAGTTTACCGGTCATTGAATTGAAAGAGATATCCCTGAAGCATAAATGTAAACAACCAAAAGTAAGAAACAATGGACAAAGTATAAATGTAATCAACCAAGAAAAACAAAAGATACATGTCAAAGACCAATTTATGGTGATGATACTTTGAGGACCTAAATTTTCTGTACATCAGGTCAAGGATCAATACCATTCTCATCATTGATATGGCGACATACAACTAAAGGCATCTTTGGACTTTTTACACTTGGTGGCTACAGTTCGCGTAACAGGGTAATTTCAATGTATAAAAGAAAGGAAGAAATGAAGAGAAGGCCTTACAATGTGTTGAGAGAAGAAAGTGATCCAAACATGTCATTCAGTTCTCCTCGAATTTGATTATGACTGACATTTCTAACACCAGACACAACAATTGGAGAGAAAATTAGAACAATGAGCCTAACGTTACCTATATAGATGAATTTAATTTAAAATTTTCACTTACAAGTACTGAAGGGAAGTCATCTGTGAAATCGAATAAGGTAAGCCACCACCACCAGTAAAACCATTACCGGCAAGGTTACTGCATTACGAGGCAACTGGTCAGAATGATGTATGTAAAGTAAATTCAAAAAAAAAGAAGAACTAGAGACAGAAAATTAAATTCCATAGAAAAACAGTCTCTGCACATTAGGAGGAAGCTGATAAGGTATCTGGTTTCCCAGATTATTGTTGCTTATGTCACAGCAAATTAAGGTACCCAAAATATTACAATTTCTAGGACTTAAACACAAATCAAAGAAGGAATTAAGGATATAATTGAAAGGCATTAATCTTACAAATTGGCACACAGATGTAAGACTAGTTAATTGGTATCCCATTGATCCAGAGAGCCCTAGACCGGATATCTGTCTGAACTATGAAAACTAAACATCAATATTAATTGCCAAATCAATAAACGCGCATATTGAAACTGAAGAGAGATTAATGTTACATTTCAGTAACTCTATTGCCGGAACAAGTAATGCCTTTCCAGGACTCTCCACAAGGATCACTGCTGTCAGATGAGTTCCAATTTGTAAGCTGCGCCGGTGAATTTAGGGAGCTATACATTACTCTCAGGGCTGAAGCTGAAAATCAAGGTTTGTTTCATTTAGATATATAAATAGACACGCACAGAGACTAAAACAGGCCCCAAAAAAGAAGCTAATTAATACTAGTATATGTATATACAGATTAAGAACAACTGGAAATAAAGGAGAAACTAAGTTTGTAAATAGACCAAATGTTGTACCCTTGACCAGCATTCTACAAAGTGACAAGTAATTTTATCAAGCCATTCTGTGAACTCTTTCGACATTTAAGTGAAAATTAACTATGCAACAACAACAACCCAGTAAAATCTTATAAGTGCAATCTAAGGAGAATAGTATGTATATAAACCTTATCCCTACCCGATGGGGCAGAGAGATATTAAACAAAATATTAAAAAGAAGAGGCGTTGCAGTACAATAGCTAGCACTTCCTCTATATTCTATTTGACGCGGGGCTATGATCAAAGAAATTTTCGTGTTAACCAATTTACTTTCCTTTTTATTCTGTTAAGAAAATGACACTTTTCTTTAGTAGAAATAATTTAACTTTAAATTTTTTATGAGATGATTTATAGCTACATGAGCAAATACTGTTCCACATCTGTTCATAAGTTGAGTGACAACGGAATTCTTTCTTAGTTTACACCAAAAAAGAAATATACTGCCCTAATCAATCAGTCCCGTGATTATATCCATTCAGTAATTTATTCATTTTGAACAGGCGAAGCCAGATTTAAAGCTGACCGTCAGATGGATCTGTGTCGGCATTGGCGAAGCTGTGACTATTTACGAAGAGAAGGGCCACCACCGCTATTTGGATCACCACCAATCTCATCCTGTCTCCCCCTTCTCCTCCCCATCACCACAACACGAAACCCAAGTTCTAGCTCAGGAACCCAATTATCTTTTTGTTGTAAAAAGGGAGAATTACATAGAGTGATCCTCTTGATAATAGCTAGGAGAATGAAAGAATTATAAACAAGAAAGAAAAAGAATCATATATGGAGAGAAGGAATTAAACAAACAAAAGCAGTATCGTGTGGGAGGAAAAGGGGCCATCCCAAAGGAAAAGTATATTATTCTGCATGTTTGTATATTGAATATCAATATGCAGGTAGAGATATATATTCTATTGTCAGTAAAACTGACTGTAGATTTACATTAATGCCGGAAAAGGAAAGAATTCCAACGTTATGAAACTGGAAATATAATGAAAGCAAATTGAAATATAGGTTAATGTTGATAAAGTTGCATGCACGATTGCATGGTAAAGTTGGTTAGGGTTTTTTTCTTTTGGGGGGGGGGGGGGGGGGGATGTTTGCAAAAAAAGGAAAAAAGAAAATGTGAGGGAAGGAGCAAGTTACGGGTACTGGGTTGCCCCAAAAAATAGAGTTCGGGTTATTTAACCAGATTGATTGGTATTTAAATTTTGTGAACATACCAATCAGTATTGAATCATTGTTAGTGGTGGATGCATATAGAGAGTTGTGGGTGCTTAAGCACTTATTAACTTTGACCATATTAATAAATTTTTATAGGCAATAATATAAATATTTGGATAATTATTGAGTGAGCACCTACAAGTAAATTCATTTTTCTTCTTCTTTTGAAGTTTTTATCACCGAACACCATAACTTTAAAATCCTGAATCCGCCACTGATCATTATCAAGTACCGAGTATTGATAGATCTTCAGAAGAAAGACCATATAGTGGTGAAAAACAGGGGAAGAAGGCCTAAAGATCAATATTTACAATGATGTTATTTATTAGGTAACTATATTAGAGGTAAATCTCTTGACGATAGACATTAGCTGGTGTTCTCGTATGT
Organism: Nicotiana benthamiana; assembly: GCA_034376525.1. NCBI lineage: Eukaryota > Viridiplantae > Streptophyta > Magnoliopsida > Solanales > Solanaceae > Nicotiana > Nicotiana benthamiana. The sequence continues at coordinate 78,075,425 of CM067331.1, forward strand.
GATATTAATGTCCGCGTCCGAATTTATGTATTGTTAGAGTTACTTGATTTGTGTTTTGTTCATAATACCTGTTGGCTTAGTTTATAATGCCGTCCGCCAAAATTTTATTATCGTGTTTCTTAGCAAACCGCCGTAATTACATGTGAAAATCGCCGTATTTTAATAGTTTTAATGTGACTTTTATTTTTGCATATTAAGGCGGTTTTAAACCGCCATAATGTATTTTTTTTTCTACTTCAGCCTTTTCACAATCTTATTTTTTCCATTTAGAGTCCTATTTATTGAATGCTATGCTTTGAAACTTCTGTAGCACTTCATAATCAATTAAACCCAATATAGAAGATTAAAAAAGAAAAATATTCATTATATAACACAAGTATACCAAAATTACATCACAAGTATCCAAAATTACATCAAAATAATCACAAATTCCAAAAGATCCATAGTTGATCCAACAAAATAATCATAAATTCACACTAACACAAGTATACCAAAATTACATCATCCAAATATTAATGCTTCAAATTGTATTTCCACAGTAATATCCAAAAGATCCATAGTTGATTCTATAAAATAATCACTAATTCTTATTTGGACGATCATCATTGTTATTTTCATTTAAAGATCTTCTTGGTTCAACCGTTGATGATGCATCACTTCCTAAATCTGGTGCCTGAAAAACAAAAAAGATAAGCAAATAACTAAAATTTTAACATGTAAGCTGAAGTAGTAGGACTGGATTTCCTGAGAAAAGAATGCAACACATTTCCTTGAGCCTCTGGAGGTATACATCAAAGTAAGCCAAACGGAAATGACCTAAAACACCAGTGATGAATTCCGATATCCTCATCACAGACAACTTTCTAAAAGGATGCAAGAGTGAAGTACCAAGATAAAACATGATCTTCACAATTCTATAAATTTTTGTTAAGCGACAATCGAGGTGCTAGGTCATGGGAGTGACAAGGTCTCCATTAACAGTCACTAGCTGCATGATACATAGGCCACCATCACATGCAAAAGTCTTAATAAAGTTTATCTGTAGTCCAATCGCAGACAAGAGGGGTTGCTCGGTAAGCAACCCCCACTTCCAACCGAGATGTTGTGAGTTCGAGTCTCCCCAAGAGCAAGGTGGGAAATTCTTGGAGGGAAGGATGTCGGGGGTCTATTTGGAAACAGCCTCTCTACCCAAGGGTAGGGGTAAGTTCTGCATACATACTACCCTCCCCAGACCCCACTAAATGAGATTATACTGGGTTGTTGTTGTTGTAGTCCAATCGCGAAAAATGAGAAGCTGGACCAAATATCTCTAGTTAAAAGATGCTAAAGATCTTCCAAAGGTGACAAAGAAGATTCCTCGTTGGCTATTTTCATGATACCTACTCTGACTCACATGTATGAGAAGTTTAAATCAGGGGAACACATTGGTTGGCTATTCGGCATTCGCTATCAGGAAGAGCGCATTACTGTCGATTTGATTGTGACTTTGACATTCTCATAGGCATCTCAGACTGCAGGGATACACATATTATTCTTTCAGCAAACACAAGCAGGTTATAACTAAGCAGTCACAAAATGTGGTTTAGCTTAGTTGAACATCCTGATATATTTTTCTGCATATGGAAAACCTTGTGTCAGACAACAAAAATTGTTAGGATTATGATTCCTACTAAAGACAACAACCTTCATTTGAATAATCGGATTTACAACTACATGAGCGGAAGCTAACCTGAATCCATATGTGGAAAAGTTGAGCCTCCTTCTTGATGATTGTCCTTGAGCTTTTGAACCTCTTGATTATTTCTTCAAGAATGACTTGTGGTTTGTATGTTACCACAAGAATGAATCCTCAACAATAACAATATATGAAAGGTTTACAAAATAGTATTATGACAATGATCAAGGTTTTGGCTTATGGTTTTCCACTCTATTTGCAAGACAATGGACAAATGGTTCTTACTTCAATGGGTAGAGAAAGAACTTGTCTTGTTAAAGAATGGGAACCATAACCCCACTTTATAACTCTAGGAGTTACATAACCCAAGAGACAAGAGTTACAAGACAAAAGTTATGTCTTGAGTTATGTCTTGCAAGAGTTACAAACCCAAGAGTCACAAGCATTCATGTAACCATAGTTACATATGTAACCTTAGTTAGCCCATCATAAACTAAGGTTACACTTTTGGGTATCTACACATTAGTCCTACACTTTAGTATGACAATACATTGGCCCCCTTAACATAATGTCCATAAGACCACATAATTAGGCCAAACCTTAAGATAGCACATAACATATAATTATTCATGTATTGTTCATATGTGTATAGATATAAGTCCATATATCTAGATATAAATCCATATATCTTACAATCTCCCACTTGGACGAGATATACAAACATATGTACAATCCTTGATATTATAAGTTACAAACCTTAGTTGCGCAAAATTGCTATCACAATAAAATTGTCATGAACAATCCGGTCCATCAATCATACCAACATAGGACCTAAGGGCTCGTCGTTACTCATTCGTAACTAGAACCAATCATAGATCACGTATATCAATATAACCAACGACATGGATCAAGTGTGGGTATGTAGCATGGAAATAACATAAAGTGTGGTCAATAGTATGTCTATTTACCAACTGGTTCACTTAATTGAGATCAAACAGAAACTGTAAGAGTACAATAAACTTTAAAACTGAATATCTGCAGATATAACTGAATTACTGAATTTCTGAATATAATGAACAATTACAAAAATGTGCAATACAAAACTCCCACTAAAATACATAATCCTTATCTGATTTGACACCCATACAAGCAACATGCTCATGAAAAACTTTTGGTGTCAATCCCTTAGTTAGCGGATCCGCAAGCATGGAGTTTGTACTTATGTACTTAATGCACAATTGTCCATTTTGTACTCTTTCTTTAACAACCCGAAATTTGACGTCCTTATGTTTTGCTTTCGTCAAATTACTGTTGTTATTAACATATGCAACTATGGTTACATATGTTATTAGCATAAATGGCAAAATTGGAGTCGGTATACCTGATGATCTCAAACTGGTCCGAACTCCGATATGTAAGCATGTAATCCTTTGTTCTATGTATGTACCTCATGACCCTTTTGGCTGCCTACCAATGGTCCATACCCGGATTGCTTAGATATCTGCCTAACATCCCAACAATGTATGCTATATCAGGTCTTGTACACACCTGAGCATACATCAGACTACCTACCGCCGAAGCATAAGGTGTCTTCTCCATTTCCGAAATTTCATAAGTACTGTCTGGGCACTGTTTGAGACTAAATTTGTCTCCCTTAGCAACAAGGGTGTTGAATGGTTTACAATCCTGCATGCCAAATCTTTTCAGAACTTTATCGATATAGCCCTTTTGTGACAGACCGAGAACGCCTTTTGAGCGATCTCTCAGAATCTGAATTCCTAATACAAAAGAAGCATCACCAAGATCTTTCATTTCGAATTTCTTTGAAAGAAATTTCTTAGTTTCAAGCAATAATGCTATATCGTTACAGGCAAGCAGTATGTCATCGACATATAAAACCAGAAAAATATACTTCCTCCCACTGAACTCATGGTATATACAGTCATCAGCAATATTCGATTCAAAACCAAAAGATGTAACGACTGCATGAAACTTAAAATACCATTGACGAGAAGCTTGCTTGAGCCCATAGATGGATTTCTTTAATTTGCAAACCTTTTTCTTTGATTCATCCGAAACAAAGTTTTCAGGTTGCACCATATAAATTGTTTCCTCAATGTCACCATTGAGAAAAGCAGTCTTAACATCCATTTGATGAAGCTCAAGATCAAAATGTGCTACTAATGCCATTATAGTCCGGAAAGAGTCTTTCGATGAAACTGGAGAGAAAGTCTCTTTATAATCAATGCCTTCTTTCTGAGTGTAGCCTTTTGCGACAAGACGAGCTTTGTACTTAATAACATTGCCCCCTGAATCCCTTTTGGTTTTAAAAATCCATTTACAACCAATAGGTTTCGTACCTTCGGGCAATGTAACAAGCTCCCAAACGTCATTATCGCTCATAGACTTCATCTCATCATTCATGGCATCAATCCACTTTTGAGAGTTAGAACACTTAATGACTTGACTGAAGTTGATTGGATCATCTTCCTCAAGTCCAACATCATTTTCTTGTTCTTGGAGAAATACATAATAATCATCCGAAATTGCATTTCTCCTCTCTCTAGTGGATCTCCTTAATGGCATTTCAGTTTCTTGAGGTTGTTGAGTTTGATTTACATTAGTTATATCAGGTTCCTGATTTCCTGATGAGGGAGATTTTCGAGATTGTCTTGAACCGGAGTTGTATGATCCGAGTCAGTAAGACCAAGATCAACAATTTGAGGTAAAGACACATGTTCTTCCTCAAAGACAAAATCTTTAGCAACTTTATCTCCCCACCCCCCAAACTCAATATCCTCAAAGAACCTAGCATTTCCCGTTTCAAAAATAGTTCGTGATGTGGGATCAAAAAACTTAAAACCCCTGGATTTTTCAGAATATCCAACAAAATAGCTACTAACTGTCTTAGCGTCCAGTTTCTTTTCAGTTGGCCTATAAGGCCTTGCCTCAGCTGGACAACCCCAAATGTGAAAATGCCGAATACTGGGTTTATGCCCAGTCCAAAGTTCATATGGAGTTTTGATTGTAGCTTTAGTTGGAACTCTATTAAGAATATAAGCTGCGATTTTTAATATGGATTGGGACTTTTCATGAATAAGATATAGGTACCCATAACGAGAGTAATCGTCTATGAATGTGATAAAGTATTGTTGACCATTCCGACAAGGAGTAGGAAATGGCCCGCAAATATCCGTATGTATCAATTCTAAGACGTCCGAAGCTCTCGTAGCACCTAATCTAGTCTTGTTTGTTTGTTTTCCTTTGATACATTCAATACATATATCCGAATTTGAGGCATCAAGAGGATCAAGAATTCCATCTGACACGAGTTTCTGAATTCTTTGAATGGATATGAGACCCAAACGTTTATGCCAGAGTGAAATAGAATTCTCATTAGTTAACTTTTGGTACCATTTAACTTGTATGCAAAGTTTCTTTATTTGAAGTTATTGTATCAACCAAATATAAGCTATCAAACGTTGATAAAACACCAGTACCAATAAGATTTGAACACTGAAAGAGACAAACTTTATTATCCCCAAATGTACATTTATAACCAGACATGTCCAATTGGGGAACTGAAATTAAGTTCCGTCTAAAAGACGGTACAATGAAAGTCTCATTCAAATCTACATGAAAACCAGTATTAAATAACAGCCTAAATTTGCCAACAGCTTCAACTGGCACCTTCTTGCCATCACCCACATAGATGTATCTTTCACCATCATTTGGTTTTTGGCAGTTCAGGCAACCCTGCATAGATATACTTATGTGAGTAGTAGCAGCAGAATCTACCCACCAAGTATCCTTAGGTACTGAAATTAAATTAACTTCAGAACAAACAAGAGACAGAAATGTACCTTTTTTCCCACGCCAGGCATGGTACTTGGTACAATCTCTCTTCACATGATCAGTCCCATTACAGAGAAAGCAACCTAATCCAGTAATTTCAACCTTAGGTTCCTTATGTTGCTTAATCTTGGGCCTTACAACCGCAACTTCCTTATTTTTCCTCTTCTTAGAATCCCTTGAAGAGGATGCCTTAGAAGAAGATGCCAAATGAGCACTTTCTGCCTTATCTTGCTTAATCCTTTCCTCTTCTTGCACACAATGTGAAATGAGCTCATTAAGAGTCCATTTCTCCTTCAGGCAGTTACAACTGACCTTAAACTGATTAAAGTGTGCCGGAAGAGATATCAAAACAAAGTACACAAGCAGTTCCTCAGGTAAATCCAGCTTGAGTGACTTTAGTTTCGAAGCAAGATGAGACATTTCCATAATGTACTCCCTAATGTTTCCCTTGCCCTTATACCTCATGGAAACAAGTTTACTCAATAGTGTACTTGTTTCCGCCTTTTCGTTTTGAATAAAACGCTGTTCGAGGTTTTCAAGGAAAACTTTGGCATTGGGTTCATCATTCATAGTGCCCCTGAATGATTCTGGGATTGCACGCTTCATGATCATGAGACTCATGCGATTCGAGCGTTCCCACTTCTCCATCACCCTCCTGTCATCAGGAGAGGATGTATCCTCAAGAGGAGTAGGTTGCTCGGTCCGAAGTGCTAAGTCAAGATCCATGCAACCGAGAACGATCATGACGTTCTCTTTCCATTCCTTAAAATTAGTGCCGTTAAGCACAGGGATGCTATTGATGTTGGCAGAGATCGTAGAAGCAGAAGAGTTTACTGAAAATAGAACAAAAGGATTACTAAATACATGCTTACATAAACTTGAACTTTAACTTTATAGATTCTAAATTAGGCAATTCCCATTACAAGATACCTAGCACAACATTGCTTTTAGTCTTTGGACAGAAAAACAAATTGCAAGTGGTACTCTTGGTGTAGTGATCAAACATAGACAATAAACTCCTGTCAAACATTAAACCTTCCTTTGGGCCGATTTAATATTCACATGGAAAACCAAATAATCATCTCATATTTACCACCATAAGAATGTTCGAATTCCTGCCAAATAACACCTTCCTTTGGGCCGATGTTAAACGCATGGAAGACTAACATCCACAGTCATCTCATATTTTAAAATTAATCAATCTACACAATAGAGGTTACTTTGGCAACTTAATGCTTCAATTGAAAAACTAAAATATAAGATGCTATAAATTTTAGTTCCTTAAGCCATTTTATGAATCTCAACTTAATGTGTTACAAGTTTGGATGTGTAACACTTGAATATTAATCGTTGATTGCTTGATAGGACAATTCTAGATATATAAGAATTGATGGACTATTAAACAATTAACATTCACTGAAACTTAAGAGAGTTGAAACATTTTTCTTAAACATTACTGGACCAGACAATCGATTGTCAAAACAGACAATCGATTGTCTGACATTTTCTGAAATTTTTAAGTCACTGGAAGTCACGAGGAAAAATTTTTCTAAGTCATTTGGGCCAGACAATCGATTGTCAAAACAGACAATCGATTGTTTGACGTTTTCTGAAAAATACTGTCTTTAGACCAGACAATCGATTGTCAAACCAGACAATCGATTGTTTGGTTTTTTCTGAAAAACTTTTAAGTCTCTGTAATTGACAAGGAAAAATTTTTCTAAGTGTGGATCATCCAACAATCGATTGTCAGGCTAGACAATCGATTGTTTGAATTTTTTCTGGAAAAATTTTTCAGTCTGGAAACGTTTCAACTCACAAAAGTTAACTGCCAGAATTTTAAACGATTCAGACAATCGATTGTCTAGCCTGACAATCGATTGTCTGACTAGTTGTGACAAAAAAAAAATTTCTGAATAACACATGATTTTCAACATGGATCTTAAAAATAATAAACATGTTGTCAACCTACTAAAATCATGCTGAATCAATGATATAATAAACAAATACATCATCATCATAACAATCATAAGATCATGCTATTTCATGGTAGAATTTCTTGAACAAAGTTCTAAGTAAACTTAAACATGATTTCTTAAATAACATAAACCTTATGATCATCCAAATTATCCAAAATGAAGGGCGGCTCTGATACCAATTGTTAGGATTATGATTCCTACTAAAGACAACAACCTTCATTTGAATAATCGGATTTACAACTACATGAGCGGAAGCTAACCTGAATCCATATGTGGAAAAGTTGAGCCTCCTTCTTGATGATTGTCCTTGAGCTTTTGAACCTCTTGATTATTTCTTCAAGAATGACTTGTGGTTTGTATGTTACCACAAGAATGAATCCTCAACAATAACAATATATGAAAGGTTTACAAAATAGTATTATGACAATGATCAAGGTTTTGGCTTATGGTTTTCCACTCTATTTGCAAGACAATGGACAAATGGTTCTTACTTCAATGGGTAGAGAAAGAACTTGTCTTGTTAAAGAATGGGAACCATAACCCCACTTTATAACTCTAGGAGTTACATAACCCAAGAGACAAGAGTTACAAGACAAAAGTTATGTCTTGAGTTATGTCTTGCAAGAGTTACAAACCCAAGAGTCACAAGCATTCATGTAACCATAGTTACATATGTAACCTCAGTTAGCCCATCATAAACTAAGGTTACACTTTTGGGTATCTACACATTAGTCCTACACTTTAGTATGACAATACATTGGCCCCCTTAACATAATGTCCATAAGACCACATAATTAGGCCAAACCTTAAGATAGCACATAACATATAATTATTCATGTATTGTTCATATGTGTATAGATATAAGTCCATATATCTAGATATAAATCCATATATCTTACAAAAATATGAAAGACAATCTCACTAACTTTCAAATCTTGACATCCTGTATCAACCATACAAAAACAAGCAGGCAGCTTTAAAGATACCAGAAAGGTCAGTCTAAGGTTCGAAAGTTTTTCTATTGCTACTCATATGAAAACTACTGAACTTTTAAATATCCATAACCACATTGAGTTCGTTACTTTTTTTTTTCTCCTGACCGAGAAATCCATGAGGGCTGATGGCACAAGGTTCGAAACTTGGTGGATAACAAGAGCTCTCTCTACCCTTATGCACTTAAAATACTAGGCTTTTGTCTTGCAGCAGGATTCAAACCTGTGACATGCGCCTAACGCACACATCATACATTGCGTTCTTACCACTAGACCAAAGCCTTGCAGGCCAGTGAGCTCTTACCACTGAGTTCGTTATTACTAGTCCAATTTTAAAGAAACAATAGCCTCACAAACTTGACTGACCAAGCATTCAGAATATCCATTTCCACGGATCAAACTCTACAAATTTAGACTGACTAGGAAGGGATAATGTGCAGCTCTTAGGTAACAACTATTTTAGGTTGAGGGATCTATGACCATTCCTTGCCTTAAGCAATGTATTGACTATAATATTTAGGTTTCGAGACTCTATAAGCAGATGAAATTTTTTAGTCATTTCTGTCTGTCTATTCTTGGATCTTTACATCACATTCACAGAAATATATTAGCAACTTAAAATGGTTCCCTACATGTTGTCCCTTCGGGGCATATAACCATAAGAAAAGCAAGTAACTAAAATTTCCCTATGTAGCAAGAGAACTTATACCCGTGGAGGAGTGAAAAATAAGTGAGCAAACTTTTCAGGGATATTCCCTATGTTCCTTTCATATAAGCTAATTAGTACATTTAATTTTAATTTCACATCTGGCATCTCTTGCTGCCACGTCGGAGTTGGAGCGGTAGTGCTAGGTGAACCCACATAACCACAACGGTATCTCGCAGATATCTGTTTGAATGCTATAGTTGGAACTACACCCAAGCCTAAACCTCGAACACGACCAGGGTGCTCGGGACCGAATACTATGCCAAGTGCATCATTTGGTGAAGGTTCATCAAGACTTTCTGCTCTTTCAGTTCGAATTTCTTCAAATCTTTCCTACAAAAATTGAAGAAGCATAAACTAAGCAATATGAAGGTGCTTGGAACTTGGAAATGACAAGAATTGTACATTAAACTGCTAGCTAAAACATCTATCGACACTGTTGTGATCCCCCAAGTTTTGCTTCTCCAGCTAGATGACAAGTTAAATGAACCATGATGGTAAAGAATGCTGGAGGGAATAACATTTCCAAGTGATTCATAGTGAGAAAATGTCGAGATTGAAGCCTATCAAGGTCTATTGGACTTAAGCTTTTGGCACAGAGCTGTCGGAAGAATGAACTCAACTCTATTAGCAATACAGTCACTTTGTGAGGCAAAATATTTTGTATGGCTATTGGTAACAAGTGCTGCATGAGAATGTGAAAATCATGACTCTTCATATTAAAGAGCTTCTGTTGTTTTAAGTTGATACATCTCGAAATGTTGCTCGTATATCCATTAGACATTTTTACATTCTTTAAGGTCCGCGAAAATATATCTTTCTTGAATCCACCTTTATTTGTATTTAAAATAGTAAAAAAGATGGACGATAGCGTCCGTCCTCATCTGCCCAAAGTTCCTTCCTTATACCCATTTCTCTACAATCCTTCCTTGCTTTAATATTGTCTTATGATTTTTCAGACTCATTGAGTAAAGTGTATATCATATTCTCACACACATTCTTTTCAATGTGCAAAAGGTCTAGATTATGGCGTAACAAGTTCGTTTTCCAGTAAGAAAGATAAAAAAACATGCTCCTATTTCTCCACTGTCTTGATCTATCTTTATTAACGGTTTTTCTTCGAGCTCTTTTACCTTTATCGTTCAAAACAGGTGTTTTTCCCAAAATTGACATTAATGCCCTCCACTTGCTTCAAGATGTCTGACCCTGATAATGCAATTGATGCTCCCGTTGCTCGATTTTCCTGTTAAAACGAACACGTTGCAATCTAAACTGATGACCTCTTTCAAGAAAGCGACGAAGACCCATTTAACACCACTTTCTACTATGCTTCAATCTGCAAGAGTCTGTATCAAAGTTACACGTGGGGCAAGCAAATCCAGTGTATTCCATCCAGATAATGTACCAAGCCCAGGAAAATCACTATTGTCCACATCAATGCTCATCGCATTTTAAATATTTCATTCATTGAAGAATCTAATGTTTGCACTCTATCATACCACAATTCCCTCAAATCTTAGATTAGAGGTTGTAAATACACATCTATGTCATTGCCCGACATTTGTTTCCCTGGAATGATCATCGAAAGTATGAATGAAGTTTGTCTCATGCACTTCCAAGGAGGACGGTTGTATGGAATAAGTACCACTGGCCAGATATTATAGTTAGTTGTCATTGCTCCAAAAGTATTGAAACTGTCACTAGCTAGGCCTAGCCGTACATTTCGAGGATCTGCAACAAATTCAGGATGAAGCAAGTCAAAAGTTTTCCAAGCCCGAGAATCCCTGGGATGCCTCATTAATCCATCTTAGCTACCCTCTAAAGAATACCATCTAAAGAATGCCATCTAAAGAATTCCATCTTATAGACTCGGTAGTTTTAGAGCACATGAACAATCTTTGCAACCTTGGCTTTAGTGGAAAGTAGCAATATCTTTCCAGGATGCTTCTTTTTACTATCCTTCCACCTAGATGACTTGCATATTTTGCATTCTTGCAAGCCTTCATCTTGGCCAAAATATAATATACAATCATTTGGGCAGACATGTATCTTGGTATAGTTAAGACCAAGTTTGTTGATGGTTTTCTTGGCCTCATAAAAAGAACCAAGAATCTTGTCATCAAAGGCATCTTTTAACAATTCTAATATCATACTCATCGCCTTGTCAATCATTTGACAAAGACACTTTATATGATATATTGATTAGAAAGGACAATTTGGAATACTTTGTACACCCTTCGTATAATGGTGGATTGCCATCTTCGACCGATTCATAAAACTTTGTATAATCTTTATTATGCCCCTCAACGTGCCCTTCATCAATTATTTCTTCTCTATTTATATGATTAGAAAACACACCGGGCTCGTTGACATTGTTCATGGTGAATCCAAACACATTATTAATCATAATTTTTATTGGATCTTGGGCTATAAATTATCTTCTATGATATAGATGCTCTGAGAAGTCTGATGCACGGTTGCATTTGATTCTTCATCATGCCAATACCAAAATGTATAGTTTTTGGGAAATGTTGAATTAGGTGCTCTTCAACTACATCTCTTCTTTGCCACTTGTTAAAACCATATTTTAGGCACGGACACTTAATTACACGCCCATCAACTGACCTGCGCTCAAAAGCAAAATCCAAAAATTATCTTAGACCATCTGCATATTCAAGGTGTGTTTTGTGGTTTGCTAATCCAAGATTTATCAATTGGCATGGCTAGAAATGAAGACATAAGATAACATCACAATATTAAAACTGAAAAAATAGTTCAAAAGCTTATATGTAAAAAACATAACCTCTGAATATATCCACTTAATTTTAAAATCCATTGCCAACTTTATTAACATTAAAGTCACATAACTTCTACATTAATTAATTTTGAACGCAAACTCATATTGTAATCTCTTCAAATGCAGAATTATTAAATGTCAAATACAACTCTTTAAATAGTAAATAAATTAAGAAATGGTCTTTTAGTACTTGAAACGAAAGTACTATTTAGGTTTCTTGTACAGTTAAAGTTTAACTTCAGATTATTCTTGCATTTTTGCTTTTAGTTTCAAAATCCATAAAGCATAAAGAAAAACATAACCTGCAATAATTAGTGAATCTATTCACTTAATCTAAACTAAGTTTTTCTCTAAAAAAATTTTCTCATACACAGGGTCAAACTGTTAACTTAACTTCAGATTCTTACAGTTGGATGGCATATATTTCTACCTATACAATTGGTAATCGTTTAATAGATAAGTTGAACCTATTATAGCAGGAAGCTCTGCTAATTGGCTACCAGATGCAACATGATGTAAAGAGATGAGTCCATCCTGAAGCTTGGTACGAATGAAATGGCAATCAATTTCAATATGTTTAGTCCGCTCGTGAAACACTGGATTTTTGGCTATGTGTATGGCAGCTTGGTTATCACAAAATACAGGCACAGCAGAAGCAACATGTATACCAAAATCATAGAATAACCTGACCAGCCAAGTTAGTTCAGCAACTGTTTTGCTAATGGCCCTATACTCAGCTTCAGCTGAGGACAAGGAAACCACAGGTTGTTTCTTTGTTTTCCAACCAATTAAAGAACCCCCCAAAAATATGCTGAAACCAGAAACAGACCTCCTAGTGTCAGGGCAAGAGGCCCAGTCACTATCACAATATGCAGACAAAGACAAATCAGGATTGTTATTGAGAAAAACACCAAGATCAGATGTACCTTTGAGGTATCTAAGAGTATGTAAAGCAGCATCCATGTGGACTGAGGTAGGTTTTTGAAGAAATTGGCTAAGATGTTGCACAGCAAAGGCCAAATCAGGCCTTGTATGAGTGAGGAAGTTAAGTTTGCCAACTAAGCTTCTGTAAGATTCAGGGGAAGAAAGAGGGGTTCCTATGTCATGCTTTAGTTTAACAGAGAGATTGAGAGGACAAGTCACAGAAGTAACATCAGAACAGTTATAGGTGAGAAGAAGATCAGTGATGAACTTCTTCTGGTGAAGAAGAAGACCATCAGCAAAATAAGCAACCTCAATGCCAAGGAAATAGTTAAGAATACCCAGGTCCTTTATCTTGAATGCAGAGTCTAAGAAAGATTTTAAAGCAGCGATTTCCTCAGGATCATTGCCAGTGACAATAATATCATCAACATACACAGCTAATAGAACAATAGAATGACCAGATTTCTTATGAAAGAGGGAGTAATCATTAAGAGAGGAAGAGTAGCCTCTAGAACACAGAGCCTGGGAAAGTTTGGCATACCATTGCCTAGAGGCTTGTTTGAGGCCATACAAGGATTTTTGGAGAAGACAGACAAAAGAAGGAGTAGAAGAAGGAGGAGAGGAAGAAGAAGAAGAAGAAGAAGAGGCAGAGAAAGAAGAAGGAGTAACTGTAATACCAGGGGGCAGCTTCATATAAACCTCTTCAGTGAGATCACCATGGAGAAATGCATTGTTAACATCCAACTGAAAGAGAGGCCAAGACTGGTTTACAGCAACTGCAACCAAAGTTTTAATAGTAGAGAACTTCACAACAGGAGAAAATGTATCAGTGTAATCCACACCCTCAATTTGAGTATCACCCCTGACCACTAATCTTGCCTTATATCTCTCTACACTCCCATCAGCTCTATATTTTATCTTGTAGACCCATTTACACCCAATAGCCTTCTTACCAGGAGGAAGATGAACCAAGGACCAGGTGTGATTGGCTGCCAAAGCCTCAAATTCTTTGGTCATGGCATCCTGCCAAGCAGGATCAGAGGCTGCTTGTTTGTAAGATGTAGGCTCAACTAGTGCAGTGCTAACAGAGCCATTGCAGCAAGTGGAAAAAGAACTGGTGCCAGAAATGGAAAGGGGAAGGTCATAGATGTATTGATTAAGATAAGCAGGAGTGGTGTGGAGCCTGCCAGATCTTCTAGGAGCAGGCAGATGGTCTGTAGTAGGAGAAGTATGAATAAGGTTGGACAAAGGTATTGTATTAGAGGGTGGTGAATATTGTATTGAATTAGAAGTAGAGGTAGGGAAGGAAGGAGAAGAAACAGGTGATTGGGAAGGGCTGACTGATGGAAGATCAGGAGGAACAGGATAGTCAGGGTAGGAAGGCGGAATGGAGGATTGAACAGATGCATCAGTAGGAGGTGGATAATCATGGCAAGAAGAAGGAATAGAAGATGGAACAGAGGAAGTACTCCAAGGAAAAGCAAAAGGAAAAACATCTTCATGGAAAACAACATCCCTGGATATGAGTGTAAGCTTAGTTTTCAGGTTATATAACTTGTAACCCTTTTTACCCAGTGGATACCCTATGAATACACAAGGATCAGCCCTTGGTTGAAACTTATCTCTATGTTGTTTAGGCACAGAAGCAAAACATAAACAGCCAAAAGTTTTGAGAAGTAGTAAAGAGGGACTCCTTCCAAATAGTAATTCATAAGGAGAAACATTGTTAAGAAGTTTGGAAAGAAATCTATTTATAAGATATGTGGCAGTAAGGACACAATCCCCCCAGAATCTGAGAGGGAGTTTGGACTGAAAAAGCAAGGCCCTGGCTGTTTCTAAAAGATATCTATGTTTCCTCTCAACAACATCATTTTGTTGTGGAGTGTGAGAGCAAGATGTTTGGTGAAGGATGCCATTGTCAGTGAAGAATTTGGTTCCAGCATGGCTGGACCCAAGTTCAAGAGCATTATCACTTCTAATGGTTTGGACAACAGCCTGAAATTGTGTTTTTATCATGGCAACAAAAGCTTGGATAATTGAAAAAGGATTGCTCTTGGACCCCATAAGATGAGTCCAAGTAGACCTTGTATAATCATCAACTATGATAAAAAAATACTTGCAACCATTGTGAGTAGGGGTGGCATAAGGCCCCCATGTATCCAAATGGATAATTTGAAAAGGGTGAGATGTTTTAATAGAACTCTCAGGAAAGGACAGCCTAGACTGCCTGGCTAATGGGCAAATAGTACATATAAAAGGTTGTTTATTTGCAAATTTACATGGAATAGAAGATATGTCTTTCATTCTAACAAAGGGAATGTGTCCAAGTCTATTATGCCACAGTATTTCCATTTTATTCAACTCAGTATGAAAAGTACAATGAGAAGTAGAGTCAACAGCTAATGGGGAATGGGAAGATTGAGAGGGAGTAGAAAGAGATGATTGTACAAGCCTGTAAAGACCATCATCCAGTTTACCAATTTCCAGTGGCCTCTTCAGAGAAGGGGCCTGTATTAGACAAGAAAATTTAGTAAATAGGACAATAGAATTCAACTGTTGAACAAGCTTGGAAACAGAAATGAGATTGTATTGAAAACTGGGAATGTATAGGACATGATGCAAAGTGAAACAAAGAAACTTAAGAGAACCAGTACATGTTACCTTAACCTTGTAACCATTAGGAAGGGTAACTAAGTATGGTGTAACCAGGGGTTTGATGTCAAAGAGGAGGGATTTATTTGAAGTCATATGGTCAGTGGCACCAGAATCAATAATCCAAATACATGCACTAACTCTAGTTAACATGCAAGCACCATAAGACACATCTTTTAAAGGTTTGAGAGAAGAGGAAAATGTACCAGCAAAGTTTGCAGAACCCATCACACTGGACTGATGCTGAGATTCAGACACTTGAGTTTGTTGAAGAAGAAGCAAAAGCTGTGAATACTGCTCCTTTGTCAACCCAGGAATACCAGATTCTGAGGTAGAAGAGGTTTGAACAGCTTCACCCACATTTGATACATCAACACTTGCAACAGAGTTCATACCCTTTTGTACATCAACACTTGCAGCAGTTCTCTTATCCCTGGTAAATTTGAAGTCTGGGGGGAACCCATGCAACTTGTAGCACTTGTCAATCAAGTGGCCTGGTTTCTTGCAGTATCTACAAACTAAGTCTGATTTGTTGGTGTCAAATCTAACCTTTTGAGTAAACTGTTTGGGATTTGAGTGTGTTCCATAAGGTTTCTTTATAAACTGAGTGCTAAAAACACTTGACTCAGTATGGAATTGGGAAGGTGAATGGGTGACTTGTCTTTGCCTTTCATCCTGAAGAAGTATGTTATATGCACTATCCAAAGAGGGTGGTGGTTGCATCATAAGGATGTTGCTTCTAACCCCTATGTATATCTCATTCAGCCCCATAAGAAACTGATCAGTTTATTCTCATCATCTTCCTTCTGAATTTCAATTCTAGCACTACACGCAGCACCACAAGTAGATACAACACTCCTAGAAGTTCTCATAAAGCTCAATTCATCCCACAACTTCTTCAATTTATTGAAATAAGAAGCTATGTCTAAAGGACCCTGAGTAGTATAAGCAAGTTGTTGTTTCACTTCAAAAATCTTTGTACCATCAACTGACCCATACCTATTGTTAAGTTGAACCCATATACTATGAGTAGTGTCAGAGTATTGGAAACTCTCTGCTATTTCAGGAGTAAGGGAATTTGTGAGCCATGAAATGACCATATTGTTGCACCTATCCCACTGTCTAAACTGTGGGGAGTCTTCAGAAGGTTTAGGCACAGAACCATCTATAAAACCTATTTTGTTTCTAGCGGACAAAGAGACTATCACATTTCTTCTCCAACCCCCAAAACCAATCCCTGAGAAAGGATTGGTAACCAAGAAAATACCAGGAACATCAGACGACATGAGAAATAGAGGATTCGAGGGACTAGGGACAAAACTAGTAGGAACGGAAGAAGAACCATCAACTACATCCACCATTATTAACTACTGATGATGGTTAAACACAAACAAACAACAGATCGTAACTACACCAAATGGCTAACACATGAACCAACCACAAACCAACCAAAACACAAACAAAAATTACAACTTCTGATGTTTACACAACATGCAACAATTTTAACAACAAAATACAAGTAATTTTGACGAAAACTAGCCGAATCGAAAAACCCTAATTTTGTGAATCAACACAAACTTGAGCAAAAGCCGGTGAGGGTAACATCGATCGAAAGCTCGTGGCTAGTAGAACCGGAATATACCCGCTCTGATACCATGTTAACATTGTAACTCGACGGATTGAGAGAAAACTTGAAGAAGAAGATGAACAGTGTCGATGAGAGAGAAGAGAGAAATTGAAGACTGAAAAGAATGAATTAATTGATCTGTCTAGAACCATCTGTCCACATCCGTGTATATACAAATAATCTAATACAAATTTAGTGTGTGTGATATTACAAATGTGCCCTTTCCTTCTATACAAAATTGTATAACCAATAAATATCTCAACTACCTTATGAATTGTTACTTGGGCTGCTGAAGACATGGCCCAACTGAAATTGCATTGGGCTGATTCTGCATAGGCCCAACAATCTGCTAGTGACAAATGAAATAATCAATCTGCCTTTTAATAAAAAGAAATATGCTCAAAAGAAAGGACAAAATTAAACTGATACCTCTCAAATGTTTTACTATCGTCGTCGATCCCAATAGTTTCACCAACAGTTTTTGATCTCGAGACTACATATGAAGCCCATATATAATATTTCGATTAATATTAGCAATAACAACAAATTAAAATATCAAAATTAAGTGCATACAATCAAAATACAAACAAAGCATCAAACATTTAATGGAATACCAAACTAATTGGATAGAAAAATAAGAAAAAATGGACTAAAAAAAGAAGAACTGAAACCATTAGAACATCAATGTTTTTCTAGTAATAGATTACTCTTTTGAATGTTATATATTTAATTCATTGAATGAATCATAGATTATCAAATTGAGAAAAAGAATTAGAATAAAATTTGAAAAAATCGCTACATGCATGAACCCTAATAAAGAGAAAAAGAACTTTTGGTACTAAACATGAACCCTAATCGCTACATTATCTAAGATTGTTGAAGCTACTAAATGAATTTCTAATTTGAATCTCGATTCTTCTAGTCGAAGAAACAGATTGGGAGAAATAGAAGAATCTGAAGTTAGAAAATTAGGAGTTCAGTTGGTGCTAAACTGTATTTAGCTCAGCGTTATTAGAGGGGAATGCATATCTCAGCTGCAATTGTTTGGAGATTGTGGGTTTTACATTCCAGTAGCCTTCAATAAGAATGAATCAGGGGAAGGAGTTTGGGAAAAATAGAAATTGGGGGAAAGATACACCAGACTTATGGAGGGAAAGGAATTGGGGAAATTCTGGAGGGAGTCTCAAAAGGTGAGGGAAAAATACTAAAACTTATTAAAGATATAGTTAAAATATTTTTATTAAAATATTACAACATTTCTAACCGCCACAATACGAAATAATCGCCCCTATAAAAAGTTTAATTTGGCGGATGCTAAAATGCCATTTTTAATTATATTTTGTAGCGGTTATTTGGAACCGCCGTTATATAGCCATCACTATAATTTTGATTTTTTGTAATGTTTTTTTAAACCCCTCCCAAATTAGGAGGATCTATAGTGCTTCCACACTTCCCCTCCCTGGTGACTCGAACCCAGGACCTAATGGGTCTGGTTATGGCGGTTGTAATGTTGTTATGTGTTTGGTGATTTTTTTTGAGGTGGGTTTTTGGGTTTTCATTGTTTTCTGCTGAGTTTCTACTGTTATCATGTATTTTTTGAGCTCGGAGCAGTTGATTGATTTCTTCTTCTGGGTTTTGTTATTTTTCGACTCAGTGAAAAAACTCGGTAACCCTAGCTTATTTTTTTGAAATTGCACGTTGAATCTGTCTAATTGAGTTGTTTGTGTGCATAATCTAATGTTAATAAGATAAATTTTGAAGTTCCTCTTGCTGCTAGTACTAGTACAACCACTCTATATACGCCAAACCCTTTTAGCTCTATTTTCTTTCATTTCTTTGACATTCCCCGAACCTGTTTAGTTAGTACTCCCTTTAATGGGTCTGGTTATGGCGGATGGAAAAGTATGATAGTTTCTTTGCCAGTTAATAATAAAATACGTTTTAAGAATGGACCCTGTCCCAAGACATTGTTAGGCGAGAATTCTGCAATGATTCATCAATGGAAATCTGCAACAACATGGTCATTTCCTAATTAACTATCTCTCTTTCACCAACCATTGCTGAAAGTGTGGAATACGCAAAGTCGGTTGAGTATTTGGAAGCAATTAGAACGTAGGTATGTGACTGTAAATGGAACAAAAATCTTTGAGATAAAAAGGGAATGAGCCTCTACTCAGCAAGGTTCTCTTGATATTGCTTCATATTTTACCAAATTAAAAATATTCTGGGATGAATTGGGAACAATGCGCAAGAGTCATGGAAATTTTTGTATCTGTGCTACAAAGCCTGATATTCAAAGAGATGAAGAAGATGATATGCAATACTAATTTCTCATGGGGTTAAATGAGGTGTATGTGGGTGTGAGGAGTAATTTACTAATGATGCAGCCCCTCCTTCATTAGACAGTGCTTACAATATTCTTCTTCAAGATGAGATTCAAAGACAAGTCCAATTCAACCCATAGCTAACAACACAATCTGCTTCTTTCAATGACAAAGTGAATGTCAAACAATTTCCCCCCAAACAATACATGCGTGCAACCCAATTCCCCCCATGTATATATAGCTGCAGCGTGCAACCCGATCTATAAATATATAATCCTCACAACCATGCCCTCATTCTCTCTTAGTCATTAACCTCACAATCAGACCTTTGGTCTATCTCAGTCATCAACCTTACAATCATTCAAACCATCAGTAAAATAGGGAACTCAACCTAAACCGTTTTCACATTTTAAGAAGTAAAGTGATAAAACCAGATTTAAACAATATACATGTAAAACATGACAGAGTTTGTCCTTTCAAAACAAATAGAGAGAGAAAATATAGTAAAAATTCCCCTAAGGGTGTCAACAGGTTGGCACAATGCCCCTAACATGGCATATAGCCCAAAACATCATATCAATCTCTAAAATATGGATTATCATAAAGATTTCAAATCAAATACATTTACCAGTTATACGGGACGGACCAAGTCACAATCCCCAATGGTGCACGACTTCACGCTTGTCATCTAGCATGTGCATCACCTCAAAGTAGCACAACAATGTGAAATTCGAGATTTCTGTCATGACCCCAAATACCGGTTGTGATGACACTTATCACATTACTAGGCAAGCCAAACCAACTATCAAATCACGACCCATTTTTATTTTAATAAATAATTTGCTAACACAGTTTAATTACCAATTTTTATCATAAGTGTTTAAAACAACAAGGTAGATATGAGGAAGTCAACAAAAACGTGAAAGACTACACAACCACACTAATGGTGTCACAAGTCTAGAACCTCTAATACAAGTATGAAATTCCACTACATAAATAATATGGAAAATGCGGAAAGATAACCAGATAGAGGGGAGAAATTAGGTTTACGGACGCCATGAAACTACCTCGAAATCCCCGACAAATGGTGAACAACTGAAAAGCTCTCACTTGGCCGCTCGGGCACCTTGATCTACACATAAGGTACATGGAGTAAGGTGAGTACGCCAACTCAGTACGTAACTAAAATAAATAAATACTGAAAGCAGTGGCGAGCAATTCAAAAACATATAACTTTAAAATCAGTTCTATCATAAAAATCATCATTTCCATTTTAAAACATTAAAATCAGTTAATTAGTAGTATATCCATCAGAGGCTTATTTAAAAGAAGAGTAAAATAGTAGAAACATCATAATAGGGGCCCTCAGGCAAAGGATAACTCGGAATATAGCCCCTCGGGCAGCCTCTCAGACACTCGTGACTCAGCTCTCGTCACTTAGTACTCACTCTCAGCACTCAACTCATTTAATATCATAAAAATAGATATTATAGTAACCGCTGTTGCGTGCAGCCCGATCTATATAATTATAGTCAACTACACTCACTAGGGGTGTGCAGACTCCGGAGGGGCTCCTACAGCCCAAGCGTCATATCACTGTGGCGTGCAGCCCTATATATATATATATATATATATATATATATATATATATATATATATATATATATATATATATATATATATATATATATATCGATCGTTGCAGCATACAACCCGATCCACAAAAGTATTGTTGCGGCGTGCAACCCGAGCCATAATATATACATATAATATCCTCACTATAAGGTTCCGAACCTTTCTCAGTCATTGGCCTCACAGCCTCTCGGGATTCACAATAGAAATTAGGAAACTCATCCCAAATAGTCCTCACCATGGGAGTAGAATGATAAAATCAGTTTTAAATATTTAATAGGCAAAAACATGACCAAGGATATACTTTTAACAAGTAAAGTGAGGAAAACATTTAAAATGCCCCTAAGGGTTGCTATAGATCGGCATAAGGCCCCAAACATGGCATAAAGGCCATAATACAGTATAAGGATCCAAAAATCTAAAATAATACAACATTTTCAAATAAAATATACGGCTTAATAGTCGCTAAGGGACAAACCAAGTCACAATCCCTATCTGTGCACGCCCACACGCTCGTCACTTAGCATGTGCATCACCGTATTTATCAAAGCAAGTCAAATACCGGGGTTTTGTACCCTCTGTTCCGGATTTACAATGGTTACTTACCTCAAAGCGATAAAAATACTACTCCGTGATGCCTTTGCCTCTCGAACGACCTCCACTCGCATTGAATATAGTCAAAATTAGAACGAATACGTCACAACATTCTAAGGGAACAAAGCCCAAGCGAAAATAATTGAAAAATACCAAAAATCTCAAAATTAGCAAAACCCGAGCCCCGAGCCCACTTTTCGAAACTCCAAATTTTTACATCAATAGATTCCTCGTCTCCTCACGAGTTCATACATATCAAAATTTCTCAAATCTGACCCAAAATAGTCCTTCAAATTCCAATTCAAAAGTTCAAGATTCCAAGCCCTAGTTTCTTCCATTTTAGCTTAAATTCCATGATTTAATAGGTAGATGTTACAATAGAATCAAGTTTTGAGTCCAAAATTCAGACCTCCGAACGATTCCCCTTGAATCCCTCTTCAATCTCCTCGAAAAATCTCCAAAAACGAGCAACTATGGGTGAAAATAGACCCACATTTGCAAACAAGACGAGTTTAAAAACATTCTGCCCAGGCCTTATTTCCTTCATCCCGATCGCGGGAAAACCTTTGCGATCGTGAAGCACAAAAATATCAGCTCCCAAAATAACTCTATGTGATCGCGTCCAGGGCCCTGCGATCATAATGCCTAAGCCACTGACCCTATGTGATCACAGACCTTCTCCCACGTTCACATTGAACAAATTCCATCCAAGACCCCTGGTCCATTTAGCACTATGCGATCGCGACCCCTTACCCGAATTCGCGATTAACCAACTCTCCAAACCATGCGATCACAAGCCTAACTTTGCGAATGCGAAGACAATTGTGCCACTTCCTCAAATCCTTCTATGCGATCGCATGACTCCCCTCGCGATCACGAAGGGCAAAACCCTGCAACAGCTGAACCTGAACTTCTGCAATTTTTCCAACTTAGAAATGGTCTAATTGACCACCCGAAACTCATCTGAGGCACCCGTGGCCTCAACCAAAGGCACCAACACATCTTAAATCCTTATTATTGAATCATCAAAACACCTCAAATAACACCAAATTACTCAAAACACATCAGATTCAAGCCTAAGTTTCTAAAATCTTCCGAAATATGCTTTTGATTAAAAATCCAGCCAAAACACGTCCGAATGACCTGCAATTTTACACAAAAATCCCAAATGACACAAGGAAGCTACTGTAACTCTTGGAGTTCCATTTGGACCCCTGGATCAAAATCCCGCTTGTCAACCAGAAATCGCCAAAATATCAATTTCGCCAATTCAAGCCTAATTCTACTCCGGACATCCAAAACCCCATTACGATCACACCCCTAAGTCATAAATCACCTCCCAAATCTAACACAACCATTATAACCCACATCCAAGCCTTCTAACACATACGTCAACATCTGATTGATTTTTCCAACTCAAACCTTCTTAAAAGAAACTAAGTGTCTCAAACCTTATCAAAACTATTCTGGACTCGATCTGACCAACCCTATTCCACAAAATACCGATAATGAATCATAAAGAAGCACAATTGGGGTAAACGGAGCGGTAACTCATGAGATGACTGGGGGGTCATCACATCCTCCCCAACTTAAAGAAACGTTCTCCCTCGAACGAGTCAAGAAACATACCTGAAGCCTCAAATAGGTGGAGATATCTGCTCCGTATCTCTCACTCGGTCTCCCAAGTAGACTCCTCCACAGGCCGACCTCTCCACTGCACCGTCACTGAAACTATATCCTTTGACCTCAACTTCTGAACCTGACGACCTAAAATAGCTATTGGCTGCACACCATAAGTCAAATCATCCTCCAACTGAACCGTCTAAAATCCAGAACATGAGACGGATCCCCAATATACTTCTGGAGCATAGAAACATAAAATACCGTGTGCACACTCGACAACTAGGTGGCAAGACAAGCTTATAAGCCATATCCCTAATCCTCCGGAGTACCTTAAAGGGTCCGATGAACCACGTACTCAACTTCCCTTTCTTCCCAAATCTCATGACACCCTTCATGGGCGAAACCTTCAACAAAACCTGCTCGCCAACCATGTAAGACACATCTCAAACCTTTCTATCATCATAACTCTTTTGCCTCGAAGGTGCTGTACGAAGTCTCTCCTAAATCACCTTTACCTTTTCCAATGCATCATGTACCAAATCAGTCCCCTATAGCCTAGCCTCATCGGGCTCGAACCAACTGACTGGAGATCTACACTGTCTCGCATACAAAGCCTCACATGGATCCATCTGAATACTCGACTAGTAGTTGTTGTTATAAGCAAACTTTGCAAGTGGTAGGAGCTGATCCCATGACCCTCCGAAGTCAATAACACAAGCACGCAACATGTCCTTCAATATCTGAATAGTATGCTTGGACTGCCCATCCGTCTGAGGATGAAAATCTACGCTCAACTCAACTTGGGTACCCAATTCTCGCTGAACAGACTTCCAAAACTGGGAAGTAAACTGAGTTCCCCAATCTGAAATGACGGAAATGGGGAGACCATGCAACCGAACAATCTCTCGAATATATATCTCTACCCTCCGCTTGAAGAATAAGTAGTATAGATAGGATTGAAGTGTGAGAACTTGGTCAGGCAATCCACAATCACCCAAATAGCATCGAAGTTCTTCAAAGTCCATGGAAGTCCAACAACAAAGTCCATATTGATCCTCTCCCAATTTCACTCAGGAATAACCATTTGCTGAAGCAAGCCAGCCGGTCTCTGATGCTCATATTTCACATGTTGACCATTGAGACACCGAGCTACAAACCCCACGATATATTTCTTCATTCTCTGCCACTAGTAATGTTGTCTAAGATCCCGATACATCTTCGCGGCTCCTGGATGAATAGAATACCGCGAGCTATGGGTATCCTCCAGAATCAACTCTTGAAGCCCATCCACATTGGGCACACAAATCCGGCCTTGCATCCTCAACACTCCATCATTACAAATGGTCACATCTCTAGCATCATCATATTGAACTCTGTACCTAAGGACAAGCAAATGCAGATCATCATACTGGATCTCTTTAATGCGATCATATAAAGAAGACCGAGATACTATTCAAGCCAATAACCGACTAGGCTCAGAAATATCCAACCTCATGAACCGATTGGCCAAAGAATAAACATCAACCACAAGAGGTATCTCCCCAACTGGAATATATGCCAGACCCCCATACTCATTGCCTTTCAGCTCAAAGCATCAACCGCCACATTGGCCTTTCTCGGATGGTACAATATAGTGATGTCATAATCCTTAAGAAACTCCAACCATCTTTGCTGTCTCAGATTAAGATCCTTTTGCTTGAACAAATGCTGAAGACAGCGATGATCAGTGAATACCTCACAAGACATGCCATACAAGTAATGCCTCCAAATCTTCAATGCGTGAAATATGGCAGCCAACTCTAAATCGTAAACGGGGTAGTTCTTCTCATGGGGCTTCAACTGATGAGAAGCATATGCAATAACTCTACCCTCCTGCATCAACACACAACCAATCCCTACTCTCGAAGCATCACATTACACTGTATATAACCTTGAAGCTGATGGAAAAACCAACACCGGAGCTGTGGTCAAAGCTGTCTTGAGCTTCTGAAAGCTCTCCTCACACTCGTACGACCATACAAATAAAGCACCCTTCTAAGTCAACTTGGTCAAAGGCGATGAGATAGATGAGAATCTCTAAAAAAACCGGTGATATTAGCCTGCGAGGCCAAGAAAACTACAAATTTCAGTAGCTGAGGATGGTCTGGGCCAACTCTGCACTGCCTCTATATTCTTTGGATTGACCTGAATACCCTCACTAAACACCACGTGCCCCAATATTGCCACTGAACTGAGCCAAAACTCACACTTGGAGAACTTTTCATAAAGCTTCTCCTTTCTCAACCTCTGCAACACAACCCTCAAATGCTCTGAGTACTCCTCATAACTACGTAAATATACCATGATATCGTCAATGAAAATTATGACAATTGAGTCAAGATAACTCTAGAACAAGCTATTCAGCAGATGCATGAACGCTGCTAGGGCATTGGTCAACCCAAATTACATAACTGGGAACTTATAGTGATCATATCTGGTCCTAAAGGCTGTCTTAAGAATATCCGAATCCTCGATCTCCAATAGGTGATAACCCGGACAGAGATCAATCTTGGGGAATACCCTCGCTCCCTAAAGCTGGTCGAATAAATCATCAATGCGGGGCAAAGAATACTTGTTCTTAATTATTACTTTATTCAATTACCTATTATCAATGCACATTCTCATAGTGCCATCCTTTTTCTTCACAAACAGAACTGGCGCACCCCAAGGTGACATACTAGGCCAAATGAACCCCTTATCAAGGAGGTCCTAAAGTTGTTCCTTTAACTCCTTCAACTCCACTGGTGCCATACGGTACGACATAATAGAGATGGGCTGAGTGCCCGACACCAGGTCAATACTAAAATCAATATTCCTATACGGTGGCATGCCCGGGCAGGTCTGCAGGAAATACATCAGGGAAGTCCCTCACAACTTTAACAAAATCAATACTAGGAGCCTCATATCCGACATCCCTCACAAAGGCAAGATACGAGATATAACCCTTCCTTACCATACGCTGGGCTTTCAAGAAAGAGATCGCTCTACTAGGAATATAATCAGTCACACCTTGCCACTCGATCCGTGGCACACCCGGCATGGCCAAAGTGACTGTGTTAGCATGACAGTCCAGAATAGCACAACATGGATATAACCAATCCATGCCCAAAATGACATCAAAATCCACCATACTCAATAATAAAAAATCACCTCGGGTCTCCAGACCCGTAATAGTCACAACACATGATCGGTACACACGGTCCACAATAACAGTATCACCCACCGGGGTAGATACATGAACACGCAAAGTAAGAATCTCACAGGGCGAACCCAAATAATGAGCAAAGTATGATGATACATAAGAAAAGGTGGATCCAGGATCTAATAATACAAAGACATCACTGTGGCAGACTAAAATAATACCTGAAATGACAACATCAGATGCAATAACACCAGATCTACATGGGATAGCATAGAAATGGGCGATCGCCCCCTGATCGACCTCTCCCTTTGCGGCGACCCCCGGCTGACTGATCCCCACCCCTAGCTTGATGGGCGGGTGGTAGTGGAGCAATTAGAGCCGAAGCTGATGACTGGACCCTCTGCTAGGATGAACTAGCAACACGTTACGGACACTGCCTCCTCATATGTCCAAACTCCCCGCACGCATAGCAACTCCCTAGTGCTGGAGATGGGGACTGAATGGAACCCTTCACACTAAAGTGACTAACAGATGCACTGGCATATTAGAGCCCTGAATAGATGGAGCACGGGATGAGCTCTGAGCTGGAAGGGCACTATGTGATGAATAGCCCAAGTTGAAGTGTGGTAACAATGACCCGATAACACCCCTCGATAACCTGAGCGATCAGACTGGCTATGTTGGAACTGTTGGCCTCTGCCGCACTCAAACTGGCCCATCGAAGGAGCACCACTATAGCTACCAGATCCTCAAGGTCTCTATCTCCTCTTGCTCCTGGCGATGGACAAACTCAATCTCCCTGGCAATATGCACAACCTCCTTGAATGTATCCCCAATCATCGTCTCCTTGGTCATGAGAATACGAAGAGGTATGTGAGGTCATCAACAAACCGCCTGATCCTCTCTTGTTCGGTAGGAATCAACCAAACTGCATGTCAGGCAAACTCAGAGAATCGTATCTCATACTGCATCTACCCATGACGCAGCTGCTCAAACTACCTACGCAACTTCTCTCGGTGCGACTGTGGCACATACTTCTCCAGAAAGAGAACAGAGAACTGCTTCCACGTAAGGAGCTCTGCACCAGTAGGCCTACGCCTCTCATACACCTACCACCAAGTGAAGCCAGCCCCAGAAAATTGAAAGGTGGTAAATGCTACACCACTAATCTCAAGAATCCCTGATGTACGGAGCATCCACAGGAACTTATCCAAGAAAAAATGGGCATCCTTGCCCTCTACACCGCTAAATGTCGGAGGCTGGAGTCTACCAAACCTATCAAGTTGATGATGCTCATCATCCGATATAACTGGTACTACAAATCCTGAATTAGTGTAATCGTCTAGGGTAGAGGTGCCACCGTGTTTGGAGTCCCTGCACAATTAATTAGGTATGCGAGCAACATGGGTCTGAATCGCTCCCTCAGTCCGTGAAGTAGATGCGGCTGTAGTAGCTGAGACCGCCTGAGTCAAACCAGTACATACTGATAAGATCTAGGCTAAAGCCTCCCGAAGTCCTAGAATCACAATAGGCACCGCTGGTGCCTGAGCTGATGCTGCTGTAGCGTCCACAACTAGGACATGGTCCTGAACTAGGGCAGCTGGTGGATCTGCCGGTGCTGCCCCCGCTGCTCTGCCCTTACCATGACCATGATCTCATCCTCAGTCTCTGGTGGCTACAGCTGGTGGCATTGGTGGTCGTCCACCCTGTCCGGTAGCGCGTGTCCTCACCGTCAGTGAGAGAATAGAACAACAAAGTTTAGTACTCGGATCAACAAACTCGCACGATAAGAATTTCGATAATGTGAAATTTCCTAAAGGTTCTGCAACCTCTCGAGGATAAATACAGACGTCTCTGTACCGAGACTTCATGACTCTACTAAACCGGCTTATAACTCGCGAGACCTATATAACCTAGGCTCTGGTACTAACTTGTCACGACCCGAAATACTAGCCGTGTTGGCGCCTATCACATTAGTAGTCAAGCCAGACTAACTATCAAATCACAACCCATTTTCTTTTAATAATTCATTTGCTAACACAGTTTAATTACCAATTTTCATAGTAAGTGTTTAAAACAACAAGGTAGATATGTGAAAGTCAACAAAAACATGAAAGACTACATATCCCACATTGATCTGGTGTCACGAGTCTAGAGCCTCTTATACAAGTATGAAAATCCATTACAAATAATCTGGAAAATGCAGAAAGATAACAAGATAGAGGGGAGAAATCAAGGTTGCTAACGCCATCCAAATACCTCAAAATTCCGAACAAATGGTGCACAACTGAAAAGCTCCTACTCAGCCGCTCAGGTACCTGGATCTGCACACAAGGTGCAGGGAGTAACGTGAGTACTCCAACTCAGTGAGTAACTAAAGTAAATAATACTGAAAATAGTGACGAGCAATTCGAAAGCATATATCTTTAAAATCAGTTCTTTCATAAAAATCATCATTTCCATTTTAAAACAATGAAATTAGTTATTTAGTTATATATCCATCAGAGGCTTATTTAAAGGATGAGTGAAATAGTAGAAACATTATAATAGGGCCCCTTGGGCAAAGGATCAATCAGAATATGGCCCCTCTGCCAGCCTCTCAATCACTCGTGACTCAACTCTCATCACTCAGTACTCATTCTCAGCACTCAGCTCATTTAATCTCATAATAATAGAAATTATAGTAAATACTGCAGCGTGCAGCCCGATCCATATAATTATAGTCGACTACGCTCACTGGTGGTGTGAAGACTTTGGAGGGGCTCCTACAGCCCAAACGTCATATTACTGCAGCGTGCAACCCAATATATATATATATATATATATATATATATATATATATATATATATATATATATATATATATATATATATATATATATATATATATATATATATATATATATATATATATATATATATATATCGCTGTGATGTGCAGCCCGATCCATATAAGTATCGATTACAACGTGAAGCCCGATCCATAATATATACATATAATATCCTCACCATAAGGTTCTCAACCTATCTCAGTCATTAGCCTCAGAACCTCTCGGGCACCACAACAGAAATTAGGGAACTTAGCCCAAACAGTCCTCACCATAAGAGCAGAATGATAAAACTAATTTTAAATATTTAACATGCAAAACATGAATGAAGATATGCTTTTAACAAGTAAAGCGAAGAAAATAGTTAAAATGCCCCAAGGGTTGCTACATATCGGCACAAGGCCCCAAACATGCCATAAAGCCCGTAATACAGTATCAGGATCCAAAAATCTAGAATAATATAGCATTTCCAAATAAAATACGTAGCTTAATAGTCGCCATGGGACGAACCAAGTCACAATCCCTACCGGTACATGCCCACACTCTCGTCACCTAGCATATGCGTCACCGTGTTTATCAAAGCAAGTAAAATACCGGGGTTTTGTACCCTCAATTCCAGATTTACAGTGGTTACTTACCTCAAACTGGTGAAAATACTACTCCACAACGCCTTTTCCTCTCAAATCAACCTCCACTCGCGTTGAATCTAGTCAAAATTAGAACAAATACATCATAACATGCTAAGGGAACAAAGCCCAAACAAAAATAATTGAAAAATACCAAAAATCCCAAAAATAGCAAAACCCGAGCCTCGGGCCCATTTCTCGAAACACAGAAATTTTCACATCAATAGATTCCTCGTCTCCCCTCGTGTTCATACATATCAAAAGTTCTCAAATCCGACCCCAAATGGTCCTTCAAATCCCAATTCAAAAGTGCAAGATTACAAGCCCTAGTTTCTTTCATTTTTAGCTTAAATTCCATGATTTATTGGGTAGATTTCACAATTGAATCAAGTTTTGAGTCCAAAATTCTTACCTTAGAACGATTTCCCTTGAATCCTTCTTCAATCTCTTTCAAAAATCTCCAAAATCGAGCAGTTATGGGTGAAAATATACCCACATTCGCGAACAAGATGAGTTTAAAGACATTCTGCCCAGGCCTTATTTCCTTCATCGCGATCGCAGGAGATCGCGAAGCATAAAAATCTCAACTTCCAAAATAACTCTATAAGATCGCGTCCAGGGCCCTGCAATCTCAATGCCTAAGCCACTGACCCTACGAGATCGCGGGCCTCTTCTCGCGTTTGCATTGAAAAATTCCATCCAAGACCCCTGGTCCATTTAACAATATGTAATGGCTACCCCTTACCCGCGTTCCCGATTAACCAACTCTCTAAACCATGTGATCGCATGCCTAATTCTGCGAATGTGAAGAACAACTGAGCCACTTCCTCAAATCCTTCTATGCGATTGTTGGGCTTTCCTCGCGATGGCGAGGGGCAAAACCCTGCAACTGCTGAACTGGAACTTTTGCGATTTTTCCAACTTAGAAATGGTCAGATTGACCAGCCGAAACTTACTCGAGGACCCAGGGACCTCAACAAAAGGCACCAACATATCCTAATATCTTATTCAAACTTGTTCCAATCATCAAAACACCTCAAACAACACCAAATTACTCAAAACACATTGGATTCAAGCCTAAGTTTCTAAAATCTTCCGAAATACGCTTTTGATAAAAAACCCAACCAAGACACATCCGAATGATCTGAAATTTTACACACAAATCCCATATGATACAACAAAGCTACTACAACTCTCTAAATTCCATTCTGACTCCTGGATTAAAATCTGCCCTATCAACCGGAAATCGCCAAAATATCAATTTCGCCTATTCAAGCCTAATTCTACTCTAGACCTCCAAAACCCTTTCTAGTCACACTACTAATTCATAAAGCACCCCTCGAAGCTAACCGAACTATCAAAACCCACATCTGAGCCCTATAACATATACGTCAACATCCGGTTGACTTTTCCAACTCAAGCCTTCTTAAAAGAGACTAAGTGTCTCAAACCTTATCAAAACTATTCCGGACTCGATCCGACCAATCCGATACCACAAAACACGGATAATGAAGCATGAAGAAGCAAAAATAGGGGAAACAGAGCGATAACTCATGAGATGACTGGCCGGGTCGTCACAGTTTCAAACCCCCAGGACAACATTTACAATCATTGCTTACCTCCATCCAGTCCAAACTCTAGCCCGCGATGCTTTGACCTCTTAAACGAGCCTCGAAATGCTCCAAATCTAATCAAAATCAGTACATAGCAAATCAAATATGCTAAGGAAACAAAGCCCATTTACAATCATTACTTACCTCTATCCGGTCCAAACTCTAGCCCGTGATGCCTTTGCCTCTTGAATCAGCCTCCAAATGCTCCAAATCTAACCAAAACCAAAACATAACTATTAAAAACAAAGTCCAATCGAAAATATCCAATTTACATAAAAAACCCTGAAATTACTCAAACCTGGCCCCCGAGCCCACATCTCGAAATCCAATAAAAATTATATCAATAAAATCCTCATCCTCTTACGAGTCTATACACATTAAGATCATCAAAATCGGACCTCAAATGACCCGTCAAATCCCCAATTTAACATTCCAATTTCAAGCCCTAATTTCCCAACTCTTTCTCTGATCTTCCACTATTTCATGATTAAACAATAAAATAATCATCATAAACACAAGTTACAAAGCCCAAGTAAATTACCCCATTGAAGATCCTTGATTCCTCTTGAAAATCACTGCCCAATGCTCAAATCCCGGCCAAAAATGGTGAAGAATGACCAAAAGTTTGCGAAGGAACCTTTGTATACACTCTGCCCAGCACTTCCACATATGAGGTCCCCATCACGCATCTGCGGTGCCAAGTCTGGGCAAAATCCTTCGCTACTGCGGGAATTTCATTAAGGCATTTTCGCTTCTTCGGCTGCCTGACCGCACCTACGACCATCGCAGATGCGAGGACCAAACCGCACCTGTGACACCTTCTATGCACCTGCATTACATAACCGCTTCTTCGAACC
This sequence comes from Nicotiana benthamiana, assembly GCA_034376525.1. Lineage (NCBI taxonomy): Eukaryota > Viridiplantae > Streptophyta > Magnoliopsida > Solanales > Solanaceae > Nicotiana > Nicotiana benthamiana. The sequence continues at coordinate 78,107,910 of CM067331.1, forward strand.
TTGCACCTGCGGTCCCCAATCTGCAGGCGCGGAAATGATAGGAACAACAAAATCTGCAGCACAAGTCAAATTCTAAACTTTCCAGCAACCATTTGAAATCATCCCCAGGCCCTCGGCACATTAACCAAAAGTACAAACAAGTTACATAACACCATTCAAACTTTTACCAATCTTGAAAACATCTCAAACAACATTGAATCACCCAAAACACATCGGATTCAAGCCGAAGCTTCCAATGTCTTCCGAATTGCGCTTTCGATCAAAAAGTATACCAAACCACGTCCGAATAACCTGAAATTTTTCACACATATTCCAAATGCCACAATGGAGTTACTGCTACTTCTGAAATTCTATTCCGACCTCTATATCAAAATCTCACCTATCAACGGAAAATGCGAAAATCTCAATTTCGCCAATTCAAGCCTAAACCTTCCACAGACCTCTAAAATGCATTCCGATCACGCTCCTCAGTCCCAAATCACCTAAAGGAGCTAACCAAATCATAAAAATTCCGATCTGAGATCAAATACCAAAAAGTCAAATCTTGGTCAAACCTTTCAATTTCAAGCTTCAAACTGAGAACTGTTCTTCCAATTTCATTCCGATTACCATGAAAAGTAAAACAAATGATTTACATAAGTCTTAATACATCACACGAGACAAGTCATGCATAAGAGCTGGCGAGCAAAATTCAAAAGTTCAATATAACCGGTCGGGTCGTTACATATTTATACTTCCACTGGGTTTATACTTTCAAGTGTTGGGATTAATCGTTAAACTTCACATTTTTCAGGTGAAGTCTTGCGTATTTCTTTTTTATTTTGTCCAATCATTTATCTTTTACATTTTATGATAGATTTGATCTCAAGATCGTCATCAATATTAATGATGTTGAGTGCTACATTATGAGCACCTAATTTTTGTCCTACATGAAAATAACTCTTAAAAATAAACAAAAAAATAATTATTAAGAGTTTCTAGAGTTTTTTTATTTAATTGCATTTAATACATTTTTAATATTTCAAAATCATAAGAAAAGCATAAAAATATCAAAAAACCATGCCTTGCATTTAATTTTGTTTTTATATTTTTAGGATTAATTATTTAATTAATTACTTTATTAAAAAATTAAAATTATAAAAATGGCTCATTTTTACATTCTTAGCTTTTAATTTTGGATTATTAAATTTTCTATTTTAATTTATGATCAACTTATTTTTATAAATATTATGGTTAGATAATTAGCTTAATTTTATAATTTAAATTAATTTAAATTTTTAATTAATTAAAGAAATAAAAGAAAATAAAAAGAAAAGGAAATTGAAAAAGGCTGGTTTTAAATTTAATTGGGCCAAACATTTTAAAAGCCCAAATATTTCCCAACCCAGCTGAGACTGGGTCGACCTGACCCAACGCCCAAGATCCGGACCCTTCTTCTTATTAACTAACCTAATTTCCTAGACATGAGGAGCCCCCTTTCCCCCCCTCCCGAATTTCGATCTTCTCTATTAAAATTAACATCGGCTAAAAAAGCCATCCAACGATCCTCTTCTTCTCTATTCCAAAACCAGCAAAATTTCACGCCCTCCCATCCATGGCTTGAGCTTTAGCCAACAACCACACCCAAAACAAATAGCCCTCCCTTGCTTCTCTGAAAAAACGCACACATACGACTCCATCATATACATCTGGAACAACCAAGAAAAAGGGCCTGAAACTCGAAAAGCTGAGATTCAGAAACCAAAAAATAGAGAATGAACTCTGAAACAAAGAAGAAAAAGCAATAGAATTCTAGTTGTATTTTGCACTCAAAACAATTCAAAAGTGGTAGATGTGTCGAAGCTACAGTTCCTCTCGCATTTTTGTTTTTTCCAAGCGGATTCAATAGTGATATACTATTTGTTAGTCGCTAATTTTTGCTGAGTCCGTATAGATGAGCTTTCTAGTTTCTTCTTCACCTTTGTTTGATTCCATTTTTGTCTGTTTCGTTACTGTCCAGGTATTGTTGCTTTCGAATCTGTATTTCAGCCTAATAGGCAAATTTTTGGAATTATCGGGATTGGCTACTAGCTCTTCTTCATTTACTTGCTTTGTTAATTGTTTAAATTATGAGTGTTCAAAACCGGTCCGAAACCGAAAACCGATCCAAACCGAAGCTTAACGGCTTACTAGTAACGGCTTAACGGCTTAACGGCTTAACGGACGGGGAACGGATTGAATTCTTTTATTAACGGCTTATCGGTTTGGGGATGGATTATTCAATTTTCTTAACGGCTAATCCGCTAACTCGTTAAGAATATAAATATTATATATATATAAAATTTATTTTTATTTATATATATTAAATATATAAAAACTAAAACCCTTGAAAATGATTAACAAAAGTTTATTTCTACTTTTAAGCATTTTTAATCTCGGGATCTAGATGATTTGCAGGTACTCGCCCAACATAAAGGAGGTGAAGGTGCTGGACAAGAAAAAAGTGAGGAGGGCAAAGCTATACTACTTCAGGGTAAAATGAATGCCCTGAAAAAACATTAACAAGGTAGCTCATATGAAGGTATAGTGGAATAGGTGCTTGATCTATAATTGCCTGAAGAGATCTATCAAATTCTAGTAAACATGTATGTTAGGCCGATAAGCCGCCCAATAACCGCCCTATAAGAGCTAACCTGATACCAATCCGCCCGATATCTTATCGGGTGTCTAACGGATTAATACATTTAAAAGTCGATAACCGTTAAGCCAAACCGTTAAGAGTAAAAAGCCGCCCAATCCGCCCGATGAACACCCCTAGTTTAAATCTGAATATTTGAGTTTGAATTGTCTGCTGTGTATGTGCTGTTTTTGTTTTGAATTGTCCTCTCTTCTAGACAAAAGAACCGTTTATCCTCTAATCTTGTTTAGATCAAGTATGTATAATTGCTAAATTGGTTTTACGAATTCCTCTGTATTAAGATTTGAAATTCTCAGTAGGTTAAAGTTGGATATTCAAATTGTTAGATTCTAAGATATAGTTTGATGTCTACCGTTGATAATTAGTCAGTGTTAGCAATTCATTTCTAATACTATAGATCTATTGCTCAAGTGTTTTGAAGAACCTGGATATGCTTGTTCATTTGAAACTGAAATTCTCGGATTGAGTGAAATAATGAAAGCGTCAATATCAAGTCATGAGTTTGTTTAAGGCTTGAGAAGATTTAAAATTTAAAGGAAGCTGGGCGTGTCCATCCGTAAATTGATTGGCTTCAAGCTTATAATAGCGTTCCCATGATTGTGGTAGATGTATAAAGTCAGTTGGTAATTTTATGTTCTCAAAGTCTCCGTTGGTTCAACTGGTATGAGTTTACGCTAATGGTTGATGGATTTTGAATTATCAACATCTCCTCCAACCCAATACATGGCTTTGTAGCTCTCAACTTTAACAAACGATCTTGAATATAGAAAAACATTTGATTCTATGAACATCTGTAGATTGTTTTAATTGTGTACAATTTTTTAAAAATAAGTTGAGGTGTGCCGTCCGCAAATAAAATTCATAGCCCATGGCCCTCATTTTTATACCAAAACTAGGAGGAAAAATACTTGGAACATTCGTGACTAGTGTACAAAACACCATGAACTTTTGTAGCTTCGTGTTGGGTGCAATTTATAAACCATCGTGATTATGGGTATGGTTCCCGTGACATAGTTACGATACCTAATTTTCAAAATTTAGATGTGCATTTTGTAACCAGATTATAACAACTTCGAACAATAATAAAATAAACATATAGAAAATCACGGGTATATTTCATGTAGCATATTTCGCGGTGTGTCCCAATACGTCAAGTGTACGACAATCGTAAGTTATTCAAGAAATAATTCCAAATCCTAAAAGCGGTTTAAAATAATTAAAAGCGACTATAAAAGCTAAAAATGCACAATAGGCTTAAAACATGTAGTAAGTCAGATAATAAGCCAATATTAATAGTTAAAACGACCGTGTTAGAACCACGGAATCAGGAATGCCTAACATCTTCTCCCGGGTTAACAAAATTCCTTATCTAGAATTTCTGGTTTGCAGACTTTTAAATAAAGTCAAATTTCCTCGAATTGGGATTTTAAAATAAACCAGTGACTTGGGAGACCAAATAAACTATTCCAAGTGGCGTCTTTGAATAAAATTAAATAAAATAATTCCATATTTAATAATGTCACTTTAAGTAGAAAAACTCCCTTATATCCCCTCTCAGGTGGTAAAAAAGGAGGCGTGACAGCTCTGGCGACTCTGCTAGGGATAAGAACCTACAACTTCTGGTTCAGGATTCAAGAATTCGAGCTAAGAATAACTCTTATAGTTGGCTTTATTTATTATCTGATTTTTACATGTATGAGCCTAATGTACTAAATGCCACTTTTTACTACTTTGATTGTGTGAAATGTATAAAAAACTGTTATGAAATCCTCTTCTCACCGAGTCTTCTAAATCATCTTAGAAGTATGCACTTCGTGTGACTTTTTTTTTTTTTTAAAAAAAAGAGTCATATATCAATTTTAGAACGAGGTTCGGACAAGTTGCAAAGCCAGTGAAGCTTCTGTATTTCTGGTACGTTGCCCCCCTCAGCTCGAGATATCGGCTTGGGTAAGCTAGGTTTATAACAACACACCTATGTTTTTAAATATAGAATAATACAGCATCATGCCGGATCCCTAGTAGGTACGTTTGTTTGCATCACATGCATCTGACTTTAGGTATTCAATACAGGGGTTGAGTCCGCATAGGAAATGTGTAACTAAATTAAAAAGACCATCCTAATGCATCTTACATGCTACTTGTGCATCTGTTCCTTTCGGCTGGCATGTTGACCGCTTCTAGAATAGGAAAGAAAATTAAAAAAAAGAAGAAAGAAAAAAAGAAGATCAAAATAAAAAGAAGATAAGTGAGAGGTAGGTATTTGAATTTTTTTGAAACTTTACTGAATTTATTTTTAAATAAAAGAGAAAAAGAAAAGTCATTTCAAAATGAGCCAAAATATTTCAAGTGCCATGTTTCCCCTATTCCGTCAAAATTGCCCGAACTACGCATACCTAATTCTCGTCTTTCGGGGCGTGATATGTAGACAACCCACGTAGGGTCCAGTCTTCCTTGTGAGTCTTAGGTTTTTGGCTTCGTGACGTCTTAGCCAAATCTTGCATTTTAGTCACTTTTAGCCACATATGTTAATTTTAGAAAAATAGTCACAATCATGTCTTGCATGTGTCAAAAAGAAAGGGTTATTGTTACACATTGCCTTCTAAGTCTTTAACTCTATTTGATCTTACTTTACTCATACAGGTGTGGACCTACTTACCAGAGTTTGAGCATGACAGACACCCCGAGACCATCCAGCCAGGATCGCTCATTTAGCAGTTGCTTGTTGGAAATTATGTGAACCGAATTGTGTCATTGGACTCTACTGTTGAAATATTTAGAGTTAAAGTTGAAATTCTCTTGTCAAACTTCTTATATGGTGATGAAAGTTCTGTTGGGATCAATCCTTGATGGTGGGAGCATTTTTTTTTGTTTGTGATTTTAGTTCAATCTATGAGCTATTAATGTTTGAAAGTAAATCCTTCATTGTACACCAATTATCTTCGCGCTAAGACTTCGAAGTTATGAAGCTTGTCTTATTGAAGTTTGCTACTCTTTGTGGAGAAGTTTTTGGAGTAAATTGATAGCTGAAATTCTCCTAGTTTTAACTTGTTACCACTAGTTTCTAATAGTTGTTATTGTCATTGAGTTTAATAGAGGGGATTCGGTTTGACTAGAGATTGAGCAGCTTGAATTGTGATTTGGTTGAGCATGTAGTAAGCTAAATCTGCTAAAAATTTGTGTTAGTTGAGATTGTGCTTGAGTCCAGCAGTGATAGTTGAAACCTGATTTTTTTACTTCTAAAATGTTCTCCTTGTTGAATTGAGTGCACTTGTTACGTAAGTTATTGTCCAGTTGGTTAGAATATGCTGATAGAAGTTGAATGTTTTCTGGGCGATAATTTGCTGCTAGTTTCCTGTTGCTATAAAGGATTTCATGTTTGGTGCCCGCATTCTTGTATTGTTCAGTTTCTGCTCAACAGTGAAGATTGCCGCATTTCTTTTGTAGATTGATGTTACTGCAGTTTTTCTGAACAATTGAGGGAATTTTGCAAAAGTTTTAACTTCAGTTAACTCAACTGCATTTCTTCAGTTTATATGCCAACAAATACACTACTGAAATTCAAGTTTTCAGCAGTCTTTTGAATGCAAATTTTGCACTGTTCAGCTACACTTTGTCAGCACTTTGTGTTTATTCGGGTTGAAGCTGCTGTCCATCTGTGCGCCACCTACTGAGTTTGATCATTGTGAGAAGGGGGATGCATTATATGCAATGGAGCTCGCACTTTGTCTGGAGAAGTTGACGAATCAAAGGCTTCTAAACTTGCACGTTGTAGCTTCACGAAGCAACGATGTGCATTTGGCTGATTTTCTTGAAAACGAGTTCTTGTTTGTACAGGTGTGACAATAGATTGCTTCTTACAACTCCAAGATATGAGATTTGGACCAAGAAAGATCGGCAAAACGCACACCTTTTATGGGTTGTGAACTTGTTATTTATCTTCATATAGCGCTACAAAGTATTAAGTAATATTCAATTTAAATACAAGTAACTTGTGGAAGAGTCCCACTCATTTACAATAACTGATATTAAGTTTTTGGAAGAATCCAACTCAGAATACAATAAGGAACAGTAGCAGCACATTAACATAATAGAACTTGAATCTGATCTCATCATCCTGCATTAATTTTGATTCAAAGGGCATCTTTTATTCACCAGTACATTACATGTGGACACTATCAAGATGATCTCTGAATATGTTACTCAGCCGAGAAGAGTTGGCCAAGGATATGGCATCTGGTAGTTCGATCAGATGCTGCTGAATGAGTGAGCTGCTGCTTGAAGGAGAAGATGGAATTACAATTTGCATTTCTGTTTTGCCATTATGGAGGTATAGTCTTTAGTGTATTTTTATATTAGAAAGAGCTATGAGATTCTAGGGCCTCTTAGTAGTAGAAAGTATGAGCGGTAGGAAAGTATAATACTGAATTAATAGATCTAGCCAAATGTGCTATTGTTTAGTAGCTGTCCAGTACTTTTTGAAGTTTAATTAGTTCTATCTAGGGTATCATGCTTGCTCTTGTAGCGTGAACATGAAGTGCACCCAGAAAGCACTCTATCAAATTTAAATGAATCCCCCTTTGTTTCTAAAACTAAAAAAAACAACAAAATAAAAAATCGCAAAAATATGTTTTTATTTTTCTTAAAGCTTTTTCGATCTGAGTTTTATACGAAAAAAGAGTTAGCTTATTTACTCCATTCTTAATCTTCCTGAACTACGTAAGATCTAATTCATGTGGCGTCATGATATATAAGCAGTCCCCATCAGATTCGATCATAGATGTAAATAAAACTGAGTGAAAAATAATTTGAAAAAAATAGAGAAAGAAAAAAAAATTGATTGAGTGGAAAGAAAGAAAAGGAGCGAAAAAAAGAGCGGGAAGAAAATAAAAGCAACAAACAAAAAGAGAAAAAGAGAGAGCTAAAATTAAAGAGCAGCAAAAACGAGATGGAAAGAGATGAAGAAAAGAGGTACGAAGTGAAAAACCGTTAGTTAGGGCCGCGACAAAACGTGCAACCGTTCAAACACATGGTAGAACATTTAACTGTTAGGTGCATTGCATCCCAACATGTGATTCCCATATGTTAAATGTCTCAAAACTAACAAGGTTGTTGGGTGGGCAAATTAAGCCAGGTTCTGTTCGAGTGGTTGGTTTTGTCGGTAGTCCGGCTTCCCATCCTTACTTACAAGATCCAAAGGAAAGGTTCCTATGGCCTTTGAGGGCCATCCACAAATAATCGATCCTGAGGATAGCCCAACACTGACTATTCCACAACCAAAATCAGCAGCTGCTGAAGAAAACATGATATTGCATCTTCGCATATTGGAAATGTGGTACGCTTGGTCTAGTGGTAGGGACCCTCCAAGTGCAATCCTTGGGATCCCTGAGTTGACCTCCAGGTTAGGAGAGACTACCAACACCCCTGTGCCCAATCCGCTCACCCCATGCGGGCACCCTCCAATGCCCTCCAATGATCCTAGCATGCTTTCTGTGGTTCGCCCCCAGGCATCGGCTTCAAGGGCACCGTCTCCAATGTTCATCATTAAGGGTCAAAAGCTTCAACCAGAAATAACATATGTGACCTTGTACTCTTTAACTCGACCTCCACAATATGATCTCTCTGTGGAGCAAGAAAAGGTTGTTAAATAACGCGAGCAAAACGAAATGGCTCAGTAGATGAAGAGCCTAGAACAAAGCCTGAAAAACATGCAAGGTCTGAGTGGCCGAGAGAGTGTCTCATACTCTGACCTCTGTATGTTTCCCTACGTCCACTTGCCAGCTGGCTTTAAGATGCCAAAATTTGTACGATGGGCATGGAGACCTTGTCGCTCACCTAAAACGATACTGTAACCAGTTGAGAGGCGCTAGTGGAAAAGAGGAGTTCGAGTGGACTATTTTGGGGAAAGCCTCATCGAAATCGCTTTTGAGTGGTATACAAATCAAGAAATTACTCATTGGAACGTGTGGGACGATATGGCCCGAGATTTTGTCTGCCACTTCCAGTATAATGTAGGCATCACTCCCAACAGAAACACTTTGTCCAATTTGAAAAAGAAAACCGCGGAAAGCTTCCGCAAATTATTTTGTCAAATGGCACGAGCATGCTGCCAGGGTAAAGCCTTCAATGGATGAAATTGAAATGGTCACAGTCTTTCTACAGTCCCAAGAGGCAGACTACTTCCAAAACATGATGTCTGCTATGGGAAAGTCGTTTGTTGAGGCTATCAAAATTGAGGAAATGATTGAAAACGATTTAAAAACAGGTCAAATCTTGAGTCATGCTGATTTTAAGGCCACATTACAGCATGCTCAGAATGGTTCGGAGGGTCTGATGAACAGAAATAGGAGTGAAGAGGGAGCCATGATGGTTTCAAGATCTAGTGGGGCCCGTATTTCATTCAACCAATCATATATGCCTCCTATCATCCCACTATACTATTATCCCCTTCAAGATACTGCTTATGCTGTGGCACCGCCTCCTATGCGGTGATGAACACACAACCTTACCCGCAGACCCAACATCATACACAAAATTGAGCACCATCTCCCATAAATGCCCATACTTACCAAGCTCTATATAGTCCTCAACCAATTGATCCCTAATACAATTCTCTCCCAAGAGGGCCTTTCAGAAAGAATCAGTTCATCCCTATTTGCGAATCGTATTCAAGATTGTTCCAAAAGCTAATCAGGCCAGATCTACTGCAGCCAGTGGCACGAACCGGCCTAACCCCGAGTTTCCCTCACACCAAGCTAATGCTAGATGTGAATACCACTCTGGAGAAGTAGGACACAGTACGAAGGATCGTTGGATCCTTAAAAGGGTAGTTGAAGATTGACTGAAGCTGAAAGAATTATTTTTCGGGATGAATAAGCTTCTGATATGATGAGCAATCTATCCCCTGCTCAAAACCCTAGGCTAGTACTCTAAACGATTTGTGAAGATAAGAAATTTTATCTAGCACTGAAGGCTATTGCAGCTATTGCTGAGACAGAAGAAAATCCAAAAAACGGTTGCCAAGCCTGAAAGTTCCCTATCAGACGAGAGTCTCGATAGAAAGTTTTGCTATTCTTTTTGCAGCTGGATTACCTCAGGGTGTGATCTGAAGTTTTTACTTATTGTTTTACTTTCCGATGTAAACCCTTCTATCTTCAAAATTTGAAGAAAAAATTAAAAAAAAAAAATGAATGTTTCATTGTCGAGGAATATCTCTTTTCTTAACCTTGTCATTTTTTCTTACTCTTTTTAGTTTTGTTAAATGCAGATTTCAATAACATGACATGCTTGCAGACTTCATGCCCAGATCTTGAAACGTTGTTAGACCTCGAAGTAGTGAGTCAAGAATTAGATTGCAATGAAGAGAGTATTGTCAAAAAAGAGCGTTGTACTTGGGAAACATCGAAGAAATGTCCTTGAAACAACCGTCAATGCAAATGCCGATAAAGGTACTATGTTAGATCTTCTATACAACATTAACGTTCTCCAGTTGGGATGAGGAAGGCTTTGTTTCTTAGTATCCAAATATTCAACTCTTTGCAAACCCTTTGAGTCGGTTACTTTTATTTGATTACCCTCTTTGGAACCTGAAAGTGTTATTAGACAAAAAGAAATTAAAAAAATGAAATGAAAAGCTAAAACAAAAATTAATAACAAAAAAAGGAGAAGAAAAAGAAAGATAAAAAGGGAAGAAAAGACAAAGAAAATGAAATGAAAAAAGGGAGGAAAAAGAAAGGAAAAAGAAAAAAGAAAAAGAAAACAAAGCAAAAAGAAAAACAAAAGAAAATAAAAAATAAAATTCCATGAACTATGTTAGATTTGATTCCAAAAGCATATATAGGCAGCCTCTTTCTGGGGTTCAGTCACACCAAAATAAATTCAAATTCCCCGAAAAGTAAAACTGGGGCAGATGTTATAATGGTTTGGCAATGATCCAGCCTAAATGGTTCCAAAGTTGTAATTTAGTCCAAATCAGTTTTACCCAAATCCTTTCAAGTCCTTCCAATCAATTGATGACAATGTTTATGGATTAGAGAATACAACTACTTGGATCCGATGCAACAAAAATGAGAGAGTCCTATTGGTGAAAACCCCACACCGGCACCGTAAGGCGATGGAAAGGAGAGAAATTGAAAATTAGAGTCTTGTCAGTGAAAACTCGCAAAGAGCACTATAAGGCGATAGTGAGAAAGGAAATGAGAGAGATCAGCTGGTGAAAACTGCAAAGGGCGCCACTGATCGAAAAGAAGATACTCTACAACCATTGGCATCAACAAAGTCTTGGTAAGGTTCCTCGGTTTCAAGGCAAAGTTATAATGAATTTCTGAGATTCGGACAGTTTACACAGATTAGGAATCCAGTCTAAACGACATGTCATGTTCATTGAAGTTCGCATGCACCACAGATAAGTCCTTCTTTCTTTTTCTCGAAAGATATACCTCTCACCTAAATTCATTGTCCTTTCTATTTTTTGTTTTTCTTCGAATCCCTTTCGATCTAACTCTGTTCCAAAACTATGACAAAGAAAGGACAGCAAGAGTGAATTAATGGGTTCTCATTTGATACAAGCTAATATGCAAAAAGGCACCCAGCCTCGTCAAGGGCATCAAGTCGACCTCGACTGGCCATGGCGGCCGATGTTTCGAAATCAAAACTCTCAGAAGGTCAAAATAAAATTGAAGTGCCTAAAAAGGAAATGAAGTTGAAAAGGTTGAGTCCCACGTGGCTAACCGTCTCGAAAAAGTTTTGAAAAGCCAAGGTGTCACGACCCAAGTTCGCACTCTGCGAATATGTCGTGATGGCACCAAGTTACTATAACTAGGTAAGCCTATCAATGCGGAAAACAACACAACTTGCGGAACAATGAATTAAAACTGAAGAACTAAAAGAAATCTGTATATAACTACCGCGCGGCATATACAACTCAAATAAATGCGGAAGTCTACTATAACACCCCAAAACCCGAAAAATCACTGGAGTACAAGCTAATTAAAAGTAATATACGGCTCAAATCTCCATAATTTATCTAAACAAAAGTATGAAAGAAGGCTAAATACTACAGATAGTGTAAAGAGGGAGACTTTTTGGTCTACGGACGCTGCAGAAGTACCTCGAAGTCTCCGTAGCTCTCCACGCCTCAAAGATAGTGCGCCTGAGATGACATACCTAGGTCTAAACATTAAAAAGAACACGTGCAGAAGAGGCGTGAGTACACTACTGCGGTACTCAGTAAGTTCCAAGCCTAACCTCGGTTGGGTGGTGGTGAGGAAAGTCAGGGCCCTACTGAGATAAAACATAATAATAAGGTTGACAACAGTATGAAATAAACAGAAATAATAGAATACAAGTGTGAAGTAAGTCATGTTGCGCAAACAACAATTAACACACAGAGAATAAGATAACACAGAGTAAAATAACTCAATATCAGTATTAATAACGAGGATATCATAGGATTCCGTCCTGTAGTACTTTTCATCAATCTGTCCGAGGAGCTCCTGAGATACTGTCCCGTAATCCATTATACGAGTATATCCGAAGGATCTCCCGGGGTACCGTATCGTAGTACAACTATCAATATTCAAGGAGGGATCTACCGGGAATCTAACCCGTAGTCCCAAATTAAATGTGCAGGGGGGATCTACTGGGAATCTAACCCCTAGTCCCAAAGTAAACTAAAAGGGGGGGGGGGAGGGGAGAGCCACTGGATTCCACATCCATAGTCCCAATGTAAATGCGCAACCACAACCAGAAGATAATCAAAAACGAAGTATGAAGGTACAACAACAGGTAATGCTAGCCTAACATGCTTCAGGTAGTACAGTTAAGGCAACTTAAGCAAATAGGCAATTTAAATCAACCAAACATGCTTTTCTAATCAAACACGGGTTAACATCGCAAGTAGGAATAAGCAAATTCGAAGGAACTCAGTCTCAATATCTTAAGTAAAAACCGGATTTTCAACAATTAGCTCAAGTACGCGCTCGTCACCTCACGTACAAGGCATTCAATTACCATGTATCATATCCCAAGGGGAAAGGTCCCCCACACAAGGTTAGACAAGCCACTTACCTCAAACCGGCTCCAAATTCAACTTGAAACCACACTTTTTCCATGAGTATCCGACTCCAAATGACCCAAATCTAATCATTTCAATTACATCTCGTAAATAACATCTCAAACAACCGATTCCACTATTTAATTTAAAGCTAAGACGCAAAATTAGGTAAAATGACTAAAATTCCCCTCAGGTTAACTTGGTCAAAACCCGAGGCTCGAACCAAAACTTGGCTACCCATTTTCCCATTAACGCAAATATATGATTTGTTTAGAAATCGGACCTCAATTTGATGTCCAAATCCCTAATTTTAGCAAACCCTAGGTTCTACCCAACATACCCACATTTCCCCATTAAAATCTTTAATTTGAAGTTGAAATTATTTTATAAGATGCTAAGGAGTGAAGAAAATAAGTTAGAAATCACTTACCAAACGTTTTGAAGAAGAAGAATCGTTTGGGAAATCACCACTTACGTTTTGGATTTTTGAAAGGTGAAAAATAACTCAAATTCGCGTGTATTTATATCCTCTGAAGTCCCGTAGTGGAGATCATGCAAAAAGGACCGTGGTCGCGCTGACCTACCTGAAGACCTGCTGGTCTCAGCTTGGCACGGGCCGCACAACACTGACTGTGGCCGAACCGCACCCACCGCAAACCACGCAAAGGCGACCACGGTCACGCCTACCTACCTGAAGACCTGAAGGTTTGCGGATTTTAGCCTTGTGCGGACTGCACAAAGGCGAGTGCGTCCGCGCAGTACCTACCGCGTACCGCGCAAAGGCGACCGCCGCCGCGCTGGCCCTTCCGCGGGCGCACACGTTTTCACAGGGACTGGGCTTGGGTGTTTAGAGTTTGAAACATTTTCCTGAACCTTCAATGCTTGATCTTTGCGTAAGGCATCCCAGAACCTACTTGAAACTCACCCGAGCCCTCAGGGCTCCAAACGAAATATACACATCACCTCAAAAACATCCTACAGACTTATCCGTGCTATCAAATCGCTAATATAACATCATAAACATTAAATTGAGCCTCAAAATCCATGATTTCCTCCAAATTTTCATAGAACGTAAAATTCCCATTTTAAGTCCGAAACACGTCAAATGACGTCCGTTTTCAACCAAACTTTACAGAAAGCGCTTAAACCATATATAAGACTTGTACTGGGCACCGGAACCAAAAACACGGGCAAGATACCACAGTCTTTTAATGAAATTTTACTTCAAATTTCCCTAATTATTTCTGAAAATTGTTTTTCACAAAAATTCATTTCTCAGACTTGGAACCTCGGAATTTGATTCCGGGCATACGTCCAAGTCCCCTATATTTTCCTACGGACCCTCCGGGATTGTCAAATTGTGGGTCTGGGTTTGTTTACCCAAAAGGTTGACCGGAGTCAAATTTATTCAATTAAATATCCAAAATTAGTATTTTTCTCATAAAATCCATATCTAAGCTTTCTGACTACGCGTTCGGATTGTGCACGCAACTCGAGGCAACCCCAGATGAGGTTTTCATGGCCTCAGAAGTACAGAATAGATAAGAGAATAGGTGATCACCCCCTTGGGTCGTCACATCCTCCACCACTAAAACAACAATTTGACCTCGAATGAGCAAAAGAAAGAAGTTCCCGAGTCGGGAAAAATATGAGGATAACAGCTCCGCATATCAGACTTAGACTCCCAGGTCGATGCCTCAGGAGTCTGACCTCTCCATTTGACCCGAACATAAGGTAATCTCTTAGACCACAACTGATGAACCTACCGGTCTAGGAAAGCTACCGGCTCTTCCTCATAGGACAAGTCCTTGTCCAACTGGACAGTGCTGAAATCTAACACGTGGGCTGGATCGCGGTGATACCTCCGAAGCATGGATACTTGGAAAACTGGATGCACGGCTGATAAGCTAGGAGGCAATGCGATTCTATAAGCCACCTCTCCGACTCGATCAAGAATCTCACACGGACCAATATACCTAGGGCTAAGATTGCCCTTCTTCCCAAATCTCATCATGTCCTGCGTAGGCCATACTCGGAGCAATACTCGTTCACCAACCATAAATGCTACATCTCGAACCTTGCAATCTGCATAACTTTTCTGCCTAGAGTGAGCTGAACAAATCCTGAATGATCTTGACCTTGTCCAAGGCCTCCTGAACCAAATCCGTACCTAACAACCGAGCCTCCATCACTCAAACCACTTAACCTAAGATCGACACCGTCTACCATATAAAGCCTCATAAGGAGCCATCTAGATGCTCGACTGGTAGCTGTTGTTTTAGGAATACTCCGCTAAGGGAAAAAACTGATCCCAAGACCCGCTAAGGAGCCTATCCTCAAGAATATGAATAGTGCACTCGCACTGTCTGTCTATCTGGAGGTGAAAGGCTATGCTCAACTCCACCCGAGTACCTAACTCCTGCTGTACGACTCTCCAGAACTGTGATGTAAGGTGAGTACCTCTATCTGAAATAATGGAAACTGGGATACCATGCAGACGGAGGATCTCCCAGATATAAATCTCTGCCAAACGCTCCTAAGAATAAGTGATACACACAGGAATGAAATGAGCGGACTTGGTCAGCCGGTCTACAATAACCCAGATAGCATCAAACTTCTTCAAGGTCCGCAGGAGCCAGATAAAAAGTGCATGGTGATGCACTCCCACTTCCACTTTGGAATCTCTATCTGCTGGAGCAACCCACCCGGTCTCTTGTGTTTATACTTCACCTTTTGACAGTTGAGGCATCTAGCTACATATCCAATTGGGTCCTTCTTCATCCGCTTCCACCCGTAGTGCTGCCTCAAGTCTTGATGCATCTTCGTGGCACCCGGATAGATGGAATACCACGAACTATATGCCTCTGCTAAAATCAACTCCCATGGCCCATCAACATTGGGCACACAAACACGGCCTTGCATCCTCAATACCCCGTCATCTGTAATGGTCACATCTATGGCGTCACCACGCCAAGCCTTGTCCTTAAGGACAAGCAAATGGGGGTCATCATACTGCCACTCCCTAATATGATCAAATAAGAAAGATCGAGAAACCATACAAGCTAGGACCCGACTGGGCTCCGAAAGGTCCAATCTCACAAACTGGCTAGCTAAGGCCTGAACATCCATCGCCATGGGCCTCTCTGAAGCTGGTAAGTATGCCAAACTCCCTAAACTCTCCGCCCAGTGACTCAAGGCGTCAGCCACAACATTGGCCTTGCCTGGGTGATACAGAATAGTAATATAATAATCTTTCAGCAACTCTAACCACCTACTTTGGTACAAATTTAGATCTTTTTGCTTGAACAAGTGCTGCAAACTTCGATGGTCAGCATAGAACTCACAAGGCATACCGTACAAATAATGACGCTACATATTCAAGGCATGACAATAGCAGCTAACTCAAAGTCACGGGAAAGGTAGTTCTTCTCATGTATCTTCAACTGTCTGGACGCATAGGCAATCACCTTACCGTCCTGCATTAACACTGCTCCAAGGCCAACTCTCGAGGCATCACAACAGACAGTATAAGACCCCGAACCGGTAGGCAACACAAAATTAGGGCTATAGTCAATGCTGTCTTGAGCTTTTGAAAGCTCACCTCACACTTCTCTGTCCACTTTAATGGAGTACCCTTCTGGGTCAATCTATTCATAGGGGCCAGAATCGATAAGAAACCCTCTACAAAACGACGGTAGTAGCCCGCCAAACCAAGGACACTACTTATCTCTGTAGCTGAAGACAACCTTGGCAAACTCTGCGCAGCCTCTACCTTCTTCAGATCCACCGAAATGCCCTCACTCAATACCACGTGGCCTAAGAATGCCACTGAATCCAACCGAAACTCACATTTTGAAAACTTCGCATATAACCTCTTTCTCTCAGAGTTTGGAGCACTGTCCTCAAATGCTGCTCATGATCTTCCCGACTCCGGGAATACACAAGAATGTCATCAATAAACACAATGACAAAATAATCAATATACGGCCTAAACACAATGTGCATCAAATGCGTAAAAGCTGATGAGGCATTGGTCAGTCCAAATGACATAACAAGGAACTCGTAATGACCATATCGAGTCATGAAGGCAGTCTTCGGGATGTCTGGCTCTCGAATCTTCAACTGATGGTAACCTGAGCGCAAGTCAATCTTAGAAAACACATGTGCACCCTGAAGCTGGTCAAACAAATCATTAATACGAGGCAAAGGATAACTGTTCTTCACTGTAACCTTGTTCAACTAGCGATAATGAATGCACATACGCATAGAACCATCCTTTTTCTTCACAAACAAAATAGGAGCACCCCACGGTGAAAACACTAGGTCGAATAAAACCCTTATCAAGCAACTCTTGCAACTGATCCTTCAATTACTTCAACTCAGGAGGAGCCATACAATACGGAGGAATGGAAATAGGCCGAGTGCCCAACAACAGGTCAATGCCAAAATCAATTTCTCTATTGGGCGGCATGCCTGTAAGATCAGCTAGTAACACATTAGGATAATCTCGTACCACTGGGACTGAATCAACAGAAAGGGTATCAGCACTAACATCTCTCACATGAGCTAAATACGCGGCACACCCTTCTCAACCATATGCTGAGCCTTAAGAAAAGAGACAACTGTACTGGGAGTGTGATCTAAAGTACCACTTCACTCAACACGCGAAATACCTAGCATGGCCATTGTTATATTCTTGGCGTGGCAATCAAGAATAGAAAATGGGGTTATAACCAGTCCATGCCCAAAATAATATCAAAATAAACCATATCGAGTAACAATAAATTCGCTCCGGTCTCAAAACCATGAATAGTGACCAAACAGGATCGATAAGTGCGGTCCACAACAAGAGAATCCCCCACAGAAGTAGAAAAATAAATGGGGGCACTCAAAGAATCCCGAGGCACACCCAAATGCAGAGCAAAGTAAGAAGATACATGAGAATAAGTAGAGCCCGGATCGAATAGAACCGATGCCTTTCTATGGAAAACTAGTATAATACGGTGGCATATTCAAGCAAACCCCGCTAGACTCTGCTATGCCCATAATGCGAAGAATACGATGGCAGTCCTCTAGAAATCCAAGGCATCTTTTGATGCTAATCCACTGAACACTAGGGGATCATACTTCTTGAACCTCTTAGGTCTCTACTGCTCGTCCTTTGAAGCAGCTGACCCGTCGTCGGGATGAACTGGAACTGCAGGCGATGCAGGAATAATCTCGGGAGCCTGCTCAACCTGCGCTCGTCGCTCAGGAGTGCAGATGGCAGGAGTCTATTCTCCTCTACCGGCCTGGGATGTGGTTGCAGTATGGGGGAACAAACCTGCCTGAGCCGAGGTGGTGTACATACTCATGAACTGAGCCAAAGTCTCTTGGAGAGCTGGAGTTGTAGTGGCAGTAGTAGGCGTGCCAGGTTCCTGGGCTCCAGCTGGATCTGCTGGTGATGCCTCAGCGGCAGCTTGTACAGGTGCTCTGGCTCCACCACATGCGCGTTCTCGACCTCTACCCCAGCCGTGGCCTCTGACAGATGCAGTAGGGGGCGCGGGTGCCTGATTATCCCGAGTAGTGCGTGTCCTCACAACCTGTGGGAGAATAGAAGGCAGAAGCTTAGAATTTTGTGATGTCAAAATATCACACGAAATGAAGTGAAAATTTTCTTAACAGTTACATAGCCTCTCGTAGATAAGTACAGATGTCTTCGTACCGATCAGCGGGACTCTACCAAACCAGCCTATGTCCCGTGACTACTATAAACCTAGAGCTCTGATACCAACTTGTCACGATCTTAGTTCGCCCTCTGTGAACATGTCGTGATGGCAGCTAGTTCGTATAACTAGGTACGCCTAACAATGCGGAAAACAACATAAATTGCGGAATAATGAATTAAAACTAAATGACTAAAAGAAATCTGTATATCACTGCCGCTTGGCATATTCAACTCAAACAAATACAGAATTCTACTATAACACCCCAAAGCCCGAAAACTCACGGGAACACAAGCTAATAAAAAGTAATATACGGCTCAAATCTCTAGTATTTGTCTAAACAAAAGTACGAAAAAGGCTAAATACTACAGATAGAGTAAAGAGGGAGACTCCTTGGTATGCGGACACTGCAGAAGTACCTCGAAGTTTCCGTATCTTTCCTGGCCTCAAGGATAGTGCGCCTGAGATGACGTACCTAGTTCTGCACATGAAAAAGAACATACGCTGAAGAGGCATGAGTACACCACAATGATACTCAGTAAGTGCTAAGCCTAACCTTGGTTGGGTAGTGACGAGGAAGAACACGGCTCTAATGAGATAAAATATAATAATAAGAATAAGCAGAAATAATGGAATACAACTGTGAAGTAAGTCAATTTGCACAAACAACAATTAACACATAGAGGATAAGATAACATAGATTAAAACAACTCAATATCAGTACCAATAACGAGGATCTCCCAGGATACCGTCCTGTAGTCCTTTTCATCAATCTATATGAGGAGCTCTCGGGATACCGTCCCATAGTCCATTATATTAGTATATCCAAAGGATCTCCTAGGATACCGTCCTGTAGTCCAACTATCAATGTGCAATGGGTGGGTGGATCTACCAGGAATCTAACCCGTAGTCCTAAAGTAAATGTTCGGAGGGGATCTACCGGGAATCTAATCTGTAGTCCCAAAGTAAATGTGTAGAGGCGTCTACCGGGAATCTAACCTGTAGTCCCAACGGTAACAAACAAGGGGGGGGGGGGAGCTATTAGAATCCCATATCTGTAGTCCCAATGTAAATGCGCAACCACAACTAGAAGATAATCAGAAACGATGTAACATGCTTCAGGTAGTACAGTTAAGGTAACTTAAGCAAATAGGCAATTTAAATCAACCAAACATGCTTTTCTAATCTATCACGGGTTAAAATCCCAAGTAGGAATAAGCAATTTCGAAGGAACTCAATCTCAATATCTTAAGTAAAAATCAAGTTTCAACAATTAGCTCAAGTACGCGCTTGTCACCTCACGTACAAGGCACTCAATTACCATGTATCATATCCTACGGGGAAAGGTCCCCCTCTAAAGGTTAGACAAGCCACTTACCTCAAACCGGCTTCAAACTCAACTTGAAATCACACTTTTGCCAGGAGTATCCGACTCCAAATGGCCCAAATCTATTCATTTCAATGACATCTCGTAAAACATCTCAAACAACTAATTCCACTATTTAATTTGAAGCTAAGACGTAAAATTAGGTAAGATAACCAAAATTCCCCTCAGGTTAACATGGTCAAAACTCGAGGCTCGAACCAAAACCCGGTTACGCATTCCCCCACGAACCCAAATATATGATTGTTTTTGAAATGGGACCTCAATTTGAGGTCTAAATCCCCAATTTTAGCAAAACCTAGGTTCTACCTAACATACCCAAATTTTCCCATTAAAATATTTGATTTGAAGTTGGAATTATGTTAAAAGATGCTAATGAGTGAAGAAAATAAAATAGAAATCACTTACCAATCATCTTGAAGAAGAAGAATCATTTGTGAAATCGCCACTTATGTTTTGTGTTTTTGAAAGGTGAAAAATAACTGAAATTCCCATGTATTTATACCCTCTGATGTCTCCCAGCGCGGACCATGCAAAAAAGACCGCGCCCACGCTGACCTACCTAAACACTTCGGGTCTCAGCCTGATGCAGATCGCGCAAAGCCGACCTCGGCCGTACCACACCCACCATGGACCGCGCAAAGGCGACTGTGGTCGCGGTGACCTACCTGAAGGCCTACGGATCTTAGCCCTGCGCGGACTGCGCAAAGCCAATCGCGGCCGCACAACACCCATCACAGACCGTGCAAAGGTGACCGCAGCCGTGTTGGCCCCTCCGCGGCCGCCCGCATTTTTACACGGACCGCGCTGGAGGGTTTAGAGTCTGCAACATTTTCCTGAACCTGCAACACCTGGTCTTTTAAGCCTATGGTGTCCCGGAACCTACTCGAAACTCACCCGATCCCTCGTGGCTCCAAACCAAACATGCACGCCACCTCAAAACCATCCTACAGACTTATCTGTGCGATCAAATCTCTAATATAACATCATAAAAATTAAATTGAACCTCGAAATCCATGATTTCATCCACATTTTCATAAAATATCAAATTCCCATTTAAGTCCGAACCACGTCAAGCGATGTCCGTTTTCAATAAAACTTTACAGAAAGCGCTTAAACCATATATATGAATTGTACTGAGCGCTGGAACCAAAAATATGGGCCTGATACCATAGATTATTATAAAATTTAACTTCTAATTTCCTTAATTATTTCCAGAAAATAATTTCGCACAAAAATTCATTTCTCAGACTTGGGACCTCAGAATTCGATTACGGGCATACGCCCAAGTCTCATATATTTTGCTACGGTCCATACGGGACCGTCAAATCGCGGGTCCGGATCCGGGTCTGTTTACCCAAAAATTTGACTGGAGTCAAATTTATTCAATTAATATCAAAATTTAGCATTTTGTCTCACATAATTTATATCTAAGCTTTCCGACTACGCGCCCGGACTGCACACACAACTTTAGGCAGCCCTAGATGAGGTTTTCAAGGCCTCGAAAGTACAGAATAAGTAAGAAAACAAGTGATGACCCCCTTGGGTCGTCACACAAGGTACCCAACTGATCTGAAATTAAAGTTGGAATAAAGAAGCCAGAAATGAAAGGCCCACGAAGGCGAAACAAAGTTGAAAAAGGTTAAGTCTTGTGCGACTAGACGTTGCGCCAAAGGTTGAGGAGCAAAAGTTCCCTAATGCTCTAAAGTTAAAAAAAAAAGAAGAAGAAAAAAAAGAAGAAGAAAAATAGGAAGTTAAAAAGGAAAGGCCCACAAAGGCGAAATAAGTTGAAATCTTAAGTCCCCCGTGACCAGCCTTCGTGGCAAAGTCTGGAAACACTAGAGGTTCTCCAGGGCTTGAAATGAAATCAGTCCTTAGGGAACAAATATTTGTAGTTGAGATCTTCATCAAAGAAGCCGGGCCAAGATCAAGGATTGATGTCGCACCCCCTTTTTCTCGCGAAATCAGGTTTACGAAATTTGGAGGGACAACTCGTTCCTTTTGGAACTGTGTTTGCATTAAAAGAGTCGCCAGGTTCATTAGGACACCAATAGAGATTCAATTCTAAGTTTATTTAAATAACCAGAGATTGGGTAAGGGCTTGAAATTATACCATGGAGAAGGTGTTAGGAACTCCTAAAGATCCATTAGTGTGGTTATTGGCCAAACAATTATTGTAAATTTAGCAAATAGAGATGTATGGGCACAATCATTAGGGGGCTTTGAACACTTAAAAGAAAGAACATTTTGAAAGAAAAAGTTTTTTTTTTTAAAAAGAAAGAATTTGCAAATAAAAGGAAAGGGCTCCTAGGTTTATATTTAATATGGATCACCCCAAACAATATCCAGTAATCAGTCCTCAATGAGGGGCTACACGTGACATTATTGCGTGGTAATCATATCCATATATAACCTTCCCAACCCTTTAAGGTATTAAAGCGCAGATTGGTCTCGATTACTAATGCATGCTATTTCTGTCCCATTCCTATCAGTCTCGAGGCACTTAGGACTACTAATCCTAAAGGGAGGGATATTAGGCTTATTTGAAGTTTCAAAGGAAAAAATCTAAGGCGACATACAAATCATATAAAGACTACATATTAAAGGGGAAACACATAAGCACATAAGGCTCAAGTATACCTCCCCAAAACAAAAACAAAAAACAATCTAATAGCACGACTTAAACAAATGAGTAAGGTCTGATTCTAAAAAAATTATTCTTGAGGGAAGAGGAGATTGTTGTATTGCAGCAGGCTCCGCTTATTACATGACTCAGTTAGGAAACAAAATCGGGCCTACCTACTGATTATAACTCTAAAACAACTAACAGAGGCGAGTCTAGCTTTACTTGTATTGCCTAAGGCTTGCTTAAGTGTTCAAGCGAGGTCTTATAGGCATAACATCTACTTAATTCAGAATGATGAAATAATTAAACTCAACACGAGTTGTTAGAAATCCTATAGATATGTTTGCTAAACCTCATTAAGTAAGGGAATTAGATTATAAAAAAAATTCAGAATGGATAAAATTAATAGACCGGTTATAGATTCTGCATGTGATAGTATCTCTTATTACTTTATTTAATCCCTAGGAGCATGATATCTAATATTGACAGTGAGCGAAGCAAATCAAACTTATTTAAGAATCCCTATAGGCATGATTTCTGTACGTTACTGATTTTAACACGTTACTGGATTATAACCACTTGGTCCCTAAAATATGATATCTAAATGTGCAAAATTTTTGGATAATCCCTATAGACAGATTATCTAGAAGTGAAGTTAAACGGGCAGAATACATCTCTATAGGCAAGATGTCTAAGGTGCAGAATTATAATACCCTATAGGCATGGTTTTTAAGATGCAGTATGAATATGTAGAAATTTTAAAATAGTCCTATAGGTATGGTTTCTAAATGTAGTGTGAATATATAGAAATTTTAAAATAGTCCTATATGCATGGCTTTTAAATGCAGTTTGAATATTAAATATACCCTATAGTCATGGTTTCTACCCTTGACATGCATAAGTACCCAGCCCTTTCACTAGTCAGCCCCAAATGTTCATTACAAATTATTACAAACTAGGAATAATATATCAAAATACACAAAGATACAACTAGAGGAAGTCCGGTTCTTGGTCCCTCCCTGAGCTAGGATTCATTCTACATTGATTCAGAAATAACAACATGCTAAATGAAGGTACTGAATTAGTTACAAGTATTAGGCAGACAAGAATGCAAGAATGTTAAGTAACCATGTTGTTGTTGATATCGAAAGGTTAATTAGAATATACATGTTAAAGAAGCAAGATGCAGTAAAGAAAAGTAGCAGAACTTCGAAATGTAGCCTTGGCTTTCATCCGGCTAAACAGGCCACAGTATAAGTAGTAAAGTAAGAGAGTGTTTGAGTGTAAGTATGAGTTCAGAACAAAAAGTGTTCGTCTTTTGTTTGTGAAAGACTTTGCTTATTTATAGTTGAAAGTAGGTAATGAAATAACGTTAGAAAAAATCATAGTAATACATTAATTCAAGAACTCAGAATCAATCAATTAGAGAATCAAGGAAGTACTCCTTAAGTTAGGGGAATCAAGATCAAACGGAAAAATTCAGTACCATATAAGGCAAGAAGAAAAATCAGTGCCTGATTAAATAAGGAATGAGTCAAGGTTCAGTAGGCATAGAGTAGTCCATTAAGACCAAATTCAAGAAAAACCCGATTAAGGATAAACAAGGTACCATGGCAGATAAGGTAATGAAATCAGTTAATTTAAATAGACGAGTTGAATTCTAGGGCTTTGAAAGAAAATCTTTCTATTACCAACAATTAAGAGAAATAAGAATCAATCATGGGAAGTCATAGTTCTGTATTTGCAACATATAAATAGAGGTGAATGAACAAGAGTAGTAAAAAGAGTCAGTCATATAGACAGAAAGAAACAAAAGATGAGCAAACACAATCATTCAGAGGTGGTATAAGTAGGCTAAGATTTGGCAGAACATATTTGAGGTCTGGTGACCACGATACCTTAACAAGAATCAGGTAAACAGGTTAGCACACAGAACGAAGGCAAAGAAAGTCATGTTAACACACAAAACCAAGGCAAAGAAAATCAGGCTAACACACACAACCAAAGCGAAAGAATCATGCTAACACACAGAATCAAGGTAAAGAAAAACAGGCTAGCACACATATCCAAAGCGAAGAAAATATTTAGAAATTAGGGCTTTTAGCAGAGTCAAGTTAAAAAGTAGTAGGAGCATAAAAGTAGGTTAAAAAATAAACAAGGAAGAGGTTTAATCATAAAGAAATCGATTAGAACATGTGGAAATAAACTCCGAGAAAGCCTAGTTTCTTAAAGAAAGTAAAAATTGTTCAAAGTAGATGATCTTTCAGAAGAAGCCCGAGAATAAGGAGATCATAGAAGAAAACAGGCTTAAAGCATGAGAATAACACCGTTTTGAGAGATTGGGGAGAGAGTTAGGGTTTCAAAATGAAACCCAAATAGAAATCGAAAGAACATGTTGTAACTTCACAACTTATAACACATATGGTGTGATTTTACCAATAATCACATCAGAGAAGCCTCGGACAATAGAACTGGAAACCCCTAGGTCCAAATCGACATGGCCCAGGACCCTTGGACCTTAGAGATGTTGACGGAGTCTAGGGTTAGGTTTGAGAGGAGATAGGAGATGAGAGCATCTGAAGGCGGTGTCTTTGGAAAATGTCATATGGTTTGGGGGGAGGGTCGTATAAATTAAAATGGTAAGAACAAATTCTGGCCGTCGATCTTTTAGATCAACGGTCCTGATCTAATGGGGGTTTTTGGGTCGGGTAGATGTGTATAGGGTCTCGGGTGATTGGGTTATAAGAAATAAAAACTAGGCTGGAAACTGGTCTGATTTTGGCAACAATTGAAAGCCAAATTTGGCTACAGCTTAAATAGCCGATTTTCCCTATTTGATTTATAAAAAATAAAATCATACCTAATTTTTATGACTATAAACGTAATAAAATCCTAAAAGAGGCTAATATTGTAACTACATACAATTGAACTTTAAAAATACTAAATGACTTTGTAAAAATATGGAAAAATTATATTAACTTCATTTTAGTATAAATATGAAAATTCAATAAATGAATCACCAAAAATCATAATTTCTGAGAATAATTATTGGGTTTTATGGATAAAATAAGGCAATAAATTGATTTAAAAATCTTTAAAAGTTAAAAAAAATTAGTATAACATTTGGACATACTTATATATGCATGCACATACTATTTTGAAAGAAATATAAATTTATCTATGAAACCGAGATAGTTACCTTTCATAAAATTCTAACACTAAGAAATGCATATGCTTTATTCTTCTGAAGGTGGGAAAAAGATAAAACTAAATAAATGGATTATTCATCCAAATTACAGTTTGAAACTCATGTAATTAACCTATTTTTCTTTTGGTTAACCCTAAAACTGGGATAGATCCATGAGAAATCTCATTAGAATTTAAAAAATATATAGGAAAAAAATTTGGTATCAACAGTTAAACAATCAAGGACTCAAAACCAACCACCATTTTAAACTGACAAATTGTTCTTTGTTTGAAAAATATGAAAACAGCTGCAGTCCAAAACAACGCTGCAAGAAGCAGGTGCTATAAAAGGAAGGCATGCACAAACCAACACGGTTCTGCAGCAAAAGTTGACCCGAAAAGGGAAGTCCTTTTAAATTCTTCATTCATTCCCCTAACTAGAAAGAAAATTGAAGTAAAAAATAAAAAAAAAAGAAGAAGAGAAGGAGAAAAAATAAAAAAAGAAGAAAAAAAAGAATAAGAAAAATTCAAAACCATAGTAGCATAGGGTCTCCAATCTCTAGCTACGCTTTTCTATTATAGAGTCCTATTCCCTAGTCTCTGCCAGCATAACCTGGTAGTTTTTTCTAGTATAGGGTCCCATCCCTTAGTCGCTCCCAACATAACCTGGTAGTCTTTTTCATTATAGGGTTCCACTCCCTAGTTGATCCCCGGCATAATCCACGGATCTTTTTCCGGCATATCCCGATGAATTTTTTGGCAAAACTCGTGGACCTCTCCGACATAATCCAAGAACCTTTTTCTTTTTTAGCATAACCCGATAACCTCCCCGGGCATAACCTGTGGACCTCCCTAGCATAACCTCAGGACCTTTTTCCAGCATAACCCCCTGACCCTTCCCTGAAAAAACCCGTGGACCTCTCCGGCATAAACCGAGGATCTTTTTTTCCGGCATAACCCGATGACTTTCCTGGCATGACCCGAGGACCTTTTTCTTTTCCAGAATAACTGGATGACTTTCCCGGCATAACCCGTGGAGCTCCCCGGCATAAACCGATAACCTCCCCAGCATTAGCCGATGACGTTTTTCTTTTTCGGCATAACCTAATGACTTTTCCGACATAATCTGTGGACCTCTCCGGCATAACCCAAGGACTTTTTTCTTTTTCAGCATAACCCTTGGACCTCCCCAGCATAGCCCGAGGACCTTTTTTTCTATCATAACCCGATGGCTTTTCCGTCATAACCCGTGGACCTCCCAGGGATAACCCGATGATCTTTTTCTTTTCAGGCGTAACCCGAGGATCTTTTTTTTTTTGGGAATAACCCGTGGACCTCCCAGGGATAACCCGATGGCCTTTTTCTTTTCCGGCATACCCAATGACTTTTCCGGCATAACCCGTGGACCTCAACGGCATAATCCTAGGATATTTTTCTTTTCCGGCATAAGCCGATGACTTTCCCAGCATAACCCATGGACTGCCCCAGCATAACCCGAGGACCATTTTCTTTTCCAGCATAACCCAATGATTTCCCCGGCATAAACCTAGGATCTATTTTTTCTTTTCCGGCATAACCATGTTATTTTTCTAGCATAACTTGGTAATCTTTCCAACTTGGGGCCTCTGATCCCCATTTTGATTGAATTTTAGATATAGAGTCTCCACTCTCTAGTCTCTTTTTCTCAAGGATAGACAATCCAAATTTTAATTTCTTTAAATAAAGAAACATAGATTTTGTTACAATAACTCACGAAATTTTCCTAGTAGAAATTGGGGCAGAAAAATTTGGTTCATTTGTATGTTTTGGTGCCTAAACAAGTTTTTAACGTAAGACATGAGATTGAGATGACCAAAAGAAGCAATCTCAATCCAAATAAAAAAAAAGAACAAAAGAAAAGAAGTGAAACATAGTGCAGAGGCGGAAAAGATATGGACTGCTCAAGGCATGATTGAAGCTGCAAGCTTTGCAAGTCCCATCTTGTTTTGGAAACTAAAAAGAGCATCAAGATTTTGATAAGCTAATGAACATCAAGATTCAGATCGGAGTCCGCGTCCAGTCAAAACTCATGATCGAGCTTCAGAAGATTAATAGATAGGAATCTTATAACTCATAGTTGATAGGCTTAGCTAGTTTAACTTTTTATTTTTCCTTTTAGTGTAATAAGGAGCTCAGCAAGCAGAAACATCAGCAACAACAGTGAAATTATAGTTTCTCGGTAGCCCTAGCTAGCAAAACTTCCAAAACTATACCGACATAATTTTTTTATAGCCAAGGATATGTAGGCAACCTCCGAAGCAATGTTCGGTCAAAAGTTTTCAAAATGCTTCCAAATGGAGTTTCGAACGGGCAAAAATTGCTCGTAGTTGCTCACTTTATCATTGTTCGAAAACTCTTCATGTGTTCCGTGCAAAGAGGATAGGCGTGAGCACCTAATTTTTCCCCTACATGAAAATAACTCTAAAGATAAACCAAAAATAGTTATAATGGATATTAGAGGCTTTTCTTTATTTAGTTGCATTTCATGCATTTTAATATTCTAAAATCATAAGAAAAGCATGAAAAATATAAAAAATATCATGCATTGTATTTTGATTTTATTTTTATATTTTTAGAATTAATTAGTTATTAATTGCTTTACTAAAAAATGAAAATTACAAAAATGACTCATTTTTACATTCTTAACTTTTAATTTTGGAATACTGGTTCTCTTTTAATTTAGGATCAACTAATATTTATAAGTATTATGGTTAGGTAATTAGCTTAATTTTACAATTTGAATTAATTTAGGAATTTAATTTAGGTTTTTAATTAATTAAATAAAGGAAAAAATAAAAAGAAAAGGAAATTAAAAAAAGCTGGTTTTAAATTCAATTGGGTTAAACATTTTAAAGGCCAAAATTTTCCCCCAACCCAGCCCAGATCGGGTCGACCCGACCCAACACCCAAGATCCGAGCCCTTCTTCTTGTTAAACTAACTCGATTTCCTAGACCCCTAAACCCAGAACACAGATCAGCCGCTGAACATGAGGAGCCCCCCCCTCCCCGAATTTTGATTTTTTCTATCAAAATTAACAGCGGCTAGGAAATCCATCCAGCGATCATCTTCTTCTTCTCCATTCCAAAACCAGCGAAATCTCACTCCCTCCCCTCCATGACTTGAGCTTCAGCCAATAGCTAGACCCAAAACCAAAAGCCGTTGAGCTCCCCATCTTCATTCTGATATCTAAATCCTTACCCTCCCTCGCTTCTTTGAAAAAATACATACACACATCCTATCATATACTTCTAGAAAAGCAAAGAAAAAGGGCCTGAAACTTGAAAAGCTGAGATTTGTTGGGATTTTGCTTAAAAATGAGAAGGGTCATTATCCCACATTGGAAAAATGTTGAAGAGTAGCTTGGAGGCTTGCCTATATAAGGGAGCTTAAGTTATGTTTTTACAAATGTACCAAACCGAATGCATTTCTAACACTGTTTGTTAGGAGAATGTACTGAGGTTTATGTGATTATAATAATTTTTCACATAGTGGCCGGTTGTTGTCTTTTGACAACGGTTGTGGTTTTTCCCGATTTTGGGTTTCCACGTTTAATTCTTGTGTTGTTTTTATTTCTCAATTTTTCTCTTTACAAAAGGGGCGGAGATCTCGGGGTTTACCGGAAGTGGTCATTTGTTTTCCCAACAAGTGGAAATAGAGCGAGGTCGCCTAGCTTGAGAGGGGAATCTTAGTATGCTCTGTGGTCACAGCTATGGATGATCTTCAACATCAGAAAAGATTTTCTGGTTCAAGAAGCTTGTAGGAGGGGAAGTTGGTGCAATTGGAGTATCGAGGCTTGTGGTGAATTCTGGCGGTTAGAATCAAGTCTGGTAGTGTGGAGGTACATATCTAGGTAAGCTCTGGCTAGGAAAGACTTGGAAATTAAGTGGTCACGCCAGATCCACCTCTCTTTCTTGGGAACTTACCTGGTGTGCTATTCACGAGCTACAAACGAGGTTCTAAGCAAGTATTTTTCATCCACGGATATTGGTCAGCAATACGGTTACAATGGGAAGCATCAAGTTTGATATTGAGAAATTTGATGGAAGAATCAATTTTTGCTTGTGGCAAGTTCAAGTCAGGGTTATATTGAAAAAATCAGGTCTACACAAGGCCCTGAAGGAAAACCAGAAGCAGGTTCTAGCGATGATTCATCAAACAAGAGAGATGAAGAATGGGATGATTTGGATTTGAGAGCTGCAAGTGCGATACGATTATCATTGGTAAAGAATGTCCTTGCAAATGTGCATGGAATTGCGACGGCCAAGGAGCTATTTGAAAAGTTGAAAAAGCTGTATCAAACAAAGGGAGTCTCAAATCGGGTGTACCTGAAGGAACAATTTCATACATTGCGTATGGGTGAGGGTACTAAAATCTCGGATCATTTGAGTGTTCTCAATGGGATTGTCTCTGAGCTTGAAGCTATTGGGGTGAAGATAGATGAGGAGGATCAAGCCTTATGACTCGTCTGGTCTATTCCTTCGTCTTTTGCGCACATGAAGCCAATATTGCTCCATGGGAAAGAGCAGGTGGATCTTTAAGAAGTTATCAGCACGCTCATCTCTTAAGAAAGAAGACTCAAAGGAGATGAGAGGGATACTTCTTCTGAAGGTGTGTATATATGCTACGGGAAACGAAAGGAAAAGAGGAACCCCATGAAACGGAATGTTGTTTGTTGGAAGTGTGGAGAGCCTGGACACATAAAGAAGGATTGTCCAGCAGGTGGAGCAAGTTCGGCTACAGGCTCTAAGTCAAGTGATGCTGTTAATATGGTCTTTGATAGGGACCCATATGACCTTATATGACCCAAAGACATGTACATCCTTATGGCATGCCGCTATTTGCCATGATGAAGGATGTGAGATTAATAGTGGAATTACACACGGGCATTGGTTTGGCAGGAATGCAAGGTGTGTGATGAAACAGTTATGTCGATAGCTGATGGACTTCCAAGGAGAGCCAATAGTGGAGGTTGCACCATAATAATCAGCAAGGTGTTTTTCGACATGAGCCGAAGTGGAAATTCCTAGAATGATTTATTCTAAGTGGCGATACTCTTTATGGTGGAGTATGACAAGTGTTCAGCAATGTGGAGTATGGCAGATAGCTGCTGCTATGATCATTTTTAATCAAGGTGGAGTTTGTTGGGATTTTGCTTAAAAATGAGAAGGGTCATTATCCCACATTGGAAAAATGTTGAAGAGTAGCTTGGAGGCTTGCCTATATAAGGGGGCTTAAGTTGTGTTTTTCAAATGTACCAAACCGAATGCATTTCTAACACTATTTGTTAGGAGAATGTACTGAGGTTTATGTGATTGTAAGAATTTTTCACATAGTGGTCGGTTGTTGTCTTTTGACAACGGTTGTGATTTTTCCGATTTTGGGTTTCCACGTTAAATTCTTGTGTTGTTTTTATTTCTCAATTTTTCTCTTTACAAAAGGGGCGGAGATCTCGGGGTTTACGGGAAATGGTCATTTTTTTGCCCAACAAGATTCAGAAACCAAAAAATAAAGATTAAACTCTGTAACGAAGAAGAAAAAGCAATAGAATTCTAGTTTTATTTTGCTCTCAAAACAATTCAAAAGATGTTGCTGCGTTGAAGCTACAATTCCTCTCGCATTTTTGGTTTTTCCAAGCATATTCATTGGTGATCTGTATTTCAGCCTAATAGGTGAGCTTTCTAGTTTCTTCTTCGCCTTTGTTTGATTCCATTTTTGCCTGTTTCGCTACTGTTCAGGTATTGTTGCTTTCGAATCTGTATTTCAGCCTAATAGGTGAATTTTTGGAATTATTGGGATTGGCTACTAGTTCTTCTTCATTTAATAGCTTTGTTAAGTATTTAAATTATATTTGAGTTTGAATTGTCTGCTGTGTATCTACTGATTTTGTTTTGAATTATCCTCTCTTTTAGAAAAAAGAACCGTTTATCCTCTAATCTTGTTTAGATCAAGCATGTATAATTGCTAAATTGGTTTTACGAATTCCTCTGTATTAAGATTTGAAATTCTCAGTAGGTTAAAGTTGGATATTCAAATTGTTAGATTCTAAGATATAGTTTGATGTTTATTGTTGATAATTAGTCAATGTTACCATTTCATTTTTAATACCATAAATCTATTGCTCAAGTGTTTTTGAAGAACCTGGATGTGCTTATTCGTTTGAAATAAGTTCCCAAATTGAAATAGGTTCCGAAACTAAATCCTCGAATTAAGTAAAATAATGGAAGTGTCAATATCAAGTCATGAATTTATTTAAGGCTTGAATAGATTTAAAATTTAAAGGAAGGTGGGTGTGTCCATCCGTATATTGATTGGCTTCAATTGAGCTAATCTTTTAGTTCTGAATTTGTTGGAATCAGGCTTATAATAGCATTCCCATGTTTGTGGTGGATGTACAAATTCAGTACTTTTATGTTCTCAGTCTCTTTTGAATCAACTGGTATGAGTTTAGGCTAATGGTTGATGAATTTTGAATTATCAGCATCTCCTCCAACCCAATACATGGCTATGTAGCTCTCAACTTTAACACACAATCTTGGATATAGAAAAGCATTTGATTCTATGAACATTCGTACATTGCTTTAATTGAATACAAATCATTGGAAATAAATTGAGGCGTGCCATCCATAAATAAAATCCATAACTCATTGCCCTTACTTTAATACCAAAACTAGGATGAAAAATACTTGGAACATTCATGACTAGTGTAGAAAATACCATGAACTTTCGTAGCTTTGCTCTAGGCGCGATTAATAAACCATCGTGATTATGGGTACGATTCCCGTGACATAGTTACTATGCCTAATTTTCAAAATTCAGGTGTGCATAAATTATAACAACTTCGAACAATAATAAAATAAACATCTCGTGAATCGCTGGTGCATTTCATGTAGCGTGGTTTGCGGCGTGTTCCAAAACGTCAAGTGTACGACAATCGTAACTTGTTCAAGAAGTAATTCCGTAAATCATAAAAGCGGTTTAAAATAACTAAAATAAGCTATAAAAGCTAAAAATACACAATATGCTCAAAATATATAGTATGTCAGATAGTAGGCCACTATTAATAGTTAAAGCAACCGTACATGAACCACGAAATTCGAGAATTCCTAACACTTTCTCCCTAATTAACAGAATTTCTGGTTCGCAGATTTTTAAATAAAGTAAAATTTCCTTGAATTGGGATTTTAAAATAAACCGGTGACTTGGGACACCAAATAAACTATTTCAAGTGGCGACTCTGAATAAAATTAAATAAAATAATCTCATTTCAAATAATGTCACTTTAATTAGAAAAACTCTCTTATATCTCCTCTTGGGTGGTAAAAAAGGAGGTGTGATATACATTGTATTAACAACATTGCCGGCGATCATTTTATTTCGGTTCTATTATTACTCAATAAAGACATAACTTATTGAGATCTCTTTATCTCATTATTCTTAAGTAACTGAGCCTTTCTCATGAGGTCTTATAAAGTGTTATGCTGTAGTGCTCTTTTAGAGCACTTTCCTCCTTATTATGATCATCTTGATCATTTGCTCCTCTCCTTCTTCAAGGAGTTTTATCTTTGAAACCTATTGGTCTATTACATTTCACGTGTTGACATAGACTCTGTCCATCATGTACTTTGTTCTATTTGGAGCATTAATAGCTGAAATATGTCATTTAGCCGGGTCAGCAAATGTGTCTGACAATAATTTGCAAATGAATCATCATTTGAACTCCAAGTTTATATTTTCTTGTATAAGGATCTATATGTATTCATAATAATTCATTCCACGTATCACTTTTTTAGCTGCCTTTTTCTCCCCATAATGGGAATCACCAATAAATATCCCCAACCTTATTTGGAGACACATCTTTTTATATTGTGGTGAAAAAATTAAATCATATAGTACATTCATATTTTCTAGATGGAAATTATTTGGTTATTGACCTTGAACCAATTATGATATCGAGAATATATCATAACATGTTGTCTAAGTACAATGGCTATTTTATATTAAATAATACATCTCATACCAAATTTCTTTTTTATAGTTTTATTCTCATAACCAATGATTTAGCTATAATTGGAGGCATGCAATTTATGCTAAACCAACTTAGATTTAAATCAACATTATCAAGATAAATTATCATAATTTATATTCTGAAATCGTGCTTTAAGTATTTGAGCAAGCAACCTTGCAAAAGCCAAACTACAAGTGGATAACAAATGCACATGTGACCATAGAATAGTTGCACCTATTAAAATCATATAATAGTAAACCTTCCACATGGAAGGTGATTGGACCTATATATATATCACCTTTTATTCTTTCCAAAAATTATAACGACCTGACTGGTCGTTTTGAGCAATTGCACTTTGCTTGCCAGTTCTCGGGCGTGGCTATCCCCTTATGATGTTTTATCACTTATGCAAATTGTTGGTTTTGGTTTTGGTTTTCAGTAAGAATTAGAATAGATTTGGAAGAACAATTCTCAGCATGAAGCTTTAAATTTGAAAGGTTTGACCAAGTTTTAACTTTTTGGTCGATCTCGGATTTGGATTTTATGATGTTGATTGCTCCGTTAGGTGATTTTGGACTTGGGAGCATGGCCAGGATGTGATTTGGAGGTCCATGATAGAATTAGGATTGAATTGGTAGAATTAAAAATTTGGTATTTCTCGATCAACAATGAAAATTTTGGTATCGGGGTTGGAATGGACTTCCGAAAGTTGGAGTAGGTTTGTAGTGTCATTTGTGATGTGTGTGCATGTAAAAACCTGGCCGACCATTTTAAGAATTAATGGCCCGATCTCTTCGACTCAGGATCCGACTTTCCTCAATACCTTCTCATGCTAAGGTCTTCTCTGTCATTTTTTAAGCCTTCTAAGGTTCTTCAGTTGTCTATTTCTCTCAGATCTTTGAGGTGTTTAGTCTTTACTTGATGATTTAAAGTTTTTCCCCAAAATTTTCTTTTCAAAATCATTCAATTTTAGGGTTTCTGAAAAAGAATTTCGTCAAATATTTTTGATTTTCCTGTTCTTTCTTTACGTGTGTCTTGTGCTCGATTGTTTTCTTTTACCACACATGAGTTTACTCTCTTGTCTCTTCTCTATTATGAAGACTCTTTTATTTTGCTCGCATGACTAATTCGTGTTGTTAATCCTCATGCTTTGCTATATGTGTTTATGTTAGAGCTCTTTGTTCACCTTATTGAGTTCTGTTTAAGTTCCTGCTAAGCATGTGTTTACTTACTTTGTTAAAAATTTGTGTTATTTCTTTTCTTCTGAAACTTGTTTAAATTCCATATTTTCTCAGGCATGTTCTCATGACCTTGAACTCGTGTTCTCTCTATTGTGTATGTTTGTCTTTCATAAGTCTTTGAAAAAAAAGGCTTCTGAGCCTCTCCCAATGACCTAGTCTTCTCACCTTTGACTCTATTCAAAACCCTAGGTTTTGGGGGGGGGGGGTTTCTTTGACAAGTGGCACTAGGGCTCCACTTTGGGACCCTAGGCTTTTAGACTCACTGAGAGTCTGTAATCGAACCAGAAATCCTGTTTGCTTGTAACTATGAGACTTTCAGTATTAAACTCGTTTTCTATAGTAAACGACTCTTTTATTTGACCTGTGTGCTTTATATATGAGAAAACTCCTCTTTCAAAAGGTTTCACCAACCAAAGGATCGATTTTTGAAATCCCTTTAATCAGGCTAATGATTCCCTGCTAATCTCTTTCGATTGAACCTCCTTATTTTGATCCTTTTGTGTAAAAATCCTATGCTTATGATGTTTTCCTTAAACACATGATCTTCTGTGATTCTGTGCCAACGCTTGAATTATTTCTATACTTATAGGACTCTTTCCTTAATTATTTAAGATTCCTTGTGATTACAATTGGATCTAGGATCTTTTTGATTGATTTTTGAACCGTTGCCTTATTTTCACTACTATTCCAGCTTTCCTTATTTACTCGCTATATATTTGACCTCGTTATGCACCATGTGGTTTCCTTACCTTATCAGGTTTATTAGACTGATTTTCTTCCTTATGCTGTCTTGGCTAGCCGTTTGAACTAGACTCCTTAATCAAAGGAGTCAAGTTGTCTTAATTGATACTAATTAATTGCTATTTCTATGTTGGTGCATTCTTCGCCTTTGTGCTACCTATTTTCTAAACTATATAAAGACTTGTCTTCCCTCTTTACAAACACGAAAAACACACGAACAAAAACTCTTCAAGTTACATACTTTCGTTCAATATTGTTTTCAACACTTTAATTTGCTTGAGATCTTTTGGAACTACAACTTGGCTCTTTCAAGGATACTTTTGCTTACTTATTTTCTTTGAAACTGATATGTCATTCGTTTAAATATTTTGCCTCATCCCTATATGCTTACTTTAGAGCTTCAGGAATCTTGTTTACTTTACTGCTTATCCGTTGTAACTTGTGCTTCATATCTCCTTTCTTTGCTTCGATTTCTGTTATGAATCATCTACCCCTATCCCCTTCTATATGCCTGAGTTAAGGTTTTGGCTTGGCAGTATTCTAATTACTGCCAAGCCACAACCTGATCCACAATAGATCCTAATTTCAATGTTTGGCTTGCAGACTGGTCAAGGGTATGCAAGCATCCCAATTGCTGGGCATGACCACCAGCCTACCATGTCTTTCCCCGATTCCCTTCCCCTTTATGCACTTACACCTATTCCTAGTATCTTAGGTTCTGCCCCACTCTTTTGAGCTATGCTTTGGGACCTTGAGTTCCATTAGAACTTGGACATCTAAGGGGTGTCCTTCCCACATTGCACTATGTTCTTGATTCTGAAAATGTTTTAGGGTTTAAGCACTGCCCAGAGCCCTTTAAGACTTTTGGGAACTTTGTCACACCCTAAATATGAGAAGGTCTTTTAGAAATCTGATCCTGCAAGTTGGTTAATCTCATATTGTTGGACTTTGAGTCTCAACTAGGCTGTTTGGATATAGCTAGAGCGTCTGATGTAATTTTTACTTTTTTTCTGATTCATTCGGTAGGTAATAATTTTGTAATAACTATTGAGAATGGCTAGTGAAAATGATGGGCATGGATGTACACATATGGGTATGAAACATGCCCATAGGGATTACTATTTACAAATTATTTTATGCATATCATATAGAAAAAACCTGCCTATAAGTTGTTTCATTACTGCATTAGAAACCATGCCTATAAGTTTCTGCATATAGAAAACATGTAAAAGTTTCAGCACTTATGCATTTAGAAATCTTATCTATAAGTTATGCATTACATATAGAAAATTTGCCTATAAGATTGTTTCATCGCTGCATTAGAAACCATGCCTATAAGTCTTTCTGCACTTCTGCATATATTATTCCAGCTTTCCTTAATTACCTGCTATGTATTTGACCTTGTGCACCATGTGGTTTGTTTACCCTAATCAGCCTTATTAGACTGATTTTCTTCCTTATGTTGTCTTGGCTAGCCATTGAACTAGACTCCTTAATCAAAAGAGTCCAGTTGTCTTAATTGATACTAATTGATTGATATTTCCATGTTTGTGCATTCTTCGCCTATGTGCTACCTAATTTCTAAACTATATAAGGACATGTCTTCCCTCTTTACAAACACGAAAAACACACGAACAAAAACTCTTCTAATTACATACTTTCTTGCAATATTGTTTTCAACACTTTGTTTTGCTTGAGATCTTGTGGAACTACAACTTGGCTCTTAAGGCTACTTTTGCTTACTTATTTTCTTTGAAACTGGTATGTCCTTTATTTATATATTCTGCCTCATCCATATGTGCCTACTTTACAGCTTCAGAGTTCTTGTTTACTTTACTGCTTATCTGTTGTAACTTGTGCTTCATATCTCCTTTCTTTACTTCTATTTCTGTTATAAATCCTCTACCCCTATCCCCTTCGATGTGCCTGAGTTAAGGTTTTAGCTTGGCAGTATCCTAATTTCTGCTAGGCCACAACCTGATCTAGAATAGATCCTAACTCTCAATGTTTGGCTTGCACACTGGTCAGGGCTATGCCAACATCCCAATTGCTAGGCATGACCACCAGCCTACCATGTTTTTCCCTGATTCCCTTTCCCTTTGTGCACTTACACCTATTCCTAGAATCTTTAGTTCTGCCCCTCTCTTTTGACCCTTGCTTTGGGACCTTGAGTTCCCTTTGAATTTGGACATCTGAGTGTTGGCCTTCCCGCACTGCACTATATTCTTGATTCTGAAAATATTTTGGGGTGTAAGCATTGCTCAGAGCTTTCTGAGACTTTTGGGAACTTTGACACACCCCAAATATGAGAAGGTCTTTTGGAAATATTATCCTGGAAGTTGGTTTATCTCATATTGTTGGACTTTGAGTCTCGCTATTTGGATTTGGCTCGAGCATCTGATGTAATTTTTACTTTTCTTTCTGATTCATTCGGCCTGTAATAATTTTGCAATAACTATTGGGGATTGCTAGTGAAAACGGATGGGTATGAATGTACACATATGGATAGATAACATGCTCATAGGGATTACTATTTACAAATTATGCCTTTTATGCATATCATATAGAAAACCTGCCTATAAGTTGTTTCATTACTGCATTAGAATCTGCATATAGAAAACATATATAAGTTTCTGCACTTACGCATTTAGAAATCCTGTCTATAAATTATGCATTACACGTAGAAAACCTTCCTATTAGATTGTCTCATTGCTGTATTAGAAACCTTGCCTATAAGTCTTTCTGCACTTCTGCATATACATACCATTAGGCAAGCAATCTTAGGATTAATAATAACCATTCCATTCTAGACACCATGCATATAGGACTCTTGCATTTATATAATCATTTTAAAACCAATTACATTTAGAGATCATGCCTATAGGAGAAAATTAACTAAATCATTTTCGTTTCAAATCTAAAATCAGTCACAAGTCTGCAGGTTTTTGTTTATAAAACTAGCAAACCTTCTCCTTAAAATACACTCTATTACATGTCCTGCCTATAGGTTTCACTTGGGCAAACCTTAGGTAATTAATTAGTTGTATCAATCTTTGATAACTACATCTAAACTAGGCTAATTCGGACTCTTCATCTGAGAAATATGTGATGAATCAGCCTATCCTACGCCTTAATTTAATTCATACCAAACCAGTACCTTTAAGGTGTGCTTCTTGATTTGCTGCTTTGAGTGAGGAGGCTTATCTGAGCCCTAATTGTTATTTTCCCCCCTTTTTAGATGTTATTTGTTATTGTTTGTCATTTAGATTTTTATCCTTTTGAAAACTCTGAAAAGCCTCAATTCCCTTCCCTTTAGGATTAGTAGTCTCAATGCCTCTGAGACTAATAGGATTGGGACGGGTAATAGCACACAATAAGCAACGATACCATTTTGCGTTTTAATACCTAACCGGTGGGAACGATAAATATGGAGATGATGACCGATGTGCTAATATCTCATGTAGCCCCTCTTCCGAGGAGTGATTACTGATTATTGCATTGACATGATCCATATAAATCATAAACCTAGGACCCCCTCCCTTTACTGGCTCTTTATTTGTTTTCTTCATAAAGTCTTAAATCTTTTCCACAAAAGTCTGCCTTCTATGTTTCAACTTATTTGCAATGTTGTGTACAAGTCCCTTTATTTGAGTATTAATTGCGTATTTGATTACAGGAAGTCACAATTATAACACGGCCTAAAACCACACAGTGGATCTGGGGGATGCCTAACCCTTCCCCTCGAGATAATTTCTATCCCTTACTTGAACTCTAGTTTCTTCAAACTCAAACCTTTATAGTCTCCTAGTGCACTTAATCATTAGGTGGCGACTCTTCAAATCCAAAACCCAATTCCTAAAAGGGAACGAGTTTTCCTCCCAAATGTCGCAAACTCTTTCGCGAGAAAAAGGGGGCATCGACAGGGTCGTGACAAGTTGGTATCACAGCTCTAGGTTGCCTAGGTCTCATAATTCACGAACAAGCTAGGCAGAATCTCAAGGATTGGTATAGAGACGTCTATGCTTATTCCCCACAGGATATAGAGATTAGGAAAAACTTCACATCTACTCTTTCTTGTTGTACGATTTGATTTCACAATGCTAATTAAACTTTCACTTTGTTCTTTTGCGAATGGTGAGAACATGTACCGCTTTATAAGCTGACCAGAAGCCCCAGTCCCTAGTGGCAGCTCCTACGATAAGTAGAGGTCGAGGCCATGCTAGAGGCAGAGGAAGAGGCATGACTCAGCCCAAAGCGAGCAGAAACACCAACAGCGGAGCCTCGGGTAGAGTTCGAGGATGAGATTCCGGTAAGACAGTTCCAGCAGGGCCAGCTCAGGTCCTAGAGGGGTTCATTGCTACCCCGGTAATCCCGGATGCTCTGGTCCATCTAGTGGGCCTTATGGAGAGTGTCACTCATGCATGCATATTTCCTATAGTACCAGGTATCTCTCACGCTGGAGGAGGAGTCTAGAATCCTGCTACTCTCACTCCGAAGTAGATGGCTCCCCAGGTTCAGACTCCAGCAGCTCAACTAGTTGGGCTAGTTTAGCTGGGTATTGTGGCACAGACTGTTGATCGGTCAGCTATGTTTGCTGATGCATTGTGGAGATTGGACATGTTCACCAAGATTTTTACTACTACTTATGGCAGTACATCTTCTGAATATTCCAAGGATTATTTGGACAGTTGTCACGAGGTTCTTTGAAACATGGATATAGTGGAGACTAATGGGGTCGACTTTACTACTTTTTATCTGCCAGGTCCTGCAAGACTTGGTAGAGGGATTATTGTTTGGCTAGACTAGCTGGGTCACCAGTTTTGACTTAGGATCAGTTCTCTCAGCTATTTCTGGAGAAGTTTCTTCCTATCACTTAGAGGAGGACTATCTGAGGCAGTTTGAGTGTCTCTACCAGGGTTCTATGACCGTCACATAGTACGAGACCAGATTTATTTACTTTGGCCTGTCATGCTTTTCTTATACTTCCTACCCAGAGATAGAGATAGAGGTATATAGAGAGAGAGAGAGAGAGAAAGTTCCTTGAGGGGCTCACTCAGCCAATTCGATTACAGATGTCAAAGGATATAGAGAGTGAGATTTCTTTCTAGGATGCAGCCAATTTGGACAGGAGGATTGAGATGGTTCTGGCTTAAGAGAGCGGCCAGGTGTATGACGAGAGGCCACATCATTCTGGCAGGTTCAGTGGTGCCTTGTCTGGAAGCAAGGATTCTTTTGGTAGATGCCATCTTCCTAGGCCGTTCCATTGATCACCACAACTTCTTAAGGTGCTCTAGGTGGATGTGGTTCTCATATGCAGTATTCAGATCAGCTACCCTACAGTACACCACCAGCTCTTATCAGTGCACCTCCACTCCAGAGCTTTCAAGGTGGTCACTCAGGCAGTCTGGGTCAGTTTCACGGTCAACAGTCCCAACAGCCAAAGACTTGTTATATTTGTGGTGATCTAAGGCACATTGCTAGATTTTACCCTCGAACATCGAGCATTTCTCAGCATCAGGGTTCTCGTGCCATTGTTCAGACATTGGTGTTCCACTACTCGCTTGATAAGCTAGTGGTAGGGGTCAGGCAACTAGAGGTGGAGGTAGAGGTGTTGGAGGTGGATGTCAGGCTGCTAGAGGTGAGGCCAGCCAGTCGGAGGTCGTCCTAGAGAGGTAGTTCAGTGTAGTGGGGCTTAGCCCCAATATTATGCTTTTCCAGCCAGTCATGAGACTGAGGCATCCGATGCCGTTATCACAGGTACAATTTCTATTTGCACTAGAGATGCTTCAATTCTATTTGATCCAGGGTCTACATACTCATATGTCTTATCTTATTTTTCTTTCTA
Organism: Nicotiana benthamiana; assembly: GCA_034376525.1. NCBI lineage: Eukaryota > Viridiplantae > Streptophyta > Magnoliopsida > Solanales > Solanaceae > Nicotiana > Nicotiana benthamiana. Next base: position 78,149,411 of record CM067331.1, read on the forward strand.
TATGGTTGTGCCTCGTGATTCTTTGAGTGCTCCAGTATATGTGTCCACACCGTTGGGTAATTCTAGTTTGTAGATCGTGTCTATCACTCATGTGTGGTTATTATTGGGTGTCTTGAGACCCATGTAGATCTCTTACTTCTGGATACTGTTGATTGGATGTCATATTGGGGGTGGATTGGCTGTCACCTTATCATTCTATTTTGGACTGTCACGCCAAGGCTATGACCTTAGCTTTGCTAGGGTTACCTCGATTGGAGTGGAGAGGGACTCCTGGTCATTCTACCAGTAGGAACATTTCTTATATGAAGGCTTAACATATAGTCGAGAAGGGGTATTTGGCTTACTTGGCATATGTTCGTGATTCTAGTGCTGAGGTTCCTTCTACGGGTTTTGTTCCAATTGTTCCAGAGTTTCCAAAGTATTTCCTATAGACCTGCCGGGGATGCCACCCGACAAGGATATTGACTTTTGCATTGATTTGGCTTCGGGCACTCAGCCCATTTCTATTACGCCATATCGCATGGCCCTAACAAAGTTAAAAGAATTGAAGAAGCAACTGCAAGATTTGCTTGATAAAGGCTTTATTAGACCTAGTGTCTCACCATGGTGTGTGGCAGTAATTTTTGTTAAGAAGAAGGATGGGTCGATGAGGATGTGTATAGATTACCGGTTGTTGAACAAGGTTACCATCAAGAAAAAATATCTATTGTCGATGATTCATGGTTTGTCTGATTAGCTTCAGGGTGCCAATGTAGTGGCTGATGCTTTGAGTAGGAAGTTAGCCATTATAGGCAGCCTTGCGTATATTCCAGTTGGTGATAGACTGCTTCCTTTGGATGTTGAGGCTTTATCCAATCATTTCGTGAGATTAGATGTTTCTGAGCTCAGCCGTGTTTTAGATTGCACAATCGCTCATTCTTCATTATTTGAGCGTATCAGAGATCGGCAGTATGATGATCCTTATTTTCTTGTCCTTAGAGACATAGCGCGGCACAGTGGTGCCAAGTAGGTTATAGTTGGAGATGACGGAATTTTGAGGATGCATTGGTCAATTTTTGTGTGCCTAATATGGATGGACTTCATGAGTTGATTTTAGAGGAGGCCCATAGTTCCCAGTATTCTATTCATCCGGGCATCGCTACTGGTGGAGGAGGATAAAGAAGGATATTGTTGCATATGTAACTCGGTGGTTGAATTGTTAGCAGGTACAGTACGAGCATCAAAGACCTGGTTGTTTGCTTTAGAAGATTGATATTCCTGAGCGGAAGTGGGAGCATATCACTATGTACTTCGTTGTTGGACTCCCACGGACTTAGAGAAAGTTTGATGCGGTATGTGTTATTGTTGATAGGATGACCAAGTCAGCGCACTTCATTCCTGTGGAAGTCTCCTATTCGTTAGAGAGATTAGTTGAGATCTATATCTGGGAGATTGTTCGTCTTCATTATGTGTCGGTGTTTATTATTTCATACCGAGTTACGCATTTTACCTTGTATTTCTAGAGGGAAGTTTAGAATGAGTTGGGTACGCGGGTCGATTGAGCACTTTCACCCTCAGACGGATGGATAGTCCGAGCGTATTATTCAAATTTTGGAGGATATGCTCCATGCCTGTGTTATTGACTTTGGAGGTTCTTCGGATCAATTGTTTCCATTAGCCGAGTTTGCTTACAACAATAGCTATCAGTCGAGCATCCAGATGGCTCCCTATAAGGCATTATATGCTAGACAGTTTCAACTGCTAGTTGGGTACTTTGAGCCAGGGGAGGCTCAGTTTTGGGGTATGGATTTGGTACAAGATGCCTTGGACAAGATTAAGATCATTCAGGATAGGCTTTGTATAGCTCAGACCAAGCAAAAGAGCTATGGCAACCATAAGGTTCGTGAGGTGGCATTCATGGTCGGAGAGAGTGTGTTGCTTAGGATGTCGCTCGTGAAATTCATGATGAGATTTGGAAAGAAGGGCAAGCCAATCCCTAAGTTCATCGGGCCTTTTGAGATTCTTGATCGAGTGGGAGAGGTAGCTTACAGACTTGCGCTGCCGCCGAGTTTATCAGCTGTGCATACAGTGTTTTATATGTCCATGCTTCGAAAGTATCACGCTGATCCATCCCACGTATTAGACTTCAGCACTATTCAATTGGACAAGGACTTCACCAACAAAGAGGAGCCAATAGCTATTCTGCACCGGTAGGATCCTCAAATAAGATCAAAGAATTTTCCTTCAGTTCGTGTGTAGTAGAGAGATTAGCCTATTAAGGTAGCGACCTAGGAGTCCAAGTCTAATATGCGTAGCCGATGACTCCATCTTTTTACCAACTCGGGAACTTTTCTATATCCCTTCGAGGACAATATTTTTCTTAGAGGTAGAGAATGTGATGACCCAAAAGATTATCTCTTATATTAGAAGTCAAATATGTGTTCCAGGGCCTTTAAAACCTCCTTTTATACTACCTCAATTTGCGTACACAGTCTGGGCACGTTTTCGAAAAGCTTTATGTAAAATTTAAGAGAAATATTAACTTTAATAATTGATTAAACTTGACTTTGGTCAACATTTTTGGTAAACGGACCTGGACCTGTGATTTGACAGTCTCGTAGGGTCCATAGTAAAATCTGGGACTTGGGCGTATACCCGAAATCGAATTTCGAGTTCCCTAGCCAAAGAAAAGAATTTTTAAAGAAAATTGTTTGCTGGAAAATATAAGGACTTTTGGAAATGAAATGGTGTGTGTTCTTGATGGGGTCAGTCCCATATTTGGTTCTGGAGCCCCGTACAGTTTTAACATAATATTTAAGTCTAATCTGTGAAATTTGGTAAGAACCGGTGTTGATTGGTATAAATCGGACCCTTAGTTGAGAAAATGGAAATTTCAAAGTTCCTAAAGATTTTCATGAATTTGAGGTTAAATTCGTAGTTGTTGATGTTATTTTGATGATTTTTATCGCACGAGCAAGTCTGTATGATGTTTTTATACTTGTGTGCGTGTTTGGTTTGGAGCCTCGAGGGCTCGGATGTGTTTTGGATAGGCCGCAGAAAGTTTTGGGACTTAGGAGAAATTCTGTTGTAGCTGGTGTTTTGTTGCAGTCTCTGATTTCTAGGTCAGGCTTCGCAATTGCGAGTCCCCCATGCTTGGCAATTTCAAAGGTTTTATCGAAATTGCAAAGAAGCCCCTTGCCAGCACTAGTTCGCAATTGCGAACATCTTCTTCGTATTTGCGAAGTGGGAGGTCAGCCTTCACAATTTTGACAAATTGTTCGCAATTACGACAGCATCAGAATTTGAAATATGTTTGCATTTGTGAAGCCAGTCTCGCAATTGTGAAGCTCATGTCACAAATACAACATCTGCCACTGAGTAAAAGGGGTCCTAGAGGGGATTTCACTTCATTCTTCAAAATTCCAAAACCTAAACTCCTAAGGACAATCATTCTAGAGCAAGTTCTTCTCCACATCTTAGTTAAATAAATTTGAACTCTTTTTCTTCAATCAATTTCATCTTTTTACATGATTTCACTTCAAAATCTAGGGTTTTTCATGGGAATTGGGTATTTTTGGGTAGAAACTAAGATTTCAAATTTTGCGGATTTGGACCTCAATTAGAGGTTGGATTTCAAAACCAATTGCATATTGAGTTTGTGGATGAATGGGTAATCAAGTTTTGGTTTGAACTTCGAGTTTTGACCAAGCGGTCCGGGGTCACTTTTTGACTTTTTGGAAAAAACATTGGGGAATGTATATTCATGTATTAGAATTGGTTTATTTAGCACGTATTGATGTTATTAAGTAAATTATGACAGGATACAAGCGGATTGGAAGTGAAACCGAGAGGTAAAGCAGTAATTGAGGCTTGATTTTGTCTGTGGAATTGAGGTAAGTATTTGGTCTAACCTTAGTTTGAGGGAATAGCAGTTACGGTCTTATTTGCTACATGTTAGTGCTGAGTACGATATAGGTGTGGTGACGAGCATATATACGTTGGTGTAAAGCATGTCCATGAGTCTTATATCATGAATGTTGTGACTTTATTATGTACTGTCCATGCTTAAATTGATGATTATAAATGTTGAACAAGACTTATAAAAGTTTCTTGGTAATATTGTCGAGTATTGGATCAAGTTGAGATTTATTTTGTAAAGTAACTGTTGAAACAATATTAGTTATAGCTGATTCCCTTGCCGGGATGTTCTCTATTGTTGATTCCGTTGCTGGGACGTGTTGGTTCTATTGTTTGAGTGAGGAAGAGAGTAAAGCACCCAGGGTCATGTCGTGCATGATATTGTGAGTGAGTGATAATGCACGAAGGGTGATGTTGTGCCGATATTATGAGAGTTAATACACTAAAGGTGATGTCATGCCATGATTATGAGAGTTAATGCATGAAGGATGATGTCGTGCCGATTTTATTGTTTCATATGGTGAGAACAAGAGTAAAACCACGAAGGGTAAGCCGTGCCAATATTGTGAGAGTTAATGCACGAAGGGTGATGGTGTGCCATGATTATGAGAGTTAATGCACGAAAGGTGATGTCGTGCCAATTCTATTGTTTCATATGGTGAGAATGAGAGTAGATGCATGAAGACTGATTTCGTGCACGTGTTTCTGTTTTATCATTCTTGTTGATACAAATATGATGTTCATTATGCTTCTATATTGGTTTAATGCTAGAATTTGATATTCCCCGAAGCATGTCCCCTTCTCATCCTTATCTGTTATTATTGTTCTTCTTGTATATGATTTAACTACACAGGTTTATATGGTGTTCGTATTCTAGCCTCGTCACTACTTTTCCGGAGTTAGGCTTACTAGTACATGGGGTCGGTTGTACTGATACTGTATTTTGCACTCTTTTGTGTAGATTTCGGTTCCAGACCTTATGAGTAGCTTTCCGCAGTTGCTTGTAGTCCAGGGAGACCAAGATAGATCTGTTGGCGTCCACAGATCCTGAAGTCCCTCTTTCCCCACTTTATCTTTTGCTGTCTCTTTTCATTTTGAGAACAGTTGTAATTTTCCTACTAAACCAGTATTTGTAGAAATTCGTAGATGTTCATGAAATTGTGACACCAGATTCTTCGGTAGACATGTATTGGAGTGTTTGAATTTTTTATAACACTTCCACACTTTATATCTGCTTAGCTTTAGTTACTGTTTATCTCTGTTTGGGTTAATTGCTAATGTGTTAAAATCATAGTAGTTGACTTGCCTAGCTTTTACGAGTAGGCACCAACACGATTTCGATGATGGAAAATCAAGGTCGTGACATTTTGAGAGCTAATGCACAAAGGGTGATGTCGTATCATATCTATTAATTTATGATGAAAGTGATAGTAAAAGCACAAAAAGTGATGATGTGTCATATTATTGTTTCATTGTGAGATTAAGAGTAAAAGCACGAACGACGATGCCGTATAGTTTTATTTATTGTGTTTATTCGTTTTATTGGTTAAAGCATATTGACTGTTCTAGTTATCCTTTCTTCTGTAATTATCTCTTGTACACCTTTTGCATGTCACCTCCCAATAGTACATGTTAAAATTTTATTTATTATTATCTTGTACGTATATTGTTATATGCACATGTTATTTACGTGGGCGTCTTGTGATAGCCTCGTCACTACCTCTTCGAGGTTAGGCTCGGCACTTCAGAGTACATTGGATCGGTTGTACTCATACTATACTCTGCATTTCTTATGCAGACTTTGGTACTGGCCCCAGCTGTTCGTGAGGCATAGTAACTTGGATTTGCTCGTGATTGGAGACTCGAGGTAGATTTGCTGGCATCCGCAGACCTTGAAGTCCCCTTCCATTTCCCCTATTTACTATTATTTTTGTTCGAGACAGTTGTATTTATTTCAAACTTTATTTGTAGAAATTCTAGAAGCTCGTGAATTGTGATTTCAGATCCAGGTTGTACTAGAGATTATTAGTTGTTATGTTATTCTGAACTCAATTTTAATTTTAAATTGGCTTAACTTATTGTACTTAATAAAATTGAATAAAAATGACTAAAAGATCCTCTAACGTTAGCTTGCCCCGTAAGTAAAATTTTAGGCGCCATCACAATCTCGAAGGTAAGAATTCTAGGCCGCGACATTTAAACTTATTATGCATCATTATCGCAATAACTTCAAAAATGGAACAAATTAAGTAAGGATAAGTTTTATGCTTTTTAACGAAAAATATATTATTTTTTCTTAGTCATCATTATATCATTAATATAACATATTGAGACTCAAACCCAATATTTTACCAATATTAAGGTATATTAAGTCATAATGAATTGAAATTCAAATTCAACTCTTATCATCATAACACATCAAGACTTGAATCTGATCGTCTTATCCTTAATCAATGTCATAATCTGCTCAAGTCAACTGGAATCATAAAATATTACCATTCACGATAAGTGAATTAAGTTTCAACAAGACATAAAATATAATTTATGGTCAGAACATTTGTTGTAAATTCTATTGGAGTTCAAATGGACCATAAATCAATGTCATAATATTTCTTCTCAATGAAAATTATTCCTTTTCAAATCACTTTCAAACGAAAAGAAAAATGTTATTTCAAGACTGTTTGTCATGGTCTCTAGTACATTGCATTCATTAGGCTGCAGTAGAGGCCATTAATTGCAAACAACTTAAAGAGCACATACCATATAATCTTGATAAAAGATTATGAATTGACTTATTTGTGCATGTTATGAAATATAATTCAAAGTAATAATATAAAGCAAGAAAAAACAAATAAAGAAATGTGGAGAGAAGGAAGAAATTTTCTTCTTTAATTTTGTGTATTCATTCCATTTATTACAAGGCCTTTATACATGCATGAAAAGTGAAGAAACATGTGATCAAAAATAGAAATATATCATTGAATATGCCATTAAGCATTTGAGAAGATCATGGAAAAAAAGTAGACATCCACCATAATTTAATTTTTCTTATAATTAGTTAAATATTTATCCATGGGCATTATAGTGAGGGTTGCTTAAAAGCGGAGCCAATATTTGAATCTTATGTTTTAAGATTGTTATTCATTTAAGCTACGGGTTTTTAAATTGATAATTTATATATATTCAATAAACTTCTTAAAATAAATTGAACAAAAGCTATTGGGACTAATTGAACCTGTGGCCCACGCTAGCTCCCCTATTCAGAAGTAGTGGCAAAGCTAACACTCAAGCCGCAGGTTCAGCTGAACCCAGTAATTTTTGTTCAAATTACGTAATTATCTTAAGAAATATATTAAATACATACAAATTATTACTATATACGGGTAAATTCAGGGTTAGTGCACACACTGACTCCCCCGTAAGTCAAACGAAGTAAGAATATGAATGTAAGAGATCGAGACCAAAGTTGAGAACTCTTTAGATCGAGGCTGGAACGGGGTACTCGCTTTCGAGCCTGAAAAGATAACATTCCCCAAACCCAAAATGCGATCCATGACCTCAAAAACCACTACAAACGGTTGTACACGACTAACAAAGGGTCGTGGTATTCACGCCCAACCAGATATCATAGCGCGGATCTCATCCAATGTCAGTAGCATATCAGCAATTGGCGAGGAAGGAGGATTTTTTTAAGAATTGTACTAGGGATTAAACTCTCCTAATATATTAAGAGGAAGGTTTTGTTCAATAGGAACATTATAACACGCATACCAAGGCAATATAAACTTATTTCTCTACTTTCTAGTTACTGCAAAGTCTTTACTTTATTTTTGTCCTTTATTCTTGTCTAGCTTCGAGCCCAGGACCCAACCCTAGGCAAATATTATTGCTTAGTCCAAGTTCAAGCAAGGCCGTAACGTTACAACTAGTTTGATTATTCAATGTGTCTTTAACTCATTTATCTAACATTCTTGATTATTTGTGCTGAATCAAGCAACATATATTTAAAAACGCATATTACAAATTCAATTGTTATTCATTTAAGGGTAAACAATTACTAATTTAGAACCCTTTAACTTAAATCATGAACTAACATTACAATATAAATTTCAAAACATAGTTCCGCCTCTACTCAGAAGTGTGCTCTGTGTTTAGTAAGTGATAGGTTACATGTATTCCTATTATGTTTTGATGATCTAACGAACTTAATGTTAAGAACTATATAAGAAACTTGTTACATATCCTCAAGTACTTAAGATCAAAAAGTCTCCAGTCGGAAACGCGGTACAACTTTTTAGAATCAAAGGAACAACAGAGAAAACAGATAGCCACCAGTACCCTTTGTGACTATACAAGTCAACTTTCCACGGTTGTAAAGTTGCCTGCACACATGCAGCAATCAACTTTATGGGGAATGCCCTTTACCTAGCTTGCTTGAAATATTCAAGTGATGTTTCAAATGAATTATTAACATTAAGCAAAGGTAAAACACAACACTTGCACATTCAAGAATCTGTCAAGCATTCTCTCTAAGTCTGTATCAATCTTGCAAGTGATTCTTAAGGACATCAAGAACAAAAAATAACATCATGAAAGACCAGTTTCATGTGTAGAGTCATTACATGTCCTTAGTTGTGTTGCACCTTTGTTAAAGCACTTTACTTGTAATTCCTATTTAGCTTAGTTATAACATTCGGTAGGAAACCCTTGTAAATTTTTAACATTTGTGTTTGTGTAGTTAGTGAGGGATTAAGAGGTTAATTCCTAGGTTATAATAGGTTGTGTTATGAAGTTTGCTTTGTAGTGAAGTTGAAATCAAGGGTAGATCCTGATTTTTAATCCTGTGAGCTACGCGTTTTTCACGTAAAACTCAGTTGTCTTATTTACTTACTGCAGAATACGTGTGTTCTATAGGAACTAATAAAGAACCTGATTCTCTATATAAATTTGGTGGACCCTTAGTTTCTACGTATAGGACCACAAATCAAAGTGATGAAACATGTCTTCTTCATTGGCATGCTATAATGGGCGAATCATATCAAATTACACATCGGTGGTAATATCTTGAAAAGATATGTAGCTAGCTAAGCTAGTTGCTGGATGATAGGGTTTGAAGGCATTATTAATAATCAAATTGCGGCTTTAGTAATTTATCAACTTAAGAAGATTAAAAACACCAATCTAATCTTATCTTACAAAGCTACTGCAAAAAAGCACGAGCAGAAAATCACATGGTGATGATGAGCGTAAAAGCTGTATCGTATCTTCTTAAGACACTAATGTCAATTTTTTAGATAAAAATATGCATATTCTCAAAGAGCACCAATGATTTGATTTATAAATGGGATGATTTGGACAGGTAAATCTATGGAGATTTGACTGTCTCCAAACCAGACCAAACCATAACTTCTTCTATAATGAAGTTAGAAAATTATACGTACTATAAATATATTCTCCAGTTCAGTTGCTTAATAGTAGCTGTTGCTAATTAGATATTCAGACAAGGATCTTTAAGAAAATAAAAGAAAAAGGGAGAAAATTAAGAAACATGCCCGATAGTGAGATAATAAAATAAAACTTGGCTGTAATATTAATCTTATAATCAAACCTACACAACTTATTTTATTCTAGAAAAGGAACTGCGGACCCTAACGAACAACAGGGGTTCCCAAATCCCATAGCCTTTGCCTGGTCCATATTATTAAGCTGCTTCCTCTTCTCAGGCGTCCTATCACTTACTCTCCCGGATCCATAATAAATATTCTCTCCGTTTTGTAAAATCTGTTCACTGGACATAAAATTTTTAAAAATTAATTTTTTTTCAAATTTATGATCCTAAATAAGTAAAAAAGTGGGCTTAGAGTATTTGTGCGGTTGTAAAAATTTCTCATCAAGCGTAGAATTGTAAATTTAAGCTAAATTATTTCTAAATTTAAAAAGACGTCGAATGGACACAAAAAAAAATAGGTTCACATAAACTAAATCAGAAAAAATAACTTTTTTGCCTCTTTATGTTGATTCTAAATAAGTGTTCTTTTGCATTATCAAGAAGGCCTTAACTTTTCTTTTCTTCAAAATTTGCACTTATTTATATATTTCAAGGTGTTTAGTTAATAATATGTAAATTTTAATTAATGAGAATTTAATAAATATATATATATTTTTTTTAGGAATTAGTATTTTTATAAGGAATATACCAAAGGCTAAGAAGTCAAGATCGGAGGGAATATCTATTTAACTTCAGCACCAAAAAATGACATATCTTTAACAAACCAACAATCATCCTTTGCTTTTATTTCAATTTCCTATGCTTTTGCTGTAATATTTTATTCCACAGTCGGTATTACCGAAGAATCAGTATCCCATGTTTATTGCTCTTTGTTTCATTACTCCAAACAAGTTGAATATTGAGAAATTAACTAATGCTTATTCCCAAGCAAATCCCCCTCTTTTCGAAGCTGACCATGTTCCTTAATTATTTACCAGTTACCACCCTCCCCCTTCATTTCATATGGTGTCAATGAGTCTAGTCTTGATATAAATATTTGATTTCTTCTCTCCCTTTTCCCCTCAGGATCAGCTCGATCTGAAGTTGAACTTTTTTCCTACATCTTTCATTCTTGTTTCTCCAGCACCAAAGTACAAAACTAGTGTATTATCTAAGCTAGTAATCAAGATCATGGCGGAACAGGCCATCAAAAAAACTTCAAACATTTTGAGTAGTGGATTTTCAAGGAGGAAGAATAAAAATAATGGCATTTCAAGAAAGTGTGCTTCCTTTATTAAAGAACAACGAGCCAGGATTTACATTCTACGTCGATGTGCCACCATACTTCTCTGCTGGTATATTCAAGGGGATGATTAAATTCAGCATTCATATCCAAACTCACAACTTCTTCAGTACAGTATTATATAGCTAATCTAGACTATATATATCTACTTTCTCCCAATTATTTTGTCCCTATTATTCCCTGGTTTCTTTTGTGGTCTCCTAGTTATTTTTTCCCTTGTTGATCATGCGCCACTTCACTTTTCCCCCCTTTTTTATCCAATGTATGTGAAAATTGAAATCCATTTGGGTTTTTTTTGGGCACATGAAAATCAGGAGAGTTCGATAGGACCACAATGAAACAGAGGTTTTTGGACACTAGGGTAGCTGAACTTCCACGGAGATGTCGAAAGAGAGTTCAAATTAATTTTTTTTACAGGGTTCTCTTCATGTTTATGTTATAAGTCTATGTAATGTCATCCTAGTCTTATATTATAATAGCCATGTCAAGACACAAGTCAAATAAAGTAAGGTCGAACAAATGAAGGGCCATTATCATTTATCATTCCTAGGAATGATGTGTATATGAATCTATCGTGGTGTATGGACTAATTTCTAATTGTGTGATCCTCTCATGTAACTAATGTATGAAATACAGAGAGTGCCTAGGGTCAGTTGCTAGACCCCAGAGCATTACTACCACGGTTGTATGTGCTAAAAATTTATCATAATTATACGTGGGCCAAGTTAACACTAAGAGAGCCTTCGAACAATGCGTCATCGATGTGCTTTCAACAGATGACGAAGGTGAGGTCGAAGAGACCCCACAAAGGACGAAGACGAGTAGAGTTGACTCAGGATGAGGACGAGCACTCCCTTTAGCTCTAACAACTAGTGTTAGAGATAAGATTTCATAGAGAATATTCTCAAGAATATATCTCTTATATGTACTATTAGGGTTTTGTGACTTATGTGTCCTTATAAATAGAAAAAGAAAGAATTGTAGAGAGAATTGGACACTCATGGTAAAAAGAGTACATTGACATTATGTGATGGTTCTTGTTTTATTTTAACATACAAAATGCACCTTTTCTTTAGATCTGTGTCAATCTTTATACCATGATTCAGGGAGAATCCGAATATTCTAAGGTTTGTCTTCATTCATCTTTGTGAGAAATATCAAAGAATTTCACCCCTTTTCAGTTGACTTGTTTGCATTATTTACATAAAAACCATTTATTATCATTTACTATTATTTAATGATATTCTCTTTGTCTTTGTGTCATTGAGTATTGTTTTATTGTTATTTGAACAACATGATTCTACAAAACCAATTAAATAATTTTTATATATTAGTATTGGCTAAGATTTTACTCTATTCTATTAAAGAATTTAATTATTTAAACCTAGATCAAAATATTTTGTCAAATAATGGTTACCATTTAACCCCAGCCCGAAGAAGGAAATTAAAGGACCGAGGAGTTCATTAATCATATGTAATTACACCAAGATTAAGAGTGAACGGAACTGTGCCTACTAAAAACTGCCCACAGCGCCGATTTCTGAACGTGCAACTAAATCTACATAAAGCTCTACTCTTCAGTAATCACAAGGTTAAAGAAACTTTTATTACACATGCAATTAATCGTTTTACAATCATCACCTAATGGAGCAAAGCCATTAGCATAAATAAAACAAATCCAAGAGACGATGCCATCCGTTGGAAAAAATTAACAAAGCGATATAAGATTTCATGAACGTATAAGCTGGGGCAATCCTCATCAGTTTCTACTTTTCAGTTCATACTGTGTTATATAAGGATGGCGCAGCAACTGCTCCACCGTCCACCTTCTAGAAGGATCCCTTTGCAAACAGCGAGCTATGAAGTCCCGGAACTCCGGGGAAGCCGTAGACGGCGCCTCTGGCGGCTGCGACGTACAAATGGCCGTCATAACACTCCACCAATTCCCACCAGAAAATGGAAACTTCCCCAAGTAAAGTTCCAGGATACTTAATCCCAAACCCCATATATCCTCAGCATATCGATATATATTCTGCTGGCCTGTATTTAGGTCCGTGTTGATTCTCTCGGGACTCATGTAACTGATACTTCCCGTTGACAAATCCATGGTTTGGTCCAAAAATCTCGAAATTCCAAAGTCTGCAATCTTCACCTCGCGCATAGAGTTTATTAAAATGTTGGAGGGTTTGATATCTCTGTGCACAATGTTGAGGCTGTGGAGGTAGAAGAGTCCGGAAAGAACCTGGTGTGTTAAATCAGAAAGGACGGGCTCGTAAGGGATGTGGATCCCTTCCAGAGAGCCGTTATCCATGTACTCGAGAAGGATTTGGATTTCCCCGTTGTGATCAAGCACGTCGTGACATTTCACGACGTTAGGGTTATTTACATCCAGGAGAATTTCAATCTCCCGGCACATCTGAGGGCGAATGGAGTCCTCGTGGATACAGGAGATCACCTTGAGCGCGTAAAGTTCACCGGTGGGCCTGTGATGGACCTTGTACACCGAACTACCGAAGCCGCCTCCGATGCGATTGATGCGCATGAGCTCGGAGGAGGAGGGTGGTGCCGCCATGAATGAGGAAGAGGCGGCCCCTGATGGAGATCGCATGATGGATAAGTAGTGATATGGAAAAAACTCAGGTATGTGTTTTTTTCTCCTCCGTTTTTTCTTAGAACTAGGGATGGATAATTTCTTTAAATTAGGGATGAAAAAAGGTAGCAATTACAGAGAGCTAAAGATAAAAAGGGCAAAACAGAGAGGGATTTCATTCAACAAGAGTTGCATGGACCAAAGACGGTGGTCTTTTCTTTTTCCTTTTGCGTTTCTTTGGCTCCAAATACTGGACTAACAAATACGGCACAGCAGATTCAGAGAAGAACAATAGTATTCTGATATCAGCTCTTGAATTTGGTGGTTTTAAAAATCTGGCTTGCAATCGGGAAACAGAAGACATTGACTGTTGAATTGACAGAAGTAGAGGAATTGAATGGGAAAAAGACTTGAAAATTTGACCCATAAGGTCGAGAGTTGAATAGTCAAGAATTACCACGTACCTCCTCTAAAATTTAGGAATTGTAACACATATAAGCAGTAATACGTTCACTTCAACATCATAGGAAACTTCCCAATCATAGGAAACTTCCCAATCAATTACAGTTAGCCAATGACATTGAACTCTACATAAACATCTCCAAAACTCAACGGACCAAGTTTAGTAGTTCAAGAAAATATATAGTCTCGACAAGTATTATGGGAAACAAAATTGTGAGGGCGGGGTTGCGATTACTCCTCTTATTGGTCCTTCCTGAAAAGGAAAAGCATATGACTCGGAGGCGCGATTATAGATGAAGACTATTTAACCCGTTCGAATTTTTATCAGAATAATTGTAACGCTAGATTGGGAATTTATACTCTTCCACGTGCCGTGCAGGTCGTGATTCATCATTTAGTACGTGTTAGCCTTTTGCCTATCATCTAAAATCGTTAGTAATATTTTTAACAATTAAAAAAAATTAAAACGAGGATACCTGACCGTGTATACTTCTTTTTCTTAGAAATAGTATCTCTTCACATCAATGGCATTCCAATGTGAAGGTAATATTTTGCCATCCATTGTTTCCAGCTCGTATACTCATTTTCCTGCGATACCTTGAATCTTGTAAGGTCCTTTCCAAGTTGGACTTAATTTTCCCGCATTAGCCGCTCTCGTGGATTGAAAAACCTTCTTAAGTACGAAGTCCCCAATCTTGAAGTATCTTAAGCGAGCTTTCCGATTATAATATCTTTCTATGACTTGTTTTTGTGCTGTCATTCTTATTAATGCAGCTTCCCTTTTTTCTTCAAGTAGATCTAGGTTTATTCGCATTTCTTCTTTATTGGATTCCTCAGTCGCTAGCGTATACCTTGTGCTTGGCTCTCCTATCTCTATTGCGATCAATGCTTCAGCTCTGTACACCATTGAAAACGGTGTTTTACCCATACTTGTTTTTACTGTTGTGTGGTACGCCCATAAAACACCAGGTAGCTTCTGACCAATTATCTTTGGATTCTTCTAACCATTTCTTCAATTCAAATTATCTATAATGACTTTATTTGTCGATTCAACTTGTCCATTATCCATCGAATGGTAAGGATTTGAGATAATTCTTTTGATCTGCCAACTCTGAAAAAATTATGTGATTTGTGCGCCTATAAATTGCGGGTCGTTATCACATACGATCTCCTTTGGTACGCCGGACCGACATATAATATTTCGCCAATAAAATCTCCGACCTCTTTTTCACATACCGATTTAAAAGCTCCTGCTTCTACCCATTTAGTAAAATAACCAGTGAGTATTAGCAAAAATTTTACCTTGCCTTTTTCTTGTGGTAGTGGACCCATGTTATCCATCCCCCATTTTATAAAAAGCCATGGTATAATGACCAGGTGTAATGACTCTGAAGGTCTATGCATATTATTACCGTACCTTTGGCACTTATCACATTTAGCCACAAATATTCCGATTCTTCATCCTTTTTGGTCTAATAATAGCCTGCTCTAATTATGTTTTTCAGTAAAGATCTTCTACCTGCGTGATTTTCACAATGTCCCTCGTCTATTTCTCTCATCACATAATCTGTTTGAGAAGGGCCAAGATATCTTGCTAAGGGACCACCGAACATTTCACGAAAAAGATTGTCTTGCTTTAAACAGTACTTAGCACCCTTTTTATGAAGCGCGTGAGACTTTTTCTTATCTTCAGGGAAGGTTCCATACTACAAAAAAGTGACAATCTCGTTCCTCCTATCCTAGGTTAAATTATTGAAGTTTACCTCATTTCTATCTTGATCAAGTACTGAATGAAATAGATGTATTACAGAGGCATTTTCATCATTTGTTACTTCTGCCACAAATGCAAGATTAGCTAAGGGGTCTGCCTCAACATTCTCCTCTCATGGTATCTGCATAACCTTCCAAGTTTGGAATTTTCTAAAAAGATCTCGCGCCTTCTCCGGGTATTGTTGTATTCTTGCCTCCCTTGCTATATAAGTCACCAGCATTTGGTTAACTACAAGCTGCAAATCGCTTTTAATTACCACATGCTCTATGCCAAGTTCGCGTGCCTGTTCTAAACCTGCAATCACAGCTTCATACTCTGCCTCATTGTTAATCACAGGATGACATTTTATAACTTGTCGTATGGTTTCACCAGTAGGTGGTACTAAAACAATTCCTAGACCTGCACTTTCTCACATTCGATGAGCCATCAGTAAATAAAGTCCATGTTCCTATATTAGATCCATTGAATACTTGTAGTTCTTTTTCTGCTTCTAGTTGTATTCCTTGGCTCAAAACGGCCAAAATATCTGCTAACACCCGTGACTTTATTGCAGTTCTAGGTTAATATGTGAAGTCATATTCACTTAATTATATAGCCTACTTGGATAACCTACCCAATAATTCATGTTTGTGTAATGTATTACATAGGGGATAAGCAGTCAATATATAGATAGGGTTGCATTGGAAATAAGGCCTTAGTTTCCTAGATGTCATGATTAATGCAAGTGCAAGTTTTTCTAATTAAGGATATCGTGCCTCCGTATCTAAAAATGATTTGCTAACATAATAAATTGGAGATTGTTTACCTTGGTCTTCATGAACCAAAACAGCACTCACCGTTACTTCTGATACAACAAGGTGGACAAGCAACCTTTCCCTATCTTTTGGTTTTTCAAGCAACAATGGATTTGATAAGTCGACTTTCAAATTTTTGAGCGCTTGCCAATATTCCTCATACCATTCAAATTGAACTTTCTTTTTAAGAGCTGAAAAGAACTTAAAGCATTTTTATGATAACTTGGAGATAAATCTTCTCAAGGCAGCAATTCTTCCCGTCAGTCCCTGCACCTCTTTATTACTTGTAAGCATGTCAGGAATTTCTTCAATGGCTTTAATCTGCGGGGGATTTAATTCAATACCCCAGTTAGAAATAAAAAAACCCAAAAACTTACCTAGTGAAATGCCAAATGCACATTTCTCAGGATTTAGCTTCATATTGAATTTTCGTAAGATCTGAAATGTATCAGACAAGTGCGGTATATGATCTCCTGATTGTTGAGATTTGACAAACATATCATCTATGTAGACTTCCATAATTTTGCCTAAATGTTGCTGGAATTTTGGTCACCAACCTTTGAATGTGGCACCAACATTTTCGAGGCCAATTGGCATTACTTTGTAACAGTAAGTCCCCATGTCTGTTGTAAATGAAGTTTTTTCCTCATCTAGGGGATCCATTTTGATTTGATTATACCTTGAGTATCCATCTAAAAATCTTAACAATTCATGTCTTGCAGTAGCATCAATTAGTTGATCTATATGTGGTAATGGAAAAGAATCTTTAGGACAAGCTTTGTTAAGATCGGTGTAGTCTACGCAAACTCGCCATTTGCCATTCTTTTTTGGTACTACTACAGTATTAGCTAACCAATTAGGATATGTTACCTCGAGGATAGACCCAATTTTTAAAAAATCTTGGACTTCATCTTGAATCACCTGATTTTTGAAAGATCCCTGCTTTCTTTTCTTTTGTTTGATAGGTGGATATGATAGATCTTCATTTAACTTGTGAGTCATTGCTTCTGGGGTATGCCTGCCATATCAGAATGGGACCAAGCAAAGTAATTCACGTTAGTTTTCAAAAATTCAATCAACTTACCTTTTATTTCGTGGCTTAAGTTGGCCCCAATATAGACTTTCTTTTCAGACCATTGTGTATATAGTTCTACAGCCTTCAACTCTTCGACCGTTGTTTTGATATTTTCATTTTCTTCTGGTTTTTGGATGGAATCGGGCCTTGAACCCACATTTGTTCACCCATGGTCAGTTGAGGCTTGCATCGTAGTATACACTGGATTCTGTAATTGCTACTTTTCTTCGTTTTTTGTGCTTGAATCTGCTATAGAGTTGATGATCCTGGATGTTTGCTGATCCCACGGATTTGACATATTCTCCATGGTGATGGGAATTTAATAACTTGATGTAGGGTAGATGGCATATCATTCATCTCGTGAATCCACGGTCTACCAAGAATCATATTGTAAGGCATTTCCATCTCTACCACCTGAAATTTCGTATCTTTGACAACTCTTTCTGCGAATGTTATAAGTATTAACTCCCCTTTTGTCACGACGCTTGAATTGTCAAAGCCAGATAAAGTATGTGCCTTAGGTACTAGCTTATCTTCGGATTACATCTCGTTTAATACTCTTAGAAAAATGATGTTACCTGGATCAATCAAAACTCATTTCACATTAATATCATGTACAAGTAGAGATATTACCAGTGCATTGTTGTGTGGAGTTAACACGCCTTCTAAATATGAATCATCAAATGTAATACTTTCCTCCTCAAAAACATGTCGGACCCACTTGTCATGTGTAACTGTAACCTTTGAAATTTTCTTGGCCGTTGTATATGTCATGCCGTTAATTTCTTCGCCCCCGCTTATAACATTAACAGTCCTTTTTGGAGAAGGAGGTTTAGGGGGCTCATGCATGTTCTTCATGTATATTTTCTTACCTTTTTCACTAAATAGCTCAAGAAGATACCCTTGCTTTAATAGATGGTCTACTTCACCTTGTAGCAATCTACAATCAGCTGTTTTATGACCATGATCGTTGTGAAACTCGCACCGCTGATCAGGATTACGCCTATTCATATTTGATGTCATTTCCTTTGGCCACCGCACCTTATCACTCATGCTTCTTAATACTGCTACTAACTCTAAATTGTTGACATTAAAATTGTAACCGCCAAATCTTACATTCAAACTTCTATCATCATCTCGCGTCTCTCGTGCGTTTTGATCTTTTCCAAACCTTGATGATGAATCCGGCTCTCTATCTTTCGATCTATGATCATACCTTGAATTGTCCTATTTTGAACGTGAATCTCTTTCCGTTGGGCCCGTGTAAGGTTCGTATCTGTTTTTACCGGACCTTTTTTCGGTTTCAGCACGTCTCGAACCCACCTTCTCCTCCTTTTGAGACTAGGAGATGGTATCTTCTTCTATCTAGCTTCGTGCTGTATCTTTTGTAAACATCATTCCAGGTTGTTCCTGGAAATTCACGTAGACTTTCTTTGAGTCATCTCGTGGCTTCTGAGCTCTTTTATTTAAATTACTAGCAAAAGCCATAGTTGTCCTGTTATCATGTACTAGTGGTAACGTCATCCTTTCATGCTAGAATCTATCTACGAATTCTCTAAGCAGCTCGGAATCCCCTTGCTTTATTGAAGATATCTTCCATTCTTCTTTCAACTTTTTGAGCTCGCGAATGCTCTTTGATAAATGAATCTACAAGCTCACCAAAAGTATTTATAGAATTTTCATGTAAGAGAGAATACCATGTTAATGCTCCCTTGGTAAGTGTTTCATCGAATTTCTTGGCCAATACTGATTCAATTTTTTGTTTGGTTAAGTCGTTGCCCTTCACGCCAGTTGTGAACGTAGTCACGTGATCTCGCGAATCAGTTGTGCCATTATATTTTGGAATATCAAGCATCTTGAACTTCTTCGAAATCGACACAGGAGCAACACCGGGGTTCCAAGGTTGCCATGGATATTTATCCATATCTATTCCTTTGATTACAGGCGGTACTCCAGGTATTTGCTCTATGCGATCACTTTGCTCTTGAGCTGTTTCTGCAAGATTAATACTATATTTTGTAAATCAGAATTAACTATGTTACCGGGTTTGCCATTACGAGACTCAATGGGAGTTCCACTACTGTCCGAATTAACGAGCCCAGAACGTAGGTTTTCTAAAGTATTGTGATCCGGAGTTGGTGTTGGTGGTGCAACCGGTAATTGGTTGGTAAAAGCTCGGAGAGCATTATTGACTTGTTGAGCAATTAATTTCTTCAGAGCATCATCGAGTGCTTGTTCGTTTGCAATTATGTCATTTTGATTTGCTTCAGACCCGTTTTGGTTTGCAACTCTGTTATTTGCTTCAGAGCCTTCTGGAGTCCCTTCTCGTGACTGTCACTGTGAATCATGTGATGAGGGAAGCAGGGTCCGGTCATCCGCATCATTCACTTGATATTGTAGATCTTGGAGTGGTAAATTGTGTTGGTTATTATCTTTGATATTCGACATGTTGATTCTTTTATGAAAGAATTGATTAAGAAAGCAAACGATTATCAGATTCCCAGTAACGTAACCAATTTGTTCAACCAAAAAAATAGAGATTTCGGTTAAAGCTTTATTTTAGAAGAACTCGGGTTATTGATAATCAAAAATGTTATGAATAAAAGAAATTGACTTTAATAAGCAGAAGAAAGCAAAATAGATCTGCATATTGCAATAGTATTTCGTGTCCTTACAAATGTTCAGTCTTCTTCTTTTATAGCTATTTGTAGGTACTACGTTTTGCTTCTCTCATAATAGAGTCATTATGGGTAATTAATGGCATTTAATGTAACGTTATAATGAGTAGTCATATTTGATTTAATATAGATTTCCTAACTTTTTCCGTATTTAATACCTATTAATTACAGACAACGCGCATCTATACCTTATTTTGCTATCGAAATTCATTCCCTTGTATGACCGTCGAATAAAAATAGGTTCCAGCATCTATCTCCCCTGTTTTTCTTGAACCTTTGCCTATGACTGTTGAAGTCGTGTTTCTTCAACTATTCTTTGTCAGTTGTCATCCTTTCACCAGTCCACGTGTTGTGACGTGTCACCTTAAAAGTAATTTTATATATGAACTTAATTTTTACCAATATATTAATTCCTCGAATTTGCAACTGAGCTAGCTCGAAACAATTCCCTCTGTCTTTTGCAATATCCTCTAGAAAGCTGGCATCAGATGAATACAAAAGAAATTGGATTGGGGAATAAGCACCACACAAAGTTCAACCAACCAATTTTGTCTTCAGTGTGTTTATTTAGTCAGTTTTTGATTTGGTCAAATTGAGGAGAAAGCACACTTGCTTGTGGTGTAGAATGTCTGAAAAGTCCTCACTCAATTCTTCATCGAAAACATTGATTTATCTTTTGACTTTTCTTTCTACGTTTATGGGATTTCGTGTTGTTATATGAATTGCCTGATTCTGAAGCCATATATTCAGAGCAATCCATTTTGAGAGATTTAGACACTATCTTTGAAAAGTGGTTGCTTGCATAAGCACTACTGCTTTCCAAACTCTGGGACTACAGATTTTTCGAAATGCAAAATCCAAGATGCCACTTCCTAATTCTTTTGATTCAACTTGTCTCCATCATTAGCTTTTGCCAATACATAATGCCAATAAGTGGTGAAGATGAAACTAATGCTGTAAAGCAGGTGGATGTAGGCATAATTCTTGATATGGAAACAAGTGTGGCAAAAGCCACGCACACATGTATCTTATTAGCTCTTGAAGATTACCAAGTCGCTAATAGCAGTTCCACTCGAATAGTCCCTCACTTCAGGGATTCCAAGAAAGATGATGTTGAAGCAGCATCTGCTGGTAAATTCTGCTCTATGATTTACTTCTATCAAACTAACAATTTCTATGATATATTCATGCCATATTTGCACAAAATATTCTCCTTTGTCGAAAATTTTCTAATTTCCCTTTGGCTTTCCTATTTTGAAAGGGATGTTCAGACAAATTCTTATAGTCTCATTGTGTATATGCAGCCATATACTTGCTAAAGGATGTTCAGGTACATGCTATCTTTGGCCCACAAATGTCTACACAAACTGATTTTGTGATTGACATAGGGAACAGAGTAAAAGTTCCTATTATTTCTCCAGCAACAAGTCCTTCACTTTCAGTCAAGGAAAATCCCTGTTTCATCAGAGCCGCACTTCCTTCTTCCAGCCAGACTAAAGCCATAGCAGCAATTGTTAAAAACTATGATTGGAGGGAGGTTGTAATCATCTATGAGCATAGCCCCTACGGAACCGGGATAGTTCCATATTTAACTGATGCCTTACTGGAAACCAGCATTTTAGTCTCCTATAGAAGTGTTATTTCTCCTTCAGCCAATGATGATCAAATCCTTAGGGAGCTACACAAAATGAATACAATGCAGACCAGGGTCTTTGTCGTGCACTTGCTACCATCCCTTGCCTCGCGCCTTTTCCTTAAGGCCAAAGAAGCCGGGATGATGAGGGAGGGATATGCGTGGATCATCACAGATGTGCTAACAAGTGTTCTGGACTCGGTAGATCCTTCAGTGATTGAGTCATCAATGCAAGGTGTTCTTGGTGTAAAGCCTTATGTTCCAAGATCAAATGAGCTTAACAATTTCACCAAGAGATGGAGAAAGAGATTTCGTCAAGAGTATCCAGACATGGAAACAGTAGAACTCAATGTTTTCGGGCTATGGGCATATGATAGCATCACAGCATTAGCAAAAGCAGTAGAGAAGGTGGGCACTACTGCTATCCCAAAATTCAAGAAACCAAACACGAGAGAGAACTTAACGGACTTAGATGCACTTGGAACCTCAGAATTCGGATTACTGCTCATTGACTCTATGCAAAACATAACGCCAAAAACAGGATTAAGTGGTGATTTCCATATATTTGATCGGGAATTGCAGCCTTCCCCATATGATATTGTTAACATAATTGGGAAAGGAGAGATAAGCGTTGGATTCTGGACAGAGAAGGATGGAATTTCTCATAAACTGAAGATGAATGGGAAAACAGCTAAGAGTAATAATAAACAACTAGGGACCATCATTTGGCCCGGTGGATCTACTATTATTCCTAGAGGCTGGGAAATACCCACAAGCGGGAAGAAGTTAAAGGTTGGAGTTCCTGTCAAAGGAGGGCTGGAGCAATACATTAAAGTGGAAACAGATTCAAAAACACAAGCAGTTAGTGCAACTGGTTTCTGTGCAGATGTGTTCAAAGAAGTCATCCAATCTATGCCATATGCTGTCCCTTACGAATTTATTCCATTTCCAATAGCACATAGCCCCACTTCTCAAGACTATGATGATCTTGTTTACAAGATCCTTTCTCAGGTAATATCTAACCTTTGTTTGAATCGACCTCTTTTGCTGTATCCCTTATTTACATGATCCTTTTTGAGAGTTTCTTATCTACATTCTGCTTTTGCTTTGGCTGAGGAAGACCAACCATAAATACTGCAATAACATTGTTTGCTTGAACCAGGAATACGATGCAGTTGTAGGTGATGTGACTATTTTAGCAAACCGTTCCAAGTATGTGGATTTCACATTACCTTTTACAGAGTCGGGTATTTCAGCAGTTGTGCCTGTAAGGGATGATGAGAGGAAGAATGCATGGATTTTCTTGAAACCTCTAAAGAGCGAACTTTGGGCAACAACTGGAGCATTCTTTGTCTTCATTGGTTTTGTGGTTTGGGTACTCGAACATCGTGTAAATAAAGATTTTCGAGGACCCAAACGCAAGCAAGTTGGGATGATATTCTGGTTTTCCTTCTCGACTCTCGTTTTTGCTCACAGTAAGTCTCTAAGTCAAACCAAAGTATATATGAAAGCTTTACATTAATTCTCCTTCTTTCTCAACAAATCATATATATGGCTGGTTGCAGAAGAGAGGGTAACAAGCAACTTAACAAGATTTGTGGTGATTGTGTGGGTTTTCGTGGTTCTTGTGCTAACATCAAGTTATACCGCCAGTTTAACATCTATGTTAACGGTGCAACAGCTCCAACCTACTATAACAGACCTCAATGATCTCATAAAAAATGGAGAATATGTTGGGTACCAAAAAGGTTCCTTTGTCGAAGACATCTTGAAGCGCATGAAATTTGAGAGCTCCAAGTTTAGAAGTTATAGCACATTGGAAGATTACAATGATGCCCTCTCAAGAGGAAGCAAAAATGGAGGAGTTGGTGCAATTGTTGATGAGCTACCTTATCTCAGACTCTTCCTTAACAAGTACTGCAGGAAGTATGTTATGGTTGGTCCTACTTATAAAACTTCCGGCTTTGGATTCGTAAGATTCTCACACTCCAATGATGTTTTTGGACGTGTTTATGTTGGTTTAGAATAGTTTGTAGTTTACTCAATCTAATTCAGTTTTGCTCCTCAATTTCCTGCAGGTATTTCCGAAAGGATCTCCTATGGTACCTGACGTCTCAAGAGCAGTCTTGAAGGTGATGGAGGGAGAGTTTATGAATAACATAATTCAGAAATGGTTTGGGAATGAAACAGATTGTCCAGAGAAAAATGGAATGCTTATAACATCTGATAGCCTCAAGCTAGATAGTTTTAAGGGCCTTTTCCTCATAGCTGGTGTATCAGCAGGCTCCGCTCTTCTCACATTCTTACTCATCTTCCTTCATCAGAACAGAGAAATCTTAGTCACTGATGATTCTATATTGCAAAAGCTTTCTGCACTAGCAAAAGTCTTTGACGAAGTGAAAGATAGGCATGACGCGAATGAAAGCCAAACAGCTACACAGTTCTCAGCACATGCAGCTTACCCTGATACATTGCCCAATCTTGCCTCGCAAATCCCAGAAATCAGAATTTCTGACGGCCTTGGCGCATCCCCTGCACATGAAGGATTCTCTACACCAGAAGGATTTTCTACACCAGAACCTGGAACTCCAGCTCATGAAACCATTACAGACGCAAATGATGAGAGAATGGTACATATGACTGCTACTACAATTATGAACACACTTGAAAAGAGCCCTGCAAGAGATTGTACAGAGATGAGCTAGCTTTAATACAGTTAAACTAGATTATATTATAACTTTGTCGCTCTTAGCCATGATATTTGCATCAAGAGACGGCTCTAGAATCTAGATTTGATTGTTCAATCTTTAAGTTCTTACCATAGTATTCATTGTAAATTATGGGTTCAGAATTTAATAGTATTTTTTATTGAAATTTCACTAACTTTCCACATATATTTATGTGTCAAAATTACTGGGTTCAAGGTTTTAGGCGGAAAATGAAAGATTTCATAGGTATTATCAAAACATCACTTGTCAATGCCATAAGTGTTTGATCAAAAAGTATTCAGCTTTTTGTTAAATTAATTAAATAAGAAGATTTTAGGTAAATTCTAGCCAAAGATAATTTACCTTAGATCCAAGATAGAAAATAAGAGTAAGCAAACATAGCACACATAAGATTTAACTAAACATTGACCGAATCCCATTATAGAAGAAGAGGATAGTGACTTTCATAGTATTAAACAATGATAAAGAATACATGGGCAAAAAGGGTCACCGGTCTTTGCAAGGTTAAACCCCGTACATTTGATATGATGAGACTAACGATACCTATCGAGGATCCGAGCCTCTTTGCTTCTTTCTCCTTCGTGGAGAGATGAAGATCTCTCCTCTTCTCAGAAAACATCTTTGTGTGTGGATTTGTTTCAGTCCCCCTTTCTTTTTCTTCTCACTCAGTTTATATACCAGGTCTTCTCCTTCACCCAACGGTCATTAACAATAGTACTTAAGTCGTTTGACTATATTACGGGTTGACCCTTCGAAACGCCATAACATCCAATTTACCACTTCAAGCGTTCTGAATACATGACGCCGGCCGTGGCCGAGGAGCATGTCGTTATAGCATTGTACGGATACGATTTTGGCCAAAATAACTTTTTGCCGTCCCTTTCTACGCAGGTTCTTGATTAGTCAGATTTTGACCCATACAATAAGCATAACGAAAAACAATCCAACAATGTTTACAAATTTGCTGACCTCCATTTCCTATGTGTAAAGAGCCCACCTCCAACTGAGAAACATATGGAACTTTTGGAGCAAAGGATGCTCATGTCTCAAGAATACCCTATTAGTTAATGATTAAATATCCTTAAAAATGAAGATTCTAGCTCATAATTGTCTGCTGCTCAAAAAGCTTAGTAGACTACAAATATACAGAATCTGACGCAGAAGAAAAAGACAGAAATTTTTAAGTTTGACCTGGTTCATTAACAACTTAATTAATGGCATAAAAACGGATCAGAGTATGTTATTTTTAAATTTGTGGAAGAGAAAAAGTTGTACCTTGAATATTTGAAAAGGGAACCATTAATTATATAATAATTAGAATTAATTTGTTGGAATTATAAAACTGATACAGCAGTCAGCAAAGGAAAATGAACTTTATGCAGTTGAATTGCATTATAGATTGTTATGAAAAGAAAATTTACTAATTTTCATAGCGTATGAGCTATTCTAAAGTAAGGAGCTAGCAGTATTTTTTTTCTTTTTTTAACAAGAGGGAGTGGACTTTTAAGGTATTTGAATTGGCTTGATTAAAAGTCTGCTTTAACTCAATTTTTGACTTAGAGGGTGTTTTGCTAAGCTTATAAGCTGATCAAACTGGCTTATAAGCATTTTTAGTTTATCTACGTGTTTGGTAAAACTAAACGTATTATAGACCAAAAATAAGCCAAAAGCCATAAATTGTCTCCCCCAACTTATTAAATTTTAGTTTATAAACACTTTAAGTTTGACTAAAATATTTACTATTTTATCCCTAAAATACTTCTTTTTAAAACAAAACTCTTCCTATACCCAGTTCTTCAACTATTTATTATTAATTTCAACACTTTTATCCAAACACATAACTGCTTATTTTTTTAAATCAGCTTAAGCACTTAAAAATGCTTTTCAGCACCTAATGCTTATCAGCTACTCTAAATAAGCGAAGCCAAACGGGCTCTTAGCCTTCCGAATGAGCTAGCATGCAAAGAAAATATGAAATATTGACATGAAATTTGTTGATAATTATTATTAATATTTCATATTATTAATGTTTTGAAAAATAATCATCAACCAAATATATATCACAAATAACTTCTAGAAAAAATACATTCTAGGAAAAATATTTTTCATAAAAGATACTACTATACTTTTATCGTACTACAGACACGCAACAGCTTGTTTACTAGCTTCTCACTTTTTTTACCTTATACAAAAGAAAAAAAGAAAAAAACAAGATTCTAACTTTTAAGTTATGTATCCTCTTTTGTCTCTTCTTTTATAAGGTTTCGAACAGAAAAAGAATTTGTAATTAGATTATCAGTATTCTATGCGTTGCACAACAAATTCTTTCAATCACTATTGAGGGGTATCGGAAAGTTTAAGGTGTGTAGTTAGAATTTTAAAAAAATTAAATAGTAATTCTGATTTAATATATACATGGATTTAACCGAACATGGCTAAGAGATTAGATTGATAAATATGTAATCGCTTTTTTTTTTTCGTGCGTGATAGAGTGTGAGGTTCGAGAGTAGTACAAACAAATGCTTTATTCGATCACTTTTCGCTAACCTTAGTGAGTGATGAGATAGCGCTATGATCCAAATTGATTTTTTTTTTTGATTGGCTTCATCCCGAACGTCCCATTAACAACAACAACAACAATTCAGTATAATCCTACTTAGTGGGGTCTGGGGAGGATATGGTGTACGCAGACCTTACCCCTACCCTGGGGTAGAGAGGTTGTTTCCAAATAGACTCCCGACATCCTTCGCTCCAAGAGCTTCTCACGTTGCTCTTGGGGAGACTCGAACTCACAACCTCTCGGTTGGAAGTATGGGTTGCTTACCATCAGAGCAACCTCTCTTGTCTTCGAACGTCCCATTACTAATTGGGAAATCTGTTCTGAAAGAGATGTTTATTAAATAAGTGAATTTCGATCGAGAAAGACGGAAATTTATGAAAGCATGCTCATTGCCCCATGTCTTGCCTACAGGAAACTGCCTTTTTCTTTATTCGGATTCTGCTTGAAATTAGTTCCGTCTTCGCAGCTTTTTTAAGAAGTTCCGCTTCTAGATCTCATGGAATAAGGCAGAATTTCTAACAAAACTTCTCACCTCTTGCTTTCATAGAAAAAAAAATTTAGGAAATGAAATTCCGATTACAATACTGCAAGTAAAAATTTTATTTGAAAGAGCAAGTCAGAGAAAAGAAGCGTTTAGATAATACCTTTGATCACAAAGTCTATGCGATATTTTTCTTGTAATAAACGGGCAATGCAAAGCCCCGACGAAATAAGAAAGAAAATTAACAATGCAGGTGCGAGGAGAATGTCATATTTCTATATCTTACTCTTTCGTTAACAATTAGGGTTAGCCAATGACACCTCTACATGAATACATTCAAAACACAGCAGACCAAGTCTACTTCTAACATCTAACTGCAACCACCATTGCATTCCATGCACTACTTTTGGTGTGCAAGCAAGTTACGACTGACCAAGTCTGAACTCAAACCGCGTAAAATAAAATTTTGGTATATAGTAGTATTAGCCTTAATCGTCTAAAGACAATGGTCTTTTCCACTTATGGTAATTTTCACATGATTTGACTGAGCTAAATTTGTAAAACTCCTCTGCCTTTGACAAAATATGGAAAGTCCATTCAATATCCTCTAGATATATAGTCGGCATCATATGAATACAAAAATAATTGTGGATTGGAGGAATGAGTACCACGCAAAGTTCAAACCAATATCAATTTTATCAGTGTGTTAATTTAGTCAACATTTGATTTGGTCAAATTAAGGAGGAATCTTGCTAGCTAAAAGTCCTCTCACGACCCTTATTTGAAAGCTTTATTTTTGACTTTTCATGCTACGTTGTTATAGGTACAAAGACAATTATTGGTTGAAGTGTATGATTATAAATCCAGAGCTTTAGACACATCTCTGGGAGGTAGTTACTTTCAAAAGCTGTTAGGATATTTACCAGAGCTTTTCAGATGTATCAAAGATGCCACTTCCTGATTCTTTTCATTCAGTTTGTCTCTATCATTAGCTTTTGCTACCACATAATGCCAATAAGTGGTCAAGATGAAACCAATGCCATAAAGAAGGCGGATGTGGGTATAATTCTTGATCTGGAAACAAATGTGGCAAAAGTAATGCACACATGTATATTACTAGCTCTTGAAGATTACCATGCCGCTAATGGCAGTGCCATTAGGATTGTCCCTCACTTCAGGGATTCGAAGAAAGATGATGTTGAAGCAGCATCCGCAGGTAAATTCAGCTCGTGATTTACTGCTTTAAACTAGCATATCTTACTTTGATTCACAAGTCATACTCCGGTATTATGGATACTTGCACAAGATATTGTCTTTTTTCTCCAATATACTCTTATTTTCACTGGTTTTCCTATTTTGAAAGGGATGTTCAGACAATATCTTACAGCCTAATTGTGTATGTGCAGCCATATACTTGCTAAAGGATGTCCAAGTACAAGCTATCTTTGGGCCACAAATGTCTACACAAACTGATTTTGTGATTGACATAGGCAACAAAGTAAAGGTTCCTGTCATTTCTCCAGCAACAAGTCCTTCACTTTCAGTAAAGGAAAATCCCTACTTCATTAGAGCAGCACTTCCTTCTTCCAGCCAGACTAAAGCCATAGCAGCAATTGTTAAAAATTATGAGTGGAGGGAGATTGTAATCATCTATGAGGATAGCCCCTTTGGAACAGGTATAGTTCCACATTTGACTGATGCTTTACTGGAAATTAGCACTTTAGTCTCCTATAGAAGTGTTATCTCTCCTTCAGCCAATGATGATCAAATCCTCAAGGAGCTATACAAGTTGAATACAATGCAGACGAGGGTATTCGTCATGCATCTGCAACCATTTCTTGCCTCCCGGCTTTTCCTCAAGGCCAAAGAAGCTGGGATGATGAACAATGGATATGCGTGGATCATCACAGATGTGCTAACAAGTGTTCTGGACTCGGTAGATCCTTCAGTGATTGAGTCATCAATGCAAGGTGTTCTTGGTGTAAAGCCTTACTTTCCAAGATCAAATGAGCTTAACAATTTCACCAAGAGATGGAGAGAGAGATTTCGTCAAGAGTATCCAAACATGGACCAAGTTGAACTCAATGTTTACGGGCTATGGGCATATGATAGCATTACCGTCTTAGCAAAAGCAGTACAGAATGTGGGCGCAACTGCCATCCCAGAAGTCAAGAAACCAGATGCTAAAGAGAACTTATCGGACTTGGATGCACTTGGAACTTCAGAATTGGGATCTTTGCTCATTGACACTCTGCAAAATACATCCCTAAAAAGGGGACTAAGTGGTGATTTCCGTATAATTGATGGAGAATTGCAGCCATCTCCATATCAGATAGTGAACATAATTGGGAAAGGAGAGAGAAGCATTGGATTCTGGACACAGAGTGATGGAATTTCATATAAACTGACTATGAATGGGAAAATAGCTAAGAGTAATAATAAGCATCTAGGTACCATCATTTGGCCTGGTGAATCGACTATTGTTCCAAGAGGCTGGGAGATGCCCACAAGTGGGAAGAAGTTAAGGGTTGGAGTTCCTGTCAAAGGAGGCTTGGAGCAATTCATCAAAGTGGAAATAGATTCAAAAACACAAGCAGTAACTGCAACTGGTTTCTGTGCAGATGTCTTCAAAGAAGTCATCCAATCTTTGCCATTTGCTGTTCCTTACGATCTTATTCCATTTCGAATACCAGATACCCTAACTCTTCCAGACTATGATGATCTTATTTACAAGATCTCTTCCAAGGTAATATATAATCCTTGTTTGAATTAACGTCTTTGGTTGAATACCTTACTCACATGCTCTCTTTTGGGACTTTCTTATCTACTTTCAGATTTTTGACCCACCATAATTAATGCAATAAACATTGTTTGCTTGAACCAGGAATACGATGCAGTTATAGGTGATGTGACCATTTTAGCGAACCGATCCAAGTATGTGGATTTCACATTACCTTTCACGGAGTCGGGTATTTCTGCAGTAGTGCCAGTAAGGGATGATGAGAGGAAGAATGCTTGGATTTTCTTGAAACCTCTAGAGACCGAACTTTGGATAACAACTGGAGCATTCTTCGTCTACATTGGTTTTGTGGTTTGGGTACTCGAGCATCGTGTAAACAAAGAGTTTCGAGGACCCAAACACAAGCAAGTTGGCATGATATTCTGGTTTTCCTTCTCAACTCTCGTTTTTGCACACAGTAAGTCTCTTACTTAAAACACAGTATATATGAAACCTTTACATTCTCCTCCTTTCTCAACAAATGATATGGCTGGTTGCTGCAGGAGAGAGGGTAACAAGCAACTTAACAAGATTCGTGATTATTGTGTGGGTTTTTGTGGTGCTGGTGCTGACATCAAGTTATACAGCCAACCTAACATCTACGTTAACAGTACAACAGCTCCAACCTACTGTAACAAACCTCAATGATCTCATAACAAATGGAGAATATGTTGGGTACCAAGAAGGTTCCTTTGTCAAAGACGTCTTGAAGCGCATGAATTTTGATAGCTCCAAGTTTAAGAGTTATAGTACATTGGAAGAGTACAACGATGCCCTCTCAAGAGGAAGTAAAAATGGGGGAGTTGGTGCAATTGTTGATGAACTACCTTATCTGAGACTTTTCCTCAACAAGTACTGCCGGAAGTACATTATGGTCGGTCCAACTTACAAGGCTGCTGGCTTTGGATTCGTAAGATTCTCGCACTCCAGTGGTGTTTTGGAATGCTTTTACAGTTTTAGACAGGATTGTAGTTTCAACAATCTAATCCACTTTTTCTCCATAACTTCTTGCAGGCATTTCCAAAAGGATCTCCATTGGTACCTGACGTCTCGAGAGGAGTCCTAAAGGTGATGGAGGGAGAGTTTATGAATAACATAATACAGAAATGGTTTGGAAATGAAACAGATTGCCCAGAGAAAGATGGAATGGCTATAACATCGGACAGCCTCACGCTAGATAGTTTTAAGGGCCTTTTCCTCATAGCTGGTGTATCAGCTGGCTCCGCTCTTCTCATATTCTTCCTCATCTTCCTTTATCAGAATAGAGAAATCTTAGACACTGATGATTCAATATGGCAAAAACTTTCTACAATAGCTAAAGTCTTTGATGAAAAGAAAGATAACTCTAATTCTAAGTCAGAAATGCCAGAAGGCAATGAGAGCCAAACGGCTACACCTTTTGCAGCAAGTGCAGCTTCCCCTGAAATATTGCTCCATCTTGCTTCGCAATGCCCAGAAATCAGAATTTCCGACAGCCTAGGAGCATCCCATGCAGAAGAAGGGTTTTCTACACCAGAACCTGGAACTCCAGTTCATGAAACCCTTATATTGACAAATGAAGAGAGATGATACATATAGCTGCTACTAAAATAATCAACACAACTGAATAGGGCTCTACAAGAGATTGTAAAGAGATGACCTAGCTTTAGGGTTAGTTAAACCATATTACATTATAACCTTGTCCCTCTTGGCCATAATAGTTGTATCAAGAGGCAGTTCCAGAATTTAGATATGATAGGTTCAACATTTAAGTTCTTACTATTGAATTCATTGCACTTTTGTAATTACAGATTCGTAATTAAAATTTGTTGAAATTCTACTACTTTTCCACTTTGTATACGATCAAAATCGGAGAGCTCGATTTCGAAATATTGATCATACCCCGAGCTCGAGTTTCGAAGCTCGAAGTAAGAATCAAGCCTGGATTGGATGTGCCCACCTCGAGAAGCAAGTCGGAGACCTGTCATGATCTGCATCGAGGGCAGGACAAATTTGACGGCGCTCAAGAAAGAACGGGAATTCCCCAAAGAACACGTGGGTCAGGGTATAAAGCAAGGGATAAGATTTGTACGAAATAATACAAATCCATACTAGGTTGTAATACAAATCCATACTAGGTTGTTATACAGTTGTACCAATAGAATTCTTTGCCACAATTAGAAATATACCACATTAGGATTTTCCCCTTCTATATAAAATGGACCCCAATCTTTGTAAAACACATCTAATTTCATTCATTGCAATATAATATTCTACTTTGCTTTTCTTGTTTACCGTGCTCAGTAATTATTCTTCAGCTTTATTGTTCATACTTTATCGCACTTAGCTCACCTCGAGCCCCCTGAGATAATCAAGCTCGAGGTCCTTATTACTCTAACAACACTGGTTTGGCTCATCAATTCTTTTTACTTAAACTTAATATTATTCACACATTCACTCGTATTGGAATAAATCACATATCTTTAAAACTAAAAAATCATATTTAATTTTTACTCATATTTTTCGAGATAAACACACATATTTATGTTCCATGTCGAAATTACTGGGTTCAGAAGTTGAACCCAATAAATAAGGAAGCATCTGCCTCTGTTTTCATCAAGGTTTTCGGGTGGGCAAACGAAAGATTTCGGAGGAATAGGAACAGAACAGCACTTATCAGTACTTACGGACCACTTTCAGACGCCACAAGCGTAACTGAAACAATCTAACAAAATTACGAATTTGCTAACCGAGAAACAAATGGAAGTTTTAGGGTAAAATCCACAGAGAAAAAAGATGCCAACTTTAGCTCAAAAGTTGCTTGCAATGCAAAAACATATTAAACTACAAATGATACAGACTGATGTAGAAGAAAAAAACAGCAAAATCTAAGTTGAACTGGTTAATGAAAAACTTGATCAATGACGTAAAAAGGATCAGAATATGTTACTTTAGAACTTTGAAAGAGAAAATGGGACCTGGAATATTTGAGAAGGGAACCAATTATCTCCTCTGCATTCCCATCAGTGTTTATGTTACAATTCTGCAGTAAGATGTGTCGATATCCCCTCCCATGGCGGCAGATTCAGTCAAGTAGGAAGCGGAACTGACGGCATAGTGATGAAGAAACAGTAGGAGATTTCCCCCGCTGTTAGTTGACGGTAACGGAGAGAGAGAGTAAACTTGGTGCGAGTCCGTTCTATAATATTTTAGAGTAAACTCATTTGTTTATTAAAAATATTTCACTATTTCAAGTTCAACTTTAAATACATTTTAACAACTTCAATTAAATATTGTCCAAATGCCTACAAAGTTATACTTTAGGTTTTATTATAAAATAATTAAAGAATATGTGCAATATCGCAGAGAAAGAGAGAGGAAATTCTTATTAAATTTCTGAGATGAATTATAATGGAAAAAAACCCTCTATTTATAGTGAGAAGGTGACTTAGCCACCAAGTAATAA
Source organism: Nicotiana benthamiana (assembly GCA_034376525.1). Taxonomy (NCBI): domain Eukaryota; kingdom Viridiplantae; phylum Streptophyta; class Magnoliopsida; order Solanales; family Solanaceae; genus Nicotiana; species Nicotiana benthamiana. The sequence continues at coordinate 78,183,096 of CM067331.1, forward strand.
ACCCTAGACTCTCTCTAAATATACACATTAACCATAAATAAAATTCTATTTATAACACTCCTCTTTGAATGACTATTCAACAGATAGTGTGCCTCACTAAAACATTAACTAAAATAAAACCTAATGGGAAACAAATTCTAGAAAAGAAAAAAAGAGTACACATATCTAATAACACACCTTTTGGTTATCTCGTTAAAAATCTTGCAAGGAAAATCCAGTGGGATAAAATCTTGTAAAGGAAAAAGAGTGTAATGCGCATTAACTCCCCCTGATGAGAGCATCAATTCACATCCTTGAGCATTCGCATCCCAATCTTGTGCACTAGCTTCTTGAAGGATGACGTTGGCAAAGATTTGGTGAATAAATTCTTCATATTAAATCCAATGAATATGTTGCACCTTGACAATCCTCGTTATCATATTATCATATTTATATTTATAGCATGATACCTTTGTGCATACATTGCACTTGGATATGGTCATTCATGACCAAAAAATTCTCCAATAATTACATATGCTATCAACATTTTAAATCGTTCATGGATTGCCATATAAGTATAGTCAATAAGCCATATAAATAGATTTTAGATTTGCATCAAGTTTTCGTGTCATGTCGGGCATATAAGATACATAAAGGTGACAGCACACACCATTGTCTTTATACTTTTAAGTGTTTGAACTGCACGTCTAAAACTAATTCTTTTTCATATAAAACCAAATTCTACTTGAATTGTTTCTCCAGACTTAAGATCCTCATATATACTTAGAGCTATAATCAATATCGTCGACAAACATTTTATATCGGTTCCAACCTCCTTATTTTTCATAAAGACATAACATAGAAATCTCTTCATTCATATATTTGGGTACCTGAATCTCTCATGAGATTTTATGAAGTGTTATGTCATGTGATCTTCTATATCACTTCCCTCCTTTATTATAATCATTTGCTAATCTTCTTTATCAAGAAGTTTATTTGAAATTGATTGTCTATACACTTTAAGCTTACCATAGACTTTCTCTTCTAGGACTTAAATAGGAGCATTTGCAATGAGAATATAGTTACTTTCTTTGGGTTAGTAAATGCGTCTGGCATGCTTTGCAATATATTGCAAATAAATTATCCTTTTTATGAACTTCAGATTCATATTATCTTATTCGAGGATCTAGTTGTAGAAACGATAATTCATTCCACGAAACCTTTCTCAACTATTTATCATGTCTCCCCCTTATGTTAGAAAAACTAACTTGTTCCCTAAACTTTGAGAAGTCATCTTTTGCATTATGGAGTTAATCAAAATATACACCGCACATCAATAATTATAAGATGAAATCATTTGGTTCCTGACCCTGAACCACTTGTGAGGGGAGAAAATAATATATTTTAGAGAGAAACTAGGGTTTATTAGTTGGTGGCTAAGTCACTCACTCCCTATAAATAGAGGGTTCTATTCTATTGTAATTCATCCCAAAATTTAATTTCTCTCTCTTTAAGATTCTCTACAATGTTCTTCTTCTTCTTCTTCTTCTTCTTCTTCTTCTTCTTCTTCTTCTTCTTCTTCTTCTTCTTCTTCTTCTTCTTCTTCTTCTTCTTTTATTGTATCATAACACGTTATCAGCACGAGACTCTAACCAATTGAGTAGATGCTTTGTAATTGAGCATAATAATTGTCAATTGTTCCATGAACTTCCTTCATAATTAAATTCTGAATTTAAGGTATGTATTTTACCGTACTTTTCTCTTTTATTTTATAATTTAATTTTAAATACAAGAAAAGACAATAAATTTTGATTATAACTCTAATGGAGTTAGTCAAAAATTATAACCACTTGAAGTGGTAAAATTTCTATGTCTTGCCATGATCAAAGTCATGTATGATCATGAGCACAAGAAAGTGAAAGCACGTCCCATTGAATTTTCTTCATTCTCATTCCCTTAAGAGAATGTGGTAATAATATGTAATAAGTCTAAAAAAAGATAAATTTATTACCGTAAAAGTATCAATAGATGTAGAGGCGATAATAGATGAAATTATAAGCATCATCATTGTGGTAATCAGAATAATAAGGATTCTCAAAATAATCCTTCGCTCTCTAAAAGTAAGGTTTGTCATCAATTTGACATGAGATTTTGTAAAGTACATACAAATGGTTATGCTCCATTCATGATGTGAATGTGATAAGTTATGAATACATATTCATTTTTTGAAAAATATGAACGTGCTAGTGGTATTGAATATACCACACTCACCTCTTGAAAGAGGTTTGAGATGATATAAAAACTAATTTTATTATTATGGCATAAATGGTCATTGGGCACGCACTTATTGTGCGCCAAAATATTTTGACATTGTGATTATTAAAAGACAACGGCAATGCAAGAAACAGATCTTGCATATAATTTTGACTATTAACCATAATGGTATAACTTTCTGTTTAAAAGAGATATTCACAAAATGAATTTTGATGAATATGTGGTAGTACCAAATTAATTGAGAGCTCTGGAAGAGCCAATTATTACTATTTTGGAGAAACACAATTGATTACCAATAAGGTGTTGTGTTGCAGTAGGTCTCAAAGAAACTTATTCAGTTTACAAAGTATACACGAAAGCGATTGATTATATTAGACTATAAATAAAGGAAAGATTTAATATTTTCTACTACTACAACTTGTTGCTGGGTAATATGTATGTGAAAATCTACTCGTTTTATTCTCCAGTTTGTACTACACAAATCAAAGAATACCACAATAAAGTAGATGTTTATTGAAATAAAAATTGACATCATAATAAACTTAGAGTTATTGATAATTGCATACGTTACAGTGTCAATATGAAGTTTATCAATATTTATAATTTATTCAGTTGGCATAATCGGTTTAGCCATATCAAGTTAAATATGATGTGCAAAAATAATAGAGAATTCACATGATTAAATATTAAAAACTAGAAAGTTCTTTACGAACTCTCTTATATTGCTTGTTCTCATTAATTAATATATTAATTAAAATTAGGATTTTATAACGACCTGACCGGTCGTTTTGAGCTTTTGCACTTTGATCGTCAGTTTTGGGGCATGACTTGCCCATTGTAATGTATTATGACAGATGTAGATCGTTGGCTTTGGTTTTCAGGAAAATTTGGAATGAATTTGAAAGCACAGACTCAGCTGCAAGCTTTAAATTTGAAAGATTTGACCAAGAGATGACTTATCAATATATGAGCTCGGATCGGATTTTTTATGACCTAGTTAGCTTCATTGGGTGATTTATGACTTAGGTGCGCGATCGGAATGCATTTTAGAAGTCCGTGGAAGGATTTGGCTTGAATTGGCAAAGTTAGTATTTTGGCGAATTTCAGTTGATAGGTGAGATTTTGATATTGAGGTCGGAATGGAATTTCGAGAGTTGCAGTAGCTTTACTATGTCATTTGGGATGTATATGAAAAATTTCAGGTTATTCGGACGTCGTTTGGTCGGGCTTTTGATCGAAAGTGTATTTCGGAAGTTTTTGGAAACTTAGGCTTGAATTCGATGAGTTTTGAGTAATTTGATGTTGTTTGAAGTGTTTTGATGATTGGAACAAGTTTGAATAATATTATGGGTTATGTTGGTATGTTTGGTTGAGGTCCGGAGGGCCTCGAGTGAGTTTCGGATGGTCAATCAGATCATTTTGTGCCTTAAAAGATAGCAGAAATTGCAAGCTTTAGTTGCAGGTATTTTGTTCATTGCGATCGCATAGATGCAATTGCGATCGCATAGAAGCTTTTGGGGCAGTCCATTTTCTTTTTCTTCGCGTTCACACAAGTTGGGATGCGATCGCATAGTTGGGTAAAATTGTTCTTCGCGAACGCATAGCTAAGGTCGCATTCGCATAAAGTAAAAATAGGGGCCTGAGGTATTTTTTGGAATTTGCTCATCGCGAACACGAAGTGTTGTCCGCAATCGCATAGTGTAATTTTGTTGTGCATTGCGTTCACATGAGACCTGTTGCTTTCGCATAGGGTTAATTATGGGAGTTGATTTTTGTGCTTCGCGATCGCCAAGGTTTTCCCGCGATCGCATAGAAGAAATATTGCCTGGGCAGAATGTTTTAAAGTCATCTTGTTCGCGAATGTGAGTGTATTTTCATCCATAGTTTCTCATTGTTGGAGATTCTTGAAGGAAATTAAAGAGGGATTCAAGGGGAAACGACTTGAGGTAAGAATTTTGGTCTTATAACCCGATTATATTGTGAAATACACCTAGAAATTCATGGAAATTAAGCCCAAAATTGAAGAACTAGGGCTTGATATTTTGAAATTTTGATTTAGGGATTTGAAGGACCATTTGAGGTCAGATTTGAGAACCTTTGGTATGTATGAACTCGTGAGGAGATGAGGAATCTATTGATCTGAAAATTTCCGAGTTTCGAGAAGTGGGCCTGGGGCTCGGGTTTTGGTAATTTCAAGATTTGTGCTCGTTATTGATTGTTTTATCTTAAGCTTTGTCCCTTAGCCTATTGTTATGTATTCGCTCTGATTTTGGATAGATTCGACGCGCGTGGATGCCGATTTGAGGGGCAAAGGCATCGCAATGTAGAAATTTCACTGGTTCGAGATAAGTAATGATTGTAAGTACTGTCCTGAGAGTTTGAAACCCCGGATTACACATCGTTGTGTTTCGTTGAAGTGACTTACACACTAGATGACGAGCGTGGGGTAAAGCACCGCTGGGGATAGTGACCTAGTCCATCCCGAATGATTATTTAATGTGTATTTGATAGTTAATTGTTTGATGTTATTATATTTTGGGATGTATGCCATGTTTGGGGCCTTGTGCTGACTTGTTGAGACTCTTAGGAGTATTTTTTACTATCTTTCCTCGGTCTACTTGTTTGAAAGCATATCCTCAGTCATGTTTTACCTGATTATTACTCAAATATGGATTTATCACTAAATTTTTTTTAAAATGTGGAAACTGTATTAGGCTGAGTTCCTTATTCTACTAATGCTCTAAGTGATCGTGAGACGATGACTGAGATAGAATGAGGTTCTGATTGTGAGCCTGATGACTGATATAGACTGAGAGTCTGATGGTAAGATTAATGACTGAGAGAGGCCGAGGTTCTAGTTGTGAGGATTATATATCTATGGATCGGGCTGCACGCCGCAACAATATATCAATATATGTATATGGATCGTGCTGCACGCTGCAGCGATATGTTGATCAGGCTGCGCGCCACAACAATATTACGCTTGGGCCGTAAGGGGCCCTCCCGGAGTTTGCACACCCCCAGTGAGCGTCGTCGATAAAATATATGGATTAGGCTGCACGCCGTAGTGATATATGGATCGAGCTGCACGCCGCAACGATTACTATATGGTACCTATTGAGCATGAATGCTGAGTGCGAGTAATGATTGGTAAGAGTTGAGTCATGAGTGGCAAAGAGGCTAGCCCGAGGGGCGATAGATATATACATGTACATGAGTGATGTTTTCCTGGGAGGCCTGTTTATGAATGTATTGATTTTCCTTCTCTATAAAGTGAGTTTCTATCGAATATGTTGACTTATTGACTGTTTTCACTCATCTTTACATTGAGCCTCTGTTAAAAAGTTGAACAAATATTTTAAAACAACTTTTTATTTAGACTGGGGTTTATGATATGTTCATAAATTAATCACTGATTTGACATTTGATTATTTCCATCGAGATTTTCAAGTCATGAAGTGTTTATGATTTCTATTATTCCCGAGGGGGTATTTATGAACTATGCTTTCCCGAGGGGACAATTATTGCTTCAATCTATTGTATTATTTTAAATGGTATTGAACACCTAATGAAACGGCTGGAAAGTATTTCAAAATAATTTTTACTAAAAACTGAATTTTAAAAAGGAAGGTTGACTCGTATTATGATTTGAAAGATTGTTGTGTTTATTGAGCCTAACGTGAATATGGATTCATTGTTTCCTACTACTCAGTCTTTATTTACTCTTTTACTTACTGGGTTGGAGTACTCACATTACTCACTGCATCTTGTGTGTAGATTCAGGTGTATCGCAACCCGGTAGCGGGTGTTGATTTGCTTAGACATGGAGTTGTCAGAGCTACCAAGGCGGCTGCATGGCATTCACAATATCGCTTCCTTCCTCACATTGCTATTATTGTATTTAGTATATTATTTTAGACTTCTTGTTGTATTCAAACCTTGATAGATGCTCATAACTAGTGACACCCTGATATCGGGCTTATATGTTATTTCCGCATTTTATTCAGACTTATATTATGGAATATTGATCAATTAAAGGTTAAAAAATGATTCTTAATGATTAAAGGGTTAATATGAGTGTTGTGTCGCCTGGTCTTGTCTTCACAAGAGGCGTCATCACGACCGGGCCAGTTTGGGGTCGTGACAGATTTAATCTCATGAATACTAGAAATATCAAAGGTAAATATGAGTCCATTCACTTGCCATGTATACCACATAAGATGAATCTATGAGATGGTTACATGTGCGATTATTATTGACCTACAACTTGGTATTTGCGAGGTAACTTGCTCAATAATTTAATTTAGTAAATAAGTTCCAAATTTTCTATTCAAAATAGTTTATCTTGATAAGTTGGTTTACATCACAACTAGTTTAGCAAAATGATTTATTGAATGCATCCACTTAATAGTTAAACTATTGCTTATGAGAATAAAAGTTATATATATATATATATATATATATATATATATATATATATATATATATATATATATATATATATATATATATATATATATATATATATATATATATATATATATATATATATATATATATATATATATATATATATATCAATTTGATATATGTTATATACGAAAATATATTATTTTCTCCCCTCACAGGTGGTTCAGGATTAGGAACCAAGTAAGTCCATCTTATTATTATTTATGTACGGTATATATATTGATTAATACCACAATGCACAAATATGGGTTCTCAAAGTTAAGGAAACAAGTTAGTTTTTCTAACATGAGGGGGGGATATGATAAATAGTTGAGAAAACGTTATGTGGAATGAATTATCATTTGTCCGTCTAGATCCTCGAATAAGATAATATGAACTTGAAGTTCATAAAAAGATAATTCATGTGAAATATGTTGTAAAGCATGCCAGACGCATTTGCTGACCCAAAGAAAGTAACTATGTTCACACTGCAAATGCTCCTATTAGAATAAGTCCTAGAAGGACAAAGTCTATGGTAAGCTTAAAGCGTATAGACAAATCGTTTCAAATAAACTTCTTGATGAAGAAAATGAGCAAATGATCATAATAAAGGAGGCAAGTGATCTAGAAGATCACATGACATAATACTTCATAAAATCTCATGAGAGATTCAGGTATTTGAATATATGAATGAAGAGATCTCCATGTTATGTCATATGAAAATTAAGGAGGTTGGAACCGATATAAAATGTTTGTCGATGGCATTGATTATAGCGCTAAATATATATATATATATATATATATATATATATATATATATATATATATATATATATATGAGGATCTTAGGTCTGGAGAAACAATTTTGAGAATAATTAGTTTCATATAAAAGATATGTAGTTTTGAACATGTAGTTCAAACAATTGAAAGTATAAAGTCAATGGTATGTATAAGCAGTTTTCGGTATCTTATATGTCTAGCATGACATGAAAACTTTATATGCATCTAAAGTCTCTTTAGATGGCTTATATGGGTTAACTTATATGATAATCCTTGAAGGGCTTAAATTGTTTGTGTAACGACCTGACAGTCGTTTTGAGTTCTAGCATGTCGTTTAGTAGTTGGAGGCCATGAGCATCATCACTTCAGGTATTATGACTTGTACGCATGGCCGGAATTGAGTTTCAGGAGGTCCGGAGTTGATTTGGAAAGAGAATTATCATTTTGGAAGCTTAAAGTTGAAAGAATTAACTAGGACTGGATTTTTGAGTAAACGACGCCAGAATCAGGATCTGAAGGTTCCATCAGGTTCGTATGATGATTTCGGACTTGGGCGTATGCTCGGTTTGAGTTCTAGATAACCCAGGAGAGTTTTGGCACCAATTGTGGGAGTTAGCATTTTGAAAGAAATTACATAAGTTTGGCTTGAAGTGCATTTCAGTATTGTTGATGTCCCTTTGGGATTTTGAGTCTAAGAGTAGCTCTATATGATGATTCAGGAGTTGAGAGTGCGATCGGAAGTAAATTCGGAGGTTCGTAGGTCTTTTTGGAGTCATTTGGCTAAATATAGAAAATTGAAGGTTTTCGAGAAGTTTGACCGGAGGTGGACTTTTTGATATCGGGGTTAGAATCCAACTTCAGAAGTTCCACTGGTTCCATAACATCGAATATGACTTGTGTGCAAAATTTGGGGTCAATCAAACGTGATTTGATAGGTTTAAACATTGAGAGTAGAAGTCTGAAGTTCTAAAGTTCATAAAGATTGGATTGGAGGTCGATTCATGGTTTTAGCATTGTTTGATATGATTTGAGGCCTCGAACAAGTATGTAATATGTTTTGGGACCAGTTGGTATGATTGGATGGGGCCCTGGGGTCCTCGCGTGGATTCCGGATGGTTAACGAATCGAAAATGGAATTTTCAGAAAGTTGAACTTATTGGTTGATGTCATAACCGCACCTGCGAGAAACGGGCCGCAGGTGTGGAGCCGTAGAAGCGGCTAGGAGGGCGCATACGCGGTTTTAGGTCAAAAGCGAAGGGACCGCAGATACGATCAGGGTGCCATAGAAACAGTACTGCACCTGCGATAGATGAGGCACATAAGCAATAATAAGGGGGCGTGGGAAGGACCGCAGATGCGATAGTGTGGCCGCACCTGCAGAACCGCAGAAGCGGTCGAGTGACCGCAGGTGCGGAAAGTGCTAGAGGTAGTTTTTTGTTTTAATGTCAGGATTTGGCCATTTTTCTCTTGGTATGGACGATTTTGCAGAGCTTCAAGTGGGGTTTTTTATCATCAACGACAAGGTAAGCTAATCTCACCTACCATGAGTTAAATATATTGATTGTGTATGAATTTTAGCATGTAAATTGGTAGAAATTTGGGAATTTGAGTGAAAACCTAGAAAATTCGTATTCTTGGATTTTGGCCACGATTTTGGGTATGGAATTTAGAGAAAATAATATATTTGAGTTCGTGATTTAATGGATAAACATTATCTTTGAAAATTTTCAGAATCCGGACACATGGGTCCGAGGGCGTTTTATCAACTTTTCGATCGGGGTTAGGAATTGCTATACATTAGATTGTAATAAGTAATTGAGAATATATTAATAGATTTGTATAATCATTGGCTAGTTTTGGAACATTGTTCATCGATTTGAGTCTTCGGAGGAGCGTGGAATGCCAGTTATGGATCTTCGGAGCGAGGTGAATCTCCTTTCTAACCTTATAAGAGGGAATTGTCCCCATATATAAAATAATTAGTTATGTGCTCCTATTTATGGGGGCTACGTATGCACGAGGTGACGAGAGTCCATGCGTAGTAGCTACTATTATGCTATTGTTCTAAACAAGTAAAACTTCATTTTTCTTAAATGGTTAAAAAAGGATTTGTTTTCCTTCGGTAATTACTCCGTGTAGACTTCTTGAATGACTGTCTGTGTGTGCTTATTGTTGGAGTGGGCCGAGCGCCTCAACAGATTAAATAGATGCATCTATGGTTCACGTTGTTCGACCCTCAGTACTGCACAACTTATTTTCTGTTGGATCGTGTCGTACGACCTCGGCATGATTTGTGCATGCTTGTATTGCTTGACTATTTGAAGTTGTTGCTGCCTCTTCCTGGCCTAAGAATATATGTATAAATGATGAAAAGGAATTTGGGAAATTCCTATAAATCAAAGAATTGTTCATTTGCTTCAACCCATTGAAGTATAATTATGTTTATAATCCATGGTTTAAAATATATTATGGATATAATATTATTGGACCACTAGTCAGTGTCGATGTCGACCTCTCATCTCTACTTCTTCAAGATTAGACAGGATACTCATTGGGTACACGTTATTTTTGTACTCATACTACACTTTTGTGCAATTTTGTTGCACATGCATATGCATCTCTAGTGGCCTACTGGGTGTAGCAGCATGGTTGGTACAGAGACTTATGTGAGCTACACTTCTCGAGGTGACCCTCAGCCAGCAGAGTCTCTTTCAATCTTCTGTATTTATTTTACGGTTAAGGGTCAAATATATCCTTGTACTATTCAAAATAGGTCATATTTATCCTCCGTTTGAATTCTTTAATAAATATATCCCCACCGTTATACATTAGGGCCATATATATCCCTCAGCCGTTAAGACTTTTTTCCATATATTTTTAGTACGATTAAGGGTCAAATATATCCTTGTACTATTAAAAATAGGTCATATTTATCCTCCGTTTGAATTAAACCCGCCCGACCCAATTGCTAATCCTAGACCCGCCCCACTTCGATTAAGTTCGTTTTTTAATTAAAATTAAAACCAAACCAAATTTGATAGTACAATTAAATTTAAAAACCAAAATCAAACCAAACAAAAAAATATCAATTTTTTGGTTGATTTAATTTAGTTTTCGGTCTAATTTGGATTTTCGAACTTTTATGAACACCTTTGCCTGCTGCCAATCGTCTTTCTTCGAAATTACTCACTGTTGAGCGGGGAAGATAACGGGGATTGCCTTTGGAAAGATTTGATTTAAGCTCATACCTTTACACAAAAGCTTCAATGCTCAATTAACAGTAAAGTAAACATAAGTATTAAATATGTTTTTGACGCAATTACTATTTAAAGAGTTATAACAATTTTTCTTTGTTAATATTCTAGAGATATCTCTATAAAATTTTTAGATGATTAGTTACCGTAACGTAAAGTATTTTTTACTTAACTTTTAAATATGTAAACTTTATTTAATAAAATTTGAAAATTTTGTATCCAAATTTACACTAACAATTAATTTGAACAGAGGAAGTATTATATTACATACCTTGTCGACCCAGAAAGAAGAAATAAAAGAAAATCTAATAGATAAGTTCAAGCCTATGGGTATTTAGTTAAGAAAATAACGGAGATATCATAGAAAAATTCCATTTTATCCCATCTATTTCTTGCACACAAGTTCTCATATCGATCAAATTTAGTTTGGTTTTAATTTTAATTAAAAAAACGAACTTAATCAAAGTGGGGCGGGTCTAGGATTAACAATTGGGTCGGGCGGGTTTAATTCAAACAGAGGATAAATATGACCTATTTTTAATAGTACAAGGATATATTTGACCCTTAACCGTACTAAAAATATATGGAAATAAGTTTTAACGGCTGAGGGATATATATGGCCCTAATGTATAACGGTGGGGACATATTTGTTAAAGAATTCAAACGGAGGATAAATATGACCTATTTTGAATAGTACAAGGATATATTTGACCCTTAACCATTTATTTTATATCCAATTATGACGACCCTACCAGTCATCTAATGAGTTGTCGTCCCGTTTCCCCATTTGTTGCTCCTTTATGCTTCATTATTTGTGTCTTATATGATCGAGTTGGTTTGGAGTGGTTTGATAAGAAATAAGACACTTAGTCTTTTTGAAGAATGCTTAAGTTGAAAAAGTCAACCGGGCGCTAAATTATGTGTTAGAGGGCTCAGATGTGAATTCCAATGGTTCGTTTAGGTTAGGGGAATGATTTGTGACTTAGGAGTGTGATCAGATTTGATTTTTGAGGTTCGGCATAGAATTTAGCTTGAATTGGCGAAGTTGGTATTTTGGCAATTTCCTGTTGATAGGTGAGAGATATGAGGGTCAGAATGGAATTACGAGAGTTGTTGTAGCTTTGTTATATAATTTGGGATGTGTGTGTAAAATTTCATGTCATTCAGAGGTGATTTGGTTGGGTTTTTTTATCAAATGCATGTTTCAAAAGTTTTAGAAGGACTTAGGCTTGAATTCGATGTAATTTGATAGTTTTGGTGTTGTTTGAGGTTTTTTTCTGATTGGGACAAGTTTGGATAATGTTTTAGGATGAGTTGGTGCTTTTGGTTTAGGTCTCGGGGGCCTCGGGGTGATTTCGGAAGGCTATCGGTAAGTTTTGCACTTCGGAAAAATGCAGAAAATGCAGCAGTTATTGCAGAGTATTTTTGGTCTTCGCGATCGCGGTAGGTCCCTCGCGATCGCATATAAGGATTTGGGTAGGCCTGAGATTTTATCTTTGCATTCACGGTTGGAGCTTTGCGTTCGTGGAGGGTGAGTTCTTGGTGCTTCGTGTTCGCATGATACCCTCCGCGTTCGCATAGAAGGATTTGAGGGTCAGAGGCCATTGCTTTTCGCGTTCGCGGCCTGGAGTTCGCGTTCGCTTAGTTGGAGGAAGACAGTCATCGCATTCGCAAGCCTAAGGTCGTGTTCGCATGGCATATTTTGAGGTCTTAGGAAACTTGTCCTTCACGATCGCGAGCCTGGGGCCACAATCGCATAGAAGAAAATGATAGCTGGGCAGAAGGGTTTTAAAACATTTCATCCGTGAGCCTAAGTCATTTTTCCGCCATTTTTTAGCATTTTGAGAGCTATTTGGGAGAAATTGAAGAGGGATTCAAAAAGGATTGATTGGAGGAAATTTTTATGACCAAAAACATGATTATATTGTGGAACTAACCTAGAAAGTTATGGGAATTTAGCCAAAAATGGAAGAACTAGAATTGGATTATTAGATTTTAAAATTGGGATTTTATGGGTCATTTGGACTCCAATTTTGGTGTTCTTTATATACATAGGCTCATCGCGAGATAAGGAACCCGTTGATGTGAAAATTTCTAGGATTCGAGAAGTGGGCCTGGGGCTCGTATTTTGATAATTTTGGATTTTTGATATCTTTCATTTGTTTTCGCTTGAGTTTTGTTCCCTTAGCTTATTTTGACGTATTCATTGTGGTTTTGGTCAGACTCATCATGCGAGGAGGCCAATTTGAGAGTCAAGGGCATAGCAAGCTAGAGTTTTGGCCAGCTTGAGGTGAGTAATGAATGTAAATGATGTCCTGAGGGTTTGAAACCCTGGATTTGCACATTGTAGTGCTATATTGAGGTGTGACACACGTTTAATGACGAGCGCGGGGTCATTTTATATTGGGGATTGTGACATGGTCTGTACCGAGTGATGTTTTACCATGTATTTGATTGAAGCTTATTTAATATCATCATTATTTAGACTGACTATCATATTTGGGCTTCGTGCCAACTACTTGAACCCTTCGGGGAGTTTTTATCACTATATCCTCACTGTATGGATTTACTACTTGAACTCAGCCATGCCGTTTTCTACTATTTTACAACTCAGCCATCTTTACTCAGATTTTTGAAACTAAAAGATATATCAAATGTTGTTTAGGGTCGAGAACCACTATTTTATTATTGCTTAAGGGCTATGTGATTTCTAGACTGAGTGTAGGATCAGGGTGATTTGGTAATGTAATTGTGCTAGCTAATAATGAACTGCATAATAAATTGGGTTAAGTTTGTAAATTGATCGGTCTTGCCTAGCAGTGTGTTAAGCATCATCACGACTGGGGTTGGGATCGTGAAAAGTTGGTATCAGAGCCTAGGTTACTTGGTCTCGCAAGTCATGAGCCGATTTAGTAGAGTCTCGCTGATCGGTACGGAGACGTCTATATTTATCCTCGAGAAGCTGCAGAACCTTTAGGAAAAACTTCATATCCTTGAGATTCTTGTCGTGTGACTTTGTTGATCTGAGACTAAATTCGTGTTATTCTATTCTCTCGCAAATGGAGAGGTCTCGCACTACCAGACAAGGTAGACGACCACCAGTGCCACCCACTGAGGCCACCAGAGGCCGTGGATGCGGTCGTGGACATGGCAAAGGTAGAGTAGCGAGGGCAGCACCTGTTGATCCACCAGCTACCCCAGCTCCGGATCAGGCTCCAGCAGCCCCAGTTCATGCTTCAGCAGCACCAGTTGGAGCACGAGCAGCACCTTAGGGTGGTCCTTCATACTGAGGGATAGTCAGTTAAATGATAAGTTTTAGAAGTGTGAGTTCTGGTTGAGTTAAGTTGCATTTTTGGGTCATGTTATATCAGCAAAGGGTATTCAGGTAGATCCGAAGAAGATTGAAGCAGTCAAGAACTAGCCTAGACCAGCATCAGCTATAGAGATTCAGAGTTTCTTGGGATTGGCAGGCTACTATCGTAGATTCGTGGAGGGGTTTTCATCTATTGCAGCCCCGCGACCAGGTTAACCCATAGGGGTGCCCGGTTTAGATGGTCAGATGAGTGTGAGGCAAGCTTTTAGAAGCTCAAGACAGCTCTAACTACGGCATTAGTGTTTTTTTGCACACAGGTTCAGGGCCTTATACAGTTTATTGTGATGTTTCTCGTATTGATCTTGGTGTATTGTTGATACAGGATTTCAAGGTCATTACCTATGCTTCACAGAAGTTGAAGATTCATGAGAAGAACTACCAGTTCATGACTTGGAGTTGGCAGCCATAGATCACGCATTGGAGATTTGGAGGCATTATCTGTATCGCATGGCATGTGAGGTGTTCACGGATCACAAGAGTCTTCAGTATTTGTTCAAGAAAAAGGAGTTAAATTTGAGGCAGATGAGGTGGTTGGAGTTGTTGAAAGATTATGATATCACCATTTTATATCATCTGGGAAAGGCCAATATGGTGGTCGATGCTTTGAGTAGGAAGTCATCCAGTATGGGCAGTCTTGCTTATATTCTAGTCGGTGAAGAGACCACTTGCTTTGGATGTTCAGGCTTTGGCCAATCAGTTCGTGATACTGGATGTTTCTGTGCCCAGTCGTGTGTTAGCTTGCACGGTTGCTCGTTCTTCATTATTGGAGCGTATCCGTGATTGGCACTATGATGATCCCCATTTATGTGTCCTTAGAGACACGATGCAGCGCAGAGATGCCAAGTAGGTTACCTTAGATGATGATCGAGTTTTGAGATCGCAGGGTCGAGTCTTTGTGCCTAATATGGATGGACTCCAAGAGTTGATTTTAGAAGAGGCTCATAGTTCCCGGTACTCTATTCATCCAGGTGATGCAAAGATGTATCAGGATTTGTGGCAGCATTATTAGTGGCAGAGAATGAAGAAGGATATCGTTGCATATGTAGCTCAGTATTTGAATTGTCAGCAAGTTAAGTACGAGCATTGGAGGCCTGGTGGTATATTTTAGAGGATTGAGCTTCCCAAGTGGAAGTGGAAGTAGATCACTATGGCCTTCCTTACTGGACTCATGCAGACTCGGAAGAAGTTCGACGCAGTATGGGTCATTGTTGATAGGCTTACCAAGTCAGCATATTTCATTTCTTTGGCAGTCTCATATTCTTCTGAGAGGTTAGCGAAGATGTATATCCGGAGATTGTTCGCCTTCGTGGTTTGCTCGTATCTATCATTTCGGATCGAGGTACGCAGTTTACCTCGTGCTTCTAGAGAGAAATTCAGTAAGAGTTGGGCATACGGGTTAAGTTGAGCACCACGTTTCATTCTCAAATGGACGGGCAGTCCGAGCGGACTTTTCAGATTTTGGAGGATATGCTCTGAGCCTGTGTCATTGACTTTAGACGCTCGTGGGATCAGTTTTTGCCTTTAGCGAAGATTGCCTACAATAACAGCTACCAATCGAGTATCCAGATGACTCCTTATAAGGCTTTGTATGGTAGGTAGTGTCAGTCTCCGGTTGGATGGTTTGAGCTGGGAGAGGCTCGGTTGTTGGGTACAGATCTGAGTCAGGAGGCCTTGGACAAGGTCAGGATCAGTTAGGATATGCTTCGTACAACTCAATCCAGGAAAAAGAGCTATGCCGATAGCAAGGTTCGAGATTTTGCTTTTATGGTCGGTGAACGGGTATTGCTTCGAGTCACCTATGAAGGACAATATAAGATTAGGGAAGAAGGGCAAGCTTAGCCCTAGGTTCATTGGTCCATTTGAGATTCTTGATCGAGTGGGAGAGGTGGCTTATAGACTTGCATTGACGCCGAGCTTATCAGATGTACATCTAGTGTTTCATGTGTCCATACTTCGGAGGTATCACGGCGATCCATCACACGTGTTAGATTTCAACACTTTCCAGTTGGACAAGGACTTGTCTTATGAGGAGGCGTCGGTGGCTATTCTAGACTGGCAGGTTTGTCAGTTGAGGTCGAAGAGTTTCCCTTCTGTTTGTGTTCAGTGGAGAGGTCAACCTGCTGAGATTTCGATCTGGGAGTCCTAGTCCAATATGTGGAGCCGTTATCCTCATCTTTTTCCCGACTAAGGCACTTCCTTCTTATGTCCGTTCAAGGATGAACGATTATTTTAGAGGTGGAGCATGTGATGACCCAAAAGATCATCACTTATTTTTAAATTAAATTCTGTGTTTATGAGGCCTTGAAAACCTTATTTAAAGTTACCTCGATTTGCATGCGCAGTCCGGACGCATAGCCGGAAAGCTTAAATATGAAAATTTATAAAAAAATGGTAAAATTTTGGCTATAAAATAAGGTAATTTGACTTCACTCGATGTTTTGGGTAAACATACCCGGATTCGGACCCGTATTTTGATGGTTCCACATGATTTGTAGGAAAATACGAGACTTGGGCATATGCCCGGAATCGAATTCCGAGGTCCCAAGCCCGAGAAATAAATTTTAAAAGGAAATCGTTTTCTGGATTGTTTAAGAAAATTAAAAATGAAATTTGATTAGAACATGTTAGTATCAAGCCCGTATTTTGGTTCTAGTACCCGGTACAGGTCTTATATATGATTTAAGATGTTTCTGTGAAATTTGGTGATAAATAGATAACATTTGACGTCATTTGGACCTAAAATGCTAAAGTTGATACTTGATGAAGCTTGAGAAAAATTATTTGATTTTGACGATTAATTCGTTGTTATTAAGGTTATTTTAGAGATTTGATCACATAGATAAGTTCATATGATGTTGTTGAGTTAGTACGTATATTTGGTTAGGAGCCCCCAGGGCTCGGGTGTGTTTCGGATGTGTTTCGGGAGGTTTTTGACTTAGGAAATATTGCAGGTTTTCTGCTATTGGATTTCTTATGCCTCCTTCTTCGCGATGTGAAGGGTCCGTCGCGAACGTGAAGGACATTTTCGCCCAATGATTTTTTAAAAGATAAAAAATAGAACACTTTCGAGACTTAATAAAAATTTCATAAACCTCTTCTTCTCCAAAGCTCTTAGGCTATTTTTGAAGCATTTCTTCACCATAATCTCTTGGGTAAGTAATCTTTAATTTATTTTCTTCCATTTTTATCAACATCCACTAGATTTCTAGACCTAAAGTATGTGATTATGGGTAGAAAACTAGGGATTTGGGTAGAATCGGGGCTTTTTGATTACTTATGATTTAGACCTTGTTTTTAGGTCGGATTTGAAATAAATTATATATTTGGGCTCATGCGTGAATGGGTGATTTGATTTTGGTCCGAACCTCGTGTTTTGACCAAGCAGGCTCGGGGTTGAATTTTGGATTTTTGGAAAGAATGATTAAAAGGTTGTAAATTAGCATTGAAATTCGATTGTTTAGCATTTATTGATGTTATTAAATCAACTATGCATAGATACAATCGTGTTGGAGCCAAATTCGAAAGAAAAGGCGGTTTTTGATGATTGAGTTGGCCGTGGAAGTTTGAGGTAAGTGTTCGGTCTAACCTTTGCTTGAGGGATTAGGAGTTGAGTCCTATTTACTACTTGCTTCTTGTGGAGTACGACATATAGACATGGAGACACGTATCTATATTTCGGTGTCGAACACGACCGTGAGTCTTAAATTGATACTTGTTGTATTCTTAAATGATACTATGGATGTGTTAGTGTGTAAATCCTTGATATTGAGCAAAGATTTAGTCTATTTTCATGGGATCTATTTATGATTGAGTAATGGTAATAACTGTGATGAGCGGAAGTTGAGCTAAGATTGGGTATAGCTGATTCTCCCTTACCGGGACGTGTATACTTGCACTGTTGAGTTCCTTTGCCAGGATAGTGTAGTTTATTGTTGGTCCCTTGTCGGGATGGTTATTATGATTATTGCTGACTGTATATTTGAAACGAGTTGCACGCCGCAACAGTTTATATATATATATATATATATATATATATATATATGTATGTATGGATTGGGTTACACATTGCAATGGTGTTAAATGATAGGGGATCGAGTTGCGCGCGGCAACTGTATTATTATTGCTTTGTTGTAGACTTTGGTATGTCTCTCATATTTCTTTTAAGTTTCTGCTGGATTTGGTATATCCCCTGAAGTATGCACCCCCTCCCATTTAAGCTACTTATTTACTGTTTATTTTTTCGCCGTATATTATATAACTGCACAAGTTTATCTGGAGTATGGTCCTAGCCTCGTCACTACCTCGCCGGAGTTAGGCAAAACACTTACCAGCATATAGGGTCGGTTGTGCTGATGCTACACTGTACTCTATGCAGATACTGGAGCAGCACTGGGCTAGCAGTAGTAGGGGAGCAAACCTTCAGTCCACCAAGATCCCGAGGCAGTCCTGCAAAAGTTCGCAGGTCCGGCGTCTCTTCTATCAGTTATTATGTTGTGTTTTCATTTGTATTCGAGACAGGTAGTATTTCTTTCTTTCAAATATTTGTATGTAGTAATCATAGTTAGTCTATGAATGTTGTCACACCAGTTTCTTGGTAGAGACACATGTTGATTTTCGTATTATTTTTGGTTTATTTTATACAAGTCTTTCGCTTAATCTCATATTTCATTGTTATTTAAATGCTTATCATTTATTAATATAAGTTGAAAAAAAATTAAAAGAAAAGAGTTAAAGATTACTAGTTTCGTGGCTTGCCTGGCTTCTATGAGTAGGCGTCATCACGACTCCCGAACATGAGATGTTTGGGTCGTGACAATTTGTCATTGAATGCGATAAGCAAAAACTTTGTATGCATCATGTATTTAATGAACCCAAATAATTAGATATTTGGAAGTTACACTGTTAAAAAATATAACTCTAGTAAATAAGTTGGATTATTTGAATTGTTCATATTAATTAATCAAATTCCAGCTTATTATGCTAGAGTTCTTGGAGTCACACATACTTCCAGTATAATATACGGAAAATATCTAAGTTTTACATATTAAATTAACAAAGTCCAGTTTTTTATACTGGTATTTTATTCTATACCACTTTATTTATAATTTTTTATAGTAGTTTGAATGAAAGATACTTCCAGTATAATACTTTGGAGTTTTATGAGTTTTTCATATTAATTCATAAAGCTCCAGTATATTATTCTTGTATTTTTTTTTTCAACCCATAAATTTAAAATCTTAACTCCGCGTCTGATGATATACTTGTTTAACATTATATTAGTAACATATGGACGAGCATACTACTTTTCGACTTCTAAGTGGAATAAGAAAATAAGAAGCTATGATAAAAAATAAATATAATAGTAAACATTAGTATATGGATTAAATTATAGCTAACTTTTAGTTTAGGAAGATTTCGCAAAACATTCTCAAATTGAAAAAAGAGATCTTAATATGTCTACTTGTCTCAAATTGCATTATACAGACTTTCCCTTGCTTTTTTTTAAAATGAAAACTAGATTAAAAAGTAGTGATGTGAATAAAAAAATTTAATACTCGAGAATATTTATAACTAAACATTTCGAAACATTGCCTTTCATCTACATAAGAAATTACAGAGAACTTGTTGGGGATAATAGCAATCAAATATATTGTATAAAGCTTAAAACTTATTAATGTTTATAGTAGAGGCGAACCCAAAATTTGAAGGTCGAGGGTGTACTTTTGCTATTAACCAAAAACTACTTTATATACGGGGTGTATCCAGGAAATTTTTTTTGAAATTTCTTGGTGCCAGTGACCCCTTCACTTGATAACATAGGTCCACCTCTGTATTTACGTTAATCCAACGGATACATAACACATGTCTTCATATGCACTTTTATCACCAAATCATAGTTAATTATTAATACACTTTATCATCATAATTATTACTTAATCATGAAAAATTAGTACGACTATAGTGTAACCATAATATGCGAGTTTGAAGCAGTGCAAGAGAGGAATAGACCAAGACTCTTCAATCTTTTTTTCCCTTTCTTTGGCTTCAATTGTCGGAGGTCAGAGGAGGTTGAGAGAAGAACCAATAGCAATATTACTATCCCAGATTGACTTAATAGTTTATTAATATGGGATGGATTCTTGCTCTCGAACAACAGGTGACTGTTGAATTGACGAAATGAATGGGAAGAAGACTAGAATATTTGACCCACAAGTTCAGAAAGTAGAATAGTCAGTAACACATAGAGCAGACAACCACTATAGTTATTATGGATCATAATTAAACAATGAATGGTTTTAGGACCACAATTGGATGTGGAGGAGAGCAGTAATATCTCCGGCCGTTGCACAAAGCATTTCGTATTCTTGCGGTGTCAGGAAAAGGCTACTCCCCTAGAGGTATGATAGTAGACAGTCTACCCTAATGTAAGTATTAGTAGCTGCTTTCATGGCAGCCTGATGCACAAGGCATCCAGCATTCATGTAGGATTCGAAAAAGAATCGCGCTCCAAGGGGTGTGATCTAGAAATGCAAGATTAGTGGCAGTTTTCACGGATTTAACCTGTAACTTATAGATACAATTTTACCGTTGCTCCAGACTCCCTTTAAAGCAGTAATATGTCCATTTCAACATAATAGGCAAATTCCCAAGTAGCTTCCTCTTACATTGAAAATGTTTAATACTAATTTCGACTTCTAACTGCATTATCATTCCATGCATAACTAGAAGACGCTCTTCAACTATTGTCTTCTTTGCAAACTTTATTTGACTTTTCTTACTACATTAATGGGGTTTGGCCTTATTATAGGTACTAAGGTGTTTACAGAAATAAGTGTATGTGAAGTTCCCTGATTCTGAAGCCTTATATCCACAGCCACCCATTTGAGAGAACTGTACAGACATCCTTGAAAGGTGGTTAGTTGCATAGGCACAAACTGCTTGTCCAACTTACCAAAGTTCTCCAAATGCCAAATCCAAGATGCCATTTCCTGATTCTTTTGATGAAATTTGTCTCCATTATTTGCTTTTGCCACTATATAGTGCCAACAAGAGGTGAAGATGAAACTAAACCTGTAAAGGTGGATGTGGGTATAATTCTTGATCTGGAACAAATGTGGCAAAAGTAATGCACACATGCATCTTACTAGCACTTGCAGATTACCATGCCGCTAGTCGCAGTGCCATTAGGATAGTCCCTCGCTTCAGGGATTCAAAGAAAGATGATGTTGAAGCAGCATCTGCTGGTAAATTCGGCATATATATATATATTAGCTGCTTGATTTACTTCTGTTAAACTAGCATATCTTATTCTTTTTGCTTCACGCGTCGGACACTCTGTTATATATATATAGAGAGATAAACACTACTCAGTATAGTCAAGATCTATAGTGAGCAGCAAAGTAACTTAGCAAATTTCTAACCCTTATAGACTTGTACTGTTTCTATCAGATCTAGAATCTATGTCGCTCGGACTCTTTGAAAATATCATCGGGCACATATCGGACCTTGCAAAAGTAGTGTATTTTCAAAGGATCCGATACGGGTGCGACAACACTTTGGAGAGTCCCCAATATAGTCTAGAATAAATTCAACTTCATCTATTAGTTTTTTTAAACGTAGTGTCCTGACCAGCTTGCACGTATCTCACTAATCTCACGAGATACCTGTTACCTCCTACTATCACAACTATCAAACAACTCTGTCCACTAAAGTTTAGACAGATGAGAAGAAATCACATAGTGTTATTGTCTACGTTGGTATTTGAACCTGAGACTTCATGGTTCTCAACAACAACAACAACAACTACCCACTATAGTCCCACAAAGTGGGGTCTGGGGAGGGTAATATGTAGACGAGCCTTACCCCTACCCGAAAGGGCAGAGAGGCTGTTTCCAATCGATCCCCGGCTCAGTGAAGGAAAGGGATAACAAAAACAACAACAACAACAAAAGAACATTAGTAGCTTCAGCAGAAACAGCGTAAATAATTAGCTAAGCATAATAACCATAAATAAAATAGCATGCAATGATATCAGACAGTAACTACCATAAATAACTAACATAGGGGAGACACAATCCAATACACACATCATCTAAGGATAGCCCTACCAAGCCTCACCCAACCCCCGGTGAGGGGTACGAAAAACACTAGGGGCCCCTATCCTACAACCCTGATACTAGACCTCCAGACTTTCCTATCAAGGGCCATGTCCTCAGAAACCCGAATTCTAGACATGTCATTCCTAATCACCTCTCCCCAATACCTCTTAGGCCTCCCTCTGCCTCGTCGTGCGCCGACCATCGCCAGCCGCTCACAACTCCTCACCGGGGCATCAGGACTTCTCCTGCGTACATGTCCGAACCACCTTAGCCTCGCTTCTCGCATCTTCTCATCCACCGGGGCCACCCCCACCTTCTCTCGAATAACTTCATTCTTGATCTTATCTAACCTGGTGAGTCCGCACATCCACCTGAGCGTCCTCATCTCCGCAACCTTCATCCTCTGAACATGAGAGTTCTTCACTGGCCAGCACTCCGCCCCATACAACATGGCCGGTCTAACCACAGCTCTATAAAATTTTCCCTTGAGTTTTTGTGGAACTTTCTTGTCACACAGAACCCCTGATGCAAGCCTCCACTTTGACCACCCCGCTCCTATAAGGTGAGTGACGTCCCAATCAATCTCTCCGTCCCCCTGAATCACCGACCCAAGATATCTGACACTGTCCCTCTTGGCGATGACCTGAGATCCAATCATCACGTCCCTGTATACCTCGCTCGGCTCTGTGCTAAACTTGCACTCCAGGTATTCTGTCTTAGATCTGCTTATTTTGAAACCCTTAGACTCGAGGGCCTGTCTCCATACCTCTAACCTCTCATTAACACCGACCCTCGTATCGTCTATCAAGACTATGTCATCAGCAAATAGCATACACCAAGGCACATTCCCTTGAATATGTCGGGTAAGAGCATCCATCACCAAGGCAAAGAAGAGAGGGCTAAGAGCCGATCCTTGGTGGAGCCCCATAACCACTGGAAAATGGTTCTCAACCACTTCATTTATAACTAGGTCATACCCCCTTGGGGCTTCATCTAGTAGTTATTATTCATGCCCTATTTCCACGAGATACTCTTTTTGTAAAAAAAATTCCCTTCGATTTTCCTATTTCGGAAAGCATGTTTCAAACAATTTCTTATAGTCTGATATGTATGTGCAGCTATAACCTTGCTAAAGGATGACAAAGTGCAAGCTATCTTTGGGCCACAAATGTCTACACAAACTGATTTTGTGATTGACATAGCGAAAAGAGCAGAAGTCCCAATCATTTTTCCAGCAACAAGTCCTTTACTTACAGTCAAGGAACACCCTTACTTCATTAGAGCAGCACTTCCTTATTCCAGCCAGACCAAGGCCATTGCAGCTATTGTTAGTAGATTTGGTTGGAGGGAGGTTGTAGTCATATACGAGGATTGCCCCTATGGAACTGGAATAGTTCCACATTTGACTGATTCCTTACTAGAAAGTAGCACTTTAGTCTCATATAGAAGTGTTATCTCGCCTTCAGCCAATGATGATCAAATCCTCAGAGAGCTATACGAGTTGAATACAATGCAGACTAGGATTTTCGCCGTGCACTTGCAACCATTTCTTGCCTCGCGTCTTTTCCTCAAGGCAGAAGAAGCTGGAATGATGAGCGATGGATATGCATGGATCATCACAGATGTTCTAACGAGTCTTCTGGATTCGGTAAATAGTTCAGTGATTGAGTCATCAATGCAAGGTGTTCTTGGTATAAAGCCTTATGTTCCAAGATCAAATGAGCTTACCAATTTCAACAAGAGATGGAGAATGAGATTTCGCCAAGAGTATCCAGATATGGACACAGTAGAACTCAATGTTTACGGGCTATGGCGTATGATGGCGTCACAGCATTAGCAAAAGCAGTAGAGAAAGTAGCTAGCACTGCTACCCCAAAATCCAACAAAGTAGACACTAGAGACTATTAGAATATATTGTGTGTATCTTTTTATTATTGGTAGAATATTCTTTCATTATTGTACAGTCCTATAGTTGGTAGGATTTGATTTCTTTCATTATTGTACAGTCCTATAGTTGGTAGGATCTGATACCTCTCTGTACTCTATATATACTTTTGTGAGCAATACAAAAAAATTAATTCTCCCAAAACTCTCTATATGGTATCATACACCAGTGGCTTATCGCCAAAGAAACCCTAACTATTCCCTCCAGCGCCGCCGACCTTCTCGATCCGCCGCCTCTCTCCGACGTCTTGTTGCGCCGTTGCTGCACTAATCGGCAGCCCTCTCTCTCGACGCCGATCAGCGCCTCCTCTCCTTTGCCTCGCGCTTCATGGCCGCTACGACTTCAAACGATCTTCTCCAGCCGATTGCTGTCAATGCATCGGCTCAGACCCCACTCAAATTGGATTCCACTAATTACCTGGCGTGGAAATTCCAATTCCGAACCCTTCTTACGGGTTACGACCTCCTCGGCTTCTTGGACAGATTGAAGCCATGCCCACCAGCCACTATCGTCGACAAGGAGGTGACTTCCCCCAATCCAGCATATCCTTACTGGATTCGCCAGGACAATCTTATTCTCAGTGCCATCATCTCGTCGATCACACCGACGATCATCTCCTTTATTGCCGCTGCGGAACCACTAAAGAGGCCTGGGACATCCTCGCGCACACATACGGCACTGCTTCTTGTGGTCGTATCATGGCTCTCAAACAGCACCTCCTAATCCGGTAAAAGGTTCTAAATCGATTACTGATTTTATGCACGATATTCGCGTGATTGTGGATGAATTATCTCTCCTGGGGGTTACTGTTGATTCTGAGGATCTTGTCATTAAGGTTCTAAATGGTCTTGATAATCCTTATATGGAGCTCTCTCATTCTATTCAAACCCGCGAATCTCCCATCTCCTTTGCTGAATTACATGATAAGCTGTTAAGCATGGAGGCTCAGATTATTGCTCGTGCGCCGGCAACCTCCACCGCATCTGATTTGGCTCCGTCGCCTGCCTTCGTCACCGGACAGCAGTCCGTCCGTAACCGTTTCGGTGGCCGCGGGCGCGGCCGTGGCAGCCGTGGTTCATCCTCCAGTCGGGTGGTTACTCCAACAATGGCAATCTCGCGGGTACAATGGGAAGTGCCAGCTCTGCCGTGAATTTGGCCACTCCGCACGCCGCTGTCCATCCTATCCTATCTCCGGCGCCAATCAGCCCCCTTACGGTGGACCACTGCCGCGGCCAACATACGCTCCGCCATCTTATCCGGCTGCTCACACAGCCCATCACTCTCCGACAATTCCCTCTACATCCGATTGGATCCTGGACTCTGGTGCCTCTCATCACATAACCAATGATCTTGCCAACATGTCTCTTTACAATCCTTACACTGGTTTCAATGATGTGGTTATTGGTAACGGTGAAGGTTTAAAAATTACACATACTGGACAACTTTTCAGTTATTCCATTCTTTTATTGCCTAGGGCTCTCTGTGTTCCACATATTCGTAAAAATTTGATCTCTGTTGCTCAATTATGTCGTCACAATAATGTTAATGTTGTTTTTTCTGATACTGATTTTCAGGTGAAGGATCGTCGCACGTGGGCAACACTCGTCAGCGGCCCATGTAGGGACGACGCCAACTACTGGCTGGCGGCTTCCCGTCTACCGTCCGCCCTCACTGCACAAAATCTCCCTGCGTCATTGTGGCATTCTCGGTTTGGTCATCCGTCAGCCAAAATCCTGCGTCATTTAGTGTCTTCTAGCAGTATAGCGTCCAGTAGTGTGTCTTATTTTGCTTGTGTCTCTTGCAAGCTTCATAAGTGTCATAAGTTACCTTTTTCTGAGTCACGTTTATCTTCTACTGCACCGCTGGAGCTTATTTTTCTGATGTATGGACCTCTGCAATTATTTCTAATGAAGGATTTAAATATTATGTCATTTTTGTTGATCATTTTTCTAAGGACGTTTGGCTTTTTCCTTTACGCCGTAAATCTGATGTCATACAAACCTTCCCCACTTTCAAGTCCATTGTAGAAAAATATTTCTCTACTAAAATCATTACTCTGTATCCTGATAATGGGGGTGAATTCCTAGCTTTACGCTATTTTCTTGCCTCCCATGGCATCTCACATCTCACTTCACCTCCTCATACACCTCAACACAATGGCTATGCTGAACACCGTCACCGTCATATTGTCGATACTGGTCTCACTCTCCTTCATTATGCCTCAGTACCTCTCATTTACTGGCCTTATGCCTTTGCCATAGCAGTCTATCTCATTAATCGTCTTCCCAAGACAAATCTCTCGATGCTCTCCTCCTTTGAGTCTCTCTTCCATAGGCGCCCCAACCTTACCAAACTGCGTGTCTTCGGCTGTCAATGCTTCCCTTGCGTTCGGCCCTACACCTCACACAATATGGAACCCAGATCTCGTGTCTGTGTCCTCTTCGGCTACTCTACTACTCAAAGCGCATATCTATGCTTTGATCCTCAACGTCTAAAATCTTCGTCTCGCATCATGTCACCTTCCATGAAGATATTTTCCCGTTCTCCAAATTGTCTAACCCCGAGTCTCCACCCGTACCCATTCCGGTCTCCCTAGAAGTCCTTCCGCTGCCTCCGCCAGTACCTGTCGCCGCTCCCACTAGCGATCCTTCACCGGACGCACCGCCGGCGCCATCGCCCGAGCCACCAGCGCCTCTTACGGCACCGCCAGCGGCCCCCGCTGCCGCTTCACCCCCTTTGCCGCCACCTTCATCCTCTCAGGGTGGTCATCACATGCAAACTCGCAGCAAAAATAACATCTTTACGCCCAACAAGAAATTTGGTATGTCTGCTGTCACCTCTCCAGCTATTACAGAACCTCAGACTTTGTCTAGTGCTATGTCTGATGAGCGCTGGCGCGCTGCTATGTCCTTGGAGTTTGATGGTCTGCTACGGAATGGTACCTGGGATCTTGTTCCGCCTGATCCTTCGCAGAATGTTGTGGGCTGCAAATGGGTTTATCGTATCAAACGAAATCCTGACGGTACTGTGAACAAGTTCAAAGCCCAGCTTGTTGCGAAAGGCTTTCATCAACGACCAGGTGTAGACTTCCAGGAGACCTTCAGTCCGGTTATTAAGCCGGCAACTGTGCGTTTGGTTCTCAGTCTAGCTGTATCCAAGGGCTGGCCTCTTCGTCAAATGTATGTGAACAATGTCTTTCTCCACGGGAGACTTACAGAGGATGTTTATATGGAACAACCACCGGGTTTTGTTGACAAAGCCTATCCATCTTATGTCTGTAAGTTACAGATAGCTATTTATGGTCTCAAACAGGCACCCCGGGCATGGTACGGCGAGCTCCGCCAATGCCTTTTGGCCATGGGTTTCGTCAACACTACCTCTGACACTTCGCACTTCGTCTTTTAGCATTCTGGTATTACAACCTATTTTTTGGTATATGTTGATGATCTCATATTGACTGGTAATGACTCTGCTTTCTTGAACCGTGTCATTGACTCTCTTGGGACTAAATTTTCTCTTAAAGACATGGGTGATCTAAGCTACTTTCTTGGTGTTGAAGTTCTGCGCAGCTCCAAGGGGTGCTTTCTTTTTCAGTGTAAATATGTTGTTGATCTTTTAACTCGTCATAATATGCTGGAATCCAACCCTGTTCAGACGCCAACAGCGGCGTCCACCCGCCTTCATCTGGCCGACGGCTCGGCTCCTGCCGACGCATCCGCCTATCGACAGGCCCTTGGGGGCCTCCAGTATCTCTCCTTCACTCGTCCTGATATCTACTTTGTTGTGAATAAACTCTCACAGTTCACGCACGCTCCTACTGTCACTCATTGGGGTGCAGTCAAGCGCCTCTTCCGGTATCTGAATGGGATGAGTGACTTCGGAGTCTGGCTGCGTCCTTCATCTGCTATACCTCTGCATTGTTTCTCTGATGCTGATTGGGGTGGAAACTGTGATGACCGCTCCTCAAGTGGTGCCTATGTTGTCTTTCTGGGGTCTAATCCTATTTCCTGGAGCTCCAAAAAGTAGCGTTCCGTTGCACGATCTTCAACTGAGGCTGAATATCGTGCCATTGCTTCTGCTGCCGCTGAAGTCCGTTGGCTTCATTCCCTGCTGCGCGAGCTTCATGTCCCTCTTCCGGCTGCTCCTGTCATTTACAGCGACAACATTGGCGCCACTTACCTCTGTGCCAACCCTGTGTTTCATTCGCGCATGAAACACATCTCCATTGGTTATCACTTTGTTCGTCAATTGGTTCAGAATGGGTCTCTTCGTGTTGCTCACGTATCCTCTGCTGATGCTCTCACCAAGCACTTATCTCGTCCTCGTCTTCTTCTGCTGATGTCCAAGATTGCGTGTCCTCTGGCCCTCCATCTTGAGGGGGCATATTAGAATATATTGTGTGTATCTTTTTATTATTGGTAGAATATTCTTTCATTATTGTACAGTCCTATAATTGGTAGGATTTGATTTCTTTCATTATTGTACAGTCCTATAGTTGGTAGTATTTGATTTCTTTCATTATTGTACAGTCCTATAGTTGGTAGGATTTGATACCTCTCTGTACTCTATATATACTATTGTGAGCAATACGAGAAAATTAATTCTCCCAAAACTCTCTACAGAGACAGCTCAACGGACTTAGATGCACTTGGAACCTCAGAGATGGGATCTTTACTCGTTGACTCTATGCAAAACATAACACTAAAAACTGGACTAAGTGGTGATTTCCATATCATTAATGGAGAATTGCAGCCATCCCCATATCAGATTGTGAATATAATGTGGAAAGGAGAGAGAAGTATTGGATTCTGGACAGAGAAGGATGGAATTTTCTATAACCTGAAGATGAATGGGAAAACAGCTAAGAGTAATAATAAGAAACTAACCATCTTTTGGCCCGGTGAATCTAATATTGTTCCGAGAGGCTGGGAAATACCCATAACTGGGAAGAAGTTAAGGATTGGCGTTCCTGTCAAAGGAGGGCTGGAGCAATTCATTAAAGTGGAAATAGATCAAAAAACAAAAGCAGTAACTGCAACTGGTTTCTGAACAGATGTCTTCATAGAAGTCATCCAATCTTTGCCATATGCTGTCCCTTATGAATTTATTCCATTTCGAATGCCGGATAGTCACACTAATCCAGACTACGATCATCTTGTTTACAAGATCTCCTCTAAGGCAATACCTAGTCCTTGTTTAAATTAACCTCTTTGGCTGAATACCTTACATGTTCGTTTTGGGTGTTTTCTTATCGACTTTCTACTTTTGCTTTGGCTGAGAAAGATCAACCATAATAATCATCATCTTCTTGAACCAGGAATATGATGCAGTTGTAGGTGATGTGACCATTTCAGAGAGCCGATCCAAGTATGTGGATTTCACACTACCTTTTACAGAGTCGAGCATTTCTGCAGCTGTGCCAGTAAAGGATGATGAGAGAAAGCATGCTTGGATTTTCATGAAACCTCTCTCTACAGAGAGAAATTTGGATAACAACTGGAGCATTCTTCGTCTTTATTGGTTTTGTGGTTTGGGTACTCGAACACCGCGTAAACGAAGAATTTCGAGGACCCAAACGCAAGCAAGTTGGGATGATATTCTAGTTTTCCTTTTCAACTCTCGTTTTTGCTCACAGTAAGTCTCTAAATCAAAGCAAAGTATATACGAAAGCTTTACATTGATTCTCCATGTTTCTCAACAATCATATATATGGCTGGTTGCAGAAGAGAGGGTAACAAGCAACTTAACACGATTTGTAGTGATTATGTGGGTTTTCGTGGTGCTAGTACTGACATCAAGTATACAGCCAGCTTAACATGTATGTTAACAGTGCAACAGCGACTACCTACTATAACAGACCTCAATGACCTCATCAAGAATGGAGAATATGTTGGGTACCAAGAAGGTTCCTTTGTCAAAGATGTCTTGAAGCGCATGAGAATTGACAGCACCAAGCTTAGAAGTTATAGCACATTGGAAGAGTATAATGCTGCCCTACCGAGAGGAAGTAAAAATGGAGGTGTTGGTGCAATTGTTGATGAACTACCTTATCTCAGACTCTTCCTCAACAAGTACTGCGGGAAGTATATAATGATCGGCCCAACATACAAAACCACCGGCTTTGGATTCGTAAGATTCTTGTGCTCCAGTGATGTTTTAAATGGTTTGTAGTTTACTCAATCTAATCCATATTTTTTTCTCCATAACTTCTTGCAAGCATTTCCAAAAGAATCTCCGTTGGTACCTGACGTCTCGAGAGGAGTCCTAAAGGTGATGGAGGGAGAGTTTATGAATAACATAATACAGAAATGGTTTGGGAATGAAACAGACTGTCCAGAGAAAGATGGAATGGCTACAATATCTGATAGCCTCACGCTAGATAGTTTTAAGGGCCTTTTCCTCATAGCTAGTGTATCAGCAACTTCCTCTCTTCTCATATTCTTCCTCATCTTTCTTTATCAGAACAGGGTTAGCCACTGATGATTCTATATGGCAAAAGCTTTCTGCTATAGCAAAAGCCTTTGATGATGAGAAAGAGAAAACTAATTCTAAGTCAGAAAATCCGGGCGAAGTCAATGAAAGCGAAGCGACTACACCGTTCGCAACAAGTGCAGCTTCCCCTGAAATATTTCCCAACCTTCCCTCACAAAGCCTAGAAACCAGAACTGCGTCACCTCCAGAGGAAGGCTTCTCCACAACAGAGCCCGGAACCCCACTTGAAGAAACCATTACAGAGGCAAATGAAGAGAGCTAATACATATAATTAAATGCTACAAGAATTATGTAACAGCCTAAGAGAGATCATATAGTGATGCACAGGTGAGAAAATTTCGTCAAAATCAATACATTTCTTCTGTTCGAAGCCTTTAACCACCAATTGAGCTTTGCATCTGACCAGCTTGCCATTTCCATCTTTCTTGAGTTTAAAGACCCATTTGCATTTAAGTGGTCTTTTACCCTTTGGAAGTTCAACCAGCTTGTACGTGCCATTTTTTTGTAGAGATTCTATCTCTTCTTGCATGGCTTTCATCCACTGGTTCTTTTCTGGATGGGACAGCACCTCCTTAAGACTTTCTGGCTCCCCCCCATCACTGATAAGGACATACTCTGTGGAAGGGTGCTTGCATGACTCTACCCTTGGCCTCTCCGATATCCTCAGAGGTTGAGGATGTTCTTCCTCCTGAGTGGGTGCTCCACTTCCTCGACACCTTCATCAAGTTGCTCCCCCTACTCAATAACCTCACCAGGTTGCTCCCGCTGCTCTGCAACCTCGTCGTTTGTACTTTCTGCACTTGTGGGATTGTTAGAAATAGAAGGAACAGTAACAAGGTTAGG
This sequence comes from Nicotiana benthamiana, assembly GCA_034376525.1. Taxonomy (NCBI): domain Eukaryota; kingdom Viridiplantae; phylum Streptophyta; class Magnoliopsida; order Solanales; family Solanaceae; genus Nicotiana; species Nicotiana benthamiana. The sequence goes on from CM067331.1 coordinate 78,214,584, forward strand.
AATTATACCATTATTCGCATTTTCTAGCATATCAACAGCAGTTCCAATTTCACTTTCTCTGAAGACTACATCTCTGCTTCTGATGACCTTTTTCTTTACAGGATCCCACAATCTATACCCGAACTCTTCATCTCCGTATCCGATAAATATGCAGAGAACAGATTTATCATCCAGCTTTGTTCTCTGCTCTTTCGGTACATGTGCAAAAGCTCTGCAACCGAACACCTTCATATGCGAGTAAGACACCTCCTTATTGGTCAAAACTCTCTCTGGGATGTCAAACGCCAATGGAACTGATGGACTCCTATTGATCAGGTAACATGTTGCTTGAACTGCTTCACCCCTGAATGACTTAGGTACTTTAGCCATTCTGAGCATGCTTCTCACCTTCTCCACAATAGTGCGGTTCATCCTCTCTGCTACACCATTGTGCTGTGGGGTTCCAGGAACTGTTTTTTCATGTCTAATCCCATAACTTGAACATTACTCTTCAAATTCCCTTGAAGTGTACTCACCTCCATTGTCACTTCGGAGACCCTTTAACTTTTGACCTGTCTCCCTTTCTACTAGAGCATGAAACTTCTGGAAAACTTGAAACACCTGATCTTTGGTTTTCAAAATATAAACCCACAATTTTCGTGAAGCATCATCAATAAAAGTAACAAAATACTTGTTACCGCCCATTGATTCAATTTCCATTGGGCCACAAACATCAGAATATACTAAATCAAGTATATTCAACTTTCTTTCAGACGATGTCTAAAATGACACCCTATGCTGTTTACCAAATAAACAATAGTCACAAGGTTTACCGTTGTACCTTTGGCATAAGAAATGAGTAATTTCTTGGCAAGAATCGGCAATCCCTTCTCGCTCATATGACCCATTCTTTTATGCCACAAATCTGCAGAAATTTCATATTGTGCCGCATTCAATTCGCCCTGGCATATTTCTGCATTTGTCCTGTACAACGTGCCACGAGCAACTCCCTTTGCAATCACCAATGATCCCTTGGTGAGTCTCCACTTTTGATTTTCAAAATAGTTCTCGTATCCATCTCGGTCAAAAGCAACTCCCGAGATCAAGTTCATCCGCAAATCAGGTACATGCCGCACATCCTTTAGAACCAATGTGCATCCGACATTTGTCTTGATACAAATATCACCAATCCCCGCAATCTTTGAGTAACTCGTGTTACCCATTCTCACGGTGCCGAAATCACCTGCTACATATCTACAAAAAGGATCTCTTACCGGTGTGGCATGGTAAGATGCCGCTGTGTCAACCACCCATTCCGACTCTGGACCTGACAGTTGCATGCATTCATCTTCATCATTTATAAAGAGGACAACATTATCATTGTTTTGCACCATGGCAGTTGTGTTGTCGTCATTCTTCTTGCCACTAGTTTCACCTTTGCCCTTCCTTGGATTTGGGAAATCTCTTTTGAAGTGACCTGGTTGATCACAGTTGTAGCAATTTCTGGCTTTTGATTTGGATCGATTCTTTGAATTTCCACGAGCTCTGGATCTACCATAGTTGCTCGAACTCCTTTGATAACTCCTGCCTCTACCTTCTGTGATAAGAGCCTGTCCTTGATTTTTAGGCTTCTTTCTCATCTTCTCATTGAGTAAAAGAGCCGATGTGACATCTTTCAACTCAATAGTAGTCTTACCATGCAGGATGGTTGTTGCCAAATTATCGTACGAAGATGGCAACGAGTTCAATAGCAAGATGGCTTTATCTTCCTCCTCGATTTTTACTCCGAGGTTGGCAAGCTGTGTGATTAGTCCGTTAAATACATTTAAATGCAACAAAAAATTCATACCATCACCCATGTGTAGGGCGTATAACTGATTCTTCAGATACAATTTATTTGTCAGTGTTTTGGACATGTATAGGCTTTCCAACCTTGTCCAAATTCCATGTGCAGTGTCTTCATCAATGATGTTATACCACATCATCCGATAAGTGCAACCTGATTGCACTAGCAGCTCTTTCATCCAAGTCAGCCCAATCCTCAGCTTTCATGGTATCAGGCATTTTGGCATCAGCAGCTAATACCTTGTGTAATCCTTGTTGGATGAGCAGATCCCTCATCTTCTTTGCCATGTTGAAAAACCGTTATCTCCGTTGAATTTAGCTACCTCGTACTTTACTCCGGACATTTTATTTTTCACCGAGAATAGTACTACCGACAGTGAATAGTATTTTAGTGAACGAGCAGAACCTGTGCTCTGATACCAGTTGTTGGGAATAAACCCTCTACCAAAATAATATTCACGGTAATAAAAGTGGAATAATAATATAGCACCGAGATACGGTAATTAACAAGAATAAAAGAGTAATAATGACACCAAATTTTTTACGTGGAAAACCCTTCTGAATAAGGGAAAAAACCACAGCCCTGAGAGGAGCAACTGATATCACTATAGTAAGGAATTTTACACTTTGTAGGTCCCGAGTAAAATACTCCAAAGACCACTACAACACTCAAAAGAAAATAACCCTCTTTTGATATTTCCACCTCACTACAATATCGCTCACTCTCTATTTTCTTATACCCTGTCTGTGAAACCTTACTCTTTTTCTCTCTTTCTGTTGGTGTAAAAAATGAGAGCCGAAGCTCTCATTTTATAGGCAAAACATTGCCAACTTAATTTGACATTACAATATTTGCTACCTACTTTCTTTGACAGACAAAGAAAAAACGTGGGCTGCTGCCTATATTGAAAATGAAGAAGCAAGGAAGAAGCTTTCTTCCTTAATAAGTGGGTTGGACCCCACATAAGCAAGATTTAAGAAGATATTTTCGCGCTCTTGGCAAGATTTTACGTGGATAAAAGCAAGATTTAGAAGAAGAGTAACAGATATTTATTTTGAATGTCTTAACTATTGTTGATACTGCTCATTTTCATTGTGTCCTTGAGCGGAGAGTATTCGGAACAGTGTCTCTTACCTTCACAGAGCAAGAGTAGGGTTTACGTACATATTACATTTGTTAGACTCCACTCGTGGGACTATATACTGGCAGTGGCGAAGCCACATATTCATAAGGGTTTTTCGAATAATTGGCACTGTGTACATAGGTAAAATATTATATTTTAGAGGTATATAACACATATTGAACATCATTTGTCGAATATTTTTGTTTACTTGTTTTAAATTTGAACATCCTTAAATATATTTCTAGCTTCGCCATTGTATACTGGGTACGTTGTTGTTGTTGTCTTAAATAATTGAACTCTAGGTGATTCATGAAAAGATATATATATAGAGAGAGAGGGGGGTGTTTGCTGGTTCAAAACTTATACAAAATTTTAAGTCAAAAGTGTTAAGAATGGGGTAGAAGGGATACTTTTGTGATTAGAGTTAATGACATAATTTTTAAACCTCCCAGAGTTTTCTTATATATAAAAACGTTCCCCTCTTACTCCACCCCGATGGATGATTCAAATATACCGGGGATATTTTAAACTTCACGGAAGATGTTTCTTGTGAGATGTTTCACTTTTCCCGATGGATGTTTCAGACATCCTGAGAGATGTTTCAAACAACCCGATGGACTCGGGAGATATTTCAAACATCCCGATGGATGTTTCAAACAATCGGGGAGATGTTTCAAATATCCTGATGGATGTTTCAAACAAACCGAGAGATGTTTCAAACATTCAGGGAATGTTTCAAACATCTCGGAATATATTTCGAACATTACGGGGAGATGTTTTGAACATCCCCAGATATGTTTTAGTAGAATACTTATTTATGGGGATGTCTTAAAATTTCTCGAGGGTATTTTGCAAAATACTTACTTTGTAAAGTTTTATATTTTTCTCTTTCTCTTGTATATTCTAAACCAAATATAAAATGAAAAAAAAAATGAAGATGAAATTATGAGATGAAGTGGGAAAAAGAAAAAGACCAAGAAGAAAATAAAGAAGAATGACATACCTGGACTACCTGCAGCAAAGCGACAAAATTGAAGAGAAAGAAGAAAATAAGGAAGAAGGAAGAATAGGGAAATTGTTATGAAATAATATAAAAGACAAGAACAATAACTCAAGAACAAGAGCAAATAGAGAGAAGAGTAGAGAGAGTTCTTCTTATTGATACTTAGAGAATGTTAGGAGTGGTTTACAATGGTAGAAGACCCCTTTATTTATAGGGAGGGGGATGATTTATCTACCAAGAATAGAACTCTAGAATCTCTCTAATTATAGACATTCACCTGAAATAGGAGATTTCATAACACTCCCCCTTGAATGTCTATTCAACAATGTGCCTCATTAAAACCTTAAAACCAAAACCCAATGGGAAAAATTAAAGAAAGGAAAAAGAGTACACATGTTTGAATATGCGCCTATTGGTTGCCTCGTTAAAAACCTTGCAAGGAAAACCCAGTGGGAAAAAACCTTGTAAGGGAAAAAGAGTGCAACGCGCATTGACTCCCCCTAATGAGTACATCAATTTATATCCTTGAGCATTTGTATTCCAATCTTGTGCATCATCTTCAAAACGATCTTTGGTAGATGTTTGATAAATCAACCATATTGACTTGAATAAATATTCCGCACCTTGAAATCATCATTCTTGATAGATATGAACATCTTCATATAATGTCGTGGAATGACTCTTCAATATCTTCATAAATGCATTCTCAATGCCATCATGCTTATAGTTATAGCAAGATTCATATGTACACAAATTGTACTTGGGATGTGGTACTTCAAGACCAAGAATTGCATATGCTTCAAGCAACATAAATCTTTCAAGTTAAGTCATATAAGTCACATAATAGACTTTAAATGCATATCAAGTTTTCCATGTCATGCTAGACAAATAAGATATCGAAAACTGACTATACATACCTTTGACTTTATACTTTCAAGCATTTGAACTATAGGTTCAAAACTACATGTCTTTCATATGGAATCAATTCTTCTTGAATTGTATCTCTTCCATTTAGTTACTTTCTTTGTGTCAGCAAATGCGTATAGCATGTTTTGCAATATGTTGCAATTGAATTATCCCTTTTATGAACTTCAGGTTCATATCATGATATTCGGGGATATACATATACAAATGATAATTCATCCCATGTAACCTTTTCTCAAGCGTTTACCATGTCTCCCCCTCATGTTAGTAAAGCTAACTTGTTTCCTCAACTTTGGGAAATCATCTTTGTGCATTATCATGTCAATATACACGGCACATTAATAATAAGATGAAATTATTTGGTTCCTGACCTTGAACCACTTGTGAGGGGAGAATATACTCTCGTATACAACTTATATCAAACTGATATATATAACTTTGTTCTCATAAGAAACAGTTTAGCTATTAAGTGGAAGCACTCAATAATTATCTTGCTAAACCAACTTTGATATAAACCAACTTATCAAGATGAACTATCTTGAGTAGAAAATATGGAAATTATGCTCGAAGTTAGATTACTGAGCAATTTACCTCGCAAGCACCGGCCAGGCTGCGGGTTAATAACAATTGCGCATGTAACCATTTCATAGATGCATCATATGTGGTATACATGGCAGGTGAATGGGCCCATATTCACCTTTGATATTTCCAGAATTTATGGGCTTCAACCCGAACTCTTTAGTTGGTCAGTTCATTAATGAGAACAAGTGATACAAGAGAATTCATAAAGAACTTTCTAGTTCTTTATTATTCACGTATGTGAATTTGCACATCATACATAAAATGAGATGGCTAACACGAATGTCAATTGAATAAATTATCAATATTGGTAAACTTCAAATTTACACCATGACATGTGCACTTATCAATAAACTTCGGGTTTATTATGACATGGGTTTTTATACCAATAGATATCCACTTTATTGTGGCATTATTTCGTTTGTGTAGTACAAACTGGAGAACAAAGCGGGTAGCTTTTCATATACAAATTACCCCGCTACAAGTTGTAGTAATAGGAGATATCAAAGCCTTCCTTTATTTATAGTCTCAATATAATCAATCGCTTTCGCATGTACTTTGGAAACTGAATAAGTTTCTTTGAGACTTACTACAGCACAATACTCAATTGTGTTTCTCCAACATAGTAATAATTGGCTCTTCTAGAGCTCTCAATTAATTTTGTACTACCACAGATTCATCAACATTCATGTGATGAATATCTCTTTTAAAGAGAAAGTTATACCATTATGGTCATGTCAAACTTATATGCAAGATATGTTTCTTGCATTATCGTTGTCCTTTAATAGTCATATTTCCAAAATACTTTGGCGTACAATAGGTACGTGACCAACGATCATTCATGCCATATATCATCTCAAACCTCCTTCTAGGGGTGAGTGTGGTATCATCTCAAACCTCCTTCTAGGGGTGAGTGTGGTATATTTAATACCAATTTCATGTTCATATTCTTCCAATAATGAATATGTATTCGTGAATCAAATGTTGTCACATTCACTTCGAGGATATGTGATTTTGTTATCCTTTTCAAATCTATAAATGCGTCAGGCATTTGATTTGCTATTCTTTGCAAATGGATAATCTTTTGTGCCTCTTTCACAAATAGAGGTATGTGGATCAAGATGAGATAATGATGCATTTTTTCACAAAATTTCCCGTTTGGTTTCACCAACTTCTCCCCCTAATTTTGGGAAAAGTGTCTCATCAAATCGACAGTCTGCAAATCGTACAGTAAACAAGTCGCCTGTCAATGTTTCGAGGTAGCGAATGATGGAGGGCGATTCAACCTCAACATATATTCCTAACCTTCTTTGCAGACCCATTTTGGTGCGGGATGGCGGTGCTAAAGGCACATATACTGCGCATCCAAAAATTCTTAAATGGGATATATTGGGTCCATGACCCAAAACCAATTGCAACGGGGAATATTTCTGTCAATTTGTCAGTCAGAGACGAAGTAGCATTGCTGTATGCAAAATGGCCCAAACCGAAATGGGCAGCCGACGAACTAGCATTGCTGCATGCAAAATGGCGTGAACCCAAAACGAAATGGGCAGCCTCGTTTTCATGAAGAATTCAAGATTATTCTCATCTATTGTCTCAATCTGATATCCATTTTGAATGATATCTTTAAAACTCAACAAGTTCCTTTTAGACTTGGAGGAGAACATTGCATTCTCTAAAATAAACGTCATGCCTTTGGGCAGAGTTACAGTTGCTCTTCCGGAGCCTTCAATCAATTTACTTCCCATGGTTTGACATATAAAAGAAAATATACGAACATGAGAATAAACAACTTCAATTCGTTTGTGTCACATAATATTTTCAAAATCTGCTGCTAACAGTTGACTAACAAAATCAGATAGTCGATTATATGTTTTCCATAATCGATTACTATGCAGTTTGAAAATTTCAGTTTAAACGTTTTCATAAAACAATCGATTGTTAAACACACACAATCGATTGTTGAACATTGACAATCGATTGTTAAACATAGACAATCGATTATTTGCTATTTTTGAAAAACTTCAGATCACACTGTCTTAAGACAATCGATTGTTAGACATAGACAATCGATTGTTGGTTATTTTTGAAAAATTCCAGACCTCACTGTTTCAAGACAATCGATTGTTAGACAAAGACAATCGATTGTGGATGATTTTTGAAAAATTCCAGATTACACTGTTTCAAGACAATCGATTGTTAGCCAAAGACAATCGATTGTGGATGATTTTTGAAAAATTCCAGATTACACTGTCTTAATGACAATCGATTGTTAGACAAAGACAATCGATTGTGGATGATTTTTGAAAAATTCCAGATTACACTGTCTAACGTCAATCGATTGTTTAAACATTGGCAATCGATTGTTGACTGTTTTTGAAAAATTCCAGATCACACTGTTTTAAAGACAATCGATTGTTGTTCATTGACAATCGATTGTTTTGCAGTTTTTATGCGAAATATGAGATAACCGACTAGTTTTTCAGGTTAGTCGATTACCTCTACAATAAAGTAAAAATATTATTGATATTTGAGCATATTGATACATTCTAAAGAACTAATACTAATACGAGCTAATACTAATGGCTATTAGTTTATTCATTCACTAATGCAAACAAGTAAAATAAAATCAAATAGCTCCATCTTCTTTCATCACGGATCCATCACCGATAGGTGGTCTATCTTCCCCTCGGGTTGCTCAAAGAAGTCTGCCACATCCAAGTGGGTGATGTCAAAGTTGTCATCAGAGACAAAATTCGTTTCAGGGCGTTTACTCTTTCGAGATGCTTGATAAAGGTCAACCAAAAGTCATGGTATACGGCAAGCCTTTGACCAGTGCCCGTTTCCACCGCAACGAATAATATATAGTTTATAAACTATTTGCTTTTGGGTTCTTATCGTATCGTGCTTGCGGCAGAGTGACCAACTTCAGGTTGTCATATCTCTTCTTTAAGACATTCCACAAGATAGGTGGATCCTTGACAGTGAGATATTCAATCTTCAAACCTTCATCAAGGTGATGGCGCAAGAAAATCAAGGCCTTCGCACATTCTTGGGTGGATGCTTTTTCTCTATCTTTGATGGTGTCTCCGAGACCCATAGCATCTAAGTGGATTTCAGCATCCAACACCCATGTCATATAGTTCTTGCCCGAAATTTCAAGGGCAACGAACTTTCTTTTCATAATGTCAGACATAAAACAGATTTACATCAAGAGCGTGTTCATACTTACGGGCTCTATTACAATTATCACATTCACTTCAGGGAATGGATCAAAATCATGTGCTTTACACAATCTCATGTCAAATATTACTTTCATAAAGTGAAAGATTATTTTGAGAATCCTTATTGTTCCCATTACCACAATAATGACGATTATAACTTCGTCTATTGCCATGTCCACATCCATTGATACCTTTACGGTAATTAGTCTTCTTTCAGACTTATCACATACTGCTACCACATTCTCTAAAGGGAATGGAGCAAATTCAATTGGACGGAATTCTTTGCCACGTCCACATTCATTGATACCTTCATGGTAATATTTTAGTCTTCTTTCAGACTTATCATATACTGCTTCCACATTCTCTAAAGGGAATGGAGCAAATTCAATGGGACGGATTTTCAATTATTTGCCCACAATCATACATGAATTTAATCATGGCAGGACATAGAGATTTTACCACTTCATGTGGTTATAATTTCTTACAAACTCCATTAGAGTTATAATCAAACTTTGTTTGTATATTAAATCAAATCGTAGAATTTCAAGAATTTGAAAGGGAAAAGTAAATTACTTACCTTTAAGGTATACCAATAAATTCTTGGAAGCATTTAAGCCGACGCGATTCCACCGCGAAGCCGCTGTTTCCGGTTTCAAGTAATTGAAGAAAGAAACAGTACCGTGATTTAACCGTGCATAATCTATTGCTGGCCACCTTCGACTTTTGTTAACTATTTCTTCAACTTCTTTTGACACCCTTTGCAACAGTAGACATCAAATTTCACAAACCCCATCATAACGATTCATCCGTCAAGACAACATAAGAAAACAAACACAAGAAGCTTAATTGCTGAATATTAAATTCAATTGATTAGAGACTCGTGCTGATAACGTGTTATGAAATAATATAAAAGACAAGAACAATAACTCAAGAACAAGAGCAAATAGAGAGAAGAGTAGAGAGAGTTCTTCTTATTGATACTTAGAGAATGTTAGGAGTGGTTTACAATGGTAGAAGACCCCTTTATTTATAGGGAGGGGGATGATTTATCTACCAAGAATAGAACTCTAGAATCTCTCTAATTATAGACATTCACCTTAAATAGGAGATTTCATAACAGAAATGAAAATTTGAAATGATTTGAATTAGTATGGTTTTTGAAATAATTTTAATATTACCCACAATTTTTGTTAATCTTATTTGACCCACGAACACCTTTAATTAATTAACAAAAAAATGTGTCCTATATTCTTCCACAATACTTGAGAAGTCTTTTTTACCTCTTTTTTCCTAACATATTCTATCAGGCCTCAAACTTAATTCGTATTGGATTAGAAGTGATGAAGAAAGAAAAGAACAAGTGTGCAAAAATGATAGATTTTTAAATGAACAAGTGTGCAACTAGTGAGAGCCTGAACTATACACATACAGCATTAACCCACTAGAAAGTGTAATTAAAAATCCTAATCACCGTGAAGACCATTGACAACATTTTACGTACATGGTTTCGGGTTTTGAGTTATTCTGTGTTAATATGTGATTTCAGTTAAATTTATGAACTTGTATCCATGTTACGACAGATGCCACCATTGTTAAGTAGGAGCTTGCTTGGAATTGAGCTTCTGACGGGTGTATGGGTCCCAATTTAACGGACTATGACCGATGACGAGTACGACGATTGGCGAGACCTTCTTAAAATGACGCCCTAAAGAAGATGACCCTGAAACAGAGCAGAGACTGGACGACCCTTGTGTATAGCCATTAGGGGACATCAGGAATATTCCTTGCATTGTGTCTTGTATAGTTTAGAAACATTACGATTGGCGAATAGGAATAAATCTTGTGATCCACCTTCTCCTTTTCTATCAATCTTTCTAGAGATTATTATCCTCAACTAAGATTTATCCTTTCCTCTTTGATTGATTTGTTCAAAAAGTTTTAGTATCTTTTGAGTCAAACAATTTGGCGCCGTCTGTGGGAATTTCTATAGCTGAAATTGTTGTTTTCATCTAGATTCTTGAAAGTAATAACCACTTTTCTTCTGCTTCACAAAAACCAGCAATTGCGGGAAAGAGAGACACGAGGCTAAAGGCAGTAGTGGATGTCACAAACAACCTCCTAAATTCCCTCAACGAAGCCGGTGAAGAACACAATGAGAATGCAACACCAAGTGTTACACCAGAGGGGGAGATCTCACCTCCTCCGCACGGAGATATAACGATCTTGCGCGAGAGAAGAACCTCAACATCCGCGGCAGGAGAAGCACTTCCGTCTGTCAAGAGGCTACTAAAAAATTAGTTAACGAGCATCTTAAATAACATGCTCAAGAAACCCATTCAGAACGATAGAACGAATGTGCGTAGAAGAGATGAGGAAGGAGGAGTGGCGCTGAGGCTGCATGCTCTTCAAAGGTTTTACTTCAAAGATCTCCATCTTCTTGAATCAAAGTTGTGAGAAATTGGTAATGATGCGAATCCATGATTTAAATCTGTGGGTTCAACTTTTAAAATTTTTAACACTAGAACCATTATATTTTTAAAACTATGGGTTCAAATCTATTATTTTTACAATTTTAATGAATTTCTACGCATAAATTTCTACTCAACATCAAAACTTATGGGTTCAATTGAACTCACAACTACCACATTGCCTCCGTCTCTACTTGTTTTTATTCATTTATATAGTGTCACATGAGTGGCACATGGTTAGTGCCACAAAGGTAATTTATGTCACCTAAATTCTGTTCGAGGTTCAACACTGCGCGACAGTCAAGCTCGGCCTTGACTTCAGTCTTCCAACACTTAGAATGATTTTAGGAATGTGTAGAAAAATTTAGGTAGCTAGTAAAGTAAAGGCACATACGAAATTTACAGAAATTTCTTTCCAAAAATCTTATTAATATGTGATACAGGAACACAAAGAATCCAATCATATGGCCAAGAACAAATAACACCCTAGTTCCCTGCCCCAAAATGATTTCTCACCCTTACGAATATACTTAGACGTTTTTGACTTAACAAATTGTCACAAGACTAAGTTCTGCCTCTTTGGACAGCCTTATGCACATATTTGTAATACAGGCTGCCCAATTACACTTGGCATCATATAAGACAATCAGTTGATATGCCCCAACTAATGGGAAAACATGATAGACATGCTACAAAAAACGTGCCTCCACTTTAGCTCCATGAATAGTCATGTTTTTGGATGTGGTTGTAACCGCCAACTGCCTTGTCATGTGCCCAGCACACCTTTTGTAACCGTTGTTTGTGCACTAATGTGCTTGTTTTGCCCAGCTGATGTGTGCCCAAGGCTGCATTGCATCCAGCCTTGCTCTTTGAAATTGCTTCGCAAATGTCATGGCTACAGCTTGCTGCCCTTTGACTTAGCTGTACACGCTCATTGCCACAGCTGCCCACTTATATCAAGTCACCCTCAACTTGATCAAATCTGTCATGTCAATGTCATTGCTTGTCTTTCCTTGCCTTGCCATGTCTTGGCCCCTGCTTTGACATGGTTTTGCCAACCCGCATGTCCATGTGAAATGCGACCTGCCTCCGTAAAGGTGTGTTTGTCAATCCGGATAGTCCGTCACGTCGATCTGTTTTGTTGAAACGAAATGTATTCTACTTTAGCAAATGTAAGGGACCAAAGATGCTTAGCATGTGTTTGGTACGGAGGAAAATATGTTTTGAAAAATAATTTTCAATTTTATTTTTGTAGGCTTAAATATTTTTAAAAATATTTTTCTCATGAATTTATTTTCCTCCAATTAGAAAAAATATTTTTCCCTCTAGAGAGGGAAAAATATTTTTCAAAACTCTTTTTCAATCTTCTCCGCGATTCTTCATCCCCACCAACCCTCACAACCCCACCTTACGGCCTCCTACCCCCACCCCATACCCCTACCCTAAATAGAAAATATTATTTTGAGTATTTTCTTTTCATCATAAATAAATTGAGTAATTTTTTTCATGATGCAGAAAAAATATTTTTTTGTTATTTCAACGAAATGAATATTTTTTTTACTTTTATTTTTAACAAGAATGAATGTCTTTTCGTTATGGAACTCAAATTTAAACGTTGTTCATGTATGTAAAAGTAGTGGCATCTTAGTTCCTTTGGTTTGTGTGAATCGTTAAAGGAATAATTAAATTCTTAAAGAAAATAGCGTCCTCAAAATGTTGGGTATTTGGGCAGGAGGGGGAGGGGGGAGGAGGGAGAGCAGAAAACATGAGAATTTGGGATGAGGGAGGGGTGAATAGAGTAGCACAGAAAATTAGTTTCCTGAAAAATATTTTTATTCTCTAATCAAATATTAAAAAATATTTTTTGAAAATTTTCTTTTACACGTAATCCAAATATGAGAAAATAAGTAATAAAAGAAAATATTTTTCCTTCACACCAAACACATGTTAAAGTTATATTTAAAGGATAAGAATTTTGGTCAAAAAGACAAGCAGTAATATGCTTACATTTTACTGTCAGTTATAGGCAGTTCACAAGCAGCTTCCTTTTACATTAGCAATTATAGTGAGCCAGTGACATTGCCGCGAGTTTATTTTATTTATGGACTTAAACCTTTATGTTTGTTATCTAAAAGTTACTTTTTTTATTACGTAAAATTATTTAATTTTGTATTTATTATACATAAATTACTTTTCTTTCTTTTGTTATATAAAAATTATTTTACTTTGTTTTAATTATCACAAAAAATATATTTTTACTTGAATGGTCTGTTATACCCTTCATATTATATAAACCTTCATATTTTTGTAATATCTTATATATTATATAATATATTTTTAACTATGTATTTAATCTATAAATAAAATAACTAAATATTATTTTATTTATTATTTTTATAATATATTCGTATATTTAATTTTTTTCGTAACGTTAATTTTCAAAATATATTAGTAGCGCTATTAAATTTGTCAGTAATTTTAATATATATTAGTGGAGAAATAATCGGCAAGTACATTTCGATGAGAAAATTTACAAGTAAACAAACAAAATGAGGAAAAATATGTTAATCTGAAGAAAAATTCCTAGATGACTCTACAAGCAAATTTTGCTGGGCATATTTTCTTGAGAATTTACCGTGGCAATTGGTCATTTGAAAAATTATACTAATGGAAATTCGGAAAAACTGTCCAAAAAATTTATCAAAGTTGGTTGATAATGGCCAATAACCGTTCAAAATACGACCATTAACGTGTGATCGATATTTTGAAGATCGAAAGAGTATACCGATCAAAGTTGGTCGGAAATTACCGACCAACTTTGGTCGATCAATTAAATTCAAACCAAAGAATTGCTGAAAAAAATATATTTTATAACGCTATTAATATATCTTGAAAATTAAAATTAAAAATAAATTAAATATATGAATATATTATAAAACTAATAAATAAATAATATTAAGTTATTTATTTATAAATAAAATATATAGGTAAAAATATATTATGTAATATATAATATATAAGGTATTACATAAATATAAAGTTTTATATAATATCAAGAACATAATATACTTTTTAAGTAAAGATGTAACTTTTATGATAACTAGAACAAAATTAATTAATTTTTGTGTAACAAAAGAAAAAAATAAACACAAAATTAAATTTTTACATAACAAAAAAAAGAAAAATAATTTTAGATAATAAACACAAAAGTTCAACAACCATAAATAAAATTATCTCTACGGACGCCTATATAATCATCTCCAAAACCCAACCGACCAAGTAGACTTCTGATATCTAATTGCATCATCATTCCATTCCATGGATGACGCTATCTCCGATTGGCCGATCAGGGTGGTGGGTCATGAGTGTACAGGGGTGGAAGGAGAATAGAGCCGAGAGACGGTTCGGCCGTAGCTTTAATTTAAATTATGTATTTATTTTAAAAAATTTATTAAATATATATATAAATTATTAAATTGAAATTTACTAACTTAAAATATTTAAAATTCTGAACCCATAATTTTAAATCTTAATTCGGCCTCTGCGAGTGTGTTTGGTTGTTTTGGCGTGAAAGAAAGCTAGTACCGACCAAGTCTAAACTGAAACCCAAGATTAGCATTATATATAGCACTAGTAGTGCTCGTAGCCTTATATATCGTCTATTTAGGATTTGTAACTGAGGTTGCTCGGAACTTCTACCGTACTAAATTTATCTACTCCTTCTGCCTAAGCCAAACTATGGATAATTCGCTCAATGTCCTCTAGATATTCGGCATCAAATGAATACACAAGTAGGTGTGATTGGGGAATGAGTACCAGACAAAGTTCAGCCAAATGAATTTAGTCACTATATTCAGTTAGTTTTGATTTGGTCCAACGAGAAAGCTTACTAGCTCTCAAAGTCCCCCCTCTCTCTCTCTCAATAATCAAACGAAATATCTTCAACTTTTCCTTCTTTAAAAACTTATATATTTGACTTTTTCTTCCTACAATTATTGGGTTTTGGTCTTATTATATTACTTAAGGAAATTACTAGTGGAAGAGTAAGAAGTTTCCTGATTCTGAAGCCCGCCTATTTGAGAGAGCTTTAGCCTTGAAAGGTGGTTGCTTGCATAAGCACTACTGCTTTCCAAACTCTGGGACTACAGATTTTTCGAAATGCAAAATCCAAGATGCCACTTCCTAATTCTTTTGATTCAACTTGTCTCCATCATTAGCTTTTGCCAATACATAATGCCAATAAGTGGTGAAGATGAAACTAATGCTGTAAAGCAGGTGGATGTAGGCATAATTCTTGATATGGAAACAAGTGTGGCAAAAGCCACGCACACATGTATCTTATTAGCTCTTGAAGATTACCAAGTCGCTAATAGCAGTTCCACTCGAATAGTCCCTCACTTCAGGGATTCCAAGAAAGATGATGTTGAAGCAGCATCTGCTGGTAAATTCTGCTCTATGATTTACTTCTATCAAACTAGTTCATCTTACTCGCTTTGTTCACGATATACTCTGGTAGTTAATACTCTTATTAACAAGTTATGTTTATAAGAGCATAATGGGATGCTAAGATTAAGTACCACAACAACAACAATCCAGTATAATCCCACTTAGTGGGGTATGGGAAGGATAGTATGTACGCAGACCTTACCCCTACCCTTGGGTAGAGAGGCTGTTTCCAAATAGACCCCCGGCATCCTTTCCTCCAAGAACTTCTCACCTTGCTCTTGGGAGACTTGAACTCACAACCTCTCAGTTGGAAGTGGGGGTTGCTTACCATCAGAGCAACCCCTCTTGTCTAAATGCTAAGATTAAGTAGTTTCCACAAAAAAAGGTGCTTTTTTTCCTGGGAAAAACTTTTTTCCCTGGGGGTGGGGGTTTGGGGGGGAGGAGGGAGGAGGGTATGCATTCACATAGAATGGAGGAAATACATACTTCTGCTCTATTCAAGATATTCTCTTGTTCCCTAAGAAAATTCCTTTCGCTTTGGTTTTCCCATTTTGAAAGAGATGTTCAGAGAGTTTCTTATAGTTTGATTGTGTGTGCAGCCATATACTTGCTAAAGGATGCCCAAGTACATGCTATCATTGGTCCACAAATGTCTACACAAGCTGCTTTTGTGATTGACATAGGGAACAGAGCAAAAGTCCCTATCATTTCTCCAGCAACAAGTCCTTTACTTACAGTCAAGGAAAACCCCTACTTCATCAGAGCAGCACTTCCTTCTTCCAGCCAGACCAAGGCCATTGCAGCAATTATTAAGAGCTTTGACTGGCGGGAGGTTGTAGTCATCCACGAAGATAGCCTCTATGGGACCGGGATAGTTCCACATTTGACTGATGCCTTACTGGAAATCAGCACTTTAGTCTCCTCCAGATGTGTTATTTCTCCTTCAGCCAATGATGATCAAATCCTCAAGGAGCTATACAAGTTGAATACAATGCAGACCAGGGTCTTTATCGTACACTTGCGACCTTTTCTTGCCACACGCCTTTTCCTCAAGGCCAAAGAAGCCGGGATGATGAGCAGTGGATATGCATGGATCATCACGGATGTGCTAACGAGTCTTCTGGACTTGGTAGATCCTTCAGTAATTGAGTCATCAATGCAAGGTCTTCTTGGTATAAAGCCTTATGTTCCAAGATCAAATGAGCTTAACAATTTCAAAAAGAGATGGAGAAAGAGATTCCGTCAAGAGTATCCAAACATGGAACCAGTTGAACCCAATGTTTTCGGGCTATGGGCCTACGATAGCATTACCATCTTAGCAAACGCGGTAGAGAAAGTGAGCACCACTGTCATCCCAGAATTCAAGAAAACAAACACTAGAGAGAACTTAACAGACTTGGAGGCACTTGGAACCTCAGAATTGGGATCTCTGCTCATCGACTCTATGCAAAACACAACACTAAAAACAGGACTAAGTGGTGATTTCCGTATCATTGATGGAGAATTGCAGCCATTCCCATATCAGATTGTGAATATAATTGGGAAAGGAGAGAGAAGCATAGGATTTTGGACAGAGAAGGATGGAATTTCGTATAAACTGAGAATGAATGGTAAAACAACTAAGAGTAATAATAAGCAACTCGGGTCCATCATTTGGCCCGGGGATTCTACTATTGTTCCAAGAGGTTGGGAGATGCCCACAAGTGGTAAGAAGTTAAGGGTTGGAGTTCCTGTCAAAGGAGAGCTGAAGCAATTCATTAAAGCGGAAATAGATTCAACTGGTTTCTTTGCAGATGTCTTCAACGAAGTCATCCAAACTTTGCCATATGCTGTCCCTTACGAACTTATTCCATTTCGAACACCAGATACCTACACTCATCCAGACTATGATGATCTTGTATACAATATCATTTTTAAGGTAATACATAATCCCGGTTAGTAGTAACCTCTTTGGTTGAATACCTTACTCACATGCTCCTTTTTGGTACCTTCTTATCTACTTCTGCTTTTGTGACCAATCATAATTACTGCAATGATTTTTAACCAGGAATATGATGCAGTTATAGGGGATGTGACCATTTTAGCTAACCGATCCGAGTATGTAGATTTCATACCTTTTACGGAGTCGGCTATTTCTGCAGTTGTGCTAGTAAGGGATGATGAGAGGAAGAACGCGTGGATTTTCTTGAAACCTCTACAGAGCAAACTTTGGATAACAATTGGAGCGTTTTTCGTCTTCATTGGTTTGGTGGTTTGGGTACTCGAACACCGTATAAACAAAGAGTTTCGAGGACCCAAAGGCAAGCAAGTTGGGATGATATTCTGGTTTTCCTTCTCAACTCTCGTTTTTGCTCATAGTAAGTCTTTAACTCAAAGCAAGTTACGTATGAAATCTTTATGTTCTCCTTGTTTCTTAACAGATCATATGGCTGGTTGCAGGAGAGAGGGTGAAAAGCAACTTAACAAGATTTGTGGTGCTTGTGTGGATTTTCGTGGTGCTAGTACTGACATCAAGTTATACAGCCAGCTTAACATCTATGTTAACGGTGCAACAGCTACAACCTACTATAACAGATCTCAATGATCTCATCAAGAATGGAGAATATGTTGGGTACCAAGAAGGTTCCTTTGTAAAAGACATCTTGAAGAGCATGAGATTTGACAGCACCAAGCTCAGAAGTTATAGCACATTGGAAGCGTATAATGATGCCCTCTCGAAAGGAAGTAAAAATGGAGGTGTTGGTGCAATTGTTGATGAACTACCTTATCTCAGACTCTTCCTCAACAAGTACTGCTGGAAGTATATTATGGTCGGTCCGACTTACAAGACTTCTGGCTTTGGATTCGTAAGATTCTCTCTGCATCATTTAATTGGAAATGTTCCATACCTGAAGTTATACTACCAGTAGTAGTTTACTTAATCTATTCCATTCTTTTCTCCACAATTTCATGCAGGCGTTTCCAAAAGGATCTCCATTGGTAGCTGACGTCTCAAGAGCAGCCTTCATGGTGAAGAAGGGAGGGGTTATGAATAACATAATACAGAACTGGTCTGGGAATGAAACAGATTGTCCAGAGAAAGATGGAATGGCTATAACATCGGACAGCCTCACGCTAGATAGTTTTAAGGGCCTTTTCCTCATAGCTGGTGTATCAGCAAGTTCCGCTCTTCTCATATTCTTCCTCATCTTTCTTTATCAGAACAGGGAAATCTTAGCCACTGATGATTCTATATGGCAAAAGCTTAGTGCTATAGCAAAAGCCTTTGATGACAAGAAAGAGAAACCTAACTCTATGTCAGAAAAGGCGGGTGTAGGCAATGAAAGCCAAAAGACTACACCCTTCACAGAAAGTGCAGCTTCCCCTGAAATATTGCCCAACTTTCCCTCGCAAAGCCCAGAAACCAGTGCGTCGTCTCCGGATGAAGGGTTCTCTACGAGAGAACCTGGAACTCCACTTGAAGAAATCATTACAGAGGCCAATGAAGAGAGATGATACATATAACTGCAACTACAATTATGAACAGCCTAAGAGAGATCATATAGTGATGAACTAGCTTAAGAATAGCTCAACCAAATTACAGTATCATTTTGGCACTATTGGCCATAATATTTGTGACAAGATTTTAGATGGATAAGCAAGATTTAAGAAGATATTTTTGCGCTCTAGGCAAGATTTTACGTGGATAAAAGCAAGAATTAGAGGAAGAGTATAATTCAACTCCAAGTGGTTCATGAAAAGATAAATATATATAAGTTTGCTAGCCCAGCACACTTAGTTTGCCTCGAATGGCTGGTCCGACGTTATAAGCAATCTATTATGGTCGTGCATTAACATAATTTATCAAGCCTCAAACTTATTTCAAAAGTGTTGCACTGGAGCAATGAAGAAAGAAAAGAGTTCAAGCTTCCAACCATGAATTTTATGGTTGCGTTAGCATTTAAAATTAGAAGATTCT
The DNA here is from genome assembly GCA_034376525.1 of Nicotiana benthamiana. NCBI lineage: Eukaryota > Viridiplantae > Streptophyta > Magnoliopsida > Solanales > Solanaceae > Nicotiana > Nicotiana benthamiana. The sequence continues at coordinate 78,234,137 of CM067331.1, forward strand.
TTTTTGTGAAAAATATTTTATAATGTAAGTCGTATTGATAATATTTCATTAGTTGTTGATATCTAATTCAGGCTTGTAGGAAATAAAGCATACAACAATTCTGCTCTACCCTCTTCTTCCTTCTCACCCCATTTGAAAACAGAAGACCGCTGCTACGTTGACCATGGCAGTTACTTTCTGTTATGTTCCAAGACAATCTTCAAAGGCCCAATTATTTAAACTACACATGTGAAAGTTGGGCTTGATCTGACAGCCCCATGGCCGTTGGACAAGTTTCATTAGAAAAAAGGAAATAAGTATCTTGACAACAGAAGCAGGTTCTTAAAAAAACATAATCACAATTCCATCCAACAGGTATAAATCAAGGTCTATTGGCTATATTATTAGCATATAAATGCTTTTGTGCAAGCTCCAGCAGACAAGCATCATATGTAGTGCCAGGACAGTACAAAATTCATTTGAGAGAAGAAATAAAACCTGAGATCCAACCTTGTTCGGTTGTTCTCATTCTCCAGGAGAATCTGAGCGGATGGCTGTTTAAAAACCAGCAGAAATGTTTATCAGTAAACAGAAAGCACAACTTGCAATGGCATTAAGACAATAGAGCAAATATACAGGACATATAACCCATACTCTATGCCCCCATCCTCTCATCTAAAACATAAAAAAGAAACATGTAGAAATATGGAGTTGATAGTTTCAGAAGTGCATACATCACATGACAATGCAGATATGACATTTCTTAAAGATACAAAGGAGATCCAAAAAGCTAAATTCCCATTTACCACAATTCATTTGTTTATGAATTTTAACATGTGAGAGAGTCATTCCAATTAAAGAGTATGTATAAACACAAATAGAAGCATCTACACATCAACCATATACATTATCAACAATTAGCAGTTTCCAGCTGCATTTGGTGTCATCATAATGATCCTCCACTTCTTCTTCTTTCTCTTAATGAGTCCAACTTCGATTTCAAATTTTAGTTACACCTTGTCCTATAAAAAAGGAACAAGAGAAGAAACACTTTTTGGAGAAAGGGAGAATAGATGAAACAAATTGTGTCATTTACACATTTCATCTTTGACATGTTGAGAATACAAATGGGAGAATGATATCCCAATGTACACTCTACAGCAGCAATTAGAAATGAGAAAAGATAATCTTTTAGGAGGAGGGGAATAAACAAGAAAGAAAAGAGAAATAGTCGGCAATCAGATGGACATAATAAGTGTATACGGTCGAGATCGAATGCCTTCGATCTAGATACTTGACAAGTCGTCCGAAGTCCGAGTCCATGTAAGATACTTGAGAAGTCGAGGGACCAGACCCAGGTTCGAAGGCGAAGCACGATGCATATCGTGGTCGAGTAAGCTCGACCTCGAAATAGTACCATTATGGATTTGTACCGGGATGAGTTGGATTCCTGCCATGTCACCAAAGTCATGGCACAAATCCCGGAATAAGATTGTACAATCCCGTACTAAGCGGTTAGACAGTTGAACCAAGAATATTGTTTACCGTAAATAGAAATATTTCTCATTTAGAGTTCTCTTATTATATAAAGAGGACCCCAGTCATTTGTAAGGGCATCTCATCATAACTGAGAAAAGAATATACACTTTGCCTTATTGCCTATTGTTCATCAGCATTGCCCTTTAGCTCCACTGTTCATCAGCATTGTCCTTTAGCTGCATTGTTCTTGCTTTATTTTATTACTTAACTGTTCTTACTTCTTACTGCCCTCGGCTAGCTCGAGATCACTAAGCTCGAGGTCACTGTTGCTAAGTAACATTGATATTCATTACTATCTTTCATACTTTATATTTCTTGATTATTTATTAGAATTGAACTAAATCATCTATCTTTAAAATCACTAACCAAATTTAGTTGTTACTCGTATTTTTCGACCCATAAGCAAATGATAGTAAGGCTCTTTAAGGCAGTTCCTAACCAGGTTAGCGCATAGGTTTGAGTATGTTATGTAAGTCATCCCCGCCGACCTCCAAAACGGCGCCGCTGCGTTTGAAGCCATTTCTCAGCTGCTCTCACTTTCTCTTTCTGGATCGCACTCTCTCTCTCTCTCTCGCTGCTTTTTCGTAGTCACGGATAAAATGAGTATCCAATTCATAGCCTAATTCATTTCAATATATAACCCACTAAGTGGTATTTAGAAATTTGAGTATTGGGTGGTATTTATCCTTTTATATTTCAAAAATAATTTATATTTAACCTCTGTTCTAACAAATTTGTTGCAGGATAGGGGCTCTTAGAGTCCTTCGTTCGCCTCACCCCGGGTGGGTGTGGGTTAGTAGGGTTACCCATCGATGTCTAGTGTTTTAGCCTAGGTCCCCTCTTGGTTGCGACGGTATTTATGTTCCTTATGTTTACATAACCATTTACGTTATTTCTGCAGGATTACTTATGCTTTGTTTTGTTATTTTGTTTTGTCTTGCCTTGGTTACTAATTTTGTCTTTGTTTTCCAATGCAGCTTTTCATTCTGTCCTATGCGCCGAGGGTCGCATGGAAGCAGCCTCTCTGCCCTTTTGGGTAGGGGTAAGACTGCCTACATATTACCCTCCTCAAACCCCACCTGGTGGGAGTATACTGGGTAGTTGTTGTTGTTGTTGTTCTAACAAATTTCTACTCGTCGTTAATTTGTTATTTAACTTAAATTAAGTTATTTTCTTTTCTCTGCTATGTATAATTTTTTTCTTATTTTCTTTCGTCACATAATTTCTTGACATGACTTAACAGTTAACTCTCTTAAAAAATAATTAAGTTTCAACTTTAGATTAAAAAACATTCAAATTAAGTATTAATTTAATTTTCTTGATATAGTAAAAATAATTAATAGTAAGAGCCTGTTTGGCTTAGCTGATTTGAAATAGCTGATAAGCATTAGGGGTTGAAAAGCACTTTTAACTACTGAAACTGATTTAAAAAATAATCAGTTACGTGTTTGAATAAATATTAAAATTAATAATATGTAGATGAAAGAACTGAATATACGAAGAGTTTTAAGAATAGAATAGTAAATATTTTGGTCAAACTTAAAGTGTTTATAAGCTAAAAATTAATAAGTTAAGAAGATTAATTTATAATTTTTGACTTATTTTTTATTTATAAAAATTAAGTATTTTTAATTTTATCAAATATATGGATAAGTCAAAATATTTATAAGCCCATTTGAGCAGCGTAGATTAGCCAAACACCCTCTTAACCTTCGACTCTAAAAATTACACCAATTCAATGGTTTTTACTCCCACGTCTTCACTCGGCGACACCTTTGTGCCTTCACAATGCAGTATCCTCATGCAGCAACTGCCCCGGAGAGGGCGTGCGCTCATAACCTCGTGGTCCGGCGATCAATCTCCTTCTCCCCCAAAATAATCAGTTCCCAAAATCGGCAGTCAGCAATCAATTTCAATTCCTCAAAGTTCCGTTCAGCACTTCGGTCCAGTGGTTTGAGGTCTATGTCAGTGTCGCGTCGGGCAAACCACAGCGCTATACGAGCAAGTTCAACATCTTCCTCCTCGTCATCTTCATTCTCCAGCTCATCCTCACCGTGGAATGAAAAACCCTACCAAGTTTTATCGAATGGCAAGATAGTCTACTTGGACGAACAGGATGTTGTTACCTTCCTTGACCCTCCTAAGGAGCTTATTCCTTTAGACCCTTCTTCTTATAATCCCGCTTCTTATCTTTGGTAAATCTCTATTACTGAATTGATTTAATTACGATTAGTAAAGTTCATTTTAGTTGCGACATTTTAGTTGCGACAATTACTTGCTCTCATCATTTGTCATTAACTTTGTTATTTGTTGTTGCGGTTAGGAAGAAAATTGAGGATATTCCAGAGGAAAGGCGGCACAGGCTATTGTCATTGCTTAACCCAAGGTTTGTCTGTTACTCGGTCTCCTTTCTTCTCTTGCTATATGAGTTGTGCTTTATGAAGCAGAGAATACTCAACTATATGACCCTTTATGATGTGTTTAAGTGAGGATGGAGTTTAATAGGACAAATTAACTTATATACTAGTGCTATATTTTTTAGGATTTATCGAAAGTAACCTCTCTATCCTCACAAAAGGTAAGGGTAAGGTCTGCGTACACTATAAGCTCCCAAGACTCCATTTGTATTTGTTCTTCTTGTTGTTGTTGTTGTTGTACTAGTACTATATTGGTGAGAGCAGATGATAATGTTAAATTCATCTGTGATAAACCACTGTATTAAGGAAAATTACATTTTGTTTAAATTTGAATTGTTCAACAAAAGATACTTTATTCTTTTTCTTCCTAATAGTATAGGAAGAAAATGTTAACTGTAGAAATTGGAAGATCTTGTCTGTCATGGATTCGTGGTTGTTAGACATCTTAGGATAGTTCTCCCCCTACATCATCAGCTATCTAAAACCCTCAGCCCGTCCTTTTGCTTTGTTATCTATGAGGCATGAGCTATTATAAATTTGTGACGTAAACTTGCTTGTATAAATTTTATTAGCTTGCTGAGTCTCAGAGTATAATTGCTTAAAGTGAGGGGAGGATCTATGGCTATTAGAAAAAGCATGATTATCTCCCCTCCCCCAACAAGAAAGCTTGCTACGTTTGTCATGTATCGTTACTTCTCAAACTTTAAGCGATTTGTGCCTCTATTTAAATTTTAAAAAAAAACATTCTATGTGCAGTCAGCTTTTGCAACATAACATATCACACAATAGATAGTGTTACAATTTCTCATATTTTTAGTTGAACTTCAAGCAGGTTGATATCACAAGCTTGGGAGATTGCTGGCACACGGTACAATAATTCAAAGCTGGTACAGAAAAGTGCATCTAGCTTGCTAGCAATCAGAGATACGGAAACAGTTGCTGAATTTTGGAAGTGCCGGATGAGTGGAGGTTACTCATCTTGATTTTTGTATTTTCATGATCCAAATTGCTCTATCTAATAGTACTGGACTATGATAAAATTTCATCCAAGTTTATCCAAGATTGATCTTTATTCTATTTTGCCCTTAGCATCTGAAGTTTCAAGGAAATTAGACTAGAAATTTAGATAATACCATATTTTAAAATCACTAGTAATCAGAAGGAGTTTGATGTTAATTATACCCATCTGTACACATGTTTGATTGTGGGTGAGGTAGGGTAGTCATGGAGGGAGAGTTTGATGGTTGTGCCATTTGATCTTTAGGTCCGCAGTGCAGCCTGTTCTACTTTTCTTACGTGACATGTATTCTGCCAGCTGTTAGTAACATACCAGTGTTTCTGCTGTTTTCAATTCAATACTCAGATAATGATTTAAGATACTTCAAACATGAACAGGGCCACTGCAGATTGCCTGGTTAAACTTCTTCAAAAAGGTTATACCCCTTAACTGGTGTCTTTTGGACCGATTCTCAGAGACATTCAACTTTGGTGATTTTGTGCTAATACGTGAGTTCTTTAACTAATTTTTATGCCAGGTTGTATTTCACACTGGTGATGGGAGGGCATACGGGCGACTCATTAGTAAGTTCATTAAGAGCTATCTTCAGCTATATGCCAACACATTATGTCACCTTCTTTTTAGAAGATAAAATAAAATTTCTCTGAAGAAGATAGTTGTTTGTTTCAATTCTGTTGCAGTTTGTTATTTGTCCATTTATTAATGAGTATTATGCTACCTTGGAGATGTTTTATTTTATGAGGGGTTGCTCTGATGGTATCCCACTTCCAACCGAGAGTTTTTGAGTTCGAGTCACCCCAAGAGCAAGGTGGGAAGTTCTTGGAGGGAAGGATGCCGGGGGTCTATTTGGAAACAGCCTCTCTACCCAAGGGTAGGGGTAAGGTCTGCGTACACGCTACCTTCCTCAGACCCCACTAAGTGGGATTATACTGGGTTGTTGTTGTTGTTGTTGGAGATGTTGTTTTATTATGGTTACAAAGGCAGCAGTATCAGATATATGATATATGTCTGATAATGGTCAGGAACAATATCTAAGAATCAGACAACATATGTTAAGCAGCTTATTAGGTGCCACTTACCACTGATTCTTATGATATACTTACTGCTCAATCGATTGCTTGTCTACATTTTCCTGACCAATCATCCACATTATGCAGGCGAATCAGTTTTCTCTGGGCTCTCAAATTCATTTTATCCTCTGTACTTTACGGTTAATGAACTCAAAGAAGTGATGTCAACAGAACAGCCTTGTGATTTAGCGTATGAATTCAAAGATGGAATCTTGGATCTCCTTGATTTTCCTCGTGGTTTCCCTAAGCCAGGTGAGAGTTATTGCATCAAACATCTCGTTAAACCGGGATAGAGAGCTTCTAGTGCAAATCTCATATTGCCCATATGCAGTTTATGCTTTGTAGTTATTTTCTTACACTTTAGTGACCTATCTGCCTAACCACTCTGGAACAATTGTTTCTGCACTGCTTTACATGCCTTGAAATACCATTTTTGGTAGTGAGTCTTATAGTTGTTTGGATTTCCATTTTCCTTTCTATTGCAAAGTTGACTAGCTTAAAACCTTCTCTAGCCGGATCCTGGCAGGGAAAATTTTATGAACCCTATGAGAGCCACTATTCTGTATGGCACGAATCTTACAAATAAAAATGTTATGCATGAAGTTTTTCAACCTTTAGACACCTTTAAATGCTCCTCATGCTTTCGAAGTCATATCTGACTCTCAGCTGCCAAATCTACTAGTTCTTCTGTTTCTCTTCCAATCTCCATAGAAAATAATAGGTTAGGTTTGTGGGGAAACTGGGGCAATGCTGGTAGATTTATTCCTCGATTAGGTTGATATTATAAACATTGCTAGTAAAGAAATACAATGTCATGAATCCTCTTCCTTGGCAATGATATAGTGTAGGCGAGTTTTCTTTGTTGTTTCTTTTAGTGCAGTTGAACTACTTAATTAAGGTGTTTTAACATCTCAGCTGAGCATCCATGGCCCTTTAACGACGAGATTGTCATATACGTACGCCATGTGGGACCAGGAGTGATGGTAGGGCAAGCCTGGCAAGAAGGAAAAGCATTGCAACAAGTGCCTAAGAAGCTATGCGGTGAAATCTTGATGGTGAAAGAGTATTTATCTTCTCAGCCACAGCCAAGCTAGTTATGTACTGTTTTTTTGTGTCAACTCTCTTATTGTCTGTTGTTTCTGTGACTAAAAGCGGATGCATCATTGTACGATAGCCAATAGGTTCAGCTATACCTGTTAATCGGTCTGACCTGATTTCAGCCCGCTACTGTTCACTATTGGGCGGGTTGGGACGGGTTGGTAGGGGGCGGGTTTTGGATGAACACGTTATACTTAACGGGACACCAAACCCGCGTAATCCGTCACCCTTTAAGGGGTTGTTAACGGGCTGCAGCTCGTTAGCAGCCCGGTTACCATTGGAATTTCTTTTTTTAAATTTAATTGGACCGTTTTCAATGGTCAAATTGAGAAATGACGGTTGAAAACGGCCAGATTTTGCATAAACGGCCCATAACCCCCCTACCCCCCACCCAAAATTAAAAATACAGCCCTCCTATTCCTAGTAATTGAAAACTTACATTTTTAACCTTTTAAAATATATAAATAATCTCCCTCCTTCTTTATTTTTTCTCACAATTCACTTTCTTACAATTCTCTCTTAAACTTCAATTCTCTCTTGATATTATAGTTCTTAAATTCTTAAATCTCAAATTCTCAATTATTTATTATTTCAAGTTTCATTAATTATTTAGTTTAGCCATTACAAATTATTATTGTCAAATATTAATTGTTCAAGTGAAGTGTTGTATCAAGTATTAAGTTTCACAGTTTGATTTTTGATATCAAAAATTTAAAATTAGTGCAACATTCGGAATTCCGGTATATTCGTTTCATTTCTTTCTCTTATTTGGTGTACACTTATTTATTGTTTAGAATTATTAATTTAATTTCTTACTTTAATTTACATAATAAATTTACTTAGAGCGGCCAAAAAAGCGTGCACTAGTAGAGGTGATAGTAAGAAAACTTTCAAAAGATGAAAAGGTGGTGTTGGTTCTTTGAGTAGATTTATATATATTTTTGAAAGTTCACCTGAAAACTTAAATGTAGATTATGAGCGAATGGAAGAAAATTTTGGTATAGGTGATATTCAATAATCACTCGATAAACTTAAAACACCACCACCAACACCTGGTAATGCTAGTCAATCTGTCATGACTCGGATTTTTCGTCCTCGGGAATCGTGATGGCGCCTACTCGTGAAAGTTAGGCAAGCAGATGTATATTATAGATTCACTAACTCTTTATTTAAACCTTTTTACAGTTTAAATCATCAAGCGATCAACGGTATTAACAATAATTAAATACACGCGAAAGATATAATCTAATAGCTTAGCAAAAATCAAGTACGATAATATCAAAAACAACTATACCCGGAATTGGCGTCACAATATCACGGACCGTCTACGAATACTACAAACAACTATCTGGAAAGAAAGATATAATATGTCTCTGAAGTAACTAAAAACAGAATATAAAAAATAGAAGAGAACGTCGTGGCCTGTGGAGGCCTGCAGGACTACCTCGTGATCTTTGACTGAACTGAAGGTAGGCAGCCAAAGCTATGGTCCAAAATTTACCGCTCCGGGATCTGCACACAGTGCAAAGTGTAGTATCATCATAACTGACTCCATGTGCTGGTAAGTGTCTGGTCTAACACCGGCGAAGTACTGACGATGTTAGGACCAGACCACCAGATAAACATGTGCAGTTGTATAATATATTGCGAAAAAATAAAATGAAATAAACAATTAAAGGTGGGAAGGGAACATGTTGCGGGGAAATATCACTCATCAATAGCAGTTCAAAAGAATAGCATAAAGGCAATTTAGAATTCACACCAAAAGAATAAGGAAATCGTAATCAATCGATAAACACTTTTATCATCTACTATTTCGGCGTGCAACCTGATCCGATATAATTGTGACGATCAGGCCGTCGTCTCATGAGTTGCTACTCCATTTCCCCCATTTTTGCTTCTTTATGCTTCGTTATCCGTGTTTTATGTGGTCGGGTTGATCGGTTGTATTTGGGGTGGATTTGGTAAGAAATGAGACACTTAGTCTCTTTTAAGAAGGTTTCAGTTGAAAAAGTCAACCGGATGTTGACTTATGAGTTAGAAGGTTCGGATGGGAGTTCTGATGGTTCGGTTAGCTTCGGAAGGTGATTTATGACTTAAAAGTGTGGTCGGAATTTGATTTTGGAGGTCCGGTGTAGAATTAGGCTTGAATTGGCGAAGTTAATATTTTGGCGATTTCCGGTTGATAGGTGAGATTTTGATCCGAGGGTAGGAATGAAATTCCCAGAGTTGTTGTAGCTTCGTTATGTCATTTAGGATGTGTGTGCAAAATTTCAAGTCATTCGGACATGGTCAGGTTGGATTTTTGAGCGAAAGTATATTTCGAAAGTTTTTAGAAAACTTAGGCATGAATCCGATGTGAATTGATGGCTTCGGTGTTATTTGAGGTGTTTCGATGATTGGAACAAGTTTGAATGAGGTTTTAGGATGTGTTGGTACTTTTGGTTGAGGTCCCGAGGGCCTCGGAATGATTTTGGATTGCTAACAAAAAGTTTTGAGACTTTGGAAATTGCAAAAAATGAGCAGCAGTTGTAGCAGATTTTAAGCCTTCGCGATCGCGTAGAAGAAAATTGGAAGGCAAGTGTTTTACCCTTCGCGTTCGCGGTTGAGGGTCCACGTTCGCGAAAGGTTATTTTATGGTAATTCGCGTTTGCATGGGACTCCTCGCATTCGCGTATAAGGATTTGGGACCCAGTGGATTTACTCTTCATTCGCATCGGGTAGGTCGCGTTCGCGTAGGTCTGGGGAATAAGGCATCGCGTTCGCAGTATGGGAATTGAATAGGGATTCGAGGGCAATGGATTGGAGGTAAGATTTATGAACCTAAAACTCAATTATATTGTGAAATCTACCTAGAAAAGAGTTATTGCTAAAAATGGAAGAATAGGGCATAGAATTTTGAAATTCTAATTGAGGATTTGGAGGACCACTTGGGTTGGATTTGAGAACTTTTGGTATGTATGAACTCGCAGGAAGATAAGGAACCCGTTGATGTAAAAAAATTGAGTTTAGAGAAGCGGGCCTAGGGCTCGGGTTTTGCCAGTTTCGGAATTTTTGATATTTTTCGACTTTTTTCGATTGAATATTGTATTCTTGGCATATTGTGACATATTCGTTGTGATTTTGGATAGATTCGACGCGTGTGAAAGGCGATTTGAGGGGCAAAGGCGTCGCGAGCTAGAGTTGTAGCCGGTTCGAGGTGAGTAGTGATTGTAAATGATGTCCTGAGGGTTTGAAACCCCGGACTGCACAATGTAGTATTATGTTGAGGTGAGACACATGCTTGATGATGAGCGTGGGGTTGTTTACTACTAGGAATTGTGACTTGGTCCGTCCCGATTTGATGATTTTTATCATATATTTGACTGAAACTTATTTGTTACCATCATGATTTGGGTTGATTTTCATATTTGGGCTTTGTGCCGATTATTTGAAATCTATTGTAAGGAAAACAGTTACGAAAAAGTTATAAAAGATATTTAAATACATGTAAAATATTCCTTAAAACTTGACAAAGTTCAAATAAAAACTTGTCAAGTTATTTCAAGAAACATGTGTATTCCTATCTTTTTTGTCGTACATTTACACCATTATGAAGTTGAGACGTCTTCTTCATTAAGTGTTGAATATAAAAGGGCCCTCTTTTATAAAATTCATGATTTAAATATTCATGAAGTTAAAAAAACATTTTGCATAAAAATACAAATTATTCAATAAGTCCTTAAATATAAAGACATAAATAAACAAAACAGAAGTTCAGAACAACTACAAAATGGAAAACTTCTTAATAATAAAAAGTTTAGACTAAGTATGAACTTAGTCATAAACTAAGAGATTTTTATACAAAACGCCCCAAAAACGGTCTGGGGACTTAATGTTTTTAATAAACCCCCAAATAGGACCAAGGGTTATAACCACATTCCACCAAAGAAAAAAGAAAAAAAGAGTCATATAACATGAACTTGTCACTGAGGAATTGAAGAAGGAACTGAAACAGGGTCATCAGCAGCAGCAGGCTCAACTTGACTTGAAGGAACTGGAGCATTCACCATACCTATATCATCTTCAATATTTTCGAAAGTTTCAGCCACAAGAGAGGGAAAGTCTTGGCTCTGCTGAGTCTTCTCACTGGTTTCTGTTATTTTAGCCAACTCAACCTCCAAGTTAAAATTCTCTTGGGTAACTTCTACAAGGGTATCTTGGCGAGTATTTAAAAATGTCCAACTCACTTCAATTGCGGTTTTGTCCTCTAGAAGCTCGTAATCTTCTTCCCATTCAGCAATCTCATTTTTAAGATTCAACCAAGGCAGAATCATAAGAAATTTGAAGAGAAGCATGTGAACTTTCTTAGGAACGAACCTTATCAGAAGATTCCCGAAGGTCTTCTTGAGTCTAAGTCAAAGTTTGCACAAGTTCACCAGCATAAGCTTCCTTCTCACTTAAGCGAGCTTTCAGCTCTCTGATTTCTTCACTGGCCCTAGAGAGTTGCTATGAAAAGGAAGTTTTGAGAAGATTCTTGTCCTTACCAGCTTGACTTGAAGAAGCTCTTTCAACCGCTAATTCTGAAGTTAAATCTCTCAGTCGCTACTCTAAGGTGCACTTGTTCTCTTCTAACGCTTCCATGTTGATTTGAAGACTTTTATATTGTTCTCTTCAGTTGTTTGCTTCAACTTGATACTCATGCATCAACTTCCCCATGTGAGAAACCCTTTTCATTATTTCCGAACCGAGGTTGATCTAAAAAAAGGGGAAAAGGTGAGAATCTTAATAAAATGGAATAGAAAATCATTAACAAGGAGTACCTTTAATGATGATTTTATTATGTCGTTCATCCAAGTTAAAGAGTTGTGGCTTTCAAGCTTGGCTTTCTCGATTGGACCAATTAAGGGTTTCAACCACACGTCAATCCCACCTGATTTTCTCAAAAGATTACCATCGGCAAGGACCTCGATGATAGCCTGTTTCATGGATCTACTTCCACTTGAGGAACCAACCTCGGTTTGATGAACATTTGTGGGAGGAATTTTGGAAGGAGTCAAAACAGCTAGGGGAGGAGCAGTAACAACAACTGTCACGACTGACAGAGAATGTATTGTAAAAGCAGACATAGAAAAAGAAGCAAGGGGTGCTTCATCAGAAATTGGTCCTAAACTTTCAGTACCAAACCCACGGGTAAAAAGCTGTTCAATAGAATCATAGGCAGCGACAAGAGCATCATCATCAGAAATCACTAACGAGGCTTCAACAGGCTCAGTGAGAGGAATAGAATGAGCGGGAGATGCTTCATCATCAGAAATAATTCTTCTTCTAGCGTGTGGCCTTCTTATCAAAGAGCCCACGTCTTGTTCTTCCTCCTCCTCAGAGTCTTGGTCAACAGTAGCTTTCCTTTCGTTGAAGAACTCAAGATAATCTCTTGGGCCCTTTCCAAAGAAATTTTAGAAGCTATGAATGCTTCAACACTTATACCTTGAATGGAAAATCCTGATAAAAGGAAGGATTAAAATAATTTCGAGGGGAAGTAATAAGTAAAGTTAAAAAGAACTTACGGTGAGTTTTTACTTTCCAACCAAATCGCTAAGAAAGAGTTTTTCAAGATCTACCCTCCATCGGGGCAGTATATAACAACTTTCCTATCAAACCACGGAAATTGAGAATCTCATCAACAATTCTCATGGTTGCTAAAAGAAAAAAGAAGAGGAAGGAAGTTAAAATGACAATCATCGGAATTGGGAAAAAGGTCTAAGAAAGTTATAAGAAAGAAAACTCACTTACAAAATTCCACTTCTCAAGGAAGGAAATATTTTCCTCACCCACTAAACCAACAGGGGGCAGCAACGAACCTGGCATACCAGCCACGGTCTTTATCATCTTCTGGATTGACCAAAACTCTTTTACTTCTTGCCACTAAAGTAAAGATTCCTTAATGAAAGAGTTTGGGATAGTAAAGGTGAATTAAATGGGAGAAAGTAAAAGGCACACTAGCCATGTCAGCAAAATGCCTCAAACAAGCAACAACCCTTAACACAATAGGGCCAATCTGTCTTAAATAGACGTCGAAAAAACAACAGAATTTGAGAATAATAGGGTCAATAGGAGGTTTGAATCCAAACGTGAAAGGGTATGTATAAACAAAAGAAAACCCAGTTAAATAAGAGGTTATTTTTTGGTTCGCATTGGGGATTATGATGGGGAACTCATGGCTCCTATGACAGCCCCTACGAGCTACCGAAATTAAACCCTCAGTAATGTGGGTTGGGTAAATGACAATACGTTCTAACGAAGACATAGAAGAAACCTAATTCCTAATGCATTCTCTATCGTTATAAAAAGATAGTTCAACGGGAACAATCTCAACTACAGTGGGTTCACGAAGAGGCTCAGTAAGTTCTTTGCCTCTAGATGAAGACCTTTGAGAAAGAGAGCCTCTGGTTCTAGAAGGTGGAGTGGAACTGGACGAAGGTAGAGAAGAACCTCGTATAGATGAAGACCCAATATTACGAAGTCTTCCTCCTCTACTACTCCTAATAGGAGCAAGAGGAAGGTTATTGACGATGGGAACTCTCCTAAGGTTAGGGTTTGACGAAGACATAATAGTACGAGGAAGAAGGATACAAGAATTGAATATTCTATAAAAATTAAACTTTATGTGAGAAAGACAAAAGTGAAAACTATTTTATACTTAGAAGCAACCGTCAAAGAAAAAGGTACAATGATGAAAACGTCATGATGAGAACTGTCATCTCGTAATTGGCGAAGCCGTAAAAAAGCCTTAAAAGGTACTAAGAAATCGCAGAACCAATAAGAAGATGTCACCTGTAATGGGCATTAAATGGAAGTGACAAATAAAGCATTATGGGAATTAGTGGCGGTAAATATTCTCGCTTTAATAAAATTCACTTCCCAGATATTCTATGATGAATAAATGGCAAGTTGGGGGACTATCTGTATTGAAAAAGATTAAGTTCATGTATATTGAATTTATTTAAAGATGACATGTCGATGACACGTAGCCTGGTCAAAGAATGAGGATCAACAAAGAATAAAGAGGCGCGAGTTACAACAAACACGAATAAAGATTCAAGAGACTCAATGCTCGCATCTCTTTACAAACTCGATGCTCGCACCTCTTTATGGTCAAGAATCAAGATAAGGGAATGAACCTGATAGTAAAAGAGGGTACGGATACAATATTTAATAGGTATTAAATACTAAAAATGTTAGAAAATTTGTATTGAATTACAATAAATACCGTTTATAATGTAGCATTAAATGCATTTAATTGTCTATAATTGCCTTATTATGGCAAAGACAAAAAGTATCATCTAGAAATAGCTATAAAAGTGGAAGCCTGGTCATTTTGTAAGGACATGAAATAGTATTGGAATATACTGATTTACTTCGTTTTTTATTCAACTATTATTTACATCCATTATTCTTATTTCTATTTGATTATCAGTAACCCGAGTTCTTCTAAAATAAGCTTTGGCCGAAATTCTACTTTTGGTTTAAACACATGTATGTTCTGTTTCTGTTTAAAAATCACTTGGTAGGCCTTCATCGCCTTCGCGATGGGCCTGTTGCGTTTGCGATGGGTCAAGCCCAACTGACCATCATGTTCGCGATTGACGACTCGTGTTCGCGGAGCTTCAACCGCGTTCATGTAGAGCAAATGTGAAACCCCTCTCCCCAAGCCTTTAACCTTATGCATTCACGAGTGCCTGGATGCGTTCGCGAAGGGTAATCCCCCCATACCCTCGCATTCGCGTCCCAAGCTCCGCGTTCGCAAAGAGAAAAATGGCCCCTGGGGAAATTGCCTTACGTGTTTGCAAATGGAACCACGCGAACAGAAAGAACAAAACCTTTGTGTACTGAGATAGCAAAAACCTGCAATTTTTCCTAAGTTCAAAACCTTCCGAAACTCACCCGAGCCCTCGGGGCTCTAACTCAAACATGCATACTACTCAAAAACATCATATGAACTTATCCGTCCTATCAAATCTCCAAAATAACCTCTTAAATAATGAATTTAGCATAGAAATCTAAGAAAAATCTCAAGACTTTCAAAGTATCAATTTTCATAGCTACGGGCCCGAATCACCTCAAACGACTTCCTTTCTACCAATTTTCATAGACTCGTCTTAAATTATATATAAGAGTTGTGCCGAGTTCCGGAACTAAAATACGAGCCCGATACGATTAAGTTTTAAACACATTTCATTTCCAAAAACTCATAAATATACAAAAAATTAATTTTCTTTAAAAATTTATTTCTCGGGCTTGGGACGTCGAAATTCAATTCCAGGCATACGCCCAAGTCCCATATTTTTCCACGGACCTTCCAGGACCGTCAAATCACGAGTCCGGATCTATTTACTAAAATATGATCGAAATCAACTTAAATTCATTTTAAGGTTAAACTTTATTATTTTTCACAGATTTTCACATATTGGCTTTCCGGTGACGTGCACGGACTGCGCATGCAAATCGAGGTGATACAGAAAGAAGTTTTTAGGGCCTTGAATTATAGAATTTATTTTTAAAATAATGACCTTTTGGGTCATCACACTAACTCAAAATGTTATGGGCTAAACAAGTAAACCTCCTCTCCCTATTAAGAACAATCGACGATTAACAAGTAAGTGTTGGATATTTTTTGAAAGGCTAGAAGATAAAAAAAACTATCTTATGTAGAATTTTTAGTGAACATTATAAACATGAGCCCGGTAAGGGAGGTGAACGGGTCAACTTCAAAAAAAAAATCAAAAAAGAATTGCAAATTAATTTGAAGTATGAAGAATATAAAATGAAAGCTTTCGGAGTTTCGAGTTTGTTCCTTACATGTTGCCTATGGGTCTTATTAAATAATTTTTTTGCAGCCACTTACTTTTTAATTTCAAATTTTTAAGTTTATAATTTTAAAATACAAATTTCAAATTTAAAAATTTAAAATTTAAACTTCAAAGTTTAATTCTAACCCTTAAACATTTGGAAATACTTAACTATCAATAAAATTGAATAAGAAAAATAAAATTTAGTCTTAAAAAAATATAGCCCGATCCGCCCGAACCCGTAAGGGCCCTAAAAAACTCAAAATTTCCTAACCCGTCTCCGGTCCATTTTCTCAGCCCGCCCGCTAATCGAATGAGCTAGAGTTTTTCCTATTCAGTCCACCCCAGCCGCTCAATATATATCTATAAATTATTGATAATTCCGACACCTTACATAAAATTCTAAAGGTCGAACTCAAAAAATTTAATTTCTAAATCTGCCAGTCTCTTGACGAACTTTCGGGCTGTAATTTTCTAGCGTACATGTCGTTCCCTCTAACTCTCAGTTCTCTTTTTCTTGTTGTTTCAACTTCCAAGGACACTTGTGCTTTATTCAAGTTTTTAATGAAATTGTATCTATTCTTTCTACAAACATCATGCTCTTAGAATTAACAGTCCCAGTTAGGATTATGCTAATATGGTAAATATCGAATTATCGTATTAAAATTATAGTATTTAATATTCGATATTTGAATATTTAGTATAATATTTGGCTTAAGTTTTAAAAGAATTTGATATTTAAATTTTTTTAACAATATCAATATTATATCAAAATTTATATTAAGTTATACATTACATATATTATTAATTATAACATATTATATAAATTATACACTACTTTTCTGTGGCATTCATTCATGTGAGGGCGATTACGTAATGTTTTTACGATTTTAGAGTGTTTCTCACTTTGTTAGTCGGGTATTGCCATCGCATCTATTGTACTGATCCTTATTGTATTTTTTAGCAATGAACTTTAAGCAAGTAACAAGATATTTTTAAGGACCAAATTCATTCATTTATATAACTTTTTTTTCCAGTTGACAGAGGTGGATCTAGTATTTAGATTATATGGGTTTAACTTTTAAATTTTGTAACATTAAACTCATTATATTTTTAAAACTATGGGTTAAGACTTATCATTTGTTACAATCTAAATGAACTTTTACACATAAACTTATGCTACGCGTCGGAAGTATCAGGTTTAGATGAACCCGACGGCCAAACTCTACATCCACCCCTGCTGTTTGATACTTGATGATTTTGAATAAAGATTTTGTAAATAGTCAGGTGAATCTAGAAAATTATTATATTTATAAATAATTTAATTAAGAATATAATCGTTAATATTCAAGCTGAACAAATCAAAATTATTGGAAAGAATTAATCAAAATAGAAGAAAATACAACGAGAAAACTCGCATTTAAATTTATAAAAAGAAGAAAAAAAGAAGAAGAAGGGAAGATACCTAAAGGTGAAGTAGAATAAAAGTAGTAGATAACAAAAATTATAGTTGAATATAATAGTATTGGAAAAATAATCGAACGGGTAAGGTTAAGGAAAGGAAAAGTCTTCATGTAACCTTTTTAAGAAAGACTTTTCACCATAATTGGAAGAACAAATGTCATATAAGTATGTGCTATAACTACACCATTGTTTTTCCAAATATAGATAGACTAAAATGAAGAGGGAAAGCGAGTAGAATAAACTTGCGTAATTAATCAATCAAAAAGCAATAATTGTTGGTGCACACATCATAGTTTGGATCGGTTTTTTCTTTAAAAAAATTAAATCAAATAAATTAGTTTTTAAAATATTAAAACCAAACCAATAAATCGATTTTTTCTCGATTCGATTTATGCCGGTTTTTTGATTTTTTCGATTATTTGTCATTTTAAAAAAAATATAAGATATACACTACCAAACACATATTTTAGCGACCATATTTTCAACATAACATTATTAAATCAATTGCCCTTTGAGAAAATCTATTATTTATAAAGATATATTGATGATAATTGAATCAAATAGTGATGAATAATTTAATGAATCAATTAAAAATATATTATTTTTAACATGAAATAGATTCTTACACTTAACAAAAGAAATTACCAACTAAACAAGACTCTAAATTTAAAGAACTATACTAAAAGTGAAAACGATTAATATTTACTATAAAAAATTTAAAACTTTATATGAAAGTATACATATACATAGGTGTGATAATAAATTTAAAATAGCTACTTCTATATTCCGTTTGGTTCGTTTTTTTTAATTAAAATCAAAATCAAACCAAATTTGATGGGTTTTTAAATTTTAAAATCAAAACCAAACCAAACTAAAAAGTATCGGTTCTTTAGATTTTCGGTTTAGTTTGGGATTTTGAATTTTTATGAACACCCCTAACGGCAGGCAAGGCCAAAATGTCATACGCATTTACATTTTAAGTCTTAGATTTGTTAGGAATATGGATTTTTTTAACTTGAATTCGATTATAATTGAGATCCATGGATATCTAATATAAATATAGTTAGATTTTTCTATAACGATATTTGTATATAACAATATTTCACTATAGAATTCAAACTTTTTCAAAATTAATTTTTATATTATATTATAATATATTTTATTTATAACAAAACTTTAATATAACATTAAAAATATTTGAAATATACAAGATTGCTATAAAAAAAATTGACTGTATTGCAGCCAATTGTAAGAAGCATCATGTTTTCTTGTCATTCACTCACCCCTTCCCCTACACTCAACAACCTTTGCCTTGTTTCGCCAATCACCAACCCTCAATAAATCTTTTATTTTCTATTCGGAAATATATTCTTAATGTATTGAAAATGACTTTAAAATATTTTTCGTTAGCCTTTTGATCTAAAAATACCTCTAACATATTAAAAATGATTCAAAAATATCTTCTATTAACCATTTGGTCTAAAAATATTTCTAACGGAGTGAAAAAGCCTTACGTGTACCCTTAACGTTTTATTTTTGGCAAACATATATACCTTTGAAATTAATAAAACATGGATGATAAAGTTTTGGCTCACCTTCCATCAATATACCATATATTTTCTTATATGTATTTTATACCACATATATAAATTATATATATATATATATATAAACAAATAAAATATCTCATACATATTCTTTAAAGTTGTGTATATTATAAATTATATATATCACTATTATATAATTTATCACGTATGCTATTATAATAGAAAATATATAAGAACTAACAGTCGAAGTTAAAGAACATAATATTGATAGGCATATAAGCATTTAAATTTTATTTGAATTTAAATCGATAAATAATGCAGATTATGTTTTAAATATATTAGTCTAAATAAATTTATTGGGTTAATATAATTGGATTAATTACAAGTCCAATACATATGGATTAAATAAAGGGATTTTTACCTATATATACCATATAACAAACCTTATTACCAAATTTGTGTATGTTTTGGTATTTACCCGCCTATACCATATTTTGTTTACAAAAATTGTACCAAACCAAAAATAGATATATTCTACCCTAAAAACGCTCCAAATTTGTAGGAATCACATTTAATGGTGATTCTATCACCATTAATTCCGAAATTTAAAACGAAAGAAAATTTATTGCAGCGTAATTCTCTCCTTCTCCATATATTTTCCACCATTAATAGCCATTAAAAAACTTGAAAGCTTTGAATTCAAATTTGGATTTTCAAAAATCATTATTTGTTTGGATTGGGCGTTGTTATAAATAATTCGAAATATATTTAGGAGTCTATATCTCAATTTTGAGGGGTTTTGGTGAAGATTAGACTTGGTTTTGACTGATTTTCAGATTGAAACTCGTCGAAGAAGAAGAAGACATATTTTTTCAGAAATTGTAGTTAAATTGTAGCTCAATTGTAGATAAATTATAGATAAATTGTAGATAAGTTGTAGATAAATTGTAGATTGGGAAGACCAAAACTTCTACAATTCTTTACAATTATGTCGAAAATGCCAATTATGCTACAATTGAAAATCCCTTGGATTGGGTGTTGTTGCAAATAATTCCAAATATGTTTAGGAGTTTATATCTCAATTTTGAGGGGTTTTGGTGAAGATTAGACTTGGTTTTGACTGAATTTCATATTGAAACTCGTCGAAGAAGAAGAAGACATAATTTTTCAGAATTTTTAGTTAAAATGTAGTTAAATTATAGTTAAATTGTAGAATTATAGATAAAATGTAGATAATTTGTAGATAAATTGTAAATTGTAGTTAATTATATTGTTACGTTTATACTACAATTAAACTACAATCTTGTGTCAAAAAAATTTAAGCATACCAAATTTAATCAATTCTTAATATTCAAAATTTCAATTTTGATAATGAAGCTATGTCATTCACATAAATAAGTATAGAATTACAAGTTGGATGATTAGAACTAGAAAAATGTGTAGTAGCAAAGCAAAATTGTCCTAAAAATTTAACTATGTCTTCACATATATCCCAATATATGTTATTTAATCCATTATTTTCCTTATAAACAAGAGATTCATTATATGCTTCGGTAAGAATGGGTTTGCACATAAAGGCAAGGACTAACATCTCATATGTACTATTCCACCTTGTTGGAATATCAGTTGTTAGTTATTTTGCTTTGTGATTTTGAGCTAAACACTTTTTGTAAAATTCATTTTCTGTTGAACGACAAATTTGCATGTAACGTATTGCTTCTCTTATTTTCCTAAGTTCAGGTTCACAAATATTTTTTAGCCTTTACTTTAAGGGGAGGAGAGAAAAATTAATGTAGAAGATCAAGAAGAAGAAAGAAAGAAGGAATGGAACTACGTACTCTAAGATTCTTAAAGGAAATATTGTACACTGTGTTTGTGCGATAATCACGTTAGGAAAGAGAAGAGGAAAAAAAGGAAAAAGGAATATATACTCCTAAAGTCATATCTAGAATAAATAAACCAATAATTATACCCTTAATTTGAGTTATGATACATAAATTGAAATTTGGTATGCTTAAATGTAATAAACACAAACATTAAACATGGGAGGTAATAAGGTTTGCTATATGGTATATATATGTAAAAATCCCTTAAATAAATAAGTCTTAATACATTGGCTAGCCCATTTAATTGGACTACAATGATGAGCCCACTTTATTAAGCCCAAAATGACATCTTCCTAGAGGCCCAATTTGGTGCCACGTGTCAAATGACGTGGCACGCCAAGTCAAGTGGAAGAACCAATAGATCATGACATGTGTCAAAATGACAAGGCAATCCAAGTCACACTAAAAGGCCAATAAAATCGCGCCACGTATGCTAGTGACATGTTCTGAGCAATCAAATGCGGCCATGGCACACTTCATTTTGATTGGTAGGAAATAGTTTGTTCTTATCACAACTCTTCCCATCCACGGCTATAAGTAGGGATCTTCATACCTCAGAAAGGGACAAGAAGTGATAACAAGAAGCAAGAGAGAGCTCGTGGATCAAACGCCGCAAATTTCTCTACAAGTTTCAAGCTTCAAACAATCAAGTTCAATTCAAGAAATCAAGTTCAAACTCAAGAACGAATTATTGTCAAGTTCAAGAAATCAAGCTCAAGCTCAAGAACAAGATCATCGTTCGCGGGAACAAATATAGATTCATGATCAAGCTGAATGGCCCTTGAATTTATTTACTATTGGAAAGAAGAATCGGAGGATTCATGGAGATTGAAACAATCAACTATTCGAAATAAAAATACTATGATTGTTGCAATATTTTTCGGTCTTGATTTAATTTTCTTAACGCAAATTTATTATCTACAAGGTCATTCACACATTTTTTTGCTTATTAATAGAAACTTAACCATAATAATAATAATAGACAATTAATAAAAAAAAACTCTCATCCTTTAAAAATTAACAAAGACATATGTTACTTATTCAAAACTGTATTGATATCTAATGGACCAAATTATAATGGAGTGGAACCACTCCCTTATTTTAACATGTTATAACTTCGACGGGTAGTTCTTATATATTTTCTATTATAATAATATATGTGATAAATTATATAATAGTGATATATATAGTTTATAAAATACATAACTTTAAAGAATATGTATGATATATATATATATATATATATATATATATATATATATATATATATATATATATATATATATATATATATATATATATATATAAAGTGTACACTTAAAAGTAAAAATAAAAACACAAAATCACAGCCGTTGTAATTAAATATTTAAAAGCCTAACAAAATTACCTTTCCAAGAAACGCAATAACAAAGTAATAGGAAAGTTGAAACTGTTATAAATAGAACTCTAATTAAGGTGAATGTCTATATTTAGAGAGATTCTAGGGTTTACTACTTGGTGGCTAAGTCACCACTTCCCTATAAATAAAGGGGTTCTCTCCCATTGTAAATCATCCCAAAGTATCAATAAGAATACTCCTCTCTCTACTTTTCTCTCTATTGTTCTTGTTCTTATATTATTTCATAACACGTTATCAGCACGAGTCTCTAACCAATTGAATTTGATTTCTTCCTTTTTCCAGAATTTTTATACGGACAAAAAGGAAAAAGAAAGAATGAAGAAAGAAGGAAAAGAAACAAAAAAAAAGGGTGGAAACGAAAGAAAGAAAAACAAAGAAGAAAGAAACAGAAACAGAAAGAGAAAAACGTGGGAGAAAGAAAGGAATTTACACAAGAGGTATATTTGATATCACAACATTTATTGGTATACCTTAAAGGTAAGTAATTTACTTTTCTCTTTCAAATTCTTGAAATTCTACGATTTGATTTCATATACAAACAAAGACAAAATCCGTCCAATTGAATTTGCTCCATTCCCTTTAGAGAATGTGGTAGCAGTATGTGATAAGTCTGAAAGAAGACAAAATCCGTCAATTTGAATTTGCTCCATTCCCTTTAGAGAATGTGGTAGCAGTATGTGATAAGTCTGAAAGAAGACAAAATTATTACCATGAAGGTATCAATGAATGTGGACGAGGCAATAGACGGAATTATAATCGTCACCGATAATGAGAATAATGAAGATTCTCAAAATAATCTTTCACTTTATGAAAGTAATATTTGACATGAGATTGTATATAACACATACAGATGATTATAATCCATTCCCTGAAGTGAATGTGATAATTGTAATAAAGCCCGTAAGTATGGACACGCTCTTGATGTAATTTTGTTTTATGTCTGACATTATGAAAAGAAAGTTCGTTGCCCTTGAAATTTCGGGCAAGAACTATATGACATGGGTGTTGGATGCTGAAATCCTTTTGGATGCAATGGGTCTTGGAGACGCCATTAAAGACAGAAATAATGCATCCACCCAAGACTATGCTAAGGCCTTGATTTTCTTGTGCCATCACCTTGATGAAGGTTTGAAACTGTGCTAAGGCCTTGATTTTCTTGCGCCATCACGTTGATAAAGGTTTGAAAATTGAATATATCATAGTCAAAGATCCACCTATCTTGTGGAATGGCTTAAAGGAGATATATGACAACCTGAAGTTGGTCACTCTGCCACAAGCACGATACGATGAGAATCCAAAAGCAAATAGTTCATAAACTATATATTATCGTTGTGGTGGAAAAGGGCACTGGGCGAAAATTTGCCGTGTACCAAGACATTTGGTTGAGCTTTATCAAGCATCTCTAAAAGGTAAATGCCTGAAACCAATTCTGTCTCTGACGACAATTTTGACATCATCCACTTGGATGTGGCAGACGTCTTTGAGCAACCCGAGGGGAAAATAGACCACTTAATCGGTGATGGATCTGTGATAAAGGATGATGGAATTGTTTGATTTTATTTGTATTAATTAGTGAATAAACTAATAGTCATTAGTATCAGCTCGTATTAGTTAGTTTATGATATAATGTTAGTATTAGTTCTTTAGAATGTTTCAATATGCTTAAATTTGAAAGATATTTTTATTTTTCAGTAGAGTTAATCGACTAACCTAACAGTTAGTCGATTATCTAATATTTCGCATTAAAACTGCAAAACAATCGATTATATACTTGTTAACAATCGATTATATTAAGACATAATTGATTATGTATGTTTAACAATCGATTATATTAAGACAGTGTAATCTGAAGTTTTTCAAAATAGCAAATAATCGATTATGTATGTTTAACAATCGATTATATTAAGACATAATCGATTATGTATGTTTAACAATCGATTATATTAAGACATAATCGATTATGTATGTTTAACAATCGATTATATTAAGACAGTGTGATCTGAAGTTTTTCAAAATAGCAAATAATCGATTATGTATGTTCAACAATCGATTATATTAAGACAGTGTGATCTGAAATTTTTCAAATTAGCATATAATCGATTATGTATGTTTAACAATCGATTACATTGAGACAGTGCTTAAACTGAAATTTTCAAATTGCAAAGTAATCGATTATGGAAAACATATAATCGACTATCTGATTTAGTTAGTCAACTAACCTCAACAGATTTTGAAAATATTGTTTAAATATGAAACAAACGGATTGAATTTGTTTATTCTCATGTTCGTATATTTTCTTTTGTTGTCAACCATGGGAATTAAATTGATTGAAGGCTCCGGAAGAGCAACTATAACGCTGCCTAAAGGAACAATATTTATCATAGAAAATGCAATGTTCTCCTCCAAGTTTAAGAGGAACTTGTTGAGTTTTTAAGATATCATTCAAAATGGATATCATGTTGAGACATTAGATGAGAATAACCTTGAATACCTCATTTACTCATGAAAACGAGGCTGCCCACTTCGGTTTGGGGTCACGCCATTTTGCATGCAGCAATGCTAGTTCGTCTCTGACTGATGAATTGTCACAAATATTCCCCGTTGCAATGAGTTTTGGGTCATGAACCCAATATCTCCCATTTAAGAATCTTTGGATGCGCAGTATATGTGCCTATAGCACCGCCATACCGGACCAAAATGGGTCCGCAAAGAAGGTTAGGAATATATGTTGGGTTTGAATCGCCCTCCATTATTCGCTACCTCGAAACATTGACAGGGGATTTGTTCACTGCACGATTTGCAGATTGTCAATTTGATGAGACACTTTTCCCAAAATTAGGGGGAGAAGTTGGTGAAACCAAATGGGAAATTTTGTGGAAAAATGCATCATTATCTCATCTTGATCCACATACCTCTATTTGTGAAAAGGAGGTGCAAAATATTATCCATTTGCAAAGAATAGCAAATCGAATGCCAGACGCATTGGTATTGAATATACCACACTCACCCCTAGAAGGAGGTTTGAGATGATATATGAAAATAATGTCATTGTTATGGCATGAATGATCGTTGGTCATGTACCTATTGTACGCCAAAATATTTTGGAAATATGACTATTAAAGGACAATGATAATGCAAGAAACATATCTTGCATATAATTTTGACCATGACCATAATGGTATAACTTTCTCTTTAAAAGAAATATTCACCACATGGATGTTGATGAATGTGTGGTAGTACAAAATTAATTGAGAGCTCTAGAAGAGCCAATTATTACTATGTTGGAGAAACACAATTGATTACCAATAAGGTATTATGTTGTAGTAAGTCTCAAAGAAACTTATTCAGTTTCCAAAGTATATGCGAAAGCGATCGATTATATTGAGACTATAAATAAAGGAAAGATTTGATATCTTCTATTACTACAACTTGTAGCGGGATAATCTGTATGTGAAAAACTACCCGCTTTGTACTACACAAGAATACCACAATAAAGTGGACGTTTATTGATATAAAAACCCATATCATAATAAACTTGAAGTTTATTGATAATTGCACACGTCATGGTGTAAATTTGAAGTTTATCAATATTGATAATTTATTCAGTTGGCATTCGGGTTTTGTTAGAAACTACGCTTTATGCTAGAGGGGGGGTGAATAGCGTATTAATAGAATTTAGTGTTTTCTTGCGGAATTTAAACTTTGCAGGAAGTAAAATAAATGCATAAAAATAAACTTACACAAAGATGTATACTGGTTGGCCACCAACGTGGTTAGTCCAGTCCCCGAGAGACTCTCTCGAGATTTTTCACTATCTTGTTAAGCTTAAGGGTGCTCAACAAACCGTTACACACTTGAGGACACAAGCCTCAAACAGTTGCTCGGAGATCGCAATCTCAAAGACTTCACCCAAGGAAACGCAAGTTCCTTGAAACAAGAGAATCGCAATTCTCTTACAAGTATATCAAATACTTGGACACTCACTTAACTAAAGTACTCCTTATTGAGTAGATATGAGTAAAAGAATATGTTCAAGATCACAACAACTTTAAGCAATAATATGGCTCTCAAAAGCTTTATGAAATGAGTAGAAAATGAAGAACAATTGAATGAAAGCTTATAGCAATGTAATGATCAGTTTGTGTATGTTGTTGTATTTAAAACACTGAAATGAAGCTGTATTTATAGTTGAAAAAGTTGGTTCAACCGTTGTCTAATTGCCAATTAAGAGTTGCTGAAATTACGCAGTGATAATCGATTATTAAGACCAAACAATCGATTATCTGCCAGTCAGTTTAAAAATCAATCCCAGATTTAACGCTTCACAATCGATATACATAATCTATAATCGATTACTGGCAATATTCAAAATCAGATAATCGATTACACTAAGTTCATAATCGATTACTTTAGCAACGTTCTAAAAATCATTTCCGGATTTTAAGCAAAACATCGATTATATAAAATCTATAATCGATTACTTCAGCAACGTTCTAAAAATCATTTCCAGATTTTAAGCAAAACATCGATTATATAAAATCTATAATCGATTACCTTATGGTATTTGAAAATCATTTGACAACGGACAGCTTCAACAATCGATTGTCCTTTGCAACAAACGATTACTTGTTATTTTCTGAAAATCATAAAACGTACTGTCTCAGTGATAATCGATTATCTAAAGACATAATCGATTACTTAATTAAATTTAAAATCAATGGAAGACATCAACTCAACACAATCGATCACCATTAGTTCATAATCGATTATTTTGAGTATTGAAAAACTTTACCTCAACAACAATCGATTGTCATTTGTTCACAATCGATTATCATGCAGAATTGGAAAAACCTGATGTTCACTGTCTTACTCACAATCGATTACCATTAATTCATAATCGATTGTCATGCAGTCTTGGCTCAGAAACAATCGATTATCATAAGTACATAATCGATTATTTTAGCCCAGATTTTTTAGGCATGTTTAGAAAACATTTTGTCTGATGTAAATATGCATGATTTAAAATCTTTTTGACACAGAATTAAATATGCATGATTTTGGAAAATAGTTTTATGAGAGAGGCCATACTATGAGTCAAGTTGTAGGATCGAGATTACAATTTTAGAACAACTCAATAACAATTAAAAGCTATATCTTGAACTTCAATCTTATTCGCAACCATTGTGCGCTTGTACTTGAATTCCGTCATATATCAATTTTTGCTTCGTTTTTCATTCATCAAAACCTACAAAAGAGTACACGTTTAGTATATTGCATTGAGAACGTGTTTCTAACAGGTTTGCCATCTCATTTTAAGTATGATGTGCAGTAATAGAGAATTCACATGGGTAAACATTAAAGAACTAGAAAGTTCTTTACGAATTCTCTTATATTACTTGTTCTCATTAATTGATTGACCAACTAAAGAGTTCGGGTTGAATCCCATAAATTCTGAAAATATCAAAGGTGAATATGGGCCCATTCACCTGCTATGTATACCACATATGATGCATCTATGATATGGTTACATGTGCGATTGTTATTAACCCGCAGCCTGGCCGGTGCTTGCGAGGTAAATTGCTCAGTAATATAACATCGAGCATAATATCCAGATTTTCTATTCAAGATAGTTCATCTTGATAAGTTGGTTTATATTATAGTTGGTTTAGCAAGATAATTACTGAGTGCCTCCACTTAATAGCTAAACTGTTTCTTATGAGAACAAAGTTATATATATCAGTTTGATATACGTTGTATACGAGAGTATATTATATTCTCCCCTCATAAGTGGTTCAGGGTCAGGAACTAAATAACTCCATCTTATTATTGATGTGCGGTGTATATTTTCATTAACACCATAATGCACAAAGATGGACTCTCAAAGTTGAGGAAACAAGTTAGCTTTTCTAACATGAGGGGGAGACATGATAAACACTTGAGAAAAGGTTACATGGGATGAATTATCATTTGTATATATAGATTCTCGAATATCATAATATGAACCTGAAGTTCATAAAAGGATAATTCAATTGCAACATATTGCAAAGCATGCTATACGCATTTGCTGACCCAAAGAAAGTAACTATATTCTCACTGCAAATGCTCATATTAAGTCCCAGAAGGACAAAGTCTTTGATACGCTTAAAGCGTATAGACAAATCGGTTTCAAAAGGAACTTCTTAATAAAGAAGATGAGCAAATGATCAAAGTGATCATAATGGGGAGGCAAGTGATCTAGAAAATCACATGACATAACACTTCATAAAATCTCATGAGAGATTCAGGTACCTGAATGTGTGAATGAAGAGATCTCCATGTTATGTCCTTATGAAAATTTATTGGAACCGATATAAAATGTTCGTCGACGACATCTATGATAGCGCTAAATATCGATGAGGATCTTATGTTTGTCGAATACAAACAAAATATTGGCTAAATGGAAGAGATACAATTCAAGCAGAATTGATTCCATATGAAAGACATGTAGTTTTGGACATGTAGTTCAAATACTTGAAAGTATAAAGTCAATGGTATGTGTAATCAGTTTTCGATATCTTATTTGTTTAGCATGACATCAAAACTTGATATGCATCTAAAATCTATTATATGGCTTATATGACTTAACTTATATGTCAATCCATGAAAGATTGAAGTTGCCTGAAGCATATACAATTCTTGGTCCTGAAGTACCACATCCTAAGTGCAACTTGTGTACATATGTATCTTGCTATAACTATAAGCATGATGGCATCGAGAATACCTCTATGGAGATATTGAAGAGTCATTCCACGACATTATATGAAGATATTCATATCTATCAAGAATGATAATTTCAAGGTGGTGCACAAGATTGAAATGCAAATGCTCAAGGATTTGAATTGATGCTCTTTTCAGGGGGAGTTAATGCGCGTTGCACTCTTTTTCCCTTACAAGGTTTTGTCCCACTGGGTTTTCCTTGCAAGGTTTTTAACGAGGCAACCAATAGGCGCATAATCAAACATGTGTACTCTTTTTCCTTTTCTTTAATTTTTTCCCATTAGGTTTTGTTTTAGTTAAGGTTTTAACGAGGCACATTATTGAATAGACATTCAAGGGGGAGTGTTATAAATAGAACTCTAATTAAGGTGAATGTCTATATTTAGAGAGATTCTAGGGTTTACTACTTGGTGGCTAAGTCACCACCTCCCTATAAATAAAGGGGTTCTCTCCCATTGTAAATCATCTCAAAGTATTAATAAGAATACTCATCTCTCTACTTTTCTCTCTATTGTTCTTGTTCTTATATTATTTCATAACAGAAACAAAATTATAATTTTATGATCAGGTGGGGCCCGTTTTGGGGTCGAAGTCCTCAATAAATCGTGACCAACTGACCATACTGATTTTCTTTTTTATTCCATTTCATAATATATGCTCAAAATTTTGTAAAAAGGCATAAAAGGAAAAAAGAAGCCTTGAAAAAGAAAAGGAAATTTGGGGAGTTTAAAGGCGTTGGGTTTAGGCGTTAAATCCTTTTAAAAAGAAGTGTCGGTGGCATAAAAAATTTAAAAATAAAATTGTGTAAGAGCCACTCTGTCCCTATATTTTGACTTAATTTCAGTACTTGGCCCTAATTAATCCAAATGTGTAATAACACTTCCACCTCCTGAATAAGATAATCCTGTTTGGTCATAGATTTTATCAAAATAAATTTAGATTTTATTTTTCAAATATATAAATTTTACTTACATTTTAACAAAATTCCAAACCCTAAATTCAGCTAAATAAATAATTTTGGACCATTAAATTTTTAAAAAATTACCCAAACTTTTATTGTTTATAAAAGAGCCCATCATTTATTATTTTATGACAATGTTGCTTTGTCTTCTCGGTCATCTAGTGTCATGTATAGTTCATTATAAAAATAATAATTTTGTACCAAATTTATTTATATTCAGGATTATAATTTATGATAATATAAAAATGCTATTGATAATGGTATTGTTGGGTATTTGTAATAATTTTTAGAATTTGAACATACAAGTCATATTTCATATTTTTCCAAAATAAATTTAAAAAACATCTTTTGAAAACTGATATTTCTATCCCAGCACATTTTTATATTCAAACCAAAATTACGCAAATCAAAATTTTCAAAATATATTTAGAATTCTATGCCAAACACTAGCTTAGTACTACATTGTACAATTGCTGCTAATTCTAGTTTATTACCAAAATTAGTGACTTTGTCCCGCCGGATATTTTGCTTTTAAAGCATTCATTATATACATAAAGAACCCCGTAATCCTCATCAAATTCTAATGTAAATAGCAACCGCAGCCCCCTCACTCTTCATATGCCTTGCCTGAGAGTAGTGACAGTGTACTTTGTAGTTCTTGCATTTTGAATCCAGAAACAGATTGCGAATATATTTGGTTGTTGGGTTTGGTATTTTACTTTTGGAATTGCAAGGGAAAAAGGATTGTGGATTTCTGTGAAAAGATGGGGGTGGATCCGAGACAAATGGTGGCTGGTGTACTTACAGTAACTATGTTCGTAATGCTTGGCAACATGATCAAGAATGACCATTTTGATTCCCTTCCTGTACTTTCTTTAACACTTTATTACTACTGCATTTTTTATTTCATTTGCTGTAATTAATTTGTTTTAATATCTAATCATTTTTTAGTATTTTCTATCAACATATCAAACTGTAACCAGTTTCCTGCTTTGCCAGTTGCAGCAAACTTTCACGGCCATTAAAAAGAAGATCCCGTCATTTTTGGTTTAACCTTAGCTGAAAAGATTTATCTTGTAGTTATCTGCATTTTCGATCCTTCTAGATTATGCCAAAAATAAAAATGCAAACAGATAAACCAGTGTCCATAGTGTCAACATTCGATTGAGTGATATTCTTTGTTTAGTTGTTTGATTTTATTTTTCAAACATTTCTGATTTTCTTTGATCCTTTTGCTCTGCATAAAGGTGGATTCTGATATATCAATTCATACTACAAGCAAGCAGAGTGTCGGAAATGTCCCTTGGATACACGACGGCGAATCCCTAAAACCTTGTTGGACTAAACCAGTTCTCCGTGAGTGATTAAATAACCTTGAGTTTTTTAAGTTAGCCTATTTCTTTCAAGAATTTTTTGGTATTCCTTACTCTATGATTTTTCTAACAGAAGAAGCTGACGAATCGCAAGGGTTTGTTACCTTTTCGCTCACTAATGGACCTGAATATCATGTCTCTCAGGTATCTTACTAGCGTCACATCTTGAGTTTTTCGTATTAAACAGCAGTATGTAGGTGGATTACTATCAGTAATTTACTTAATGAACTAATTGCAAACTCTAGGTTCTATATTATAGACAAGCATTTGTTTGCTGCAGCTGGTATCTACAAATTTGCTTTTGATGTTATTGGCTGTACAGGATTTACTAATGTTTAGGATGATCCACGGAGATGTTTAAGTAGTAGCCTTACCTGTAAAAGCAGCACAATAATGTTGGTTTCATGGTTTTGTGAAACCTTATAAAGCTATAGTATATGAGGTGTAACTAGCTGTTAAAGTGGACAAAATCACATGGAACATCCATTTTCTTTCTTTTTTTGTTTACACTGGAGTAGTTTTTTGTCTTTACTCATGGGTTTTTATAGCCATCTGGGATTACTTGGCTAACCTACATTTTCAATTGGTACATTTGCTTCTGATATGGTCATATTCATCATATGCATAAGGTGCCTACACTACAGCTTTTAGGACATACAAATATTTCCAAAGCTTCACGTGAATGACAGTTATTTCTGCTGTGTAGGAGTGCTAAGCAGCATAGTTACTTTAATGGGGTATATGTTTATTCTTCTTGGTTGAGATGTGGTTTATCATAGTGACTACAGTGTCTGTCTTTAATAACATTTGGTTATGCCAACCGTGCAGTGGATAGGGGTTGGATGTTTATTCTTCTTGGTTGAGATGTGGTTTATCATAGTGACTACTGTCTTCAATAACATTTGGTTATGCCAACTGTGCAGTGGATAGGGGTTGGATGGGATAGGAATTGAGCTCTAAGCCGCTACTTGATATTGCTGTATTGTTTTCTTCATGGTTATTGCTGTATTAACATGGAGGAATCAAACACTAATATGGCACTTTCTTATATTACATCATTTATTTCACCTTGTTTATGCTGTCAGCAAAGTGCAGATTCTTATAATGCTTACAGGATGAATTAAGGCTTAAACTGAGTTGCTGACTAGCTTCTATGTTTGTCTTCTCTTCTATCATCTGTTCTGTGTCGCAACTGGCATATGCAGATTGCTGATGCAGTGATAGTAGCAAGATATCTGCGTGCAACTCTTGTAATCCCAGACATCAGGGGAACCAAACCTGGGGATAAGAGGTTTGTGTTCTCAATGCTGTTTACCCTATCTTGTCAGTCTTGCAATGTTCTGGTGCTTGGTTCAAATGAGAATTAATTAAGGAATTTATTGTGTTTTTCTTTTGACATTTGAGGTTGCTTGATATATTCTTTGAAAAGCTCTGTCGAAACCTAAGGCTTTCAGTATTGCTGGGTCCTGTGAATTTCATTGTTTTCTAGTTCTCGTATCATCCAGGTCCACACTTATAGTAACCCAAAGTCTGAAGATTCATAAAGGGTTTTTGTGACATTCAGGAACTTTGATGACATCTATGATGTTGAACACTTTGTGAGAAGCCTCGATGGGGTTGTCAAAGTAGCAACAACTCAGCCTACTGAAGTCTCAGCA
The DNA here is from genome assembly GCA_034376525.1 of Nicotiana benthamiana. Classification (NCBI taxonomy): domain Eukaryota; kingdom Viridiplantae; phylum Streptophyta; class Magnoliopsida; order Solanales; family Solanaceae; genus Nicotiana; species Nicotiana benthamiana. Next base: position 78,267,130 of record CM067331.1, read on the forward strand.
AGAAATCTTGCTGTGGTGAAGGTTCCAAATAGAGTTTCTGAAGATTATATTGCAGAAAACATTGAGCCAGTTTTCACATCTAAGGGAAACATAAGGCTGACAACATACTTTCCTTCAGTAAACATGAAAAAAATGAAAGAGTATAGCAATGTAGACTCAATTGCATGTATGGCGATGTTTGGCACTCTAGAGCTTCAACCAGAAATTAATGAAGTAGTTGAGTCCATGGTGGAGCGCTTAAGAACTTTGAGCGCAAAGTCAGAAGGACAGTTCATTGCAGTGGATCTGAGGGTTGATATATTGGAAAAAAAGAGTTGCCAAGGAAACAGTGCTCTTAAATCAAAGAGCTGCTATGGTCCAGAGGAGATAGGTCTGTTCTTGAGAAAAGTTGGTTTCAACAAGGATACGACTCTATATCTGACTCAATCAAGGTGGGATAGCAGCCTTGATGCATTGAAGAATCTCTTTCCTAAAACGTATACAAAGGTCTGGTTTCTTTCCTATAGTATTTACTGTTTCACTGTGTTCGTTCTGTATATGAATCTTGCATTTTAGGAAGTAAAAGAATCTATATGCCTCCATGTATTTCTATGTGTTCGTTTAATATTTGTTTTGCTTACTCCTCCGAAACCCAACTGCAGGAAAGCATAATGCCCATTGACAAAAAGGCAAAATTTCTTGACTCCGAGTCTACTGAACTGGAGAAAGTAATCGACTTTTACATGTGTTCTGAGAGTGATGTTTTTGTACCAGCCATCTCAGGCCTCTTTTATGCCAATGTGGCTGGTAAGAGAATTGCTTCTGGAAAGACACAGATACTTGTTCCAGCTGATATTACTGGCTCGTCTGCTGCTTTAACAGATTACATATCTCATTATGTCACAAAAATGAGCCACTTCTCCTATTCATGTTTCTGCTAGCTCGCTGTGAAGAATGGCTGAGAATGCAGATGTTGATATAGGCTTTATTCATTGCGTGTTTATTTGTAAGACACGCAGATTTGGTTCATAGAATTAGGCAATGTCAGGCCCCAAACAGTCGAATGCTGTTGAATTTACCATTTGTAGAGCAGATTTTCTTACATGTTCGGTATAGTTCTTTCGAACAAGAACTCGTGGCACTTCAAGTTTTGTTAGGATTGTTGTCAACTCCATTCCAATCAATGGAGTATTTCCATCCAAATGATGCAATTAGATTGACTATGACCCTCAATAGCGGGTCATATACTATAGACAAGCTCCAATGCCTATCTCAAATCTTCGATGTTCTCCAGTACTACAATTTCCAGTTATTATAAAAAGAATACCAGACTTACTTTTCTCAACTTTGTTAAGTTTTTGTCATGCTCGCGGCTTCATACTTAAATTGATGGCATATTGAAATTAAGCTTTGCCTTCCGCAGAAGTTCATGGAAAACAAAAATTTGGCCTCCTGAATATATTTTGGCCTTCTAGCTTTTTCTTCAGTTCCCTTGGAGGCAACTAACAAATACAGGAACATATCCTTCACCCTTTCTCATCAGGTACTCATTTAGTAGGAAACGTATAGTCGCATTTTAAATATTTTTGCACGTTAATTTAATTAAATAAACACAAAGAAGTTAGTCGCTATAACGGTCTGTAAAAGTTGAACAGTTCGGCATCTTTTCTGTTTGAATTAGTGGATGCTCCTCATCTAGCTGGCTTCTACCAAGAAAGGCACAATTGTAGATCTGGACCATCCAACTGTTATGTTGAGGAAGAGGCAAATCCGAAAATAAAAAAGATAAAAAATATCAAATTTTAACGTGGAAAACCCTTCAAATCGAAGGTAAAAACTACGGGATCACAGATCCAAAAAACTCCACCATAACAATAAGAGGGTTATAAAAGTTCTCCAAATTGACTACACAATAAGGGCCAAACACGGAGCAATAATAGCAACAAGAGCAATAACTAATCAATTGAAAAAAGAATATAATCCACAAAACAAAGATGCTGTTCGAGGCTCGAAATCAGATGCTAAGAGCCTCCAAATCCGATCTCCACCATTCAAATACAAGACCAAGATGTTACGAACACTTAGTCAAAATTTCAGCCCGATCCAACGGTTAACGAATCATAAAACGTGATTTGAAGTTGGCTGGTTGGAATAAAAATCTGCAGCAAAACAAATACTTTTCTTCTCTCTTGATGAAAGCTCTCTCAAAACTCATTCTTATGTGCTTAAGTCTTTCAAAGACTTGTATCAATGAGTATAGAATAATTCTCTAAGGTTGTCCTATTTATAGATCATGAGTGGTGCTTTCTCTTAAAGTCAAAACCCACTCAATATAAGAATATACTGAATCCAATTCCAAATAGGATTAGAAACCAAAAGTGAATAGGATTAGACCATTAGGCCTTTGGCTGGAAAATATAGGCATCTGCTCAACAAACTCCCCCTCCAGCAAGGGGCCAAATGTGTCTTCAAGGTGAGGAACTATTGACAGGCTTCATGCCTGCCAATTTTCTACAAAATTCATGTTTATCTGCAACCACCGCCTTTGTCAGCATATCCGAAGGATTTTCATCAATGTGTATCTTCTTAACCTCAAATAATTTCTCTTACATGTCCATTCTTATCCAATGATACTTTCTATTTATATGTTTGGTCTTAGAATGAAAAGTGGAGTGCTTGGTAAGACAGATAGCACTCTGATTATCAAAAAATAAGATGTACCTTGGCTGCTCAAAGCCAAGATCATTATAAATTCCTTCATCCATAATGGTTCTTTGGCACCTTCTGTGATAGCAATATATTCGGCTTCTATGGTGGATAGAGCTATGCACTTCTGTAGTCTAGATTGCCAAGAAACAGCTCCCTTTGCAAAAGTGATCAAATAACCAGAAGTGGATCTTGAATTACCAAGATTGCCTTCTAAATCAGAGTCTATGTAACAAACAACTCCAGGCTTTCCATTGCCAAAGTACAACTTCAATTCTGCAGTACCTTTCAAATACCTTAATATCCATTTTACTGCATCCCAATGTTCTTTTCGAGGATTAGAAAGGAATATGCTAACAGTACCAACAACATGTGCAATATCTGGTCTAGTGCAAACCATAGCATACATCAAGCTACCAACGGCAGGAGAGTAAGGAATACGAGACATCTCTTTTTTCTCTTCATCAGTAGATGGACTCTAAGTAATACTCAATTTGAAGTGTTTAACAAGAGGAGTACTAACCACTTTTGCATCTGTCATATTGAACCTGTTGAGTACCTTCTTAATGTATTGCTTTTGGGACAGAATAACTCCTTTCTATCTCTGTGTCGATGAATTTGAAAGCCTAAAATTTTCTTTGCTGGCCCCAAGTCCTTCATCGCAAACGATTTGCTCAACTGCTTCTTAGGACTGCGATTCTGGATTTATTCTTGCCAACAATAAGCATGTCATCCACATAAAGAAATAAAATAATAAATCATCATCAGAGAACTTCTAGAAGAATACAAAGTGGTCTGAAGAAGTTTTCTTGTACCATTGTTCTTCTCTGAGAGATTCAAACTTCAAATACAATAGCCTTGGAGCTTGTTTCAATCCATACAGGCTCTTTTTCAATTTGCAGACATAATTTTCTTTTCCTTTAGTTACAAAACCCTCAGGTTGCTCCATATAAATCTCCTCATCTAAATCACAATGAAGAAAAACAATCTTGACATCCATTTGCTCAACCTCTAAATCTAGACTTCCAACTAAGCCTAGAACCACACGAATAGAAGACATCTTCACAACATGAGAGAAAATCTCATCAAAGTCAACTCCCTTCTTCTGGACAAAATCTTTAACAACTAACCTCGCCTTGTATCTAAGCGCAAAAGTATGATTATCTTGCTTTATTCTGAATATCCATTTGTTAGATAAAGCTCTTTTACCTTTCGGCAATTTCACTAACTCATATGTGCCATTTTCATGGAGTGACTTCATGTCATCTTCCATTACTTAGAATCCACTGATCTTTGTGAGTATCTTTCATGGCTTCATCATACTTCTCAGGTTTTCCCATGTCAGTCAAAAGTACATACTCATCAGGAGGATAGCGCATGAATTTTTGCTTCTCCCTTCTAGATCTTCTAAGAGAGGTTTCAGGAGCATTCGAAGTAGTTACCTATGCAGGAATTGGTTGATGATCAACCACAAATTAATCAACTGGAGCATCCATATCATCTACACCATGATGATCATTTTGATCTTGATCATTATCTCCATCATTGTCTTGGGTTCCTTCATGTGCAGTAGGTGCCTTAGTAATTGAAACTGGATTAATATCAACTAAGCTCTCATTACTCTAAGAATCTATCTTCTCAGCTTAATACAATAGTTTGGTCTTTAAAGAATATTGCATCACGACTTCTAATAAGTTTATTGTTACACGATCATAAAAACGATACGTAAACTCATCTTGACCATAACCGATAAAGATGCACTGCCTAGTTTTGACATCCAGTTTCAATCTCTCATCTTTAGGAATATGCACACAAGCTTTACACCCAAAAACTCTCAGGTGATCATAAGAGACATCTTTGGCAAACCAAACTCTGTCTGGGACATCACCATCCAAAGCAACTGCAGGAGACATATTGATAACATAGGCAACAGTATTAAGTGCTTCCGCCCAAAATGTATTTGGAAGTTTAGCCTCTAAAAGTAAGAATCTAACTCTCTCAACTAGAGTTCTATTCATCCTCTCTGCCAAACTGTTCAATTGAGGCATCTTGGGCGGAGTTTTCTGATGACGAATTCCTTGTTCCTTGCGAATACATTTTAATTTCTTCCCCACCTGTCTCTCAGCTAAGGCCTAAAATTCCTTAAACACGCAAAGTGCTTGATCTTTAGATTTCAAAGGATATACCCAGAGCTTACGAGAATGATCATCAATGAAGGTCACAAAGTAAAGTGCACTACCTTTTGACTTTACTTTAAAAGGACCACACAGATTAAAGTGTACTAGCTCTAATAAATCGGGCTTTCTTGAGGGAGGATGACTATGAAAGGAAACCCTTTTTTGTTTTCCAGCTAAACAATAGATACACCTTTTCATCTTTGCTTGTTTCAATCCAGAATAAAAACTTTTCTTAGCCAAACACGTAATCCCCTTATCGCTCATATAACTCAATCTTCTGTGCCACAATTCTGATAAAGTATCACCTTCCACCATATTTATTGAGTCATTAAGAATAGAACCCTGTGTCACATATAAATAACCATACTTGACTCCACGAGTCACTACTAACGAGCCCTTAGTGAGATTCCATTGGTCATTAAATAGGGCATTATAGTAACCTTCATCGTCTAATCTTCCTGCAGAGATCAAATTGAAAGGAAAGTCTATAGAATTCTTGACATCTTGAAGAACTAACGTTGAACCATTATTAGTTTTCAAACAAACTGCGCCAACACCAAACACCTTAACTTCACTGGAATTGCCCATCTTTAACACTCCAGAATCAACAACAGTATAAGATGAGAAAAAATCTTTTCTTGGTGTAACATGTGAGGTAGCTCCAGAATCTACTATCCAGCTAGTCTCATGGGATACCAAATTGATGACGTTTTCATCATAAGCAAAAAGAAGGTCATCTCGAACAATAGCAGCAATATTGTTCTCGTTATTTTTAACTTTCTTTCCTTCTCTAGTGTCTTGATTCAACTTGCGACAAAACCTTTTGATGTGTCCTTTCTTGTCACAATGGTTGCATTTAGCATTATAGTATTTGGACCTTGACTTACTTTTACACCTCTATTCCTTAAGCCTGTTGTTCTATCTCTCCTCTGGTCTTCTGTAACCAAGATATCTTCTTGTGAGGACAAACCTTGAGATTTTCTCCTTACTTCATCGTTCAACACACCACTCTTGGCATATACCATGGTCACCTTACCTCCAGGAGCTGAATTTGTCAAAAAAACATGAAGAGTTTCCCAAGAGTCTGGCAGAGTATTAAGAAGCTAAAGTCCTTGTATCTCATCATCAAAATTAACCCCCATTCTAGATAGCTGATCAAGGACGCCCTGAAAATTATTTATGTGATCAAGGATAGGACTGCCTTCCTTGTATTTAAAGGTCATCAATTGCTTTAGCAGAAACAATTTTTTGTTCCCGGTTTTTGAAGCATAAAGAGTCTCTAGCTTTTTCTACAATGATCTCGCATGTATCTCATTCACAATATGGTTGCGAACAGTATCTTCAACCCATTGCCATATATATATATATATATATATCCATATACTTGTTGGTGCTCGAAATCCCAATCTTCATTGGATATACTTTCGGGTTTATGAGCTGAAAAAATGGGTAGATGTATCTTCTTCACGAACAACAAATCTTTCATCTTGCTTCTCCAAATATTATAATTTCTCCCATTTAAACATACCATCTTGCTCATATCCACCTCCATTCTGTAACAACCCCTAAAATAATCAAGGCTCTGATACCACTATTATGTTGAGGAAGAGGCAAACGCGAAAATAAAGAAGATACATAACACCAAATTTTAACGTGGAAATCCCTTCAAATCGAAGGTAAAAACCACGGGATCACAGATCAAAAAGGCTCCACTATAACAATAAGAGGGTTACAAAAGTTCTCCAAATTGGCTACACAATAAGAGCCAAACACGGAGCAACAATAGCAACAAGAACAACAACTAATCAATTAGAGAAAGAGTATAATCCACAAAACAAAGTTGTTGTTCGAGGCTCGAAATCAGATGCTACGAGCCTCAAAATCTGATCTCCACAATTCAAATCCAATATCATGATGTTACAGACACTCAGTCAAAATTTCAGCATGATCCAACGACTAACGAATCGGAAAATGTAATTTGAAATTGGCTGGTCAGAATAAAAATCTGCAGCAAAACAAATAATTTTCTTCTCTCTTGATGAAAGCTCTCTCAAAACCCACTCTTATGTGCTTAAGTCTTCCAAAGACTTGTATCAATGAGCATAGAATAATTTTCTAAGGTTGTCCTATTTATAGATCATGAGTGGTGCTTTCTCTTAAAGCCAAAACCCACTCAAAATAGGAATAAACCAAATCTAATTCCAAATAGGATTAGAAGCCAAAAGAGAATAGGATTAGGCCATTGGGCCTTTGGCTGGATAATATGGGCATGTGCCTAACACTAACCTTTAGTTTTTGACGATCGAGAAATCTCTGACTACTGTTCCATGGTTCAATACTGCATAATGAGTCGGTTCCTTTACCCTTCACTTAAATTCTAGGTTTTTATCTGCAATGAGGTTCAACCGCTTACATACACCTCATATTAAGCCCTCAGAATGGTCTTAGCCATTCTACTGGGAGTTCAAAACTAAAATGATGGTTTTTTGGACTCAAAACACCAAAATAAGTTTAAAAGGAACCAAGAAATTTTTTATAATTTCATGCGCTATACCTTAACGACAAGTTTGTCTGTTAAAACATAGCGTATGAATTCCATGCGCCACATTTGTTATTTATCTTATCCACAATAATTGGTGGATATTGCGTATGTCTTAGATGCACTATACGTACAGTGGATATAATACATGCGCTATATCTACCAATTATTATATCAATTGCCTTGAATATTTGCTTACTTAAGGACCAACGTTCTTTCTTCAAAAATTCATTCCAAAAAATTAATTCTTTAGCATCCTTTGCATTTTGCTTACTTAGTTTGCTTACTCACTTTTTTCTGCATTTTTCCAGAATGTCTACAGTACAAAAAATTAGGGTTGCATTGTATTTGGGGGAGGGGGTGAGGTTGTCATGGAAAATAACTCAGTACACTATAGTTGTTCTCCACAGAGTATTGTTACGTTAAGTGCCACTCACATTAGAGTACGATAAATTGGTAACCTTGATTTGTAAAAGAATAAGAGTGAGTAAATGTTCAGTTAATGTTAAGGTAACTGAAATATATCCTCATTCGCTTACTCCATAAGAGATTGCTTGCTATGCTGAGATTAGCATCAAAGATGATGAAACTCCGCAAAATTTTTTGAGGGCTCCAGATGAACACCAAGTACTTCTTGTGATAAAAGGGTTGGAAATGTACGTCAAGTCTGAAGTCGTTCGCGATATTAAGGTTTTGCAAAATAGGAATAACCCTCAATTATCTGGTTGTGTTTTTGGAGCAGTTTTATCATACCAGTTTTTGTTTGAAAGAGTCTGACCAGATCTTTACTTATCTCCACGGGCAAACGAGGAGCAATGACATAATTTCTCCCCAAGTTTACATAATTCACACGCTGAATGGTAAATTTCAATTTTCCTTTTTGTAGTATGATTAATATTTTTGTATCATAATCGTACTCACAATTATCTTCCAAAGGGTTTACTTGCCATATATGAATTTTATAAGTTATCAGCCAACCAATAGTTGGAATATACCCTATTTTGATGGCTTGGATCATGCTGGTTCATCCGCGAGTGGTCAGCAACTCGATAATATGGATTATGGGTTATCTGCACATTATGAATTGTAAGATAAAATTAATATATTGTGTTGGGATGACTTTGAAAAAATTATTATTTTATTGGCTGTGCAGTGAAAATGAGAAACATGATGGTCCTGTCCTTACTCAATTGCCCGAAGACGATATATTTATTCAGGATATGGCAAATACACATAGTCAGGAAGATGATAGTGATTATGACAACAACACTGTTGAGCCTGGAGATGATAAACCCTTCTATGATGAGTGCGGCAATGTTGAGGAACCGTGCTTTACTAATGAGAATGAGAACGAGCAACCTGATTTTGACGAGGTAGCATGATGCCACAAATGAGCATGCTCCATATATAGACTCCCAACGACCGTTAAACCCAGAGTGTACGAGTCCCATGTGCCATTTTATTCAAGGGAGATTCCCTACCTTGATTTTTTTCCAGTATGTCGGATGTGGATGACTTCACAAGGGATCTTGATAACATTCATACAACAATATGGTATGAATATAGACCAACAGAGCTCTCTAAAAATATATCTTTTGTTGATAAAGCGCGCCTTAGCAGGGCGCTGCGAATTTACAACATAAAATACTATCGTGAGATCGAGGTTAATGAGTCATCTACGCAAATATATAAGGTTATTTATCGTAGATGGGATCAAGGTTGTAAGTGGATGTTGCGTGCGAGCAAGTTGAAAACAAATATATGTATGGTGGGGAAATACATGCAATCATATGTGTGATATGGACACATTCATTGGAAATCATTTTAACTTGAATGTTAGATTTGATTTCTCTAGTCTTGATTCCACACATTGAATCATCCATAAGGTACAAGGTGAAAGAGTGTATAACATCAATTGTGCAGGCATATGGTATTACCAAAAGAGTGAATTTGAGATTGTTTATGGTAATTGGGATAAGCCATGTGCCGCTTTAGTCAGGTACATGGTTGTTTTACAGCGCTTTAACCCCGAAATTATTGTTGAATGGAAGCTTGAGCGGAGTCCAAAAATACCAGAATACATATTCAGGGCATTTAAATTAGCCATCGATGATTTTATGCATTATCAGCCGGTAATCTCCATAGACGCTATACATGTATATGGAAAGTATGATATAAAGATGTTGATTGACGTTGAAATAGATACTAATGGAAGCATATTTCCCCTCGCAATTGCTATTTATGTCAATGAAAGTCAAGAGACCTAGACATGATTTTTGAATAACTTGAAGGAGCATGTTTTGAGACAACGTTAAGGTACTTGGCTAATATCTTATCGGCATAGTGAGATTTTAGGTTCTATGCAAACTTTGGATAGGTGGAAGGAGCCGTATGTGTACCATCTTTAGTGTGTTAGGTACTTGAAGGCCAACTTCCAACGGGTTTATTCGAGCAAGAGCTTACATGATTTAATGTGGATGGATGCAATAGATCATCAAGAGTGTAAATTCAGGATGCGAATTTAATTGATTAAGCAGGAAGATCCACGAGCTTATTGTCGGTTGATGTAGCATGAGCGTGATAAGTGGACTTCGCATAAGGATGGTGACAGAAGAAGGGTAATTTTGACGACAAACGTGTTAGAGTCTTTCAACGGGTTGTTGAAGTCTACCCGTGGATTGCCTGAAACTGCCATGATGTGGATGTAATTCAAGCAAATGGCGAAGAGATTTGCTGAAAGATGTTGAAATGCATCGTCCTTATTGGAAAGCGGTGTTCAATTTATGCAACAACTGATGAAACAGTTTGAGAAATGTAGGAAGCTGGCACAATGGCACATATATTTGCAATATCGCAACGGTTTGTATCAAAACCGCGATAATAATACCCAAACCATCAATGAATCCAGACGATTACGTTCATGTGAGAAATGGTCGGTTTATCACTTGCCATGTCATGCATTATTTTCAATATGCTGGGTTTGTTGTGACGGAGCATGTTGATAAAGAATATAGTGTATCTGCATACCTAAACACCTATAGTGGCCACTTCCAACCAGTGAATGCTGAGCATTATTAGCCTCCGAAATCATTTAAAATGGTGTGTAACAAGGATTTGTGTGTCGCAAGCAAGTGCAAAAAAGAACGTAGATACGGAACCAAATGGATGTTGGTGATACCGTTTATGCACGTAAATGTGATATTTGTTCCCAAACAGGACACGATCGCCATAAATATCATTAAGTCAGTTTGGAAAGTAGTGGTAATTCAACTCCCGGTGGCAATTCATCCAATGTTGGCAATTTTCAAGCATAAAATTAGTGATTCGTTGTAATATATTTTGTTGTACTAAATATCTACAATGGTGCTGCTTGCAATATTTATGAAATAACATTGTGTTTCTAATAGTCTTAACTCTAATTAACAATTAGCATTGACGATTCAATACAATAACAAAAAAATAACTTTAAGAAATAAATAACGATTTTCATTCGCCATTATCGTCACTGTCTGACACTACTTCATTGTCATTGCCTTCATCTTCTTCGTCAACTTCTTGTACGCATCCGTCGGGACCAATGATATCATAATCTAGGCCCACACATTTCTAGTATTTTATCGCAATCATCTATAAGATCACTTGCATGTATTTGACGCAATATACTCAGACGTTGATCGTCTTTTCAAACTTAGGCATAGCGCATGTATTACATGCAGTATACCTTAACGAACAAATGTACCATTAAGGTATAGCGCATGTATTTAAAAATGGTCCAATCCTTCTTTTCACCTATTTTGGTATTTTGAGTCTAAAAAACCATCATTTTGGTTCCGGACTCCTATTGTAACGCCCTATTTTTCTTTCTTTTTTTGAATTATCACTTGTCTGATGACTCTACTGTTCCTACATCACATGATAAGACTTGAGAGTATTAAGCCAGGAACCATTCTTTAAGCTGGTTAATGGGCATGAAATCTGTGCGAGGCGCCTTCAGACATCACTGAGTTGCTTTCCACTTGCAAAACCATTATCAGAAATGAGTAAAAGCTGCTTTTGTACACACAAGAAAAAAGACAGGCAGAGGATCATTGTTCCCCTACACTGGAACGATAAATTCTTCAAACAAGTTCTACACTGAAAGCTCGGTTTAGAGCATCCGATCTAAATGATACATCCCATAATTCATCAATTGTATCTCAGTTATAATTGGAACAAAATGTTTTTGCGTAGCTCAGTGTTAAGTTATACACTTATGGTGATGGTCCAATTGGATTATGGGCCTCAATGTCCACATGCCTAATGCCTGGAACTATTTCCTGGATTTCCTTTTCTAGCCGATCAACTTCACTCCCTAGTGCTGTGACAACTTCCTCACCTGCCGAGAAACAAAAAAGTTTCATAGCATGTAATAGGCGCAATTCACAATCATATCTCCAAAGTTATGCATACCATAGATTGACATCAGTTTCAGTAATGCTGCATCATCCTTCTGCTCTGAAGCCTCCCGAAACTACATATGAAAAAGAGAAAATAAGTAGTTATTATATTTCAGTAATGCTTGTACCTATCAAAATATAATGCTTGCAGACTGAATGGCCCTAAGGGTGTGAAGAAGAAAGCGAAATAATGTTTATGGTCTTCATAATTTAGGCTGGAGCTATGACAATTCAAGAACCATGTCAGCATTGTTCAGCAAAATCAAATAGAGATGAGCTAACTGGTCTTCAAGAATGTTACAGCAAGAAATCATTTCGAAAAATACTGCGAGAGCAATGTTCATGCAGATATTACATTACTACAGCAAAAAGCAACAACAACAACAACAACAACAACCCAGTATAATCCCACTTAGTAGGGTCTGGGGAGGGTAATATGTACGCAGACCTTACCCCTACCCTTGGGTAGAGAGGCTGTTTCCAAATAGACCCCCAGCATCCTTCCCTCCAAGAACTTCCCACCTTGCTCTTGGGGAGACTCGAACTCACAACCTCTCAGTTGGAAGTGGGGGTTGCTTACCATCAGAGCAACCCCTCTTGTCTAAAACTTAAAAAAGCAAAAAAAAAAAATCAAAAACAATGTGCCAAGCAGATATATTATTATATTCTAAGAATTTATGTGGATTTTTATTACATCTTCCCAAAGAGAAGTCATCTTGGATTTTTATTCAATCTTTCTATTTAGAAGAGAGATAGTAGTCTAAATTTTCATTGCCTTCTTCAATCAACCCATTGATGCTGTCAGCTATTGAAATGCAAAAACAGGATGCCCCTCCCCGTCAAACCGCAATGAGGGGTGGTGTGGCGGAAGAATTAAAAAGTTTGCATGGAAAGCTAATAACCTCCTTAGCCCACACTTCACGTCCAGCTCTCTCTAGATAATTTTGAACCAGCACTACACCATTGAAGTCTGCAATATAAAGCAACATATTAGAAGAGGTACCTTAAAGAAACTGAAGAATAGAAATGAAGAACCATATCCCATCACCTATCTCCGCCTTAAACCTAAAGAACCCAGGTCCAATCACCTCACTTTTGCAATCATAAATGGAATCAACAACCTGTAGCAAGTATAGTTTGGATGGTTTAGTTAGGAAAACAGGTTAGTGATAAGAGCGATTCAACAACAACATACTGGATCATTTTTCAGGAACTGCAGAACTCTGTCCATGTCATTGTCATCAATTGCTCTACCAATCAAAGCATGGCGATTTCGCTGAATCAGAAAGATCGCAACCTGCATTCCAAATTGCATATTAAACCTCCCCTTCTTCAAAGCTTAAGTTTGGGGTGACGGCAAACAATATGCTCTTTCTGCTCTCCCCCTCCAAAAAAGATAAAGGTGGTAAGCGTAAAGATATCAGACATTATTATTGACAACCAAGTTTAGTCATCCATATCATCAGTCACTGTAACAATCACAACAAGATCACATAAAGTGCATCATTCTAACACTGGAAAGCATTCCGTGAGATGGGTCTTCAAAATTTCACTTTTCTCAATCAACATCTCCAATACGCTACTTCACGACAACCCAAGTTACTTCGATGCCAGTCTTAACTTTAGCATTAAGATATAAGAACTAAGAACAACAACAATCACTCTATTCCTGTCTAGCTAGAATTGGCAATATGAATCATCAATATCTATCCTGCTGCATTTTGATCCATTTCATTCTAATACTCATCTTTTTGTCTTTTAGAACAAAAAAGAGGTTCTCTAAGACGACGGATTCACTAAATATCAAGCATATCCCTACACGATCATAAAATCTCTAACTAAGCTAAAGGGCTCCTATTAAAAAAAATCATGTAGACCTACTATAAGTGTACCGACGACGAATATACTTTAATCGTAAGCCGTTGGTTTCTCCTATATGGATACTTTGTTTCAATAATATTTTGTTCTTCACCAAGTCAACATGGGTTCTAAGAGGTTGTAGGTTTTTTGACGCAACTTCCCTCCTATGATCTAACCTTGTCCTTTTTCTAAAATCAATTTTAGTCTACCTTGTCCTTTTTAATACCTCCAATTCATGTTGTCACACCTATGAACCGGTGCATTTGGAGGTCAAAACAAATATTTACAATCCCTAACTTCAACTAAAAGATCAATTTGAACTCTAATTTTTTAGTATGCTGACAGCTGACACACTGAAAAATACATACAGATTACAATGCTTGAACTTCAGTACAGGTTTAAGGTTTAGCATCACATACCATTCCTAGAAGGTTGCCCACTATAATGGAACCAATGGGATCATAAATTGGATTTCCAGTGGTATTTACAGCAACCAGTGATGCAGCAGCAATGGCTAGGCCTGTAACTGCAGCACCATCCTACAAATTGAACATACATTACAGATCACTGACAAAGAAATCATGAGTAGGAGCTCAAGAAAACATGTCGGTCACCTCAGTCATGACAGCCACAGCTGTAGGATCATGGCCACGCCAAATATAATCTCTCACTGTCATTCCTTCTGCGGCAGCTCCTTTTTGGACAGCTTGTATAGCTACAATGAGAGAAATACCTAAAAGAAGTCCAGGATCAGCAAAGAAATGTAGAGGGAGATAAGGGGTAACAACCATAACAGGAATGAAATTCTAGCTGCCTGTATTTATTAGAGAAGAATTTGTACCCTCTATAATGAATGAGCCACCAATCACCAGTGCTGCATATCCAATATTTGCAGGTTGCTGAAACATATTAATACAAAGAAATACAGTTCTGGTTGATGTGAAAGCACAGTATTCAACAACAGATGACGGATCACTGTATTTCAGTTAAAGTACCTCAGAAGTCCACAAGTTTTGAACTCCATAAACTATTGTAGCACCACAACCAAGACAAAATATACCAACAGCAGATATTAAAGACCAGACAAATCTTTCCTTGGAGTAGCCGTATCTGCAGAGATAAAAATAAGAATTCAAAAAGTTCATAAGCCTCTAAAGCTCCGAAACACATATCACAAGAAAAAGAGCAATTATTCCACTCTAGTGGTGGTCTAAGATCTTTCATTCATCATGTGTTTGATAGTGTTGTTAAGCCCTGCTCAGGCATGTATATGTGAAAACCCAATATCTTGTATGATACAGTTGCACATTCACCAGATAAATGGTAAATATGTTCATTTTGCAATGCAAGCAAATACTACTATATCTAGAAACTTGAAGTGTGCTAAATACAAGAGAAATTTAAATTTTTAAAAGAGGAACGGTGCCTGCAATGTCAAGGTATTGAGACTTACGGGTGGATAGCATCTGGTGCACGTCTGGAGCTATTTAAACCATAAGCAAGAAGTGCCTACAAAGCGAGCAATCAACATTGTTTTGACTGATGAAGTTTTAGAGATGGAACTTTGCACATACCAGGCCGTGTTAGTTTAAAAAATGTGCAATACCTGATTTGCAAAATCTGCAACTGAATGTACAACTTCAGCCAACATGACATGGCTGGAACTGACAAACCAGACCCCAAACTTCAGGGAAAAGACAAGAAAATTGCACCATAAAGCTGTTGTGACTGCTCGCTGGCTATGGCAACAGAAAAAGAAGAAATTAAGGTGACAAAGCATAGAGATTCATACTTTTAGCTAAGAGAATTATTTTCCTGTTTTTGATCGATGGTAGGCTGTCACGATTGTAAAAGAGAAGGTTTTGACATATGCATGTTAATCCAGTGAAACTACAAGTAACTTTGAGACTGAAGTCATTCCCCACTACGCAATAAGAAACACTTCTATGTCTGACCAAACGGAGTCCAAATTAAGCAGCAGGGAGATATCCACTTAATGTTATTGAATGCCATCTGATTGATTCTGGAATAATCACTTACTCCCACCTTCAAGTTTAACTTCAAAGTTTCTGGAATGCCATCTGATTGGTGGCAGTTTAACTTCAAATTTTCAACCCCTCTAGGATCTCAAATTACAGATATGTCCTTTAACCGGATGTAAGCAAAAGGACCGTCATTATTGGTCGGACACGTGAGAGACTAACAAAAGGATCAGAATTTAACTCACCAAACATATATGAGGGATTAGTTATGCGCCTAACAGCACAATAAGGTTAAATTTGCAGACTCTAGAAACCAGTAAGGTCATTTATGCAATTGTTGTGCCTTAAAAGAAAATAGAAGAGCATCATATATGAGGAGAACAACACACGTTACCCATGATCATCTACCTCAATCGTCCTTATCTTCTTAGCTCTGGTAATCAAACCTGAAAAGAGCAATTCTGTTAAACATGATGCTAACACTACAAATAATGAACAGCTCTATTTAAGTATAGGGAATAATATTTTGCTTACCCCGGCTGAAGAACAGGTGACTATTTCGTGTGGAAATTGAAGACAATAAGACTACATTCCGCGAGGAATTAACCGAGAATAAACCGCGCAACGAGAATGAAGACGGTGACGGACTTCCTCCACTGAGCCGGGAGCTCGAATTGCAATGAAATTTATGGTAAGCATCGAAATGAGGTTGAGTTTCTTCTTCTTGGAGTTTGGACGGGCAAGAGGTGAAAGCATCAAAATCAAATTTCTCGTGAAAAGGTGAGAGCGCTACAGAGAGAGAACCGGAATGGGAGCCTTGATAGCTATGGCGAAAGCGGCGAAGAGCAGAGAGAACACGAGGGGTAGGCATCAATGCGTGAAAAAGAAGACTGATATAATCTAAAAATAGTTGGCAATTCCCCTAAAGATTTGGGGTTTAGGTTTTTACAATGGAGGAGCTCTATTCAAGCACATTGCTTACAGAAATGGAGTTGCAGAGAGATTGAGAAATGGAAATGGAGAGGGAGTTGAGAATCGGAAAGTCTTCTCAAGCAAGAAATTCTCCATAGGCAAAAGGAGCATATTCCCCAAATGCGTCGTCCCCTTCGAAATTCTGTGACAATTATGATTATGTTGGGCCTGTTGGCCCGCTGTACACCCTTCAACACGTGTAACGTTTGCCTTTGGTTAGAAAACACCAATTTGGTATTACTCCCTTAGTCTATTTTAACCTTTTAAAACAAATTAGTAAACCTATTAATTTTTTATTTTTTTGAGATTGTTACTCTGTAGAGCAATAAAAAGCAAATATTATATAAACAACAGTATTTTTTATTTATTTCAAAAAGGACAAATTCTTTTACACATATAAGTATATATTGGTGTATGCTAGTTGCTGATGACATTATTCTAATTGACGAGATACGATGCGGCGTCAACGAGAGGCTAGAGGTTTGGAAACATGCTTTTGAGTCTAAAGGTTTCAAGTTGAGCAGGTTTGAAGATGGAATACCTATGTGGGATTGAGCCGACGAAAGTGACAGTGGAAGTGAGGCTTGACTCTCAAATCATTCCAAGAGGGGTAGTTTCAAATACCTTGGATCTGTTATTCAAGGGAATGAGGAGATCGAAGAGGATGTTATACACCGCATAGGGGTGGGGTGAATGAAGTGGAGGTTAGTATCGGGAGTCATGTGTGACAAGAAAGTGCTACTGTTACTAAAATGTATGTTTTATAGAGCAATGGTTAGGTCTGCCATGTTGTATAGGACTGAGTGTTAGTTAGTTAAGAATTGACACATCCAGAAGATGAAAGTAGTAGAGATGATGATGTTGAGATAGATGTGCGAGCATATAAGGATGGATAAGATTAGGAATGAAGATATTCGAGAGAAGGTGGGCGTGGCTCCCACGGAGGACAAGATGCGGGAAGCAAAACTCAGATGGTTCCGACACATTTAAAGGAGGAGCACTGATACACCGGTAAGGAGGTGTGAGCGACTGGCTGTTGTGGGTACGATGAGAGTTAGAGGGTGACCTAAGAAGTATTGGGGAGCGGTGATCTGAAAGGACATGGCGCGACTTAGGATTACTAAGGACATGGCCCTTGACAGGGAATTGTGGAGGTTGAGCGTTGTAGGTTAGGAGAAAGTTGTAAATATTTCTACAGCACAATATAGTGAGACTAGCCAATTAGGAGTTAGTCTGAGGATGCTATTGATTTTCTACTGATGCAGGGCTTTCTGCTGGTTTTACTATACAATCCATCTATTTCGTATTTCGTATTCTGTATTTCGTCTTTCTTGTATCGTTGTTATTTGTTATAAGTCTATTGATGGTATTAATATATCGTTTCTTGTTGCTTTCTTGAGCCGATGGTCTCCTGGAAACAGCCTCTCTGCCCTCGAGGCAGGAGACAACCTCTTTGCCCCTCGGGGTAGGGGTAAGGTTTGCGTACACATTATTTTTCCGAACCCCAGAATTATACTGGACTGTTATTGTTATTGTTGGGTTGCTCTGATGGTAAGCAACCCCCACTTCCAACCGAGAGGTTGTGAGTTCGAGTCTCTCCAAGAGCAAGGTGAGAAGTTCTTGGAGGGAAGGATGTCGGGGGTCTATTTGGAAACAGCCTCTCTACCCAAGGGTAGGGGTAAGGTCTGCGTACACACCACCCTCCCCAGACCTCACTAAGTGGGATTATACTGGATTGTTGTTAGAGACAAGAGGGGTTGCTCTGATGGGAAGCAACCCCCACTTCCAACCGAAAGGTCGTGAGTTCGAGTCTTCCCAAAAGTAAGGTGGGAAGTTCTTGGAGGGAAGGATGCCTGGAGTCTATTTGGAAACAGCCTCTCTACCCAATAGTAGGGGTAAGGTCTGCGTACATACTACCCTCCCCAGACCACAATAAATGAGATTATACTGGATTGTTATTGTTGTTAAAAATAATACATTACCATCATATTGTTTATTTCTTAAAACTGATCCATGATTTGAGGGATCATCTATTAGAGATTAAAAATCTAAAAACTGTAGAGATCACTTATCCACTAATGACTCTACCATAACGAACCAAAAAATTCCCCCCTTTTCGTTTTTTTTCTCAAAATTGTAGGGATCGTGTGAAGGTTTCTTTATTATTCCGTTTCAAACAAGACATTTGAAAGCCTCACGGAGTTCGGGAAATTTTTGATATTGATGCACAACCGACCAATATCTTATGTATTTTTATTGTATATTAAAATATACTTGATGCATATCTTATATATTTTTATATTGTATCAAGTTATTTATTTGATGGATATTTATGATTTTAGCATATATATTGCCTAGGATCTAAAATCCGGTATTTTTACCTTATATAATACTCCTATGTGTTTTAAATTATATTTATTTAAACTTAAATATGGATAAATGTATACATTGGGTCAATTTTTACGGTAAAACACACAAAAACGTGACAATTGTTCTAGTATTATAACATGTATCATATTTGTAAGTTACGTGTAAGATATATATGTTAAATTTCAACAATTTTAAATCATATTAATTAGTATACAATAATTGGTAGTTTCATAGTATGTGTAAAATTCAAATATTTATACTAAAATATACCAGAAATATTTTTTCTTACAAAAAACTTGTATATATATCCACTATATATACTTAATATATTTGTAAAATATCTACAGTATAAAACTTAGTATACACTATCATTAAAGATTTAAATATTCAAACATGTAAAAAAAAACATAAACCAAAAAAATGTAAACTAAGGAATCAGTTGGGTTTGGGGATTAAAGAACGGATGCTTACGAGATCATATAAAAGTGATAGCACTAGTTAAACAACAAATATAAAAATCTTTATAATAGGTACCTGTATTGCTACCTAGAGGCAAAATCTTGATGATTAAATGATTCCATTATTAAATTTACATTAAACATGAACCCACACTTGAGATAAATTCCAAAACACAAGTTAGTTAGCAATCATAGCAATAAAATAGAACACATAATAGATGAAGAATAAGAATGTGATAGGCATCCCAAGCGTTTCGCTCGTTTTCTTGCTATTTGATACATTCTAAAAAAAGATGATACGGGGTGCGATAACTCCACGCTGGGGTGATGTTGAGCTTCGGTGAGACTCCATTTTGCTAATGGCGCATATGCGAAAGAGAGAATAAAACAAGAATTAGAAAAATAACTTTAAGAGTTTAATCAACATACTAAAATAGAATGCTCACACTTTAAAGTAAAGAATCACGCCGGACGATCCATCGTACATATATATCACATGCGCATAACTCAGAAATCCTAATTGTCTCACATATTTTCCCATAGTAGGCACAAATTTCACACAAAGATTCCAAATAATATGCAACACGAGCACAAAGAGATCGAAACTGGACCTGAGAGACACTAGACTTCTAGTAAGAGTAGGTGCGCCTTAAGTTGAGGATAATCTTATGCCACTGTCCCTTAAGTCATTTTCCCAATTTATGACTATTATCTTATGAGATCTCTCTCAACTTTTGGGAGCTTCTGATTTTTTGTATCTAAGCACTTTCTCGTATGCCATATTAGTTTGGAATGACCATTCAATTTGAGCCTTAACACACATGGTGGGTTTGATCCAGATTCCAAGAGTTAGCAAAACGAGAAAGAGTAATAGCCAAAGAAAAATAAAACATTTCGCCAAGAATACATTTAACAGGTGACTGACTTTTATGAATGTATATCCATTTAGGTTCCTCGGATTCAACAAATTGCCTATCTCTTTTCAATACAAACTCCCAAAATACATCCCTATTATAGTCCACAATTGTCTCCAATCTTTTTCTCGCTACTTTAAGTTTAGCACTTAGCAACATGTGAATTTGGAACATGCTATGCCTAGACAACTTGCCGTACTAGTGGACGGCCAGCAGATAAACCAACGACAAATATGGGTTGTCTTCCTAAAGATAGAATTTTTGATGTGCTATGCTAAATATCAGATGCATATTCATGTTAAAACAACAAAGTTATCAAATAGGACAGCAACTCGTTTTGTAGTCGTGATTACGATGAAAGATACAAACTAATAATATGTTAACAACCCAACAATATCCATTCAGCACTTAGTGATAAATATTAGACTATTTCCATAGTTCAAGATCAAAGAATGAGTTACTAATTAGTTCAAAACTATAGGCACACTTCTCTACGGTTCAATGAATCCGAATAATAAACTACAGAGCATTTTATATTATTCGAAGCCAATGATCTACTGTTTTTGAAATCTATTATTATTCAAAGAAAACCTACGTATAATATTTAGATTATCACGAAATTATCATACTCTTTAAAAGACGAAAAACAAAACAGTATTTTGGCATAAAGGATTTCGCATACTTGTGGTAATTGGACATGAACTCTGTCAAAAGAATGGTCTCTTAAAAACTCTTTGCTAAATATTGGGACATGTAATATGGTATCTATAGAGAAGAAGGGTTGCTCTGATGGTAAGCAACCCCCACTTCTAATCGAGAGGTTGTGAGTTCGAGTCTCCCCACTTCTAATCGAGAGGTTGTGAGTTCGAGTCTCCCCAAGAGCAAGATGGGAAGTTCTTGAACGGAAGGATGCCGGAGTCTATTTGGAAACAGCCTCTCTACCCAAGGGTATGGGTAAGGTCTGCATACACACTACCCTTTTAGACCTTATTAAGTGGGATTATACGGGTTGTTGTTGTAGTATGGTATCTATAAACAAGTCATTTGACTAGCCTATGAGCAGAACAAAACTTTCAGTAAACATGATTTTCTAAACGAAAATGAGTCCTGAACATGACGTAGACAACATATATGTAGATAAAGAAAACGCTTAGCATATAACTTTTAATAAAATCCAGGAATCACAGAATATCATCTTAACATAATGATCTACCAAACATGTGCCGAATATTTATTTTTAAGATATCTGAAGCATAAAGAGAAAATTAAAAGGGAAAAACTCACAGTAGATTATCAAACGTACTAAAACATGAATTTGTCTTGAACTTCAGAATCGAAAGAGAAAAGAAAGAAAGAAAAAATATCACTGACCTATTTTAGGGCAGCGGACTGGGGTCTTCGATCCTCTATCAGAATTTCGACCTCGACTTTACTCCTTGAACATAAACAAAAGAATAAATGAAAAGTAGCAGCTCTGTATTAGTTAAAGAAAAACCAAAAAAAATTGAAAAGTACCAAAGGAGAAAAAATAAGACTTTTAGAAAATATTCTTAAGCAGTAAAAAGCAAGCAAAGAGCAGTTGGTTTGAGGGTTAGAAGTGGCGGCTGAAGCTTGGTTTAGGGGGGTAAAGGGGCGGCTCTGAGCTTAAGGTTTTAGGAGGAGGCTGAAACTTTGGGATTTAAAATTTGAAATCAAACATAAAGGGGATTTACGGATTGCTTTAGACTCCAAAAGATCCGTTTGAGAGGAAATCTCCATGGCTGACCATTTCACCATTTTGGTGAAGCTATGACGAAAGCAAAGCAAAAGAGGAACCGGAGATGGAAAGATTTTCTGAAAAAGTGAAAATTTCGGGTGAGGAAGGGCAAAGTTGAGAGATTTTGTCATTGGGGTTTTCTAGAGGATTCCTAGATAGAAGCAGCCCCCTCCTCTTTCCCGGGTCAGGCATGCCCCCTCCTTTTGGGGGTGGCACTTGTGTGTGCAATTTTCAGTTATTAGTCGCGGCGGACGAGGCGAGCTTGCGGAGTTTGGAAGTGAAGAGCGAGGCAACATCGGGCGGGACGTGCGAGAGTTTGCAGTAGTTGTTCTCTGGCGCATCAAAGCTTACTTTCAGGTTTTTCCATTGGGAGTTGGTACCTCCCGCTCTCTTGTTTACTTTGTACACCCCTTTACATATTCTAGCTAGCATCATGTGTGTGGTCTACTCTGTGGCTATCTAGCTAGCATCCTTTTACGTATTCTGCTTAAGTTCGTGTGTGTGTCACTATTTTTCATAGTCGGTTGGAGGTATAGTGGCCGCGGTGGGGATGGTAGTGTAAGGTTATGTCCTCATGGGGTGGGGTTGGTGGTGGGGGTGAGCAGGGGGGAGGGAGCGGTTCTCTGGGTGGGACGGGAGGCAAGAGAGGGAAGGGGATAGCAGATGCTCATAGATTGAGGATCGGGTCGTGGAACATAGGCACACTGACAGGTAAGTCCATTGAGTTAACGAAGATTCTTCAGAAGAGGAGGGTCAGCATAGCTTGTGTGCATGAGACTAGGTGGGTAGGGTCGAAGGCGAGGAATATAGACGGGTTTAAGTTGTGGTATTCTGGGGTCGTAAGGGGTAAGAATGGAGTGAGAATCTTGGTGGATATGGATCTTAGGGAGTCCGTGGTTGAGGTTAGGCGAGTGAATGATAGGTTAATGTCTATTAAGTTGGTTATTTGTGGATCCGTCCTCAATGTCATTAGCGCTTACGCGCCTTAAGCAGGCCAAGATGAGGAGGTTAAGAGGCGCCTTTGGGAGGGCTTGGACGAGTTGGCAAGTAGTATTCCCCACTCTGAGAAGTTAGTTATTGGAGAAGATTTTAATGGTCATATTGGGGTTGCGGCTGGTGGTTATGGCGAGGTGCACGGTGGCTTTGACCTTGGGGTTAGGAACGGAGGAGGCACTTCACTGCTTGATTTCGCCAGGGCTTTCGAGCTTTTGATTGCGAGCTCGTCATTTCCAAATAGGGATGAGCATTTGGTGACTTTCAAAAGTTTGGCGGCGAGGACTCAGATTGATTACCTCCCCCTCAGAAGGAGCGACAGAGGGTTGTGCAAGGACTGCAAGGTTATCCCGGGAGAGTCCTTTTCGACTCTACATAGGCTCCTAGTAACGGATGTCGGTCTCTGGGTGAAGAGGAAGAGGAGGGGTGCTCGGGGCCAACCGCGGATTAGATGGGGTGCTCTGACTGAGAAGAAAGCCCAGGAGTTAGAGAGGAGGTTAGTTGATGGTGGAGCTTGGAGAAGCTCTGGGGATGCGGACGCTATGTGGTCAGAGACGGCGAACTTGGTTAGGGAGGCAGCGCGGGAGGTGCTTGGGGTAGCAAAGGGCTATTCAGATAGACATCAAGGTAACTGGTGGTGGAACAATGTAGTCCAAGGAAAAGTGGAGGCGAAAAAGGCGACGTTTGCTAAGTTGGCTGGGAGCACAAGCGAGGAAGAAAATAGAGTAAACAAGGAGAGCTACAAGGTGGCGAGGAAGGAAGCGAAGCTGGCAGTCACTGAAGCTAAAAATGCAGCATTTGGTCGTATGTACGAGGAATTGGGGGAAAAAGGCAAGGACAAGAAGTTATTCTGGTTGGCTAAAGTGAGGACATGAAGTTATTCTAGTTGGCTAAAGCGAGGGAGAGGAAGGCTATGGATCTTGACCAAGTTAGGTGCATCAAGGACGAGGATGGTAGAATTCTGATGGGGGATTCTCAAGTCAAGTAGAGGTGGCAGTCGTACTTTCGAGACCTGCTTAATGAGGAGGGGGATTGAGACATAGAGCTAGGGGAGCTGGGGCATTCAGAGTGTCTTAGAGACCTTGGGTACTGCAGGCGCATTAGGGTGGAAGAAGTCGTGAGGGCTTTGTGTAGGATGAGTAGGGGTCGAGCGACCGGGCCAGACAAAATCCCGGTGGAGTTTTGGAAATGTGTGTGTAGGACAGGTGTGGAGTGGTTGTCTAGGTTGTTCAATGTGATCTTCAGGACTAAGAGGATGCCGGAGGAGTGGAGGTGGAGTATAATGGTGCCCTTGTATAAGAACAAATGGGATATCCAGTGTTGTAGCAACTATAGGGGTATCAAATTACTTAGTCACACCATGAAAGTCTGAGAGCGGGTGGTTGAGGCGAGGGTGAGAGGGATGGCGTCCATATCCGTGAACCAGTTCGGTTTCATGCCGGGCCGCTCCACTACAGAAGCTATCCACCTTGTCAGGAGATTAGTGGAACAGTTCAGGGATAATAAGAGGGACCTGCACATGGTGTTATTGACTTGAAGAAGGCATATGACAAGGTCCCAAGGGAGGTGTTATGTAGGTGCCTGGAGGCGAAGAGCGTGCCGGAATCCTACATAAGAGCGATCAAGGACATGTACGATGGTTCTAAGACTAGGGTTAGGACGATGGGGGGCGACTCAGACCATTTCCCGGTGGTTACGGGGCTTCATCAAGGATCCGCGCTTAGCCTTTTCTTATTTGCCTTGGTGATGGATGCACTAACATGCCATATTCAAAGGGATGTGCCATGGTGTATGTTATTCGCTGATGACATAGTCTTGATAAACGAGACGAGGTACGGTGTTAACGAGGGGTTGGAGGTCTTGAGGCAGACTCTCGAGTCTAAGGGTTTCAAACTAAGCAGGTCTAAGACAAAATACCTGGAGTGCAAGTTTAGCGCCGAGTCGAGCGAAGTTGGCAGGGACGTGAAGCTTGGATCTCAGGTTATCTCCAAGAAGGATAGTTTCAAATATCTTGGCTCGGTGATTCAGGGGGACGGAGAGATCGACGAGGATGTCACTCACCGTATAGGGGCGAGGTGGACGAAATGAAGGCTTGCATCAGGAGTCTTGTGTGACAAGAAAGTGCCACCGAAACTCAAGGGAGGTTTTATAGAGTTGTGGTTAGACCTTCCATGTTGTATGGGGCAAAGTGCTGGCCGGTAAAGAACTCTCATGTTCAGAGAGTGAAGGTTGCGGAGATGAGAATGCTCAGGTGGATGTGCGGGCGCACCAGGCTAGATAAGGTTACGAATGAAGTTATTCTGGAGAAGGTGGGGGTGGCCCTAGTGGATGAGAAGATGCGGGAAGCGAGGCTCAGGTGGTTCGAGCATGTGCGGAAGAGAAGCACTGATGCCCCGGTGAGGAGTTCTGAGCGGCTGGCGGTGGTTGGCTCGATTCGAAGCAGAGGGAGGTCTAAGAAGTATTGGGCAGGGGTGATTAGGTAGGATATGGCGAGAATTCGGATTTCTGAGGATATGGCCCTTGATAGGAAAGTCTGGAGGTCTAGTATCAGGGTTGTCAGATAGGGGCTTCTAGAAATTTTCGTACTCATTCCCGGAGTTAGGTGGCGTTTGGTAGGGCTCTCCTTTGCGTATCGTATTGTCCCCCCTTTTGGTAGTTAATAGTCGATATTATTGCATGTCATTATATTTATGGTTTTATGTTTTGATAATTAATTTATGTTATTTCTGCTAGAGTCTCTAAGGCTCTTTTGTCTTCCTTTTTCCTTTTCTTTTTCTTTCTCTTTTTTGCCGAGGATCGATTGGAAACAGCCTCTCTACCCTTTCGGATAGGTGTAAGGCCTGTATACGTATTACCCTCCCCAGACCCTACTGCATAAGACTATACTGGATAGTTGTTGCTGCTGTTATAAAGGGAGATTGAATTTGGTAATGGTATGGGCTCATGAAAGGTTGCTGAATGGGTTATTTGATCTTGCGGCGTTCGGGTCATGGTTTTGAGCAGCATGTTTTGGGCTACAAGCTGGCAGAAAATATTAGGCTATTAACAATTTCCCTCTTCCTATTTTCTTAGGCTTCTAAATGGAA
Source organism: Nicotiana benthamiana (assembly GCA_034376525.1). Taxonomy (NCBI): domain Eukaryota; kingdom Viridiplantae; phylum Streptophyta; class Magnoliopsida; order Solanales; family Solanaceae; genus Nicotiana; species Nicotiana benthamiana. Next base: position 78,293,358 of record CM067331.1, read on the forward strand.
TAATATTGTTATAAGTTAATTAAAGTATTTAATGGCCTTAACAAAATTATAATTTATAGCAACTTAATAAAATAATTATGAGATACCATAAAATAACTATTGCATGAATTGCCATAATATTATTATAGTAAACTTTTTATAAAGTGTGAGATGAAAGAAATACTTTTATCTCTCCTTAATAAAGAAAAATTATATTTTTCACAAAAATGACAATAAGAATTATACTAAAAATATAATAAAAATAAAAATAATAATGATAATGATTGAAACAATAATAACACTATAAAGAATAATATTGGTAATAATAATAATAATGACGTTAATAATAGTACTGATAGTAATAGTGACAATATAATATTACTACTACTACTACTAATAATAATAATAATAGCAATAGTAGTAGTAATAATAATAATAATAATAATAATAATAATAATAATAATAATAATAATAATAATAATAATAATAATAATAATAATGATGATGATGATGATGATGATAATAATAATAATACTCTAATACTTCTACTAATATTAATAATAATAGTAGAAACAAAAGTAGTAGTAAAAGTAAAGTATGTTAATTATTAATAACTTAAAAGCTCAAGAAAATAATTGGAAGAAGGGGGACAAAATTGGATGTCAACACTTCTACCATAGAAAAACAACTTGCAAATTTGCTAAAAGCAGTTGAAGGCCTGGAAAAGTACATGAAAGATCAAGATGATAAAGTTTTTAAGTTGATGAATAAGGCAGAGAGTATGTAGAGGAAGAATCAAGCCAAGCACCTATGAAGCTTCCAGAAATTCAAAAGAAAGGAGAGTCCTCTATAAAGCTAACAACAATGACCAAAGAGCTCCAAGTCTCTTATGATAGGAATGTTGATGTTGAGCAATTGAAGGAGGTACCATCAAGGATGAAACTGAGCCTTCGCCTAAATCTTTCCTTACATACGCAAAGTCGTACACCCAAAGGATTGATAACATGAAGATGCCAAGTGGATATAAACCCCCTAAGATTTAACAATTTGACGGTAAAAGGGATCCCAAGCAACATGTTGCACACTTCTTCGAGACATGCAATGATGTTGGAACTTATTATTATCACCTTGTCAAGGAGTTTGTTCGATCTCTCAAAGGAAATGCTTTTGATTGGTACACAGATCTTGAATCTAGTTCCATTGATAGTTGATAACAACTCGAACAGAAATTCATCAATCATATCTATATCACGAGGCGCATTGTGTTTATGATTGAACTCACAAATGCCCGCCCACAGAAGGAGGAGCCAGTTATCGAATTCATCAATTGCTAGAGGAGTTTAAGCCTCAACTGCAAAGATCGTCTTAGTGAAGCATTTGGCATCAATATGTGCATCCAAGGTAAGCATTGGAGCCTTCGATACATCTTTCAAAGAATAAAGCCTAAAACTTTTGAAGAGTTTGCCACTAGTACCCATGATATGGAATTAAGTATAGCTACAAGTGGAGACCAAAGGTTTCCTAGATTTTAGTGACATGATGAAACAGAAGTAGACCATGCTAAGAATATGGGCAAGTATTCATCTGAAGATGAAACTGAAGAGTCCATGCATGTTACAACGCTTCTTGACGTATGAGCCTAAACTGCAAGTCTCGATGCTCCTTGACATATGAGCCTAAATTGCAAGTCTCGACGCTGCTTGACTTATGAGCCTAAACTGTAAGTCACCATGCTCCTTGACTCATGAGCCTAAACTGCAAGTCCCACATGTAATGACCGGACAAGCCGTCTTATGAATTAATACCCCGATCACCTATTGACTGCTTTTCCTAATTTTATTTTTACTAATTTGATTTGCCGGGACGTTCGGTTTTGAGTTTCGGGGAGTTCTGGGACACTTAGTCCCTAAATGAAAGGTTAAGTGTTGGAAAATTGACCATAGTCGGAACAATGTGAAGACAGACTTAGAATGGAAATCTGATGGTTCTGTAAGTTCTGGTAGGTGATTTTGGGGTTGGGAACGTGTTCGGAATGTGTTTTAGAGGTCCAGTGTAGAATTAGGCTTGAATTGACAAAGTTGGTATTTTAGCAATTTGCTGTTCATAGGTGAGATTTTTATCCAGGGGTCGGAATTGAACTCTAGAGTTGTTATAGCTTTTTTATGTTATTTTGGATGTGTGTGAAAATTTTAGAGCATTCGGATGGGGTTTGGTTGGGTTTTCGATCGAAAGCGTATTTCGGAGGTTTTATGAAACTTAGGCTTGAATTCAATGAGTTTTGAGTAATTTGATGTTGTTTGAGGTGTTTTGATGATTGGAACAAGTTCAAATAAGGTTTTGGGATGTGTTGGTGCCTTTGGTTGACGTCCTGGGGGCCTCGGGTGAGTTTCGGATGGTCAATCGGACCATTTCATGCCTTAGAAGATTTCTAACAAATCTGTTCAGTTGTTGTAGAGAAATCCTTCATCCCGATGCATAGAGGTTGATGCGATCGCGTAGAGATTTTTAGGGGGGGGTAGTCCTTTTTTTCTATACGTTCACGGTGAAGGGGATGCGATCGCATAGTTGGAAAAGTTTGGCCATCGCGAACACGAGCATGTGATTGCGATTGCATGGAGTTAAGCGGGCCAGGGATCTTGGATGGTTTTGTTCATTGCGAAAGCGGAGGGGTGTCCGCAATTGCGTAGAGTAAGGAGCTTGGCATCGCGTTTGCCAGAGATTTATTGCGATCACATAGAGTGAATTTTGGATGTTGGATTTTTGTGCTTCGCGATCGCGTGGGATTTTTCTCGATTACATAGAAGGAATATCAGGTTTGGACAGCGAGTTTATAAACATTTCATTTGCGAGTTTAGGCTATGTTTTCATCATAGTTCAGTATTTTGAGAGCTCTTTGAAAGGAATTGAAGAGGGATTCAAGGAGAATTGATTTGAGGTAAGATTTTTTAACCTAAAACATGATTCTATTGTGAAATTAACCTAGGAATTTATGGAATCTTGGACAAAAATGGAAGAACTAGGGCTTGAGATTTTTAACTTTTAATCTGGGATTTGAGGGGCCAATTGAACTCCTATTTTTGTGTTCTTGTTTTGTATAGACTCATGAGAATATATGGTTTCCAAAAATATAAGTTTCATCTGATTCCGAGACGCTGGCTTGAGGGGCGTTTTGGTTATTTTATCCAATTTCGCGTCTTAGCTTTGCATTTAATCGTAGAATCAGTTGTTTGAGATGTTATCTATGATATGTAACGGAATTGAATAGATTTGGGCCATTTGGAGTCGGATACTCGTGGTAATGGCATGATTTCCAGCTGACTTGAGCCGATTCGAGATAAGTGGCTTGTCTAACCTTGTGTGGGGGACCTTTCCCATATAATATGATATTTGGTAGTTGAATGCCTTGTACGTGAGGTGACGAGCACGTACTTGAGCCAATTGTCCGGGTTTCTTTCTTACCTGCCTTATTCTACTTGCAATTACAGCATGTATTAGTTTAGAAAAGCATGCTTAGTTCACCTAAATAGCTTATTTGCTCAAGTTGCTTTGATTGTACTACCTGTTGCTTCGATTGCTTACTTGTTGCACCCTATTCCTAAATATCTTTTTGTTGTGACTGCGTATTTACGTTGAGGCTACGAATGCAGGATTCTGGTAGCTTTCCCCATTTGTTGTTTACTTTTGGACTACGGGTTAGATTCTAGGTAGATCCCGCTGCACATTTACTTTGGGACTATGTGTTAGATTCCCGATAGATTCCCCTACACATTTACTTTGGGACTATGGATCGGATTCCGATAGATCCCCGCACATTGATTGTTGGATTACAGGACGGTATCTTGGGAGATCCTTCAGATATACACATATGATGGACTACGGGACGGTATCCCGGAAGATTCTTGGACAGTTGATGAAATGGACTACAGGATGGTATCCTGGGAGTTCCTCGTTGTTGGTACTAGTATTGAGCTGTTTACTCCGTGTTACCTTTTTTTTGTGTTATTTGTTGCCTTGTATAACTTGTCTTACTTCATTGTTGTACTAATTATTCTTGTTATTTCATATTGTTGAAAGATTTATTATTATGTTTATTATCAGTAGGCCCTGACCTTCCTCGTCACTACCCGACCGAGGTTAGGCTTGGCACTTACTGAGTAATGTTGTGGTGTACTCATGCCCCTTTATGCACACGTTTTTCATGTGCAGATCCAGGTACCTCCACCCATGCATATTATCCTCTAGGCGGAGAGATCTAGCAGAGACTTCGAGCTACATCTGCCGCGTGCGTAAACCAGAAGTCTCTATCTTATTCTAGATTTAGCAGTTAGCTTTTCTTTCGTACGGTTGTTTTAGACATTCTGGAGTTAGAGCAGTGTATTACATTCTGTTAGCTTGTGTAGTGAGTTTTCGGGTTTTGGGATAGTATTGTAGTAGTTGAGGTATTGTGTTGTATGTGCCGGGTGGCATCCTACATTCCACTTTCTATTTTGATAAACCTTGGTTTGAGTTCAAATTTCCGCAAGTTATTTTTTTTCCGCATTTGTTAGGCTTACCTAGTCGTAGGGACTAGGTGCCGTCACAACATGTTCATGGAGGGTGAACTGGGGTCGTGACAAGTTGGTATCAGAGCTCTAGGTTCATAGGAGTCACGGAACACATGCCGGTTTATTAGAGTCTTGCTGATTGGTATGGTGACATCTGTACTAATCTACGAGAGGCTACGCAACTATTAGGAAAATCCTATTTCATTTGATTTCCTTATCGTGCGATATTTTTGATATCACAACTAAAATCATGTCTTTCTATTCTCTCACAGAGGGTGAGGACACGTGCTACTCGAGATGATCAGGCACTCTCACCCCCTGTTGCAGTCGTCAGAAGCACAGGCCGAGGTAGAGGTCGAGGACGCACACATGGTGCAGCTAGAGCACCTGCGCGATCTGCCGCCGAGGTACCGCCAGCAGGTCCAGGCACCTGACACGCCTACTAATACTACTACTACTACCACTACTCTAGCTCTCCAGGAGACTCTTGCACAGTTCATGAGCATGTACACCACCTTGGCTCAGGCAGGGTTGCTTCCCATTGCTGCAGCCATATCCTAGGCCAGTGGAGGAGCACAAACTCCCGCCGCCCGCACTCCTGAGCAGTGAATGCATGTTGAGCAGGTCCTAGAGGTTATACCTGCACCGCCTGCAGTACTAGATCAACCCCAGGACAGGGCAGCGGCTTCCGAGGATGAACAGCTGAGGCTTGAGAGGTTCAAGAAGTACAAGCCTCCTATATTTAGCGGTCTAGCATCGGAGGATGCTTTAGGTTTTCTTGATGAGTGTTGCCGCATTCTTCGTACCATGGGTATTTCAGGATCCATCGGAGTTTCTTTCACCACCTTCTAGCTTCGAGGGGCCGCCTATGAGTGGTGGTGCACTTATGAGTTAGATAGTCCAAATGAGGCTGCTTCACTGAATTGGACTCAGTTTACAGATTTGTTTTTGCGAGAATACGTTCCCTAGAGCCTTAGAGACGCATGGCACGCAAAGTTTGAGCATTTACGCTAGGGTATTATGACTATTTCAGAGTATGCTGTCTGTTACACCAGCTTGGCTAGGGATGCACCATCCTTGGTTGCTACTGTTCGCAAGAAGGTTTGCTAGTTTATTGAGGAGATTATTCTAGCATCAGATCTAGCATAGCTCATGAGTTGGAGATGGATGTTTCTTATCAGCAGGTGGTGAGCATGGCTAGGAGGATTGAGGTTATGCATGCTAGGGAGAGAGAGGAGAGGGAGGCCAAAAGGTCTCGAGAGTCGGGCCACTATTCTGGTACCCATACAGGTCGTCATGGTAGGGGCTATATGGGTCGCCCCGCTCATTCAGATCTTCCAACAGCTAGCAGTGCTCCAACTCCAGCTCTTCCTAGGCCTCAGCAGTCTTATTGTGTACCTCCAGTTTCTAGCACGCCTCCTACGCGGGGTGCTTCCAGAGGTCAGTCCAATAGACCTGGCCCTAGCCAGTCGTAACCACCACATCCTCCCACAGCTTGTTTTGAGTGTGGTGACACACACCACATGGTTAGGGATTTTCCTAGACTTAGGAGGGGTGCATCTTCAAAAAATTCTTAGCCACAGCGTGCCCCGCAGAGTTCCTAGGCTATGGTTATAGCTCCAGCCGCCGCCCCACCTGTCAACCAGTTAGAGGTAGAGGCCGGGGAGGTAGAGGTCACCCTCGAGGGGGAGGCCAGGCCAGATACTTTGCCCTTCCCGCTCGTGCCGCGGTTGTTGCCTTTGATTCTGTCATCACAGGTATTATATTAGTTTGCCACAGAGATGCATCGGTTCTATTTGATCCAGGATCTACTTACTCTTATGTGTCCTCATATTTTGCTTCGCATTTGGGTGTATCTCGAGATCCGTTGAGTTTCCTTGTTTATGTTTCTACTACTATGGGGGATTCACTTATTGTGGACCACATTTATCGGGCATGTTTGGTTACTATTTGGGTTTTGAGACCAGAGCAGACTTATTGCTACTCAGCATGGTTGATTTTGATATTATTTTGGGCATGGACTGGTTGTTGCCTATTTTTTTATTCTTGATTTTCATGCCAAAACCATGGCGCTGGCTATGCTAGGTGTACCACGTGTTTAGTGGAGTGGTACTTTAGATCACACTCCCAATAGAGTTATCTTTTTTCTTAAAGCTCAGCGTATGGTTGAGTAGGGGTGCGCCACATATTTAGCTTATGTGAGAGATGTCAGTGTTAATTCCCCTTCCATTGATTCAGTCCTAGTGGTGTGGGATTATCCCGATTATTTCTCGCTGATATTCCGGGCATGCCACCTGATGGAGATATTGATTTTGACATCGGTTTATTGCCGGGCACTCAGTCCATTTCTATCCCTCCATATCGTATAGCTCCTCCTGAGTTGAAGGAGTTGAAGGATCAGTTACAGGAATTGCTTGATAAGGGCTTTATTTGGCCCAGTGTTTCACCTTGGGGTGCTCCTGTCTTGTTTGTGAAGAAAAAGGATGGTTCTATGTGTATGTGCATTGATTACTGCTAGTTGAACAAGGTCACAATGAAGAACCGCTATCCTTTGCCTCGTATTGATTATCTATTCGACCAACTTCAGGGCGCACAGGGGTTTTCTATGATTGATTTGCGCTCAAGTAACCATCAGTTGAAGATTCGGGAGCCAGATATCCTGAAGACTTCTTTCAGGACTTGATAAGGTCATTACAAGTTTCTTAGATGTCATTTGGGCTGACCAATACCCCAGTAGCCTTCATGCATTTGATGCACAGTGTATTTCGGCCATATATCAATTCTTTTGTCAGTGTCTTTATTGATAACATTCTAGTATATTCCCGGAGTCGGGAAGATCATAAGCAGCATCTGAGGAGAAGGCTCCAGACTCTGATAGAGAACAAGTTGTACGCAAAGTTCTCAAAATATGAGTTTTGGTTGGATTTAGTGGCATTCTTAGGCCATGTGGTATCGAGTGAGGGCATTCGGGTGGATCCGAAAAAGGTAGAGGTTGTGTAGAGTTAGCACAGGCCGTCCTCAACTACAGAGATTCGTAGTTTCCTTGGCTTGAATGGCTACTATCGTCATTTTGTGGAGGGTTTCATTGATTGCAGTCCCTATGTCTAGATTGACCTAGAAGGGTGGTCCATTTAAGTGGACAGAGGAGTGTGAAGCGAGCTTTCAAAAGACCAAGACAGCTTTGACTACAACCCTAGTTTTGGTATTGCCTACAGGTTCAAGGTCTTATACCCTCTATTGTGATGCCTCAAGAGTTGGCCTAGGAGCAGTATTGATGCAGAACGGTAGGGTGATTGCCTACGCATTCAGACAATTGAAGATACACGAGAATGTCCATGATCATGAGTTAGCTGCCATTGTTCACGCCCTGAAGATTTGGCGCTATTATCTATACGATGTGCCTTGTGAGATTTATACTGATCATAGGAGTTTGCAGCATTTGTTCAAGTAGAAGGATCTAAATTTGCGCCAGAGGAGGTGGTTAGAGTTGCTGAAGGACTATGAAATCACTATTTTGTATCACCCGGGCAAGGACAATATAGTGGTTGATGCCTTCAGTCGCCAGGCGGAGAGTTTGTGAAGTTTGGAGTATTTACAAGTATCGGAGAGGCCTATGGCGATGGATGTTCAGGCCTTAGCCAGCCAATTTGTGAGATTGGATCTTTCGGAGCCCAGTCGGGTTCTAGCTTGTATGGTTTCTCGGTCTTCATTATTTGATCGCATCAGGGAGTGGCAGTATAATGACCCTCATTTGATTGTCCTTAAAGATAGGGTTCAGCATGGTGATGCCAGAGATGTGACCATTGGCGAGGATGGAGTATTGAGGATGTAGGGTCAGGTTTGTGTATCCAATGTCGATTGGCTACGGGAGCTGATTCTAGAGGAGGCCTACAATTCGCGGTATTCCATCCATCCGGGTGCCGCGATAATGTATCAGGACTATAGGCAACACTATTGGTGGAGACATATGAAGATGGATATAGTTGGATATGTAGCTAGATGCCTCAACTGCCGGCAGGTGAAGTACGAGCACCAGAGACTGGGTGGGTTGCTTCAACAGATAGAGATTCCGGAGCGGAAGTGGGAGTGGATCACCATGGACTTTGTAGTTGGACTTCCACGGACCTTGAAGAAGTTTGATGCTATTTAGGTGATTGTGGATCGGCTGACCAAGTCCGCTCATTTTATTCCTGTGTGTAACACTTATTCTTCGAAGCAGTTGGCAGAGATTATATCCAGGAGATTGTCCATCTACATGGTATTCAAGTTTCTATCATTTCAGATAGAGGTACTCAGTTCACATCACGGTCCATTCAGCAGGAGTTGGGTACTCGGGTGGTGTTGAGCACAACATTTCACCCCCAGACGGACGGACAGTCCGAGCGCACTATTCATATTCTTGAGGATATGCTCCGCGCATGCGTGATTGAGTTTGGAGGGTTTTGGGATCAGTTCTTGCCATTGCCGGAGTTTGCTTACAATAACAAGTATCAGTCCAGCATTCAGATGGCACCGTATGAGGCTTTGTTTGGTAGGCGGTGTAGATCTTCGGTGGGTTGGTTTGAGCTGGGTGAGGTCAGGCTATTGGGCACATATTTGGTTTAGGATGCTTTGGAGAAGGTTAAGGTAATCATGATAGACTCCGTACACCAGTCCAGACAGAAGAGCTATGTGGACCGAAAGGTTCGTGATGTTTCCTTTATGGTTGGAGAGCGGGTTCTGCTTCGAGTTTCACCTATAAAGGGCGTCATGAGATTTGGGAAGAAAGAAAAGTTGAGTCTGAGGCTCATTGGCCCTTTTGAGATATTGAGGCGTGCTGGGGAGGTTGCTTACGAGCTTGCCTTACCTCCCAGCCTGGCAGGGGTTCCGCCGGTGTTTTATGTTTTGATGCTCCGGAGGTATCACGGTGATCTGTATATGTTGGATTTCAGATCAGTCTAGCTGGACAAGGATCTATCTTATGTTGAGGTGCTAGTTGCTAATTAGGCAGGCAGATCCAAAAGTTGAGGTCAAAGAATATTGCTTCAGTAAAGACTCAGTATCGGGGTTAGCCGGTCGAGGAGGCGACCTAGGAGGCCGATCAGGATATGCCCAGCCGTTACCCTTATCTCTTCACTACTTCAGGTATGTCTGAATGCTCGTTCGAGGACAAATGAATGTTTAAGTGTAGTAGGATGTGATGACTCGGACAGTGGTATTTAGAATTAATGCCCTGATCCCACATTAACTGCTTTTCCCAAGTTTATTTCTGCTAATTTGATTTTCCGGGATGTTCGATTTTGAGTTTCGGAGAGTTATGGGACACGTAGTCCCTAAATAAGAAAAGAAATGTTGGAAAATTGACCATAGTTAGAAAAGTGTGAAGACAGCCTCATAATGGAAATCCGATAGTTTCGTTAGCTCCGTTAGGTGATTACGGGGTTGGGAGTGTGTTCGGAATGTGTTTTGGAGGTCCAGTGTAGAATTAGGCTCGAATTGGCGAAGTTGGTATTTTGGCGATTTTCGGTTGATAGGTGAGATTTTTATCCGGGGGTCAGAATGGAATTCCGAGAGTTGTTGTAGCTTCGTTATGTCATTTGGTATGTGTATGCAAAATTTTAGGTCATCCAAATGTGGTTTGGTTGGGGTTTTGATCGAAAGCGTATTTTGGAAGTTTTTAGAAACTTAGGCTTGAATTCATTGAGTTTTGGGTAATTTGATGTTGTTTGAGGTGTTTTCATGATTGGAACAAGTTCGAATAACGTTTTGGGATGTGTTGGTGCCTTTGGTTGATGTCCCCGGGGCCTCGGGCAAATTTCGAATGGTCAATCGGACCAGTTCGTGCCTTAGAAGAATTCAGAAAAATCTGTTCAGCTGTTGTAGAGAAATCCTTCATTGCGATAGCATAGTGGTTGATGCGATCGCGTAGAGCTTTTAAGGGGGACAGTCCTTTTGTTCTATGTGTTCTCGCTGAAGGGGATGTGATCGCATAGTTGGAGAAGTTTGGCCATCGCGAATGCGAGCCTGTGGCTGCGATCTCATAGAGTTAAGCGGGCCAGGGGTCTTGGATGGTTTTGTTCATTGAGAACGCGGAGGGGTGTCCTCGATCGCGTAGAGTAAGAAGCCTGGGCATCGCGTTCGCAGGAGATTTATTGTGATCGCATAGAGTGAATTTTGGGAGTTGGATTTTTGTTCTTCGCGATCGCGTGGGATTTTCCGTGATCGCATAGAAGGAATATCAGGTCTGGATAGAGAGTTTATAAACATTTCATCTGCGAGTTTAGGCCATTTTTCCACCATAGTTGAGTATTTTGAGAACTCTTTGAAGGGAATTAAAGAGGGATTCAAGGATAGTTGATTGGAGGTAAGATTTTTGAACCTAAAACGTGATTCTATTGTGAAATTAACCTAGGAATTTATGGAATCTTGGACAAAAATGGAAGAACTAGAGCTTGAGATTTTTAAATTTTAATCTGTGATTTGAGGGGTCATTTGAACTCTGATTTTTGTGTTCTTGTTATGTATAGACTCGTCAGAGTATGAGGTTTCCAAAAATATAAGTTTCATCTGATTCCGAGATGCTGGTCTAAGGGGTATTTGGTCATTTTACCCAATTTCGTGTCTTAGCTTTGAATTTAATCGTAGACTTAGTTGTTTGAGATGTTATTTATGATATGTAACAAAATTGAATATATTTTGGCCATTTGGAGTCGGATACTCGTGGCAAAGGTGTGATTTCTAGCTAACTTGAGCCGATTCGAGGTAAGTGGCTTGTCTAACCTTGTGTGGGGGACCTTCCCAATAGGATATGATATTTGGTAATTAAATGCCTCGTACGTAACGTGACGAATGCTTACTTGAGCTAATTATTGAAAACTCGATTTTACTTTAAATATTTAGCCCAAGCTTCTTTCTTACCTACCTTATTCTACTTGCAATTACAGCCTGTGTTAGTTTAGAAAAGCATGCTTAGTTGACCTAAATTGCTTATGTGCTTAAGTTTCTTTGATTGTACTACATGTTGCTTCGATTTCTCACTTGTTGCACCCTATTCCTGAATATCTTCTTGTTGTGACTACGTATTTACATTGGGACTACGGATGTGGAATTTCGGTAGCTCCCCAACCCGCATTGTTGTTTACTTTGAAACTATAGGTTAGATTCCCGGTAGCTCCCCGTGCACATTTATTTTGGGACTACGGGTTAGATTTCTGGTAGATCCCCCCGTACATTTACTTTGGGACTACGAATCAGATTTCGGTAGATCCCCGCGCATTGATAGTTAGACTACGGGACAATATCCCGGCGATCCTTTAGATATACACATATGATGGACTACTGGACCATATCCCGGAAGATCCTTGGACAGTTGATGAAATGGACTACAGGACGGTATCTTGGGAGTTCCTCGTTGTTGGTACTAGTATTGAGCTGTTTACTCCGCGTTACCTTTTTTTTCTGTGTGTTATTTGTTGCTTTGTATAACTTGTCTTACTTCATAGTTGTACTAATTATTCCTGTTATTTCATACTGTTGCAAGATTTATTATTATGTTTATTCTCACTAGGGCCCTGACCTTCCTCGTCACTACCCGACCAAGGTTAGTCTTGGCACTTGCTGAGTACTGTTTTGGTGTACTCATGCCCGTTCTGTGCATGTTTTTCATGTGCAGATACAGGTACCTCCACCTAGAGATATTATCCTCGAGGTGGAGAGATCTAGCAGAGGCTTCGAGGTACATCTGCCGCGTCCACAAACCAGGAGTCTCTATCTTATTCTTGATTTAGCATTTAGATTTTCTTTTGTACTATTGTTTTAGACATTCTGGAGTTAGAGTAGTGTATTACAGTTTGTTATCTTGTGTTCCGGTGAGTTTCCGAGTTTTGGGATAGTATTGTAGTAGTTGAGGTATTGTGTTGTAGCCGGGTAGCATCCTACATTCTGCTTTCTATTTCGATAAACCTTGGTTTGAGTTTAAATTTTTGCAAGTTATTTGTTTCTCGCATTTGTTAGGCTTACCTAGTCGTAGGGACTAGATGTCGTCATGACATGCTCACGGAGGGAGAACTGGGGTCGTGACACCACACTCCTTGACGCATGAGCCTAAACTGCAAGTTGAAAAATACTCCTCAATGCATGAGCCTAAATTGCATGTTGCAATGCTCTTTGATACACGAGCCTAAACTGTATGTCATAAAGCTTCTCAAATTCGAGACAAATCTTTAAGTTATAAAGCTGCACAAATTCAAGAAAAAGTCTTCAAGTCGCAAAGCTCTTCAAACTCGAGCAAAAGTCTTCAAGTTGCAAGGCTCTTCAAATTCGAGCAAAGGTCTTCAAGTTGCAAAGCTCTTCAGATACGAGCTAAGACATCAAGTTGCAAAGCTCTTCAAATTTGAGCAAGTCTTCAAGATGTAAAGCTCTTCAAATTCAAGCAAAAGTCTTCAAGTTGCAAAGCTCTTCAAATTCAAGCAAAAATCTTCAAGTTGCAAAGATCTTCTAATCGAGCAAAGACTTCAAGCTACAATCTCTCTACATTTGAGCAAGTCTTCAAGTTCCTATACTCCTTGTCCGCACGAGTATAATCTGCATACAAAAAAAAACTTATACTTTATATGAACTACGTAATGACTTGATCCTTTTTGCTGGGGTACTTAGGAAACTTAGAGTTCATTCCAAGTTCAATCACTTATGCAACAAAAAAAATCAATTCATTTTCATGATAGCCAAAGAGGATGCTAGCTCCATATATGCACCATCTGCTTCTTTGGGCAAGTTAAAGAAGAAGTTACTCCACATCAAAACTTAAAGGATGATGCGCCATGTTTGCTTTCATCCAGCCGCATGAAAGAAAAAAAATGCTTTACGTGCTTCTTTCGATAAGGGTTGAAGGACAAGATGTTTTGCTAGCTCCTTAACTCTAATATGGAGCACTACATGTAGTTTTTAATCAAGCCGTGAAAAGGATGTTCTAGGCACTTCTTCACCAAGTTTCAAGAAGACATGGTTATATGTTAAAATCTTGGAGGTTAGGACACTCCATAAACTTCACTAGGCTACAATAAAGAGTGGTTCTATGCCAAAGATCGAAGTTTAGGACAGTTCACAAACTTCCTCACCAAATTGCAAAAAGATGTGATTCCGCACAAAAGGTTGAAGGTTAAGATACTCCACGCATTTCTCTGAAATATTACAAGAAAAGGTGGTTCCATGCCAAAGATTGCAGGATGGCTGCTTCCCCTACTTGCTTGCAAAGGATGAAAGAGTAGTACTCTAAGTGTCGATCTTGCCAAGCCGCAAAGGATGGGATGCGTCACATACTTTCTTGCCAAAGGTGAAATGTAGTCACTCCAAATGTCCCCTTCTCTAAATCGCAAAAGTAGGAACACACCATGAAATTCTCTCGTTAAGCAGTAATAAAGAGATGAATGATTTATTACCAATCATGTGTACCTCTAGTGAATCTTGTTATGGATATCAAGATTGTTAATGTATTCTCTTAAAAAAAACTGCAAAAGAGAAAAGATTTTAGTGCTTCCCGGTGCCAATGGCGTGAAGCTTGTGGTTCTGTTTCTTTGATCATATCAATGACACGATGCTTCAATGCGGATGGTGAATATTGTGACATGCACTTCTATGCCAAACCTTGAAGGATGAAATTCTCCATAAATTATTTTGTCAAAGACGCGGGAAGGATGCTCCATGAACTTCTTTGCTAAAGTTTCAAGAAAAGTTAATACATGCCAAGGCTCGATGGATGAAAAGTTCTGAGCACCTCCTCGCTTGCAAAAGAGAGAGTGTTGATCAATTACTTCTTCACTTTATCTAGGATGGAGAACTCTCCATAAACTTCGTCGCCAAATGCAAGAATAGGGGGCCGTGAAACTCCTTCTAAGGCATGGACGGAATGCATGCTATATTTGCGTGTTTTCCAAACCTCGACTGAAAAGGTGGATGCACCAAACTTTTGTCGTCCAATTCCATAAAGATGAGGATGAGCCAAGCTTTCCTTAGCCAAACCTGCCAAAAAAAAGTATGCTGCCCAAAAAAAATATAATCCTCCTGATTTTCTGAGCTTGATTCAAAAACTTATTGTGACTATATGGAAAGGGTTTGGGCTTCAAGTTTTATATGTATTGTATTCCTTGTATTCTTCTTTTCAGCAATACAAACGGCTTATGATTTGGACCTTCCTATCCAAGATATGAATTTTTCGGCGAGAGTGCGCAAAGCTGAAAGAGCCAGCATGTTATAACTCGTCATGTAACTTCTGAATAGTATCTGGGACGATCTAGGAGCAACTGGATTGTGATCTTTGCAGAAGCATAGCGCCATAAGCATAGTTTTTGTAGCCACAAATCGCTCGTGATTTTGATTCTCCTACACCAAGATATAATTTTTTTGGTTAAGACGTGCAAAGCCGAAATATCGAACACGACAAAATTTGGGACCAAGATTAATAAGTTCACATGGGATAATACAAAGCGAATTTAACCTCAATATTTGAACATGTATTTACTCTAAGTGTTTACTTTTTGAAGGATCAAACAGATTGAGTTTTGGAAGCTCTTACGACGAGATATGATATTTTTCCGATAGACGTGCAGAGTTGATAATTTCTGACAGCAGCTGCAGAAAAAGAAAAGAAACGTTAGTCTGCTCTCAGGAGAATTGAGCGACGAGGATTGCGTAATACTAACTATTGAAGAGTACCTACTAAGACCAAACAAAAAGTGGTACTGCTACTTTCACTAAAAGTGGAAGACTGCTGCTATGGCAATGATACGAGGGTAAAGTGGACAATTTATAGGAATCAGCAAGGCATAAATTAAAGAAATTCTTGATGTTCAAGCTATTGACATGTGTAAATAAGGAAATGTCATGTCTAGTTTTTACATGAAAATGTAGTCGTCACTGAAACTAGGAAAACAAAGCAAAAAAGGAAAATTATTGTTGGCTTAAATTGGGGTCATTAGCCATCATTAAAGTTTAAAGTAGGAAATGACCACTCAACATGGCAAAATATTAGCAAAATCTCAAAATCTAATATCAAGACAGTAACCTGTCGCAAGAAAAGATCAAGAGAAAAAAAAAATTACAAGAAAGTGGAGAATGCTTTTACAATTTCTATGTTTGACATAGAAAAGTTACTAAGGCCGGCTAATTTGGAGTCTCTCCAATTCATATGAGGAAAAAGGAGTAAGGAAAATATATTGTTTTAGCAACCAAATTGGAAGAGTACTATGTTGTGAGATTTTTCTTTGAATAAATGTTCCAAGCGCATCAAAGGAAAGCATATCTTTTGAACCAAAATTCAACTAGATAAACCAAAAAGTTTCTTGTAAATTTAGCGGTTTAAATTTTAATTTGTCCTGGTGGATGGTTTTGGCTTAGCTCAATTTGGACTTAGTTATTCTTTAATTAAATTAATACTACATAAGAAAAGCCACCAAATTTGTTTTCTCACTCGAGAAGGGGAATTAAGCTGCAAGAGCCAAGCTTGTTATTAAGGGTCATTTTTGGCTCACTTTGAATGCAGTAAAAGAGTTTCAATTCCAATCATTGATGACATCAAGTCACTCTTCAGAAATAGAACATGTAAACAATTGTCAATGCAGTATCTTACAAAATGATAGGGAAAATATGGTCATCATCACCAGTACTTCAAGTCTCGCCATTCATTTCGGCAAGCTACATCCCGACAAGCCTTGAAGCATGTGGCATTTATAGAGAAATAAAATTTTATTAAATTTAAATCCACAAGTAATTTGGATTTCATCATGTATTAAATGCATATTAGTCCAAATGATACTATGAGATGGTATAATCGGGTTGATTATTAAAATTTAAAATAAATTAATTTAAATAAAAGTCCAATGTATTATTGGGCTAGTCCGTCAATTGGTCTTCTATCAAATAGGTCGGCCCATAAGCCTCACATACCTATATAAAGGGGTAAAATGAGAAGGTTAAGAGATAAGCAAGTAAGCAGAAGGAAAGGCTAGAAAAGCTCTAAAGAATAGCATCAAGGTCTCCATCCATATCTGTAATCATCATATGTGGTCAAATTCCAAAGGCGAACTCAAATCATAGGCGGGCAGCTTCAAATCTTCCGTTCGTGATAACTCAACACCAAATCCCGATTCGTAACGTCCTTCAAATTGTTCGTGACATACTACAAATCATAATCCGTCAAGTTCAAGACCATGCTCTCAAGCTTTTGTACCATCATCGGTGAGGAGAAGAATAAGAGGACTACATCTCTTTAGATCTAGAGATATTTTAGAGATTATAACCTCATTACTTGAAATTGAATATAATATTTTTATCTATATTACTTATCTTTATTATTATTTTTCAGGAACGAAATTTAGTTGTTACATGCACAAATTGCACTTAGTATGTGGTATTTCAGGACTAAGAATTGTATATGCTTTAAGCGATTTAAATCCTTCAAGGATTGTCATATAAGTTAAGTCATATAATAGACTTTAATTAGATGCATATCAAGTTTTCTTGTCATGCTGGACAAATGCGATATCAAAAACTGAATGCACATACCGTTGACTTTATACTTTCAAGTGTTTGAACTACATGTTCAAAAGTACATGTCTTTCATAGGAAACCTTCTATTCGACATTGTTTCTCCAGACTTAAGATCCTCATATATGTTTAGCGTTATCATAGATGTCGTTGACAAACATTTTATATCGATTCCTCCTTATTGTTTATAAAGACATAACAAAGGGATCTCTTTATTCATATATTCAGGTACCTGAATCTCTAATGAGATTTTTTGAAATATTATGTCATGTGATTTTCTAGGTCACTTGTCTCCTTTATGATGGCCATTTTGATCATTTGCTCATCTTCTTTATCAAGAAGTTTATTTGAAACTTATTTGTCTATATGTTTTAAATGTAGTATAGACTTTTTCCTTTTAGGACTTAAGAAGAGCATTTGCAATGAGAATATACTTATTTTCTTTGGGCCAGTAAATGCGTCTGGCATGCTTTGCAATATATTGCAAATGAATTATCTTTTTATGAATTTCAAGTTCGTATTATTTTATTCGAGGATCTAGATGTATACATAAAAATTCATTCCACGTAACATTTTCTCAACTATTTATCCCGTCTCCCCCTCATGGTAGAAAAACTAACTTACTTTTTGAATTTTGAAAACCCGCTTTGTGCGTTATGGTGTTAATCAAAATATACACTGCACGTCAATAACAATAATATGAAATTATTTGGTTCCTGACCCCAAACCGCTTGTGAAGGGAGAATGTAATATATTTTCTTATATAACGTATTTTAAATTGATATACATAAATGTGTTCTCATAAGCAATAGCTTAACTATTAAATGGATGCACTCAATACTTATTTTACTAAACTAACTGTTATATAAATCAACTTATCAAAATAAACTGTATTGAATAAAAAATATGAAAATTATGCTCGAAATTAATTACTAAGCAAGTTACCTCGCAATCACCCGTCAGGTTGCAGGTTAATAATAATCGCACATGTAACCATCTCATAAATGCATTTTATGTAGTATACATGGCAGGTGAATGAGCTCATATTCACTTTTGATATTTCTAGTATTAATATGATTCAATCCCAATTTTAGTTAGTTTATTAATTAATAAGAGCAAACAACATAAGAGAATTCGTAAAGAACTTTCTAGTTCTTTAATATTTACCCATGTGAATTTTTTTATTTTGCAAATCATGCGTAAATTAACATGGCTAAACCAATTATGCAACTGAATAAGTTATCAATATTGATAAACTTCATGTTTACACCATGTCGTGTGCAATAATGAATAAATTCCAAGTTTATTATGATATAGATTTTTATATCAATAAACTTCTACTTTATTGTGGCATTCTTTTGTTTGTGTAGTACAAACTGGAGAATAAATTGGGTAGCTTTTCACCTACAAATCATCCCGCTAAGTGTTGTAGTAATATAAGATATTAAATTTTTTCTTTTTTTATAGTCTCAATATAACCGATCGATTTCGTGAATACTTTAGAAACTAAATAAGTTTCTTTGAAACTTACTACAACATAATGCCTTATTGATAATCAATTTTGCCCCTCCAAAATAGTAATAATTGGATCTTCCAGGGCTCTCAATTAATTTTATATTACCACATATTTATTAACATCCATATGGTGAATATCTCTTTTAAAGAGAAAGTTGTACCATTATGGTTATGGTCAGAATTATATGCAATATTTGTTTCTTGCATTACCGTTATCTTTTAGTTATCAAATCGCCAAAATATTTTGGTGTATAATAAGTACGTGACTAAAGACCGTTATGCCATAATAATGACATTACGTGACCAATGACCATTATGCTATTAAGTCCTAAAAGAATAAAGTCTCTTCATTCATATATTCAGGTACCTGAATCTCTTATGAGAATTTTGAAATATTATGTCATGTGATTTTCTAGATCACTTGTCTCCTTTATCATGATTATTTTGATCATTTGCTCATCTTCTTTATCAAGAAGTTTATTTGAAACCGATTTGTCTATATGCTTTAAACGTACCATAGACTTTGTCTTTTTAGGACTTAACAAGAGCATTTGCAATAAGAATATAGTTATTTCTTTGGGTCAGCAAATGCGTCTGACATGCTTGGAAATATATTTCAAATGAATTATCTTTTTATGAACTTCATGTTCATATTATTTTATTCGAGAATCTAGATGTACATATAAAAATTTATTCCACGTAATATTTTCTCAACTGTTTTATCCCCTCTCCCCCTCATGTTAGAAAAACTAGTTTGTTTTTTGAATTTTGAAAACCCACTTTGTGCGTTATGGTGTTAATCAAAATATAAATCGCACATCAACAATAATAAGATGAAATTATTTAGTTCCTGACCCCGAACCGGTTGTGAGGGGAGATGTAATATCTTTTTATGAACTTCATGTTCATATTATTTTATTCGAGAATCTAGATGTACATATAAAAATTTATTCCACGTAATATTTTCTCAACTGTTTTATCCCCTCTCCCCCTCATGTTAGAAAAACTAGTTTGCTTTTTGAATTTTGAAAACCCACTTTGTGCGTTATGGTGTTAATCAAAATATAAATCGCACATCAACAATAATAAGATGAAATTATTTAGTTCCTGACCCCGAACCGGTTGTGAGGGGAGATGTAATATATTTTCGTATATAACGTATATTAAACTGATATACATAATTCTATTCTCATAAGCAATAATTTTGCTATTAAGTGGAGGCATTCAATAACTATTTTGCTAAACTAACTGTTATGTAAACCAACTTATCAAGACAAGCCGTCTTGAATAAAAAAATATAGAAATTATGCTCGAAATTAAATTACTAAGCAAGTTATCTCGCAAACACCAGCAAGGTTGCAGGTTAATAATAATCGCACATGTAACCATCTCATAAGCACATCTTATGTGTTATACATGGCAGGTGAATGTGCTCATATTCAATTTTGATATTTCTAGTATTCATATGATTCAATCCTAATTTTAGTTGGTCAATTAATTAATAAGAGTAAACAACATAAGAGAATTCGTAAAGAACTTTCTAGTTCTTTAAAATTTATCCATGTGAATTCTCTTTTATTTTTGCACATCATGCTTAAATTAACATAGCTAAACTAATTGTGCAACTGAATAAATTATCAATATCGATAAACTTCATGCTTACATCATGACATATAAAATTATGAATAAACTCCACGTTTATTATGATATGAGTTTTATATCAATATACTTCTACTTTATTGTGCCATTCTTTCATATGTGTAGTTCAAACTGGAGAATAAAGCGGGTATATTTTCACATAAGTATCATCCCGCTACAAGTTGTAGTAATATAAAATATTAAATCTTTTCTTTATTTATAGTCTCAATATAACCGATCGCTTTCGCGAATGCTTTAGAAACTAAATAAGTTTCTTTGAAACTTACTACAACATAATGCCTTATTGATAATCAATTTTGCCCCTCCAAAATAGTAATAATTGGCTCTTCCAGAGCTCTCAATTAATTTTATACTACCATATATTTATTGACATCCATATGGTGAATATCTTTTTTAAAGAGAAAGTTGTACCATTATAATTATGATCAAAATATATGCAAGATCCGTTTCTTGTATTAGCGTTGTCTTTTAGTAATCAAATTGCCAAAATATTTTGGTGTATAATAAGTGCGTGACCAATGACCATTATGCCATAATACTTATTTCCTCACAAATCTCCTTCTAGATGTGAGTGTGATATATACCACTAGAACGCTCATATTCTTCCAATAATGAATATGTATTCATAAATTGCATATTATCACATTCACATCATGAATGGGCCATAATGATTTATATGTATTTTACAAAATCTCATATTAAATTGATGGCAGATATTACTTTCATATAGTGAAGGATTATTTTGAAAATACTTATTGTTCTGATTACCACAATGATGCCGACTATAATTTTGTCTATTGCCGCGCTCATATCCATTGATACATTCATGAAAATAATTTTGCCTTCTTTCAGGCGTTTCACATACTGCTATCACATCCTCTTAAGGGAATGAGAATGAATCAAATCCAATTGGACGATTTTCCACTTCTTGTGCCCACAATCATACATGAATTTGATCATGGCAAGATATAAAAATTTTACCACTTCGCGTGGTTCTAATTTCTTAAAAACTCTATTAGAGTTATAATCAAAATTTATTACCTTTGCTTGTGTTTCAAATTATAGAATATTTAGAATTTAAAAGAGAAAATTAAAGTATAATACTTACCTTAAATCTAAAATTTAATCATGGAGGAAGTTTTTGAAACAATTGACAATCATTATGCTCAATCCCATTCCTTTTGTCCTATGCGCCGAGGGTCGATTGGAAACAGCCTCCCTGCCCTTTCGGGTAGGGGTAAGGCTTGTCTACATATTACCCTCCCCAGATTCCCACCTGGTGGGAATATACTGGGTAGTTGTTGTTGTTGTTGTTGTTGTATGCTCAATCCCATACCTTCTACTCAATTGGTTAGAGTTTTGTGCTGATAATGTGTTATAGAATAATAAAAGAAGAAGATGAGTATTGCAGAGAAAAGAATGAAAAGAGAATTCTTATTGATTTGGGATTAATTATAATAGAATATAATCCCTCTATTTATAGGGAAAAAGTGACTTAGTCACCAAGTAACAAACTCTAAAATATAGACATTCACCGTAAATAGAATTCTATTTATAACAGTATTATGTTTTTAAAAATTAAACAGATATGTAAAGCTCTCTTTTTTTTGTCAATACAAAAAAGAATAACTCATTTTCATATTTAGAAATAAATTACCTTTATGCAATAATTTATAATCACAGAAAATATATGCATCTAATTTTATATCACAAGTTTAAAAGTCTTCTTTTTTTTAATTTTTTTTTATATCCAATCTAAATAGGTTAACTTAAATTGAAAAGAAAGGAGTATAAGAGCTCAGATTTAAATTCCAAAGAATTGGTTCATTTTTTCCCTATGGAAAAAAATATCACTGTTTGCTTGTCTTTTCAAAAAGAAATACTAATACTTCTCGATCCTTAAGCGGAAGGTCTATTAAAAATATAATCTTTACTCTTATAAAATAGGGATAAGGCTTGCATATACATTATTCTTTTCAGACCATACGTGTTAAATTACACTAAATTTATTGTTATTGTTGTACGAATACTTCCTGAGGTTCCTATAAGGATAAGATTAAAATAATAATACTGACTAAACATACATAATTTTGAATAAAAAGATAGTTTGCACCAAAAAGGAATATCTTGGGCTAAACTATAATTTCAAAAAAGAACAAAAAAGAGGGTTCTAAAGGTAATATATATTGCCTTATATTATTTCTGATAAATTATATTATATAATTGTGACTTAAATCTTCTAATTCAAATTTAAACACACAAAAAATTGCAAATAAATATTCAAAAGAATGGCTTATAATTTTTATTATTACGACTTTAATAAAAAAATATCAATAACTTTCTTAGTCTTCTTTTCCCCAATAAAATAAACACAATAAGGTGTCTACCAATTGGTTTGTTTGCTTTTGATATGGTCATATTCAACATATGCATAAGGTGCCTACACTACAACTTTCAGGACATACAAATATTTCCAAAGCTTCACATGAATGTCAATTATTTCTGCTGTGTAGGAGTGCTAAGCAACATAGTTACTTTAATGGGGTATCTTTTGTCCATATTCTTCTTCGTTGAGATGTGGTTTATCATAGCACAATAAGGTGCTAATACCACTATTAAAAGGAAAAAAAATTAATGAAGATGTGCCAAAATACAAGTTACATATTTACTTACATATTATCTTTAACAAATTTCATAAATCCTTCAAGGTTCGGAGGAATTTTCATTGGTGGTGGCGAAAAAAAAGCTTGTTCATTATTGCTTCTGGGCGAAGCAGCATCCTCCGCAAGTTCCGCAAGCATTTCTTCATAAGCTTCGCCTATCTCATGTTGTGATTCAGCAAGTCCAAAATTTCTTCTTTTCGAACGGATCCAATCTCTGAAGAGTATTGATTTCTTTCAAGCTCTCCCCCATAGGCTCTATGATTAGCAATTTGAAGTCTCGCTTGACTGAAAGCGCTCTCCGATGTCACTGTTGCAACTTGAACACTTAAAACATCTCGAACTATCCTTGAACGAACCAGATAATGTTTTTCTTTGGCCTTCCACCATTCCAAAACACCAAAGGAGCCGTAGGGATTCTCTGGTTCAAGTCCCTACGACAAAAAAACTTGAAGCTTATTTAGTTGTGAAGTATCACCAATAGTATCACCTTGAGAACCCCTGCACTCTGTACAGTTCTTTTAGATGATTGCGAACTAGACTCAGTAGGAGTTGGAACATTTGCTCTAGCATGATCTAAAGCTAGTTGATAAATATTATAAATTGTTTAAGAACTTGTTTTAATTGAGGCTTGTGCATCTGCAAGTGTAGCAAATTCCTTGACTGAAAGATCTAAAGCCTTATAAATATTTGTATACCAAAAGTGAGGACCTCCTAATTTCATGGTATGATTTAACATGGCAGCAACACTATAAATAAGGGGGATAGGAAAAAATATTTTTTAAACTTATCTTTCATAGAGTTAATAGCAGGTTGATAAATTATCCCACCCTCTGAAAATTAAGTAAATAAATTTGCAAGTGCTGCAATATAAGCTAAACAATTAGAAAGTAAAGGATAATATTTCCCAGATAATTCAGTTGTAGCAACATAAAATTGTTGTAAAAAATCTACAAGAATTTTAACATTAGTCCAATCTTGATTTGTAAGGTGATCATCATCATCACCACCAACACGAGCATTAAACACTGCGTTTATTGAGTTTCTATATTCATATGCAATAACTAATCTTTTGTACATGTAATTCCATCTAGTCGGACAAGCATTATGAACCTTTCTTTCTCTAAGGCCAACTTTATCATAGTTTTGAAAATATTCCCTAAGTCTACTTCTACGGTTTGAATCAAAAAGCCAATTAAAAGCCATTTTATCCTTTTTAATTTTCACATTTAAAATTTTCATACTACCACGGATAATTAAACTGTAAATATGACAAATACATCTAGTAAGAAAACAATTACTAGATACAGGATTTAGTGTAGTTGTAAGCAAGCCTATAAGATTAGGATTACTAGAAGCGTTATCCATTGAAACTGACATTATTTTATCTTTAATGCAAAAATATTTATAAATATCTGCAACTGTGTTAGCAACAAACTTATCTGTGTGACGTGAATTAATTATTCTATAAGCAGTACTGCGATTTTGGATTTTTTATTCCTCATCAATCCAATGAGTGGTTACAGTAAGATAATCACAGTCATTACCACTCCTGTCAATATCAGTAGTAATAACAATGCGACAATATGAGTAAATAACTAGCGCAAGTATTGTTCTATTCATATTTATATTTATAAATATCTCTCTTTACAATTGCGCGAGACCATCCTTTATAAGTAGGATTAAAATTTTCCAATATATTGCACAAAGTGAGGGTAAGAAAAAAAATTATAGGATAAGCACATAACAGTAACCATTTTTGCTAATTATTCATGATCTTATTTGGATCGTAACATAAAATGTCACCAATAACAATATTAATTTCCGGTTGAACTAGATTTGACCCTGTACTAGGGTTAACCTCAGTACCTACACTTCTCCCCTCTTGCACAACTTTCATTTAAAAATATCTAGCTTTTATTTATGGTGTTTCTTTATGTGTCTAGTCAAAGCACCCGTACCGCTACGGTCTCCAGTATATTTACGAGCCATCAAAGACCCACAAGTTTTACACTAAGCCTTATTTCATTTTCTTAGTTGAGTAAAAAAGTGCCAAACAAGAAATGTTTCGGTCTGTTTAGAAGGTTCTCTATTAAAAGCAGGAGTTACTACAGGAGAGTCAGACGGGGCATCATTTGGATTATTATTAGTTGGGTTAACAACAAGATTAGTAGGTATATCATCTAAATCCGGTTGCGTTTCATCTAAATCATCATTTTTCTCATTATTTTCATCGATATTTCATTAGGATAAAGAACATTCATATATTCATCATTTAATTGTTGACCTGGTGCAACATCAAGGCAAAATTGACTATCAGTAAATTGATAACAAGGGTTATCACTATAAAAAATAGCAGGTGGACGAGGAAGGATAACAGGTTTGGGTCGGGGAGCCGGGGGAGGAGTAGTAGCTTAGCGACTAGGTTCACCAATTTTAAATTTTTCCTTGGCCTTACCACCAAATATTCTTTTCAAAGAAAATTCCATATTGATCATAAATATACAAATTAAAACAAACAAAACTATACTATTAAAACTTATGAGTTGGAACGAGTTTACCGAATTGACGAACAACTTCTTAAAAATTGAATATCATTGAAGACTTGAATACTTCAGTTCACCAACTTCACAATTTTTCACAAAATTGCAATAATAAAGTAAGCAATTATAGAAGAAAATTAAAGAGAGATTGATAAATTTGTGAGTAAAAATGAAATAATGAAGGGGTATATATAGTTGAAAATAGGGAAAAAGTCTAATTATAAAAAATTTGAGGTTAAAACTAAGTTGGGAACTAAATGACTATTTTTTAAAAAGCCAGACGGCTAAATTGGTAGGCCAACGACTAGTTTTTAAACTTCCAATCGTTGTCCAATTAAATTTTTTTTTGAAAAATAGTCGTTGGGTGCGTTAGGCCCAGACGAACCGGACCAGGCCCGCCAACCGGTCCCAGGGTAAACAATCTCGGGGTCGCGGTCTGTTTTTGGAGGACCGCCCATAGTGGGTGTGACGATCCAAAGGGTTCATCACTTATTTTCTTACCTATTTTGTACTCCTGAGGCCTTGAAAACCTCATCTCGATTTGCGTGCACGATCCAGGCGTGTAGCTGGAAAGCTTAGATATGAATTCTGTGAGAAAAATGTTAAAATTTGATTTTAAGTTGAATAAATCTGACTTCAGTCAATATTTTGGGTAAACGGACCCGGACACCTGATTTGACGGTCCCGGAGAGTCTGTAAGAAAATATGGGACTTGAGCGCATGTCTGAAATCAAATTCCGAGGTCCCAAGCTCGAGAAATGAATGATTTCATGAAATTATTTTCTGGTAATAATTAAGGAAATTGGAAATGAAATTTGATTAAAAGATTATGGTATCGGGCCCGTATTTTGTTCCGATGCCCTGTACAAGTCTTATATATGGTTTAAGCGCTTTTTGTAAAGTTTGATTGAAAACGGACGTCGTTTGACGTGTTTCGGACTTAAAATGGAAATTTAATGTTATATGAAAATTTGGAGGAAATCATGAGTTTTGAGGCTCGACTCAATATACATGATGTTATTTTGGCAAATTAATTGCACGGATAAGTCCGTAGGATGTTTTGAGGTTATGTGCATATTTGGTTTGGAGCACCGAGGGCTCGGGTGAGTTTTGGATAGGTATCGATTTTCATTTTTGAACTTTTGAAAAATCTGGTATCCCTAATCTGCAGGCTTCGCATTTGCAAAGCCAACATCGCAAATGCGAGCTGTTTATCGCAAAATGCGAGAGTTGGACCGGGTAGGCTTGTTCGCAAATGCGACCAGCTGTATCGCAAATGCAAAGGAAGACAGTCGCAATGCGACGATTGTGATCGCAAATGTGAAGGTCCTTAGTTCCTGAAGCGTTCGCAAATGCGAACAGTTTTCTCGTATTTTCCATACATGCAGGGTTCGCAATTACGAATCCAAGTTCGCAATTCCCATATCTGAGGCTCGGCAAATTTTATACTTAGTCAATTTTTCACCATTCTTACAAAACCCAAACTCCATAGGCGATTTTTCAAGGACAAGACCTCTACCAAATCAGTTGTAAGTTGATTTTTAGTCATTTCTTTCAATCATTAACATCATTTAACATGTTTTCCACTTAAAAATCAATAATTTTCATGGGTGAAATTGGAGGTTTTGGGTAGAACCTAGGTTTTTCTAAAATTGAGAATTTGGACCTCGATTTGAGGTCCGATTTCAAATCAAATCATATATCTGGGTCCGTGGGGGAATGGGTAATCGGATTTTTTATTTGAACCCCGGGTTTTGACCATGTTGACCTGAGGGTTGTTTTGGTCATTTTACCTAAAATTGCGTCGTAGCTTTGAATTAAATAGTGGAATTCGTTTTTGAGATGTTATTTACGAGATGTAATTGAAATGAATAGATTTGGGTCATTAGAGTCGGACACTCGTGGCAAAAGAGTGGTTTCAAGTTGAATTTGGAGCCGGTTTGAGGTAAGTGGCTTGTCTAACCTGGTGTGCGGGACTTCTTCCCCATAAGACATGATGTTTGGTATTTGAACGCCTCGTACGTGAGGTGAAAAGCGCGTACTTGAGCAAATTGTTGGAAATCCGTTTTTACTTGAAGTATTTAAATTGAGTTTTCTTGCTTACCTATTTATTTTAAATTGCAAGCTTATTCTATACTAGTTTAGAGAAGCATGTTTATTTGACTTACTTGCCTAAGTGCTTAAATTGTCTTGTCTGTGCTCCGTGTAGTATATTTGGCTAGGATTTTTCTATTTCTTGTCCTGAGTTTAGTATCTATCCAAATTTTGGGGTTGCTATTATATGTTTTTAAATTGGGACTACGGGTTGGCCTCCCGAGAAGACCCCCTGCACTTGATATATTTTGGACTGAGGGTGCGGGATATCAAGAGATCCCTGGCACATGAAATTGTATGTTTTGAGGATACCAAGAGATCCCTGGCACATGAAATTGTAAGTTTTGAGGATACCAAGAGATCCTCGGGATACCAAGAGATCTCTGGCACATGAAATTGTAAGTTTTGAGGATACCAAGAGATTCTCGGGATACCAAGAGATCCCTCGCGTATGTTGTGAGGATACCAAGACATCCTCGGGATAGCAAGAGATCCCGGTTGCGGTTCCTGTTGTGAGTAGTATTTACTAGTATTGTCCTATTTTTCTGCTTTCTATTACGTGTTCCGTGTTTATCTTGTTTAGATTCTCGTTGTACACTTCATCTATATTGTTTTTCCCTCATCTTGTTATTTATTATGTTATATCTTAGTAGGGCGCGGACCTTTCCTCTTCACTACCCAACCGAGGTTGGGCTTGGCACTTACTGAGTATCGTTGTGGTGTACTCATGGCCCTTCTGTGCATGTTTTTCATGTTCAGATCCAGGTACTTCATTTAAGACGTATCACTCTCGAGGCGGAGAGATCTATTAGAGACTTCAAGGTACATCTTCCGCGTCCGCAGACCAGGAGTCTCTATCTTATTCCAGCTTTGGCAGTTAGCTTTTCCTTTCATAATTTTGCTTTAGGCTTCTGGAGTTAGAGGTGTCTATTACTTTCCGTTAGCTTGTGTTCCCATGAGTTTCTTGGTTTTGGGGTGATATTGTAGACTTCCGCTTTTTGAGTTTTATATGCCGAGCGACCTTTATAAATTGTATCTTTAGTTGTTTAATTTTTAATTAATTATTTCGCAAGCTATGTCGTTTTCTGCATTGTTAAGCTTACCTAGTTGTATAAACTAGGTGCCATCACGATATGTTCACGGAGGGAGAACTGGGGTCGTGAAAAGTTGGTATCAGAGCTCTAGGTTCATAGGCTTCATGGAGCACAATCCGGTTTATCAGAGTCTCGCTGATCGGTACGGAGACGTCTATATTTATCTACGAGAGGCTATGTAACCGCTACGAAAATTTCCCTTCATTTGATTCCCTGTCGTACGAGATTTTGATATAACAATCCTAAACTTGTGCCTTGTATTCTCTCACAGATGGTTAGGACACGTGTTACCCAAGAAAGATGATCTTCAGAAAGGTTTAAAATTAGTAGCGATGGTGGGTACAAGTGCCATGAAGATAGATTCTATTAAGGCAACAACTGAGCAGCAAAGGGTGAGAAGGACATGTGGGAAGTGACTGGCAGTGGCTAAAAAATTCTAGAAGGCCGAGTATAAGGGGCCAAGAGTCGAGTAGCCGATTAAAGGGATGAGTTCCACCAAAGTGGGAGAGTGGAGGAGTTGCATATGGGCATTGTGGTAGGATGACTATGCACCTTAATAAGAGTTTGGAGTGATTTGGGGGGAATTTTTTGTAATTGGTGATTGAGGTCTACGGATTTAATTAGAATTATAGGCTATTATGCAGTATGAGATTCAATATAACGGGAATGAGACTTGAATAATGAAGGATACAACAGAACCTTGAATTGGAAGATGCTGGGGAGTGGTTTCTACAAGCGGGTTATTCCTGTGAGTAGGTTAGTGGTTGCGTAGTTGGCGAGGCTTCTGCGAAGAGTTCGATTGGTTATGCAATGAAGGGATTGGTCGCTCGAATGTTGTTGATGATTCAGAGTATTTAAAAAAAGGGTTTCTACCGTAAAATATCAAGAATGTCGGCTGTTGATTGCGCAAGGTTATGTCAATAAGAGGTTAAGCATCCTGGTGAACTCCAGAGTTGTGTAATAGTGGGTTCGAGCTAAGTGAGAGAGCCCCACTACTTATGATTGGGTTGTATGGTAAACTACTTGCGAGGTTTCTGGTTATTAGCATATTGATGGGCTATTTCAGCTATGGGAAAAGACCACAAGTAGTAAATTGAGCAAAGGGATCGTTAAAGGTGTGCTATGGTTGGCCTTATTGGCTCATGTCCAAATTTGGAAATAATTCAGGATTCGAGCTTTGTATAGAGGTGGGGTTCAAGGGAAGTGATTCTGCCAGGTGCTTCACCAAGAGGGCATTCATGTGTTAGAAGACTCATATAGTTTATTATATTTAGGGCCAAGTCAGAGCGAGTGGCTCTCAACAATGATCCTAGTGAATTCAAAAGATAAAGTGTGATGCCTAATGATTTCGAGCCTATAGGTACAGTTAAGAATCGAGCTTGATAGCAGCCTATGAGAAGAGGTACAAAATGTTCTATGATGTTTTGGCTTGCGATGTAGCAATTGGGAGGTATGAAATGGTTCGTGGGATTTGAGACCGCATGGTATCGTGACTCTAGGTCACTTGGGATGAGTACAGATAGATGTTGTTATATGTCGAATGTAGTTATTATTATTTATAAGGTAATCAAGGATAAATTGGAAGGAGAAGATTAGGTAGCTAGTTTAATTGGCATATTGGTGGTAGTGATTAGTTCCTTCAGCGAGATCAAGTTATGCGCGTGACTTGTGACGGTGCGTGTGAGGCTTGTCGGCCCCCGTAATTGATTTTATTCAGAGGTACTCCACTGTTGTGTCTAGTTTCGTGTAGGCAGAGCCCGAAAGGGTTATGGCGGGGTAGACCCCTACTTAGAGATTGCATAATTCCACGGCTGCGAGAATTCACATGTGTGTTGCTATGACACTCTTGAAGCGAGTTAAGTGAAGAGATTTTATATGATGAAGTGTTAGTCCATTAGTGGTTCCAGAGTTATAATCGTGTTCTATCGTATATTGGCATGTTTCGTGCAGTGAGTAGTATGGAATTTGAAGTGAGAATCAAGGTTGCAGTTTGGTGTTGACGAGGATGTCACGAGCTCGAATGAGCAGAAAGGAGTCTGGATGTTTAAAGTAAGTTGGAATGGTCTTCAGTGTCACCTGAGATTAGTGCGTTGTGCAGGAGGCTTTGCGTATTGATTTGTGGATTCTTAATTTGCTTTATAGCATTGAATGGTCGGTGGGGAGGTAGTGCTGACTTGTTACCTGGTGCGAAAGTTCGTGGGAGCGTGCCCACGGAAAGGTTGTATAAGTGTGGCATATAGCCACTCGATTGGTTGAAGAAGTTAAACCAAGTATGAAGATTGTGGTAATATCGTTGAATTGAGAATATATGCATGGAGGGCACTCAGTCTATTAAGTTGTGGATTGTGGAGGAATTCTCCTGTTATGATGGTTGTTCTTATGCGTTATGAAGGAAAGGAGGGTTATTATGGACCTTGGAAAGGTTATTAGCCTAGTCAGTGCGATCAGAACGGGCTTGAGGTCCGTGGATTGATTCAAATGTGAATATGGGCCCTATATCAGGCCAAACGTGTCCATTTCAGTAATGCGCTCCTTATGGAGGAGGAGTCAGGGTGTTATTTCGTTGTCAAATATATCATGTAGTGATACATTGCACCGTGTGAGTTGTGAGACGGCTTGAAGAATTGCTTATATGTCGAGGATCCACGTAGAAATGATGAATTATGAGCAAAATGGCTCTTGAGATTCAGATTGTATATCGCACTTTAGTTGTGCTTGAGTTTTTTGGCTTATAGCGCTATATGTTCCCTCAGTGATGGTATTATGCACCTAGCGTGCTTGTGACCAAAATTCGGTATTTTATTGTAATAAGCAATTTAGCTCGATATGCATCTCCTTATGTGAGTGTTATGAGAGGATCGGGTGGCATGCCGCCACGGGTATGTTATGTGTGGATCGGGTGGCACGCCGCCATGGGTATGATATTTGGATCGGGTTGCGCGCCGCAACAGTGTGATGTTGAGTATAGTTTTCTATATGCTATTTTTGTATGCCTTTCTCCCTATTTTCTAAGAGAAGTCTGTATTGGTGCGTGAGTTAGGTAGTCCCTTCCAGAGTTCGTTTTCCTTTTGTATCGCGTACGAATTGGTAGCTATTGACACATTGTGGCATCATATGAGACTTTTGATTATGTCCAGGGTGGCTTATTACCTGAGCAGTTCCTACTGGGTGAGACGAGATCATTGGATTTAGGATCAGTGCAATCTGATTATATGAAGTATAGTATGGAGCTAAGACCATATTTGGTTCAGAATGAGGTGATGGTCCTTGTCAGGAGTATAGACCTAGTGATTTGTTGATTTGGCAGCCGGTTATGAATTTCTACACATCTCTTTTGTCATGGCGCTATTGTAAGAATTAGAGCAAGACCTATGTAGGTCATGAGGTGCAGTGAGAGCATCTGATTCGTGGAATTTCGATTAAGCTCATCAGAAAATGTTATTGTGGTCCGGTGGGCAAAGTGATACAAGGTGTGAGTTCAGCAAAGTTGTGCAGTCAATGTTTAGGTACAGTGTGTAGTGATTGATATAGTGATCGTATGTTGGAAACAGGTCAGGTACAAAATTTCGGATGTTGGAATTAGGCTCTAAGGCTTATCTGCTCGAATAAAAATAAATATCTTCAGAATCGATCGAGCTAATGTGCTCAACTAAGTTTTGGTAGCACGGGGAGGTGCGTGAAGTGTAAAACAATGATTTTAGACTACATCGGTGCAATTCTCAGCATGTTCGAGGATGAATGTATGTTTAAGTGGGAGAGAATGTAACGACCCGACCGGTTTTTTTGAGCCCTAGCGTATTATTCAATAGTCTAAGGCCATGAGCAGCTTCATTTCAAGTGTTATGATTTGTACGCATGGTCAGAATTGAGTTTTGGGAAGTTCAGGGTTGAGTTGGGAAGAGAATTCTCATTTGGAAGCTTTTAAGTTGAAGGAATTAACTAAGATTGGAATTTAGAGTAAAAAACCTCGGAATAAGGATCCGGGGGTTCCAGCTGGTTCGTATGATGATTTCGGACTTGGGCATATGCCCAGTTCGAGTTTCGGATAACCCGGGAGCATTTTGACGCCTATTGTGATAGTTCTCATTTTAGAAGAAATTTTATTAGTTTGGCTTGAAGTGCATTTCAGTGTTATCAATGTTCGTGTGGGGTTCCAAGTCTGATATGCGGAGCCGTTATCCTCACCTTTTCCCGACTTAGGTACTTCATTCTTTTGTCCGTTCGAGGATGAACGATTGTTTTAGTGGTGGAGGATGTGATGACCCAAAGAGGTCTTCACTTGTTTTCTTACCTATTCTATACTTCCGAGGCCTTGAAAACCTCGTCTGGGATTTCCTCGATTTACGTGCGCTGTCCGGCTGCGTATCCGGAAAGTTTAGATATGAATTATGTGAGAAAAATACTAAAATTTGATATTAAGTCGAATAAATCTGACTTCGGTCAATATTTTGGGTAAACAGATCCGGACCCATGATTTGACGGTCATGGAGGGTCCGTAGGAAAACAGGGGACTTGGGCGTATGCCCAGAATCGAATTCCAAGCTCCCAAACCCGAGAAATGATTTTTTTGTGAAATTGTTTTCTTAAAATAATTAAGGAAATTGGAAATGAAATTTGATTAAAAGATTATGGTATCGGGTCCGTATTTTAGTTTCGGTGCCCGGTACAAAGTCTTATATATGGTTTAAGCGCTTTATGTAAAGTTTGGTTGAAAACAGACGTCGTTTGACGTGTTTCGGACTTAAATGAGAATTTGATGTTTTATGATAATTTGGAGGAAGTCATGAGTTTTGAGGCTCGATTCGGTGTATATGATGTTATTTTGGCAATTTTATCGCACGGATAAGTCCGTAGGATATTTTGAGGTTGTGTGCGTATTTGGTTTGGAGCCCCGAGGGCTCGGGTGAGTTTTGGATTGGTGTCGAGTTGTATTTTTGAACTTCTGAAAAATCTGGTGTCCTTGATCTACAGGCTTCCAAATGCGAAGCCAACATCGCAAATGCGAAATCGCAAATGCGAGCTATTCATCGCAAATGCGAGAGTTGGACCGGGCATGCTTGTTCGCAAATGCGACCAACGGTGTCGCAAATGCAAAGGAAGCCAGTCGCAAATGCGACGACCGTGATCGCAAATGCGAAGGTCCTTAGTTCCTAAAGCGTTCGCAAATGCGCATTTTTCTCGCATTTCCCATACCTGCAGGGTTCGCAATTGCGAACCCAATTTCGCAATTCCCATATCTGAGGCTTAGTAAATTTTATACTTCGTCGAATTTTCACCATTTTTCACCATTCTTTCGATAAAAGCCCAAACTCCATAGGCGATCTTTCAAGGAGAAGACTATTTCCAAATCAGTTGTAAGTTTATTTTTACTCATTTCTTTCAATCATATACATCATTTAGCATGTTTTTCACTTAAAACTTCATGAGTGAAAGTGGAGGTTTTGGGTAGAACCTAGATTTTTCTAAAATTGGGGATTTGAACCTTGATTTCAAAATAAATCATATATTTGGGTCCGTAGGGGAATGGGTAACGGGTTTTGGTTTGAACCCCAGGTTTTGACCACGTTGGCCTGAGGGACGTTTTGGTCATTTTACTTAAAATTGCGTCTTAGCTTTAAATTAAATAGTGGAATCAATTGTTGAGATGTTATTTACGAGATGTAATTGAAATGAATAGATTTGGTCCATTTGGAGTCGGATACTCGTGGCAAAAGTGTGGTTTTAAGTTGAATTTGGAGCCTTTTTGAGGTAAGTGGCTTGTCTAACCCGGTGTGGGGGACTTCTTCTCCTTAGGACATGATGTTTGGTATTTGAATGCCTCGTACGTGAGGTGACGAGCGCGTACTTGATCAAATTGTTGGAAATCCATTTTTACTTGAAGTATTTAAATTGAGTTTTCTTGTTTACCTATTTATTTTAAATTGCAAGTTTATTCTATGCTAGTTTTGAGAAGCATGTTTATTTGACGTACTTGCCTAAGTGTTTAAACTGTCTTGTCTGTGCTCCGTGTAGTATGTTTGGCTAGAATTTTTCTATTTCTTGTCCTGAGTTTAGTATCTATCCAAATGTTGGGGTTGCTATTGTGTGTTTTTAAATTGGGACTACGGGTTGGCCTCCCGGAAAATCCCCCCTACACTTGATATATTTTGGACTGAGGGTGCGGGATAACAAGAGATCCCTGGCACATGAAATTGAGAGTTTTGAGGATACCAAGAGATCCTCGAGATACCAAGAGATCCCTGGCACATGAAATTGTAACTTTTGAGGATACCAAGAGAACTCTGGCACATGAAATTGTAAGTTTTGAGGATAGCAAGAGATCCTCGAGATACCAAGAGATCCCCAGTTGTGGTTCCTGTTGTGAGTAGTATTTACTAGTATTGTCCTGTTTTTCTGCTTTCTATTACGGGTTCCGTATTTATCTTGTTTAGATTCTCGCTGTACACTTCATCTATATTGTTTTTTCCTCATCTTATTATTTATTATGTTATATCACAGTAGGGCCCGGACCTCTCCTCGTCAGTACCCAACCGAGGTTAGGCTTCACACTTACTGAGTACCGCTGTAATGTACTCATGCCCCTTCTGCGCATGTTTTTCATGTGCAGATCCAGGTACTTCATTTCAGGCATATCACTCTCGAGGCGGAGAGATCTAGCAGAGACTTTGAGATACATCTGTCGCGTCCGCAGACCAGGAGTCTCTATCTTATTCCAGCTTTGGCAGTTAGCTTTTCCTTTCATACTTTTCCTTTAGGCATTCTGGAGTTAGAGTTGTGTATTACTTTCCGTTAGCTTGTATTCCCGTGAGTTTTCGGGTTTTGGGGTGATATTGTAGACTTCCGCATTTTGAGTTGTATATGTCGAGCTGCCTTTATATACAGTTTCTTTAGTTGTTCAGTTTTTAATTAATTATTCTGCAAGCTATGTTATTTTCCGCATTGTTAGGCTTACCTAGTTATAGAAACTAGGTGCCATCGCGACATATTCACGGATGGCGAACTGGGGTCGTGATAGTGGGCTTTTAGGGCCATTAGAGATCGGCCCGTTTGGCCTGTTTTCTCGCAGTCCCAGGGCAGTCCCGTATTGGGCTTGGCCCACAATGCAACCTTATTTACAGGTGCTAGTGTTTAAGAACAAAGACCACGACTTCCTTGTTATTTTCTTTAGCTCCTCTTGAGTTCACATGGCAAGTGCACATATAGCCATTTTGAGATATACTATTTAGAAATTAGTCAATACTTATTTTTGGTATCAGAGCCATGTTGGCTGTATATGTATTTAGCATGAGCAACTAAATACATATACTGTCCGGAGCTCATTACTTTTGCAAATCTTTAGTATAGTTATTTTGATGATATCTCATAACTTGATTAAATTATTTCTAAGTATTAAATCTTTTATCTTGTTTCATATTTG
The DNA here is from genome assembly GCA_034376525.1 of Nicotiana benthamiana. Lineage (NCBI taxonomy): Eukaryota > Viridiplantae > Streptophyta > Magnoliopsida > Solanales > Solanaceae > Nicotiana > Nicotiana benthamiana. The sequence goes on from CM067331.1 coordinate 78,329,382, forward strand.
ATCTATTTTGTGTGAGGTACTTATTTCTCTCTAAGTGTGTGAGGTATCCGATTAATATCCGGAGCGTACGTTGGCAAGCCTGTCCTTGTGGTCCTTGTTTGCCATGGTAGGCGTTTATTGTGACCCTTAGGTGTTCCCGTAGCCTAGATAACTCTAGAGAGAGAAGAGGTAAAACCAAGAGAACGTTTAGATCATTATGAACCTAGATATTTAGATTTAGGACTTTTTTATAATTTGATCTTTGTTATTTGCTTTTATCTGAATATCATGTACTTATGATTTTGCATCTGTATTAGTTCCAGGACAGTAATTTTTATTTTATATGAATCAAAATATTTTAAATTCTGTTAACTTATCTTCTAGATCTACTCATATTGCCTTAACTGAGTCTAATTTGGATAACTGGAGTATCCCTGCTGAACCTTTTCATAAAATCTACCAGATAGGTCACTTTAATTTCATTAAAAAGCATAATATTAAAACGTGTGAATCAACTGTTGCTATTAATAACTCTTTAGAAGTTATAAAATTGTTACATGAGCATGATATAATTAGATATAAATCTAGTTTTAATTATCTGCATATTGGTCTTGTGCAAGTTGCTGTTAAGCCTTTGTTTAGAAAAGGACTTAATATTCCTGTTTGTGCACTTTTACGTGATGCACGTTTTCTTAACTTTGATGATTCTTTGTTAGGAGCACTTGAAAGTAATTTAGCAGGAGGCCCTGTTTATTTCAATTGTTATCCTAATTTCTCTGTTGATATTAATGATCCTAATGTGTTAGATACATTAACGCTTAATATCAAAACTCTTAATATGAACAGCAAATCCGAAACTCGAAAAATAGCTGTTATATACCGCGTTTATTATCGGTTGATGTCTACTACCCTTGCTCCGAAAGCAAGGATAGAGAGTACCAAAGGTGTGACTATGTTAATGGAAGCTAACCATGAACATAGTACCATCTTTGTTCCTCGCCTTCTTCAGTGGAAAGACATTCTATCCAATACTGATTGGCACTTTGAAGCCATTACTCAACCCATTCCCTCTCATACAGAGAATCGCCAAATAGAACGAATCATCCAAAATTCCGATGGTTCAGTTGACCTTAAATTTCTGAACTCTCAACCTCGTAGAAGTTTCACCGTAGGTTCTACTTCTTCAAACCCCCGGGAAGAAGTATTTACTCGTTCTTGCTCCTTTAGATCTGCTATTAATAAATCTGTTATTAATAGTCAAGTGGATGGGGTAGATTTTTCGGGAGATATCCCAAAAGTTTTTTATAAATCTCATTTTCAAGAACCTATTCAGGAACCCTCTAGTCCCACAGAGTCTGATATGGCGCCTCCAAGGCAAAATTCAGACCCTGGTCTTCACGTCATTAAAGTTGAGGAAGATTATACCCCTAATCTTGCTGCTTTAAAAAGACTCTGGCTTGACCCCAAAAACGCTTTAAGGGTCAAATGGTACACTGCTACCTATTCTAAGAGCCAGCAAGCGATTTTTGGGCAACAATGGATTGCCGATATGAAGCGCTTGAAGTGTGATATTGAATATTTTAAGTGGTTCGAAATCACTGGAAAACTGGATGACCAGAATGAGTCTTTACAAGTTCTGGTTAATAAGTGGTATACTCAAACCAACAAGGTGGTTGAGTCTGTCACTCCTCCTCTTGAAGGAATTAAAATTCCTCATTCCAACACCATTGTTTCTGCTTCTCCTTTTAAACTCAAAAGCAGTAATCCTACGAGTACACCCTCTAATGCGGACATAGACAAAATTGTAGAACAAAACAATTACACCAATAAATTGTTGCACTCTGTTTCCCTTCAAATTGAAGAAACAAAACCTAGACTAACTCCTAGTCTAAGTATCCCTAGGCATAGTACAAATAGTACGATAGAGCCTAATCCTATATTCAAGCCTCCTGAATTTCGCCGGGAATTGTTTCCTAAACTTAGCGAAAATATCTCTGTCTCAGGTAAACTGGTTGAACAGATTACCAAAAAGCTAGCCAACTTTCATGTTTCAAGTGAAAGTAAAGTAAAAGAAGTTTCTAATGCTTCAAAAGCAAAAGAAACTTCTAATCAAGTTTCTAATGCTTCAAAAGCAAAAGAGACTTCTAATCAAGCGTCCAGTTCTCGACCAACTAAAGAGAACAACACCAATAGTTCTGGGAGTGTTAGAACTCTTTCTGATAACTCTCTTCTCAAACTTTCCGATAGATACCCCCATAGGCGAAACTATTATAGTCGTCCCTCTTTTCCTGATACTCAGTATGAGGAAGATGGTTTCCAGTCTCAATCATCTCATGATGGTAGAAGCATCGTTGAATGGAATATTGATGGTCTTGCTGAACATCAAATCTATCGTGTCCTTCACGAAATGGGCGTTTGTATTACCAGTTACAAGTTGCGAAATTCTTCTGATAAAGAAGCAGCGGCCATGATCACTGCTGGCTTTACTGGTATGCTTAGGTATTGGTGGGATAATTATGTCACCGAAGATCTTAAGCTTCAAATCCTCAACGCAACCACCATTATTACTACTGTTAAAACAGTTAGTGATATGGAAACCTCTGAATCTGAAACCAGAGAGGATGCTTGTGCCACTCTGCTCTACCACATTGCCAAACACTTTGTAGGAGAGCCTAAACTCTTCCAAGATAGGAGTCTTGAAATCCTTAACAATCTTCGTTGCCCTAGACTAAGTGACTTTAGGTGGTATAAAGACCAGTTTATGGTCAAAATTATGACTAGACCTGACTGCAATAGTGATTTTTGGAAAGACAGATTTATTAGCGGTCTTCCCCCCTTATTTGCCGAAAAGGTTAGATCAAAAATAAGAGATAGGTGTGGCGGTAAGGTACCATATGAACTTATGACCTATGGAGATATTATTAGTCTTATTAATACCACAGCCCTAGAGCTATGTACAGACCTAAAACTTAAGAGTCATCTTAAGAAAGATAGATTGACCTCCAAAGCAGAACTAGGCAGTTTTTGTAGAGACTTTGGTTATGGCAATATAGACTATCCTCCTTCCAAGCAAGCTAAGAAGAATTCTAAGGCTAAGTCCTCTTATAAATCATCTAGAAAGACTAGGAAAAACAAGTCTAAAGATAGGTCGTATGAACCTAAGAAGAAGAAATTTAGGAAGAAAAGACCTTCCCATAAAGAAGATGTCTGCTGGACTTGTGGTAAGTCTGGTCATAGAGCCAACCAGTGTAAATCTTCTAAGAAGAAGAAGAAAATAAACCTTTTAGGCCTAGATGAGGATACTAAAGAAAAACTCTTTTCTATCCTTCAGGAAAGCGAGTCTGATTCGAGTAATTCCTCTTCTGAAGAGTACAGTGACGAAGAAAATATCAACGTCGCTTATGAGACTGATGACAGTCAGTCAGATTCTGAAGATTCTTGCGAAGAATCTTGTGAAGGTGTCTTTTGCGGATGCCCTTCCAATACCCTTAGTATGATCACATCAGACTCCAAGGAAGTCCTTTTTGATATTATTGATCATATCAAAGACGATGAATCTCGTGCCAAGTATTTGATTGAGCTCAAGAAAATTATTCTGGGTTCTGATCAAAAGAAACCTTCTTCGTCTAAGGCCATCGAACCTTTTAGTATGAAACAAGTGTTCAATAGGTTCGATAAACCTGCTGAGCCCTCTATATCTGACTTACGTCAAGAGATGAATTCTCTTAAACAAGAAGTTAGGCAGTTGAAATCGCGTCTTGACAAAGTCGAGATGGAATCCCTTACTTCTCAAGTCCTTCAGGACACTGATGAGAAGACTGACTCTTTTCCTGAAAAAGAATTTGACTTCCCTGGAGAACAACCTGTTGATCCAGGTCTTCTTAATAATACTCCTTTCACTAATCCCGGTCCTTCTGTGTCCACTATTAAATCTATTAGTGAACATATTCCTGTCAAAATTGTTGTTGCAAAAAATTTTGTTCTCAACAAAGTTGCTTTATTTGACAGTGGTGCTGACCGTAACTGTATAGTGAAAGGTCTTATTCCTCTTAAGTACCTTGAAAAGAGTACAACTCGTTTATACTCGGCCACTGGTGAGAGAATGAAAATTGATTACAAATTATCTAAAGCCCATATTTGTAATAACAATATTTGCTTTACTAATGATTTTGTAATCACTGAAAATATCAATGAAGATATTATTCTAGGAACGCCATTCATTAGTCAACTTAAACCTTTTACTAATGATATAGATGGCATTCATACTTGTATCCTCGGTCAAGAGGTGTTTTTCCCTTTTGTTCAAACTCTTTCTCCTACAGAGAGTAGGTTTTTAAAAGAAAAAACTATTTTTAAAATTAATTGTCTTTCTAATCATATTTCTTTTTTAAAAGAAGAGATTACTATAGAAAGAATTAAACAAACTTTAAAAACCCCGGGAATAATGTCTAAGATAGATTCCCTTCAAAAGAAGTTTGAAAATGAAGTTTGTTCAAATCTTCCTACTGCCTTTTGGAATATAAAAAAGCATTCTGTTGCATTACCCTACATTGATGGGTTTAATGAACAAAACGTACCTACTAAGGCTAGACCTATTCAAATGAACCATGAAATGGTTGAAATTTGCAAAACTGAGATTAACCATTTACTTGATAATGGTATTATTAGACCCTCTAACTCTCCTTGGAGTTGTTCTGCCTTTTATGTTAATAATAGCGCAGAAAAGGAAAGAGGTGCACCAAGGCTTGTTATTAATTATAAGCCTTTGAATTCGGTCCTTAAATGGATCCGGCATCCAATCCCTAATAAAAGGGATCTCCTTAAACGGACTTATAAAGCAAACCTTTATAGTAAGTTCGATATGAAATCTGGATTTTGGCAAATTCAGATTAATGAAAAGGATCGTTATAAAACTGCATTCAATGTACCTTTTGGTCATTATGAGTGGAATGTTATGCCTTTTGGGTTAAAAAATGCCCCGTCTGAATTTCAGAATATTATGAATAATATTTTCAATCCTTATTCTTACATGTCAATTGTTTATATTGATGATGTGTTAATATTTTCTGAGGACATTGATTCTCATTTTAAGCATCTTTCCACATTTTTTAAAGTTGTGCAAAATAATGGTTTGGTTGTTAGTGCTAAGAAAATTAAGCTCTTTCAAACCTCTATTAGATTCTTAGGCCATGATCTATATCAAGGTACCTACAAACCTATCTGTCGAGCCATTGAATTCTCGTCCAAATTTCTTGATGAAATTAAGGATAAGACCCAGCTTCAGAGATTCTTAGGAAGTCTTAATTATGTTGCTGACTTTATTCCTAAAGTTAGACAAACTTGTGAGCCTTTGTATCATAGGCTTAGAAAGAATCCTATACCGTGGGGAGATGAACAAACCCAAAGTGTCAAGAAGATTAAGAGATTAGTCCAAAATCTTCCTTGCTTAGGGATACCCAATCCCGATGCATATATGATAGTTGAAACTGATGCTTCTGATATAGGATACGGAGGTATTCTAAAACAGCAAATAGAACCAAATAGTTGCGAGCAACTGGTGAGGTTTACTTCTGGTATCTGGAATAATACCCAGAAAAATTATAGTACTTTAAAAAAGGAAGTTTTATCTATAGTACTATGTATTACTAAATTCCAAGATGATTTAGTAAACAAAGAATTTTTACTTCGGGTTGATTGCAAATCGGCCAAAGAAATTTTACAAAAAGATGTTAAAAATCTTGTTTCAAAACAAATATTTGCTAGATGGCAAGCTCTACTATCTAGCTTTGATTTTAAAATTGATTTTATAAAAGGAGAAAATAATTCTCTTCCAGATTTTCTAACCCGAGAATTTCTTCAGGGCCATGAAGCCGTCAAAAACTAGCCCGTTCAAGAACGTCAAGTCTGAAAGGCAACTATCAACAGCTAGACCTTTCGTTCCTGCTAGTTTGACCCAAATAAGGCCCTCTTTTCCTCCTCTTCCTAGTCCGGCCCAGAGCCAAAATAAGTTTACCGTTTTAGGAGAACTCCCAAAACTTCCAGGCCCAAAGCCTGAATCTTCCTCTGGATCCACTTCTAAGGTCCAGAACAAATCTAGTTATGAAATGAAGACCCCAGAGTCTTTTGCCCAAGCAGTGGACCCTAAAGTCCAAATTCAAAAACCCTCTTCTCAGCCAACTGAGACTTTTGAATTCTTGACCATTAAGGTCTCTCCCATTTTAGCCCTCGATAAAGAGTTTGAATCTGGTCGAGTCCAAGACCTTATAAAGCCCTGCTATAATTCATCCAACTACATTGATAGTCCTGACCCCCTTCACACTCGCCTTTACTTTGAGGCTATCTTAGTCGATACAGACTCCATTGAAGTGGAACATGTTTACTCTGATAGAAACCCTGATTTCATCCTATATTCTCAGTTTACAATCAAAAAGATTTTATCTCCTTTCGAATGGCATGTTGACCATCTTCTTACTCCCATACGTCTTAGTATGAACCATAAGCCCCAGACTTACAACTGGTATACATACCAACAAGCTTGGTATAATTTCATGTATCTTAGACCAGGTCATACTTGGTTTATTAAATACAGTTCTGAAGTTATCAAGGCCATCATCCCTAGATGGTTCTATGACTGGTGGAAGACTTTTGGAGGAAAATTAGAAAACCTCCCACAACAATTCCTCAAGAAATTCGAAAATTTCCAAATTTCACAAGAGATCACTACTCTCCCTTCTCACATTAAAATGTGTAAATTTTATATTCAAAAAAGAATTTCTTTTATTATCAGCTGGGATTTCAAAATCGCAGAATTCGATAGGATCAGGTACCTATCCAAAGAAGTAAAGGTTAAAGGTTGGGTTCCAAAACCGAAGGTATTAACTCCTGATAAGGAAAAAATTGTCGTGGGGAAGACAACTCCACAATCCAAATCATCCAAGGCGGAAATGAAGAAGAAGCTTCAAAAGGCTCTTCAAGATATTGATAATCAGGATGAAGAAACCATTATGCAACTTCTTGAAGAAGTCTCCTCCTCTGCTGAATCCAGTAATGATGACATGTGTAATCCTAAAGGTATTGCTCAGGCTTATCTAGAAGGATTTTATGAATAATATTTACTTTTCCGAAGAGTCAAGTTACTATTCGGTGGGAATGCCCACTTAGTGTCCTGTGAATACCCACTTTATCACTACCTTCCAAAAGAAAGAAAAACTGAGGGGTATGCGTCGAATTATTGTCCACTAAGGACAAGTCATAATTAGTGTCCATAGGTTGGGTCCCATAAACGGTCCCCGGGTCATAAGGAATCTTATCCTTATCTTTTCACATGGGGTCATATCTCTTTCATAAAAGTAGAACCCCACAATACTGTCGGCAAAATCTAAGCCGTCCATCTGTATCTAGGAGATTAACTCTTTTGGTGTCAGAGGTCTATAAAAAGACTCTCGTCTTGTAATATGAGGCAGGTCCAATTTTCTCACTTAGAAAATTTTAGGCACTATCTCTCTCTTGGATAATCTCTTCGTCTCTCTTCTTGTAATCATCCCTTCCTATTGTAATATCCCCTTGTTCATGGAATAAAAAGCTTGTTTTAAAGTAAGTCTTTCATCTTCCTTATCACGGTTTCAAGATTTTTAACTTTTAACATCTGAGGGTTGTTTTGGTCATTTTACCTAAAATTGCGTCGTAGCTTTGAATTAAATAGTGGAATCCGTTTCTGAGATGTTATTTACGAGATGTAATTGAAATGAATAGATTTGGGTCATTAGAGTCGGAAACTCGTGGCAAAAGAGTGGTTTCAAGTTGAATTTGGAGCCGGTTTGAGGTAAGTGGCTTGTCTAACCTGGTGTGCGGGACTTCTTCCCCATAGGACATGATGTTTGGTATTTGAACGCCTCGTACGTGAGGTGAAAAGCGCGTACTTGAGCAAATTGTTGGAAATCCGTTTTTACTTGAAGTATTTAAATTGAGTTTTCTTGCTTACCTATTTATTTTAAATTGCAAGCTTATTCTATACTAGTTTAGAGAAGCATGTTTATTTGACTTACTTGCCTAAGTGCTTAAATTGTCTTGTCTGTGCTCCGTGTAGTATATTTGGCTAGGATTTTTCTATTTCTTGTCCTGAGTTTAGTATCTATCCAAATTTTGGGGTTGCTATTATATGTTTTTAAATTGGGACTACGGGTTGGCCTCCCGAGAAGACCCCCTGCACTTGATATATTTTGGACTGAGGGTGCGGGATATCAAGAGATCCCTGGCACATGAAATTGTATGTTTTGAGGATACCAAGAGATCCCTGGCACATGAAATTGTAAGTTTTGAGGATACCAAGAGATCCTCGGGATACCAAGAGATCTCTGGCACATGAAATTGTAAGTTTTGAGGATACCAAGAGATCCTCGGGATACCAAGAGATCCCTCGCGTATGTTGTGAGGATACCAAGACATCCTCGGGATAGCAAGATATCCCGGTTGCGGTTCCTGTTGTGAGTAGTATTTACTAGTATTGTCCTATTTTTCTGCTTTCTATTACGTGTTCCGTGTTTATCTTGTTTAGATTCTCGTTGTACACTTCATCTATATTGTTTTTCCCTCATCTTGTTATTTATTATGTTATATCTTAGTAGGGCGCGGACCTTTCCTCTTCACTACCCAACCGAGGTTGGGCTTGGCACTTACTGAGTATCGTTGTGGTGTACTCATGGCCCTTCTGTGCATGTTTTTCATGTTCAAATCCAGGTACTTCATTTAAGACGTATCACTCTCGAGGCGGAGAGATCTATTAGAGACTTCAAGGTACATCTTCCGCGTCCGCAGACCAGGAGTCTCTATCTTATTCCAGCTTTGGCAGTTAGCTTTTCCTTTCATAATTTTGCTTTAGGCTTCTGGAGTTAGAGGTGTCTATTACTTTCCGTTAGCTTGTGTTCCCATGAGTTTCTTGGTTTTGGGGTGATATTGTAGACTTCCGCTTTTTGAGTTTTATATGTCGAGCGACCTTTATAAATTGTATCTTTAGTTGTTTAATTTTTAATTAATTATTTCGCAAGCTATGTCGTTTTCTGCATTGTTAAGCTTACCTAGTTGTATAAACTAGGTGCCATCACGATATGTTCACGGAGCGAGAACTGGGGTCGTGAAAAGTTGGTATCAGAGCTCTAGGTTCATAGGCTTCATGGAGCACAATCCGGTTTATCAGAGTCTCGCTGATCGGTACGGAGACGTCTATATTTATCTACGAGAGGCTATGTAACCGCTACGAAAATTTCCCTTCATTTGATTCCCTGTCGTACGAGATTTTGATATAACAATCCTAAACTTGTGCCTTGTATTCTCTCACAGATGGTTAGGACACGTGTTACCCAAGAAAGATGATCTTCAGAAAGGTTTAAAATTAGTAGCGATGGTGGGTACAAGTGCCATGAAGATAGATTCTATTAAGGCAACAACTGAGCAGCAAAGGGTGAGAAGGACATGTGGGAAGTGACTGGCAGTGGCTAAAAAATTCTAGAAGGCCGAGTATAAGGGGCCAAGAGTCGAGTAGCCGATTAAAGGGATGAGTTCCACCAAAGTGGGAGAGTGGAGGAGTTGCATATGGGCATTGTGGTAGGATGACTATGCACCTTAATAAGAGTTTGGAGTGATTTGGGGGGAATTTTTTGTAATTGGTGATTGAGGTCTACGGATTTAATTAGAATTATAGGCTATTATGCAGTATGAGATTCAATATAACGGGAATGAGACTTGAATAATGAAGGATACAACAGAACCTTGAATTGGAAGATGCTGGGGAGTGGTTTCTACAAGCGGGTTATTCCTGTGAGTAGGTTAGTGGTTGCGTAGTTGGCGAGGCTTCTGCGAAGAGTTCGATTGGTTATGCAATGAAGGGATTGGTCGCTCGAATGTTGTTGATGATTCAGAGTATTTAAAAAAAGGGTTTCTACCGTAAAATATCAAGAATGTCGGCTGTTGATTGCGCAAGGTTATGTCAATAAGAGGTTAAGCATCCTGGTGAACTCCAGAGTTGTGTAATAGTGGGTTCGAGCTAAGTGAGAGAGCCCCACTACTTATGATTGGGTTGTATGGTAAACTACTTGCGAGGTTTCTGGTTATTAGCATATTGATGGGCTATTTCAGCTATGGGAAAAGACCACAAGTAGTAAATTGAGCAAAGGGATCGTTAAAGGTGTGCTATGGTTGGCCTTATTGGCTCATGTCCAAATTTGGAAATAATTCAGGATTCGAGCTTTGTATAGAGGTGGGGTTCAAGGGAAGTGATTCTGCCAGGTGCTTCACCAAGAGGGCATTCATGTGTTAGAAGACTCATATAGTTTATTATATTTAGGGCCAAGTCAGAGCGAGTGGCTCTCAACAATGATCCTAGTGAATTCAAAAGATAAAGTGTGATGCCTAATGATTTCGAGCCTATAGGTACAGTTAAGAATCGAGCTTGATAGCAGCCTATGAGAAGAGGTACAAAATGTTCTATGATGTTTTGGCTTGCGATGTAGCAATTGGGAGGTATGAAATGGTTCGTGGGATTTGAGACCGCATGGTCTCGTGACTCTAGGTCACTTGGGATGAGTACAGATAGATGTTGTTATATGTCGAATGTAGTTATTATTATTTATAAGGTAATCAAGGATAAATTGGAAGGAGATAGATTAGGTAGCTAGTTTAATTGGCATATTGGTGGTAGTGATTAGTTCCTTCAGCGAGATCAAGTTATGCGCGTGACTTGTGACGGTGCGTGTGAGGCTTGTCGGCCCCCGTAATTGATTTTATTCAGAGGTACTCCACTGTTGTGTCTAGTTTCGTGTAGGCAGAGCCCGAAAGGGTTATGGCGGGGTAGACCCCTACTTAGAGATTGCATAATTCCACGGCTGCGAGAATTCACATGTGTGTTGCTATGACACTCTTGAAGCGAGTTAAGTGAAGAGATTTTATATGATGAAGTGTTAGTCCATTAGTGGTTCCAGAGTTATAATCGTGTTCTATCGTATATTGGCATGTTTCGTGCAGTGAGTAGTATGGAATTTGAAGTGAGAATCAAGGTTGCAGTTTGGTGTTGACGAGGATGTCACGAGCTCGAATGAGCAGAAAGGAGTCTGGATGTTTAAAGTAAGTTGGAATGGTCTTCAGTGTCACCTGAGATTAGTGCGTTGTGCAGGAGGCTTTGCGTATTGATTTGTGGATTCTTAATTTGCTTTATAGCATTGAATGGTCGGTGGGGAAGTAGTGCTGACTTGTTACCTGGTGCGAAAGTTCGTGGGAGCGTGCCCACGGAAAGGTTGTATAAGTGTGGCATATAGCCACTCGATTGGTTGAAGAAGTTAAACCAAGTATGAAGATTGTGGTAATATCGTTGAATTGAGAATATATGCATGGAGGGCACTCAGTCTATTAAGTTGTGGATTGTGGAGGAATTCTCCTGTTATGATGGTTGTTCTTATGCGTTATGAAGGAAAGGAGGGTTATTATGGACCTTGGAAAGGTTATTAGCCTAGTCAGTGCGATCAGAACGGGCTTGAGGTCCGTGGATTGATTCAAATGTGAATATGGGCCCTATATCAGGCCAAACGTGTCCATTTCAGTAATGCGCTCCTTATGGAGGAGGAGTCAGGGTGTTATTTCGTTGTCAAATATATCATGTAGTGATACATTGCACCGTGTGAGTTGTGAGACGGCTTGAAGAATTGCTTATATGTCGAGGATCCACGTAGAAATGATGAATTATGAGCAAAATGGCTCTTGAGATTCAGATTGTATATCGCACTTTAGTTGTGCTTGAGTTTTTTGGCTTATAGCGCTATATGTTCCCTCAGTGATGGTATTATGCACCTAGCGTGCTTGTGACCAAAATTCGGTATTTTATTGTAATAAGCAATTTAGCTCGATATGCATCTCCTTATGTGAGTGTTATGAGAGGATCGGGTGGCATGCCGCCACGGGTATGTTATGTGTGGATCGGGTGGCACGCCGCCATGGGTATGATATTTGGATCGGGTTGCGCGCCGCAACAGTGTGATGTTGAGTATAGTTTTCTATATGCTATTTTTGTATGCCTTTCTCCCTATTTTCTAAGAGAAGTCTGTATTGGTGCGTGAGTTAGGTAGTCCCTTCCAGAGTTCGTTTTCCTTTTGTATCGCGTACGAATTGGTAGCTATTGACACATTGTGGCATCATATGAGACTTTTGATTATGTCCAGGGTGGCTTATTACCTGAGCAGTTCCTACTGGGTGAGACGAGATCATTGGATTTAGGATCAGTGCAATCTGATTATATGAAGTATAGTATGGAGCTAAGACCATATTTGGTTCAGAATGAGGTGATGGTCCTTGTCAGGAGTATAGACCTAGTGATTTGTTGATTTGGCAGCCGGTTATGAATTTCTACACATCTCTTTTGTCATGGCGCTATTGTAAGAATTAGAGCAAGACCTATGTAGGTCATGAGGTGCAGTGAGAGCATCTGATTCGTGGAATTTCGATTAAGCTCATCAGAAAATGTTATTGTGGTCCGGTGGGCAAAGTGATACAAGGTGTGAGTTCAGCAAAGTTGTGCAGTCAATGTTTAGGTACAGTGTGTAGTGATTGATATAGTGATCGTATGTTGGAAACAGGTCAGGTACAAAATTTCGGATGTTGGAATTAGGCTCTAAGGCTTATCTGCTCGAATAAAAATAAATATCTTCAGAATCGATCGAGCTAATGTGCTCAACTAAGTTTTGGTAGCACGGGGAGGTGCGTGAAGTGTAAAACAATGATTTTAGACTACATCGGTGCAATTCTCAGCATGTTCGAGGATGAACGTATGTTTAAGTGGGAGAGAATGTAACGACCCGACCGGTTTTTTTGAGCCCTAGCGTATTATTCAATAGTCTAAGGCCATGAGCAGCTTCATTTCAAGTGTTATGATTTGTACGCATGGTCAGAATTGAGTTTTGGGAAGTTCAGGGTTGAGTTGGGAAGAGAATTCTCATTTGGAAGCTTTTAAGTTGAAGGAATTAACTAAGATTGGAATTTAGAGTAAAAAACCTCGGAATAAGGATCCGGGGGTTCCAGCTGGTTCGTATGATGATTTCGGACTTGGGCATATGCCCAGTTCGAGTTTCGGATAACCCGGGAGCATTTTGACGCCTATTGTGATAGTTCTCATTTTAGAAGAAATTTTATTAGTTTGGCTTGAAGTGCATTTCAGTGTTATCAATGTTCGTGTGGGGTTCCAAGTCTGATATGCGGAGCCGTTATCCTCACCTTTTCCCGACTTAGGTACTTCATTCTTTTGTCCATTCGAGGATGAACGATTGTTTTAGTGGTGGAGGATGTGATGACCCAAAGAGGTCTTCACTTGTTTTCTTACCTATTCTATACTTCCGAGGCCTTGAAAACCTCGTCTGGGATTTCCTCGATTTACGTGCGCTGTCCGGCTGCGTATCCGGAAAGTTTAGATATGAATTATGTGAGAAAAATACTAAAATTTGATATTAAGTCGAATAAATCTGACTTCGGTCAATATTTTGGGTAAACAGATCCGGACCCATGATTTGACGGTCATGGAGGGTCCGTAGGAAAACAGGGGACTTGGGCGTATGCCCAGAATCGAATTCCGAGCTCCCAAACCCGAGAAATGATTTTTTTGTGAAATTGTTTTCTTAAAATAATTAAGGAAATTGGAAATGAAATTTGATTAAAAGATTATGGTATCGGGTCCGTATTTTAGTTTCGGTGCCCGGTACAAAGTCTTATATATGGTTTAAGCGCTTTATGTAAAGTTTGGTTGAAAACAGACGTCGTTTGACGTGTTTCGGACTTAAATGAGAATTTGATGTTTTATGATAATTTGGAGGAAGTCATGAGTTTTGAGGCTCGATTCGGTGTATATGATGTTATTTTGGCAATTTTATCGCACGGATAAGTCCGTAGGATATTTTGAGGTTGTGTGCGTATTTGGTTTGGAGCCCCGAGGGCTCGGGTGAGTTTTGGATTGGTGTCGAGTTGTATTTTTGAACTTCTGAAAAATCTGGTGTCCTTGATCTACAGGCTTCCAAATGCGAAGCCAACATCGCAAATGCGAAATCGCAAATGCGAGCTATTCATCGCAAATGCGAGAGTTGGACTGGGCATGCTTGTTCGCAAATGCGACCAACGGTGTCGCAAATGCAAAGGAAGCCAGTCGCAAATGCGACGACCGTGATCGCAAATGCGAAGGTCCTTAGTTCCTAAAGCGTTCGCAAATGCGCATTTTTCTCGCATTTCCCATACCTGCAGGGTTCGCAATTGCGAACCCAATTTCGCAATTCCCATATCTGAGGCTTAGTAAATTTTATACTTCGTCGAATTTTCACCATTTTTCACCATTCTTTCGATAAAAGCCCAAACTCCATAGGCGATCTTTCAAGGAGAAGACTATTTCCAAATCAGTTGTAAGTTTATTTTTACTCATTTCTTTCAATCATATACATCATTTAACATGTTTTTCACTTAAAACTTCATGAGTGAAAGTGGAGGTTTTGGGTAGAACCTAGATTTTTCTAAAATTGGGGATTTGAACCTTGATTTCAAAATAAATCATATATTTGGGTCCGTAGGGGAATGGGTAACGGGTTTTGGTTTGAACCCCAGGTTTTGACCACGTTGGCCTGAGGGACGTTTTGGTCATTTTACTTAAAATTGCGTCTTAGCTTTAAATTAAATAGTGGAATCAATTGTTGAGATGTTATTTACGAGATGTAATTGAAATGAATAGATTTGGTCCATTTGGAGTCGGATACTCGTGGCAAAAGTGTGGTTTTAAGTTGAATTTGGAGCCTTTTTGAGGTAAGTGGCTTGTCTAACCCGGTGTGGGGGACTTCTTCTCCTTAGGACATGATGTTTGGTATTTGAATGCCTCGTACGTGAGGTGACGAGCGCGTACTTGATCAAATTGTTGGAAATCCATTTTTACTTGAAGTATTTAAATTGAGTTTTCTTGTTTACCTATTTATTTTAAATTGCAAGTTTATTCTATGCTAGTTTTGAGAAGCATGTTTATTTGACGTACTTGCCTAAGTGTTTAAACTGTCTTGTCTGTGCTCCGTGTAGTATGTTTGGCTAGAATTTTTCTATTTCTTGTCCTGGTTTAGTATCTATCCAAATGTTGGGGTTGCTATTGTGTGTTTTTAAATTGGGACTACGGGTTGGCCTCCCGGAAAATCCCCCCTGCACTTGATATATTTTGGACTGAGGGTGCGGGATAACAAGAGATCCCTGGCACATGAAATTGAGAGTTTTGAGGATACCAAGAGATCCTCGAGATAGCAAGAGATCCCTGGCACATGAAATTGTAACTTTTGAGGATACCAAGAGAACTCTGGCACATGAAATTGTAAGTTTTGAGGATAGCAAGAGATCCTCGAGATACCAAGAGATCCCCAGTTGTGGTTCCTGTTGTGAGTAGTATTTACTAGTATTGTCCTGTTTTTCTGCTTTCTATTACGGGTTCCGTATTTATCTTGTTTAGATTCTCGCTGTACACTTCATCTATATTGTTTTTTCCTCATCTTATTATTTATTATGTTATATCACAGTAGGGCCCGGACCTCTCCTCGTCAGTACCCAACCGAGGTTAGGCTTCACACTTACTGAGTACCGCTGTAATGTACTCATGCCCCTTCTGCGCATGTTTTTCATGTGCAGATCCAGGTACTTCATTTCAGGCATATCACTCTCGAGGCGGAGAGATCTAGCAGAGACTTTGAGATACATCTGTCGCGTCCGCAGACCAGGAGTCTCTATCTTATTCCAGCTTTGGCAGTTAGCTTTTCCTTTCATACTTTTCCTTTAGGCATTCTGGAGTTAGAGTTGTGTATTACTTTCCGTTAGCTTGTATTCCCGTGAGTTTTCGGGTTTTGGGGTGATATTGTAGACTTCCGCATTTTGAGTTGTATATGTCGAGCTGCCTTTATATACAGTTTCTTTAGTTGTTCAGTTTTTAATTAATTATTCTGCAAGCTATGTTATTTTCCGCATTGTTAGGCTTACCTAGTTATAGAAACTAGGTGCCATCGCGACATATTCACGGATGGCGAACTGGGGTCGTGATAGTGGGCTTTTAGGGCCATTAGAGATCGGCCCGTTTGGCCTGTTTTCTCGCAGTCCCAGGGCAGTCCCGTATTGGGCTTGGCCCACAATGCAACCTTATTTACAGGTGCTAGTGTTTAAGAACAAAGACCACGACTTCCTTGTTATTTTCTTTAGCTCCTCTTGAGTTCACATGGCAAGTGCACATATAGCCATTTTGAGATATACTATTTAGAAATTAGTCAATACTTATTTTTATCGTAAAATTTTAAACTAAAAATCTTAACTTCGGAATATTTCGTCCCAAAAATTTGAACTGAAAAACCAAAATTCAGGTTGCATAGGCTATTTCTTAAATAACAACCCTTTAAAGTGGTTACCTGATGCCATTTCTACACATGGATTTATATTTTCGCAACTTAAGAAATTTAACGTAGAATGGCATGTGAAGATGGAGTAACGTAAAATTGTATGTGAATACGGATTAACAAACTCCGGGAGAGAATTACACAAACATCTATTCCTTTCTTAAAGTTTTTATTTAGATATTAGACGGTGCTTAATTTATTCTAAATTAAAAATATTAATTTGAGGACAATTCAAAACATTTGTATTCTAAAACAACTAAAATTTAGAATACATTGACTAATTCCAAATTAACAGCGGCTATGTCATTTCTACTGCCATCGATTCTGAGATACATTAAACCAATCCAACAGACAATACTACCCAGACATGCTCACAACACTAACATCAAAAGTTACTCAAGGCTCGAGGGATATATTTGATCATCAACATAGCGCGAACTGTGCAAAAAAGTTAAGTCCTTGAAATTAGAATTTATCTGTTGCATTTAAAAAACGTAAATAAAAAAGTATTTATATTTATATCAATATAATATATTAAAAGCATAAATATTCTTAATAAAATATTATTCGCCTTTTTTACCCTTTAAAATTTAATTTCATTCTAGATAAATTAGTAATTTCATTATTTCTCCTAATTTCGCTAAGACTTTAAAATCACCTAAAAAAATTTATTTCCTTAATCCTTCTTTGAAGTATATATGTAAAAAGTCATAATATTTGGTTTCAACTAGTTGTTCCTCAAGTTTACTAGACTCTTTAATGTTTTCTGAAAGATTACTGATTGCTATAGGAATTTTCTTATCGGGTTCTATAATTCCTTTAAATAATACCTTACAAATGTATGCTAATATTTCTGTTTGATTGTTTTGTATTTTCTAATTGATCCGGAAATAGATCAATTTTTTCTAGTAAATGCTTTTGTGTCTCAATGAAACCGTTTTTAAGAATCTTCATTGCCAAAAACTCAACTTCTTGTTTACAAATCTTTGTTTTTTCTTTTGAAAGAACAACTCCTTTTTCTTTTAATCTATTTAAAACTTTATAAACATCTGCTAAATATTTTTCTTTATTACCATTTGTAAAATTAATAATATCGTCAATATATGCGAGACATATAGATTCTAAACCTGCAAGGTTAGTATCCATAAACCTTTGATATATACTTGGTGCTTGTTTTAAGCCAAAAGGTAAAATATTAAACTCATATTGGTTTTGAGGCGGACAACTAAATGCTGTTAATGGTTTAGTGCTTTCATGTAGCCTTAATTGATAGTAACCGGATTTGCATCCAAGGTTGAAAACCAATTATTTTTCGTTATTTTTGTAAATATATAATCTTGCCTTGGCAACTTGTATGCATCACCCTTTGTTGCTTCATTCATTTTTTTATAATTTATTACCATCCTTCTACGTCCTCTTTTAATTTCATTATGATTTCAACGTAACATAATGGTGCACTATGTGGACTGTGACTTGGTCTTATTATTCCTTTTTCTAACATTTGTTTAGTTTCCTTAGCAATTTCTTCTACATCTCTTTCTGTATATGGAATATTATTTGGTACTTTAATTTCTTTATTAGGATCTATCAATTCAATCCTAACTTCCATACTATTTGTATTCTTTTCAGAGTCGAGTGCGTCTTGACTACAAACCTGATCTAACAAGTTAAAAACCTGTTGTTCTAATTTTTTTTCGAGAAGTGTAAAGATTCTTTTTATGATCTCCCCCTTTACAAAAGATTGTGTATTATATATCTTGGTTGTAACTAAATGCGATTTCTGTTTTTCTAGATTAGGACACCTAAGTGTAACTGTATCCAGTTTCTGTATGAAATGACTATGTAATTTAAGGAAATTGTTTCCTAGAATCATAGTAACTCCTGTATTTTGTTTATAAATACTTGGTAATAAAAATTTCCGTCCTTCTATAAGAATTACGAAATCTACCGCTTTATATTCGATTTGTATTATCTTATTATTTGCTATTCTTACTGATATTGGTTGCTTTAACCTCTTCCAATATTTATTTGGTAATAATTTCTCTTGTGCTAAGCAGATTGTAGCACATGTATCTACATAAGCTAAAATAGTTTTATCTAAGATTTTATCTTGATGTATGTACTATTCTTACTCATCTTCATTATCTGTTTCAGATGCTGAATAATCGGATTCAAGACTGTATGTATCAAAGTCTATTCTTCATCTTCACTATATAATTCTTCTATAGGCTCGAAGCTTAATGAATATATCATTTTTAGTTTTTTATCTTTTTCTTTATCCAACAATGGACATTCATTTGCATAATGACTTATTTATTGACATTTCCAGCATCTACATGTTTTCTTTCCTTTAGGACATGCTTTTTGCCTAGGTACTTTTTCTTATACCTATTTTGCCATTTTTTCTTCCAAGGTTTTCTATACGTATTGTATTTTCTTGGTCTATAGTTTCTATGGAAATTCTTTTTATAAAGTCTTCGTTTTGGATAAGTACATCCAAACTGCTGTGGTGTAGTATCTAATTGTTTACAACATCCTATATTTATTCTGTGAATGTGTATTTGTTCTACTTTCTTAATGCAAAGATCTTCTCTATATTCTTTACTTAAATTTTCTAGTAATCCTAATATTTTTTCTTGGCTCGCTATCTTTTCCTCAATGTATTTTGTTATTTCGTAAGGTAATTTGCTTTCTACTATTTCTAATAATCCTTGACGATTTGCTGTTTTATAGAAATTTTTTCTAACTTGACAGAAAAAATTCTCTATATAACAGGGATCACACAATTTCATATTTGATAATATTCTAATTACTTGATCTCTTTTTTCTTTTATATTTTTAATGTCAGTAATTCCTAAGAATTCTTTAAAAATTTCTTTAGCTGTTATATCTAAGGCAAAAAGTTTTGACTCTGTTGACACTTCTGTTTTTGCATATGGTATTTCTATAGCAGTTGTTTCTAGCCATTCAAAAATAATACTTGTAGTTTTATATTTGATGTAATTAGAAAAATCTTTAATTGTTAAATTACTAATTGTTTCATCTTTAGTTTGTACTAATAATTTAACTGATTAATCCATGCTAAAATTAACTGTTCTGCATTTACTGTACCGTTGATATTTAAAATACCATTTGTTATGCTTCTTTCTTTTTCTATATATTTTGGTGGAAATCCTTTATGTAACTTTCCTTGATTAATGATATAATCATTTCTGTATGAATAATCTCTGAAACTTCTTGTAAAATTAGTTTCATTATTATTATTGCTAGATTCTCCTATGTAAACTGGTGATCTAGGTCTTTTCGGACTAGATTGTGGTTTTCTATCGTTATATTCTTCTTCCCCCGTATGAACGAAAGGTTCATCTTCATCACTATCTATACCGTAGACAATTCCTTCTTTGTCTTCGTCGTCTATTTTTGACATATGTATGTCGTCTAAATTGCATTTTTCTAGAAGGTCAGTTAATCTTTGAACTTCATCCATGATGTTTTTTCTTGGGATGGTAATCCTGTAGGTTCTACTATTGTTATTTTTTGCTTTGGCTCTTTCCTAAAATACTTTTGAAATTCTTCTTCTGTTAAACACTTCTTTTTGCTTTCAGCTTTAATAGTTTCTTGTAACAAATCTAAAGTTTGTTCTTTATTTATGCATATTTGATGTGTATTACTAGATGTTTCTTCTCTTTTACCTTTTTCTTTAAGGTAGTCAATAAGTTCTTGGTATTTGTACTTACTTTCCTTAGGTTTTTTAATTTCTTTTAACCTATTTATGACCTCGTTTTACATTTTCATATTTTGTTTAACTAATTCTATTAGTGTATTTATTTGTTCTGAAACTCTTGGTGGTTCGATCGTTATATTTTACCTAATATCTGAGCTATCTTAGTATTGGTTTCAACTAGTTGTTCCTCAAGTTTACTAGACTCTTTAATGTTTTCTGAAAGATTACTGATTGATATAGGAATTTTCTTGGGTTCTAGTCAAATAAGTAGACCAATTAGCAAGACGACATTATTTGAAGAAGATCAAGAAATAAGAAAAATGAATAAGCAGATAGGTGAATTAAATAGATTAGGCTGTTCTCCTTGCATAATACCATAATATATAATATTTTTTTTAGATATTTTTTGAAACAAAGATGTTTTAACTCCTTATGTTTCAATTATATCTAAACTTCCTTTATTTTTAACTTTAACTATTTTCTTATCTAATAAAATATCTTGAATATATTTTCCTTGAATTTCTTCTAACTGAATGATATTATTTTCTAAATCCATTAAATTAGATTTTCTCTGATTTGATGTGGATTTAATCTTATTCGTGGAATTCTAAATTGCTTTCCTGCTGTGTTTTGAACTAATTCTTCATTTCTAATTGTATACTCAAAACGTTCTAAGAAGTCTATTCCCAATAGTACTTCTCTTGCTTTCTCTTGATAATCTACTAAAAGTTCTACTGTGAACTGTAGATCTTGACTAAGTATTATTTCTACTTCTGATACTTTATTCTGAATATGTTCTAATCCAAAAAAGTCTTTATATCTGAATTCTCTTTCTGCTTCATATACTTCACACACTAAATCTGAAGTAATATGACTCATACATGCTTCTGTATCTATAAGTATTATACATAACTTATTATTTACTATTCCAATTATGTGATACTGACTGTCATTGTATATATGCTTTAATTCTAATATGCTTATTTCGATTGGAATTTGAGTAATAAAATTTTCAAGATAGATTCAATTAAAGAGTATAAAAATACTAATAAAGAAACGTACCTAAGTTTTATGATCCCAACTCATAAAGATGAAGACCTACTAGAACAATTCCTTAATAATTATACTCTTATTCTCAACAAAGGAATTAGAATTAAAGGTAGGATCAATTATGCAGCAAAGTCCATTATTATATGGAGTCAACAAGCAAAACAACCAAGCGACGGAGATATCAAGATGTTAAACCAATTCCTAGAGAAATTGATGAGAAATCAATTTGTATTCAAAGAAGACATAAAGACAGCTATCTGTAAAAGACTAGCAAAGGAATTCAAAGAGGACCACACATGTGATATGTGTGACGAAGAAAGTAATGAAGAGGGAGTCATCATTGATAATGACTGAACGCACTCAGCAAACACGTCGAGATGTAAACGCGTACCTTTGCTATCTGATAAATCAGATCCTGAATTGCATTGATGTTCCGAAGAATCATCACTATTTGCCTCCGAACCCCATTTCTCATAACGCCTTAAAAAGGACTTAATCTGAGAGGGTCTGTTTTGCGTGATAAATTGTTTGAACTCTTCATATGCATTCGGTATAGCTAATAGGACAGCGCCTCATGTATTTATACTAGCATCAGTATTCAAAACTAATAAATTACTAGGCTTCGCTAAATATAGCCTCGTAAGTTTCGTGCATAAGCTTTTCAAAAACTTTACTTCTTGAGTTGCTTTCTCGGTCCATTTCCATGGTACCTTTTCTGAAATCATTTTTTGTAAAATACTTCTATGTTTTGAAAGATTTTTTATAAAACCTTTTTCTCTAATGTAATTTAAACATCCAAGAAATCTCTGTATTTGTTTTGTATTTTCTAATTGATCCGGAAATAGATCAATTTTTTCTAGTAAATGCTTTTGTGTCTCAATGAAACCGTTTTTAAGAATCTTCATTCCCAAAAACTCAACTCCTTGTTTACAAATCTTTGCTTTTTCTTTTGAAAGAATAACTCCTTTTTCTTTTAATCTATCTAAAACTTTATAAACATCTGCTAAATGTTTTTCTTTATTACCATTTTTAAAAACGGTAATATCGTCAATATATGCGAGACATATAGATTCTAAACCTGCAAGGTTAGTATCCATAAATCTTTGATATATACTTGGTGCTTGTTTTAAACCAAAAGGTAAAACATTAAACTCATATTGGTTTGAGGCGGACAACTAAATGCTGTTAATGGTTTAGTGCTTTCATGTAGCCTTAATTGATAGTAACCGGATTTTGCATCCAAGGTTGAAAACCAATTATTTTTCGTTATTTTTGTAAATATATAATCTTGCCTTGGCAACTTGTATGCATCACCCTTTGTTGCTTCATTCATTTTTTTATAATTTATTACCATCCTTATACGTCCTCTTTTAATTTCATTATGATTTTCAACGTAAAATGCTGGTGCACTATGTTGACTGTGACTTGGTCTTATTATTCCTTTTTCTAACATTTGTTTAGTTTCCTTAGCACATTCTTCTACATCTCTTTCTGTATATAAAATATTATTTGGTACATTAATTTCTTATAGGATCTATCAATTCAATCCTAACTTCCATACTATTTGTATTCTTTTCGGGGTCGAGTGCGTCTTGACTACAAACCTGATCTAACAAGTTAAAAACCTGTAGTTCTAATTTTTCTTCGAGAAGTGTAAAGATTCTTTCTAGATATAACAGCTAAAGCAATTTTTAAAGAATTCTTAGGAATTACTGACATTAAAAATATAAAAGAAAAAAGAGATCAAGTAATTAGAATATTATCAAATATGAAATTCTGTGATCCCTGTTATATAGAGAATTTTTTCTGTCAAGTTAGAGAAAATTTCTATAAAACAACAAATCGTCAAGGATTATTAGAAATAGTAGAAAGCAAATTACCTTACGAAATAACAAAATACATTGAGGAAAAGACAGGAAGCCAAGAAAAAACATTAGGATTACTAGAAAAGTTAAGTAAAGAATATAGAGAAGATCTTTGCATTAAGAAAGTAGAACAAAGACACATTCAAAGAATAAATATAGGATGTTGTAAACAATTAGATACTACACCACAGCAGTTTGGATGTACTTATCCAAAATGAAGACTTTATAAAAAGAATTTTCATAGAAACTATAGACCAAGAAAATACAATACGTATAGAAAACCTTGGAAGAAAAAATGGCAAAATAGGTATAAGAAAAAAGTACCTAGGCAAAAAGCATGTCCTAAAGGAAAGAAAACATGTAGATGCTGGAAATGTCAATCGTGCCAACTTCGCGCCTGGCTTACGGAAGCAGCCCACACAATGTCACCTCTCAGTATGCAACCTGGACTGCATGGTTTACAGTATGATTCCAGGCATCCCCTACGGAGATCCATGGTTCGGGCATAAGTCCCATGGCAGATGCTCGGGGCTTTTCATTATTGCTCTGATACCAGAATCGTGCCAACTTGACCAATAAGCAAGACGACATTATTTGAAGAAGATGAAGAAATAAGAAAAATGAATAAGAAGATAGTTGAATTAAACAGATTAGTTTAAAATCTAAGCTACAAGATATAAAATGGAAAGAAATAATACAAAATATAGATTTAAAACAAAAAATAAAAGAACTAGAAGATGAAAATGAAGAGCAGCATGATTTAATGCTAGCAAAGGATAAAGTAATAAAAATGCAAGAATTGGCCTTCTGAATCAACAACTAAACTAATGATGAGTGAACCTACTTATTACCAAATCGGCCTTCTCTCCTAACCCGTGGCTGCTTATATGATTTTGCTTGTCCAACTGACCTTCCAGAACTCACTGCTGGATCATTTCGGCTAACAATTCTTATGGGGTGGGCCTCTGTGTTGAAGACCCACTCATCTAGGGGGATGAGTGAAGAGGGTGAGAAAAGAAGGTAGAGATATTTAAGAGTCTCCGCAAGGAAAAAGCTTTGCATCATATCGTCTCGCACACCGGTATTAACCTGGGACAAACACCAATAGCACGTTAAAAATAGATGTCTAAAATATCATTGAATCTCGAGAATCGGGTTACACGTGCGGGAGGGTGTCCGAGAATATACTTGTCTTTCATCGATTATGTAAGGGGTCGTTTGGATCAAGGGATTAGGTGGATTATCTCGGTACAACTTTTGGGATTAAACTTATCCCGTGTTGGTTGGAGGTATTAGCTAAACCCAATATTCTTGTTATACCAAAATCTTGGTATAACTCATCCTTTTCCCATATAGAAGGTGGGATAAGTTATCCAGGTTATAGTCCCGATTCTAATCCCAGGATTATGGGATATCCTGGTTTTGAACCAAACAACTCCTAAGGGTAATGTCCTGGATCACTCCACCCATTGCCTATAAGTTTTGGGTTGGATGCTCAAATTCTTTCACATGAATTAATCTTTAACAAAATCACCTACTAGAGTTAGGAGTCTTGAGTTTGTTCTTACATCTTTAAGTCCAACATATCCAGACTCTATTCTCGAGTTCTTTTCAAATGCTTGAAATATGTTCCAACCCCACTCTTGATATGTCTTGTTTCCAGTTAAACGCCAGAGGTAAAATAGAGACTCAACCGTTTCTGGCCTTAGTATGTTCCATGACGTGCCCACAGTCATATCCTGAAAAACAATCACAAATACTTTATCAGCATAAGCAAACAACAATAACAAATATGTACCCAGTAAAATAATTGGTAAAATCAACCTGTCCATCATCATTAAAGAAATAATTTTCTCCGGCCAATTTTGTAGGTGTTGACTGGTAGAAGTTATAGCAAGTCCAAGCAAGCTGCAATAAGAGGTCAACATATCCAGTAAAGTAGCAATAGTCAAGCTTCCTGTTCTAACGAGCAATAATGGCAGTAGTCAATATGCAATAGATTAAGCCAACTGATCCTATGTGCCTTCTTTCCCTTTTATCTGAAAGAGAGAGTTACAAGGTTGAATGATAAAATCTGGACTTGTAGCCCACATTCAAGACCTACATGTTATTTCATGCTTCACCCTGTAATTCCACCAAATAAACTAAAATAAACCAAGCAATCATCTGGAGTAGGCAGAAGTATAATGTCCAATGTAACCTAAACAACCTCATACTCAAAGTAGATGCAAAACTTCTCCATCAGATATCGATGGTCAAATAAGAACTTAAGTCAAACCATAGTTTAGTGCTCTACAAGTTCAAATTTACCTCTTCAGCCAGTGATAGGAACTTCTGAGACTCCTCAGGGCCATAACCAGACGACCCTAAAGCTAACATTCCTGGAGCGAAGCATGCAAGTTCATCCATCTGTATAGAATTCAAAAACAGGTAGATCAAACAGGATATAAGAATAACACACATCACCACAGCTCCCAGCTGCCAATTTGAACCCTATACGTCACCTTGTCATTTAAAGAACTTCCAATCTTCTCACCAATATAAGCAAAAGATGATGGGGTAGTCCTCCGCACCAAGCTTAAAAGACCTTTCATTGATGTCTCCCACATTTTTCTGTTCGGAAAATTAAATGGAAGAACCGTATGTAATACACTTAAGATTGCAAGTTGCAAAAGAACATCATACTCATTTAAAATCTCAGGAAAGAAATATGCATTGACATACTTTGACTTGGTCCACATTTCTGATCCTTTTGGTTCGAACTAAGCAATTATAACACAAAGTTTTCAAACAATAACCATTTCATCTTCCTGCACTTCAGAGCAGTAAGGGATAAGGAGCTCGCTTTGCATTTCTCAAAGGAAAGACACTGCCATAAACCCCCAGTTCTTTGTTCTTGAAATTAGTTTCTGCAGAACTGAGCTTACAGCTGCTAATCAAGATAATCCATACGGACATCCTGCACTAAATTTTGTTCGTTTTGACTAATCTAGTTTGACTAGCAAGAAAGTTAGAAAACAAAGTATTTGAAGCTTAAGATTGCCGTATCTGAATATTTAGAAACATGTTAAAGTGATGCTTGGAAGACGTAACAAGAGTGCAAGAACGCGACATAGAAAGAGCACTATAGTTACATGTTAATCAAGATTTTAAGTTTTTCCCTTCTAGGAAAAAGTGATGGAGTATATAACAGTGTCATCATTAAGGCTCCCGATGCAGCTCAGGTTTGATATTATGTATTTATCAGAGTGATATAAAAATAGCTGGAACTTTCTCTTTAAATTTAAAAAGTAGCAGTAAATTTAATCTCTCTTACTTCGGTATTTATATGTATATCGAATGATATTTTAATAGCAACAGCTCTAATAATCCAGGCCTACTTTTATGTATTTAGATTACATCAACTCCTCAGCAAGTTGTCATTTTTTCTCCTTAATGGCCTTTTTCCGTTCATGTTCGATCTAAATTCATGTTTCTCCTCTGATTGGTTTTCTTGGTAGTGCTCTATACATGTAAAACATTTAACAATATTTCTATGTGTTAAGCCGTGATGCATGACAAAGACTTGAATTCAGGCCCGACAAAGTATTCTAGCATTAGTTTATACACTACAGTTACGGATCCATCAGAACTGCAATCCATCATGTCAAAACAGGAAACCAATTGAAGTTTTGAATAGGAAAAATGAAAAGTAAAAAAATAAAGAAAATTTAAACATGAGCTTCTTACCTGTAGTGTCCCACAACAGCTGTTTGGTTTCCTTGTATCCAGGCCTTGAGCAAATATTCATAAAAGCTGAAATGACATAGTTTTACTATCTAAATGTACAAAAGAAACAAAGGAAAACTAAATGCCAGTGAACAGACGGATATGGTGAAACCAGTCCTCTTTAGGTTCACATTATCAGATCTGTCATATGGAGAAAGATAAATGAAAGCTACCTGTCCCCCATGGCCCCAAACGTTATAGTGGAGTATGACGTTGTCCCTCTCTCGGGATTTATGTGTATTGGAAGCAAACCATCATCTGGAAATGTTCTATTAAGTTCTAAGATAACATTCTCCACCTGAAATAGGAACATATGCCATTTGGTCACTAGCAGAACCTCGTTTCAAGTATGTGTAGCTTAATCAATTATCTACCATGCCAATTTTGGAATTGTAGTTTTATCTACTCTAGTAGTTATCAAGAAGTTATAATTTTTGAGAAATTCTATTGGCACATACCTTCTGTTGATACTTTGAGTCTCCTGTCCTTTGCGAAAGAGCAATAAATTCAAGCTGCTCAGAGGCAGAATCTGCCAGGATACTATTACCCTGAGAGCAGGGAGCGCAGCAATTTCACCATGTTACACTAGAACTACAGCAATGTACTTACATCTATGTGTTCCATGTGTTCATGCATAGAAAATTTAAGCATCATATATCACATACCATGAGACTGAAAGATTCAGATTTCAAAAAACAGTCATTTGTGTGCAAAAAAAGGACAAGTAAAAACATCGCAGTAGCTGCACAACAGCCTCACGGCCATGCAGCTCCCTAATATGCCCCAAAGAAAAGAAATAAAAAGCAATTAAAAAGAAGAGAGTTGGGTTCCACAGGAGAAAATTTCAGCAAAAGGACATCATCACAAGATGGCTGGCTGCACAAACAAGTTGAGAGTATGTGGGACAGTTTTCTAGAGAACTGCAATTGCTAAGTTGCAACAGACATGTTTCTCCCGGCAAGCTGAAGTCAGTTGGGAGAACGCCTGGAGGAGATGCGAGAAAGAGAGAAAACAAGGATTGGATCATAAGATCCTTTAAGTATATTATAAGAAAATTAGAGCATTTAATAACGTACGATTCTTCAATCACACAGTTCCCCTTTTAGATACTCTTCTCCTAATGATGCAGGGTAAAGCATTAAATGATTTGTCAAATAAAATTTAGAATCGGCATGAGACACATGAGTTATACTACAGCGGAAATCAACTTGAATTTGGTATAGTTCAAAATTACCCCTGTCCACCCAAGATTATGCGGATTCCCATGTGACAAGTTGATAATGTTGTAAGGGATGCCAGATGGTGTATTCCATGCAGGCAACAGTCTGTCAGCAATATCTTTAGCCTTATCAAGGAAAAGCTTATCACCAGAGAGATCATATGCACTAAGAAGTCCACCTACAACTCTGTTGTTGAATTACATAAAGAAACATTGAAACAAAAAACATAGAAACAAGTCGTCAAAGCTGATAAAAGGTATCAGGAATCCAAGTAAACTCATTATAAAAGCATATTAAACCTTATAAAGAAACCTTATGGTTGTCTCAAAAACACTCGCATCATAATTCTTGTTGAAATCCAAGGAGCTTGCAACCCACCTGCCATCAATAAATTGTTAGCCACAAGCAATGAACTCTTAACTGAAGCACAAAAATATATAAAGTTACAAATGTCTATCACCTGGCAATATTGTTTCACAGAGAGTAGAAAGTACACTTAATACATGACCCAAACCCAGAAGTAAAAAGGATATAATGAAATTGACACTTCAATTATTTTGGAAAGTCAAAATGCCAGACATCAAATCCATAATCCAAGGAAACACAGAACTCTAAGCAGTCTCTCACTGGATGAGGACTTTGGGGACACTAGCTGTTGAGGAGGAGGCAGCTAGGAGAGCTGCAGACGTTAATCAGAGAGATGGCGATAAGTATAAAATGTTTTACTAACTCCAGATGCATTTTAACATTATCGCATGCACCAATTACTTGATTCTGGTGATTCCCCGTCATATTTAAATAAAATTTTAACAATTCATTTTCTTCTTTACAACAAAACTAGGACCATAAGTAATATTGTCAAAGACAACCGTGGTTATTTTGTGCAGAGGAGAGATCACCGTCAAATAGGATAAAGCAGAAGATAATGTATCCACATATACAAAGCTGGTTTTTACATAAAAAAAGCTCTCAATCTAGAAAGAAAGGGAAAAGGTACAATCAAGAGCAATCGCAAAATTTTAATATATAATATAACTAATTCCTGAATTAGAATAAGAAAGATAATTCGGGGCTTTTAGGGGCAAGAGAATAATGAACTCACTCTCTAGCTCTCTGAAACTGCTTATCCAGGCCCATGATATATAATGTGTCAAGAGAATCTATTAATGTTGCCCCAAGACCACCAAAACTGTCAACACCCTTCTTTGTTTGTGGCTGGCATTGCAAAGGTTTATCATGACAATCAAATCAATACAGGCACATGTCCAATAGAGGATATAGTATAAAGTTCCACAAGCACATAGCAGAAACAGTTCGAAAAGTATCAAGGAAAAATTATCCTCTTAGATTCAGTACTGAACAACGAACAAAAAGGGAACTCCCTAACAAATTTTCATTTCCTTTCTGATTGCCATAAAATTATAGTCACCACAAATAAAAGTCACTGAGAACTAATACCTACCAATTCCATCTAGATTCTGTCTAGGAAAATTTTGCTAAAAGGTATATGCTTCTGGGTGAATTTGATCTTAAATAATGTGTTCCGTCCAAGAAAGAAAAAGAAATAGGGAAGTGGAGAGTCGAATAAATCATATATGAAGCTAGCAATTCCATCAAGAATAAGATTTGTTCAACATAAAGCTATTATACTTGGAAGCAGAGCCCAAATACCATATCATAAACAAACTTACACAAGTTTTTACCTCGCAGACAGACCTTTTTTTTATAAAAAAAACAGGAAATATCATGTGCAACAAAATACTTATTACAGTGCTTATTTACTTTCTCCGTAACTGATTGTTTAATCTTGTAGAAGATGTAGATTCTGTAGTTGACATCTAGCGATCTTTGTAACTAGCACAAGACTATCTTTTTGTTTCTTTTTCTTTTGGGGTCCTGTAACTTGTTTGTGCTAAGGACTACTTTAATTGTTAATAAAATACCTGTTACCATGCTCAAATAAAAATTTCTCCATAGAAGTTATTGCAAATGCAGAAGACTGAAGTTTTCACTTTTGATTGCACTAATGCTCCTTTCTCAAAGCTTTAACATAGAAAGAGCTTAAAAGATGAAAGTGTTATCTTCATTACCAGGATACTCGAAATTCTTGATAAACTTTTTGAGAATCCAATTGTATGAATAATCTACCCACATCTCGACAACTCCTAGTGTTCTAAACCGTACTTTGACATGAAAGGATTCTTGGGATGAGAAATAATAATATGTAACTTCTTTATGTTTACTTAAAGAGTGGACATAAGGGTAATGAGATGCAACAAAGTAAAAAGCTATTATTTTTCCGTTAGATCAATAGCAAAAGGACAAAATTAAAACTAAAAGGTAAAAGAAAAGGCAAAGGTTTCTAGCTAGAGAGTAAGTCACTTTGGAATGGCCATAAATTCACCAATAGTGTCAAACGAGAGTATTTGAAACAAAAATATAAAGTGGGAGTATTAATTAATTGAGACTTCACCCTTTCACATATTTAAATTTTGAGGTAACTCCTTTTTATCTGAGAAACCCTTGAGTACAAGATTTTTTTTAATCAGTAATCTTGAGTACAAATATTATTTTGTACAAAGGAAAGAACTAACTACATAAGATCGATACCTATGTAGGTATAACTTATTCTTCAACTAGTAGCCAAATAAACCTAAAACATACACCACCAAGGATGAAATTACATTTCAGAATGTAAATTATTCTACGCTGGGATGAAGCTCTTGATCCAACATTTTCCCAAAAAATATTACGGATGACGAGAATATGAAGACTCGAATTTAAATGATCAGCTTAAGGGTATGGCATACAAAGTGTTCACAATCACTCCAAGTAGAGAGAAAATATAAGAAATCAATCAACAGGGTAAAGCATTTAATGGCCAACTGAAATGCCTCCACCAAAGATCTGACTGCTAAGTGACTAAACATAATGGCAAAAAGGCAATATTTCTACAAAGAAACTTATTATTAGCAACAACCAGACCTGAAGTTCATCATGGCCCCATGCATATTTTTCATATGAACTCCAGGCGTGAAGCATAGCATCTTTCACTTTTTCTCTTCGCTGAGCATCAATTGGGTCATCAGCGAAACCCTTTTTCTTCACCACATCACCACCACTGAGACTAAAATTCATCTTTTCACCTGATACACCTCGACCATTCTTCAACTCTTCCAGCTACAGTAAACAAGACCATAAATGGAAACAAAGCCAGCAATTAAATCATGATGAAGAAAACAGAACGAAATATTTAAAACCTCAAGAATTTTGAAAGCGCCATAATAAACAATAGAAAACTAGATGGACTTTGCCCAAACAAGTGATGTTCGTTATATGTTCTTTTACAACAAAGACCTAGCAAGCCCTAACAATAAGATCAGTTGCAGCATAAACCTGCCAGAACACAGATGGGGCCCATCTATTCTTTCCACCACCACTGTTGCCAAACCTATTGCCCCCACCACCACTATCGTCACCATTGCTGTCCTCAAATACCTTCACCATTGCTGTCCTCAAATTCCTCTCCCCCATAGGCATAAGTATTTTTATTACAACATAAAAGATGGTTGAACCAAATTGCAAGAACTATAACTTTATCAGGTTTTCAATTCTAAACAGTGAAACAATCTTTTTCATTCAGTTGGAAAGAGGAGGAAGGGCTAGTAACCAGCAAAATTATAAGAAGCTCTAGTATAAAGATTTTCCCCACAAGCCAAGTATTACAGAAGAGGTGAAAATTAAACATACCAATCCAGATTTTGAAAAGAAAAGCAGAAACTGCTTACCAAATTTTGCAACCGTATCACTTCTTCATGCAACTTAGAGATCTCTTCCTGCAAAATCACAAGCTCATTGACAAATTGCAAGACAAACTGAATTT
The DNA here is from genome assembly GCA_034376525.1 of Nicotiana benthamiana. Taxonomy (NCBI): domain Eukaryota; kingdom Viridiplantae; phylum Streptophyta; class Magnoliopsida; order Solanales; family Solanaceae; genus Nicotiana; species Nicotiana benthamiana. Next base: position 78,361,295 of record CM067331.1, read on the forward strand.
AAAACTTCAAAAATATCCAAATAACAAATGCACCTAAGAACCACTAGCTTGCTTATGAAGTATATATATAAATAAACTTCTACATCACAAGAAGATCCCATGAAACAGAAGAAGAAAATTCTATATAGAGTGAAGGGCAATAAGCATCAAAAATCACTAGAACTTTGGTACTACTAGCTAGAAAACCAAATATCCCGGGTGTTTGCAACCAACAAATAGAAAGCATCAGAGTATTAGGATTGGACAAGGACAGTACTAGGTTTCGTGACCCCTAAGAAGTCTTCTTGTTGCATCTCTATTTTCAATGTGGGTCTAGTATAGTAGAATTCCAAGTTCTGGCCGTAAAGACCTGGGCACGAATCCCAGCATCCACACTTCTTCAGAAGTTCTGAATTAGTTTGGGACTAAGGTGTAGTTGTTTTTGTTGCTCTTTGCTCAACAATTTATCCTTATCAAGGGTGATATTACCACGGTAAACCAACTTAAGTTTCAATTGTCAATAAGAAACTCAAAAATATTGTCCTGAAGCAACTAGAAGATCTCTAAAATGAATGCCTATAAATCTCACAGTCTATGTAATCAAAAATCAAATATGCTGAGAACTCTTCAATCCCCATACTCAGTGTTGCCATTGACAGTTAACTCTTTGATAGGAGAAGAGACTTGCTAATACATTTTGTAAGTTCTACTTGAATTCATTGTATGAGTGACCTACGACAAAAACACAAGCGATAAATCCAGTAAAAAGTTGAACTACCTTGAATCTTCCAAAATATAGTCTATCAAATTTAATGAGGACTCTACTAATGAAGATACAACAAACAAGCCTTGTACGTCAAATGGGGCTCTCAATTCTACAATTGGAACACATAGATTCTCCAGGAAAACATAGAATGCTATTATTGTAGCAAAGCAACAAACTTGCTGATAATTAAATCGGAAACTAGCAATGGCAGAATCAATTAGCAAAATTACTGGAGTTAAGAGTGATTATTTCAAAGAAAGGGAGTTGATAATGAAGTAGGGAAGAACAAAAAGTACCTGGTGATCTCGGACTAAAGTTTGTCGATCCCAAAAGAAGAAAGTTTCCAAATACAAAAACAATGAAAAGGAATGCGAGACGCTTAGGCCGTTTCAAATAGTAAGATGGATTGATGTACCTCCACCTATTGGCGGACGATCTACTCCTCCCCATTTTACTTCTCTTTAAGAAAGGAGAGGGGCGAAGAGGAACCTATGTTAAGATCTATATCGTTATTGTTTATCAGCGAAATCAAGTGAAAGATCGATCGAGATCAGGACTGGTACGTTAAACAAAGGGGAAAGACTCCATTAGTCCATTAGGAAATAAGGGATAGTGAAAATTAAATAAGTAGTTCTATGATTATTTAAAACAAAAAGAGTACACACCAATATCCGTTAGGATGTAAGTTGGGGCTGCAGTGTTCTTCGGTTAGAACCAGAACACCATGCTAAAATAGTTGGTGCTTAATTTTTGTTTTGGGCAAGGGTCAAATATATAATTGTACTATTTAAAATAGGTTATATATATCCTCTGTTTGAATTCTTTATCAAATATGTCCCCGCCGTTATACATTAGGGCCATATATATCCCTCAGCCGTTAAAACACTCTCCCATATATTTAAATTATGGTTAAGGTCAAATATATCCTTGTACTATTAAAAATAGGCCATATTTATCCTCCGTTTGAATTTTTTATCAAATATGTCCCCACCGTTATATTTTTATCAAAACACCCTCCCATATATTTTTAGTAGCACGTGGCATCTTATGATTGGACTAAACGACCCGCCCCACTCCTTTAGTTAAACCCGCCCCGAGCCAATGAAATTTAGTCTTCTTCTCCGTTCAATCCCTTTAATACTAGATAGTGATGGCCCATGTTAGCATGAGCCCAATAATACAAAGGCTAAAACTCTATTTCTATATAAAATTATAGCTATATAAATGGGCTCATAAAAATGACCCTCAAAATCGGATAAGACGAAAATGTATGCTAATTGTTGGATATTAGTTACATGCATCAATGAATAAAATGTCCAATCTTGAATGTTGTGCGGTCACTCTTTAACGCCATGAGAGTACTATTTCTATATTGAAAACATAAGTATTATTCTTCTAATGATATCTGATGAATCTCACTCCCAACCCATGAAGCTGCAGATGGAAGTATGAAACTATATTTCTGTGTTAGCTTTCTTTTATTTTGTACTTTTCTTTTTCCAAATTGGCATCTTCATGTAGAGTTGCGGTCTGTTATGTTTTTGGCTTCTAGACTTACAAAATTTCTCGCATATCGTATAGCTGCAAGTACATGAATTATATAGGAAAAAAATAGAATAGCAATAGTAGTACTAGTATCCGATAAGCATTCAAATGGATAATAGTTTAGAAATCAATATGGTGTTGTACTACATAAGTTATGCAATGAACCAGACACAAAAACTACCCATTTAGTAAATAACATACTCAATTTCTTCTTTTTTTCCGGTCCATCTCATATTTATGGCACAGGATTGTTATCACTCCCTACTTTTTAAGGCACCCTCAAAAATATTTTTATCATATAGCAAAGAAGCATGCATTTTGCAGAAGCATAAACATATTGAAGGGATCGAACGGAGAAGAAGACTAAATTTCATTGGGTCGGGGCGGGTTTAATTAAAGGAGTGGGGCGGGTCGTCTAGTCCAATCATAAAATGCCACGTGCTACTAAAAATATATGGGAGGGTGTTTTGATAAAAATATAACGGTGGGGACATATTTGATAAAAAATTCAAACGGAGGATAAATATGGCCTATTTATAATAGTACAAGGATATATTTGACCTTAACCGTAATTTAAATATATGGGAGAGTGTTTTAACAGCGGAGGAATATATATGGCCCTAATGTATAACGATGGGGACATATTTAATAAAGAATTCAAACGGAAAATAAATATGACATATTTTGAACAGTACAAAAATATATTTGACCTTTAACCGTTTTTCTTTTATCTTTAGTTGGTGCTAAATTGACATAGAGCTAGACATACCGTCGTGTCATCTAAGCATGCCAAGCCTGCTAGTTGGTTTGAAATGTGCACGAGTGCCGCGGCGGATCTATAACATTAAGGTATGAGTTCACATGAATAGTGAATATAATATTTTCTTTTTTGGAGAAATTACCAGTTTATATTCATTTATAAGTAGCTCAATATAAAGATTGGTCAATATATAAAATATTACTAATATTAATCAATAGATATTTGTAGCAAAAAAGGGTCAAATTTTTACTTTTTTTTGAGTGGGTATTATTAGAATAGATTGAGTATATCTTAAGGAGCTTGGATCTCAGTTTTTGGATGATTTCGTGAAGTTTTGAGATGGTTTGAATTGAAAATTCGAAGTAAAACTGAACATGAAAAAATGATATGTGTATCACACTGTGTATTATTTGTGCATCACATATATACCATATTTGTATCAGTTCTGTATCACATGTATATATGTTTGTGAGATACATGCGTGATACATTATTGATACATGTGTCCCAGAAAATTTTTTTGAACTCGATTTAATTATGAATTTTGATACAAAACCAATCCAAATCATCTTCAATCTTCCTCAATTTTTGTAGATTGACTATATATATATATATATATATATATATATATATATATATATATATATATATATATATATATATATATATATATATATATAGCGAAATGTAAACTATGCTATCTAGAAGAATGTATTTTATGCATAGAAAAGGAATTTGAGACAAAAATAAATAAAGAAGAAAACTATCAAGAGATAAATGATTCTACACTGAATTTGAGAATAATAACCTCGGAAATCAGAATAAATGAATTAGAAAAAAATACAAAAATAAAAAATGAAAAATAAAAATCAGAAGACAATAGAGAAAATATAACAGAAGTAGATGAGGAATAAATGCCAATAGAAAACTATAATACAGTGATATGTAATGAGGATAAAAGATTAAGTACAATCAATTTTTTAGCAAGAATTAAAATAGAGATTGCGAAATAGAAATATTAACTTTAGTAGATTCTGAATGTACAAGATGTATAATAGATAAAAAGATATTTTTACCAAATTTAATCAAAACCTATGAACAGAGTGAAGAATTAAAAAAAAGTATATAAGGGGTAATTTCAGTTTATAATTTTGATAATACAATAACATAGGTTTACAGAGTAAGAGAGAGTACCGAGTGAGATTTTACAACATAAGACTTTAATCACAAAAAAAATTTTACAAAAAAATCTTACTTTTTTACCTTATAAATTTTACCGCACTAAAAAAACATATACAAAAATTTTGATGCCTATTAATTTAGGTAAATATAATCCAAAAATATTTGCTAGAAGCCTTATCTCAAGTTTAGAAGAATTTAAGCTAGACATAGAAATCGGATTTTATTCGATAATAGATTTAACCATACATTTTATATACCTAGAATAAAATAATAGAACTTGTTCAGACATATACAGTAAATAATTGCATTTGATAATTTTAATAGTATCATATCATCAATAATACCATCTAAGAAGAAGATTATAAGCATACCATCTAAGAAGAAGATTATGATCTTAATCTTAATTTATCTCTTAGTTATAATTTATATTTAATTTAATTATAATTTATACAGTCTTAATTTATCTTTGGTAATCTTTGAAGGACTAAATAGAAAGAATTTAGGAACTAAAGTACTAGTCGTGGTATATGATGACAGATGGTCAAATTAAAAGAAATCTATAATAAGTTTAATATAAGTAGACATTATTGACAATCAATTTTGGTTCTTCTTTTTCATAGACAATTTCTCTATACTTCCTAATTCTTAATAATTTACTAATATATTTTAAATATTTTTATCCAAAACATTTGTTATATTTTTTCTAGCCTCAAGAATATTAAAATAAAATATAATTATTATCCTTAATATAATTTAGTATATTTATTTATTGTAATTATATTGTTATTATTTTAGTTACTTAGTTACTATAATATTATTATTTAATGCTAATGCATCGTAAGAATTAATACAAATATTATTTGCCAAACTATATTTTAATTCTCTATTTCTTATTCTATATATAAATGCTTACAAACTAGATATTAATTTTTACAATAATATAATATAATATATTTTATTATAAGTTATTAGAATTATGAAAGCATAGTAATATTTAAAATGAAAAAAAGGACTTTTAAATGTAAATTAGATCATCTTGGTAAAGTTTAATGTTATTTAAAATGGAGCCAATTTTTATAACATATTTTCAAAATTTTAGACCCCATAAATCACCCAAAATAGCCTATGCAACATCCCATTACTCGCCAGTCCATCTATATAACTTTTTCATCTGCATGGACTCCACATGAGCCTCCACATCAATGATACATGTGCGCCAAAATTACAAATTTCATGACCAACATACTCCTAGCACATGATCTCCTCATCCCTTCACTCTTTGACCCTACGTCTTTCCACATGAATTCATCAGATCTAGTCCATTTAAATTAATGGTCAAGATCATTTTTTCTACTTCTAGAGAATTCCAAATAAATGCTTGCTTTGTTTATTTTATTATACCTTATTTACTTATATCATGATTAATCTCAGCCATTAGATGCATCTAATCCAACGGTTGGAATTGTTTCTAAAATTAAAATTAAATTTGCCAGAGTTCCATCTCTTCCCTCTTTCAAAGAAAAGCAAAGCCTCTTTTCTCTACCATGGCAGGATTTTTTTGGCCCCTTCTATTTTTTAGCAAACTTTACTCCCACATCTTATAATCAGAAATTTGTGTGGCCATTCCAAGAAAACTTTCTCCAAACTCAAAGCATTTTTATTGAAGAGTTCAAAATTCATTTGCAATTTCAATGAAATTGATAAAGGTAAAAAAGGATTCTCTTTTTGTTTCCTTCAAGATTTTACAATTTTAGCAACCAAATCTCTGGTCCATCTGCCTATATCTTCTTTGTTTTCTTGCTATACACAATTGGAAATGGTTCTTTAGCCATTTGAAACCCTATGACACGATCGGGATTTTTTACCTTCGGGAGTCGTGATGACGCCTACTAATGAAAGCTAGGCAAGCCAAATTTAATTACTTTATGTTAATAACATAATCCCTTTTTAGCAATTATCGGCAATAACATAAAAGCATCGAAATAAAATAACAAGCCGAAGTCTTGATATAAATGACAACTGAATAACACAACGGAAGTTCAATATAATCCTCTACCCAAAAGCTGGTGTCACAAACCTCATAAACTACTAAGATTTACTAAATACAATGTCTGAAAGAAAATATAATTGTTTGTCTCGAAATACATGAGATATATGCTGAAATAAAGATGGAGGAGATGATGGGCCTGCGGACGCCTGCAAGGCTACCTCGGTGTCTCACTAGACTGAAGGCTCGCTCCCAGACTACTGTTGCTGCTCAAAAGCTGCTCCGGTATCTGCACATAAGTGCAGAGTATATCATCAGCACAATCAACCCCATGTACTGGTAAGTGTCTGGCCTAACCCCAGCAAAGTAGTGGCGAGGCTAGGACCAGACTCCAGATAAAACTATACATTTGTATAGTATATTGCGAAAGAAACAACAGGAAATAAACAAGTAAAACTGGGGAGGGGAATCATGCTCTAGGGATAGCAAAATGAACAAAATTCTCAAAACTGACAAAGAAACCAACTATAAAGCTGCTAACATGAATAAGAATAGACAAAAAAACTTTCACTATAAATGCTCTTCTCGTTGCAGGCGTGCAACCCGATCCCATTTCTCAATTTCTCATGGTTGTCGTTCTACCCCCTCCTATTTCATCATAACTCGTGGTAGGCGTACCACCAACTTCCATCTCAATAAATATCTTGTGGTAGACGTACCACCCGATCCTATTTCAATCAAATCTCGTGGTAGGCGTACCATTCGATCCCATTTCAATCAATATCTTGTGGTAGACGTACCACCCGATCCAATTTAATCAATATCTTGTGGTAGGCATACTATCCGATCTCATTTCAATCAATATCTTGTGGTATGCGTACCACCCGATCCCTTTCAATCAATATCTTGTGGTAGGCGTACCTCTCAATCCCATTACTTCCAACACAATACATAATATAATCCCGTCAAGGGAACAAAACAGTGTAATAACTTCCCGGCAAGGAAAAAAATAACAACAATTCAAACGTCCTTGCAAGGGAGAGTTAGCTATAATCAATCCTATTCAACTTCTACTCGGCATAGTTAAAACCAATACTCAGTATCCAGGATCATCAATCATGGCTTCCATAGTATTAATTATGAGTACACATCTAAAAATTTAAGACCATGATCATGCTCGACACCAACATATGGATACTCGTCACCATACCCATACGTCGTACGCAACACAAACAAGTAGCAAATACGACTCAACTCCTAATCTCTCAAGCTAGGGTTAGACCAAACACTTACCTCGATACTTTGAACTCAACTCAAGCCTCAATTATAGCTTTACCCCTCGATTCCACCACGAATCCGCTCGAATCAAGTCACAAGTTACTTAAATACATCAACGAATGCTAGATGAATCAATTTGAATGCATAAAAATGAATTTCTCAAAGTTTTACCCAAAAAGTCCAAAAACGCCCCCGGCCTGCATGGTCAAAATCCGAGGTTCGTACTAAAATACGGTTTCCCATTCACCCACAAATCCATATCTATGATTTGTTTTGAAATCGGACCTCAAATTGAGGTCCAGATCACCAATTTTTGAAAAACCTAAGTTCTACCCAAAGTTTCCAATTTCACCCATGGAAATTCTTGATTTTAAGTTGAAAATATATTAAATGATGTTAAAGATTGAAATAAATGATAAAAACCAACTTACAAATGATTTGGAAGAAATCTTGTTCTTGAAAAATTGCCCAAGGAGTTTGTGTTTTGAAAGAATGGTGAAAAATGGTTTACATTCGACTAAGTATAAAATTTGTTGGGTCTCAGATATGGGAAATGCGAACTGGGGTTTGCAATAACGAACCCCGACTCTGCAGACTTGGGAATTGCGAAAAATTAGTTCACATTTGCGAACTCTTCCAAAAACCCCAGGTTCGCATTTGCGACTAATTATGTCGCATTTGCTACCTGCCCTTATTCGTATTTGCGAACAAGTAGATCGCATTTGCGATCAGGCAGTCGAATACCTAGTCTCGCATTTGCGATGCAAGACTCTCAATTGCGAGCTTGCATTTGGAGACCTTATTCGCAAATGTTAAGATACCAGAACTCAAATGCCAGATTTTTATACAAAGGTTAGAAATGCACTCACGGCTTATCCAAAATTCACCCGAGCCCTCGGGCTCCAAACCAAACTTACACACAACCTCACAAACATCCTACTGACTCATCCGAACGATCAAATCGTCAAAATAACGTCGTATACATCGAATTAAGCCTCAAAATCATGGATTCCTTCCAATTTTCATAAAATATCAAAATTTCATTTTAAGTCCGAAACGCGTCAAACGACGTTCATTTTCAACCAAACTTTACATAAAGCACTTAAATCATATATAAGACTTGTACCGGATGCCGGAACAAAAATACATGCCTGATACCATAGTCTTCTGATCGAATTTCATTTCCAATTTCCGTAATTATTTCCAGAAAATAATTTTTACTCAAAAATTCATTTCTGGGGCTTGAGACGTCGGAATTCGATTCCAGGCATATGCCCAAATCCCATATTTTTCTACGAACCCTCTGTGACAATCAAACTATGGGTCTGGGTTCCATTTACCTAAATTATTGACCGAAGTCAAATTTATTCATTTTAATATCAAAATTTAACATTCTTCTCATAGAATTCATATTTAAGCTTTCTGGCTACACGCCCGGACTGTGTACGCAAATTGAGGTAGCCCTAAATGAGGTTTTCAATGCCTCTGAGACACAGAATGAATAAAGAAAAGAAGCAGGTAATGACCCTTTGAGTCGTCAGACCCTAACTCTTCATGAATCCCGCTCAAAATAACCCTAGACGAACCTAGATCATCTCCTATAAATGGGGTGTTTGTGACAATTTCGAAAAAAAAACATCACTCTTACTCTCTAAAATCTAGAAACTACCGTTCTCTACTTATTTTTACCCCCTAAGATACTCTCAGAATTTTAGACTTGCTCTCCCTTACCTCTGTCGTTCCCGGTTGTGACTGATGTTGGGTTGTCAATCCAAATCTGAAAATTTTAGTAGCCGCATAAAAAAATCGCTCCAGTTTGCTGCACTGCAAAAGGTCGATTATTCTTTCCCCCCTCTCCTTCTTTTGGATTGTGCAATTTAAGATGAATCCGTATTTCAGTGTTTGCTTGTGAAAATGTCTGCTTTCGCTTTTATTTTATTTTTCTTTTTTGTTTTAGACATCACGACTTTAAATTTTCGATATGCCTTGTTAAGCCATTAACTCAAGTTTGTCATTCTGTGTTAATTGCTTTTTTTTAAAAAAAAAAAATCATGGTTTTGGGGGGTTACTATTTAATCTACAAATTATGTGTATGAGGAAATATATTCGGTTGCTGTGCCTTTATTATATGTTTTTTTTAAAGTGTCACCATGATTTATTAAATTTGATGCAATATCAAATGCCCGAATATATGTTCTGTTCTGAAATTTATTTGGAACCATGCTTTATTTGAACCCTTATTGCTTTTCTTAAAAATGTATCTTTGTTGGACTTTATTTAGTTTAGTACCTTTGTATCTTATTTAGTCATCAAAGACTGTTTAAGTTCAAGAATCAGTTAGAGAATATGTCTATAAGGATTACCTGTAAAACTGAAGTTGTTATGAAGCCATATTAGGATTACGATAAACTTAAGACTCAAGCTAGAACTTTTCTTCCTATATCAGTACTTCTTTTAAAAGAAAAAGAAGAAAAAGAAAAAGGAAAAGTTTACGTTTGTATTTGTCTTGTTGCATTAATGAATTCATATTTGTTATTTTGGAAATCATAACGGAAGCTATATATCATTTCTGCTATCATTAGGAGGTACTGTCTATAGGATTAAGACTATTATATATGAGACTTTTCATCATTTAGATATCATATCCTTAGGACTTTAACAAAAATAAAAACGGATTTAGTTATTATTTTATTTGATAAAAGAATTGTTAACATCGAGATTAAACCGATGAATCATGAAAATTATAGAGAGAGAAAGTAGAGAGAAGGAGGAGTAGGTGAGAAGTCTCTGGAACTTTAGAGAGATTTTTATTAAACCGAGGAATAAAATAGAGAAAATAAAATCCGGGGGGTCCCAAATATCTAGGGACCCATATATATAGAAATATAACGGATCGGGTCAAGGACCCAATATAATGGGGCTCAGCTGTGGGCTCAGATATAACTCAAGAGTGATTGGGCTCGGAGTGGCCCAAATAAGACATTCATCACTTCCCAACTATTGTATACCAACAAATACAATAAATATACACTGTGTATACACTTCATATAATCATGTAACATCTTGTATCTCAACACCCCCCCCCCCCCAAGTTGGAGGGGGGAACCACCTGCAACTTGGTGAGCAATGGAACCATCAAAGTGCCCGACAGAGGCTTGGTGAGCAAGTCAGCCAGCTGACAAGAAGTGGGCACATGAAGCAGCTTGATGAAACCAGAAAGCAACAGGTCCCGAACAAAATGGCAATCCACCTCGATATGTTTCGTGCGTTCATGAAAAACAGGATTGTTAGCAATATGAACAGCAGCCATGCTATCACAATAAATAGAAACAGGTGAAGGAACAGAAACCCCAAGATCAACCAACAAGCGAGAGAGCCAAGTCAATTCAGCAACGACCTTGCTTAAGGCTCGGTATTCAGCCTCAGTAGAGGAAAGAAAAACAATAGGTTGTTTCTTCGATTTCCAACTGATCAAACAGCCACCCAAGAGCACACAAAAGCCAGTAACAGAGCGCCTAGTATCAGGGCAGGCAGCCCAGTCACTATCGGAATACCCAGCCACAGAAAAATCAACATGACCAGAATAAAACAAGCCCAAGTAGGGTGTGCCTTTGAGGTAACGCAGAACATGCAGGGCAGCAGTCATATGGGGAAGTCTGGGGGATTTGAGAAATTGACTCAGGTGCTGGACTGCATAACATATGTCAGGTCTAGTGTGAGTCAAGAAGAGCATCTTACCAACTAGGCTCCTGTACTGATCAGGAGAGGGCAAGAGGGCACCAGAATCAGCATGGAGTTTGACATTGATGTCCAAAGGGGACACAACAGAGGACACATTGACACAGTCAAACTGTTGCAGCAAATCAGAGATATACTTGTGCTGATTGAGGTGCATCCCACCAGGGACAGCAGATATCTCAAGGCCCAAAAAATAATGCAAGGACCCTAAATCCTTGATTTTAAACTGTGCATCTAGAAATAGTTTCAGAGCAGCCAGTTCATCATTGTCATCCCCAGTGAGAATTATATCATCCACATAGACAGCTACCACCACAAAAGAGCCAGGTTTACCCTTGAGGAATAATGAGTAGTCATTCAAAGAATGAGTATACCCTCAGGAATAGAGAGCAGAAGACAATTTGGCATACCACTGTCTGGATGCTTGTCTCAGCCCATACAAAGACTTTTTGAGTTTGCAGACCAGAGGAGGAGAAGAAGAAGAAGAAGAACCAGAATCATCAGAAAATGGGGAGACAGTCAAACCTGGAGGGAGTTTCATGTAAACATCCTCATCTAAATCACCATGAAGAAAGGCATTATTCACATCCAGCTGAAAAAGAGGCCAGTGATTCTTGACAGCCACAGCAATAAGGCACTTTACAGAAGTCATTTTTATCACTGGGGAGAAAGTTTCAGTAAAATCAATCCCCTCAACCTATGTGTCACCTCTTATGACCAACCTGGCCTTATACCTTTCAACACTGCCATCTGCCTTATATTTAATTTTGTAAACCTATTTGCAACCAATGGGTTTCTTACCAGGAGGAAGAGGAACAACATCCCAAGTATGGTTTGTGTCCAAAGCTTCAAAATCCTGTCTCATGGCAGCTTGCCATGCTGGAACAGATGCTGCCTGAGAATAGTATAGAGGCTCAGATTCCAAAGAGGAGGAAGATGAGCCAGAGAAGGCAGGGAGTTGACACACATAATCTTTAAGATAGGAAGGAGGATTATGGTGTCTGTTAGACTTTCTGGGAGCAGGAACAGAGGGAGGAGGATCCAAAACAGGAGGTGAAGCAGCAGGACTGAGTGGAGGAGAAGAGGGCATTTGTACAGGTGTGTCAGAAGAGGGGGTAGAGAGTGGAATGGGAGAATCAGAGATATCATCATGTTCTCCAGAGGGAATAAAGGGAAAAGAAGAAGCAGGAGGAGGAGCAGAGGGAGATGCATGTTTAAAAGGAAAAACTGATTCATGAAATAGAACATCCCTGGAGACCAAATACTTCTTGGATGCAAAATCATAAAGCCTATAACCCTTTTTGCCAAAAGGATAACCCAGAAAAACACAAGAAATAGCTCTTGGCTTTAACTTGTCCCTTTGAGGGATGGGAACAGTGGCATAGGCCAGGCAACCAAAAACCCTCAAGTGAGAATAGGAAGGAATTTTGTCATACAAAATCTCATGAGGAGACTTGTTATGAAGCAATCTGGTGGGTATTCTGTTAAGGAGATAGGTGGCAGTCAATAAGCAGTCCCCCCAGAAAGATACTGGCAAGCCATATTGAAAGAGCAATGCACTACAGGCTTCAAGAAGAGTTCTATGCTTTCTCTCAACAACACCATTTTGTTGAGGGGTGTGAGGGCATGAGGTTTGATGTATGATCCCCTGACTGCTAATGAAAGAAATGCCCTCATTGCTAGAGCCCAATTCTAAAGCATTGTCACTTCTAACAGTCTGAACCACAGCATTAAATTGGGTTCTGACCATAGCAAGGAAGGACTTAAGCATAGAAAAGGCATTACTTTTGGATCCCAATAAGTGTGTCCAGGTTGCCCTTGAAAAATCTTCAATAATTGTAAAGAAGTATTTGCGCAACCAGATGAGGTTGGAGTATGATAAGGTCCCCAAGTGTCCACATGAATCAGTTGAAAAGGTTTAGAGGTTCTAATGGAGCTATCATGGAAAGGGAGCCTAGTTTGTCTGGCCATGGGACAGACTGTACAGGGAAAAGATTGTTTGGAAGCAAAAGGAAAAGGCAGACCAGAAATGCATTTCATGTTTGCAAAAGGAATATGTGCAAGTCTTAAGTGCCAAATGTAATTCATATCAGATGTAAGATCATTATTACAAGTGGAACTATTTACATGAGAATGCATAGAAACAACCTTGTGATCAGACAAAATGTCATCATTACAAGAAGACACAGAAGGCAATGCAACAACTTGGTTATCATTACAAGAAACAGAAACAGGACAAACAGAATTAGAAGAACAATTAACAGAGGGAGAAGGGGAAGAGGGAACCCAAGCTAGTTTATACAGCCCAGCAGCTTGTCTACCAAGATCCAGTGGCCTCCTCAGAGAAGGATCCTGTATCATGTGTAGGAAGCAGGAGTGTTTAGTGAACATAACTATACAATGTAATTGCTTCACTAACTTGTGTACAGAAATCAAGTTGTGTTTAAAAGAAGGAACTAGCAGCACATTGTGAAGAATAATGGAAGGAGTTAAGGCAAAGGAGCCAGTGCAAGTTACTTTCACTTTATAGCCATTTGGAAGAGTAACAAGGTATGGCAGAGTTAGAGGTATAATATTAAAAAGTAGATGTTTATCATGTGTCATGTGATTAGAGGCACCTGAATATATTATCCAGGTGACAGAATTAATGTGAGTAAGCAAGCAAAGTTTGGAATCAGAAATAGGGTTCTCAGTTAATAAAGTACTAGCAAAGTTTGCAGCATATATGGGAGGAGGAGTTTGAGCATTGGATTCTCCCAACTTGGTCTGGTGTAACAAGTTCATCAACTGGTCATAATCATGTTTGCTCAACCCTGGAATCACAGAGCTTTGACCATCTAGGCTTGCAACAGACTGATGGTTAGCAGAAGGATTCCCTTGAGGAACAGACAACAGTCCATCAGAAATAGGAGAATCCATATCAGTACTCAGATGGGCAGCAGCAAGCCTCCTTCCCTTGTTAAATGTGGGACTTTGTGGATACCCATGTATCTTGAAGTACTTATCAATTAAGTGTCCAGACTTTTTACAGTATCGACAAAATAAAGGTCCCCTGGTTTGATCAAAACTGTCTCTCTGTCTAAAAGGAGGAGGGGGAACAGACACTGTGGCCTTGTTAAATCCAACAGGCTGCCTGTTTGTATGCACATTGAAAGAGACAGAGGTTGGATCAAATTGAGAGGAAGACTGAACTTGTCTTTGCTTCTCATCATTGAGGACAATATTATAGACATTGTCAAGGGAAGGAGGGGGCTGCATCATCAAAATATTACTCCTGACTCCCATATACACCTCATTCAGACCCATTAAAAACTGAATGACCTTATTATCATCACATTCCTGAACTATACCATCTTTTGCAGCACATACACACCTTAGACCATGATTAGCACACATAGAATCAAGTTCATCCCACGCACTTTTCAGTTTGTTGAAATAAGAAGCTACATCTGAGGACCCTTGAGAGGTGTGGGACATCTCTCTTTTCAGTTCATATATTTTGGTCCTGTTTGCAGTCCCATATCTGGTCTGGAGTTGAGACCATATGCTCTGTGCAGTGTCAGCATACTGCACAGATTCAGCAATTGCAGGGGAAAGGGAAGCAATCAACCAAGAGATCACCATGCTGTTGCACCTATCCCACAACCTTTGTTGAGCCACATTGGTGGCAGGTCGGGTGTATGTGCCATCAACAAAACTTATTTTGTTTTTGGCTGTTAAGGCAACAATCATTTTGCGTCTCCAGCCCCCATAACCACTACCCGAGAAGGGAGTGGGAACAAGTGATACCCCAGGGACATCAGACGAGTACAAAAAAAGAGGACTAGAAGAATCTACAGGAGTAGAGGCACCAGTGTTTGTGCTAGAAGCCATAATGAACCGGCTTAAATGAATAACTTTTCAACAAACAGAATACTACCAAAACAGGTATTCAAACACAGCAACCAACAAACAGACTACAGTCAGGTCAAATATTCACAGACAACACCAGATGCTCATAATAACAGAGTCAAATAATCACATATAATATCGAAGATAAGGACAGAGTTACCCCCTTCTTCGCGACCGGAGAAGATCGGCCTTCAAACAGTAGAGAAACCCTAGGTGTAACTTTGAAAACAAATTTTACCGGAAATCTGGTCAGCAACGCCTGAAATGCACCCAAAACGTCCTCAAAGTGATAATCGAGCCACCGGAATACAGTAAAACCTCAGGTTAGACTGTCAAAAAAAACCCTAGAAGCCGAAAAGTCACCCAAAATCAACCAAGCAAAATCATCATAAAATCTTTCCAGAATGTTCAGGAGATGAAAATACACTCGGATATCACGATGATATCCTCAGAAAAGTCTCTGATAGGTTGAAATCTTCATCGACCATCCGATCTCAGAAATCACCCCCAAAAACCTCGAAACAGACTTCATCCATGACCACGAAGCACACAGAAACATGATCGGATTGTCGTCGAGGCTCTGATACCATGTTAACATCGAGATTAAACCGATGAATCATGAAAATTATAGAGAGAGAAAGTAGAGAGAAGGAGGAGTAGGTGAGAAGTCTCTGGAACTTCAGAGAGATTTTTATTAAACCGAGGAACAAAATAGAGAAAATAAAATCCGGGGGGTCCAAATATCTAGGGACCCATATATATATAGAAATACAACGGATCGGGTCAAGGACCCTATATAATGGGGCTCAGCTGTGGGCTCAGATATGACTCAAGAGTGATTGGGCTCGGAGTGGCCCAAATAAGACATTCATCACTGCCCAACTATTGTATACCAACAAATACAATAAATATACATTGTGTATACACTTCATATAATCATGTAACGTCTTGTATCTCAACAAGAGTATGTCTTTAGGATTCAGCATCAATTATGGTGTAATTTTGAAGCGCTCATATAAAAAGTAGGTCCGGAATATCTGTCAATTACCATTAAGTCTTTACCCTTTTTTTTCTTTTCTTAAACCCCTCCCAAATTAGGAGGATGTATAGTGCTTCCACACCTTCCCTCCCTGGTGACCCGAAGCCAGGATTTAACGATCCTAGGTGAAGGTGCTTTACCAACTGAACAAGCCTCACTTGTCAAGTCTTTACCTGATTCTATCAACCATGTCGATTTGGTGTGAAGAATTTTAGTTTAAAAATGGTTTTTGTAGTAATGAAGTGTTGCTAAATAAGGTGTAGAGCTTACTGTTAAAGTGATGTTTGTTAAGGAGCTTTGCATATAATAGGTTCGGATTATGTTTGAAATAAACAATGAAAAGGCTGCTACAGAGTAGTTCAATAAAAATGACTTTCTAAGACTAGTTAGATTTTGTTTTTTTTTTAATTTTCTTTTTGAAATCTTGCCTATTGTAGTTAAGTTTAACTTGTTGCTTTTTTGAAAGCATGAACCAGAACCTATCGAAAGCTCTAGAACTTTATTCATAGTAAATGTGTGTTTCCTTGTGAGATATGAAATAATGTTATGGCTTCAATAAGCTAAGAAAGTAATCTGTCACCTATGCTTTTGGGACATATTTGTATTTGAAAATATGTGTGTTTGCAATGTACGAGCTTTTCTGAAAAAATGTGACACAATGCGCCTTGTATGAGTATGTGATTAATCTTGAGATCGATTTATGTCATTTGACTTTTATTTTTTGTTTATTTCAGAGTTTTCATTATTAATTCGGTTATCATTTTCTTGTTTCGCATTATTGCATATACATTTGGAGTAATACGAGTTTTAATGCAAGACTCACCACCACACCGAGCATGGAATTGCCCCATCTCTTATTCACTATTAGAAGGCATCTAGAAGAACAAGCGAAAAGTTTGGGGTCGCCTATTTACATTTACTCTGTTTCGAATTTTTAACTAATTTGACTATATTCTTTTGATTAATCTAGTTCTATACTTAAGTTGGTATTGTTGATTTATTTTTGACTTCTTCACTTAATATTCTCACTTAATTACTAGCAGCTATTATCTATTTTATATAATTGCGCTCTTAAAAGAATTTTTAAAGCACCCTTTAGTTTGAAACTAAATCAATTCTTTTTCTTAAAAAAAAAATAAACAAAAACGAAAGACGTGCTTCAGTTGAAACTGACAAATCGTTTCTTATAAGGTCATAAAAATGTGAATACTGTTATAAAATATTCTATTTTAGGTGAATGTCCATATTTAGAGAGATTCTAGGGTTTACTTCTTGGTGGCTAAGTCACCACCTCCCTATAAATAAAGGGGTTCTGTTCCATTGTAAAGCATCCCAAAGTATCAATAAGAATACTCCTCTCTCTACTTTTCTCTCTATTGTTCTTGTTCTTGTATTATTGTTCTTGTTCTTATATTATTTCATAACACGTTATCAGCACGAGACTCTACCGTCTCAAGAATCCTCTTGAGAAAATTAAGGTATTTCCCTTTTTCCGAATTTGGTTTTAATTATGTCTGATATTATGAAAAGAAAGTTCGTTGCCCTTGAAATTTCGGGCAAGAACTATATGACATGGGTGTTGGATGCTGAAATCCACTTAGATGCTATGGGTCTTGGAGACGCTATTAAAGACAGAGATAAAACATCCACCCAAGACTGTGCTAAGGCCTTGATTTTCTTGCGCCATCACCTTGATGAAGGTTTGAAAATTAAATATCTCACAGTCAAAGATCCACTCATCTTGTGGAAAGGCTTAAAGGAGAGATATGACAACCTGAAGTTGGTCACTCTGCCACAAGCACGATATGATTGGGCTCATCTGAGGCTCCAAGACTTTAAGTCTGTTTCTGAATATAATTCTGCAATGTTCAGAATTACTTCTAAATTGAAACTCTGTGGAGATAATATCTCTGATTATGATATGCTTGAAAAAACGTTTACAACGTTTCATGCCTCCAATATGGTACTGCAACAACAGTACGGAGAGAAAGGTTTCAAAAAGTACTCTGAACCGATTTCTCTTCTCCTTGTGGCTGAGCGAAACAATGACCTGCTCATGAGAAATCACGAAAATCGACCCACTGGGTCTACACCATTGCCTGAAGCAGATAAGGTGTATTCTCATTATGCTAAGCATGGAAAAGGCTATGGCTTTAATCATGGTCGTGGTCGTAATCGGGGTCATGGCCGTGGACGTAGACAAGGAAGAAATTTCCCTGATGTCCGTCACCCCCCAAAGAGATATAACCACCAAAAGCATAAACGGGATTATGAGGATCCAAAGGCAAATAGTTCAGAAACTATATGTTATCGTTGCGGTGGAAAAGGGCACTGGTCAAAAGCTTGCCGTGTACCAAGACATTTGGTTGATCTTTATCAAGCATCTCTAAAGAATAAAGGCCCTGAAAAAATTTTTGTCTCTGACGACAATTTTGACATCACCCACCTGGATGTGGCAGACTTCTTTGAGCAACCCGAGGGGAAAATAGACCACTTAATCGGTGATGAATCTGTGATGAAGGAAGATGGAATTGTTTGATTTTATTTTACTTATTTGTATTAGTTAGTGAATAAACTAATAGTCATTAGTATCAGCTCGTATTAGTTAGTTTATGATATAATGTTAGTATTAGTTCTTTTGAATGTTTCAATATGCTTAAATTTCAAAGATAATTTTATTTTCCAGTAGAGTTAATCGATTAACCTAACAGTTAGTCGATTATCTAATATTTCGCATTAAAACTGGACTTTTCCGCAAGCTAAGTTAGTCGACTATCTGATTTAGTTAGTCGACTAACCTGATGATTGTTTACTAAGTTAGTCGACTATCAACTTAGTTAGTCGACTAACTAATATTTCGCATTAAAACTGGACTTTTCCGCAAGGCAAGATAGTCGACTATCTGATTTAGTTAGTCGACTAACCTAATGACTGCTTCCCAAGATAGTCGACTATCAACTAAGTTAATCGACTAACCTCAGCAGATTTTGAAAATATTGTTTAAATGTGAAACAAACGGATTGAATTTGTTTATTCTCATGTTCGTGTATTTCTTTTGTATGTCAAACCATGGGAAAGCAAATATGGATATCTCACAAAGCAAGCTTGGATCAACGTCCAACTGTAAAAATATTTGTTTAGTTGATTCATGTACTACACATACGATACTCAAAGAAAAGAAATATTTCTCTCAACTAAGTATGTGTAAGGCAGATGTTACTACAATCTCTGGTAGTAGTAAATTGATTGAAGGCTCCGGAAGAGCAACTATAACTCTGCCTAGAGGAACAATGTTTATCATAGAGAATGCAATATTCTCCTCCAAGTCTAAGAGAAACTTGTTGAGTTTTAAAGATATACGCCGGAATGGTTATCATATTGAGATAATAGATGAGAATAATCTTGAATATCTCATCATTACAAAGAATGTCTCTGGCCAAAAGAGGGTTATTGAGAAATTCCCGTCTTTATCTTGTGGCCTGTATTGGACAAAAAATTAGTGCAATTGAGGCACATTCAACAGTAAACCAAAAGGTTACTGATTCCAATACTTTTGTACTTTGGTATGATCGATTGGGACACCCTGGATCAATCATGATGAGACGGATTATAGAAAGCTCATATGGGCATCCGTTAAAGAATTTCAAAATTCTTTTAAATAATGAATTTTCTTGCACTTCTTGTTATCAAGGCAAGTTAATTATTAGTCCGTCACCAACAAAGGTCGGGACTGAGTCACATACGTTTTTGGAACGTATACAAGGGGACATTTGTGGACCTATTCACCCACCTAGTGGGTCCTTTAGATATTTTATGGTCTTAATAGACGCATCCTGTAGATGGTCTCATGTGTGCCTATTGTCATCACGCAACCTTGCGTTTGCAAAACTAATGGCACAAATAATTCGACTACGAGCACAATTTCCTGATAATCCAATCAAGTCTATTAGACTGGATAATGCTGTTGAGTTTTCATCCCAAGCATTTAATGATTATTGCTTATCAATTGGGATAAAAGTGGAACATTCTGTAGCTCATGTTCACACTCAAAACGGTCTTGCAGAATCTTTAATTAAACGCCTGCAGTTGATTGCAAGACCATTACTCATGAAAACGAGGCTACCCACTTCGGTATGGGGTCACGCCATTTTGCATGCAGCAACGCTAATTCGTCTCAGACCGACAAATTATCACAAATATTCCCCGTTGCAATTGATTTTGGGTCATGAACCCAATATATCCCATTTAAGAATCTTTGGATGCGCAGTATATGTGCCTATAGCACCGCCATCCCGCACCAAAATGGGTCCGCAAAGAAGGTTAGGAATATATGTTGGGTTTGAATCGCCCTCCATTATTCGCTACCTCGAAACATTGACAGAGGATTCGTTCACTGCACGATTTGTAGACTATCAATTTGATGAGACACTTTTCCCAAAATTAGGGGGAGAAGTTGGTGAAACCAAACGGGAAATTTTGTGGAAAAATGCATCATTATCTCATCTTGATCCACGTACCTCTATTTGTGAAAAAGAGGTGCAAAAGATTATCCATTTGCAAAGAATAGCAAATCAAATGCCTGACGCATTATCAAAATGACACTACGAAAGAATATCATGAGGAAAATTCATGATTTAATAAATTCTGAGATTCATGAAGAATCCATTGAGCCCGAGACTCAAGAAAATAAGGAACTATCAATAAATCCAATCGATATTGAGGCAAATTTTAATCGAGTGGATATAGTGGTGGATTATGTCTTTGCTTTTAATGTCGCATCTAGCATTATGCAAGAAAGTGAGGATCTTGAACCTCAATCTGTTGGAGAATGTCGAAAAAGACATGATTGGCCAAAATGGCAAGAAGCAATCCAATCAGAATTGAATTCACTGGCAAAACGTGAAGTTTTTGGCCCTATAGTTGAAACACCTAATGGTGTTAAGCCTGTTGGCTATAAATGGGTCTTTGTACGCAAGAGAAATGAGAAAAACGAGGTACAAAGATATAAGGCACGTCTTGTTGCACAAGGATTTTCTCAAAGGCCTGGTGTCGATTATGAAGAGACATATTCGCCTGTAATGGATGCCATAACTTTTCGTTATCTCATTAGTTTTGCTGTCCTTGAAAAGCTTGACATGCATTTAATGGATGTGGTTACTGCCTATCTTTATGGCTCACTGGATAATGAGATATACATGAAAATTTCCGATGGACTCAAAATGCCAAACGCTCATAATTCAAAGTCCCGGGAAATATTTTCAATCAAATTGCAAAGATCCTTGTATGGTCTAAAGCAATCAGGACGAATGTGGTATAATCGTCTTAGAGAGTATTTATTAAAAGAAGGCTATATAAATGATGCCATTTGCCCGTGTGTTTTTATAAAGCAAACAACATCGGAATTTGTTGTACTTGCCGTATATGTCGATGACATAAACCTTATTGGAACCCCCATAGAACTCCAAAAGGCAATTGATTATCTAAAGAATGAATTCGAGATGAAAGATCTCGGAAAGACAAAATTATGTCTTGGTTTGCAAATTGAATATATGGCAAACGGAATTTTTGTTCATCAATCTACCTATATAGAAAAGGTACTGAAACGGTTTTACATGGATGGAGCATATCCTTTAAGTACTCCGATGGTTGTTCGATCACTTGATGTGAATAAAGATCCATTCCGACCGGAAGAAAGGAATGAATAGCTACTTGGTCCTGAAGTACCATATCTTAGTGCAATTGGCGCACTAATATATCTTGCAAATACTACAAGGCCTGACATAACCTTTTCAGTTAATGTCTTAGCAAGGTATAGCTCGGCTCCCACAAGGAGACATTGGAATGTGATCAAACATATATTGCGGTACCTAAAAGGGACTACCGATATGGGCTTATTTTATAGCAATAATTGCAGTCCTGATCTTGTTGGTTATGCTGATGCTGGATATTTATCCGACCCACACAAGGCTCGATCTCAAACAGGTAATGTGTTTACCTGTTGAGGCACCGCTATATCTTGGCGATCGACTAAGCAATCAATTGTGGCTACTTCATCTAATCATGCCGAGATAATCGCTATTCATGAAGCAAGTCGGGAGTGTGTGTGGTTGAGGTCTATAATACATCATATTAAAGACAAATGTGGTTTGAAGTGTAACAAACTACCCACGACTTTGTATGAAGACAATGCAGCATGTATAGCTCAATTGAAGGGAGGATTCATAAAAGGAGATAGAACAAAGCATATTTCACCAAAGTTATTTTTCACACATGATCTTCAAAAGAATGGTGATATCAATGTGCAACAGATTCGTTCAAGCGATAATATGGCTGATTTGTTCAAAAAATCTCTACGAACGTCAACCTTCAAGAAGCTGGTTCACAAGATCGGAATGCGAAGACTCAAGGATATGAATTGATGCTCTTTTCAGGGGGAGTTAATGCGCGTTGCACTCTTTTTCCCTTACAAGGTTTTGTCCCAATGGGTTTTCCTTGCAAGGTTTTTAACGAGGCAACCAATAGGCGCATATTCAAACATGTGTACTCTTTTTCCTTTTCTTTAATTTTTTTCCATTGGGTTTTGTTTTAGTTAAGGTTTTAACGAGGCACATTATTGAATAGACATTCAAGGGGGAGTGTTATAAAATATTCTATTTTAGGTAAATGTCCATATTTAGAGAGATTCTAGGGTTTACTTCTTGGTGGCTAAGTCACCACCTCCCTATAAATAAAGGGGTTCTATTCCATTGTAAACCATCCCAAAGTATCAATAAGAATACTCCTCTCTCTACTTTTCTCTCTATTGTTCTTGTTCTTGTATTATTGTTCTTGTTCTTATATTATTTCATAACAAATACTCTTTCTTTTAAAAATAAAAGAAAATATAAAAAATACAAAATGTGATTTTTTTTACTTCGAAGCTGGCTAATGTTTTCTAATTGAAAAGTTCAAAAGACCCTTTACCTTGACTACCTTTTTGAAGACAAGTAAAGAAAAGATATTTTTTATAATAAAAAATATATTAGTTCGTAGCAAAAGGTCTTCCTTAAAAAGGTATGTACACACATTCTCTCTCTTTCTTTTTCTCTCTCTTTCTCTCTCTATATATATATATATATACATATATATATATATATATATATATATATATATATATAAATATATATATATATATATGTGTATATATGCATATATCTATATATATATATATATATATATATAGATATATATATATATATATATATATATATATATATATATATATATATATATATATATATATATATATATATATATATTTGTATGTATATTAACTAGTTATACGTTCTGTTTATGTAATAATATTATTCAAAAGTTTATTAAAGTCTTTCAAAATTAAACTACTATATTGTAAGCTATATTTTGTTAAATATTGCAAACGATATTTTTATGTAATTTATTAACCTAAGCTTGGTCGATTAACCGTTATTATGGATCTTAAACGGTTTTTTTTTAAACACTTCCTTTTAAAATATTTAAATCCTTACTTAGAATCTTTAAGTTAAGACCATAAGACAGAGTTTGACTTACGTTTTTAAAATTAGGTGTCCTGATTCACCATAAAATTAATTAGGTGGCGACTATTTTAAAATTAATTCAACCTCAGTATCGCTAATATGTTATACTCTAATTTTGATCCGATTTAAATGGGGTATAACAACTTGGCGACTTTGCTGGAAAATCAGGTGTTAAACCATAACAAACGTAGGTTAACAAAATTAGTTTTTATATTTTGTAAATGTTTCTTTCTTTGTTGCTTTATTTGAAAATGTGTTCCTGCTTGTAAAATGTAATTATTATCTTTTATAAAATGTCATTCCATTTTCACTTCCTCCATTTTTGGAAAATTCACACTAAGCACACACCTAGCGGTTATGCGGTTTGCGACCGTGCACTTTTTCAAAAATACATTTTAGGGAAAAATTTGTGGGTATGTCAATCAGCGGTGCAATTGACAGTCACAGCTTTCCACTCTCAAGTTGTCCACTTGGGGAAAAAACAATCTAGAAAACTCACTCTTAGCCGACCTAGGATAGAGTTAAACCAAATCCCTTCTTAAGGGCATGCATCACGCAACCTTAGGAGGCTTAATACCCTAGGTGTATTAAGTCCATCAGTTAGCCTTATCCAAATGTCCAAGCGGGTTTACAACCCTAGTGACGCCTATTCATCCTTTATGTGCATTATTTGAAAGATAAGCACATTGATTATGTAGACCATTCGCTCCTAAATGGGAAAATGGGTAGGATTAATCTTTTCTGTGATGCAGGAAATCATGAATCAAGTTATCTACCCAAAGATTCGCATGGTGTTGAACTTCCCTCCCAAACTAAAGGCATGGTGGAGAAACTTAGGAGACAACACACAATCCGAAGTGCGAAAGAAGCTAGGTCATCTACCCTTACTTATGGGAGTCACAACATGTAAGGAAATTATTGAGGCAGCAGTCACCTTTTGGGATGAAGAAAGGGCAGTATTCAGATTTGGGGAAAATGAAATGACAACATTGTTAGAAGAAATTGGAGGATTCATAGAGAATGTGAGTTTGTTATCGAAAGGCAGATATTCTTGGCAAATCGTTGGCATGGTTATTCCAAAAAATCCCTTGATAAAAGAGTTCCTTGAAAAGTTTGGTTTTAAGAAAGAGACTGGGCTAGAACATTTGAAAGAATCCACGATACCCCTTGATTATCTGTTCAACATAAGGCTGTCAACCGTACCAGGTCGGACCTGACCGAACCGGTATAAATTGGGACCGGACCGAACTGGTATAAACAGGATCGGACCGGACCGGTAACTAAGGGGTCGGGTGGGCTGGGTTCGAGGGGGTTGTTCCATTTGAGATTTTTGGGGTTGGAACCGTACTGGACCGGTTCGGTTTTACTAAACAGTGCTTTAAACCGGTTGGACCGGCCCGGTTCAACGGTAATTTTTTTTTTTTTGATTTTTTGAATGGTTGGGGCCCGCATGACCGTTGGCAACGATCCTGATCTGTTGGCCAACGAATATTTTTGCAAAAATGGCCATTTTTGGTAATTTTTTATATTTATTAATTTACAATATTAACCCTTCTTTAAATCTATAAATACCCTCCCCTCTTCTTCATTTCTTCACTCAAAATTCTTATCTCAATCTCAATTCTCATGTTATCAATCTCTCTCTTCCCTTCAATTTGCAAGATTTCATATTCTAATTTTATAACTTTATTTGTCTCTCTTTTCCCGAATTTAATTTATCGCAATTTGTCATTCGGAATTTGAAGCTTGAAGTTCAAAATTGAAATACTTGCTTGACGTTTGTTCGTGGTAACACCGGATTTGCGTAATCAAGTGCTCAATTTATTGTCGAATTCGGTGCACTCCCTCCAACTCTTTCTCTTATTTAATTGCATATTTAATTTTAGCGTATACTTTCATTTTTACAATATGTTTAGTGCTGCTAAAAGAGCGTGTAGAAAAGTTACTGGTAGGGGTGGAAATAAAAAAAGAGGTAGTCCTGTAGCTTCCGGTAGTTATAGTAATGACCTAATAACACATGTTTCTAAATCATCACCTAATGATAATGTAGAGATTGATTATGAACAATTACAAAAAGATTTTTGAATAGAAAATAATGAAATTGGAATAGAAGATGAGATACCACCTACACCTAGTAGTGAAAATGTTGGTAGTATTGGAGTTAGAGTTGCTAGTGCTACAAGGGGTAGTAGACCACCAGTGGCTCCGACTTCTAATCGTAAAAGAAGAAGTCCGGTATAGAAATTTTTTGAAATAATAGAAGGTACTAATAGAGTTAAGTGCAAACTTTGTGACGAAACTTTTAAACATTTGACCGGAGGAAATTTAAGGGGGGACTGGAGACACTTACTAGACATATGATGTCTAACCATCCCATAGAATGGGGCAATAATAGGGTTGAAAGTCAAACAACTATTAACCCTACTACTGGAAGTCTAGTAAAATATGATAAATGGAGGGATCGTGAGGAATTAGCAAAAATGATTGCTTTGGGTTGTCTATCTTTTTTCTTTTGCTTCTTCATCGTATCTTATTATGTATATTTAAAGGATTTACAATCCTTTATTTAAAGGTATCCATAGAAGTACTTGTAGAGCAGATATCTTTAGACTTCATGGACAATATCAAACATACATACGTTATTTGTTTACTCACCTTCCTTCTAGAGTATGTATAACTTCTGATATTGGTCATGCTGTTAATGGAAATGATTATTTGACAATTACATGCCATTGGATATATGATAATACTTGTATGCAAAAACGTACTATCGCTTTTAAATATGATGAAGATCAGAGTCATACTGCTACGTTTATAAGTAGTTCAATTGTTGAAGTTGTTGAATTTTATAATCTAAACCAAAACGTTTTGTGTATGTCTTTTGATAATGCTTCAAACAATAATGCCACAATTTCAATTTTAAAATTGCATTTGCAACCACCTCTTGATGATATTTTTCATGTTAGGTGTGCATGTCATGTTTATAATTTAATTGTTAAAAGTGGCCTTGATTTATTTTCAGTTGAGATTAGTCATGTTAGAAGAGCAATTGGTGTTATTCAGGGAAATAATAGACAATCTAGAATAAAAGAATTTAAGACTAAGTGTATCCAGTATAACCTTACACCTAGATTCATGCCAGGCGAAATTGTTACTAGATGAAATTATACATATATAT
Organism: Nicotiana benthamiana; assembly: GCA_034376525.1. Taxonomy (NCBI): domain Eukaryota; kingdom Viridiplantae; phylum Streptophyta; class Magnoliopsida; order Solanales; family Solanaceae; genus Nicotiana; species Nicotiana benthamiana. Next base: position 78,388,193 of record CM067331.1, read on the forward strand.
TTTTAAAATGTTGCTACAAATATAGATTTCCTATAACTGAAGTTGCTAATGCACATTGTACTGATCCTAGGCGTATGTTAATAAGTGATACTTGGGAGGTCATTAATGATATTGGTAAATTTTTGACATAAATTTTATACTGCTACTGTTGTGTTTTCTGGCGCATATTACCCCACTGTTACTATGGCTTTAGTACATATAGCTGAAATTTCTTTTCTACTATCTGAATTTAAGAAGAAAGAAAAATATAAGGATGTTGTTGAAAAAATGCAATCAAAATTCAATAAATATTTCTTTCCAATTCCGGATTTACTTAATTGGTGCAGTTTTAATTCCTTCTATTAAAATGTCTGATTGTCACCAATTAATGAATGCTTTATATACTTATATGGAGATTGGAGAAACTGAAACCCCAAATTTATATGATTCTATGAACAAGATAAATGAATATTTACAACAACTGTATAATTATTATGCAAATGAATGCGATAATATTGCTCGTGCTTCTGGAAATGTTAATCCCGCTATGCAATGCAGTTCTGCTAATATGGACGATAAAGGCCTTGATAGTTTTAATATTTTTTCTACATTTTCTAACACTCAAACCAGTAGCAGGAATATTGATGAGCTTCAATTCTACTTGCAGAAGCAAAAGGAGCCCCGCACAAAAGAATTTTCACCGTTGGGATGGTGGCATGAAAATGAAAAGCAATTTCCCGTTCTTTTCGCTATGGCTCGGGACGTCCTGAATGTGCCAATTTCAACTATTGCATCGCAGAGTGCATTTAGCCAAGCAAGACAACAACTTGGAGACACACGCCACTCATTGGGAAGCAATGCTTTGGAAGTTTTAGCATGTTTCAGAGATTGGATTAGATCGGAACGAAGAAATCAAGGAAAGGAAGGTGTTGATAGCCTAGAAGACGAGGAACTTGAAGATATATTAACACATGGAAACCCATCCGAATTTAACTCCCCAGAAGAAGGTCAATCGGTTCATATTGATTATGATGAACTTGCTAGGGAGATGCAAAACATTTGAAATTACCACTTTACTAGTTTACTTGTTAGAAAAAATATAAATATTTCATTTTCTACTTTTTCAATTTGAAATTAAGAAATAAAGTCGCACTTGCAATAAGTGTAATTTTTTCCTATCTTAATTGTATTCATTCAATTATTACAAAGTATTAATATAACTTAATAGTTATACTACACATAATTCCAAAAAAAAAAAATACTAAACCCGGCCCGGCCCCCTCAACCCGTAACCCGTATGGTTCAAATTTAACTCGAACTAACCCAGCCCGCTACGAACCCGTCACTGTGAAACCCGGCCCAGCCCGGCCCGGGAAACCGGACGGGTCAAAACGATTCTGACCTGGACCGGCCCAGTTGGCCCGTTAGACAGGTCTAGTTTGACATCTTTGGCCGTTCAGATGCTTTTCTACGACATTGAGATGTGTTTTCCTCATACGTTTCTTGGAGTAAAAAAAGAGTATTTGCTTTTTTGATTTGTCTCCTTGGGCTCCTAGTATTTCCTCGAGGAGCAAAATAGGAGATTCACACCCGACTTGTTATGGTTACTGATGCATTGTTTAATGGCATTGATGGAAAGCCATACACTATAATGATGATGGTTGTTGCAGATATATACCGAGCTTTGGGCCTTTGCAAGAAGGGATTTAAACATTTTGAAGGATGCAATTTGTTGCTGCAACTATGGTTTATAGGGAAGCTCTAAAAGATCAATGGAAGCCAAGAGCTTTACAAGCAAAACAGTGCTAATCATATCACGTCACACAGCCACACCATAGTGACCCCGAAGCGATCTTCTTCTAGTTGCAGGACGAAATCCGACAGCCAATTGCTGGCTCTGAATAACCAGCCCAGCAATAAGCTCAATTCTTCCATAACATAAGGGGGATCCCAGTGGTTGCATTCAAGCGTCCAAATAGTGTTGAAGGATGGGGCAAGTCACCTAGCAAGCTGAATGACACCACGATTCAATGGATGTTTTCTTGGTATCCTTCAGAGAATTTTGTAATTCGTGGAAAAATGCTACCTTACTTGATTCTTATCCGGCTTTAAGGACTTTAACCATATGCTCCATTACGAGTTATTAGACAAGCCGAAAGAACACAAGTCATACCATAAGTTGATAACATGGATCAATATCGAATTGACTATGATAATGATAAACTTCCTTTTCGCAAATTCTCAGGATGTGGAGAAACAAGAGAGCTATGGTCAAGGATACAATCACACCACATAGGTACCAAGTTGGATGTGACACTTTTTATTTAGAATGGTTACGTGTCAGCCTTGAAAATTCTGTGTCAAGAGGGATTAATATGGGTGGCTGAATCAAAATAAGGCAGCCGAAGCTGAAATCAAGTACCGCCAGTTGAAAAGAAGGGTGTCCGAGTCTTAAGAAAATCACAAGGAGCAGCATGAGAAGGAAAACAAAGAGATTGAAATGTTGAGACAACGAGAGGAGATGCATAAGTAACAAATAGAAATGTGGAAAAAACATGCCGTGGAAATGGAGCAAGGACTCAAAGATTTGGATGGAGACCTCGAGAAACAATTCATAGAATGCTATTACCGAGGACTGGACGAAGGAGGAAAGCTAGCCATGGTTTACCTTGTGAAGAATTGCCAGAAAATTAATGAGGCAATCAGAGCAGCGAAGAGGCTAAGGGGCAATGCAGAACCATCCTCAGTCAACTAGATTGGAACTATGTTGTAATCTTTATTTCAGTTAAGGCTATGCCATTGTTACTGTTTTAGAATGAGGCAATGTTGGTATTTCTTCTTCAATTTATGTACTAAGCTTGAATCATCAATAAAAGTTTGTCTTGGGGTGTTAAGAAGAAATGGAATGATATATAATGGTGTGTTTATCTCTCAAATTTTCGCTAGGCCTACCTCTGGCACAAACAGGTCTTGTGCATACTAGGACACGCTTATCATTTCATGAACTATTTGTATTATTTCATGATTTCTTTTTTATGTGATATATTTTCTTTTAAATTTAATCACCACTTAATAACATTGTCTTTATTTTCTTTTAGGTTTTCTATTTTTATTACTCCCCAAGGTTGATTTGTGTTGACTATGAACTGGATGAACACCGTACTTCACGAGATCTAAGGCACGAGCAACTACGAATATAACTAGTTCAAACACATCCCGAGGCTTCGGAAGGAAGGGAGGTTACCTTACGCGATGAGTACATCGCCCGATTGTTGCAACAAGTGGCTAACTTTCAAGGTGAAATTGAATGGCTTCGGAACCTTACCAACCTTTATATTAGCCTCAACACACCACTTCTTGAAGAAAGGAAAAATATACATGTCCCACCACCTTTCCCATCTTTTGACTCACCTATCCCGGAACACCTTCCACCAAACCCTCCATTTCACAACAACAAGCCAACATCCACTAATGCACATGCTAACCGGCAACAAGCCAACCCATTAAATTTTACCGCATCATATGGTTCTCAACCACCACTAGCCTAAAGCACCCCGGTAACCCAAAATGACCATGTAACCCAACACATACCGATGGCACAAGTCATTATTCTTAACATGCATCATGTTCCTCTAGTATATGTAGCAAAAGCACAACCTTTTACTACCCCTATGCCTTACCAAATTCACTCAAAAGTGTATCATTATCAGGAAGTATAAAAAGAAGTAAGGGCCAAAGCCGACGAATATATGGCAAAGGATATCCGTGAGTTAAAAGAAGCATTCAAAAGTCTGAAAACTGTTAGGAGTATGGAATGTTTGGAGTATGAGGATCTATGTGTTCATCCAGATGTTGATTTACCCTCGGGATATAAAGTACCAAAATTTGACATGTTTGATGGAAAAGGAAACCCACGAGCTCATTTGAGGTCGTATTTTGATATGTTAGTTAGAGTGGGAAAGGATGAAACTATCAAGATGAAACTTTTTATGTGGAGTCTTACAGGGGAAGCCCTTGATGGGTACATAAGTTAAGACCCATAGAAATGGCGCAGCCGGAGTGTCATGGTGCAAGAACTCATGGACAGATTCAGATTTAACATCGAGACCAACCTAGATAGATTCTATTTGATGACGTTGGAGAAGAAAACAATGGAATCCTTTAGAGACTATGCCATGAGATGGAGGCCAGAAGCAAGCAAGAGTCCAACCCCCGATGGGAGAGGATGAGATGACAACTACTTTTATTCGATCTCAAATGGATGTGAAATACTATGAGAGATTGATAAGCATGCTGGGGGCAGAAATTCTCGGAAGCTGTTAGGATGGGAGACGTCATAGAGGAAGGTCTAAAATCAGGAAAGATTACAAACTTGGCAGCATGACAAGCAACGAGTAAGGTATTCCAGTCAGGAACTATTGGAGGAGCAAGTAAGAAGAAGGAGAAAGAAGTATTCACTGTTATGACCATCCAAAACCGTAGGCCTAACCAAATGTTAACCTACCAAAACCCGGTACCCCAATTTTCATACTATAGCCCACACACCCAAACTCCTCAACCTTACTAACAGTGGTCCCCATTCCATATACTGTTTATAACACCCAACCAACCTATTATCAACCCCGAGCACCGACATACTAGAATCCATCACATTACTAACCCATATATCCATCTCAACCCGCTACCAACTACCAAACCGCACAAATGCACCTAAACTTCACTCGAGATTTAAATGAAAACCAGCCAAAACCTGTACACCCCTAACTGAACCTTTAGCTCAATTGTATGAAAGGTTGAAAGCCGTAGGAGTACTCCAGCCAGTCCTAGGAAGAGTTCTGAAACCCCTCCCAGGATGGTATGATGGGACCAAGCGTTGTACATATCACTCTGGTGTGACTGGACATGATATAGAAAATTTCCTTACTCTCAAAGATAAGATTGAAGAGTTGATCAAAGCAGGAATCATTCAGCTTAAGGGAGCTCCCCCGAATGTGAACAATAACCCTATTCAAAATCACGACAATATTAACATGATATTTACTTATGAGGATTAGAATTTGGAAGGAAATATTGTACCAATTAAAGACAAGAAAAAGGTTGTGTCATCTCCTTTCATTACTCCTATCATCACAGTGCAAGTGCGAGCACCAATTGAGGTGGAAGTACTCCCTCTGAAACCCAGGATCATGGCTCTAGTTGCTCAGATACCCTCATTTGAAAGCAAAGTAGTTCCTTGAGACTACCAGTCTAGTATAAAGAACAAAGGAAAGGAAAAATTAGTTATAGAAGCTGCTAGTGCAGCTATGAAGAGATTCCGTCAGTGTTATGTTCCTGAAGAAGCATCACAAGGAACTTCAAGTAAGGAAAACAACTAAAACCAAGTTCGTGACAGAAGCTGATTTTGGAGAAAAATGAAATATAGGGGATACTATATTGTAGACCAACTGAAGAAGATACCAGCTCAGATCTCCTTCATGTCATTATTGATGAGTTCCGAAAACCACAATAATGCTTTGGTAAAAGTACTCAATGAAGCATATGTTCCAGCCGAGACAACTAGTGAACATTTGGAAACTATGGTAGCCCAAATCTAGAAACCCACAAGTTTTCTTTTCATGAGGATGAATTGCCACCTGAAGGCCTAAGTCACAACAAAGCTTTCCATCTCACTGCCAAGTGTAGGGACAAGTTTGTTTCTAAGGTTTTGATCGATAATGGTTCTGCACTCAATATATATCCTTTCACTACCCTCAAAGCTTTGGGAATTGACATTGGAAAAGTTCGTGAAAGTAATGTTAGATCTTTTGATGGAGCGTAAATGAGCGCTATCGGTGAAATTGACTTAGCATTACAAATCGGGCATGTGGAGTTTATCATTAAATTTCAAGTATTAGATATATATGCTACATATAATTTATTGTTGGGAAGGCCGTGGATTCACATAGTTGGCGCAGTCCCTTCCACTTTGCACCAAAATGTGAAGTTTGTGTGGAATCACCAGGAAGTTATGATTCATCGAGAAGCAAGTAATCCCATTTATCCTGGGAATTCAATCCATGTCATTTAAAGTGTGGGGAGGCTGGATGGAGCCACTTTCCACATTCAATAAATTGTGACTACTACTCGAGATAAATAGATAAGGTTGCCAAGTGTGTTCGTGATGGTAGGATCATGATTGTTGAAGAATGGTTTCGAGCCTAGTCGAGGACTTAGAGCAAGGTTGCATGGAATAGTGGAACTAATTCAGTTATCAGGGCAGAACAACACCTTTAGCCTAGGGTACGAACCCACTCCAAAAGAAGTCTCGGAGGCTCGTCTCAAGAAGAAAAGTGACATTGTCCTGCCGCAACCTATCCCGCCGCTAAGCCAGTTACTATTCATGAGAACATGCTGAAGACAACCTCATTGAAGGAATCAAGAGCCTATTCATTTCCGACTGCAACGTGATTCTGAAGGATTGAACTGAGACGCCAATTATTTGGGATACCACACCTGGAGATGTTTTGAACAATTGGACTGGTACCCTGTCCCCGGTTCGCCGGGAGTCTTGGTAGGTGGATTGCATTAGTACTTTTTAACAACAGGATTCCAAATTGAGGCCTGAATCATGTTTATGATTTTTAGCTTGTTTGCCTCGACCTTTTGGAAGCTTAAATGCAAAATCTGAATATGCGTTTTCGTTTTACATTTAAATTTTTTGTCTTTATTAATTTTCTTTCTTGTTTATTTTATTTTTTCAGCAAACAAATTAATAAGAATGCCTACACCGTGAATGTGACATGCAATGAAACAAGTGAACAAAATAACAAACAAGATCTTAAAGAATATGAAAAAGATGTGCCGCTTGTAGAATTAACTAAAGAACTTGAGCAGTTTGAGAACAAGTCAAAAACAAATTTGGACGAAACAGAGCTTATAAATTTGCGGAATTTAGAGTCTATAAAAGAAACAAGAATTAGTGTCCATTTGACACCATCAGAAAATGAGAAATATGTGGATCTTCTAAGAGAATATGCCGATGTGTTCACTTGGTCGTATGACGACATGCCTTGTTTAAGCACTAATATTATTTCCCATAAGGTTCCAACAGATCCATCTTGTCCCCCGATAAAGCAAAAAATAAGAAAATTCAAAACGGGCTTATGTTTGAAGATCAAAGAAGAAGTCTCCTAGCAATTTAAGGCAATTGTTATCCGAGTCACGAAGTACCCCAACTGGTTGGCCAATATAGTACCAGTTCCAAAGAAGGACGGGAAGATCAATATGTGTGGAATATTGGGATCTCAACAAGGCTAGTCCAAAGGATGATTTCCCACTCTCGAATATTCACATACTTATTGATAATTGTGCAAAACTTGAGTTATAGTCATTCATTGATTGCTTTGCCGGTTACCACCATATTTTGATAGATGAAGATGATGCTGAGAAGATAATGTTTATCATACCCTGATGTATTGTTATCGGGTAATGCCGTTTGGACTCAAGAATGCAGGTGCTACATACATGAGAGCTATGAAAACTATTTTTCATGACATGGTCCATAAAGAGATTGAGGTATATGTGGAAGATGTCATCATCAAGTCATGGAAGAGTTCATATCACTTGGTAGACCTGAAGAAGTTCTTTGATAGGTTGTGGCAATACAATTTGAAGCTGAATCCCACAATGTGTGCATTCGGAGTTGCAACTGGAAAAGTATTAGGTTTCATTGTCAGTAGAAGGGGCATAGAGTTGGATCCTTCAAAGATAAAGGCTATCCAAGACTTGCCACCTCTAAAGAATCCGTAGGACGTGATGAGCTTCCTTGGTCTCCTTAACTACATCAGTCATTTCATAGCCCAATCAACAGTGATTTGTGAGGCGATATTCAAGATGCTGAGGAAATATGCCACTACCAAATTGACAGAGGAATGTCAACGAGATTTTTATAGGATTAAGGAATATTTATCTAACCCATCTATGATGGTACCTCCGAAACCTGAAAGGCCATTGTTGTTATACATGTCCGTATCAGATAATGCATTTGGATGTGTTTTAGGGCAACATGGGAAAACTGGGAGGAAGGAGCAAGCTATATACCACTTGAGCAAGAAGTTCATACCGCATGAAGCAAGATATACTTTGTTGGAACGCACTTTTTGTGCCTTAACTTGGGTTGCACAAAAGTTGAGGCATTACTTGTCAGCATACACCACTTATCTTATTTCCAGGATGGACCCGCTCAAGTACATCTTTCAGAAACCTATGCCCGCAGGAAAGCTGGCGAAGTAGAGAATTTTGCTAAGTGAGTTTTACATCGTGTATGTTATTCAAAAGGACATCAAAAGACAAGCTTTAGCTGACCACCTTGTAGAAAATCCTGTGGATGAAGAATACAAGCCACTTAGGACGTACTTCCCAGATGAAGAAGTATTGTTTGCTAGAAAGACATTTCAGAGGCATATTCTGGTTGGATATTATTCTTTGACGGAGCCGCAAACTTCAAAGGAGTCAGAGTTAGAGCATTATTAGTTTCAGAATCTGGACAACATTATCCAATCTCAGCAAAACTTCGGTTTCCGTGCGCCAAACAACATGGAAGAATATGAGGCTTGTATATTTGGGCTTAGAATGGTTGTTAATATGAACATCCAAGATATGTTGGTTATAGGTGATTCAGACTTGTTGATTCATCAAGTACAAGGTGAACGAAATACAAAAAACACAAAAATTATACCGTACTTACATTGTGTAATGGACTTGTGTAAGAAGTTTATCAAGGTGGACTTCAAGCATGTTCCAAGAGTTCAAAATAAGTTTGCAGATGCTTTGGCAACTTTGTATTCCATGATTACATTCAGATAAAAACTACATAGACCCCATCAAGGTGAATATGCAAGATCAGCCATCTTATGTTTTCCATATGGATGAAGAGCTAGACAGAGAACCATGGTATTATGACATTAAGAGGTATCTCAAGACAATGAATTACCCTGAAAGAGCAACCAGTACCAAGAAGAGAATGCTTAGGAGATTTGCAAATCACTTTTTCCTAAACAACAAAATCCTATACAGGAGGACCCCAAATTTAGGACTGTTGAGGTATGTAGATGCCAGAGAAGAAACCACGCTGATTGAAGAAATACATGCAGGAACATGTGGGCCTCATATCAATGGGTTTACTTTGGAAAGAAAATTCTGCGAGCAGGTTACTTTTGGATGACCGTGGAAACAAATTGCATTCGTTTTGTACAAAAGTGTCATCAATGTCAGATCCACGGTGATTTGATTCGAGTCCTACCAAATGAACTCAATATGACGAGTTCTTCTTGGCTATTCGCAGCTTAGGGCATGGACGTCATTGGCCCTATTGAGCCTGCTGCATCAAATAGGCATAGGTTTATTTTGGTAGCTATTGATTACTTTATAAAGTGGGTAGAAGCCTCTTCTTACAAGTCAGTTACAAAGAAGGTGGTAGCAGATTTTGTCAGCAACGACATCATTTGCCGATTTGGAATTCCTGAGTCAAGCATTACAAATAATGGAGCCAATCTCAATAGTGACTTGATGCAAGAAATATGTATAAGTTCAAGATCGCTCACTGAAACTCCACTCCCTACCGACCTCAGATGAATGGAGTCGTTGAAGCAGCCAACAAGAACATAAAGAAGATATTACGGAAGATGATTGATAACAGCAGGCATTGGCATGAGAAGCTACCATTTTCTTTCCTTAGATATCGTACTATAGTTAGAACATCAACTGGGGAAATTCCTTATCTCCTGGTCTATGGAACTGAAGCTGTATTAGCAGAGGAAGTTGAAATACCATCTTTGAGGGTCATCTAGGAAGCCGAACTGAGCAATGCAAAATTGGTGAAGAATCGGTACGAACAACTAATACTTATTAACGAGAAGAGAATGAATGCAGTTTTCCATGGTCAACTCTATCAAAATAGGATGGCCAGAGCCTTCAACAAGAAAGTGAAACCACGTTCGTTCAAACCGGGGCAACTAGTTTTGAAGAGCATATTCTCGCATCAAAATGAAGCTAAAGGAAAGTTTGCACCAAATTGGAAAGGTTCGTACATGGTGTATCGTAGGGGTGTTCAAAACTGATCCGAAACCGAAAACCGATCCAAACCGAAGCTTAATGGCTTAGTGGTAACGGCTTAACAGCTTAACGGACGGGGAATGGATTAAAATTTTTTTATTAACGGCTTATTGGATTGGGGGCGGATTATTCAATTTTCTTAACGGATAATCCGTTAACCCGTTAAGAATATATAATATATATATAATTTATTTTTATTTATATAATTATATATATTAAATATACAGTAGGTTCTGTAAAGGTAGAGGTTCTTTCAGTCACTTTGTTATCCCTACCTGACCTGATGCAAGTGTAACACCAGCACCCAGTCTTACTTGCGACCAGTTCGTATTGCCTCTATGAATCTTTTGCTTTGACTAGGTTCTGTTATTAGCAAGGTTGTAGTTCTCAGACTAATATATTATGAGACTTTATCATCTTCATTTTATTATGAGAGAGTTAACTTGTGTCAACTTTGGTTTTCGTTGCAGGAGAAGTGGGGAAAGAACCTCTTATCTTTCTTGTCTATGCTATGGGCGCACTGTATCTTGAAAAATTTGTGACCAATTGTTGTAAACCTGACAATGTATCTTATCTTCTCTTTTTCTTTGTTTCATTGTCAATTGTAAAATCCATGGCAAGGTCAGATGCCTTTGAATGTCATGCACATGAAATTTTAGTTATGTCCTAGTGTGCGGACAGAATACATTTGAGCCCTTAGGTATTAAACCGATAAACCGCCCAGTTACCGCCCGATAAGAGCTAACCCGATACCAATCCGCCCGATATCTTATCGGGTGGCTAACGGATGAATACATTTAAAAGCCGATAACCGTTAAGCCAAACCATTAGAGTAAAAAGCCGCCCAATCCGCCCAATGAACACCCCTAGTGTATCGAGTATTGACTGGAGGAGCACCGATTTTAGCAGAAATGGATGGAGAAATGTGGACCAAGCCCATCAACACAGATGCAGTCAAGAGATACTACATATAGAGGCATATATAGCAACCCCTTTCTTTTGTATGTAATGCTTCTTAATTTAAATGAACTACGTTTGGCCTGATTCCCGTAACGAGGGGATACGTAGGCAGTCCTGTGGGTTCGGTCTCATCATAATAAAATTCAATATTTCCCCCCAAAATTAGAAACTGGGGCAGCTTTTGAAGTTGTCGTCATGAGGAGGCATCAGTCATCGACGAAGAATGGTCAAGCAAAACAAATGACGGGATTTCATATGAGGACGTTCACTTTGCTTCACGAGCATGTCACAATGGAAAATCCATCAATAACTTCATTTTATAAAATTAAAATAGGTTTTTTTACCATCAAAATTTCTTATCTATTCGTTCTCCAAGATTCAGTGTTGGGCGAATGTCACAATCCCAAACAAAGTGAAAAACGCAAGATTATCAATGGTTAGAGCATCAAAGTCAACACGAATCAACCTTTCCCCAAAAACTCACAATTTTTTCTTTGAAGTGCAGATTTTCAGGATAAAGGAAGTAGAAGATTCAATGAGGAAATTTAGCACAATCTGGAACTCTATCTAAGCAGCAAACTGGGGCAGTTTGCTGGGGAGGAAACCAGACTCGCCAGCAATAGTCAAAGGTCTACTTTCGGATCCCGTTTGACTTTACAACCAAAATCTTAGCTAAATACTTATTTCGACACATTTTCTTTCAATCATGATTCCTTGTATCTGACACCCTGTGTCTCCATAATTCGACATTGGGGGTAGCATTTTATGATCCGCATCAATCATTAAGTCCTACTCTATAGCACCATCAATCTGGAATTACATATTACTTGATTCTCGTAGAACTCGAGATGTGTGGACGATTCTGAAATCAGAGTTCGATCATAGCTCTGTAAAATTTCTTTTCATTTCGTAAGACTTCCAAGTTTCATGTTATAATTCTTCCAATATTTTGGTCCATATATACAAATCGGGAAAAAATTGGTCGTTAAGTTAATTTCTTTACCCGCAGACTCTTTCATCATCCACGGTCAAAGATGGGCAGCTGTTGACAACCAATTGTGGACCTCCTTTTTCAAATAGCCAATTTTTCTATACTTCCTAATTCTTAATAATTATTTTTGGCAATTAAACTTTCTATTTACCAAGAAACAATATTTACAAGTGATACAAAACCCATATATTCCGTCCTACGCTTCCATGATCCCCTCCCTCCTTTATAATAAGAATATTTATCTATTAAGGATACCAATTCAGGCTATTCAACCAATTTTCTAAGTATTTATCGTTTCTACAGTAGATTTCTTGCACAATGTGTTTGCATAATGCTTCCCATCCTCTTTCTCTTTCTTGAAAAATTCTTGCATTTCGTTCTTGCCATACATAATACACTGCTGTAGCTAAGTTCATCTTAAAGAGTTCTGTTTTTTGGATTCCTTCACTTGGTAAAATGTGTTGCTCATATCATCTCTTGATCCTATCCCTGTGTTCTCCTATTAATTCCTTGCCAACATAAAAATCTGCTCCATAATGCTCTTGAATATTAACATTCAAAAAACAAGTGTTGAATACTTTCTCTTCCTGTTTTGCACATCACACATTCTTCCTCTACTTGTATACCCCATTTCTGTAGTCTATCCTTCATATATAACTTGACATGATCGTCAGAGTTAACATGAAGGACCATCGTGGACAACCTGCATTCTGGCACACAACTTTTTTCCAGCTCACCTTTTCAAAAGTACCTCGCAGCCTGTGGTATATTGCTTTGATGCTACAATTTTTGGTTCTCTTTACATCTCTATAGTTAAAACCTGGCTTTTCAAGTGTTTCCTTTTCCTTTAGTATGGTCCCCACAATTCATGATGCTTGTTTCACCTGCATACCCCATACTTCTCTGCCTTTAATATAGTAGCTATGGATCCACTAAATCCACAACTTATTCTTCTCTCTGCATAAGTCCCACGAATGCTTGCATATTGCTGTCTTATTCTATAATGCTATATATATGATGTTAAAGCCTCCTACTGTCCTAGGCATGCAAATCTTCTCCTACGCTAATAGTGCTTTTTTTGATACATTACTCCCACCTGTCCCTAGGAAGCTAATTCTTAATAATTTACTAAATATAATTTTACATATTTTTATGCAAAACATTTGTTATATTTTTTCTAGCATCAAGATTTTTAAAATAAAATATAATTATTATCCTTAATATAATTTAGTATATTTATTTATTATAATTATATCGTTATTATTTTAGTTACTTAGTAATTATAATATTATTATTTAATGCTAATGCATCGTAACAATTAATACAAATATTATTTGCCAAACTACATTTTATTTCTCTATTTTTTATTCTATATATAATACATACATACTAGATATTAATTTTTTACAATAATATAATATAATATATTTTATTATAAATTATTAAAATTATGGAAGCATAGTAATATTTAAAGTGAAAACGAACTTTTAAATATAAATTAGATCATTTTGGTAAATTTTAATGTTATTTATAATGGGGACAATTTTTATAATATCTTTTTTGTTATAAACTAAAGCAAAAGACAAGAACAATAGAGCAAGAACAATAGCAATAGAGAGAAGAGTAGAGAGAGTTCTTCTTATTGAGTTGAGAGGGGTCTCAAGGGATGATTTATAATGGTAGGGGGCACCTCTATTTATAGGGGAGAGGAAGACTTAGCTACCACTAATAGAACTCTAATATCTCTCTAATTAGATACATTAAAGACATTCACCTTAAATAGAAGTGTAAGAATCTTCTATTTCATAACACTCCCCCTTGAATGTCTATTCAATGATGTGCCTCATAAAACCTTAAAACCAAAACCCAATGGGAAAAATTAAAGTAAGGAAAAAGAGTACACATGTTTGAATATGCGCCTATTGGTTGCCTCGTTAAAAACCTTGCAAGGAAAACCCAGTGGGAAAAAACCTTGTAAGGGAAAAAGAGTGCAACGCGCATTGACTCCCCCTAATGAGTACATCAATTTAAGCCTTGAGCATTTGCATTCCAATCTTTGTGCATCATCTTCAAAACGATCTTTGGTAGATGCTTGATGAATAAATCAACCATATTGACTTGAATAAATATTCCGCACCTTGAAATCATCATTCTTGATAGATATGAACATCTTCATATAATGTCGTGGAATAGCTCTTCAATATCTCCATAGATGCATTCTCAATGCCATCATGCTTATAGTTATAGCAAGGTACATATGTACACAAATTGTACTTAGGATGTGGTACTTCAGGACCAAGAATTGCATATGCTTCAAGCAACTTAAATCTTTCAAGTTAAGTCATGTAAGTCACATAATAAACTTTAGCTGCATATCAAGCTTTCATTAGTGATACTAAACAAATAAGATATCGAAAACTGACTATACATACCTTTGACTTTTATCTTTCAAGCATATGAACTATAGATTCAAAGCTACATGTCTTTCATATGGAATCAATTCTTCTTGAATTGTATCTCTTCCATTTAGTTACTTTCTTTGAGTCAGCAAATGCGTATAGCATGCTTTGCAATATGTTGCAATTTGAATTATCCCTTTTATGAACTTCAGGTTCATATCATGATATTCGGAGATATACATATACAAATGAAAATTCATCCCATGTAACACTTTCGCAAGTGTTTATCATGTCTCCCCCTCATGTTAGTAAAGCTAACATGTTTCCTCAACTTTGGAAAATCATCTTTGTGCATTATGTCAATATACACAGCACCTTAATAATAAGATGAAATTATTTGGTTCCTGACCTTGAACCACTTGTGAGGGGAGAATATACTCTCGTATACAACTTATATCAAACTGATATATACAACTTCGTTCTCATAAGGAACAGTTTAGCTATTAAGTGGAAGCACTCAATAATTATCTTGCTAAACCAACTTTGATATAAACCAACTTATCAAGATGAACTGTCTTGAGTAGAGAATCTGGAAACTATGCTCGAAGTTAGATTACTGAGCGATTTACCTCGCAAGCACTGCCAGGTTGCGGGTTAATAACAATGGCGCATGTAACCATATCATAGATGCATCATATGTGGTATACATGGCAGGTGAATGGGCCCATACTCACCTTTGATATTTCCAGAATTTATGGGCTTCAACCCGAACTCTTTAGTTGGTCAGTTCATTAATGAGAACAAGAACTTCGAGTTCTTTGGTATTCACCTATGTGAATTTGCACATCATACTTCAAATGAGATGGCTAACACGAATTATCAATATTGGTAAACTTCAAATTTACACCATGACATGTGCACTTATCAATAAACTTCGGGTTTATTATGACATGGGTTTTATACCAATAGATATCCACTTTATTGTGGCATTCTTTCGTTTGTGTAGTACAAACTGGAGAACAAAGCGGGTAGCTTTTCATATACAAATTACCCCGCTACAAGTTGTAGTAATAGGAGAATCAAAGCCTTCCTTTATTTATAGTCTCAATATCATCAATCGCCTTCGCGTGTACTTTTGGAAACTGAATAAGTTTCTTTGAGACTTACTACAGCACAATACTCAATTGTGTTTCTCCAACATAGTAATAATTGGCTCTTCGAGAGCTCTCAATTAATTTTGTACTACCACAGACTGAGGTTCGAGATCCTCGCATTCTTGCATTCCGTATTTTCAAGAGTCTCAGGCTCAATAGATTCTTCGTGAATCTCGAAATTAATCAAATCATGAGCGTCCTCATGTGATTCTTTCATAGTGTCATTTAGATCGTTCTTTTTCCTCTTTCTAGGATTTCGATCTTTGGAACCTAATGGTCTGCCACGCTTCTGGCGTGCATTTGACTCATTGGATATGACACTAGATATTTTTCCAATAGGGACTTTAATACGGATCGGAACATTTTCCGCGTGAATGTGGGATTTCGTTATCCTCTTCAAGTTCGTAAATGCGTCAGGCATTTGATTTGCTATTCTTTGCAAATGGATAGTCTTTTGTACCTCTTTCTTTCAAATAGAGGTATGTGGATCAAGATGAGATAATGATACATTTTTCCACAAAATTTCCCATTTGGTTTCACCGACTTCTCCCCCTAATTTTGGGAAAAGTGTCTCATCAAATTGACAGTCTGCAAATAGTGCAGTGAACAAATCTCCTGTCAATGTTTCGAGGTAGCGAATAATGGAGGACGCGTCAAACTCAACATATATTCCTAACCTCCTTTGCAAACCCATTTTGGTGCGGGATGGCGGTGCTACAGGCACATATACTGCGCATCCAAAGCTTCTTAAATGGGATATATTGGGTTCATGACCCAAAACCAATTGCAATGGGGAATATTTGTGTCAATTCGTCAGTCAGAGACGAACTAGCATTGTTGCATGCAACATGGCGTGACCCCAAACCGAAGTGGGCAGCCGACGAACTAGCATTGCTTCATGCAAAATGGCGTGACCCCAAACCGAATTGGGCAGCCGACAAACTAGTATTGTTGCATGCAAAATGGCGTGAACCCAAGTCGAAGCGGGCAGCCTCGTTTTCATGAAGAATTCAAGATTATTCTCATCTATTATCCATTAACTTTGCAAACGCAAGGTTGCGTGATGGCAACAAGCACACATTAGACCATCTACAGGATGCGTCTATCAAGACCATGAAATTCCTAAACTACCCACTAGGTGGGTGAATAGGTCCACAAATGTCCCCTTGTATACGTTCCAGAAACTGGGGTGACTCAGTCCCAACCTTTGTTGGGGATGGTCTGATAATCAGCTTGCCTTGATAACACGAAGTGCAAGGATATTCATTACTTGAAAGAATTTTGAAATTCTTTAACGGATGCCCATATGAGCTTTCTATAATCCGTCTCATCATGGTTGATCCTGGGTGACCCAGTCGATCATGCTAAAGTACAAATGTATTGGACTCAGTATTCTTTAGATTTACTGTTGAATGTGCCTCAATTGCACTAATTCTTGTCCAATACAGGCCACAAGATAAAGACGGGAATTTCTCAATAACCCTCTTTTGGCCGGAGACATTCTTTAAAGTGAGGACGAGATATTCAAGATTATCTTCATCCATTGTCTCAATATTGTAGCCATTCCGGCGTACATCTTTAAAACTCAACAAGTTTCTTCTTAGACTTGGAGGAGAATATTGCATTCTCTAAGATAAACGTCATGCCTTTGGGCAGAGTTACATTTGCTCTTCCGGAGCCTTTCAATCAATTTACTTCCCATGGTATGACATACAAAAGGAATACATGAGCATAAGAATAAACAAGTTCAATTCTTTTGTGTCACATAATATTTTCAAAAACTAACAGTTGACTAACAAAATCAGATATGTTATCCATAATCAATTACTATGCAGTTTGAAAATTTCAGCGTTTTTCATAAGACAATCGATTATTAAACACACAATCGATTGTTGGAACATAGACAATCGATTGTTAAACATAGACAATCGATTGTGGATGATTTTTGAAAAATTCCAGATTACACTGCCTAACGACAATCGATTGTTAGATATAGACAATCGATTGTGGGTGATTTTTGAAAAATTCTAGACCTCACTGTTTCAAGACAATCGATTGTTAGACAAAGACAATCGATTGTTGGCTATTTTTGAAAATTTCCAGACCTCACTGTTTCAAGACAATCGATTGTTAGCCAAAGACAATCGATTGTTGATCAATTGTTTTTCAACTTTAATGCGAAAATAGTTGATAATCGACTAGTTTTTCAGGCTAGTCGATTACCCCCACTGGAAAATAAAAGTTTTATTGATATTTGAACATATTGAAGATATTCTAAAGAACTACTGCTAACATTGCATCATGAACTAGCTAATACGAGCTAATACTAATGACTATTGATTTATTCATTGACTAATACAAATAAGTAGAATAAAATCAAATAACTCCATCTTCTTTCATCATGGTCCCATCGCCGATTAGGTTGTCTATTTTCCCCTCGGGTTGCTCAAAGGAGTCTGCCACATTCAAGTTGTCGTCAGAGACAAAATTCGTTAGGGGGCGTTTACTCTTTCGAGATGCTTGATAAAGGTCAACCAAATTTTATGGTATACGGCAAGACTTAGACCAGTGCCCGTTTTCACCGCAACGATAATATATAGTTTATAAACTATTTGCTTTTGGATTCTTATCGTATCGTGCTTGTGGCAGGGTGACCAACTTCAGGTTGTCATCTCTCTTCTTTAAGCCTTTCCACAAGATGGGTGAATCCTTGATGTTGAGATATTCAATCTTCAAACTTTCATCAAGGTGATGGCGCAAGTAAATCAAGGCCTTCGTACAGTTTCAAACCTTCATTAAGGTGATGGCGCAAGTAAATCAAGGCCTTAGCATAGTTTTGGGTGGATGCACTATTTCTATCTTTAATGGCGTCTCCGAGACCCATAGCATCCAAGTGGATTTCAACATCCAACACCCATGTCATATAGTTCTTGCCCGAAATTTCGAGGGCAACGAACTTTCTTTTCATATGACACAATTACATCAAGAGCGTGTTCATACTTACGGGCTCTATTACAATTATCACATTCACTTCAGGGAATGGATCAAAATCATGTGCTTTACACAAGCTGCTACCACATTCTCTAAAGGGAATGGAGCAAATTCAATTGGACGGAATTCTTTGTCACGTCCACAATCATACATGAATTTAATCATGGCAGGACATAGAGATTTTACCACTTCGTGTGGTTATAATTTCTCACAAACTTTATTAGAGTTATAATCAAACTTTGTATATAAAATTTATAGAATTCCAAAATTTTGAAAGGGAAAAGTAAATTACTTACCTTTAAGGTATACCAAATATATTTTCTATATTTTCTTTCTTTCTTCCTTTCCTTTCTTTCTTTCCTTTTTCTTTTCAACTTTTTCGTTCTTTTTTTTTTCTTCTTGCCTTCCAGTGTCTTGCTTTCTGTTTCTTTTCCTTTTTTTTTTCGTTTGTCCCTTTTTTTTTTTTCTTTCCCTTCTTTCTTCATTCTTTCTTTGAAGCAAAACCCTACACAAACAAAAGTTAAGACAATCGAAAATTTCAATTGGTTAGAGTCTCGTGCTGATAACGTGTTATAAACTAAAGTAAAAGACAAGAATAATAGAGCAAGAACAATAGCAATAGAGAGAAGAGTAGAGAGAGTTCTTCTTATTGAGTTGAGAGGGGTCTCAAGGGATGATTTACAATGGTAGGGGGCACCTCTATTTATAGGGGAGAGGAAGACTTAGCTACCACTAATAGAACTCTAATATCTCTCTAATTAGATACATTAAAGACATTCACCTTAAATAGAAGTGTAAGAATCTTCTATTTCATAACATTTTTATATTTTTAGACCCCGTCAATCAACCAAACTAACCCATACAACAATCCATACTCAGCAGCCCATCTATCTAACTTTTTCATCTATATGGACTCCATATAAGCGCCATATGAGCCTCCACATCAGCAACACATTAGCGCCAACGGTACAAATCCCATGACCAACACATTCCTAGTACATGCTCTCCTCATCCCTTCATACTTTGACCCCACACCTTGCCACATGGATTTATCAGATCGAGTCCATTTTAAATTAATTGTCAAGATCATTTCTTATATCTTCTAGAGAATTCCAAATAAATGCTTTTGCTTTATTTATTTTATTATACTTTATTTACTTATATCAAGATTAATCTCAACCATTAGATGCATCTAATCCAACGGTTGGATTTATTTTTAAAATTAAAATAAAATTTGCTAGGGTTCATCTCTTTCCCGTTTTCAAAGAAAAGCAACGCCTCTTTTCTCTGCCTTGGCAGAAATTTTTTGGCTCCTTCTATTTTCTTAGCAAACTTTACTCCCACATCTTATAATCAGAAATTTCTGTGCCCATTCCAAGAAAACTTTCTGAAAACTCAAAGCAATTTAATTGAAGAGTTTAAAATTCATTTGCCATTTACAATGAAATTAACAAAGGTGAAAAGGGTTTTTTTTTGTTTACTCCAAAATTTCACAATTTTGGCAACCGAATATCTGCTCCATATGCCTGTATGTTCTTTGTTTTCTTGCTATACAGAAATGGTTCTTCGGTCGTTTGAAACCCTAAACTTTCAAGAATCCCGCATAAATTAACCCTAGACGAACCCTAGATCATCTCCTATAAAAAAACCATCGCTCTTACTCTCTAAAATCTAAAAACTACAGTTCTCTACTTATTTTTACCCCCAAGATACTCTCAGAATTTTTGACTTTCTCTCCCTTTCCTCTGCCCGTCCCGGTTGTGACTCATTTCGAGTTTGTCAATCCAAATCCTAAGATTTAAGTAGCAGCAAAACAAAATTGCTCCAGCTTGCTGCACTACAAAAGTCGATTATTTTTCCCCCCTCTCCTTCTTTTGGATTGTGCAATTTTAGATGAATTCATGTTTCAGTGTTTGCTTGTGAAAATATCTGCTTTCACTTTTATTTTTTTTCTATTTTAGACATCATGACTCTAAGTTATCAATATGCTTTGTTAAGCCGTTAACTCAAGTTTGTCATTTTGTGTTAATTGTTTTTTTTTTTTGTGGAATCATGATTTAGGGGGACTACTATTTAATCTACAAATTATGTGTATGAGGAAATATATTTGGTTGTTGTCTCTTTATTACATGTTTTTTTTAAGTGACACCATGATTTATTAAATTTGATGCAACATTAAATGTGTTCTGTTCTGAAATCTATTTGGAACCATGCTTTATTTGAACCTTTACTGCTTTTCTTGAAAATGTATCTTTGTTGGACTTTATTTAGTTTAGTTCCTTCGTATCATTTTTAATCATCAAAGACTTTTTAAGTCCAAGTATTGATAGAAGCCATGGAAGATCAAATAACGCGAAAGAGGAGAGAGATCAGAGAGAAAATGGGAGAAGAAAAAGGGCGAAGTTTCTTCATTTCTAAAAATGTCTAAATGAAATTGTACAAAAAGCTACAGTATTTAACTACTAACTACTAACAACTATTCGCCTCTAACAAACTCATTAACTAACTAGATCTAGTTAATATTATATTTAACCTTAATTACAGTTAACTATCATCTTGATACACAACTACTAGTCAACACTCCCCCTCAAGTTGATGATTCAAACAAGTTCTTCAGTCTAATTTTGTTCAGAAGGTACTCATGTTGAGGTTTACTCAATCCTTTTATGAGCAAATCAGCTAGTTGATCTTCTGTATTCACAAATTCAGTTCTTACCAACCCCCGACTAATTTTCTCCCTTACAAAGTGACAATCTATGTCAATGTGGTTTGTTCTTTCATGAAATATTGGATTAACAACTATTTGGATTGCTGCTTTGCTATCACATATCAGCATTATTGGTTGTTCAATCTTGACACTTAGATCACTGAATAAACCTGTTAACCAAGTAAATTCTGCTGCATATGATACCATACTTCTAAACTCTGCTTCTGCTGAACTTCTGAAGACATTACTTTGCTTTTTAGGCTTCCAGGATATTAGTATATTCCCAAACTTGACTAAATACCTTGTAACAGACCTCCTTGTCTGTATGCATGCCCCCCAATCTGAGTCACAGTAAGTAGTCAGTTTACTTGAAGGTTCTGATGGCAAAAACAATATCAACCTTGATGCCTCCTTTATATACCTTACTACCCTCAGTGCTGCTTCCATATGCGACACTTTAGGGCAATATATGAAATGACTGAGCACTTGCACAACAAATGCAATATCTAGCCTGTACAAAGTGAGATACAAAATAAAATCGGGTTCGGATGACATGTGTAGGACGAGCGAGGCGCACGATAGCCGACCCTAATCCTCTCGGCGCACAATAGCAAAGTTCGTCATTGTGCCCGGAAATGACTCGCCGACGGAGAACTACAATTGCTGATACACCTAAATTAGTTACCCCTGACCATGGGGTTGCTAAGAAACTTGAACCACTGACATTTGGGAACTTTCTACCCTAGAAATTTCAATCTATTGTTGATGTTAGTGAAGCTGTAAGTGACGAAGGTGCAATGCATCATCAGTCGATCAAAGTGGACGAGAATACTTGTCAACCTATACGACGACTTCAATTCTCAGAATGCAATGAATCTAGGGTTCCATCCCCAACAGTAGCTGAGGTTGTGCAAGGAAATCGAAGTGCTCAGATGGGAAAACCACTAACGTTTGTTCCACCTACTGACCGAGAAGGTAAGAAGATTGTTAAACTCAGTGAGGATGATCTCAAACCTCGAATTGATTATTGGAAAACTTCCTTAATTGGGTATGTTATTGGTGACAAACCTCTCGAGAAAGCTATAGAAAACTTTGTGATGCATGTATGGAATTTTGTTTCTAAACCGCAAATTTTGATGCATTATGAGGGCTGCTGTATTTTTCGATTCAATTCAGTTGCAGACAGAGATCATGTCATACAATCTGGTCCTTATTCTTTTAGAAGAAAACCTCTGGTGTTGAGACCTTGGGAATTAGATTTCTCCTTCCAAAATGACATATTAAGCACAATTCCAGTCTGGATCAGATTCCCTGGCCTTCCTGTGGGATACTAGTCAACTGAGGCTTTAAGTAAGATGGCAAGTGCAGTTGGGAATCCCCTGTATACTGATAAGTACACAACTCACTATGAGAAGATATCTTACGCCAGAATCCTTGTAGAAGTGGATGTTGCACAGCCCCTTCCAGAGCAGATAGAAATTGAAACCACATTTTGGGCCAAAGATACAATCAATTGAATATGACTGGAAACCTCTATTTTGTAACCATTGTCTGAAGTTTGGGCACGACTCTATTGATTGTTGGTATAACACCAAAACTGAACCAGATAAAGAACAGGAGGAAGTGGATAACCCTAAAAGACAAAGGAACAGAGGAAACAGGAGACTTAAATAGTCAAAAAAGAATGAAAGGTCAAGCACCCTCAAGCAACAAGTAAATTACAGGAGCAGGTGCCAGATGTATTTGAATCCATTAAGGAGAATGCCAATGACAGTGAACTACTGACTACAATTGAAATGTTGACTTCTCAAAATGAGGGACAGCTTGCCCCTGATACTCGGCAGAGGTATCCTGAAACTAGCAGTGTGCCTTCTTGTAGCATAGTAAATGAATGCCCTACTTCTGGTTCAACTCTAATGGTGTTCCAACTGGCTTTGCACCACTTAGTCCTGGCTCAGAAATTAACTCTAGTGCATATTTCCTTTGACACATGAAAATTCCCTGTTTAGACCTCGCAAACTCAATACCTAGGAAGAATTTTAATTCTCCTAGATCCTTCATCTTGAACCTTTTCTTGAGATCTGATCTGGTCTCACACAACAATTGTTGATTGTTCTCGATTATTAAAAGGCCATCTACATATACCACTATGACTACTATGTCACTCCCAGCCTTCTTTGTGAACAAGGAATAATCATAATGGCTCTGCTGAAACCCCATACAAACTAGGGCTTCTGTCAATTTCATATTCCATTGTCTTGGAGCCTGTTTAAGTCCATAGAGGGACTTATGAAGTTTGCGACACTCTTGTGGTTCTCCCCCTGTCTAGAAAACCCCTCAACTATATGCATATAAACCTCATCAACAAGATCACCATTAAGGAAGGCATTATGAATATCCATCTGGAAAATCAACCAATATTGAGAAGCAGCTAAGGCCATTATGGATCTGACAGTAACTATCTTAGCTACAGGAGAAAATGTTTCACCATAATCTAAACCTTCTTTTTAATTGTATCCATTAGCAACCACCCTAGCCTTGAATCTTTCTGCCTTCCCATATGCTTTGTACTTGACTTTATACACCCACCTATAACCAATGGGTGTCTTTTCTGGTGGGAGATCCACAATACTCCAAGTTTTATTGTCCTACAATGCATCAATTTCCAACTGCATAGCTTTCACCCACCTAGGATCAGAAACAACCTCTCTAAAAGTGGTAGGTTCTGTAATAGCTGAGTATACTGTGAGGGCCTGCCAAAAGATTGGAGAGATATGTGAATAATCAACATAGGAGGAGATAGGGTAAGTGCATTTTGAGCCTTTGGAGAGACTGATATAGTCCTGCAACCACACATGTGGTTTGTTTGGTCTAGAAGATCTCTTGTACTTCAAGATTCTCAGCAAGATCAGATTGACCAGCAGATGATTCAACACAACCATTGTCTTGAAGACTTGGCATAGTAGAAGGAGTAAGGCCAGGAGCAATTTTATTTGGAGAAGAAGAGGGAACTTCTCCAGATATATCATATGGCACTTGATCTGCAGCAGGCTCGGTTGATCTTTCTATTGTAGGTATTGAAGAAGAGATAGGAGAAGAAACATTTAGCTCAGGAGATAATAGATCCAGAATAGGAAATATCATAGTTCCTGAATAAGGGAAAGATAGACTCATGAAAAACCATATTTCTATTAACCACCAAGTGCTTGGCATGAAGATTATATAGTACATAACACTTCTGAGTAGAGGAGTAGCCTAAGAGCATAACTGGTACTGCCCTAGGGGAAAACATATCTAGAACTTTAGGGGATGTAGAATAGCACAGGCAATCAAATACCCTGAGATGAGACAAAGAGGGTGTATGCAGATACAACTTTTCAAAAGGTGATTTGTACCCAATTACCTTGGAAGGTAACCTGTTTAGTAAATACACTGCTTTAGCAACACATTCTCCCCAGAATCTTAAAGGTACATCTACTTGAAATATGAGATATCTAGCCGTGTCCAAAATGGTTCTATGTTTTCTTTCTAGTACCACATTCTGTTGAGGCGTGTAGATATAAGTACTCTGATGTACAATACCAAGATCAAACATCAAATGCTTGAATGCAGTACTAAAGAATGCACTTCCATTATCTATTCTTAAAATTTTAACAATAGTAGAGAACACATTACTTACTTGAGTAAGAAAGTCTCTTAGAACTACAATTGCTTCTGATTTGCAATTCAAGAGAAATATCTAAGTAAACTTGATGTAATCATCAAATTTGGTGACAAAGTACCTTTTAGTATCATGTGTAGGTACTCCATATAGTCCCCAAATATCACAATGAACTAGCTTAAAAATAGACTTAGAAGTAGTATTACTTAGCTGGAAAGGCATCTTAGTTTGTTTATCAACAAGGCATATAGTACATGGTTGACTAAGAACTCCTGTTGCTAGCTCATTCAATGCTTCTATATTCTTTATTATGTCTATAGGAGCATGTCCCAGTCTCTTATGCCATAAACTGCTAGTACTAGATACATGTGTTCTATAGGAAGTACGGGAAGCAGGTGGAGATACAGATGCATCACTTACTGCAGAAGTATGAACTTTATTTGTTGTGTTGGTGCACTTATTTGTTGACTGAGATGAGTTTGTTATAGAGGTACTCCTACGCAGTATGTATAAACCATGTTCTTCTCTACCAATACCCTTCACTTGACTACTCAAGAGGTCTTGAAAGATACATAAATCAGGGAAGAAGCCAACCATACACTTTAGTTCCTCAGTAAGCTTTGAAACTGAAAGTAGGTTGAACTTAAAATAAAGGATATACAAGACATTAGAGATTTCATTATTGCTCAATAAAGAAGTATTTCCTGTGTGTGATACTAATGCCACACTACCAGTATGTAATTGTACTTTATTTTTTTTGTGTTTGGGAGTGCTTTATAGTCATGTAGTATTTCAAGGATGGAAGTCATATGGTTTGATGCCCCAATGTCAACAATCCACTTGTCATTAACATAGTGAGACATAAATGCATTCACTTTGTTTAGAATACCTGTAACAATTGTCTTGCTTGATGATTCTGATCCTTCTTTGCTTCCTTTGGATAACAAATGAACTATTTGCTGATACTGTTTAGGAGTAAAAACAGGAGTAGAGAGTGGCATTTGCTAAAACAATATCGATTAGCTGGTTGTGGTTGTGAGACACCAGCATTAGACTGATTTTCAACTCTTCCTTATTGAACTACATTAGAAGCTCCATTACCTCCCATACCATATCTATTTGCATAGTTCACCTCTGTACTACATACTTGATTTGCATACTACCCATTATTGACACCTTTCTTCTTGGACTTGAAGTTAGGAGGGTATTCAACCAACTTATAGCAGTTTTCCTTGCTATGTCCATTGTAGTGGAAATATTCACATAGAACTTGATTCCTCTTTTGTTTGTAGCTTCCAGTAGTATTTGTGCCTTTGTTACTGTACATAGCTAAATTAACAAGATTTCTATGACTCTCCTGATCAACCAACATAGAGTATGCTCTGTTTATACTAGGTAGAGGAGACATCATTATAATCTGGCTTCTTGACTGAGAGTAGGAATCATTCATTCCAGTAAGGAATAGTAGTAGCCTTTGATATCAAAATGTTGAGCATACATCTTCGACTCAGGACAAGGGCATCCAAGACATGGCATAAGAACATCAAATTCGTCCCAAAGTTCTCTTAGTTTTGAAAAATAATCAGTCACAATCATAACTCCCCGAGTTAAGGTGTGAACTTCTCTGTGTAAGTATAGAATTCTTGAGCCATTAAATTTATCAATTCTCTCCTTTAGATCTTCCCAAAATTTATGAGCACAAGATGCATATAAGACAGTACTCAATAGACCAAGCCTCACATCATTCATTATCAATGACAAAATAATAACATTCACTTTCTCCCACAAATTATGAAGTTCAGGTTCAAACCTAGACTTAGGAAACCTACTATCAACAAATCCTAACGTGCTTTTACCTAACAAGCCAATTCTCACTGCGCGACTCCGCAAGGCATAGTTATCAGGTCCAGTAAGCTGAAGAGATATCAGAGAACTACCTGGTGTGTCCGTGAGCTGTAGGTATAGAGGATGATTGTGATCGACGGCAGAAAATGAGGAACTGGTCACAAAATTGCCATTATCTGAAGTCGTAGCTGTGGCAGTACGAGTAGGAGCGGTATCATTTACTTGATCATCTTCAATTGCCATTATTACCAGAAAATTAGCTTCAAAGAACACAACTTGCAAACCCTAGCTTAGATCCTGAATTAATCTGGGACAATTCTGCAATTTGAGGTGCAAAATTGAAGTAACCTAGATGAAGAAAATAATTTGCTAGTTCAACTAGATCTTATACTGATGGCTCTGATACCATGATAAAAGCCATGGAAGATCAATTGAAACTAAAGAGAAGAGAGAGATTCGGAGAGAAAATGGGAGAAGAAAAAGGGCGAAGTTTTTTCATTTCTAAAAATGACTGAATGAAACTATACAGAAAGCTACAGTATTTAAAGTTCTGATATATGAAGAAAAGTCCTAGCTCGAGTCTTAAGTTTATCATAATCCTAATATGGCTTCATAGCAACTTTAGTTTTACAGGGAATCCTTGTTGAAAAATTCTCTAATTGATACTAGTTTACTAGTAGCTGTGTATCAAGCTGATAGTTAACTGTAGTTAAGGTTGGACTTTTCATCATCTAGATATCATACCCTTAGGGCTTTAATAAAATTGAAAACAAGTTTAGTTATTATTTTATTTGATAGAAGAGTATGTCTTTGAGATTCAACATCAATTATGGTGCAATTTTGAAGCGATCATATGAAAAGTAGGTCCGGAATACCTTTTAATTACCATTAAGTCTTTGCCATGATTCTATCAACCATGTCGATTTGGTGTGAAGAATTTTAGTTTCCTTGTTGAAAAATTCTCTAATTGATACTAGTTGATTAGTAGCTGTGTATCAAGCTGATAGTTAACTGTAGTTAAGGTTGGACTTTTCATCATCTAGATATCATACCCTTAGGGCTTTAATAAAATTGAAAACAAGTTTAGTTATTATTTTATTTGATAGAAGAGTATGTCTTTGAGATTCAGCATCAATTATGGTGCAATTTTGAAGCGATCATATGAAAAGTAGGTCCGGAATACCTTTTAATTACCATTAAGTCTTTACCATGATTCTATCAACCATGTCGATTTGGTGTGAAGAATTTTAGTTTAAAAACAAATTTTGTAGTAATGAAAAGTGTTGCCAAATAAGGTATATAGCTTACTATTAAAGTGATAGTTGTTAAGGAGCATTGCCTATAATAGGTTCAGATTATGTTTGAAATAAAAAATCAAAAGGCTGCTACAGAGTACTTGTGACGATCCGACCCGTCGTCACGTGAGTTATCTATTTTTTTCCTTGTTTTCAACTTGTTTATATTTCATTGTTCGTATTGTATGTGATCGAGTTGGTTCGGAGAGGTTTTGGTAGAAAATGAGACACTTAGTCTCTTTAAGGAAGGTTTGGTTTGGAAACGTCAACTGGATGTTGACTTATGAGCTAGAGGGTTAGGATGTGAATTCCAGTGATTCGGTTAGCTTTGGGGGATGATTTTTGACTTAGGAGCATGATTGAAATTTATTTTGGAGGTCCGGAGTAGAATTTGGCTTGAATTGGCGAAGTTAGTATTTTGGCAAATTTTGGTTGATAGGTGAGATTTTGATCTGAGGATCTGAATGGAATTTCGAGAGTTTTGGTAGCTTCATGAGGTTATTTGTGATATGTGTGCAATATTTCAGGTCATTCGGAGGTGTTTTGATTAGGCTTTTGATCAAATGCGTGTTTCGGAAGTTTTGGAAGAATCTAGGCTTGAATCCGATGTAATTTGATGGTTTTGGTGTTACTTGAGGTGTTTTGATGATTGGAACAAGTTTGGATGATGTTTTAGGATGTGTTGGTGCTTTTGGTTGAGGTTCCGGGAGCCTCGGGTGAGTTTCGGATGTGCGGGAGGAGTTGGAGAAATCCCTAGGTTTTCTGGTATTTTGGAAGCAGTTCCACGTTTTGCAAATGCGACAAATCGTTCGCATTTGCAATCTCGCATGTGCGAGTGAAGGTTCGCATTTGTGAAAGAACTGGCATGAGGCAGAGTTCGCATTAGCGATAAATTGATCGCATTTGCAACCTTGGCGGCTTTCGCATTTGCGAGCTCCTTGTCGCATTTGCGACCTTGGCAGGGAAGGCCCTTGTTCGACATTCTGAAGTTTCTGTCGCATTTT
Source organism: Nicotiana benthamiana (assembly GCA_034376525.1). Lineage (NCBI taxonomy): Eukaryota > Viridiplantae > Streptophyta > Magnoliopsida > Solanales > Solanaceae > Nicotiana > Nicotiana benthamiana. Next base: position 78,417,271 of record CM067331.1, read on the forward strand.
TGACTATAGCATTTGTGAACCTGATGTCGAAAATGCAAGATCTGAGGGCATGTGTTCAGTTATTAAATTCGAACTTAGCCCATTTCCTTCTTGACCTTGGGCGATTTTTGAGAGCTTTTGGACGGGAATTGAAGAGGGATTCGACTGGGATTGATTGGAGGTGAGTCCTATGATCTAAAAACATGATTTAATTGTAGAATCAACCTAGAAGTTCATGGAAACTTAGCAAAAATGGGAAGAACTAAAACTTGAGTTTTGATATTTCAAATTGGATTCTGATGGTTCATTTGAGCTGGATTTGGGAGTTCTTGTTATGTATAGACTCGTGGCGAGATAAGAAATCCATTAAAGTAAAATTTTCTGGAATTCGAGAAGTGGTCTCGGGGCTCGGTTTTACTAATTTCGAGATTTTTGCTATTTTTTGATTGTTTTCGATTGGATATTGTTTCATTAGCATATTGTGATGTATTCGTTGTGGTTTTGATCAGTTTTGACGCGCGAGGAGGTCGATTTGAGAGGCAAGGGCATAGCGAGCTAGGATTTTGGCTGGCTTGAGGTGAGTAATGATAGTAAATGATGTCCTGAGGGTTTGAAACCCCGAATTTGCACAACATAGTGCTGTATTGAGGTGAAACACGTGTTTTTTGACGAGCGCGTGATTTATTTACTACTGGGGATTGTGACTTGGTCCGTCCCGTTTGACGTTTTACCGCGTATTTGACTGAGCTGTTTTGTTTATCATTATGATTTGGGGCTTATTGCCATATTTGGGGCTTAATGACGACTATTTAAATCTTTCGGGGTTTGTTATCACTGTTTCCTCACTAATTTGATACGTTATTTGAACTCAGCCCTAATGATTATACTGTTTTGCAAACACAACCACTTTTATTGAATTTTGAGACTTTAATGATATTTCACTATCGTTTGGGCTGAGAACTATTATTTTATTGATGCCCAAAGGGCTCATAATGTTTCTAGATTGAGTGAGACTTTCAGGCCTCGAGTGTTATGTGAGGGGGCTTTCAGGCCTCGAGTGTTATGTGAGGAGGCTTTCAGTCCTCGAATATTATTGGAGGGGGCTTTCAGGCCTCGAATGTTATGTGAGGGAGCTTTCAGGCCTCGAGTGTTATGTGAGGAGGCTTTCAGGCCTCGAGTGTTATGTGAGGAGGCTTTCAGGCCTCGAGTGTTATGTGAGGAGGCTTTCAGGCCTCGAGTGTGATGTGAAAAGGCTTTCAGGCCTTATGTTGATATAGCGCTTGGGTCATAAGGGGCCCCTTTGAAGTCTGCACACCGACAGTGAGCGCGGGTAACCATGTGATATGAGAGTGAGCCCAGGGGGCTGATACTATGCTGAGTGACTGAGATTGAGCCCGAGAGCTGTGGATGTACTGAGCGGTTGATACTGGGCCCGATGAGCAGTTTTACTATTTAGTACCTATTTGTGGTTTTTACCTGATTTACCTGTCTTTATAAATGAGGTTTCATTTGACTCTTTACAGATATTGTTGCTTTGAGAGTTTTACTGCCTGATATAGAATTGCATTGTGTTGTTATGTGTTTTCTTACCTTAGGTTACTATTTATTATTATTGCTCACTGGGTTGGATTACTCACATTACTTCCTGCATTATGTGTGCAGATTCAGGCATAGCAGAGTCCGCACGTGAGCACTGATATTCTTTCCAGATCAAGCAGCAAGATCATAGCTTCGAGGTAACTGTTGATGTCCGCAGCCCCTTGACTCCCTTATTTTATGTTATTTCAGTTCTTTCAGACTTTTGTATCTGATATTCTACTTCGTAGACTTATAGCAATTCAGTAAGAGCTCATGACTTGTGACATCCCGGTTTGGGCTGTGTCGTGTTGGTTGTCTTATTATTATCATTATTTTCTGCATTATGAATGATTTGCACGCGTTTGGGTTTATTAAATATTAATTAAATTGTGAAAAGAGGTATTGAGTTGTTCTTGCTGGCCTTGTCTTCACGTGAGGTACTTTCACGGCCGGATTTGGAATTTGAGCCGTGACAATAGTTCAATAAAAATGACTTTCTAAGACTAATTAGATTTTGTTTTTTCTTCTGTAGATAAGTTAACGTTTTTTTTTTTTTGAAATCTTGCCTATAGTAGTTTAAGTTTAACTTATTGCTTTTTTGAAAGCATGAACCAGAATCTATCGAAAGCTCTAGAACTTTATTCATGGTAAATGTGTGTTTCCTTGGGAGATATGTAATTAGTTTTTTTCATTTGTAGTTTCGTTGCCTTATTGTCATCTAGGACCCATGCCTCTAAATCATTTTCATTAGTTTATAATCAACTAATGTTATGGCTTCAATAAGCTAAGAAAGTAATCTGTCAGTGATGCTTTTGGGACATATTTGTATTTGGAAATATGTGTATTTTTCAATGTACGAGCTTTTCTGGAAAAATGTAACACAATCCGCCCTTTTATGAGTATGTGATTTACTTTGAGATCGATTTATGTCATTTGACTTTTATTTCTTGTTTATTTCAGAGTTTTCATTACTAATTCGGTTTTTGTTTTCTTGTTTTGCATATACACTTGGAGTAATATGAGTCTAAATGCAAAATTCGCCACCACACCGAGCATGGAATGGTCGCATCCCTTATTCATTCTTAGAAGGTATTTAGAAAAAGAACAAGCAAAAAATTTGGGGTCGCCTATGACGGCTTTCGTTATTTATGTTTACTCTGTTTTGAATTTTTAATCAATTTAACTACATTCTTTTGATTAGTTTAGTTCTATACTTAACTTGGGATTGTTGATTTACTTTTGACTTCTTCACTTAATATTCTCACTTAATTACTAGCAATTATTATCTATTTGTTAAGAATAGAATTCTAATTAGAGTGAATGTCTATCTTGTAGAGAGTTTTACTTTGAGGCTAAGTTATTTTTCCTGCTATAAATAAGGGGTCTTACCCCATTGTAAATTATCCCAAAATATCAATAAGAATTCTCTCTCTCTACTTTGCTCTACAATACTCTTCTTCTTTTATTGTTTCATAACACGTTATCAGCACGAAGCTCTATTATCTCAAGAATCTCTTTGAGAAAATTAAGGTATTTTTTCTCCTCCTAATTTTGTTTTAATTATGTCTGACATTATGAAAAGAAGAAACGGGAAGAACAGTAAAAGAAGGGAAAACAGAGTTGCGGCGGCGAAATTACAATTTTAGAAGAAAGCTGGGGAGGAAATCAAACTCAGGTATTTATTCCTCACGATAGTACATGACATTAGTTTTGCACATAATATGGTTTGTCATAATTATATGAACCAGTGGTTAGGGGGAGATAAACCAATGATTGGATGGTGGTGGAGTTAGACAATATATACGTGAATTCGAGGATACAATAATTTAGTATAGAAAGATCAATTTGCTGATATAACTTCGTAAAATATTTTTGATATGGGAAGTATTAATGATAGCCATCAACTTGTATTATAATGAAGGGGTCAAATATCGATGATGTAATGAGTGATGAATTAAAGTAATTATAGGTTTATGTGTACGGTGTTAATGAAGAAAAGACCTTTCAATATAGATTTCGATTTCTTGCTATTACCTAGTTTTAAATTTTGTTGTATTCAAATTAATATAATGATTACCTAATGACTATATGATGATAGAGAATTTGTAAAGGGATATACGGGATTGAAAAAAAAAAAAACTTTGGAACGAAGACCCCATCGGTGCTTTTCGAAATCTGTTTATGAAGTAATATTAATTACCACTTGGAATTTGTTATGAAATATTAGATTATGGTGGATGTCCATAATTTCTATAACACCCACTATTTTTATCCATTATCTCCATAACTCCCATTACTCCAATACTTATGGTTGTAACTCCCACACCTCCATTATCTCCCCATGATCTTCCTCCATGATCTCAAAAGCTTAATGACATATTTATGGAATTCTTTTAGTATACCTCTATATAGTACTATAAATAGAGGATGAGAAATCTTATACGATTATATAATGTCAATTTACAGTTACTGATTCACATATAATTAAATCAATATCGATGTTGTTATTGTTGTGATAGTAATGACAAAATTGTGTGATAGAAAATATTTTTATAATCTTTTTAACATGTGTAAACATGTTCTACTAAATACAAACTACTCTTCCGACCCTTCTCTGATAATTTTTATGTCTACCATGTATTAAACATTCATGTTATAACATGCAATGTAAATGGTACTTTAATGAATAAACAATTATCATAGTTTACATAAGTTATCTATTATTGTGATATGGTTCAAATTTTATATAACTTTAGATTACACATTCATCTTATGCTTTGTTTGTAATGATTTTTCAGCAAGTTAATCGATTACATAACAGATAATCGATTAACCAATGTATTCTATTAAACTGGACCTTTTCCGCAAGGCATGCTAGTCGACTATCCGATTCAGCCATATCATAAATAAAGTTTGTTTCGAAATTGCATTATAATTCATTATTGAGTTATTGACTTCACTTTGTTTTTCTTCTTTATCTCTGAAAAATACAAATATTTATTCATATAGATCTTTTTATTCATATATTTCTTTTGTATGTCAAAATATAGATATCTCACAAAACAAACTTGGATCAAAATTCAGTTGTAAAATATTTGTTTAACTGATTCATGTACCACACATACAATATTCAAAGAGAAGAAATATTTCTCTCATTTAAATATGTGTAGTAGTAAATTAATTGAAGGCTCTGGAAGAGCTACTATAATCTGCCTAAGGGAACAATATTTATCATAGAGAATGCAATGTTCTCCTCCAAGTCCAAGAGGAACTTGTTGAGTTTTAAAGATATCCGTCAAAATGGATATCATATCGAGACAATAGATGAGAATAATTTTGAATATCTCATTATTATAAAGAATGTCTCTGGCCAAAAGAGGGTTATTGAGAAGTTCCCATCTTTATCTTGTGGCCTGTATTGGACAAGAATTAGTGCGCAATTGAGGCACATTCTACCGCAAAACCAAAAGGTTACTGATTCCAATACTTTCGTACTTTGGCATGATCGATTGGGACATACTGGATCAATTATGATGAGCCGGATTATAGAAAATTCAAATGGCATCCATTAAATAATTTAAAGATTTTTTTTAAATAATGAATTTTCTTGCACTTATTGTTATCAAGGCAAGTTAATTATTAGACCATCACCAACAAAGGTTGGAATTGAGTCCCCTGCGTTTCTGGAACGTATACAATGGGACATTTGTGGAACTATTCACCCACCTAGTGGGTCGTTTAGATATTTTATGGTCTTAATAAACATATCCTCTATATGGTCTCATGTGTGCCTATTGTCATCTCGCAACCTTGCGTTTGCAAAATTAATGGCACAAATAATTTAATTACGGGCACGATTTCCCGATAATCCAATCAAGTCTATTAGACTAGATAATGCTGCTGAGTTTTCATCCCAAGCATTTAATGATTATTGCTTATCAATTGGGATAAAAGTGGAACATCCTGTAGCTCATGTTCACACTCAAAATGGTCTTGCAGAGTCTTTAATTAAATGTCTGAAGTTGATAGCAAGACCGTTACTCATAAAAACGAGGCTGCCCACTTCGGTTTGGGGTCACGCCATTTTGTATGCAGCAATGCTAGTTCGTCTCAGACCGACAAATTATCACAAATATTCCCCGTTGCAATTAGTTTTGGGTCGTGAACCTAATATATCCCATTTAAGTATTTTTGATGCGCAGTATATGTGCCTGTAGCACCGCCATATCGCACCAAAATGGATCCGCAAAGAAGGTTAGGTATATATGTTGGGTTTGAATCGCCCTCCATTATTCTCTACCTCGAAACATTGACAGGGGATTTGTTCACTGCACGATTTGCAGAATGTCGATTCGATGAGACACTTTTCTCAAAATTAGGGGGAGAAGTTGGTGAAACCAAACGGGAAATTTTCGGAAAATCCATCATTATCTCATCTTGATCCACATGCCTCTATTTGTGAAAAAGAGGTGCAAAAGATTATCCATTTGTAAAGAATTAAAACTTCGTCCCATTGAATTTGCTCCATTCTCATTCCCTATAGAGAATGTGATAGCAGTATGTGATAAGTCTGAAAGAAGACCAAATTATTACCGTGAAGGTATCAATGGATGTGGACGTGACAATAGACGAAATTATAATCGTCATTATTATGGTAATGAGAACAATAAGGATTCTCAAAATAATCATTCACTATGTGAAAGTAATATCTGTCATCGATTTGACATGAGATTTTATATAGCACATGCAGATTATTATGGTCCATTCATGGTTTGAATGTGACAACATCTGACTTATGAATACATATTCATTCTTGGAAGAATATGAACGTGCTAGTGGTATTGAATATACCACACTCACCTCTAGAAGGATGGTTGAGATGATATAAGAAAATAATGTCATTATTATGGCATGAATGGTCATTGGTCACGTACCTATTGTACGCCAAAATATTTTGGCAATATGATTATTAAAGGACAATAATAATGCAAGAAACATATATTGCATATAATTTTGACATGACCGTAATGGTACAACTTTAAGAGCCAATTATATTATTTTGGAGAAACATAATTGATTACCAATAAGGTATTGTATTGTAGTAAGTCTTAAAGAAACTTATTCAGTTTCCAAAGTATATGCGAAGCGATTGATTATATTGAGACTATAAATAAAAGAAAGATTTGATATCTTCTATTACTACATCTTGTAGCATGATAATATGCATGTGAAAAGCTACCAGCTTTATTCTCCAATTTGTACTATACAAACAAAAGAATGCCACAATAAAGTGGATGTTTATTGATATAAAAACCCATATCATAATAAACTTAGAGTTTATCGATAATTGCACATGTCATGATGTAAACCTGAATTTTATCAATATTGATAATTTATTCAATTGGCATTCGGGTTAGCCATATCAATTTAAGTATGATGTGCAACAATAATAGAGAATTCACATGGGTAAATATTAAAGAAATAGAAAGTTCTTTACGAATTCTCTTATATTACTTGTTCTCATTAATTAATTGACCAACTAAAGTTGGGGTTGAATCCCATAAATTCTGGAAATATCAAAGGCGAATATGGGCCCATTCGCCTGCCATGTATACCACATATGATGCATCTATGATATGGTTACATGTGCGATTATTATTAACCTGCAACCTGGCCGGTGCTTGCGAGGTAACTTGCTCAGTAATCTAATTTCGAGCATAATTTCCAGATTTTCCATTCAAGATAGTTCATCTTGATAAGTTGCTTTACATCATAGTTGGTTTAGCAAAATAATTTATTGAGTGCCTCCACTTAATAGCTAAATTATTGCTTATGAGAACAAAGTTATCTATATCAATTTGATATACGTTATACACGAGAGTAAATTATATTCTCCACTCACAAGTGGTTCAGGGTCAGGAACCAAATAATTTCATCTTATTATTATTGATGTCCAGTGTATATTAACATGATAATGCACAAAGATGATTTCCTAGAGTTGAGGAAACAAGTTAGTTTTTCTAACATGAGGGGGAGACATGATAAACACTTGAGAAAAAGTTACATGGAATGAATTATCATTTGTATATATAGATCCTCGAATATCATAATATGAACTTGAAGTTCATAAAAAGATAATTCAATTGCAACATATTGCAAGGCATACCATACGCATTTGCTGACCCAAAGAAAGTAACTATATTCTCACTGCAAATGCTCATATTAAGTCCTAGAAGGACAAAGGCTTTGATACGCTTAAAGCGTATAGACAAATCGGTTTCAAAAAGAACTTCTTAATAAAGAAGATGAACAAATGATCAAAGTGATCATAATAAAGAGGCAAGTGATCTAGAAGATCACATGACATAACACTTCATAAAATCTCATGAGAGATTTAGGTACCTCAATATATGAATGAAGAGATCGCTATGTTATGTCTTTATGGAAAACTTTTGGAACCGATATAAAATATTTGTCGTCGACATCTATCATAGCGCTAAGTTTAGATGAGGATCTTAAGTCTATCGAATATAGACACAAAAATATTGGCCAAATGGTAGAGACACAATTCAAGTAGAAATGATTCCATATGATAGACATGTAGTTTTGGACATGTAGTTCAAATACTTGAAAGTATAAAGTCAATGGTATGTGCAATCAGTTTTCAATATCTTATTTGTCTAGCATGACATGAAAAACTTGATATGCATCTAAAGTCTATTATATGGCTTATATGACTTAACTTTTATGTCAATCCATGAAGGATTTAAGTTGCTTGAAGCATATACAATTCTTGATCTTGAAGTACTGTTTCCTTAGTGCAATTTGTGCACGAATATATCTTGCTATAGCTATAAGCATGATAATGTGATAGCAAGAGTTTTTCACCTCTATGAGAAGATATAGAACTGACGATTCCAACAAGATCATACGAAGACGATGCATCTATTAGGGATGATGATTTCAAAGTGAAACAAATTCATTCAAGTTAATATTGCTGATTTATTTATCAAATCTCTACCAAAGATCTTTTGAAGATGGTGCACAAGATTAGAATGTGAAGGCTCAAGGATATGAATTGATGCTATTTTCAGGGGGAGTTAATGCGCGTTGCACTCTTTTTCCCTTACAAGGTTTTGTCCCACTGGGTTTTCCTTGCAAGGTTTTTAACGAGGCAACTAAAAGGCGTATTGTTAAACATGTGTACTCTTTTTCCTTTTCTAGAATTTTTTTCCCATTGGGTTTTGTTTTAGTTAAGGTTTTAACGAGGCACATTACTTATTGAGTAGACATTCAAGGGGGAGTGTTAAGAATAGAATTCTAATTAGAGTGAATGTCTATCTTGTAGAGAGTTTTACTTTGAGGCTAAGTTATTTTTCCTCCTATAAATAAGGGGTCTTACCCCATTGTAAATTATCCCAAAATATCAATAAGAATTCTCTCTCTCTACTTTGCTCTACAATACTTTTCTTCTTTTATTGTTTCATAACACTATTTATATAATAGCGCTCTTAAAAATTTTTAAAGCACCCTTTAAGTTTCAGGTTTCTAAGTTCGAAACTAAATCAAATTTTTTTTTAGAAAAAAAAAACACAAACGAAAGACGTACTTCAGTTCAAATTGACAAATCGTTTCTTATAACATCATAAAAATGTGAATACCCTTTCTTTAAAAAATAAAAAAATATATATAAAAACATACAAAATGTGATTTTTTTACTTTGAAGTTGACTAACGTCTTCTATTTTAAAAGTTTAAAAGACCCTTTCAAGTAAAAGAAAAGGTACTTTTTATAATAAAAAATATATTAGTTTGTAGCAAAAGGTCTTTCTTAAAAGGACTTTCTCTATATATATATATATGTGTGTCTGTATATTAACTAGTTATAAGCTCTGTTTATATAATAATATTCTTCAAAAGTTTCAAAGTTAAACTACTATATTGTAAGTTATATTTTGTTAAAATATTTCAAATGATATCTTTTGATATTTTCATATAACTTATTAATCTAAGCTTGGTCGATTAACTGTTATTAATAAATTTTAAAAGGCGCTCTAAAAAAACTTCCTTTTAAAATATTTAAAACCCTTACTTAGGATCTTTAGATTAAGACCATAAGACAGAGTTTGACTTAGCTTTTAAAAATAGGTGTCCTAATTCACCTTAGAATTAATTAGGTGCGACTCTTTTAAAATTAATTCAATCTCAGAATTGCTAATATGTTATATTCTAATTTGACCCGATTTAAATGAGGTATAACATACATGATCAATAATGGAGGAATATTTTACATTAGCTCAGATTTCATGATAAAGTTAGCAGAATTTGAAAAAATATTAAAATAGCAATACAGACTAAAGGATATGAAGAAATGAATAATGAAAATAATCTACTAATATGTGTAGGGTTCATAGGAAAAATGGCAACTAATATTAATATAAAATTAAAAATTAAGGTAGAGGATATAGTCGAAGTAATGGGAAATAAAGAGATAAAATTAATAAAACCTATTAAGATAATCCAAAAGAATACGCATGATTAGAATGGAATCTAGAAGATTTCGCTAAGTCAAAATATTCAAACCAGAATCTCATTTAATGTATACAAACCCAAAGGAAGAGTACATTATTTACTACCTCATCCATAAAATTTTCTTTTAGTCATGCATCTAATGTTGCTAATTATGCTTTAAAATATGAAAGGAGATTTTTGCATGTGATTCTTTGAGAGAAAGAACCTTATTTATTTGGGTTTTTAATTTTTATATGTGTTTGGCTAGTTTTGGTAAGTCTATGATTAATGACTAGAGGTTCATAAGTTGAGACTTATTTGAGACATTTGTATAAGTTTGTCTAATTTTGTTCGGGAAATATTCACCTATTAGGCAAAAAATACCATTCATCTACCTATTTGGCTAAAAATATCCCCCATCCACTTTTTTTAGTTCACTTATGCCCTTTGACCTTTAGGCCAATGCTGAATTAAAATAATTATTATTCTCTTTGTAAAACTTAAATTTTTTTTTAAGCGAATGCACAAGTAGTCCACTAATTTAGTAAAGTATCATTTTATTTTTTTATTTTTTACAAAAAATAATTCAGATTTTACACAAAAAGATCATTTTTTCAAAGCATTTTTTTGTGAAAACCGGATTTTTTTAAAAAAACTGAAACAAAATTTTAAAAACTAAAAAAGTTGTGTTTTAACAAAAAAAAAATTTAAATCTGAAAAATATACTTTCAACAAAAAAATTTCGTTTTTGAAAAATATTTTTATAAATTTTTCAGTCTTTTTAAAGCATTTTTTGTAAAAACTGGAAAAATAGAATAAATTGATTTCTTTTTTCGTTTTTAACCAAATATTTTCATTTTTTAAAAATAGAAATTTAAAAAAAAAACAAAAAAAAGTTGAAAATAGTGGTCGAGTGTGAGTTTTTTTAAACATGAGTCAGGTAAAAAAAGAAATGAGTCGTTTTAATCTAGTGCTGCCACTTTGCACTCCATTCAAAATAAGAGTATTTTTATTCGAAAGTATGACAGAAGGAGTATAGATAACCCAAAATTGGATGGAAGTGGCGTGCCCTTTTTCAGTTGAACTTTTTATTCAGGTTGTGTCAATGTTTGGGGCGGGTTAGCTCGAAATTATTAGATATGTGTTAGTCTTTTTGATAGGTTTGATGTTTTAATTTCGACCTATAAGAAGTTGTCACGTGAAATTTAAATAATAATTATTTTTAAATCATCATAGGCATAATTGAATTAAAAAGATAGATCGAGGGGTATTTTTAGCCCAACATGTTAATAAAGGATATTCTTAAATCTTTTTCAATAATTTAAGGATATTTTTAACCCTTTTCCGCATTAATAATTTATTAAATATATAAAAATACTTAATTTGGACTCAGCCTATTGGTTTGGTTACTATTACTGTATATTAAATTAGAATTATTTTATGAATATATAAACTTTAAATTTTAAATCCACTTTAGCCGATAGACAATTTTAGACTAATATAAAATAACATACACCAATATTTACAATATATTAGTCTCTATGTTCATACGATTTACAAAATATCTCGTGTCATATATTAAAACACATACAGAAAATAATAATTTTAATTTTTACAAATATTCTAAAACTACTTGTTTATTATTGAACATAAGTCTTTTCTGGTATAAGAATATGTATAACAAAACCCTAAAAAAAACAAATATGTCATCATTAATAAACTTTTCACATAATAGGGGGAATGAACCTAACCAACCTTAAAGTGTGGAACAAGACTGCCATTGCAAAGACCTGCTGGGATATAGCACATAAGAAGGATAAGATGTGAATCAGGTGGATCACAGTGTATTACATTAAAGACAGGACATTAGAATCCATGCCAATCCCTGCCCAAGCCAGCTGGATGGTTAAGAAGATCATCCAATTCAGGGATACCCTACAAAGGATCCAAATTGGAGACATCAGAAATGCACTACTAAACAGTTGTACCAGCTGCAGTTGCAAGAAGTGCTAACAGTCCCATGGAAGAACCTAATTTTACAGAACCAAGCCAGGCCAAAAGCAGTGTTCAACCTGTGGCTAGTCCTACAGGACAGATTACCAACCAAGGATCGACTACATAGCTGAGGAATGAGAATTGATCAGCAATGCCCCATATGCCAAATCTAATCTGAAACAAGAGATCATCTCCTCACGGAATGCCCTGTCATTGTGGATCTATGGGGAAAAGTAATGAATTGGCTACAGGAACAATACATACCTAGTAGCAGTTGGAACCAGAAAGTGCAATGGATGATTACCAAATCCAAAGGACGAACATGTCGAGCAGCCATTTTAAAATGGTCGCAGCTGAAGTTGCATATGCTATCTAGCTGGAAAGGAATGCAAGAGCTTTCAACAAGACTTTTCGATGTAATACTGCTATACTGAGAGACATAGTATACAACTGTAATATTAGAGGCACCCCTAGAATTAAACAACTATTACAACACCTTAGTATATAGTAGAAACTAGATAGTTAGGACAGTAAATGTAGTTAGTATGTTAGCATTTAGACAGTAGGCTGAGTTGAAGCTTGACTGTGGTTTTGTAATGCAACTTCACTGGTAATTAATGAAAAACTTTAATTACCAAAAAAAAAAAAGAATATCTCAGAGTTATGGCAAAAATTGTAAAATCCCCCGAAGAATGCAACACATATAATAATATAATAGGTATATTCAATACTTATGGTCATGTTATGTAATTAGCTACATATTTAATAATTCTGGTACGTAAAAGTCATATTTTTTTATATTAAGGTATATTAATAATGGAAAAAATAAAAATTTTAATCATAGGTTAGTATATTAATTAATATCTTCAATTAACACCGGAATTATATCTGGGAAGATGAATTAGAAACACTTGTAGCGTTAACCCGTAATTTTCTAGCCATCATCACATATGAAATTTATCGACTTTAATACCTAAAGCGCTTTTTTCGTGGTTTCGTCCGTTCAACAAATAACATGTTGATATAGACACTTTACTCAATGGTAGAGCTTCTACCACACCCAGCACCATAAACTCCTCCTTGAGCTTCATATAGTAGAAAATTCAAATTAAGGCGTATACAATAAACCGGAGGAGCTAGTTTTTACCAGGGCCGAGAGGCATCATAAGCTTCAGTAATTTTTTTTGGCAGACAACTTCTTGCTCAAATATTTTCAATTATAAAGCCACAAACAAATAAATTTTAGGTGTAATCCAGCTCTATTAATATCTTCTCAAAAGTTACTTCCCTCAAAATCTTTCAGTTTTAACATCTATTACCTAATTTCGTCTACCTCTTATGAAATAACTTCTCACATATATACTACTCTAAAACATTGTCTTCGATTCAGTCTCCAAATAGTACTTAACCAGGATTGAAGGGATGATTTATGCGATGATTGATTATAAAAACTAAAAAAGTTGCTAATCCTTAAATTAATTGACTTCAAATTTTCCCTCGACAATTTTAATTCTTTCTTATTACGACTCTTTATTTATTAATCTTCGTATGGGTAATTTTTGTACATGATAATTGTCTGGATGATTTACATAAATAAAGAGTGGCAGAACATTAGTTGGCTTTAAAATCCTAACATCATTTTTAGTAGAATTCAATATTATACTAACATCTTAATTATGTACAATTTTATTCAATATGGAATTTATTATTTGGAGAAATATTTTAAATTTAAAAGGACATAAAAGTTAATCAATATTTAAAAATATTTTTATCGTTTAATACTTAACGTTTTAATATTCGTACTTTTATAATAATAGATAGATATAGATATAAATAGAAGACTAATTTTGAATAACATAAATTTTGATAAGGGTATGTAAGTCCTAATAATAATTGCTTTTATGAGACACTGCAGATATCTACTTCCTCTTCACAGCAAAATATTACCTCATTTACTATTCAAAATAACCTATTTTTATCACAAATCAGCCAAATAATAAATATCTTAGCGCTCCAAAATAACTATCACCTTTATCAATTTTTCGATCAAAATTTTAAATAAGTATATCCTAAAAGTATTAGGATTACTAATAGAAATCCTTATGTATTTTTAAAGTATTAGGTTTACTTGCTAACATGTAATATTTTCGAGACATGTATTCAGTGTTAAAATTTCTTATGGACTTGTACATGTATGATATTAAGAATAATTGTATGTTGGTTGCTATCATTAAAAGATTTATCCAAATTAAAAGTGCTTTGCTAAAATATTAAGGTTATATGAGTTTATAAAACATATCTTAAAGTATGAGGTCTTATGTATAAATGCTCGGATGTAACTTCTAATTTAATGGTAGACTAAATTAAAATTATTAAACATATGCAACGGCGTAAGTTTTCTTTCTAACATCCTCTGGAAAGAATATAAATAGAACTAATGAATTCTTGTACGCTTCGCATTCAATTTTAATTTTTGATGATTTGACATGATATATCATGGATAAGAGATGATACTGTTCATCTCTAAATTATTTTGATTCTAAATTGACAATTGGTATTAAAGCCTATATCGTGTTAAATCTTTGAGATACATAATATTTGTAAAGAAGAATATAAGTGGCGGGTTAAGGCCGGTTTGCTGGCAAAAGGTTTCTGCCACTTTAAGGTTTAATTTTAGGTAAAAGTTCCCTTTAAGAAACGGTTTTAGAGGCTGCCACCGGCATGAAAACATGAATTTTTTATTTATGGTACTACCACTTTTTGATTATATATATATTTTTTAAGAAATAAAGAAATTTCAGAAAGTCACCTCTAAACCATAGCTTTGAGTTTACTGTTGGAAAAGTTCCATTACTGGGTTTGTTAGGTTTATCATTATTTTGTTAAACATTAATTTTCTTTCGACTAGTTGCCGTTTAAAGGCTTGAAAATTTGTGTTGGGTGATCTTGTGCTGACAATAACTACTGTTGGAGTCATAACAAAAAAAGAGAAAATTTTATTTTGTGTCTCATGCAACTGACATTAATTGTACGAGGTATTTTTTTTGTTTTATAATTTTGTGGACTTAAATTTTTATGGACCCAAAAATATAAAATTGAAATTCTCAAATTTATAAGATAAAAAAAAAGACTTATATAACTAATGTAAATTTTGTGAGACATACAATAAAATTTCTCACAAAAAATGGATCTGACAATGAGAAAAGATGAAACCTTTGCAACGTGAAAATTGATGTTATGGAAGTCTAGCCTCCAATTAAGTTTCACGGTCAACAAGGCCACCTTAGAAGTCCTTAATTTGTATTAAGTTTTACTTTCTTTTATGGATTTGGATTCAACATATTTTTGTTAAGCAACAAAATACTTTTTTTTTTTTTACATTTTTTTAAAAAATAAATAGGGATTGGTGCTCTTGGTAATATCTACCATTTTGGGAGAACTTCCCTGCTTGTTATCTCAAAATATAGACTTGTGGCGTAATTGGAGAAAGTAATTATACTATGAATATTCGCAATTCCAGTACTTAATGGTCAAACAAAGGTACATATTTGGCCATAATTTAGTTTTGTTCTCAATTTGGTATTCTAGTTGCTAATGTTTAGTTAACGAGAGAATTGTGTAGAACTATTTCAATATGATTTTGGCATCTTTGTAAATTGCACACTAGCAGCATTTTAATAATATTTACGGCCCACCAAAACTTGCTTGGCTATTTACATGTTTATGTGATGAATTTAAATTTGAATATTGGTATGGTTGTACATAGGAGTGGCAAAGTCGGATGCGGTGGAATATGGTTCGGATCGAAAAGAGGTAATAAAAAAATATATAAATTATCCGATCCGAACTATATTCAACACGGATAAAAAACGGATTAATTAGCAATAATATGAGTAATCATATTATCCATGATTTCTTGCATATGATCACTTTTGGGGGAATTCTTAGTCTCCCTAACTCGAGGAACCCCCGATTCGAGGCTTTATAAATATATAAGTTAGACGTATTGATTAACCATTTTCTAAATGGATAATATGGTTTTTATCTATATTTGACCCGGTTTTAAAAAGTTCATTATCCAACTCATTTTTAATAATAATATGAGTGATTAACTATTTTATTTTAACCATTTTGTCACCCCTAATTGTACATATTTTGAGATGAATAAATTGAAGCTAAATGTTGCCAAAGTGACCTCGCTACTGAATGTTTATTTGTTTTACAATATAAAAGGTTGTGTATATATAATCTATGTAAATATTGATCGGCCCAAAAGAAGGTAATGTTTCACAAAATTATATGTGTAAGTTGTGGTAATAGACACATGATGATTATTTGGTTTTATGTGTGAATTATAAATCGGGCCAAATGACGATTTCTTATTCGACATGTTCTTTTATTGTTAGTGTTTGATTACTACTTCAAGCTACCACTTACAAGTTAATATTTTGTTCAAAGATAAAATATACCGGTACCTTGAGATGGGATCTACCTTTATTTAAATTTATTTTTATTTTGGTTTTAAATGGTATATGAGCTTATTTTGTTGTTTATTGTCCTCTGATTCAGCTGAAATTACTCATGCAAACATTAATGCCAACATCAATTCAATTCCTATGAGGTATCAAGGTAAAGATAACATCAGGCAGTACATTATGCAATCTTGTCATCTAGTTTCTAAGTTGAAAGCACTTAAGTTGAACCTCTTTGAGGACTTGCTAGTGCATTTGATTTTGATATCTTTGATGTTTGGTAATAATTAAATATTTTTAGTGCATTATTTATCATACATATTGGGGCTTCAATGCTAAACTACATTATATTTGTACTTAATTGAGCTTATTTTATATGTAGGTACGTTGAAGACGAAATTAAAAGCAAAGTAGAAATTTTATGTGTGTTTTATACACTACAAAAACAGCTCATGATTATTTGATGATGGAGTGATGATTAATATTTGAAAAGAAAATTAAAGGAAGACAACACAAGACACAACGCAAAAGAAGAATTGTTGATAAAGAAAGAATAAATGAGAAATAAGAAAAACACTATTCTTAAATATCTTGGACAATTAATTAATTTTAATTTGCTTAGTTAGCAATTGATCTAAGTCTATGTGAGTTCGATATCCGACTTTTGAGTTTCTTTATTACATGACGATCACATATACTTGCGTGTACTTAAGGAACTAACTAGTTTTTGGTGCCGTTGCCAGAGACTTAGTTATTGATTGTTTAGTTAAGCTATTATTCGTTATTTGTTCGATATTTAATTTTTAGTTTGCTCTATTTGTGATAACGCATGCTCTTCTCTTGAATGCGGAGGAGTAGAAGCGCAAATAATCTCCTTCCTCTTGATCCTTAAATCGAACGAACACTTCATAGAGTGAGGAGGGAAGTCAAAGTTAGAACTAGAATTGAAAGAGAGTTGGGCATTGTAGTTCAACCACATTCAATAGAGATAGTAGGTAATGAAGAGCGTCCGGTGATAGAAACTACAAGGCCCAATTTGGCTCTTGTGATGCAGACGATTGTGAAGCCTGACATCATATATCACTTTGAACTCAAGCAGTACATGGTATAATTGATTCAATCCACAGGGCAATATGTTGACTTGTGTCATGAAGACCCGCAGAGGCATACTCAAAACTTCCTAGAAATTACAAACACGCACAATTATCTAAACGTTTCTAAGTAGTATATCAGGCTGACACTGTTTCCCTTTTCACTGATGGGGATGCTAAGAAATGGTTACAAAAGGAGCTCATGAACTCAATCCACAATTGATATTATCTAGAAAGGAAATTCTTAATCACGCTTTTTCCCATGAGGAAGACAAAGTCGTTGAGGAGCCAAATTCTTGGGTTTCAACAACGAGACAGTGACACTCTTCGAGAAGCTTGGGAAAGATACAAGGGGCTACCCAGAGCCTACCCACACCATTGAGGTGTTGGGTCATACTTTTCTTGATGGGTTGGACGAGACATCAAAGATGAATCTTGACTCAACATGTGGAGATAGTTGCATGATAAGACCGTATAGTGAGATCTAAATCATGCTAATGATAATAACTGGCAAGGAGACGAGGAACCATGAAGAGCACTTAAACAAAAGGCAGCAGGTTTGATCGAGCTTGATGATTTCTTATCAATGAGGGTAGATATAACGAGATTAGCGAATTAGATAAAAAAATTGACAATGCACCACACACAACAAATGCAACATGTGCAACAAATGTCTACCTGTTGTGAGATATGTGGTAGAGGTCACACAAGTGACATAAGTCTTGTGAATCCTGAATCAATCTACTACGTCGGGGAACAAGATAGAGGGCCGATGAATCAAAATGTTCAATATGGTAACACATACAATCTGAACTGGAGGAATCATCCTAACTTCTCTTGGGGTAGAGATCATAATATTAGGCCTCAAACGAATTACAATTATCCACCTCCATGTCCGCAGCAAGAAGAATAGAGTTTGAGTAACATAATGAAAAAGCTCTTGATAGACAATCAGAAAGTTATGGCTGAGAATCAACAAGTCAGGGCCAAGAGTCAATAAGTCAGGGATAAGAATGAACAATTGCGCATAGATTTTAGAAATCTAGAGAGGTAGTTCGGGCAAATAGCCAAAAATCATAATACTAGATCTGCTGGAGCTCTTCCAAGTGTTGCAGAGAAAATCCTCAAGTCAATGCAGTGACATTGAGAAATGGGAGAGAGTTGGTAGAAGTGCCTAAGAAGAAAAATGAGCAATCTAGGCTTGAAGAAGAAAGAGTGCCAAAACCTCTAGAGAACTTTAGGACTTGATGAAGCATCAAGGGCACTACCCGCATGTTATGGATCCAAGGCCTTCCGAGCAGTGCGTTGTACCTCATTTCACCCTCAATCACATGGAACTTTGTTTCTTGGATGGTCCCAGCCATATTTACTGGAAAAATAATTTCCCCTTTGGTGGTTTCACTCACCATGTTAAAGCCATTAAGAACTCGAGCCGCTGACACAATTTGATCTTGGAGACCGAGTTGCTCTATGAACCTTGATCAAATAATATTTGCCGATAAAATTACTATGGACTTCGTAGTTGGGTTGTCACGGACCTTGCAAAAGTTTGATATAGTTTGGGTCATTGTCGACAGGTTGACCAAGTCGGCACACTTCATTGCGGTTGTGACTACCTATACTTCAAAGAGATTGGCTCAGATTTATATTCGGGAGATAGTTTGGTTGCATAGTGTGCCTGTCTCCATAATGTTAGATAGATGCACTATCTTCACTTCCCATTTTTGGGAGTTGTACAGAGTAAGTTGGGTACCTATGTAGAGCTCAGCACAACATTTCACCCATATATTAACGGCCAGTCGGAGCGAACAGTTCAGATATTGGAGGATACATGGTCGTTGATGTCGTTCTCCTATCGGATGGTCTGAGCCTGGCGAGGCTAAGTTATATGCACAAATTCGGTGAAAGATGCCTTAGAAAAGGTAAAGTTGATCCATGAGCACAACACAATCCAGACAAAAGAGTTATGCAAATCACAAGGCACGAGATGTATCATTCATGGTCGGCGAGAAGGTTCTCTTTAAAGTCTTGCCAATGAAGGTTGTTATGAGATTCGGAAAGAAGGGCAAGTTGAGCCCAAGGTTTATAGGACCCATTTGAGGTGTTGAGACAAGTTGGGGAGGTTACTTATGAGCTTGATTTACCCCCAGCCTATCGGGAGTTCATCTGTCTTTTCACGTGTCTATGCTCCGTAGGTACCATGTCGACTTTTCACGTGTGTTAGACTTCAGCACTATTCAGATAGATAAGATATTGGGTTATGAGAAGGAGCCAACTTCTATTGTTGATAGATAGGATTGTGAGTTGAGATCCAATAGGATTTTCGCGGTAAAGGTTTAGTGGAATGGCCAAATAGTCGAGGAGGTGACCTGGGAGTCCGAGAAGGGCATGCAGAGAATATATCCACACTTATTTAGCACTTCACGTATGCATCTTACCCATTTGAGGACAAACATTTGTTTAAGAGATGGAAAATGTAATGACCTAATTGGTCGTTCTGCTTTTCAGAACCTTGTTCCCCTAAATAAGACTTCTATACTTGCTTTTACTAATTTATGACTTGCAGGGATGGTTGGTTCGGAATTTGGAAGAGTTTGGGTTGAAATCGGAATACTTTGTTCCTTATGGTTGGCTTAAAAAGTCAAGCTTGACTCGGCCAACATTTGACTTCAAAATCGGGATTTGAAGGTTCCAATAGGTTTGTATGAAGATTTTGGACTTGGTCATATATCTGGATCGGGTCTTGGATGACCCAGGAGCGTTTTGGCACCTAATACTGAAAGTTAATTCTTTAAGTATTTTGAAGTTCTTTAAATTTGGTTTGGAGCGGGTTTTTGCGATATCGAGGTTTGAATGGAATTTCGAGAATGAAAATAGTTTCATAATGTCATTTAAGACTTGCACACAAAATTTGGTATCATTCCGAGTAGTATAAGTATATTTCGGCACATTAAAAGTAGACTGAAGAACTTGAAGTTCATAAGTTTGATTCAATTGGTTTTAGGGTGTGATTCATAGTTTTAATATTGTTTCGTGCATTCTGAGGGTTCGAGTGGGTTCATTTTATGATTCCAAACTTATTGCTATGTTCGGAGCGTCAATCGGACGAGGCTCAAACTAAGTTAAAAATTTGAGAAGTAACTAGCTCCAGCTGTTGTCATAACCACACATGTGGTTGGCCAGCGGCAGGTGCGAGCCCGCAGATGCAACTGAAAAATAGCAGATGCGACCCAATGGGAGGAGCCTAGTTTTAGCATATGCGACTTCTCATCTACAGAAGCGGAACCACATGAGGGATTTCATGTCTACAGGTGCGGCCCAGCTGCCCCGGCCCATTTCTCCAGAACTTAGACAGTTGTCCGCAAAAGTGAGACTGTAGATATGGTTGACGAACCGCATGTGCGGAAATCTCTGAAGGCAGTGGCCTTCATTTAATATGGGAATTTTTAATTTTTGACTCGTTTCACTCTATTCTTGGGCGATTTGGGAGCTTCAAAGGGGGAGATTTTAACCCAGCTATGTGAGGTAAGTATTTTCTACTTGATGTGAGTTTGATACATAGTTTATGGGTAGATTACAATATTTAAATTAGTGGAAATGATGTGTTTAGAGTAAAACCTAGGTTTTTGATAAAAATGAGATTTAACCATGAAATTTATTATGAAATGAAGTAGGAATTATATATTCTTGATCCTAAGGTTATGGGTAACAACTTTCTTCGAAAATTTTCAGGATCCGGGTACGTTGGCCTGGAGATGAATTTTAGGAACCTTGCATTTAGGGTTGGGAAATTACTTTAATAGCTAGAATATGAACTCTTGAGCATATATTGACTAGTTCTTACCCTATTAGAATAGCTTTGGATCGTTCGACTCTACTTTGAGGGCTTGAGCGCATTCTTGAATTTGGAAATAAGCTTTGGGCAAGGTAAATCTCCATTCTAAACTTGTAAGAGGGAATCAACTCCGTAGGCGGATTAAATAAATATATCTCGCTATCTGTGGAGTGGGGAGGGCTATGTACGTACGCGGTGACGAGAGTCCATATATAGCTACTATTATTCTAATTGTCGGGGTAATTTAAGAACTGTATCATGCTATATTTGCAATACTTGCGTCCTTACTTGCTATTAAGATTACTTAAGTCATGCTGAAAATTGTTACAATAAATATAGACGGTTATACTCGCTTACTTAAGAATTTGTATGAATTACTTGACAGTAAATGAGCAATGTGTGCTTCCTTAAAAATACATTGTTATTTGTGGATCGGGCCGAGCGCCCCGGTAGTAAATAGATGCATCTATGGTTCGTGCCATCCGACCCTCTGGCAGTGCACAGTTTAATATTATATTGGACCAGATTGTACGACCCCGACACAATGTGCGCATGTTATTTGTCTGGAACTTCTCGTGATTTACACTGCCTAAAATGCTTTGAAATCTAAGTTGTTACATGATATGACTGAAATTGACACGTTGTTCATGAAAGACTTTCTTCTTCATATTCTTAAACTCTCATTATTATTCATCCTATTCATGCTTAGCGTAAAACTTAAATTATATTATTATTAACCCTAGTAAGTGTTAAGTCGAACCATCGTCACTACTTCTTCAAGGTTATACATGATACTTACTGGGTACATATTGTTTATGTACTCATACTATGCTTCTGTACTTAATTGTATAGAATCTAAGGCAGGTGCATCTATCTATCCGTCCGGCGCGCATTCCTGATACTTGATCGAGATCTCACGGCGAGCTTCCTCTTTCTGAGTCGTTCAGCAGCATGCCTCTCCTCTCCTCTTGTTTATTACTGTCTACTCTATTTCAGGCAGTAGG
This sequence comes from Nicotiana benthamiana, assembly GCA_034376525.1. Taxonomy (NCBI): domain Eukaryota; kingdom Viridiplantae; phylum Streptophyta; class Magnoliopsida; order Solanales; family Solanaceae; genus Nicotiana; species Nicotiana benthamiana. The sequence continues at coordinate 78,439,735 of CM067331.1, forward strand.
ATAATTATACTTTTGTATATTCTATTAGTTGTCCTCGTACTTGTGAAACTAGATCCTGGCACACACATAAGTAAACTATTATTTTTGGGTTGTATTCCTATAAGCATGATTTCCTTTAGTCATTCCCATTTCAGTTGCTTTATAAATTTGATAGTTATCGACCGTTTTAATTTAAGTTATGTAAATGTTGGGATTGTTTGATAAAATAAATGAAAATTCACTAGTTGATCAGTGTTGCCTTGCCTAACAACAGTGTTGGGTGCCATCACGACCTATAATGAAATTTGGATCGTGACGGATTTAATAAATATATTACATGTCAGATAATTCTATATATTAAGATTTTTACATAGTCCAAATTAGTCCAAATTAATATATATATATATATATATATATATATATATATATATATATATATATATATATATATATATATATATATATATATATATATATATATATATATATATATATATATATAATTTTAGCTAATTTTAAAGTCCTAAAAGTTAGAAAAATAATTAAATGGTTATTTTGAGTGTAAAACTAATTTTCTTGATTTCATTTTATACTTCTTATATTTGTCGAAGGATATCTAACAATAGAGTTTAGCTTTTCTTGGATGGAAAATTACCCACATTAGGTTTGATAATTAATGTGTTATATGTTGTTAAATATTATGACTTTTTACATATATAGTTCAAAGAAGGATCAAGGAAAGAAAAAATTAGAGAAATAATGAAATTATTAATTTGTCTAGTATGAAATCAAGTTTTAAAGAATGAAAAATTCGAATAGCATTTTGCTAAGGGCTTTCATATTTTTAATATAATATAAATATATATAGATAAATTTTTATACACTATCACTTATCACTAATTTAATCTCATAGTTTTCATAGTTTGAATGTTAATAACAGTAAACCACTTATTAGAGAATGATGAAGTAGGAGAAGAGAAATAATAGTTACAAATTAAAGGTAAGCTAAAATTACACAAGTTTTCATAAAAAAAATATTTTTTGATACTATATAAATAAGATAATTTAGTATATATAATTTTTAATTATAAAATATAGCTACAGGGGGCTTTTGCTGAAACTTACATGTTTCTAATTACCCATTAATTGTTTAACTTCTAGTTTCAGAAAATTCAATCATTTTGATCTAGAAAAACAAAGAATAACTATAGGACAATTTGCATATATATTTTATTCTTATGTATAATTATTCACTCATTTTTTAATAATATTAACATTATTTATAAAATCTTGTATTACATGGCTGAACATACAAGTCGAGAAACTAATAGTATAAATATGTATGAAAATGCAACACTTACACTTCCCCTATGAGGTATATCCATAATTATGTATATTAAAAAATAATTATCAAAGGATAAATTAAAATTATAAATAAGAAGTTTTATCTGTTTATTTTTTATGAAAATTTTCATCAAAAATATTTATCTTGTTTTTTTCAAAAAAATCTATCAATACTAAAAAAAACTTTTTATTTATAATTTTAATACTTCGTTAGGGATATATCTCATAAGATGTGTAAAAGTAGAATTTCTACAACATAGTAAGTGTAAATGTTCAATTCTAAATACAGGGAATATATCCTAATTAAACTTAACCCTGAAAATTCATTTACCATATTTGCCCTCCTTTCCCCAGCAATCAGCGATGGAGTAAGGCGCGGCGTTCGGGTAGTAGATTCTGTTACAAAACAAAAGTAAGCACCTCATACAATACTGGTATCATTTTTTGCCCTTTAGTGATCGTGGCCCTCCGCCCCTGCAGTAATTGTGTGGTTGGCAGCGATTCTGAATCGTGTGCGTTAGACTTTAGTCCTGTCACGTTAATATTGACAAGTTTAAACGTTGCGAACTGAACTGAGATAGCATTCATTGACAAATATAACCTTCCACTTCCTGCAAATCTTGAAAGAACAGAATGAAGTTATAGGGGTATAATGGGAAAATCGGAAGATACCAAAGTGATGATGTGTTCAAAAGACCAACTTCGGAAGATGGCATCGTCAATGTTGGAACGTGTCAAATTTGTAGGGGCCATACCTTGTAAAGAATTCTGAGATATTTTTAGGCAATTGATGTGGTCGTGGCGTTGGCGTAGGAGTTTAATGTTATTGGTGAATGTCGTCTTGAGGTTGAGCTCACTCATTGTCGTGTGTGGCTATTAGCGAAAAACAGAGAGCAACAAACTAAAATTGAGATATTGACGTACCTACTGGGTAGTGGGGTATTCTGATCTGTAGCTAACAAATAAAGGTAAACAAAAATAATTAAAATTGAGAAACAACAGGCCTGAGATTTAAGTATTGAGTGGAGCATCTACTATGTTATTCTTTTTTCGTTTTTTTGTTACATACATACTATATTTAATTCATTCCAAACCAAAAGTTACACAAGATTTCATAACCTCATTTGTAACTTGGGCAGTAGTTAATCACGGATGATTTTCCTAGATATACTAAAAATTGTTGCATTTACTTCGTTTCAATTAAAAGAAAAGATTCAACTAAATCGGTCATGAACGTAAGGAGGCTTCAACTAAATTATTTTTTTTTATGAAGTGGCTTAAAAGGAGTACGTTTTAATTTGAAGAAAATAAAAATGTTAGATTGTAAGGCCGCAATATAGTCCCTCTAATTGGTCCCGTAAATTTTCTAGATACAGAATGCAAATATCCGACACGTTTACTGCCAAAAAGAGTACTATATTTAACGTAAAGAAAGTTAAGTTATCTAAGAGGCTAAGCGCTAAAATAATTACAAATAGCGGTAGGTAGGTGATTTAGGATCTTAAAAATCATAATGTCGATTGCTGATGAGCAGTTGAAAATAAAAAAGGGTGATTAGTGAGTTCTGATGGTAAGCAATCCCCACTTTTATTCGAGAGGTTGTGAGTTCGAGTCTCCCAAGAGCAAGGTGAGAAGTTCTTGGAGGGAAGAATACCGTGAGTCTATTTGGAAACAGCCTCTCTATCCAAGGGTAGGGATAAGGTCTACGTATATACTACCCTCCGTAAAACCCACTAAGTGAAATTATACTGAGTTGTTGTTGTGATTAGTGAGATGATGGAAAATATAAAAATAGGGAAGGGTTGAGTCATGAGTGTTAGAATTCGTACAAAAGAAATAGGGAGAGGACGAAGTAATAAAATAAAATGTGAAAAGGACTTTATTTGGAAAAGTTCGAGGGAGACGAGGTTTTGTGGACAGGGATGGATGGAGGGTGGTGCGGTGTTGATTTTGTGAATCGTGGAATACTTGTTTTTTTCAAATTTTCGTGTTTATTGTATTATAATATAGTATCATTTTAGTTATTTATTTTAACAAATTAAGAAAAAGATAATTTTTAAAATATTTTTCGTTATCAATAATTATATATTTTCAAATTAATTTTCAATACCTTTAAAATTATTATAATCATTATTATGAATAAAATTAAAAAAATATTTTTTTTAAAGAAAATAAATAGTTCAGTGTACTAAGCATCTTTACATATTCTTACACTTTAGCCTCGTTATTATATATTTAAAATTTTAACCAATGTCGGTTGCTATTTTGAAAAATAAATAGAAAAGAGGCCAATTAATACCGATTGATTTCGGTCCACGTATTTATTTTTATTATCAGTCAACGTGTTAAAATAACCGATCAACTTCGATCGAAAAATTATAACCGATTTCGATCGTAACACTTTAGCGATTATTATTTTTTTTTACTAATAAAAAACGAATAGAAATCCATCGTTTTTTTCAAATCTTAATCAATATCAATTGGTTTTGGTGGACGAAGTTAAACAGCTTTCTAATAGTGGTTGAATCACAAAAATGTATTATACACACCTTATTTTATATTTGTGTAAAATTATAATATATTATTAGTATCATTCGAATTCCTAACTTTCTAACTATACATTATTAACTTTATAATTACGTGAAAGTAAAATTAAAATTTAAGCAATTAAAATTGGAGGGAGGGAGTATGTTATAGCGATTGACTTCATAACGAAGGAATATATCACCGCTCATCTTCCGCCAACCAATCTCCGTCCTTCCCGTAAAAGAGCGACATCATCTCTCCTGCTGTATTATTGAGCAGTTGGAGTGATCATGAGAGAATATTACTGTAGTATGTATACACATGATACGTGTGTCTTATATGGCTTGTTGATTTTGAGTCCACATGTTCACAAAATGCAGTGTTGATTAACACGAAGGCCCATATGCACATAACACTTGGCTTTCCTTACATCTCTCCTTCTCTTTCTTCTCCTCCTTTAATAATACTGGACACTGCTCATTTTTGTTTAAACCACACACACAAATTCTCACTTTAAAAATACACTTCATAATTCACTCTGTATTCTCTTAGTTTACGTAGCTTGCTTTGCTATCTCACCTTACTCATTTCTTCTCCTTAATATCTTTGCTCCTACTAAATACACACACATCTCTACCTTTTCCACTCCAAACTATTACTCTACATTGATCATTCTTCATCTTTTCCAAGCTCCGAATATTATCAATTTTGTATACAAATTAAAATGAAAGAAGTTGTGTACTCTAACCTCTGTGAGCTTTGCAATGATCAAGCCGCTCTATTTTGTACCTCTGATTCAGCTTTTCTCTGTTTCCATTGTGATGCCAAGGTTCATCAGGCTAACTTCCTTGTTGCTTGCCATCTTCGTTTTACTCTTTGCTCCCACTGCAACTCCATTACAAAAACTCGTTTCTTCCCCTGTTCTCATAGTCTTAACTCCTCTGCTTTTTGTTCCTCCTGCTCTCGAAATTTCTCTGCTCATGACTCCGATCTCCATTCTCTTTCCTCCTCCTCCTCGTCTACTTGTGTTTCCAGCACGCATTCCTACGCTGCTAGTCAAAAACACATAACCTCCTCGGATCAAAAGTTGCTGGATTCCTCGAACTCTGCAAACAATTATTCCGGCGAAGTTATAAATTCTGCTATTGCGTGCCCTAAATATGAAGCGCGATCCAGAAATGTGAAATTGAGAGATCCGAGGGAGGCGACTGGTATGTTCATGCATTGGTGCACGAAGCTTGGTATGTGTGGTGAGGAAGGTGCAGTAGTACTGCAGACGGCGTGTGGTGCATTGGGCATTTGTTTGGGTCGATTTAGGGCTTTGCCTTTGCGGGTAGGCCTGGTGGCATCTTTGTGGTTTGGTTTGAAAAGTAGTGGCGACAGGTTGAAATCCACGCGGCGGTATTTGAAGAGACTGGAGGAGATCTCCGGTGTGCCAGCGAAGCTAATATTAGCCTACGAATTGAAGCTGCGACAAATCGTGAAAGCCGATAAGCAACGACGACGTCAAGGAATGGAGGAAAGCTGGGGCGAATCATCGGCTTGAATCGATGGCGTGACGAAAATTCTCCACCTCTTTAGCTTGTCACTCCTTTTCTTTTAGAGAAGTCTTTTTGCGAGGAAAGAACATGTCAGACCCACCCCCCCCCCTCCCCCCAAAAAAACCCCAAAGTCCCACCCAGCACCCCCCCAATATGAAAAAGAAAAAATAGAAAAAACGTGTTGATAAATTTATATTGTGAATCACACAACATTACTTATATGAGAATATGAGCTCCTTTAAAATTTGTAATATAAGTAGAATAATGAGTCCCACTATTAGTGTTGCAAAATTTTACCAATCTACATTACTTACGTGAGATCCCTTTATTAAAGTGATTTTAGGTTTAAAAAAAATATCTACAAAATTAATTGGACAACATTACTAAGCGAAATATTATTTGTTTTTTTTTACTTTTTACAATTAGATTTTATATTGTATAACTTTTTAATTTAAAATTACTTAAAATTTAGCACTTGAAAATCTGCCGAGATTTGATTATAATATTTTTATTGTATGTACCTAAAGTTTAAGACTTTAAGATCAATCAAAATTACCTTAATTAATCATTTCAAAGTCAATTATTTAGAACATTACTCCCTCCGGTAAGGATGGGCATTCGGACCTTTCAAATTGTATATTAAAATTTCGGTTTAAATTTTTTAGTATTCGGATTTGATAAAATGACAATTCAAATTCAATAAAAAAAGTTCAGATTGGATCAAATTTTTTAAATTCAATTTTAAATTTATAAATTGAGATGTTTCTTTTTCTCACAAGAATAGATATTCAAATGAAGTACTCATATTAACTTGTGTGAAAATATTACAATTTCAAATTAGGCAAGCAAACGTTAGAGAATTTTTAAGCCAGTAAACTAGTTAAGCGAAAATGAAACTAAAACGAAGTACCGAGTGGTATAATAGTCCATAACATCTAAGTACAAATTTCGAATCAGAAGTTACAAGTACACGAGTTTTTAAAAATACTATAATTAAAGTTTGAAATAAATACAACTATCTCGAACAAAATGAACAATAATAAAGAAAGGAGAAGGGGACTTCAAAGTGTGCAGACACCAACAGATTTATCTTGAATTTCCAAGTATGTCAATATGAGCTAATGCACCTCACATACAGTTGGGAGGAGTATCAAAATTTAAATAAACTACTATAAATAAAGTTTGAAATAAATACAACTATCTCGAACAAAATGAACAATAATAAAGAAATGAGAAGGGGACTTCAAAGTGTGCAGACACCAACAGATTTACCTTGAATTTCCAAGTATGTCAATATGAGCTAATGCACCTCACATACAGTTGGGAGGAGTATCAAAATTTAAATAAGAAATACATAGTATAATATGAGTATAATCGACCCAATGTACTCTGTAAAAGGTTGAGTTTAATCTCGACGAGGTAGTGACAAGGCTAAGACATGACACCCACATAATTCAACTTGTGCAAATGAAAATACTCATGCAATATAACAACGAATATATATATTAAACATATACTATTAGAAGGGGACATACGAAGGTGGTACAAGATACGGTAACTACAACACAAAACAATTAGTAAATCACCAACCAATAAAAACGGATAAACATAATGAATATAGACTGCACCACATCATTCATCGTGCTTTTACTCTCGACCTTACTGTAAAACAATAATAACAATACAGTATAACCCTTTGTGATTTACTCTCAATCTCTCCATAAAATGATAAATACTGCACGATATCACACTTGGTTCTTTTACTCATGATTTCATTATGAAACAATAAATATAGCACGACATCACCTTTCGTGATTTAATTCTCTTCCTCACTATATATTAATTAATATTGAAATAATAACCTACATGACATCATCCTTCATGCTTTAACACTCTCCCTTACCGCATAGCAAATGATATATAATATTTTGGAGATAGAATAAGCAATAATGAATCTTACGCCAATAACGGTTTCACAATACAAAACCTCAACTTCCAAAAAAGTATTCCAATATCAGAAATAGTTCAAAATGCGGGAAGAGTGACTATTTAAGTTATTAACATGTCTAAGCATGAATTCATAATATCATAATCAAAACGAAATAAATTATAAGAAACAAGTCTCACCCGCATGCTTTTAACCAAAACAACGCATAAGTACTCGTAATCTCACATATACATTGTACCCAAACATTGAAATATGTAACAAATAGGCAAACAAGTTCTGATTCCCCAAGTTAAGATTAACCATGACACTTACCTCACTTCGCAGTTAATTCAGAGCTCTACTGAGAATTTTCCTCATAATCCTCCGTGAAACCACTCGTATCTAACCACAGTTGACTCGATAATGTCAATTAATGCTAAGAAAATCAATTGCGACATAAATATAGGATTTTTACACATTTCTCAAAAAGTCAAAAAAAATTAACCCCGGACTCGCTTGGTCGAAACCCGAGGTTTGGATCAAAATTCATTTACTCATTCACTCTCGAGCCCGATTATATAATTACTTTCGGAATCTGATCTTAAATTGATGTCCAAATTTTTAATTTGAAAAAAATAATTAATTCTTCCTAAATCCTAGTTTTCTATCAGGGAAGAACAAAGTTTAGGGTAGAAATTAATGGGTAATGTTAGAAATGGAAGAAAATGAGTTAAAGTATACAAACTTATAATTGGTGTTGAGTTTTCTCTTCAAAATAGCCTCAAGGCCAAGCTCTAATGGAAGGTTTATGAAAAATGGGAGAAGTCCCGTTTTGGGACTATTTTAAATAACTAGTGTCAGGTGTTCATCGCGTTCTTGAAGAGCATGGCCTAACTGGCTTATGCGATCATGAGTAACTCGATGCGTTCGTGAAGGTCTAGCCCACCTTACCTCCACATTCGCGACACTAGGCTCGCGTTTGCGTAGAGTTACCTCAAGTCCCCAACCCAGCCTATCTAACGATACATGTTCGCATTTACAAAAAGCAGAACCCCAAATGCTCCACGTCCGTGACTATGGTCTCACGTTCGTGTAGAACAAAATCCTCCCCAGTCATAGATCCCCTTTGCGATCGCGAGAATGGCTTCACGCTTGTGAAGAAAAACACACCAGATGACGGCTGGAGCTCAAAACCAGATTTTCAAATATCAAAAGGTTCGTAGGGTATCCGACACTCACCCGAGCCCTCGAGGATCCAAACAATTATATACAAAAGTTCAAAAATATTATATAAGCTCACTTGCGCAATCAAAACACCAAAGTAAGACCTAGAATTATGAATTAGACACCAAAATTAATGAACTTTTCAATAAAACTTAAAAACATTCATTTTATCAACCGTATCACGTCAAATCATTTTCGTTTTTCACCAAAATTTGTAGACATGTCATAAAAATCGTAACGGACCTATGCCAAGTTCCAAAGCTAAAATCCGGACATGGTATGAACAAAGTCAAACATTGGTCAAATTTATAAAGTCTTTAAACCTTTAAACTTCAACATTTCGACAAAATATAATAACTTGATCTAGGGACTTTCGAATTCGATTTCGGGCATATATTCAAGTCCCAAATTACGATACGAGTCCAATGAGATCATTAAAATATGGATCTGGGGTTGTTTACTCAACATGTTGTCCGAGGTGAACTCAAATGGCTTTTTAAAGAATGAATTCATATTTTAGTCAAATTTTCACCTAAAAGATTTCCAGAAAAAGGGACGGACAATGCACACAAATTGAGGAAAGATAAAAGGAGCTATTTAAGGATCATAGAATTAAAGGTTAAAGCTTTAGATGACCTATTGGGTCATCACATTCTCCACATCTAAAACAAGCGTTTGTCCTCGAACGAATATAGACAAGTACTTGGACTGGTGAAAAGGTGTAGATATCTACTCCGCATGTCCGACTCGGACTCCCAAGTGGTTGACTCGACTGGCTGACTTCTCTACTGCATTCAAATTGAAGGATAACTCTTAGACCTCAACTGTTGGACCAGCCAGGCTAGAATAGCCATCCAACCATCCTCATAAGTCAAATACTTGTCCAACTAGACTGAAATGAAATTTAACACATGTGACATATCGTCGTTATACTTCCGGAGCATGGACATATGGAACACTGGATGGACTACTAACAAACTAGGTGGCGATGCGAGCTTGTAGGCCACCTCTCCCACTCTCTGAAGAATCTCAAAGACCTAGTGCCCAGCTTGCCCTTTTTTCCGAACCTCCTCACACCATTCATGGGTGAAATCTAAAGCAACACTCTGTCTCTAACCATGAATGCAACATCATAAACTCTACGGTCGACATAACGTTTCTGCTTGGACTGAGCTATGAGAAGTCGATCCAAAATAATCTTGACCTTATCCAAGGCCTGCTGTACCAAATTTGTACCCAACAACCGAGCCTCTCCTAGATAGAACCATCCAACTAACAATCAGCACCGCCTCCTATATAATGCCTCATAGGGAGATATCTGAATAACCGATTGGTAGTTTTTGTTGTAGGCAAACTCTGAAATTGGCGAGAAGTAATCCCAAGAACCCCAAAAATATATAACTCAAGTGCGAAACATATCCTCAAATATCTGAATAGTGCATTCAGACTGTCCATCCATTTGGCGATAAAATGATGTGCTCAACTCAATCTGTATATCCAACTCACGATGTACTACCCTTCAGAAGTGCGAGGTAAACTACATATCTCGATAAAAAATGATAGACACAGACACACCGTGAAGACAGACGATCTCAGAAATGTAAATCTCAGCCAACCGCTCGGAAGAATAGGTAACTACCACAAGAATGAAATGCGCTGACTTGATCAGCCTTCAACAGTAACCCTATTCCGCATCGAACTTCATATGAGTCCGTGAGAATCCATCAAAAAATCCATAGTGATACTCTCTCATTTCCACTCAGAATCTCTAACTTCTAAAGTTAACCACCTAGCCTCTGATGCTCGTACTTTACTTCCTGACAATTTAGAAATCGAGCTACATATACAACTATATCCTTCTTTATCCTTCTCCACCAATAATGCAGCTACAAGTCCTGATATATTTTGGCGGTATCGGGACTAATAGAATACCAGAAACTATGGGCCTCCTCAAGAATCAACTCAGGAAGTCTATGTACATTGATCACACAAATACGACATTGCATCCTCAAAACTCCATTATTTCCAAATGTAACCTGCTCGGCACCACCGTGTCCCTAAGGACAAGCAAATAAGGGTCATCATACTGCCGCTCTCTGATGTGCTTATACAAGGAAGATCGAGCGTCTTATACAAGCTAGATCACAGATGGGCTCTAAAACATCTAACATCACGAACTGATTGGCTTAAGCCTGAACATCTAATGCAAGCGGTATCTCACCGACTATATATACGCAAGGTTAATCACTGCCTTTCTAACCAAAGCATCAAATACCATATTGGTCTTCTCGAGATGATACAAGATGGTGATATCACAATATTTCAACAGCTCCAACAACCTCCTCTGCATCAAATTAAGATCATTTTGTTTGAACAAATAATATAGACTCGTGATCCATGAATACCTTGCATGACACGTCGTAAAGATAGTGCCTCTAGATCTTTAGCGCATATACAATGGTTTCCAACTCTAAGTCATGAACATGGCAATTCTTCTGATGAACCTTCAATTACCGTGACGCATATGTATCACCATGCCATATTGCATGAATACTGCACCGAGCCCAATACGATATGCATCATAATACACCGTGTAAGATCCTGAACCTATGGGCAACACCAACATTGATGTCATAGTAGTCAAAGCAGTCTTGAGCTTCTGAAATCTCAATTCACACTCGTCTAAACATCTGTACGGGGCACCATTTTCGGTCAACCTAGTCAATATGTATGCTATATATGAAAACCCCTCCATGAACCAATGGTAATAACCCATCAAACCTAGGAAACTCTATATCTCCGTAGCTGAAGTGGGTCTAGGCCAATTTTATACTGCTTCAATCTTCTTAGGATCCACTTGTATGCCATCTGCCGATACGACGTGCCCCAAGAAAGCCACTGAGTCCAGCCTAAACTTCCACTATGAAACATGCATATAACTAGCTATATCTTAGAGTTTGAAGTACAATCTGAAGATGCTGCTCGTGCTCCTCACGAGTGCGGAGTAGATCAGGATATCATCAATAAATACAATCACAAAGGAATCCAAATAAGTCTTGAACATTTGGTTCATCAAATTCCTGAATGTTGCTGGGGCATTTGTCAGCCCAAATGACATCACTAGAAACTCATAGTGCCCATACCAAGTCCAAAAATTTGTCTTGGGGACATCAGATGTCCTAATCCTCAACTGATGGTAGCCAAACCTCATATCAATATTCGAAAACACCTTGGCACCCTAAAGCTGAACAAATAAATCATCAATCCTCGGTAGTGGATACTTGTTCTTGATGGTGACTTTGTTCAACTGTCAATAATCTGTGCACATCCTCATCGATCCATCTTTCTTCTTCAGGAACAACATAGGCGCACCCTAGGGCTAGACATCAGGTCTAATGAAGACCTTATAAAGCAAATCTTGCAATTGCTCCTTCAATTCTTTCAACTACGGTGGGGCCATACGATATGGCTAAATAGAAATGGGTTGAATGCCCGGAGCCAAATTAATACATAAGTCAATATCTCTATCGGGTGGAATTCCCGACGGATCAACAGGAAACAACTCTAGAAACTCACGAACAATTGGTACTAAATCCATGGACGAAATATCTACACTAGACTTGCAGACATAAGACAAATAAGCTAGGCACCTCTTCTCGACCATACGTCGAGCTTTCATATAAGAGATAACCCTACTGGTAGAGTGGCTTGAAGTCCCCCTCCACTCTAATAGAGGCAACCCTGACAAGGCTAAGGTCACTATCTTGGCGTGTCAATCCAATATAACATAATAACGTGACAGCTAATCTATACCTAATATGACATCAAAATCAACCATATTGAGAAGTAGGAGATATACACTAGTCTCGAGACTCCCAATGATAAAAACACATGAATGATAAACATGATCTATAACAATATAATCTCTTACAAGTGTGTACACAAACACATGAGCACTCAAAGAATTACGAGGCACAACCAGATATGAAGCAAAATAGGATGACACGTAGGAATAAGTAGAGCCCGTATCAAATGGAACTGAAGAATCTTTATGGCAGCTGGAAAAAATACATGTGATGATAGTGTTGGATGACTCAGCCTCAAGCCTAGCTGGAAAAGCATAAAGTTAGGGCATGGCCCCTAATCCCTGAACTACTTCTCTAGGACGAGCCCTAACTGAATGGCCTCCATCTCTTATGGCCTGACCTCCACCTCTAATGGCCTGACCTCCACCTTTGGCTACATGACCCCTACCTCTAACTGCCTGAGCAAGTAGTGAAACAACTAGTGCTGGAACTATGGCACGAGAACCCTGCTGCTGTGAGTTGGTTGGTGCCCGAGGGCAAAATCTAGCAATCTATCTTGGGTTACCAAAAGTATAACATGACCTTGGCTGATGTGACTGCTGACCTTAGAATTGACCCTGTAGACCTGAGTAACAACTTTGAAAACTCTGTAGTGGAGGTGCACTAACAGGAGCTGGTGGTACACTGTAGGCTAGTTGGTTGGGATGAGATATGTAAGGGTTGCGACCACCTGAAGAACTGTGGATGCCTGGAGCACTGAGTGAAATGGCCTGGGATGATGGACCCTACCAAAAGTACATTTACCTCCAAACGATGCACCACTGAACCCACCAAAATGATGAGTCCTCTTATCAGACCCCTCCCTTCTCTCCTATGCAAGAACCATCTCGATCCGCCTAGCAATATTAGTAGCCATCAGAAATAGAATCTCACCCCGATCTTCTTGGCCATATGTAGCCGGATATGGTGAGTGAATCCATAAATAAACCTCATTACCCCCTCTCTTTCAGTAGGAAGAAGAATAAGAGAACGATGGGCTAGATCCACAAAATGGGTCTCGTACTGGGTAACAGTCATACTGCCTTACTGGATATGGGTACTTATCGGGAGGATTAGGCGGATAATTACACTCAATAGTTCATCTTAACGGTAATTGGATTATAAATGCAGTAATCCTCTAGCCATCCAATGAGATAACATACATATTGGTATCAGATTAGCAGTTATCGGGCGCTTTATCAGTTAAATCAAATAAAAATATTTTGAACAATCATTCTATCAATACCAATACTACACATGCTATCATACACATATTAATCAACAAATATTCCCTTTGTCCTTATATTCTCACACCTACACTTTAAAGTGACAACACCCCAAATATATACAAGATGCATAACATATGCACATTCTGGTCATTCTCAATTACCTATACATCCCATTTTATCAATACCAAGACTATGCATACTGTCATATACATATTAACCAAATTTGTAAAACCAAAAAGCATATTAGTTCATTAATAAATTTAGAATTAGGAATACAAATTAGGGATTTAGTCATTTAGAGTTTCAATAGTACTTTAAATACATAGGGGTAAAAGTGTAAATATAAAATTTTTTAAAAGGGTTAACGGTTTACCCGATAAGAAAAGTAAGTAATCCTCCCCTAGATCGTTAAGCCATTAATTATATAATCTTAATTCATTCCCCATATATTACCCCAATAATCGGATACCAATAAGCCATCGGTTCAGACTGCATGTGTTATCCTCTATTAGTGTGATAGGGAGGAACTTATCTAGGAATAGCTAAAAGAACTGGTCCCAAGTATGAGCAACCGACCTAGCTAATATGTTCGACACATAATACTTTCACCAACTCGTGGCATAACCATCATCTGAAACACACCAAAATCGGGTCTATTAGTCTCAACTATCCCAATGTTCTACAACGTCTCATGGCAGCGATCAAGATAATCATGTGGGTCCTCAGAAGGTGTACACTAAAGTGAACTTGGAAGATATTTGGGAACTTGTCCAATTAGAAGACATGGCGGGCCTATCATCGGCATGTTCCGCAACAATCAACCAAACTACCCCAGCTCCAGAGTGTGAGTAGGGGGAATCTGTGCTCCTCACCCACCATGAGAGACAATTGGTACCACCAAAAATGTACTTTACTGGGCCACACTCTCCATAAGTCCCATCAAAATGAGTAGAGCATTCCGAAGCACTAGGGTGGCGAGGAACCCTTCTGGGACCTTAGTTGGTCAACCAGGTATAATTTGATGTGGAACCTCCTCATCAAAATCCACTTGAGGCTCCACTGCTGGTGTTGCTTCTCGAGATTGCATACCTTTGTTTTTGCAGATCAAGACTGCACTTACCGCGACTTTGGAGACTGCTAGGTGCACTAGTAGGCATTCATCTGGGTCAGCCTTGATGAGTAGTGGTGGCAAGGATAGCTACGCTTTTAGCTTTCTCAGGGCGTCGATGCATTTTGTATTCCACTGTAATCCGTGATCTTTCCTTAGCACATTGAAGAATTTATGGCATCTGTCCGATGATCGTGAAATAAATCTCGACAGGGCGGCTAGTCGTCTTTTTAATTGTTGCGCCTGCTTCTTGCTAGTTAACATTTTCGATATCCCTTCGATGGCCCTGATCTGGTCCGAGTTGACTTCGATACCCCTTTGCGACACCAGAAAACCAAGGAACATTAATAAAGTTACGCCGAAAGCGCATTTTTTGAGATTCAGTTTCATTCTATATTGCCTCAATATCTCAAAAGGCTTCTTTCAGATGGTCAATGTGATCCTCTTTCATTTTTGACTTTACTAGCATGCCGTCGATGTAAACCTCAATGGTCTTATTGAGTTGCTATTTGAACATCTTGGTAACTAACCTTTGATACACCGCCCTTGCATTCTTGAGTCCGAACAACATTACCGTGTAGCAGTATGTACCTTGGTGAGTGATAAAAGTTGTCTTTTCTTGGTCTTCTTCAGCCATTAGGATTTTTTTGTAACCAGAATAGGCATCCAAGAAGCTCAGTAGTTTGTTCTTGCCGCTACATCGATGATTTGGTCGATATGTGGCAATGGAAATGAGTCTTTCGAACATGCTTTGTTTATGTCGGTAAAGTCGACACACATCCGCCATTTCCCGTTCTTCTTTTTGACATGACCACATTAGCAACCTATTAGGGATATTTCGATTCTCGCATGGAACCATTAGTCAGTAATTCATCAATTTTTTCGTTGACCGCCTCGTTAATGGTGGAATTGAACTTTCTCCTTATTTTTCGTACTGGTGGGTAAAGAGGATTGACATTCAGCGTGTGTGTGGTGATGTCCGTTGGGATTCCTTGCATATCTGTATGGGAAAAGGCAAATAAATCATCGTTGTTATTCAGAAACTCATGATATTTACCTAGTTTTGAGAGGTTGTGCCCGATATAGGCCTTTTTCGTCTATCAGTGTTGTCTAGTTTGATGAGGTCGAGGTCTTCTATGGTTGCCTTGCAAGCTTCTACGACATCTGAGTCTTTGATAGCCTATATTTGTACATCAGGTTTGGTTCTCGATATGACTGATTACTATGCTTCTACGCTTTCCCCTTTTAGTTGTTTGGTGTGTGTGCAATCTTGGGTGATCCGGTAGCATTTTTGAGTAGTGCGTTGCTCTCCTCGGATGCTGAATATCCCCCATAAGGTCGAAAATTTGATTACTTGATAGAAACTTGACGGGACGGCTCACATGGCGTGTATCCATAGACGCCCTATGATGGCGTTGTAGGTTGTTTCCTGGTTCATGTTGTGAAAGTAGTATTCAGGGTGATTCCTCCTGCCATAACAGGCATCACTATTTTTCTAGAGGTTCATTCCACTGCATTGTTACAACCTATTAGTGTTATGCAACGCGGTATTATTTTATCCTCGAGCCTTATCTGCATGAGCAGTCGTGGGTTAATAATATACACGCCTCTTCCATCATCAACCATATTCTCTTTATGCCGGTATTCGTGATACATAAAGTTATAATAGAGGCATCATAGTGAGGGAAAGAGAAATCATTGGTATCCAACTTATCGAAGATGATACTATCTTCGAGGTCGTCGTACTGTTTGTGGCGATTGTTTGTTTGAGTTTGTATGTGGTGGTGAATTTCACATGGTTGATTATCGTCTCGTCTCCACCGCTAATGATCATTTGTATGGCACGAGCCGGTGATGGTGGTTTTGGAGGTCTCTGAGGTTGATCGTCTCCACGAGCGAAGTTGACTCGTCCTCGATCGCTCAGTAGTTTTTTCAAGTATCCCTAGTTTAGCATTCTTATCACTTCCTATAATAGACGTCTGCAGTCCTCGGTCTTGCGTCCCCTTTCCTGGTGGAATTCACACAAAGTGTTCGATCTCCTGGTGTTCGGGTCTGACTTCATTTTTATGGCCACTGCACTTTTGTGCCAACCTTTTCCGGCGTCCACACTATTTCTGAAGGAGAAACACAAAATTTATGAGCAGATAATAATGGGGATGTACCTCTTTCATTTTGGTATAGTGCGATGTGTCATAGTGCAGCATCTATATGTCGTGGAGGAGGTGGGTTAGATGTTCAGATATAAAGTTGGCGCCTTTCTCGGCTGAAACGTGGTAGTTGGTTCCTTCGGCCATTGTTGCGGCGATCTCTCCTTGTCTCGGTTTGGACCAGTCGCTGGATTGGACCATTTAGGTCATTCTCGTCTTACCTCACTTCGACACAATAGGCATTATGGATCTCTTCCCACGTGGTGGGTGGGGGGGGTTCTTTATGAGTCTACTTAGCAGCTTTTTGGTTGCTTTTGACCCGTTACTGCTTAACCCATTTTCAAAGGTTGTTGTCGATATCCCTTCTGACACGTTCAGTAGGCTCATCCTTACCCTATTGAATCGGGCTAAGAAATCCCAAAGTCCCTCACCTGTTATCTGCCTGACGGCAAAGATATCATTTACCCTGGCCTTTGCCTTTTTCGCTTCCGCGTGGAGCTGACGAACTTATCTGCCATTTCTTCTAACGTTGATATCGATCATGCTGGTAGTTGGGAATACCATGTCAAAGCTCTCCCGCTAGAGTTTCACCAAACTTTTTCAGCAGTACTGATGTCACATGTTCTTTTAATAGATCGTTACCTTTTATAGTAGTAACATAATGGATTAGGTGATCCTCCGGGCCTGTGGTGCCATCATATATCTTCATATATGGCGGCATTTTAAAGGTTTGTAGAATAGAGCGGGGAGCTGCCCCTTCATTGTAGGGTTGTTCGACGAATCGGCCCACATCACATTTTGTTAGCAACTTTGGAGCGTCCAGTATTATCAACCATTTCCTGATGTTCTTTCATCTGGCCGCGGAGCGTTTTGTTCTCATTTTCCATCTTTTCCATTTTCTTTAAGATGGCCACAAATGCATCATTGCCTGTATCAGTGGCAGTACGAGTGTTATGTGTTCGTGTAGTTTCTGGCTCAACGGCGATAGTTGTGGTTTCTGCGGGTAATGTGCCTTCAATATCTATTTGAGCGGGTTTCTCGAGCATGTTGCTCAAGGTGTTTGTCAATCATTCTTCTAATAGCCTTTTCACGGCCGGTGGTACTTCGCCTATTGCGGATGTTGAGGTTTACCTCTCGCGCGTGACAGTTAAACCCTTATGTGGGGGAGGTGAGATCTCTCCCTCAGGTGTAGCACTTGGCATTGCGTTTTTATTGTCTTCTCCACTGGCTTCATTCAGGGAATTCAGGAGGTTGTTTGTGACACCTACTATTTCCTTTAGCCTTGCTTCTCCCTTTCATGCCATTGTTGGCCTTCACGAGGCTAAAAAAAGTGATTATTTCTTTCAAGAATCTAGACGAAACTAAGATCTCAGCTATAGAAATCTCCACAGACGGTGCCAAATTGTTTTACTCAAAAGATATCGGAACCTTTTTGAACGAATCAATAAAAGAAACTGAATGGATAAATCTTAGCTAAGTATAATAATCTCTAGAATAAAAAGGCCGATAAGGAGAATACAGGTGATAAGGATTCTTTATCTCATCAACATTGAAAAACTGATAATCCTCTCGATCATTTATCTAAGCCCATTTACAGCTAGTGTTCTGAGTCCGAAAAAATCCCCCATACAAGATTGTTTTACCCTCTATATATATTAGTATTAAAAACCCTTCTTAGTTGTAGAAGACAAGTTACAAGGAATATTCGAAAGAATATTCGTAATGTCCCTAATGGGCCGACATTACTGCAAGGGTCGTATAATCCCTTATTCGCCTTAAGGTCGTCCTCTACAGGATGTCGAGTTACAAGGATCTCGTTGTTCGTCGTGTTCATCGACGGTCGTGGTTGTTCAAAATTGGACCCATACACCTGTTAGTGGGAAAGTTTGTGATTTGTAAGATTCTCCACCCTTTTCTTTGTTCTCTCACCTAGTATATATACTAAGTATTCTCATTTACACAACCGTCATTAGGCAGAGTACCTAAGTCATTTAACTGAATTACAAACTGATCCCTTAAAATGCCATGATATGCAATTCATCGTACAAGCATTCCGAGTACACGACCTCGGCCGTGACTAAGGTGCTTTACACAAATTCTTGTTTGGTCAGATTTCGACCCATACACTCCTCAAATCCATATCCGCCTCCAATCTCCCTTTCAAAAGGAAAAAAGAAGTCACTAGAAAAGGGGGAAAGGGAAGTACTGAAAAAGAAAAGGGAAGGTTACACAAATAGCCGGCAAAATTTATTATTTATTTTTTAGGCGATATACACATATTATATATTAAGTTATATGTTCGCCGGTTATTTTTAGTACACATATATATTATACACATATTATATCTTTACAGTTTAAATGATTGAATGAGCAACTAGCCCTTGCTTGGTGGGTCCTTAATTAATCAATTTTAAAAAGAGGGATAAATTTCGATCTTGATTTGAATTGTCAGGCTAATAAAGTGCTACTTCTAAAACGATCGTCAAGGTCATTCGGGTGAATTCTTCGACCAAAAGAAGTACAGATGCTTTACCAATTTGGGCCGGGTAACGACTGGGCCGTTGTGCATAGACGGATCAACACCAACTTCCACACTCAGCCGGGCCTGATCAAACTCCGCGCTGCAATGTACAACCGCGGTCCATGGCTTGTCATGATATGCTTTTCTGCTTTAGCTTTCCGTAGACGCCCTCCTTTTTGCTAAAGACACCTTTTTACTCACTTTGGGACGTTGAACTTGAGCTCACACTGCCGCACCCCTTCCCATAATTCTTAAACATGGCGTCGTCACACACTCTGTCTTCCTCAATGGAAGCAGCCCTCTCAGGCTCCAATATTGTCTCTAGGTTTTCAGAGACGCCGTCTGCATTTCAATCCATCAAACTGTTTAATAGGACCAGTACTGGTTATCTCAAAGTTAGTTTTAGCTTGCCGTCTACGAGCTCCTTTGGCTGTGGCTCTCCCCGACGAGTGCTCGCCCGCGCCGAATTGTCTGGTGCTAGCGGCTGCGAAGAAAAGGATAATCACGATTTGAAGAATGATAATGGATTTTTAGTTCCTGAACCAATTTTTTCGTTGTCACAGGTACAAACTCTCTCACTCTCAGCTCTTCATTGCTTGTCGTAAAAATTGAAACTTTTTCTTTGTGTATCTCCTTTACTTTTTAGGTGTCGGACCAATATATAAGAATTTATTAATTATCTAGTCAATTTCTAATATTATTCGCCCTTTATAGCTTTTAGATATTTTATTCTTTTGTTTTTGGGTTATGGTAGAAGTATAAAAAAAGAAAATGGACGTTGGACCTAACTTATCCCAGAAACTAGCTCATGAGGCCAAGATCATATAAGGAGTCTAAGTACCCACTTCCCATCCGATGTGAGAAACCAACACCCCCATGTGCCCAAGAATGGAAATTTGAACTGAGGACAGTATAAGATGGGTGCCTAACATCAATAAATAAATTGGGATGAGCCTGACTCGAATACCATGATAAAGAAATGGATATTGAGTCTAACTCAATCCAAAAGCTAGTTCTTTAGGTGGGGATGGCCTGATCATATAAAGAGACCATACATCCACCCATAGCTGACGTGCACACCTAGGACTACACAGATATAAGATGAGGGACACAACATCATATGAAACAAGAATTTGGTGGATCTTACTTTGATACACGATAAATAAAATGGACCTTGGACCTAACTCAACCCCTATTAGTTCAGGAAAATCAGGTCTCGCTTGCATGCAAATCATATTCCTAGGTTATGTTAATGTCTTAGTTCAGGTAATGGCTCCACATATTGTGTGCTTGGTGAACGTTGTAAAACTTTTCCCCATTTGGTGAAAATTTTTGCATCTCGATTTGCAAGAAGCACCATCATATGTAATTTCTCTCCATGGGTAGAATTGGATAATATTCAGGCCACTTGTCAATAAATATTAAGCGTTGGCCTGCATATATTGTTTGACCAAAAGATACCAAAACCTTTTTGATTAAATCAATTAATTAATGAAGATAGATGAGGTAAATCTCAGCCAAGCGAAATAAAATCTAGATTAAGTGATAAAAGAGATGAATAATGCTTTCTAGTATGTCAGAATCAAATAATTGCTCATAAATGTGATAACTTTAGATGTAGAAATCAAACTTAATGAATGCGATTGACTTAGACAAAAGATGATGTTCAGATGATTGTAGGATCCAGAATCCTTCTTAATGTCGAACAAAGATGCTAGCTTTCAAATCTAGAATCAATGAACAAGGTTGTCTCTTGTATTCACTCTCAGATCCATCCCTTTACAAAGTGTTTTTCATCCCTATTTATAAAGGACAATCCCCTTTGAAACCCTAAAAAAGTACAACATAAAGGATATTCAAAAAGCATATCCTTACTAAGCTTACACTACTGCAGACGTCGTGCATTAAGTAACCATTCTTGGTCACTGCCTTGTATCACAACGACCATGGGACGCTACACCATGATGATCTCATTCCTCATCGTACTCAGTAAGAGTCGTGGTTGTCAAATTTGGACCTATACAGTTAGTCCCCGCTTGCCGAGGTCGCGGCCCGGCGCATCCTTGATAAGCATACATTGCCTATACGTGCAGAGAAATTTGGCTAGCTAATCATAACGGTTTGGCCAATAACGGAAGATAGTGCACTTCATGATATCCTGGATGGTTTGACCTATTGGGGAATGACGTCACTTCCATGTGCATCGTCATTACGTGTCTTCCTGAGATAGATACTGATGGCTTGTCGCTTTAGTTTTGGTGACATTGGCAGTCTTTTGCTTCGATTCGGGGACCACCCAACCCTATAAATAAGGGAAGGGTTTTTTTTTTTTCAAAAACTCTTAGCCATTGGGGAAGGGTTTGTTTTTTTCAAAAACTCTTAGCCAAAATGGCTAAGAGTTTTTGAAAAAACAAGCCCTTCCCTTATTTATAAGGCTGGGTGGCGCCAGAATCGAAGAGGAAGACTGCCAATGGCACCAAAACCAAAGCGACAAGCCATCAATCTTTGTCTCGGGAAGACGCGTAATAATGACGGTGGAAGTGACGTCATTTCCCCATAGGTCAAACCATCCAAGATATCGTGAAGTGCATTGATCTTCCATTATTGGCCAAACCGTTATGACTTCTAGCCAAATTTCTCCGTGGGTATCGGCGATGTTCGCTTATCAAGGACGCATCGCGCCGCGACCTCGGCAAATGGAGGGACTAATTGTATAGGTCCAAATTTGACAATCACGACTCCTACTGAGTACGACGAGGAATGAGGTCATCATGGTGTAGCGTCCCATGGTCGTTGTGATAAAATGCAACGACCAAGAATGGTTAGTTAACGCACAACGTCTGCAGTAGGGATATGCTTTTCGAATATCCCTTATGTTATACTTTTTTAGGGTTTCAAAGGGGATTGTCCCTTATAAATAGGGAGGAAAAATACTTTGTAAAGGGATGGATATGAGAGTGAATACAAAAGACAACCTTATTCATTGATTACAGATTTGAAATTTAGCATCTTTGTTCGATACTAAGAAGGATTTTGGATCCTACAAGCATTTGAATATCATCTTTTGTCTAAGTCAATCACATTCATTAAGTTTGATTTCTACATCTAAAGTTATTACATTTATGAGCAATCATTTGATTCCAACATACTAGGAAGCATCTTTCATCACTTAATCTAGATTTTATTACGCTTGGCTGAGATTTACCTCAGCATCTTTATTAATTGATTTAATAAAAAAGGTTTTGGTATTTACAGCTTAATGTTAAAGTCCTCTATTGTGGTGCTTTTCTCGAGTACAATGCTACGGTTTAAAGCCTAGGAATTATATACTTACCTAATAAGATAATCTAACATGTTTATCAAGAACAGCGTCTCTTTCATTGGATCTGCTGTCAAGCTAGAAGTAAACTGTGGCATTAAGCTGTTGCTGCTACTGCCTTTGTGACCACAGTTGCGCTTATTTGGAGAAATAGAAACTATATTAGATTTGAAAGCAAAGCCTTAGAGGAGAACCAGTTCTGTCGCGAGGTTGCATTGCTTATTCATATTCGGGGCAGAAACTGTAAGCGTTGGCAAGCTGGACTGCGACAACTTAACCATTACCCTTAGCCTTAGGTGTAAAGTCATGTATTAGTATAGTGTTGAACTGGAAAGTAGTGGGTAGTCCATACTACTACTATGAAATCTTCATTGTAAACCTTTTTGATATCAATGAAAGCTAACTTTTAAACTTAAAAAAAAAAAGAAAGAACGGCGTCTCTTCTAAATATTATATAGAGGTGTCCAGAAGAGCGTGAAATAATGATCCTACCACTTCTTCTATATCTAGTTTTCCACTTTGCCATGGAAGATTCTTTTTTGGTGCATCAAATAAATACAACAAACCACATGCTCCCCAAAGAAAAAAGAAACCTTGTGTGGTGAAGTGGTGTCCCTCCAGACTGAGGCAGAAGTGCGGACCTGAATATTTTGTCACCCATCCAAACAAAAGTTCCACAATTTTGTAGAATCTCTTCTCACTTTATTTTTTATTTTTTTCCTTTGTCGTGAGGAATCATACTTCTCTTTCCTTGATATAGTCCATTACTGGTTATGCTAAATGGTTAGTTCAGCTTTGTTGTGATGGACTCTCTCAGGATAATTCAGATCAGAGTGAAACAAAGAAAAATGGTTTGTATCAAGCTCCAAAAGTAGTTACACCCCTTGAGCAATCTACTGGTGGGGGTACAAGGGCTGGGCTTTTCAGAACTCCCATTTCTGGAGGTGTACAAAGTGCAACCTCAGCTCATGGCCTACCTAAACCTGCCTTAGCTGTCCGCAATCTAATGGAACAGGTAGATTCCTTGTGTTAGCAGAAATTTTGTAGTTTTTCAGAGATTTGTAAATGTAAAATCTTTTTGTGTTATTTTTTCATCGTTATATACCATTGTTCTAGGCTAGGTTTGCTCATTTATGCACTGTGATGTCCCGGATGCATCATCGGCGAGAAGGCTACCCATTTGGTTCACTTGTAGATTTTGCGCCAGATTCCATGGGACGTAAGTTGCTACATTCTAGTGGCAGAACAACACTTTATATTTATGTCCATCTTTTGGGCTTTCATACAGTTAAAGTGTAAAAAGGCTAGAATAGGAGGTTGAATTCAAAACTACATTTCAGGTGATATTCATTACCAATAAGTATAGGTCACTTTGGCCCCAATAAGTAAGCTGGTCAGGTTGGCTGCGCTGGTTTAGCATGGAGCATAAGCTTCTTTCCCGCACCTACTCGACACCCAAAATGGCCTTGGGGGGGGGGGGATCTTTGGATATTAGCCTCTCAACATGCACAAGGTAGGGGTAGTGTCTGGGTAAACACTACCCTCCCCGGATCCCACTTGTGGGATTCCACCGGGTTTGTTGTTGTTGTTCTTTGAACCCATGTGCAATTGGCATAGCTGCCCCACATGGCTAAAGGTAAGCCCTTTTTAGTTGTTCCACTGAGAAAGGCTTCCTAATAAAAGCAACCACTTTGGTCTTGGTTAAAGTTCTTATTTATGGACTACTTTGAGCATTTCAACGGAACAATTGTGGTTATGGATCTGGAATCAACTCATGCATTGAGTTTCCTTGTTGGATGGTTTGTGTACCAAAATAGGGAAGACTAAACAACTTGTCTAGACTGCAGCTGGAAATTGTTAGGTAAATTATTGGTAAATATTCTTAAACTAAATTGAGCTTCCAGCACTAGTGTACCTTAACATTGTAAAAATGTTGTTCTTGATTTGATGTTAGAAGCAAAACTTTGTTATTTGCACAATAATATATATGCTGCTTTTTCCAGTTTATATTACAGACAGTGCTCAAATAGTTATTTCTCATTGTTTCGGCAGATCCAATATTTTCATTTTCGCCATTAGCTATACACACCCGCAATTTGCTAGCTGACCCAAGATGCACACTAGTTGTACAGGTTTGTGATCTATTTCAGAAACATCAAGTACATCTGGTATATACCATGTCCCTGAGTTTCTTGAACTTCTGGCTTTTTAGATCCCAGGATGGAGTGGTTTATCTAATGCAAGGGTAACGATATTTGGTGACGTTTATCCGCTACCCGAAGATCAACAGGTAACTACCTTCTTAAAATGTAGTGATTATTTTCAGATTCCTATTAACATCGAATACACTGATATAAAATGCTAAGAGAATTTTTCCTTTTTGTTTCCTAAAATGATGAGATTTCGCTTGCTTAGATGCTCATGTACACTAGATGTATGTGATCTTTCCTAACTGTCTCTTACGTTTTGCTTTTTTACAACCTCTGTAATACCTAATCAAATGAATGGCAACTGAAAAAAAGAAGACTTCAGGGACAATGCTTCCTACATGATCTCATATATGATTGCATATGCCTCTAGCTTTCTACCGATGTAAACTGTCCCTCGTCAACCCTAGTATTCTTGATCAGTTGACATATGAATCAGAATCAATTCTCACATCAGACACCAGTGATCTTGTTATTTCTCTCCTTCTCGTGTTTTACTCTCTATTCTTGTTAAGAGAAAGGTTTGATTTACTTGATACACTTTGAAGAAGTGGTATGAGCCGGACCTCCAATGGAATCATATCAAATTCTTCTAAGTGGCATCTTTGCTGAAGGAATCCTCAGCCTAATGTATCAGCTTCTTCGATTAAGGATAGTCCTAATCCATTATTTCATTATTTAGCTTGGTCAAGGACAGGTTTTTTATGAAGAGGTAAAGGACAGTTTGTTCAAGGAGAAGGATTGACTTTTTTTTTTGTTTTTAACTTTTTATGATTAATCAAATGACCTTTTGTTCTCCTCAATAATCTTTCCCAAGTTGAATAGCTGTCTTTGACTTATTATGGATAGTAAAAGAACAACTGAATAGTAGCATTGTATAAAGATATAGAACTCCACATGCAAGGCCCATAGGTTCCCTTGTGATTTTATTTGAATAGATAAAAATATAGCATAGTGAAGTGTAATGATGGAGCTGTAAAGATAACCCGTGTTACTTTTGGTTATAAAGTATTTTTAAAGTCAGTCCATTCCAGGGAAGTAAATATTATTTTGGAATGGACGAAGAAGGAAAGGATTCATTTCTTTGCATCTTCTTGATGCCTTATTAATGAACACCTTACTTCATGAAAAAAAGAAGGAAAGGATTCAGTTTCTGCAGGGTGTATATAGTTTCTTCTACCTAGGTCGATTTCCCTTGAACTTCTCTTTGATGACTTGCTGTCCTCTTTGGAGTCATATCTTTGTATAAATTTTCTACTTTTTGGTGTACTTCTTGTGTATGGGAGTTATTCCATTCCATTGTTAATAAACTACAGTTACTTGATAAAATAAAATGACTTGCTGCCATTTCATATTTGATCCTGCAATCTTCTTTCAAATGATACCTGTAGAGTTCTGCAATTTTGGTGCGAATACTAAAGCTGTAATTGCGCTTATAATCTTTTGGTTGAGCCAAGTTTGTCGAATCCTCTGTAAATGTTATGAATGTTGCAATTATCTTAACAACTGTGTCGGTTGTTTCAACAGGCATGGGCGCACAAGCAGTATATAGCAAAACATCAGCAAGGTCCTTCTCAACAATGGGGAAACTTTTTTTACTTTAGGATGCAAAATATAAGGTTAGCTCCTTTTTTCCTAGTATTGGGGTTGTTGTTTGAAATGATAAAAGGAGAAGCAGTATACAAATTAATGTGTGCATTCTCTCTGCTTAGCTCTTTTACAACATGAGCCTCTTCAGAATATTTTTACTTTGAATTCATCTTTTCTCTTAAGTTGCCTGGTGTGCGTTCTGGCATTTATCAAATGCCTTTTGACTAATCATAAGTGCACCTTATATTCCAAGCTTGTGGATCAGGATTACTAGTTGATTTTCCTTGTAAGCATTTTATTCTTATGCAACCTGTAAGTAACCTTTATTAGTCTCTTTATTAGTGCAGTTTACTGTTCATTTTGCTAGCTTAACTCGGTTTCAAGGAAAATGTTGACTGTCTCTAGCAGTTCAGTATGACTTCTCTCGCTGCCAATTCTTTCTACAGTAGTAAATATAGAATTTCACTTTGGTATCTGATTATGTTAATTTTGAGAAATAGAAGGAGGATTAATCATTTTTCCATTATAATTTCTCGAGCAAAGTAGGAACCTTTTCTGCCAGGAGCCTCTTGCATCTCACTTCAAAATTTTGTGCTCTTCTGCACTTTAGTGCTTATTTTTTTATTACTGGAGGTTATCTACTTCCCGCTTCTATTCTGGCCCTACCACTAGTGTTTTCCCAGCTATGATGAGCCATAAGCGGTTGCTAATTGACCACCAACATGAAGAGTTATCTACCGTGTCTAAGTTTGAATTTGAAAAGATTCATCTACCATGCTCTGCACTTTCTTTGATTAGTTTATCTGAAAAGGGGGAAACAAAGCAAGCTCTCGCTACAGATTGTTGCTGTCTTGCTGAGAGAATGATTAGCAATCTTTAGCTAAGAACTTACCTACTTTATCATTTATAACAGCGATATATATTTTATTGGAGGCTTTGGAACTGTTGCGTGGGTGGATGTCAAGGAGTATGAGACGCTTCAGCCTGATAAAATTGCTGTTGATGGTGGTGAACAAAATCTTAAGGTATGTTTTTGTGGAAGTACTATTAGAACTTAGAAGTGTGTGATATGTAGACTGCATTTTCATTCGAGTAGGTAACAGGGCTTCATTTGCCTCCTTTCCTTTCTTTGCCTAAGTTAGTGAATGTGCTGGTGATTCTTGTAGGAGCTCAATGCAATATTTTCAAAGCCTCTAAAAGATCTTTTATCGCAAGAATCTGAAGTGGATGATGCTGCTTTGATATCAATAGATAGCAAGGGGACAGATGTCCGTGTCCGCCAAGGTGCACAGGTACTTTCTATGTACTGCTTCTTTATTCATTTGTTCTCATCATATACCCTTTAAACTTTTCCTTTCACTTTATCTCCCCACAGTTCAACGTACAGAGAATATCGTTTGAAGTCGGTCATTCAGTTCAAACACTAGAAGAAGCTAAAGCAGCTCTTTGGAAACTGATAAATGGGGGCCAAGTTTACAATTTGCAGAAATGAACATTGCAGTAGGCATCTTCTTGACTCAAGGGGTCAGAATGATAGCTGGAACAGTCGTCTTGGGCTGTTGGTGATGCTGTTACAAGAATCAGTACGGCACTTTTTTCTGCGGAAGTATTGACTTGTTGCCTTGTAGAGGTTATTGATGTTGGTGGGGTGAGTTTTTCAGAAAAGTGGACTTTTGTCAACTTAAATTTGTAGTGTAAGGTTGTTGGTGATGGTGTTTCAAGAATGTTCTCATCACATTTTCCTGGGATAGTATGAACTTGTTGCAACTAAAAGGGATTTTTTTTTGGAGGGGTTTGGTGGGTGGGTGGGTTGGGGTAGTTGGGGGCTGATTTTTAAACTAAAGTCTGTCAATTTGAATCTTATGTTCCCATGAGCTTTCCAAACATCTAATTTCCATGTAGAGAATAAATCATGGGATCAGAAGCACACTTTTCTTGCCTAAATTAGGTATCTCCATAGACGGACGTTTGTACTGTTTAGTGCTGCCTGTTAAATGAAATGCAGGTTTCTATTTACCACAATTATTCATAAAGCAATTCAATGACTGAGAAGGAACTGTGGATGCAATGTTTTTTGTTTTCAATATTATCCATCTTTGACTCGTTAAAACTAAAGCCTAAGTGTTGGATAAGAATATATTATTTAGAAAGCGACTGTGGAGTGTGGAATTGGGAGAGAATGCCTGTTAAAGCCATTTGATTTGTGAACTTTAAACTAGGCCCTCCCTATTGGACAGCCTAGTACCAAGATGACGAGGATGAAACCTGATTTTTCCAGCAAAACACAAAATGACAAATATCCTCACTGACACTTCTTGTCCCAGTGTCCGCTAAAACCAACAAACAAACAAACAAACCAAAAAAAGGTTACTGCCCATCCTCTGTCTCTCATGTAGTAAAAAAAAATGAAAGTTATTGTTACTTAAATTTTATTATATTATATCGTTTAAATTTATCATTACATAACGAAGAAAAGTGTCATTTTATGAATCGATTGATTTGATGTGATTGCATCGTCCCTTTATTTTTCTTCTCATTTTGCTTATTTTTATTATTAAATAATCTTATTTTATTAATTCTCCTATCTTTTTATATAATAATATTTTTTATAATAAAAGGTATTGCTCTGCTACGCGTCTGGTGTAGTAAAAATGAGGGAGAAATTCAAAAATCGTATATTTATAAGTGATCATTTAAAGATAGTTACAGTTTCAAAAGTAAGTGAAATTTAGCTACTTTTTATGTAAAAATAAATTTAAATGAAAATATTATTAACAGTCCGGAAAAATATTCCAGCATAATATACTGGAGTTCCAGTATATGAACTCCAGTCTAATATACTAGAGTTTTAGTATAATTTACCGGTCCAACATAATATATTGGAAGTTAGAGCATTGGTGCTCCAGTCTCAATATATTATACCGTAGTTATCAAAGTATATCAGTAATATATTGGAAGTTCATACACATGTGTACCGAACTCCAATATATTATGCTAACCGGTCTCTGTTATAGCAAAATAATAATTATTTTGTAATGATTTAACAAATACTAATTATTTTTAAATAACCAATCCGAAAATTGGATAAACACTACTATTTTAACTAAAAATGAAAGTTGAATTATGGTTTAAAAAAAAAAAAGCAAACCCAAAGCCAGAGCAAAAAACAAAGCTCTCCGCCTACGACCCAGGGTAAAAACTCAGCCAAAATATCCCAACAAATCAGCAGCAGCGTGTGCTCTTCACTCTCATCTCCCATGGCTACAACCAGCAGCTGCAGCAATCCTTCTATCAATGGATCATCTCCAATTACAAGAATAGCCCAAGACCATCTTTTCTCAATCTTATTACTCTTACCTTTAGACTCTATCTTTTGCTTTGCTATGACTTGTAAGAAATTCAGGTCTCTCACTTACTCTGACCCTTTTTGGGAATCTCTTTGCCGTAGAGATTGGGGTCAGTCTTCCATTGATGCGCTCAGATCCTTTGCTACTGACAACATTAACCAACAGCAATTTCCTTGGAAAAAGCTGTACCAGCAAATCTACCAATTGGATTCTGTCTACTGTAACAGACTCTTGACAACACATCCACAAGGAGGTGATGAAGAGATGCTGCTTCCTCGGCCTAGAGCTTCTCATTCTCTCAATTTTGTCTCTGGCTGTTTAGTTCTATTTGGTGGGGGTTGTGAGGGAGGTTAGTCAGTATTCTCCATCTCTTCAAGTTTTCAACTTTAATGGATTTTGATTTCTTGACTAAACTTTTCATAACTCTGAAATTGTTTCTATGTTCAATAATCTTTGTACTGCATTTGCAAGTCTTCTGGTTCCTCTGCTGAAAGTCACATGGGTGTTAAAAGATTTTGGTAAACTCAGTTAATTCAGTTTCCTATTACTATCATTTTGGCTTGTGCTCATGGTTTTATTGATTAATGCTCAGATGGGCATATACTTCGACTTTGTGTAAGTCATTGTGCTTGTATTCATTTACTAGCTCAGCATTTTATGGTGATCTAGTAAGGATATTTGTTTTGACTGAGGCGGAGTCAGGATATGAAGTTTATGGGTTGTAAATTGTCACCGAATCTGTAGATCGCCTTACTTACTAGGTTTGCAATTAAAATATACATATTTAATGAATTTTATAATACGAACCCATACATGAGACTCTAGCTCCTTCCCTATCTCTTGATTAGTTGTTTGCTTTTACTAGCTCAGCTTTTATAGTGATCTAGTAAGGCATTTTTCTCTTGATTAGTTCAAGCTTAGATTTTTTCTCTCATTTCAGTTCTTCATATGCTGTTCCATTTGAAGAAAACAAATCAGGGTACTGCTGACTAATGTCATGGAGCTTTTTTGGTATTGCTATTTGCTACTGGATATCTGCTTCTTACATTAATGGAGTTGAGATCTTTATATTTGTTTAGGTTTTCAGATAAGCTGGGAAGGATACTCTTGTTTTGGCTATTTAATGGACCAGGTTGAATGAAATTCATGTGATCTGTGTCTTGGCTTTACTTTACACATGAAGCACCACATGCAAGCTTGGGAGAAGTTCTAAACTTTTATATGTTCTTGGGATAGATATATAAATTCTGCTGTAATTTTCTAATTATGAACTAACTGAGATGAACTTCAATTTACTGAGAGAAATTTTTAAAAGATAGTGAAAGAGTTAGCTTAAGGGGAGAAATGAACTAACATTAGGCATGGATCACAGTAAGATGTCTTTCACAACTTCGCTTAGCTCAAAAAACTTAAATTCAGATGACAACAAGCATCTAAACACGAAGCATAATCAGTACCAACCGTACTACATTCTTAATTAGATATTTTCTAGGTAATAGAAAAAGACGAGTAAGAAAAAGAGGGAAACACCATCAAACTCAGCTCACCCAATATATGATCGTCTCACAAAAAAGAACCATCTGGTCACACACTGAACTGATCTCAACCTGATGGTTGACTCTTTTAAGTTTCAGTAATTTGGTTTTTTAAAATTCCAAATAACATACATCCTGTAAAATTAGGTCTGTAGATTATCGTGGCTTCATAGGCAGTAACTGGTTATCTGATGTCTATCTGTAGATAATGATGGCTTCATATGAGTATATATTTCTTCCTAATGTGGTGTTATCTGTTCTATACTCTAGGAAAGCATCTGGACGATACATGGGTAGCATATGTTGGCAATGACTTCAAGAGAATATTGAAGTGGAACAAGATTGAATCGGGGACCCCAAGTGGCCGCTTTGGTCATTCATGCGTTGTGGTTGGTGATTGTCTAGTCCTTTTTGGAGGAATAAATGATCATGGGTCCCGCCAAAATGATACATGGGTCTGTCAAGTAGCACTACATGATACATTTGGTGTCACATTGTCCTGGAGGCTACTTGATGTCGGTTCCATTGTGCCTCCACCAAGAGGCGCTCACGCTGCATGTAGCATTGATAAAAGGAGGATGCTGATTCAAGGTGGGATTGGTTTGAATGGCCTGCGACTGGGAGATACATGGGTATTAGAATTAGCCGAGAATCTTCATCTTGGAGTTTGGCAAGAAATTGTGACTCATCCGTCTCCTCCATCTCGCTCTGGGCATACCTTGACCCATGTTGGAGGAAACCAGACAATTTTGTTCGGAGGGAGGGGCTTGGGGTATGAGGTGCTTAATGATGTATGGCTTTTTGATACATCTGAAGGTCACTGGAAATGGGTACAGTTACTATTTGACTTGCAAAATATACCCCAAGGATTGGCCTTGCCAAGAGTTGGTCACTCGGCCAATCTTATCATAGGTGGCCGGCTACTAGTCTATGGAGGAGAAGATTCCTATAGGCACAGAAAAGATGACTTTTGGGTGTTGGATATCGGCTTAGTGACATCCATTATGCAGTCTGGGACTCCTTCAAACCCGGAGCGATCAAAGACTAAACTGTGGAGACGGCTCAAGTCCAAAGGTGATAACCCTGGTGGCAGATCATTTCACCGAGCTTGTGTGGATCCATCTGGTCGTAACTTCTATATCTTTGGTGGTATGGTAGATGGTTTGCTTCAGCCTGCCGAATCCTCTGGATTAAGATTTGATGGAGAGTTGTTTCTTGTGGAGCTTGTGATTCAGTGTTAGGAGAATGGCCAGGAGATTCTGAAATGCTGCTGCTTTACATGACAAATACATGTAATGTAAATATCAGTCCCACTTGTATCAGCTAGAGATGTGCTGCTTTGTATAGTAAAAGACATGGAAGCTGGTAGTTTGGCCTTAGTATTGGATCTGAAGAATTGTCAAGATATGTTTCTGCTCTTCTAGAGGAAAATAGAGTAAACCAAATGATACAATACAAGACTCAAGGTATGGAGGATACTTCAATCATGATCCAGCAAAGCCCTTTGGAATTAATAGAAAGCACCTGTAAGTTTTTCGTCTTGGGAGGGCAGAACAGATGAAATTGGGTCCTGTAAATAGAACTAGACTTAGCTTGACATATTGATTGATTGTTCTGAATTCTGATGTATGTGTACATATGCAGGCTTGATCTTTTATTGGCTAGTACTAATGTTTGCTGCTACAGTGGACCTCCTGTTACCTTTCTTTTTCACTCTTTAGCTACAGAGTTAACACCCTAAAACTCTCCTCAATTATCACGTCTTTCTCAATTTCCTACTTAAACTATTCGGTGTCTCCAAAAATCCCCCTGAACTATATTGTCTTTCATATTAAAAACCCCTGATTACATTCTTAGAGGTGCGTTTAGTACATGCTCCTAATTATCTAAAAAAAGTGTCTTGTGGCACTATTCGTGACTATTTAATTTACTCCAAAATCTCGTAACCTATTATTTTTTTGTCAGTTACCTACTAATGCTATATGGTGTCCCCAAAATCCCCTTGAACTATATTTCCTCTATATTAGACCCTATATATTAAACCCCATAGTGAATTCTTAGAGGCGTGCCTATCTAACTATATTAATTTATGGTTTGTACTAAGTTTTTTTTATGTAGTATACCCATGATGTATTACTCCGGGATGACTATTTATTTTTAGGAGTTTTGGCTAAAATAATATCTAATGTAATGTATTAGCATTTGGTTTAAATGTGGTTATCCTTTATGCTAGACTCCAATTGAATAGGTCCATATTTATATTCACTTTGCAACACAATAAAATAAATCAATGAAGGCATATAGTTTGCATTTATTAAAAATTATCTTTTATTACATAAACAAGATTACACAAATAAGAAACCAATCAGTCAGCAACTATATTCTTTAATTCTAGATTACACAAACAAAGTTCAAGAGATTTAACTTTATCTCTACAAGGTGTTGGGTTTAGTAAGAAGATTTAAATGAGTGTTGTTTCAACAATATGCATAAGATATGAAAGAAGATTAAAACAAAAAAGAGAACAAATCATTTCAAAGGAAACAAGCAGGGATAAATTTTTTCAGAAGGAACTCATAAGGAAAACTGAAGAAAAATGTGAAAAAATAAAGAAGAAAGATGAAAAAAAAAAGAATGTGAAAAATAAGGAAAAAGGTGGATATAAAGGAAATACAGAGAATACTTAAAGAAAATAAAGTTGAAGAAGGTTACACTAATTAGCCATTACATTCCGTTAGATGGGCCATTTTTTATGGCTTTTTCTGTTGTCACGCTCACAAGCGAGTTGTTACACACGTTATGCTATTTAAGCAATGAGAGGGTTTAAATATGAAGGACAATATAGTTGTGGTGATTTTGAGAATACCAAATAATTTAAGTAGGAAACTGATAAAAATATGATAGTTTAAGCGAGTTTAGGGTATTAACTCTTAGTTATACTAACGCGAATTTATCGCGGGGGGGGGGGGGGGGGGGACTTTTTCTTCTAGTTTTAATTATAGATAGATGTAAACGAGAGGGTACACTCTCCGTTAAAATACTCTCCGTACAAAAAAATAGATGTTAGCTCCCAACGATTTAATAATCTCCCTCTCGGCCGTTTGGTGCTCACGCACAGCCCGATGGGGACGCCGGCCGGCCATCTACCGGCGCGTCTGACAAAGATTCAAGATCCTTTAGGCATAAAGACTACATCATGAGAAGAATTCCATTAAAATCAGACTATGTCAGTGCATGAAAGCCCCGACCACTCTGAGCCCTACCCCGAACCGCCATGGCAACCCAGATGTGAAAGCTTGCTACTCCTAAAATGGAATGCCGGCAATTATTTCCAAAACAAGCGATTATTAGGAGTGATATCCTAAAGAACTCGTCGTCAAATTGGGAAAAAAAATTTATCTAGCTTTGCTCATGAATTAAGAATTCTCACAACAACAAGGTCTACTCAATGCGAATTTCGCTTTAATGAAACTTTTCACATGAATCTTTCACAAAATTTCCAACTAATACTAATATTAAAATTACGGTTAAAGGCAACGTGAAGATTGGGGCTTATGATTTTTCGCAGTCTTTATTGATTTCTCAAATGAAGATGATTGTAAAAGTGTGTAGTACAGCCGATCAAGAGAGATAGCATGGCAGATAATGTGGTTGAAAAAATGGTCTCCTGACTTCAAACCCGAGGAGGACTCTCCTATAGTTCTAGTGTGGGTGTTTATACCTGTGTAACACCTTGAAAAATTTCGAAATACTTAAGCGCTATTAAGAAAATTGATTTGCGCTAATTACATTAATTGGTGTGCAAATGAAGACTATTAATATGATGGGTATTGATTGGATATGATAATTGTTTGATTCAAAAGACGTTAAACTCTTTCTAAGCAAACCAATCAAAAAGGATGAATGGGTAAATCGTAGTCGAAAATAATAAACCCAAGGATAATTCTAGTAAATGGAATTTCAATAATTTAGAAGGGGACAGATCGGTAGAGAGATGGAGATTAGAGAGAGAGTAAGCTTGTATATCATTAAAATATATGCTTATTACAAGTCTTGGATCCCCTTTATATAACGGAGGATCTTTTAGTTAATCATGGGAACAACAAAAGAAGAAGTATATTCTATAACGAAGCCGATGGTGACGCGAGGGCGTCTCTTATTTTCTCACTCGGTCGGGCACCTTGTGTCGGCACGTAGGTACTTGATGGCCGGTTGTGTTACCTTTGAGACGTGATCAACCAAATTCGAACTCATATGATTAGTCCCTCCGCTCGTTGAGGTCGCAGCAAGGTGCGTCCTTGGTTGGTGGAATTAGTGCCTCTTTTAAAGAGAATTTAGCTTGTCGAAATGCTACGACGTGTCCAATAGAGGAGACCGTAATCATATTTGGCGGAACGTTGAAAAGTACGCTCCTCCCGGGGTGACGTCAGCGTTTGCATGTGTCATCATTATGCGTATTTTTGAGGTAAAAAAGCTGACGGTTTGACACTTGGTTTCCTGTGCTGATTTGAAGCATGCTGCCTCGATTCTGGTGCCACCCAACCCTATAAATAGATGAAGGGTTTAATTTCGTTGAAGAACTGTAGCCATTCTCGAGAATTCTTCGGTCTTCTTCCGTTTTCGCATCTCCTCATTTTCTCACTTTCATTCTCGATCTGAAGACTTCTTTTCTCACCCTCCATTGGTGTGCCTTGCTACCTCTATACAAAACCATGCCGAGATACCGTCGCCCTAATGAGGAGGTTCCTGAGATTGTTTCAGTGAGTGCAGTACCTTTATCCGATAGCGGAGAAATGGAGGTGGAGGATGATGACAATCCTCATCTCGGAGTGACTTCAGCAAGAACCCACCTCCTACTCCAAGCCATGTACTCTCAGAGACAGATCATACTCATCTCGACGCTCTTCGTATAAAATATGGTATCCCCGCTCACGTAGAGATCATTCTGGCGGATGGGGATTATGTTAACATAGTAGACCCGGGTACTGCGCTTTCTATGAGTACCCATTTATGATTGGTTATACCCTGCCTCTTTTTTCTTTGGCGAATGAGTTCTGCAGATTCTATCACATTTTCCTGGCTCAGCTCACGCCATACACACTTAAGGTGCTCCTTTTGTTGGCTAAGTACACGGAATTAGCCGAGAGTGACGTCTACGTGCACCACCTCCTGCATTTATTCTCACCCAGTTTTCTTAGGGGAACTATGGTGCACCTAATGCTTCGTGGCACAAAGGGACTGGTGGTCGGAACAGATGACCGGTCGAACCGTAAGTATTGGCACAAATTCTTCTTTATCAAGACTGAGCACGTGGTTTCTAACCCCCCCGGGTTCCCAAAGAGGTGGAATCAAAGTTGTAAGTACCCTAGTTCATTGAATTCTCCATCTTCCGCAAATATTGCTTCTAACTGCTTGTTTTGTAGCTATGGCACGCCTACCCCAGCCCGTTATCGGCCTCAGGAATTGGGTTTCCGGCCCGTTGCCCCTTGCGTAGGAGACTCGAACTTGGACTACCTTCATTCAACGTTATGGCCCTAAGGTTTCCTCAGGTAAACCTTTGATTTATTGTGTTGGCGGTCGTGTGGCTCTATCTTACTGTATGATTCTTGATGATGATAGGTTGGGGAGCTTCTAGGAGAAAGGATCCAGTTCCTGCTTTTAGACAACATGCTGCTATTGTAGAAGCTCAAGACATTTTGTGTGCATCTATCTGAGAGGGCCGTCTCTACTTCTTCAGCAGGAGACCACGTCCGCCCCTGCAACTATAAGAGACACACCCTCGTTGGCGCCGACCTCTCATCCTATCGATGAATTCTCTGATGGAGACAAACCATTAGAAAAAAAATGGTAGAAGATTGGAGTTAGGAAAGGGGGTGGTCACTGAAGTTGACAGGAGTAGAGCGTCTCGGACGATGCCAATGCCCGTGATCATGGATGATGCCATTTTGTCGAAAGATCAGCCCATGAGAGGAGGGCTGCCCCTAGAGCTAGTTCGGTGCACTCCGCTGAGGGGGTGCGTCGACTAACGTCGAAGGGACTTGTGTAGAAGTTGACGGGTCGGGTTCTGACATCGCCCCAGAGTTTGTAAATGAATTTTTGGGCTGCCATACCCATGTGGAAATGATAACGGATGGGTCTGACCGTCAAATAGTAATCCTGGGGGATTACAACTTTTTGCTCAATAGTAAACAGGTCGCATCTACCCTTACCCTTTTATGTGCCGCTCTTGAGTGAGACGCTCAGAACGAAGAGTGATACGGAACTGTCTTAGGAGGTCACTGGCATTGTCCTACAGGTAGGATCATCCCTCCTCCTCTTTTTCTTTTCTGCATATTGTAGGTTTGACATGGGAATGGTGTGTTACTTCTATTTTTTCTTTTCGCACCCTCGTCCTAGAGGTAGAGAGGGGTCTTCGTGAAGGAAGAAGGACAGATCTTTATAAGAAAATATTGACGAAGTATCAGCAGCATAGTGCCAAGCACCGGTCAATGTCCAACCTCTACCTTCAAGACCTTGACTTCCAGGTGTTCCGTGAAGAGCTGAAACAGCGGGAGGCCCAGTTGGAGAGTAGGGTTGCAGAACTAGAGGAGAAATATGAGGAGCTCGTGAGGGATGTTGTTCATAACAACGAGTTGGAGGCACTCTTCAAGGCGAAGGAGGATGAACTCGAATTGAGCTGAGGGGTGACTGCGGAGAATGCCGACCTACAGTTGAAGGTGGCCGATTTGAATGCCGAACCGAGTGCCAAGACAGCGGAGACTAGCGGGCTTAGGGGCGAGTTGAATTCCAGTGCTGATAAGTTGGCCGCCTCCATTTCTTAGACGGTCATTGGAGGATTCCCTCCACCTATCTAGGTCAAAACTTACACGGGAAAGAGAAGCCTCAAGCAGTCGGGTTGCGGAGCTTGAAATTTGTATTAGGGAGCTAGGGGCGGAATTTGTTAGATAATACGCTTAACGCTAGAGGGGGGGTGAATAGCGTTACAATAAAAATAGCGTAAACTTGAGGAATTTAAATATAATCGATTGTATGAAGGTGTCAATCGATTGTTGGTAATCGATTGTATGACAAGACAATCGATTGTTTTGATGTTTAAAAACTTCGGTTGCACACTCAAAATAATCGTTTGTTAAAAGTAGACAATCGATTGTTGACTTCATATAATCGATTGTGTACTTCATATAATCTATTATGTTGTTCCAGTGTTCAAAACTTTGGCAACGGATCGATTATATACCATTGATATACACTTGATATACACTGTGTATACCAGAATTGAAAACTTACTTCAAAACCCATTTTGGTTAAAAATGAAAACGTTAAAATCATTTTGTTTGAAGTATGTTAAAAATATTAATGATATATATGAATTAATAAAATGATTTACTTTAATAAAATGATTTTATGCATATTTATGATGACCTAATGTTGAGCCAAAAGATAATTGAGGGGGAATATTCAATTAAGGGGGAATTATATTGAATTGATTATATTGAATTGGTTGCATAAATTGTATGTTGAGATATAGCATGAATTTAGGGGGAATTCAATATGCATATCTTCCGTTGTTTGTCATTATCAAAAAGGGGGAAATTGTTGGAAATCATGTATATCTATGATGTGTGCGCTTTGGTTGTATGAGCATGATTTTCAGGTATAGGTTTTGATGAATGACAAACAATGAAGTCAAGCGTCAAACAAAATAAGCTCTATGAACAGCACAAAGTTGTCTATCAAATGGCTCAACAAAAGCTCTAAAATGATGCTTGAAAATGATAGTATATCAATATATGCAAGAGTTGTGTTTTTAAAATCAGCTCAAAAGACCTCTTTTTATAGGTGAAAAAGTAGTGCTGACCGTTGCTTAATTGACAAATAAAATCCCCGATTCTATGCTCAAACAATCGATTGTTTGGAGGTGACAATCGATTGTCTGACCAACGTTCAAATAACAGATTCCTGATTTTAGGCTAAACAACCGATTGTTAAACCTGAATAATCGATTGTTCTTCAACGTTCAATAATCAATATAGGATTGTGTGGGAACGGTCAAAATATAATCGATTGTATGAAGGTGACAATCGATTGTTGGTAATCGACTGTATGACAAGACAATCGATTGTTTTGATGTTTAAAAACTTCGGTTGCACACTCTCAAAATAATCGTTTGTTAAAAGTAGACAATCGATTGTTGACTTCATATAATCGATTGTGTACTTCATATAATCGATTATGTTGTTCCAGTGTTCAAAACTTTGGCAACGGATCGATTATATACCATTGATATACACTTGATATACACTGTGTATACCAGAATTGAAAACTTACTTCAAAACCCATTTTGGTTAAAAATGAAAACGTTAAAATCATTTTGTTTGAAGTATGTTAAAAATATTAATGATATATATGAATTAATAAAATGATTTACTTTAATAAAATGATTTTATGCATATTTATGATGACCTAATGTTGAGCCAAAAGATAATTGAGGGGGAATATTCAATTAAGGGGGAATTATATTGAATTGATTATATTGAATTGGTTGCATAAATTGTATGTTGAGATATAGCATGAATTTAGGGGGAATTCAATATGCATATCTTCCGTTGTTTGTCATTATCAAAAAGGGGGAAATTGTTGGAAATCATGTATATCTATGATGTGTGCGCTTTGGTTGTATGAGCATGATTTTCAGGTATAGGTTTTGATGAATGACAAACAATGAAGTCAAGCGTCAAACAAAATAAGCTCTATGAACAGCACAAAGTTGTCTATCAAATGGCTCAACAAAAGCTCTAAAATGATGCTTGAAAATGATAGTATATCAATATATGCAAGAGTTGTGTTTTTAAAATCAGCTCAAAAGACCTCTTTTTATAGGTGAAAAAGTAGTGCTGACCGTTGCTTAATTGACAAATAAAATCCCCGATTCTATGCTCAAACAATCGATTGTTTGGAGGTGACAATCGATTGTCTGACCAACGTTCAAATAACAGATTCCTGATTTTAGGCTAAACAACCGATTGTTAAACCTGAATAATCGATTGTTCTTCAACGTTCAATAATCAATATAGGATTGTGTGGGAACGGTCAAAATATAATCGATTGTATGAAGGTGACAATCGATTGTTGGTAATCGACTGTATGACAAGACAATCGATTGTTTTGATGTTTAAAAACTTCGGTTGCACACTCTCAAAATAATCGTTTGTTAAAAGTAGACAATCGATTGTTGACTTCATATAATCGATTGTGTACTTCATATAATCGATTATATTGTTCCAGTGTTCAAAACTTTGGCAACGGATCGATTATATACCATTGATATACACTTGATATACACTGTGTATACCAGAATTGAAAACTTACTTCAAAACCCATTTTGGTTAAAAATGAAAACGTTAAAATCATTTTGTTTGAAGTATGTTAAAAATATTAATGATATATATGAATTAATAAAATGATTTACTTTAATAAAATGATTTTATGCATATTTATGATGACCTAATGTTGAGCCAAAAGATAATTGAGGGGGAATATTCAATTAAGGGGTATTATATTGAATTGATTATATTGAATTGGTTGCATAAATTGTATGTTGAGATATAGCATGAATTTAGGGGGAATTCAATATGCATATCTTCCGTTGTTTGTCATTATCAAAAAGGGGGAAATTGTTGGAAATCATGTATATCTATGATGTGTGCGCTTTGGTTGTATGAGCATGATTTTCAGGTATAGGTTTTGATGAATGACAAACAATGAAGTCAAGCGTCAAACAAAATAAGCTCTATGAACAGCACAAAGTTGTCTATCAAATGGCTCAACAAAAGCTCTAAAATGATGCTTGAAAATGATAGTATATCAATATATGCAAGAGTTGTGTTTTTAAAATCAGCTCAAAAGACCTCTTTTTATAGGTGAAAAAGTAGTGCTGACCGTTGCTTAATTGACAAATAAAATCCCTGATTCTATGCTCAAACAATCGATTGTTTGGAGGTGACAATCGATTGTCTGACCAACGTTCAAATAACAGATTCCTGATTTTAGGCTAAACAACCGATTGTTAAACCTGAATAATCGATTGTTCTTCAACGTTCAATAATCAATATAGGATTGTGTGGGAACGGTCAAAATATAATCGATTGTATGAAGGTGACAATCGATTGTTGGTAATCGACTGTATGACAAGACAATCGATTGTTTTGATGTTTAAAAACTTCGGTTGCACACTCTCAAAATAATCGTTTGTTAAAAGTAGACAATCGATTGTTGACTTCATATAATCGATTGTGTACTTCATATAATCGATTATGTTGTT
Organism: Nicotiana benthamiana; assembly: GCA_034376525.1. Classification (NCBI taxonomy): domain Eukaryota; kingdom Viridiplantae; phylum Streptophyta; class Magnoliopsida; order Solanales; family Solanaceae; genus Nicotiana; species Nicotiana benthamiana. Next base: position 78,481,445 of record CM067331.1, read on the forward strand.
CCAGTGTTCAAAACTTTGGCAACGGATCGATTATATACCATTGATATACACTTGATATACACTGTGTATACCAGAATTGAAAACTTACTTCAAAACCCATTTTGGTTAAAAATGAAAACGTTAAAATCATTTTGTTTGAAGTATGTTAAAAATATTAATGATATATATGAATTAATAAAATGATTTACTTTAATAAAATGATTTTATGCATATTTATGATGACCTAATGTTGAGCCAAAAGATAATTGAGGGGGAATATTCAATTAAGGGGGAATTATATTGAATTGATTATATTGAATTGGTTGCATAAATTGTATGTTGAGATATAGCATGAATTTAGGGGGAATTCAATATGCATATCTTCCGTTGTTTGTCATTATCAAAAAGGGGGAAATTGTTGGAAATCATGTATATCTATGATGTGTGCGCTTTGGTTGTATGAGCATGATTTTCAGGTATAGGTTTTGATGAATGACAAACAATGAAGTCAAGCGTCAAACAAAATAAGCTCTATGAACAGCACAAAGTTGTCTATCAAATGGCTCAACAAAAGCTCTAAAATGATGCTTGAAAATGATAGTATATCAATATATGCAAGAGTTGTGTTTTTAAAATCAGCTCAAAAGACCTCTTTTTATAGGTGAAAAAGTAGTGCTGACCGTTGCTTAATTGACAAATAAAATCCCTGATTCTATGCTCAAACAATCGATTGTTTGGAGGTGACAATCGATTGTCTGACCAACGTTCAAATAACAGATTCCTGATTTTAGGCTAAACAACCGATTGTTAAACCTGAATAATCGATTGTTCTTCAACGTTCAATAATCAATATAGGATTGTGTGGGAACGGTCAAAATATAATCGATTGTATGAAGGTGACAATCGATTGTTGGTAATCGACTGTATGACAAGACAATCGATTGTTTTGATGTTTAAAAACTTCGGTTGCACACTCTCAAAATAATCGTTTGTTAAAAGTAGACAATCGATTGTTGACTTCATATAATCGATTGTGTACTTCATATAATCGATTATGTTGTTCCAGTGTTCAAAACTTTGGCAACGGATCGATTATATACCATTGATATACACTTGATATACACTGTGTATACCAGAATTGAAAACTTACTTCAAAACCCATTTTGGTTAAAAATGAAAACGTTAAAATCATTTTGTTTGAAGTATGTTAAAAATATTAATGATATATATGAATTAATAAAATGATTTACTTTAATAAAATGATTTTATGCATATTTATGATGACCTAATGTTGAGCCAAAAGATAATTGAGGGGGAATATTCAATTAAGGGGGAATTATATTGAATTGATTATATTGAATTGGTTGCATAAATTGTATGTTGAGATATAGCATGAATTTAGGGGGAATTCAATATGCATATCTTCCGTTGTTTGTCATTATCAAAAAGGGGGAAATTGTTGGAAATCATGTATATCTATGATGTGTGCGCTTTGGTTGTATGAGCATGATTTTCAGGTATAGGTTTTGATGAATGACAAACAATGAAGTCAAGCGTCAAACAAAATAAGCTCTATGAACAGCACAAAGTTGTCTATCAAATGGCTCAACAAAAGCTCTAAAATGATGCTTGAAAATGATAGTATATCAATATATGCAAGAGTTGTGTTTTTAAAATCAGCTCAAAAGACCTCTTTTTATAGGTGAAAAAGTAGTGCTGACCGTTGCTTAATTGACAAATAAAATCCCTGATTCTATGCTCAAACAATCGATTGTTTGGAGGTGACAATCGATTGTCTGACCAACGTTCAAATAACAGATTCCTGATTTTAGGCTAAACAATCGATTGTTAAACCTGAATAATCGATTGTTCTTCAACGTTCAATAATCAATATAGGATTGTGTGGGAACGGTCAAAATATAATCGATTGTATGAAGGTGACAATCGATTGTTGGTAATCGACTGTATGACAAGACAATCGATTGTTTTGATGTTTAAAAACTTCGGTTGCACACTGTCTCAAAATAATCGTTTGTTAAAAGTAGACAATCGATTGTTGACTTCATATAATTAATTGTGTACTTCATATAATCGATTATATTGTTCCAGTGTTCAAAACTTTGGCAACGGATCGATTATATACCATTGATATACACTTGATATACACTATGTATGCCAGAATTGAAAACTTACTTCAAAACCCATTTTGGTTAAAAATGAAAACGTTAAAATCATTTTGTTTGAAGTATATTAAAAATATTTATGATATATATGATTTAATAAAATGATTTACTTTAATAAAATGATTTTATGCATGTTTATGATGACCTATTGTTGAGCCAAAAGATAATTGAGGGGGAATATTCAATTAAGGGGGAATTATATCGAATTGATTATATTGAATTGGTTGCATAAATTGTATGTTGAGATATAGCATGAATTTAGGGGGAATTCAATATGCACATCTTCCGTTGTTTGTCATTATCAAAAAGGGGGAAATTGTTGGAAATCATGTATATTTATGATGTGTGCGCTTTGGTTGTATGAGCATGATTTTCAGGTATCGGTTTTGATGAATGACAAACAATGAAGTCAAGCGTCAAACAAAATAAGCTCTATGAACAGCACAAAGTTGTCTATCAAATGGCTCAACAAAAGCTCTAAAATGATGCTTGAAAATGATCAATATGTATATCAATATATGCAAGAGTTGTGTTTTTAAAATCAGCTCAAAAGACCTCTTTTTATAGGTGAAAAAGTAGTGCTGACCGTTGCTTAATTGACAAATAAAATCCCTGATTCTATGCTCAAACAATCGATTGTTTGGAGGTGACAATCGATTGTCTGACCAACGTTCAAATAACAGATTCCTGATTTTAGGCTAAACAACCGATTGTTAAACCTGAATAATCGATTGTTCTTCAACGTTCAATAATCAATATAGGATTGTGTGGGAACGGTCAAAATATAATCGATTGTATGAAGGTGACAATCGATTGTTGGTAATCGACTGTATGACAAGACAATCGATTGTTTTGATGTTTAAAAACTTCGGTTGCACACTCTCAAAATAATCGTTTGTTAAAAGTAGACAATCGATTGTTGACTTCATATAATCGATTGTGTACTTCATATAATCGATTATGTTGTTCCAGTGTTCAAAACTTTGGCAACGGATCGATTATATACCATTGATATACACTTGATATACACTGTGTATACCAGAATTGAAAACTTACTTCAAAACCCATTTTGGTTAAAAATGAAAACGTTAAAATCATTTTGTTTGAAGTATGTTAAAAATATTAATGATATATATGAATTAATAAAATGATTTACTTTAATAAAATGATTTTATGCATATTTATGATGACCTAATGTTGAGCCAAAAGATAATTGAGGGGGAATATTCAATTAAGGGGGAATTATATTGAATTGATTATATTGAATTGGTTGCATAAATTGTATGTTGAGATATAGCATGAATTTAGGGGGAATTCAATATGCATATCTTCCGTTGTTTGTCATTATCAAAAAGGGGGAAATTGTTGGAAATCATGTATATCTATGATGTGTGCGCTTTGGTTGTATGAGCATGATTTTCAGGTATAGGTTTTGATGAATGACAAACAATGAAGTCAAGCGTCAAACAAAATAAGCTCTATGAACAGCACAAAGTTGTCTATCAAATGGCTCAACAAAAGCTCTAAAATGATGCTTGAAAATGATAGTATATCAATATATGCAAGAGTTGTGTTTTTAAAATCAGCTCAAAAGACCTCTTTTTATAGGTGAAAAAGTAGTGCTGACCGTTGCTTAATTGACAAATAAAATCCCTGATTCTGTGCTCAAACAATCGATTGTTTGGAGGTGACAATCGATTGTCTGACCAACGTTCAAATAACAGATTCCTGATTTTAGGCTAAACAATCGATTGTTAAACCTGAATAATCGATTGTTCTTCAACGTTCAATAATCAATATAGGATTGTGTGGGAACGGTCAAAATATAATCGATTGTATGAAGGTGACAATCGATTGTTGGTAATCGACTGTATGACAAGACAATCGATTGTTTTGATGTTTAAAAACTTCGGTTGCACACTGTCTCAAAATAATCGTTTGTTAAAAGTAGACAATCAATTGTTGACTTCATATAATTGATTGTGTACTTCATATAATCGATTATATTGTTCCAGTGTTCAAAACTTTGGCAACGGATCGATTATATACCATTGATATACACTTGATATACACTATGTATACCAGAATTGAAAACTTACTTCAAAATCCATTTTGGTTAAAAATGAAAACGTTAAAATCATTTTGTTTGAAGTATATTAAAAATATTTATGATATATATGATTTAATAAAATGATTTACTTTAATAAAATGATTTTATGCATGTTTATGATGACCTATTGTTGAGCCAAAAAATAAGATAACTTAAACGTTGTTGTTACATTGGTTCTACCTAACGACCTACGTCTTGGGTCTTCGGTCTTGAACTCTTTGGCTCGACTTGGCTTGTCTATGCAATCTCATCATCAATATGCTTCTCGCCATTTGATAGTTTGTCATATTATATCGTTGTTTGACGCTTGACTTCATTGTTTGTCATTCATCAAAACATATACCTGAAAATCATGCTCATACAACCAAAGCGCACACATCATAGATATACATGATTTCCAACAATTTTCCCCTTTTTGATAATGACAAACAACGGAAGATATGCATATTGAATTCCCCCTAAATTCATGCTATATCTCAACATACAATTTATGCAACCAATTCAATATAATCAATTCAATATAATTCCCTCTTAATTGAATATTCCCCCTCAATTAAGGCATGCATATTGCCCATATTCTTCCCCCTTTTGGCATTAGCAAAAAGAGTATACCAAAAGTTATTTAAACCATTGACGATATCAATTGTTATAAACAAAATCAAATAATTCCAAATATTAGTAACACCATAATAACGGTCATTTTTCGCAAATTCATCAATTGTTATTTAACCTAAAAATATTCATCAAAACATGAATCAATCACTTATTATAAAACTAATTGATACTAATTGTTTTTCAATAATAAAACTTATTAAAACATGATCACCCAAAAATAATTAATGATTATTAGCATATATCAACTTATTGCGTTTTTATTCAAAATACGATAACTAACCGACGTTCCCCCTTAATGCATTAAGGTTTAGTGCTTGGTGCATCCACTACAATATTGTAGTCTTCAAGCACACCTGCAAAAAGAACCTAAAAATAGGTTTTTGGTACCCAACTTCTTTTGGGTCCTTGGGGGTTAGGATAATAATAATCATAATCAATACATAAATCTCTATGTTTAGCAAAACAAACGGGTGCAATGTGTCCTACCCGATTACAATAGTGACATATAACATTAGGATTGTGCATATGTCTAGGTTGAGCCAAATGCGTTCTAGGTGATCTAAAGTTGTTCCCCCTAGAAGCATTGAATTTCCTAGAGTCATGTCTAAGTGGTCTAAAATTATTCATTCTAGACTCATTTACAAAATTCCTAGAATTGTGTCTAGGTGGTCTAAAATAATTAATCTTAGACTCATTTGTGAGGTTCCTAGAATTCTTTCTAGATGGACCAACCTCATTACTTATGTCCTTTTTATTCTCTTCAATTTTAGGACTATCAACACTACGTTTTTCTAGTGCGTTCCTAAGTTCTATGTTCTCTAATTTTAAGGAACTACAAGAAGAACAATTAGAACATTTATCAATAGAAGAGGCTTCATTCAATTCCTTGATTTTATTTTTGAAATCAACAATGTCATTTTCCAAAAAATTTATTTTCTTTTTCTAGAACTTCAATTTTATTTTTAAGAACACCATTTTCATTAGTCAATTTTTCAAGATCTATTTCTTTCAAAGAAGAGGATTTTTCAAAATCTTTTTCTTGTAAAGAAAGTGTTTTCTGAAAATCTGTTTCTTGCAAAGAAAGTGTTTTCTGCAAAGAAAGTGTTTTCTTCAAATCTTTTATCATTTTGGAAGCATTAACAAATTCACCATACAATTCATCATAGGCATTTTGTAATTCTTCAAACGAGTGGAGTTAGATGTACTTACCTCTTCTTCGTTTGCCACGAGACACAATGCGGCGGTTCCATCGCCTGAGCTGTCCGAATCCCGTGATACGCGCCTATGGTGTTTCTTCTTTTTCTTGTCCTTCTTCATAGACTTACAAAACTTTTCAATTATATCATTGGAAATATTATCATCATCCCTTTCCGCATCACTTACCTCTTCTCTTTTAGAGGATGAGGCTTTGAAGGCAAAATTCGAATTACTTCTAAGATAAGGATTAAGAATTGTGCTATCATAAGTTTCGAGGTTACCTCTTAGTCCATCAATTGTGATATTCGTGAATTCCATTGACTCTTGGATGGCATTGGCTTTGGAACGCCATTCGGGAGTCAGGCTCCATAGGACTTTTCGAACAAGATCTTTGTTCGTGTAAACTTTCCCGAGAGCATGTAGATCGTTGATGATTTTTAAAAATCGTTCAAACATAACACCAATGGGTTCCTTCTCCATTTTAAAGATTTCATATTTATGAGTTAGAAAATCAATTTTAGATTCTCGGACTTGAGGCGTACCTTCATAGATGATCTCGAGTTTATCCCACATCTCCTTAGCGGTTGTGCAGCACGAGATTTTCCTATAGTCATCCGCATTGATCACACAATACAATACATGGATGGCCCTTGTATTATTTTCAACTTTCTTGATGTCCTCGGCATCATATTCATTTTCCTCCTTTGGAACCGTGGTTTCTCCAACTTTCTTTGTCGGCATTGGTTCACCGTTTTTGATGATTTGCCACAAACGAAAACTGTTTGCTTTGAGGAAGATACTCATCCGATCTTTCCAATATGTATAGTTTGTTCCGTCAAATAGTGGAAGGCAAGTGGTGGATTGTCCTTCATCCATCGTTCCTGCGTTTAATATTCTCAACAGAAAAATATATATTGCTCTCAACCGGTTAAGGCTTTCAGAGAGTTAGGCTCTGATACCAATTGTTAGATAATACGCTTAACGCTAGGGGGGGGGGTGAATAGCGTTATAATAAAAATAGCGTAAACTTGCGGAATTTAAAAATTGCAGGAAATAAATGAGTGCGATAAGTAAATAAATAAGAACGAACGCACCGATATATCCTGGTTCACCACAACCCGTGGCTAGTCCAGTCCCCGAGAGACTCTCTCGAGATTTCCACTATCTTCGTCAAGCTTACGGGTGCTTAACAAACCGTTACATTTGCTCAAGGATACCGCACCTTAAGACTTCACTTGCTTGAGGATACCCCACCCCAAGACTTCAACCACTAAGACTTTGGGTACTTAGCAAACCCGACAAATGAGAAGATATGTTCTTCTCAAAACAACTCTCTTTTACAACAAATACTCTCTCAATAGAGTGGATAAAGAGAAACAAAATAAGCTCTATGAACAACACAAAGTTGTCTATCAAATGGCTCAACAAAAGCTCTAAAATGATATTAGATAATACGCTTAACGCTAGAGGGGGGGTGAATAGCATTATAATAAAAATTAGCGTAAACTTGCGTAATTTAAAAAATTGCAGGAATTAAATAAGTGCGATAAATAAACAAATAGGAAAGAACACACCGATATATCCTGGTTCACCACAACACGTGGCTAGTCCAGTCCCCGAGAGACTCTCTCGAGATTTCCACTAACTTGTCAAGCTTACGGGTGCTTAACAAACCTTTACAACTTGATGACACAAGCCTCAACTTTTGCTCGGAGATTCAACACTCCAAGACTTCAACCAAAGGAAACACAAGTTCCTTTACAACTTGAGGACACAAGCCTCAACTACCTTTGCTCGGAGATACAGCGCTCCAAGACTTCAACCAAGGAAACACAAGTTCCTTCTTACAACAAGGGAAGAACAATTCCCTTCAAGTGTACAATACACTAAGCACTCAAACAAGACACTCCTTAATGAGTAGATATGAGTAAAAGAATACGCTCAAGATCGCAACAACTTTAGACAAGAATTTGGCTCTCAAAAGCTAATGAAATGAATATAAAATGATAAGCAATAAAGTATGCAAGCTTTAACAATTGTAAGATAAGTTGTTGTGTGTTGTTGTTACTCAAAAGACTGAATTGAAGCTGTATGTATAGTTGAAAAACCTTGTTACAGTTGCCTAATTGCCAATTAAGAACTGCTGATTTTACTCTGTGACAATCGATTGTCAAGAATCCACAATCGATTGTTTGCCAATCGTTCCAAAAATCAATCCCAGATTTTATGCTTAACAATCGATTATCTAAGATCAACAATCGATTATTGGCAACGTTCAAAAAATCATTTCCAGATTTTACGTAAAACAATCGATTATACAAAATCAATAATCGATTATTCAGCAACGTTCAAAAAATCCTTTCCAGATTTTAATTTGAACAGTCGATTATACAAAATCAATAATCGATTATTCAGCAATGTTCAAAAAATCTTTTCCAGATTTTAATTTCAACAATCGATTATAGAATATCAACAATCGATTACCTGACGGTATTTGAAAATATTTTGGCAACGGTTAGTTATACAATCGATTATACTAAGTTAACAATCGATTATATATCAGTCTTGAAAAATCAATTTAGACACTGCCTCGTGACAATCGATTGTTATATACTCACAATCGATTATTTAATAATTTTGAGAAAGTCTGGAAGACACTGTCTCTTCACAATCAATTGTCATTAACTTCACAATCGATTATTTTGAGCGTTGAAAAACTTTGATGTACACTGCCTCATCACAGTCGATTGTCATAAGGTTCACAATCGATTGTCATGCAGATTTGAAAAATCTGATGCTCACTGCCTTAACACAATCGATTGTCATGAGTTCACAATCGATTGTCAAGCAGCTGACTTAAACATAATCGATTATCATAAGTACATAATCGATTATCTTAGTCCAGATTTTAGAGGCATGATTAAAAATCATTTTGACTAAGGTAAATATGCATTATTTAAAATCATTTTGCAATAAATTAAATATGCATGATTTAAAATTATTTTTACGAGAGAAGCCAAGTCTTGAGTTTAAGTTGTCGGATCAAGATCACAATTAAACACCGACTCATATAAAACTTAATCTCGATCTTTGTCTTGTGCTTGAATCTCGTTATATATCAATTTTGCGCTCGTGCTTGGACCTCGTCATATGTCAATTTGCGCATAGTTTGTCATTCATCAAAACCTACAAATATGAACACACGTTTAGTATAATGCCTTGAGAACGTGTTTCCAACAATTTCTCCCTTTTTGATAATGGCAAACTTTAATCGGGATATGCATATTAAGCATTCATAATGACGATTCAAGACAAGAAAAGAAATTCATAACGACGATTCAAGACAAGAAAAGATATGCAACAAGTATATGAATATGCAATTTGTTCCCCCTCAATATATGAATTTCCCCTCAAATTATGCCGATAAGTATTGAGAGTGCTTGATAGTGCATACCCGTTATCTTCCCCCTTTTGCCATTAGCAAAAAAATATGGAATAATAAAAAACTTGTTTATTTATTAATAAAACACGGGTACATAATGGGAACAATACAAACATAAAAAATAGAAAGACAAATAAAGAAATTATTCATCATCATTTCCCGCCTCATCGTCCGGCACTGCTTCAAAGGGAACAAGACCGGCATATGGATAATGAACATGGTCAAAATATCCATGGATCTCATGAGTCAATTGACCGACAGAGGTGGTCAATGAAGCAATTTGGTCGGAAATGGATTGAAGAGTAGGTTCTTGAGGCTGACGCGACCGACGAGTTGGAGCAGGAGCTACATGATCGCCGTCATGGGGAAAGGAGGATTCTGAAATTTCCCACTTCTTGGTGCTCTTTTTGAGAGGACCGATGGAAGTGTTGAATCCGGAGGCTTCAAGAAAATTCATAATAAGGAGGGCATAGGGAAGAGGTCTATCATCTCCGATGGCGTCACGCATGTGAATCTTGACGAACTTACACCAATTGATGTGAGCTCCGGTTATGATGGCATGCATGAGCTTAGCGTCTTCTTGGGAAAGAGTGGTGTGATTATGCTTCCGAGGCTTGAGGACTCCGGTGATGAAATAAAAAATCAAACGATACTCGGGGAGCATTCCCGTGATAGTAGGACGTCGAGTGGATAAATTAGGATCATAAGATGTAATACCTATTTGGTTTAGGAGAGCTTTCTCATCAAATAAGGCGCCGACCTCTCTAATGTATCGAAAAATGTCTTCACCACTTTGAGGAAGACGAGCAATGGAATGAAGGTTTTCATCGGATAAAAGAATTTGAACACCATTAATATTTGTCACAAGCTCACCGTCATCATCTTCATGAAGGTTTGAATAAAACGCTTGAATCAATGGTGGATTAATGTAAGGGTAGGTAAGAAATAAGAAGTCAAGAAGTTGACATTCTTTAAGCATGTTGGCAGCAGGGGCGTATGATTCAAGATACTTGCTTGTTGAAAAGCGGGGAGGAAGAATGTCGCGTTTTTCAAATTTTTTTAAAAACCGAGTAAGCTCGGTGTCAGAATTAAATTGTAAAATGGAACCATCTCGATAAGGGTAATTTGGAGGAGGTGGGGCAGCAGAGGAGGATGCACCATGCCTAGCTGAACGGGAACGTTTAGATTGACGGCCCGACATTTTTAATAGGAAGAAATGAGCTTTGCAAGAAACTTAAGAGAGTTTTGATAGTTTGAGAGCTAAAATTGATGCTTGAGTGAATAAAATGAAGATATGAGGTGCCTATTCATAGTGGGGATAGTGGCTTTTCATTGATGGTGAAAATCTGCAGAAAATTGAAAGCCAAAATGGTCAGAAACGGTGAAAATAAATTGCACTGACCGTTAGACAATCGATTATTGGAATGAAATAATCGATTGTTATGAAGATCTGACTGAATCTCGGAACTGACACAAATCGATTGCAGGGCCAAATGGTAACAATTTTTTTTTGAATTACTGACATGAAATAATCGATTGTCAAATTATGGTAATCGATTGTTGTGACATAGTGTGCACGGTGATTTTCTGACTCGGAAAATAATCAATTATATATATATGAAACAATCGATTGTTTTAGAAAAGCAGTACTGAATGGCTGAGACAGTAATCGATTAAACATTTAAAAATCGATTGTTAAACAAAACTGCATAATAAGCATAAACCATAAATAATCGATTAGTGATACTTTCTAATTGATTTTCTGCACAGTAAAATAATCGATTATTTGCTGTAACAATCGATTGTTCTATGCCATTTCTTTATAATTCCCCCTACCTTTAGGGCGATACCTGCAAAATAGAATTAGACGTCTCCGACGCTCAAGTCAGTAATATTCAATATATAAAAGCAACCTAAAAAGTATGCATTTAGATCAACGCTTACCCGCATTAGACACTTCATTTGGACATGATTTATATTTAGCACAACAATAAACGCTAAATATTATATCAAGTCTACTGGCAATAAGGTAAAGTGAGGAACGATCATACCTCTGTAGTTCTTGGTATTGCTCTTCTTACCTTTCACTTTTCTGTCACGATGGTCTTATAAATTCATTGAGGTGACCATTGCTTTGGTGTTGCTCTTTTCAATATTGATTCAGCAATTTCTTGCAATAGTTAGTTTGACAAGTGAAAGTTCCCACTTTCATTTGCTTAACTTGCAGCTCCGAGAGGAAATTTTGCTTGTCCATCATGGACATCTCAAATGAAATTTTAGAGACTCCTTGCATAAAACTCATTAGTTGCTCAAAAAATAATACAATATCATTTTCAACATGTTTTGGAATGCAAAATATTAATAGCATAAAAGTTATCAACATAATTTTGAAGAATGATATTACCAATATGGAAGGTTGTTTGAAATACAACAATAATGTCATCAAGATAAAATTCATGCAATCTATTCCTCCTTAATGAGAAGTTCCCCCTCAAATAAGGCAAACTAGAATGTAAAGACATTCCCCCTTACTTGAAGCATATCGCCTAAGCACTTTATCTTTTTCGACATTTCCAAAATGAGATAGGAAAGACAACGAGGAGTATGCAATATAAAGATTGCTGGAATTTTATCAAAACATACCAACAAACCATAGATATACCAATTGTTATAAAATAGTGATAAAATCATTTGTTGGCAAACATAACAAATGTATCAAATGTTATTTTATTAACAGTGATACTAAATGTTATTTTTAGAAAAGATATCAAACATTAATATATAACAAGTCAACCAAAGGTCGAATATACCGACCATTATTCAGACTAAAAGATACATTCATCAAGAGTCGATTTTTAACAGAAATACTTTTATCAACTGTTAAAAGCATGAATCATTTATTTCAGGAATATATCAATTATTTTTCAAACAAAAAATAGCATTTATCAAAAACATGAGTGAAAAGTTTTTGACAAAAATATGCTAACAGTTAATACACACCAGAGGAAATAATTTATTTTTCTGGTATATGCTAACATTTATTTAAACCACAAATAACAGCTATCAATTCATAAGTGAAATGTTTTTATTAGAAGCAAGCTAATATACCAATTGATGTTTAACAACGAATTTTCAACATATGCATCAAGGATAATTGATATTAATTATTAACAAGGATATCTCAACACATATCAACTATTATGATTAAGCACATCAAAATTTTTTTATCAATATAAGGCCAAATTAACAACACATATGTTAGTATCGGTTGCTTGCATATATTATCAATTCGGTTTTTGTCAAAAAGGATAACTAACCGAAATTCCCCCTTGATGCGATAAGGTATTGTGCTTGGTGCATCTACTACAATATTGTAGCCTTCAAGCACACCTGCAAAAGAGATTAATGATCTTTTGGTACCCATGCCATTTTGGGTCCTTGGGGGTTAGGCATATCATAGTGATGCAATTGAGTGATATGTCTATATCGTGTAAAACAAGCAGGAGCAATATGACCAATTCGTCTACAATAATGACAAGTCACGTTAGGATTATGCATCCTTCTAGGTTCATAGTAATTGGACGGACGAAAATTGTTTACTCTATTTTCGACACTATGACTATTGCGCATTTCATGAAAATCATTTCTCCTACTATTTGTTCTAGGATGTACAGCATTTCTAGAATAATTATTTCTAGGTTGGAAGTCATTTCTAGGTGTTCTAAATGGTTCAAAATTCCTTCTAGTGTTTGGCCTAGAATATGCATCATTTCTAGGGTAGTTATTTCTAGGTGGAAAGTCATTTCTAGGTCTCCTAAAATGTTCAACATTCCTTCTAGTATTTGGTCTAGCATGCATATTGGTTCTAGGATTGCTATTTCTAGGATGAGCATTTGTTTTATTAATCCTAGGTTGAGCCTTAGGTGGTTGTGGTTTGGCTTCAACCTTTTCTTTAGGCTCATTCTTAAAACCTATGCCATGCTTGGTTGACTTCAAATTAACAAGAACCTCATTCAAATTTTTGTGAGAAGAATTAAACTTATCTAAGGTGCCCTTAAGTCTATCTACCTCATTTTTGAGATGCATGCAAGAAGTACAATTTTTAATAGAACTTTCGGGCTTGTCGGCGCTTCTCTTTCCGAAAAATTTGTTTTCCTCTTTCAACTTCTCATTCTCTAAAATCAGTTTTTCCAAATCCTTTTCTTTCAATGAGAGTTGTTTTTGAAAATCTGTTTCTTGCAATGAAAGAGTTTTCTGCAAATCTTTAATGGTCTTGGAAGCATTAACAAACTCACTATACAATTTATTATAAGCATTTTGCATTTCTTCAAGTGAGTGAGAGATAGACGTACTTACCTCTTCTTCTTCGTTTGCCATGAGACATCGGCCAGTCGATTCACCACATGAGCTGTCCGCTTTTTGAGGTGTGCTTTCATAAATTTCCTCAAGCTTATCCCACATTTCTTTGGCAGATTTGTAGTGGGAAATTTTCTGATAATCTTCCTGATTCAAGGCGATATACAACATATTTATTGCCTTAGTGTTGTATTCACTTACCTTGGCTTTCCCAACTTTTGTCGTCATCTGTTCACCATGCTTGATGATTTGCCATAGATAAAAGTTGTTGGCTGTGATGAAAATTCTCATCCGATCCTTCCAATATGTGTAATTGCTTCCATCAAATATTGGCGGCAACAAGTTAAAGTGGCCTTCACCTATTCCTGCAAAAGCATCACGAGTAGAAGCCATGGATGTTTCTCTCAAACGGTTAAGTTTTCAGAGAGTTGGGCTCTGATACCAATTGTTAGATAATACGCTTAACGCTAGAGGGGGGTGAATAGCGTTATAATAAAAATTAGCATAAGCTTGCGTAATTTAAAAAATTGCAGGAAATAAATAAGTGCGATAAATAAACAAATAGGAAAGAACGCACCGATATATCCTGGTTCACCACATCCCGTGGCTAGTCCAGTCCCCGAGAGACTCTCTCGAGATTTCCACTAACTTGTCAAGCTTACGGGTGCTTAACAAACCTTTACAACTTGAGGACACAAGCCTCAACTTTTGCTCGGAGATACAACACTCCAATACTTCAACCAAAGGAAACACAAGTTCCTTTACAACTTGAGGACACAAGCCTCAACTACCTTTGCTCGGAGATACAACGCTCCAAGACTTCAACCAAGGAAACACAAGTTCCTTCTTACAACAAGGGAAGAACAATTCCCTTCAAGTGTACAATACACTAAGCACTCAAACAAGACACTCCTTAATGAGTAGGTATGAGTAAAAGAATACGCTCAAGATCGCAACAACTTTAGACAAGAATTTGGCTCTCAAAAGCTTATGAAATGAATATAAAATGATAAGCAATAAAGTATGCAAGCTTTAGCAATTGTAAGATCAGTTGTTGTGTGTTGTTGTTACTCAAAAGACTGAATTGAAGCTGTATTTATAGTTGAAAAACCTTGTATTACCGTTGCCTAATTGCCAATTAAGAACTACTGATTTTACTCTGTGACAATCGATTGTCAAGAATCCACAATCGATTGTTTGCCAATCGTTCCAAAAATAAATTCCAGATTTTACGCTTAACAATCGATTATCTAAGATCAACAATTGATTATTGGCAACGTTCAAAAAATCATTTCCAGATTTTACGTAAAACAATCGTTATACAAAATGAATAATCAATTATTCAGCAACGTTTAAAAAATCCTTTCCAGATTTTAATTTCAACAATAGATTATACAAAATCAATAATCGATTATTCAGCAACGTTCAAAAAATCTTTTCCAGATTTTAATTTCAACAATCGATTATAGAATATCAACAATCGATTACCTGACGGTATTTGAAAATATTTTGGCAACGGTTAGTTATACAATTGATTATACTAAGTTAACAATCGATTATATATCAGTCTTGAAAAATCAACTTAGACACTGCCTCGTGACAATCAATTGTTATATACTCACAATCGATTATTTAATAATTTTGAAAAAGTCTGGAAGACACTGTCTATTCACAATCGATTGTCATTAACTTCACAATCGATTATTTTGAGCGTTGAAAAACTTTGATGTACACTGCCTCATCACAATCGATTGTCATAAGGTTCACAATCGATTGTCATGCAAATTTGAAAAATCTGATGCTCACTGCCTTAACACAATCGATTGTCATAAGTTCACAATCGATTGTCAAGCAGCTGACTTAAACATAATCGATTATCATAAGTACATAATCGATTATCTTAGTCCAGATTTTAGAGGCATGTTTAAAAATCATTTTGACTAAGGTAAATATGCATTATTTAAAATCATTTTGCTCTAAATTAAATATGCATGATTTAAAATTATTTTTACGAGAGAAGCCAAGTCTTGAGTTTAAGTTGTCGCATCAAGATCACAATTAAATACCGACTCATATAAAACTTAATCTCGATCTTTGTCTTGTGCTTGAATCTCATTATATATCAATTTTGCGCTCGTGCTTGGACCTCGTCATATGTCAATTTGCGCATAGTTTGTCATTCATCAAAACCTACAAATATGAACACACGTTTAGTATAATGCCTTAAGAACGTGTTTCCAACAAATGATGCTTGAAAATGATCAATATGTATATCAATATATGCAAGAGTTGTGTTTTTAAAATCAGCTCAAAAGACCTCTTTTTATAGGTGAAAAAGTAGTGCTGACCGTTGCTTAATTGACAAATAAAATCCATGATTCTGTGCTCAAACAATCGATTGTCTGACCAACGTTCAAAAAACAGATTCCTGATTTTAGGCTAAACAATCGATTGTCAAACCTGAATAATCGATTGTTCTTCAACGTTCAAAAATCAATTTAGGATTCTGTGGGAACCGTCAAAATATAATCGATTGTATGAAGGTGACAATCGATTGTTGGTAATCGATTGTTTTGATGTTTAAAAACTTCGGTTGCACACTGTCTCAAAATAATCGTTTGTTAAAAGTAGACAATCGATTGTTGACTTCATATAATCGATTGTGTACTTCATATAATCGATTATGTTGTTCCAGTGTTCAAAACTTTGGCAACGGATCGATTATATACCATTGATATACAATTGATATACCTGTGTATACTAGAATTGAAAACTTACTTCAAAACCCATTTTGGTTAAAAATGAAAACGTTAAAATCATTTTGTTTGAAGTATATTAAAAATATTTATGATATATATGATTTAATAAAATGATTTACTTTAATAAAATGATTTTATGCATATTTATGATGACCTAATGTTGAGCCAAAAGATAAGATAACTTAAATGTTGTTCTTACATTGGTTCTACCTAACGACCTACGTCTTGGGTCTTCGGTCTTGAACTCTTTGGCTCGACTTGGCTTGTCTATGCAATCCCGTCATCAATATGCTTCTCGCCATTTGATAGTTTGTCATATTATATCGTTGTTTGACGCTTGACTTCATTGTTTGTTATTCATCAAAACCTATACCTGAAAATCATGCTCATACAACCAAAGCACACACATCATAGATATACATGATTTCCAACAGAATTTTCCTCACTTCAAAGGCAAGTGTCTTCGCCGAGGACAGGAGAAGCAGATCGCCATCCTAGGGCTTCCATATCTCATCCTCTGGTTGGTCAGGGTTCGAATCATTGTGTATATGAGATGTGGGTCTATGTAGAGGCTCGGCTCGATGTTTTTAGAGATTTTTTCACCAAGGGCTGGATAGAGGTAGAGGTTCAGACGGTGTTGCTGAAGCACGTACGGCTCGCGAGTCATGTAGGTATGATCCTAACACTCCCGATGGGGAGGGTGTCTCCTCTGATGACGTAAACCGCCTCGATTTGAATTCATCGTATGAAGATGCTTACCCTGCTGAGGCCGATGAATAGTTTTAGTTTGGTCGCTTTATTTGAAAAAAATTTAGCGTTGGTTGTATTGGAGCCTGCTTGTATGGTCTAATGTAGATATCATTTTGTTGTAATATAAACTTTATTTTTGCAACTTTGTTTATTTGCCGCTTTTCCTTTTTAGTTTAAAGTGAGACAGTCTTCGTAAGGATGTACTAATTATCATTATAAATACATCTCATCGTGGTTCGAGCAAGGTCCAGCTAACACGGATGTCCTTAGCTATTATGATATCGCTTCAACCATGGTCGAAGTAGTATCTGTCGTAGTTTGAGCGAGGTCGAACTGATGTTGATGGCCTTAGTCTTTAGGATGTTGCTTCGACCGTGGTAGAAGTAGTATCCGTCATAGTCCGAGCGAGGTCGAACTGATGTCGATGGCCTTAGCCTTTAAGATGTTGTGTCGACCATGGTTGAAGTAGTATCCCCTTTAGTCCGAGCAAGGTCGAACTAATATAGATGGCCTTAGTCCCTAGGATGTTTCTTCGACCGTGGTCGAAGTAGTATCCGTCGTAGTCCGAGCTAGGTCGATCTGATGTCGATGGCCTTTTAAGATGTTTCTTCGACCGTGGTCAAAGTAGTATCGGTCATAGTCCGAGCGAGGTCGAACTGATGTCGATGGCCTTAGCCTTTAGGACATTGCTTCGACCGTGGTCGAAGTAGTATCCATCGTAGTTCGGGCGAGGTCGAACTGATGTCGATGGCCTTAGCCTTTAGGATGTTTCTTCGACCATAGTCGAAGTAGTATCCTTCATAGTCGAGCGAGGTCGAACTGATGTCAATGACCTTAGCATTTAGGATGTTGCTTCGATCGTGATCAAAGTAGGGTCGTTGTCTGAGCCAGGTCGAATTGATGTCGATGGCCTTAGCCTATAGGATGTTTCTTCGACCGTGGTCGAAGTAGTATCCGTCGACTCGAACTGATGTCAATGGCCTTAGCCTTTAGAATGTTGCTTCGACCGTGGTCGAAGTAGTATCCGTCGTAGTCCGAGCGAGGTCAAACTGATGTCGATGGCCTTAGAATTTAGGTTGTTTCTTCGATCGTGGCCGAAGTAGTATCCGTCATAGTCTGAGCAAGGTCAAATTGATGTCGATGACCTTAGCCTTTAGGATGTTACTTCGAACGTGGTCGAAGTAGTATCCGTCATGTACAAACCGATTGCATTTCACATGATGGAGGTGTTCATTTAATGGAGAATTCTGTTCATACAATGGAGATTTCTATTTATGCAATGGAATTCTGCTAATACAATGGAAGTTGCATGGTGTAGTCCTTTCATTACTTTGTCCTAGAAGTCCTGCCGATGGGCCGAAATGATGAACAACGCTCTGATCCACCGGGTGTCCCATGTTGTCGCCTCATTAAAAACCTCCCTTAAAAAAACCCGATTGGGATAAAGCTCAGGTAAGGGAAAAAGAGTTCGACTCAGTGACGCCTTTCAAAAGAGGAAATACTTGAGATGGGCGATGTTCCAGTTGTTTTGGAGTAGTTTTCCTTCTATCGTTTCTAGTTGGAATGCTCTTTTGTTTGCTATCGCTACGATTTTATATGGTCCATCCCAGTTGGTCCCCAACTTTCCTTCATTTGGGTCTTTAGATGCCAATGTTTTGGCTTTGAGGACGTAGTTACCAACTTTAAGTGATCTCACCTTTGCTTTCTTGTTGTAATATCTCTCTACTTGCTACTTCTGGGCTATCATTCTGCCATATCTCTCCATTCTTCGACCTCATATAGGTTTTGCAACCTACTTTTATCGTTAGCTGCTCTGCTTATATGGGAGTATCTCAGACTAGGCTCCCCAACTTTGACGGGTATGACTGCGTCGGTCCCGTAGACTAGTGAGTATGGTGTTTCTCCCATGCTGGACTTTGGCGTAGTTCGATATGCCTATAATACTTCAGGTAGTAATTTAGGCCATAACCCTTTGGCTTCTTTTAGCTTCTTCTTTAATATGTTTAGTATCACTTTGTTGGAGGACTCGGCTTGGCCGTTGGCAGTGGGATGATAAGGTGTGGAGAGTATTCGTTTGATACGCCATTTTTCAAAGAACTCGGTCATTTTCTTCACGACAAACTGGGGTCCGTTATCGCAGCTAATTTTTTTGGAATGCCGAAACGGCATATAATATTCTTCTATATAAAGGCGATGACCTCATGTTCGCGTATTTGAGCGTATACACATGCTTCCACCCACTTAGAGAAATAGTCATTTAAAACCAAAAGGAAACGTACCTTTCCTCGTCCTACCAGAAGGGGGCCGACTATATCCATTTCCCATTTTACGAAAGTTCACGGTGAAGTTATGGAATGGAGGAATTTCCCCGCTTGATGTATCATAGGGGAGTATTTCTGGCACTGCTCACATCTCTGGACATAGTCTGCTACTTCTTTTTTCATAGTAGGCCAATAGTAGCCAACGTGGATGAGGCATCGAATGAGGGTACGGTTCCCTATGTGGGCTCCGTAGTGACCCTCGTGTACTTCCTCTAGTACTTGCCTTGTTTGGTGCGACCCCAAACATTTGGCTAGGGGCCACCAAATGTCCTCTTGTAAAGGTCGTGATTTACCAGGCTGTACCGAACGGCCTACACTAAGAGTTTATTGCCTTCTTTTTTTCTTGCGGGAGTGTTCCGTCCTGTAAATAGGACAAGGCGGTTACGCCAGTCCCAGGTTAAATGTATATAGAGTACCTCGACGTGGTCTATGGCAGAATAAAGGAGGGTAACCACATTTCCCTTGTTGATATTCCTGGTGGCCACAACCAATTTGGCGAGGCCATCTGCTTTGTTATTTTGTGCCCTAGGTATCTGATAGAAGCGACACTCGTCGAACTGAGGAATTAATTTATGGATCTTCGACTGATACTTCTGCATTATTTGCTCTTTAATTTGGAAAGTCCCGGTGACCTGATTTATGATGAGTTGAGAGTTACAATGGATGACGAGCCATCGGGCGCGATATTTGAGGGCTAACTCCAGACCTGCAGTCACAGCCTCATACTCGGCCTCGTTGTTATTCATCTCAGGGCATCATATGGATTGGCGAATTATTTTGTCTATAGGGACATAGAGGACGAGTCCTAGGCCCGAATCGAGGCGTTCAAAGCGTCATTGGTGTAAAGATTCCATAGGTTGGCACATGCGGAGGCACGAAGTGCTTCTTGCTCTACCTCTAGCAATATTTCTGCGCTGAAGTCGGCAACGAAATCAACTAGCACTTGCGACTTAATCGTATTTCACGGGTGATAAGTTATGTCATTCTCACTAAGCTCTATCACCCATTTAGCGAGTCAGCCTCAAAGCTCGAGTTTATGTAGAATTCTCCTTAGGGGGAAGGTCGTTATTACTTTTATGGGATGACATTGAAAGTATGGTCTAAGCTTGCGAGAAGCAATGACTATTGCTAGAGCGAGTTTTTCAAGGTGAGGGTACCTCGTCTCGGCATCTATTAAGGTTTTGCTAATATAATAGATAGGGGATTGTGTACCTTTGTTTTCGTGAACCAGGACTATACTAACAGCTACCTCAGATACGGCTAAATATATGAGCTAACATTCGTCTGGGTCAGCTTTGACGAGTAACGGTGGTGAGGGCAGGTATTCTTTAAGTTTCTTCAGGGCGTTGATGCATTCCTTGTTCCATTGCAGCCCATGAAATTTCCTTAGTACGTTGAAGAATTTGTGACATCTGTCCGAGGATTGTGAAATGAACCTCGACAAGGCGGCTATTTGCCTCGTTAGCTTCTGCACATGTTTCTTGTTGGTCAGTGCTTCAGGTATTGAATCAACGACTTTAATTTAATCTGGGTTGACTTCGATTCCTCATTGTGATACAAGGAAACCTAGGAATTTCCTGAGGCCACACCGAAAGCACATTTTTCTAGATTCAACTTCATCCCGTAATTCCACAATATCTCTAAGGCTCCCTTCAAATGATCTATATGGTCCTATTTCTTCATTGACTTTACAATCATATCATCAACGTAGACCTCCATTATTTTTTCGAGCTGTTCATTAAACATTTTGGTGACCAACCGCTGGTAAGTGGCACCCCGCATTCTGGATTACGAACGGCATTACCTTATAGCAATAGGTCCCTTGATGAGTGATGAAAGTTGTTTTTTCCTAATCCTCTTCGGCCATCAGGATTTGGTTGTAACCGGCGTAGGCTTCCAAAAAACTAAACAGTTCATGCCATGTCGTTGCATCAATTAGTTGGTCGATATGGGGTAACAAGAAGGAGTCTTTTGGGCATGCGTTGTTCAGATCGGTGAAGTCCACGCACATTCGCCACTTCCCGTTCTTCTATTTGACCAAGACTACATTGGTGACCCACTGGGGATACTTCAATTCTCTGATGGAACCATAGGTGAGAAATTTTTCCACCTCTTTGCAAACCGCTTCATTGATTATGGCATTGAATTTTCTCCTCGCCTGTAGTACTGGCAGATAGAGCGGGTCAAAATTCAACCTATGGGTGGCAATGTCCCTTGGGATGCCCGACATATCTGAGTGGGAAAAGGCAAACAAATCAGCGTTGTTAGTTACAAAACCATGATACTTACCTGGTTCTGAGAGGTTGTGCCTGATGTAAGCCTTTCTTGTGCTGTCGGTGTCGTCCAACTGGACTGAACCTCTGTTGTTCGGTCGGGCTTAGTCCCCGACATGGCTAATTGATATGCCTCCGCGGTCGCTCTTTTTAGTTGTTTAGTATGTGTGCAATCTTGGGCGATTCAGTAGCATTCTTGGGTGGTACGTGGCTTGCCTTGAATACTATGTACCCCCCATGGGTGGGAAATTTGATCAATTGGTAAAATCTCGATGGGACGGCTCGCATGGCGTGTATCCAGGGGCATCATATGATGGCATTATAGGTCGTTTCCTGGTTCATGACATGGAATGTGGTTTCTACTGTGACTCCTTCTGCTAAGACAGGTGACATTATTTCTCCGGATGTCCTCTCTATTGTATTGTTAAAAATCTTAGTGTTATGCAACGCGGTATTATTCTATCCTCGAGCCTCATTTGCGCAAGAACTCTCGGGTGGATAATATATGCGCCGCTTCTGTCATCTACCATGATTCTGTTGGAAACACGTTCTCAAGGCTTTATACTAAAACGTGTGTTCCTATGTGTAGGTTTTGATGAATGACAAACAAGCGCAAATTGATATATGACGAAGTTCAAGTACAAGCGCACAATTGGTGGATAACGAGATTCAAGCACAAGACAAAGTTTTATAGTTTAAATGAGTCGTTCTTAATTGTGATCTTGATCCGACAACTTGACTCATGACATGGCTTCTCTTGTAAAATTATTTTTTACAAAATCATGCATATTTAATTTAATGCTAAATGATCTTAAATCATGCATATTTTCATTAGTCAAAATGATTTTTAAACATGCCTCTAAAATCTGGACTAAGATAATCGATTATGTACTTATGATAATCGATTATGTTAAGCCAAGACTGCATGACAATCGATTGTGAACTAATGACAATCGATTGTGTTAAGGCAGTGAGCATCAGGTTTTTCAAACCTGCATGACAATCGATTGTGAACCTTATGACAATCGATTGTGATGAGGCAGTGTCCATCAAAGTTTTTCAAAACTCAGAATAATCGATTGTGAAACTAATGACAATCGATTGTGAAGAGACAGTGTCCTTCAGATTTTCAAAAGTCACAAAATAATCGATTGTGAACATAAGACAATCGATTGTGTTGAGGCAGTGTCTTCCAGACTTTTTCAAAGTTATTAAATAATCGATTGTGAGTATATAACAATCGATTGTCACGAGGCAGTGTCTAAAATGATTTTCAAAGTCTGATAAATAATCGATTGTTAACATTGCACAATTGATTGTGAAGCTGACCGTTGTCGTAACGTTTTCAAATACCGTCAGGTAATCGATTGTTGATTTTGTACAATCGATTGTTGATATTAAAATCTGGAAAAGATTTTTTGAACGTTGCTGAATAATCGATTATTGATTTGGTATAATCGATTGTTTTACGTAAAATCTAGAAATGATTTTTTGAACGTTACTAATAATCGATTGTTGATCTTGGACAATCGATTGTTAAGCGTAAAATCTGGGATTGATTTTAGGAACGATTGGCAAACAATCGATTGTGGTTTCCTGACAATCGATTGTCACAAAGTAAAATCAGCAACTCTTAATTGGCAATTAGGCAACGGTAATGTCAAGGTTTTCAACTATAAATACAGCTTCATTTCAGTGTTTTAAATACAACAACACACAACAACTGATCATTCTATTGCTATTAGCTTGCATACTATTGTTTATCATTTTATATTCATTTCATAAAGCTTTTGAGAGCCAAAGTCTTGGCCATAGTTGTTGTGATCTTGAGCTTACTTCTTTTACACATATCTACTCATTAAGGAGTGCTTTGTTTGAGTGTTTAGTGTTTTGTACACTTGTAAGAGAATTGTGATTCTCTTGTTGTAAGGAACTTGTGTTTCCTTGGTTGAAGTCTTGGAGTGTTGTATCTCCGAGCAAAGGTGTTAAGGCTTGTGTCCTTAAGTTGTAAAGGTTGGTTAGGCACCCGTAAGCTTAACAGTGAAGTCTTGGAGTGTTGTATCTCCGAGCAAAGGTGTTAAGGCTTGTGTCCTTAAGCTGTAAAGGTTTGTTGAGCACCCGTAAGCTTGACAAGTTAGTGGAAAATCTCGAGAGAGTCTCTCGGAGACTGGACTAGCCACGTGTTGTGGTGAACCAGAATACATCGGTGCGTACTTTATTATTTATCGCACTTATTTACTTCCTGCAATTTTTTTTAATTTCGCAAAGTTTACGCTAATTTTTATTATAACGCTATTCACCCCCCCCCCCTCTAGCGTTAAGCGTATTATCTAACAGATTCTGCGTAAAGTTATAACTAAAGCATTATAGTGAGGAAAAGACAAACTGTCGGCGTCTGACTTTTCGAAGATGATACTGTCTTCGAAGTCATCACACCGTTAGTGGGTGACTGTGCATTTGAGTTTGTGCAGTGGTAAAATTCACTTGGTTGATCATCGACTCATCGCCACCGCTGATAATCATCTGTATGGTGCACGTCGGTGATGGCAGTTTTGGAGGCCTTGGAGAGGGGTATCATCTTCTGTCGAAGTTTGCCCTTCCTTTATCACTGAGGAGTTCCTTTAGGTAGGTTCAACATTCTGACCACCTCTTGTCGCAGGCCTATGCAATCTTCGGTTTTGTGTGCCCTTTCCAGGTGGAATTCACAGAGGACATTTGACCTTTTTATGCTCGGGTCTGATTTCATTTTAGGCGGCCACTGCACCTTTGTGCCCAGCTTTCCCAGTGCGTACACTATTTCTGAAGGGGAAACACAAAAGTTATGAGCATATAATAGTGGAGGCATACCTCTTTCGCTCCGAAGGGGTACGGTGTATCGTAGCATCGCATTCACATATCTCGGAGGGGAGGTGACATAAGGATGATAAATTTCTCGATTGAAATGTGGGATCTGGTCTCTTCTTCCGATGTTACATCGATCCCTCCTTGCCTCGACCTGGACTGACGTTAGCCATCGAGTTGGACAGTTAAGATCGTCTTCATCTGCCCTTACCTCGATGCAGTAAGCATTATGGATCTCCTCTCATGTGGTGGGAGGGTACTTCATGTTGAGCAATTTCTTGGTTGCTTTAGATCCTCTCCTATTTAAATCATTTGGAAGGTTGCGATCGCCATTCCTTTCGACACATTTGGAAGTACCATTCTCACTCTGTTGAATCGGGCCAGGAAGTCTCGAAGTCCCTTGCACGCTTTTTTCCTGATGGCAAAAATGTCGTTTACCATAGCTTCGAACCTCTTAGCTCCTGCATGAGCGGTAGCAAATTTGTCGGCCACCTCCTCAAGTGTTGATGTCGACCGTGCTGATAGCTAGGAGTACTATGTCAATGCTCCTCCTGTTAAAGTCTCACCGAACCTTTTTAGCAGCACAGATGGTACTTGCTCATTTGACAGGTCATTTCTTTTTATCGCGATGACATAGTGGATTAGATGATCTTTCGGGTCCATGGTCCCATCATATATTCTCAAGTATGGTGGCATTTTGAAGGTTTTTAGGATGGGGTGAGGAGCAGCACCTTCGTTGTATGGTTGTTTGACGAATCTATCCATATCGCGTTCTGGCAGTAACTTAGAGGCATCAGATATTTTGTCAACCCTCTCCTAGCGCTCTTTCATTTGATCACGAAGCGCTTTGTTTTCGTTCTCCATCTCCTCCATTTTCTTCAGAATGGTTGTGAGTGCACCGTTGCTTGCATCGATGGCAGTGTGGGAGTTGCTCGTTCGTGTAGTGCCTGGCTCGCCAGTGTCGTCGTTGGTGAATCTTCGGCATTTGCTTGCGCCGTAGATGTGGAAGCTTCTCTTTCACGTAAAACCGTCAGATCCTCATATGGAGAGAGTGAGATCTCCCTCTCCGGTGTATCTCTTGGTGTTGTATTCTCGGTATCTTCGCTACCGTCTTCGTTGAGGGAGTTTAAGAGGTTGTTTGAGACATCTGCTATTGCGTTCAATCTTGCTTCTTTTTCTGCCATTGTTGGCTCTTATGGGATGTGAAAAATAGTGATTTTTTTTTTTAAGATCCTAGATGAGAACTATAATTTCGAATATGCAAATCCCCACAGGTGGGGCCAAATTATTTGACTCAAAAGACGTTAAACTCTTTCCAAGCAAATCAATAAAAAACGATGAAGGAGTAAATCGTAGTCGAAAATAATAAACCCTAGGATAATTCTAGTAAATGAAATTTCAATAATATAGAAGGAGACAGATAAGTAGAGAGCTGGAGATTAGAGAGAGGGAGAGTAAGCTTGTATATCATTAAAAAAACTATTTGCCTATTATAAGGCATGGATCCCCCTTATATAACGGAGGATCTTTTACTTAATCATGGGAACAACAAAGGAAGAAGTATATTCTTTAACGAAGTTGACGGTGACACGAGGGCATCTCTTCTTTTCTCCCCGGGTCGCCCCCTATGTCGGCACATAGGTAAATGATGGTCGATCGTGCTACTTTTGAGACGTGATCTCCAAATTCGAACCTATACAATAATAAATGTATGATGTGTATTTGAATTGAAATAGGGCATAAGGAGAGCCCTTTGGACAAATCAAGTTGGAAATTACATGATAGACTAAAGTTCCAAATTAGTAAGCACAAGACCTAACTTTGGACGAGAATATATACAAATATATAAGGATTTATGTGATGTACAACCTATCAAATTAAATACCTTTGAGTCTAGTTTCTAAATCTTTAAACCGTTTGTCATTTGGACACTCCTACAAGAAGATATGACCAAATTACCAAAGGGTGGTAGGGGAGTCTACGGATGCGAAGTATCCTGGACCGCGTCTGGAAAAATAGCTGGCAATGAAGTGCTGCCATAGCATCCAAGGCCCCGTCCAAAACCTAGAAAAAGGGCCTATAAATACCAAGTCGGGGGAGAGAGAATTGTATTGGGAGTTAGGGTTCTTGAGGTGAAGAGGCGATTTTAAGCTCAAATCAAGTCCAATCAACCAAGGTAAGTTGGTAATGTTGTTTTGGGTTGATTCTTACTCAATATACTTGAGTTCTAACATCATTCTTGCAACCAAAAGCTGGATTTCATAATCCTCAAGAACACTAGAATTACCAAAAGTTGTGGGTTTTTAAGATTGAGCTACTAGAGGTAATTTAAATTCTTCAAACTCGTTTATTATAAGTAGTTAGAAGTATTTGAAGCATTTGTTACAAGTTTTAATGGTTGAAAGATTTTAATATAGAACTCTAGTTCATGGCATGAATATTACTTTTGAGAAAATAAGTGAGAATATGAATGGCAATCTTGGCGTATAAATTTATGAATAGAATGAACCTATGGAATTATTTGTTAGCAAAAGATTGAAGTGATCAAGTAAATATCACCCGAATTGTATATTTTGCAAGTGTTGATTATGGAAGACGATGAATAGTAATTTGTCCTATCCACATGTCACAGAATCATCAAAATCATCCTAACGTCACATTCATAACTCAACAAAGCATCACAATATATATATATCAACACCACGAATTTCAACATTAGAGGTAGTACATCATCAACAACGATATCTTGACATGTACTGTACATATTTAAATCCGAACACATAGAACGTAGCTCTCAAATCGCAAACATTTGTGAAGAGAAAATATTTTCCTTCCACAACGCGTTCTGCCTTCAAGGTAGCCTCCTCGACATACAGACTTTGACATAACACATTCACGAAAACAATCTCAACACCCAGACTTATCTAACAAGGATGACAAATAGATACCTCTCATAAGCTAATTACCCATTAATTTCACCTTCAGCAGTTTCCACTGGAATGATACATAAAGGATCTCCAACTATCTTCTTAGACATAGACATATGAAACACCAAGTAGATGGAAAACGATACTGGGGAAACATCATACTCATAGTTCCATATACTTCCTTCAAGATTCCTTAAAGCCTAATGTGACTACACATGCTTTACCTTTATTAGCAATTCACATAACATCTTTAGGGATAAAATATTGATAATAACTCGTTCACCCTCTTCAACTCTAAATCTCTACGCGAACACCCAAACTAAACCTTAGGCGACCTTCAACAATTACTCTAAGATGTGCCGTCATGAATATGACCATAAAATTTCCTATCTAATATATTTGATCATGGGATGATGCTTCATCTTTGACATGTTTGAAGCTTCAACCCCTATAGTTTTAATGCAAGGAAACGGGATTCGAGATTGGCTGGAATTATTCAAGAATCCATTAATGTGTTGAGCAAGGTATTTCATAAGGTTGCATATCCTAAGAGACATGAAGCTTACTACCGATAGCGCCAACAAGATTAATCATAGTGATGACATCATTAATTCGACAAATGAGCATAGAGTTGCCTAGTAGGCATTGATAATGTGAGAACTATGTGTGATCTTAAGATGTAAAAGAAATGAGTCATTTTAGACGTGTGACATAAGGGAGGCATAATCGAGAGGATAAATACATTAGCATCAGTTATTCTTGGAAGACTACGAGTTATGAAAAAGGAAAGTAATAATTGTTTCATTCCATATGTGCCTTGTTTTGCAATTGTAATCTTAAATGAGGAATAGCCAAGTATGCGACACTAATCGCCTCCTGGAGTGTAGGCAAAATCAATTTAATTCGAAATGAGAATGTTCAGGCGCCTTGAATGTGATATGGGTTTCAAAATACATGAAGTTGCATTATGCTCTTAAGAATAACTAGCACAAGGAATCTATGCCACAAGACTATGAGGTTGAAAAAGAAGTTAAACCCTTGTGAGATTATTATCATTCTGACAGCTTAACTCTACACAATAGTTGTTCCTATATGAGAGAACTAGAGATACAACATACTCGTCTTTCAAATAAATATGCTCATGATATGTGCTAGAACCTTAAACATCTAATTTCAACCTTTCACAAGGGAAACCACATAGCTAGGAAATCTTTACATTGGGGGTGAAATCATGAATTGGTTAGAGAGAATGAACATTTTGCTATGAGCTGAACATGTTTCTCCCATATTAACTCTCAAGCTTCAATACCATACCACTTCATGGGCGCTTACAATACTAGGAACAAATTGAGTTACGTATTATGAAATGATCTAAGTTGGCATGAAAGTCAAACGGAGGTAGGCAAATAAAAGATCTTAGTGTGACAAATTTGTGAAAATCTTAAATTTCCCAAAAACTTTATGCGAACGAGTGACCCCTTTTAATTGAAAGGTACACATATCATAGGTGCTGAGATGTGCTCTCATGTTACTAGAGAGTGAAAATGATTCATGATAATATTCACAAAGAAGTAAAAGGACTGGTCAAATTATAGGTGCCACATACATCAAAGAATAAAAGAGCTGCTCAAGAAGGATCTCAACACCAGGCTGCTTTACATTGGATTTGATACCACACAGGTAAACTTTTTTATTGTGCATACATAAGCACAAGTGAGCTGATGTTATCCATTCAAATCAAAAGGTTCTGTGAGAAATTCATCAGGTATAGTCCCATGTTGAAAATTTAGGGAAGCAAGTGGAAAATATTAGCCTAGGGTTATAACTCAATTCAAGAAAATAATTATAGAGCTCAATTCCATGAGAGGTTGTAAATAAGAGAATTTGTGATAAACTGATTTCATGAATAATGCGTCTCATTCAGAGAGTATGTACATGCAATGTTTTGTGATTCAAATTCTTGTTTAGACCATATTTACGTAGTTTCTTAGTATAGACGTACATATACAATAAAATATGCGGGGTTCAGAATGATATACTAAGGAGTGACTTACTTGGTAACTTTAGATTGACAGGACAGTGCCTAGTCTCCACGCAAATAACATACATTCGTTCCATAGTGACATACCCCTAAATAACACTTCCTACACTTCATGCAACAGGGATAAGGTTCATTAAACTGACTCGCATCACAAACCTAATATTTACCCTTTTTGCATATATCATTAACATTCACCTTATTCTTCCTTCAAGCCTTCATGGCGGGAGTAACAATCTCTATGTCAGTTTTCTCTATGGGTCTTTTGAATTTCCTAAGCTTACCCACTCTAAGGCACTATTGAGCATATTCACAATACGACGCAAAATGTGCCTTCCTGCATATCGGGCACATCGAGATAGGTGTACCCAACCTAAGGCGTTTGTTCTTCTTGCGCGCCCTCTTTCCACAATGGTAACATATTTAAGAGCCATCCAACATCTCCCCAAGTGATGATTCTTGCAACCCAAACAATTAGATTCATTAGTACCAACAATCCTTTTTCATTTCACAGCTACTCTAACCACACGATCCTGAAGTGCGGTGATATTGGTAGGAACAAGGAAACATCCCTTAGCAACAAGTTCTTCCAATCTCTCTACAGCTTGACGCATCCTCCCAATGAACTCTTGTGCAATTTCCCCAGAGTCAATGGCGGGGTCATAATCTACTCGCTGCTTCGAATTCGTGGATTACTCATCTGGAAAGTGAGACATAACGAGGAAATTATCTCCCTATCTTGGGATCTATTGCACGATCTGGAATATCAAACAAGTGTGAAATTTCCTAAATGTCTAAGTAGCTTCCTTATTATAGATGTTGTCGATAACATACCGATAAGAAGGAATCTAGTAGTCACGGATCCGAGACATCCTAGGATACTTTAAAACTTTAGGCTCTGATACCAAGTTTGTCATGCCCCAAACTCGGGGAGCGTGACCGTCGCTCAACTGACTAAACCCGGCTGAATAATCCTATTAGATACTTCCTATCCAAATCACTCATGAACAAAGAGAGGACATATTTTCATTAATTAGATAAGAGAGAGATCATGTACACAATACCAAGTCAATTTCATTAGTTACTTCTTTTCAAATTCTCAAATACACACATCTCCATATTATAAAGTGGAACAGTGATTCAAAACATTACACGAATTGTTTGGCTTTCCCCAACACCCACAAATAACCCACACTATGTCTACGGGGCCTTTAATAATTACATGGAGCACAATAGTAATGTTGGTAATAATGATCTGGCTATACCTAAAAATATAATAAGAAAATAAACAAAAAATACTTGACTCAGGGATGAAGTGGCTCTCACTAAATTTGATAGGAAGAAGATGCATGATTATTACTTATCAACACCACTTGCTATGAAACCACCTACATCCATTTAAAGATGTAGCGCCCCCGACAAAAAGGACGTTAGTATTGTCGAATAGTACTAGTATGTATAACTAAACACCACCTCAATAGAATGAACAATATGCAAGTAAGGGCAATCATGATATCAGTTAAAGCATTGACCATTTACCAAACATCAAATAAGGGATAAGTTTTCAATTAAATTTCAATATTGTAAGTCGGGGAAGTCTTTAATACCAATATGCCACAGTTCACCATTTTGATTTCGATTCTCAATACAGTTACCATCATGTGTACGGTATGGCGTCCGATCACAACCCGATCAGCTAGGCCATCTCAAATGATTCATCAACCGTAATCATGACTTCAATTACAGTTTTCAATAAAGTCACCAATATGTATACGATATGGCGTGCGAGCAAGACCTAATCGGCCAGGCCATCTCATAAGAGACATCAACCACAGTTGCAATTTCAATTACAATTTCCAATAGAGTCACCATCATGTGTACGGCATGGCGTTCGATCACGACCCGATCGGCTAGGCAGCATCATACGAGGCATCAACGATAATATTAATTTCAATTACAAATTTCAACATAATCACCACCATGTGTACGTCATGGTGTCCGATCACGACCCGATCGACTAGGTCGCCTCATACAAAGCATCAACCACAATCACAATCACAATAACAATATTTTCTTGGCTCTTTTGGCCATTCACAAGGTTTTCTATTCATGGCACGGTGGCCGTATTTCATTTCCTAAACTTTCAACTCTTTTATTTTCAAGGATCACCATCAAACATCAACATATAGAATATTTCAGAAATCATAAACCTCAAATTCAGTAGTAATGAAAACATTAAACACAAACAGGTTTTTTCCCGAAGAATGGTGCATACTGGCCAGCAATAGAAACACACATTAAAATCATAAACAAGCAATACACCATTTATTCTTGAAATACTCTTTTCCAAATACGACAATGTGCAATTTCAACACCTGGACAAGCAAGAACTCGAATCACGTCAGATATAATTATAAAGCAAAGCATTAGCTATAGACAACCACTTATGGGCATGAATTGAGTATAAAAGCTCTTAGGCAGTTCTAATTTCAAAGTCATTTTAAAACAGTTAGTCGATGTTCATTTCATATTCTTTGTCGCATCCTCTCTCTTCATTGGCACCACTAGCCACAATTTTAACTTACATCTTGGCACGTTGGCTACACTTTATACCCCAAATTCGCTTATTTTATTTTCGAGCACCTTTAAAGATTATCAACAACAAGACATTTCCAATCAAAATTTAGGTACACATATGAGCAATTAAAAATCGTAAGCAAATTGAGTTTGCTTACACAATTGTCGTTATTTTTCATTTGAAACAAAACTTGATGTCAAGGCATTTGGATATATGACCCATACTTTGAACTTATTCTTCCAATAAGAGCACAACATAACAAGAGCATTTAAATTATATATTGAACATGGATATTTTTTGACACAAGCTTATTCGCTTTATTCAATTCATAGTGAGCAACTCGGGACTTACATAGATATTATGGGGTTCAATCCTAAGAGAATAGTTTGGCCATACATACCTTACTTGAGCTTTTCTTAAATTACTACAATGTCTCAAATTCTAGCAATCCAAATCTATTTCGTGAAATAACAAAATTGAGCACAAATTAGGAAGATGTTCATGGTCTCGGCTCATTTGAGCATACTATCAAATACTAGAAGTGCAATTTTGATTACACGATTATTCCACAAGATTTCCTTCACTTCACAACCTAATCTTTACTCATTTGAGTACAACAATCTTCCCACAAACTATATTGGTACATGCATGTATAAATAATATTCTGACACCCAAGAACCATACTTCGAATCAACCATCTTCTACCCAAATTCGAAATTGAAAAGTAAGGTATGGAACCTTACCTATTAGACGAAGAACTTGAGGGATTTCTTGTTGGATTTCAAGGCTTCAGCGAGATTTTGATGAACAATTAGCTTAGGGATTTCTCCTCTCACTCTAGGGAACTTCCTCTCTCTAAAAATATCATATATTCCCTTCAAAAATGGTCCCTTGCGTCTATATAACGAGATAGGGTCGGGTTACAAAGATAGAAGAATGGCCCTCCAAATTTCCGGACTGGGCTAGGCACGCTCTGTAGCGAGCTATAGACCAAGCTTCGCGATGGATATAGCACAGTCTAGCACGCAACAAACCTGGCCTCACAAGGGATATAGCACGGTCTAACGTTGGGCGACACGAGATTGAAAATTTTCAACTCCCCAACGCACTGTTCAACCCAAAAACTCCGAAAATACAATATATTAACCTACTTTGGCATCATAAAACCTTAAATTAATTGACAAAAGTTTTCGAGGCCTTACAATGTCCTTCTTCATACCAATCCACTGTAGAAGCAACAATGAAGCAAAGGCAATAAAAAGCCAAATTGGATGGAGAGTGATGCATTCAACAGGGATATACCAAATTCTGCTTAGAGCTTGACTCTCTTATAATGACCAATATATTAAAAGAGAGGAACACCAGCAACATGAAAATAAAGCATACAAGCAATGCCATCACACAGATTCCAGACCAGGCAGAAGTTCAAATTACCCAAAATGCTACAGAGAGGCCAACCAGGCGGCTGATCTTCTTGCCAGAAAAGCTGCAAGCAGTGGCAATAGCTCATATTACTACACACTCAAGCAGTTGCCTCGAGAAGCTAAGGGCCTTTTTTGCTTAGATAAATGGCAGTTGCCTAGCATAAAAACTAGATTTGATAAAGCTAATTTTTTTATAAGTTAATGTATTTTCTTTCCTCATGGAAGAGAAGTTGTATATGATTAGCTCTTTCATGAGCTATTTTTAAGTTTGCAGCTACAAGTTTGTGTATATGGAAGGGTCAGGTATATGCCCCTCTATTGTTATTTTTACCTTAAGTAGGGGTCCAATCAAACCCTCTAACACCTCAAAATCCTCTCCCTGGATGATGGCTTTTAAATTTAAAAAAAAAACAAGGGGGAGAAAATTGAAGAGAGAAATCAAACCAAGGTTGTTGAAATTCAGCATTATTGAGTTTAATAGACGAAGATGGAGCAAATCTCACATGCATCATGTTTTCGTTATAGCTTGTGCGCATCATCAGAAATTAAAAGAGTAAATACCATGTCTTAGGGTGTTTTTGGTACGAAGAAAATATTTTTAATGGAAAATACTTTTATAAAAAATGAATAGTTTTATTATCTATTTTCTCTTATTTAGTTGTTTTTTATTTTTGTTTTTGTTTTTGTTTGTCCCCTCCTTCACTGAGCCGAGGGTCGATTGGAAACAGTCTCTCTGCCCTTTCGGGTAGGGATAAGGCTCGTCTACATATTACCCTCCCCAGACCCCACTTTATGGGATATTACTGGGTAGTTGTTGTTGTCTCTTATTTAGTTGGTGAGCGAAAAACTTTTTTCGAAAAATATTTTCTAGTACTTAATTAGAGAATATAAAATATTTAGAAAAATAATTTTTTATGTTACTCCTCGCCCCAACTTCCCTAAAATCATCATGTTTCGGGTACTCCTCCCCTCATCTTCCCCCTATGGAATTCTATTTTCTTCAAAAATTCACACGAACCCAAAAGAAACTATTGTGATACATTACTTTTTTATACAAAAGTAACGTTGACATTTGAGCTCGATAATTATAAAGAGAATACCTTTTTGTTGAAAAAGAAAAGTATTATTTTTACAGCATGAAAAAAAATTACTCACTTTATTGAATGAAAGAAAATATGTTTTGTACGTCATAAAAAATTACTCCTTTTATTGAAATTCATCCTTCCCGAACGCAGCATACACATCTCCGTTGTACTGCGCTCTCCAAGTGTGCTTGTTCCTCCCTTCTTCCTTACCCCGGCAAGTCTTTGTGAAATAACTCCGATGAGAAGAAAAAAGAAGGCGTTAAGAGACCCTCCTAGCCCAACCCTAGACACTCTAAGATCCTTTTTCAAACCTGTTCCCATTTCGAGTCAAGAAAAAAACGGCTCGAAATAAAATACTTTTGCTGCATCAGGAAAAGAAGGTACTTAATTTGTTGAAATAAATGAAAATACTTTTCTCACATCATAAAAAGAAAGTACTCATTTTGTTGAAATGAAAGATATTAATTTTCTATACAATGAAAAAAATGATTCATTTTGTTGAAAAAAAAGTATTTGTTCTACATAAAAAAAAACTCACTTTATTAAAATAGAAGAAAATACTGTTTTGATATCATAAAAAGAATATGATTATTTTGTTGAAATAAAATAAAAATACTTTATTTATAACAAAAGTACTCTTAATTATATTTTTATTTAGAATGAATGACGAATTTGGAGCGACTGTGGTGTAGTGAGGATAAGGCAGAGAAGGGATGGTTTGGGAGTAAGATGGATGGTGTAGGTATGGGTTGGTGGGAATGGAGAATAGGTTGGAGAAAGTAAAAAAATTCCTCCATTATTTTAATAAAAAAATATTTTTCTTCAATCGAACCAAAAATGAGTTTATAAGAAAAGCATATTTTAAAATATTTAAATCAAGCAAATATGAAAAAGTTAAAAAAATATTTTCCAAACAAGTTCTTATTCTTGTGATTAAGTCACAATTAGCTTTCTAATCAGAAACTCGGGAGATTCAAACACGCATTCTACTAATTCGTCCATGTATATTCTCAAGTGACACGTTTCAGTCACACCTACGCCAAGTGGTAGCAACAGTCAGCATCCACGTATGATGTATAATTAGCACTACCAAATCAGCATTCATGAAACGTGTCGACCAACAATAAAATATCAATTTGGGAGAGGCTCCAACGGCTGTATAATTAGAGTTGATCAAACTACTAAGTTTTGTGATCTATCCTAAAGCCCAACTCATTTGGCAACAACATGGAGAGCGGCTATCTTCGTCTTAAGAGCTACTACCCCTTGTTCCTTCTCTTACTGTTGTTTATCACAGCCTTCGGCTGCACGATTGCAGCAGCAACTTTTGGCAGTACCGTCGGTGGAAGACAAAAAGAAGAAGAAGAAGCGCAGCACCTTCAAGAACAACTCCACATTGAGTCAAGGGCCCAGAATACTCCCATTAGAGAGACGGTCAAGAGAATGTTTTCTTTCCCCACTACTCTTCCCCAAACTTCAACCAGTTATTGGAGCAAACTCAAATCACTCATCAAACAAGGCAAGGCCTACTTCTCCCCTCCAACTCTTGAGTAAGTTATCACAACCCTTTATCCACTCATGTATATTTCAATCAATTTATCAAAGACTTGTATTTGTCTATTTATTTCAAGTCTACAACACCCCTCTATTGTTTCTTTTTTCTAAGTTAGAATTTGTTTGCGACTGACTTGTGCGAATAATACGCAGTTTCCGAGATAGCCAAGAAGCACAAGGCAAAGAGGAAGAAGGAACGGGTGAAAAGGTGAAAGACGCAGTGATAAAGAGCCTTGACAAGAGTAAAGAGGCCATGGAAGATTCAGCCAAATCAGCTGCAAAGCTAGCTGGGGATGCTGTGCAGAAAACAAAAGATAAGGTAAAAAGAACATTCTCCTTTGGAGATAGAGAGACTGGACATCAAGCAGAGGAGCTCTGATGAAACAAATACTTTGACAATGGTTAGGACTTCGTAAGATAGCTTAGTTTCATAAGTTATGTACGTCTACTTTCACTTTAGTATATTGTAAATAGTTGATGTACCTTTCGTTGTTTCATTATAGTTCTCTTATGTACCCTCTTCAATTAATCATAGAAGTCGCTAAGGCATTTGCTACGAGGCCTAGGCTTGGGTTAGAGCCTCTTACCCATCTTTAGCCGAGCAGCAGCAGTTACTTATACTCCAAACTTGATTGTCAGAGAAAGGAGACATATCTGTAAATGGGTGAAGGAAAAACATTGATTCATATAACAACGCGCGCAAAAGCAAATTCTGCTTCTATCTAGGTAACGCAGATGTTCTACTGTCCACAGGCCAAGGGGAAAAGTACTCAAGTACTTGGTTACATTTTATTAAACTAATAAGCCATGTATTTTATAAAATAAAATGAGTTATCTCATTGGGTACACCAATTATATTGGCAAAAGGGTAAAACAACCAACAGATACAGATGTTTGTCCTTCTCTGGACTATCCACTCAGTCTCCCAAGAAATCTGTCAAGAAAGACAATGTAGTTTGTTAAGATATGGGTACGTATATGTGTAAACATACCAGCTCAGTTTAAGAGAGAGTGAGTTCAATATACGAGCTGAGCTAGTTCTCGAGGTCAAACAATACACATGCTCCAAAGCAAGCAACATCTGAGAAACATATTTCACAGTTCACACTAATTACTTGAGAAACATATTTCATCTGAGAAATATTCAAAGCAGATCTTAATTTTGAATATAATGGAGAAAGCTTACTTTTATCTCCTACGGTGTAAGATCTGCTTTGAATATTTCTAGACCATATAATCACTAGCTGAACCTCCCTAAAAATGGTAACTAAGCAATAAGTACCATCACAAGTATTTTGCAGATTTAAGTAGAAATGTAGAATGGAGCATGAGACATCTGATTGGGTACATAGTAAACAATTAAACCTTAGTCTAAGCTAATCGAGTTGGCATATGAACTCTCTATTCATTTTCCTTCTTTGGATGAGGCTCATTCCAACACTCTAACTTCTCTAACCCCTATAAGTTATCTACATTTTCCACTCAACATACAAATTGCTCAACAAGAATAAGAAAAATGTTAATGTAGACCTACAAACAAGACTAGACGTTAATCTAAAATAATTGGTATTAGCTTATACGGATATTTTTTTCATTGTGCTCTATCATTTGTTTAGTCTCTCGTGGATTCCGCGGAATTCTTGATCTTCTATGTGACATCTCTCCCGATCAATACCCTCAACTATCATAGAATATGGAATAGTGCATTTGAAAGTGTGTATAAGACCGGACTAAACTAAATTAAATGTTCACTTGTTTTATTCCGTGTGTGTATCGTTAAATGCATTCATTACTAATCTTTCCATAAATGCACTCATTTTATCCTCTATGTTGTTAAAAGCCATTCGTATGTTAAAGGAAAATTACTTTCTGCCACCCTCAATGGCTGGGTCAGTAATGTAAATCACACCCGAATTAGGGTTAACATAGCCTGTATCCAGAAGACTAGGTGGAAAGGGTTGAAGGCGAGGAATGCAGACTGGTTTAAGTTGTGGTATTCTAGGGTCGTGAGAGGTAAGAATGGAGTGCGAATATTGGTTGATAAGGTCTAAGGGAGTCCGTGGTCGAGGTTAGGCGAGTGAATGATAGGTTAATGTCTATTAAGTTGGTTATTGGGGGTTGCGTCCTCAACGTCATCAGCGCTTACGCGCCGCAATCGGGCTTAGACGAGGAAGTTAAGAGGCGCTTTTGGGAGGACTTGGATGATATGGTGAGTAGTATTCCCCAATCTGAGAGTTATTGGAGGGGACTTTAATGGTCATATTGGGGCTGATGCTGGTGGTTATGGTGAGATGCACGGTGGCTTCGGCTTTGGGGTTAGGAACGGAGGAGGCACGTCACTGCTTGATTTCGTCAGGGATTCCGAGCTTTTAATTGCGAACTCGGCATTTCAGAAGAGGGAGGAGCATTTGGTCACCTTCAAGAGTTCGGCGGCGAGGACTCAGACTGATTACCTCCTCCTCAAAAGGAGCGATCGGGGTATGTGCAAGGACTGCAAGGTTATTCTGGGTGAGTCCCTTTCGACTCTTCATAGACTCCTAGTGATGGATGTAGGTCTCTGGGTGAAGAGGAAGAGGATGGGTGCTCGGGGACGGTCGCGGATTAGATGGAGTGTTTTGAATACGGAGAAAGCACAGGAGTTGGAGAGGAGGTTAGCTGAGGGCGGAGCTTGGAGAAGTTCTGGGGAAGCGGATGTTATGTGGTCAGAGACCGCGAACTTGGTTAGGGAGGTAGCACGGGATGTGCTCGGAGTAGCAAAGGGCTATTCAGGCAGATATCGGGGTGATTGGTGGTGGAACGATGTAGTCCAAGAAAAAGTGGAGGTGAAGAAGGCGGCGTTTGCTAAGATGGCAGGGCGTACAAGCGAGGAAGAACGGAGAGTGAACAGGGAGATCTACAAGGCGGCGAGGAAAGAAGCAAAGATGGCAGTTACAGAAGCCAAAAACGCGGCGTTTGGTCACATGTACGAGGAAATAGGGGAGAAAGGCGGGGACAGGAAGTTATTCCGGTTAGCTAAAGATAGGGAAAGGAAGGCGCGTGATCTTGACCAAGTTAGGTGCATCAAGGGCGAGGATGGTAGAGTTCTGATGGGGGAGTCTCAAGTCAAGAAGAGTTGGCAGGCATACTTTCGGGACTTACTTAACGACTTGGGGGATCGTAACATAGAGCTAGGGGAGTTGGGGCATTCAGAGCAACATAGAGACCTTGGGTACTGCAGGCGCATTAGGGCGGAGAAGGTCATGGGAGATTTGCGTAGGATGAGTAGGGGTCGAGCGACCAGGCCTTACGAGATCCCGGTAGAGTTCTGGAAATGCATGGGTAGGTCACGAGTGGAGTGGCTCTCCAGGTTGTTCAATGCGATTTTCAGGACCAAAAAGATGCCGGAGGAGTGGAGGTGGAGTACAGTGGTGCCCTTGTACAAGAACAAAGGTGACATTCAGTGCTGCAACAACTATAGGGGTATCAAATTAATAAGTCATACCATGAAGATCTGGGAGCGGGTGATCGAGGCGAGGGTGAGGGAGATAACATCTATATCTGTGAACCAGTTCGGTTTCATGCCGGGTCGCTCCACTACGGAAGCTATCCACCTTGTCAGGAGGCTGGTGGAGCAGTTCAGGGATAAGAAGAAGGACCTGCACATGGTGCTTATCGACTTGGAGAAGGCGTATGACAAGGTCCCAAGGGAGGTGCTATGGAGGTGCTTGGAGGCGAAGAGCGTGTACATCAGAGTAATTAAAGACATGTATGATGGAGCTAAGACTAGGGTTAGGACGGTGGGTGGCGACTCAGACCATTCTCCAGTGGTTATGGGGCTCCATCAAGGATCGGCGCTTAGCACTCTCTTGTTTGCCTTGGTGATGGATGCTCTTACCCGACATATTCAAGGGAATGTGCCTTGGTGTATAAAAACTATTTGCTGATGACATAGTCTTGATAGATGAGACAAGGGTCGGTGTTATTAAGAGGTTAGAGGTATGGAGACAGACTCTCGAGTCTAAAGGTTTCAAAATAAGCAGATCTAAGAAAGAATACCTGGAGTGCAAGTTTAGCGCTGAGCCGAGCGAAGTAGGCAGGGACGTGATGATTGGATCTCAGGTCATCGCCAAGAGGGACAGTGTCAGATATCTTGGGACGGTGATTCAGGGGGACGGAGAGATTGACGGGGACGTCACTCATCGTATAGGAGCGGGGTGGTCAAAGTGGAGGCTTGCATCAGGAGTCCTGTGTGACAAGAAAGTTCCACATAAACTCAAGGGGAAATTTTATAGAGTTGTGGTTAGACCTGCAATTTTGTATGGGGCGGAGTGCTGGCCCGTGAAAAACTCTCATGTTCAGAGAATGAAGGTTGCGGAGATGAGGATGCTCAGGTGGATGTGTGGGCTCACCAGGTTAGATAAGATTAAGAATGAAGTTATTCTAGAGAAGGTGGGGGTGGCCCCGGTGGATGAGAAGATGCGAGAAGCGAGGCTGAGGTGGTTCGGGCATGTGCGGAGGAGAAGTCCTGATGCCCCGGTGAGAAGTTGTGAGCGGCTGGCGATTGTCGGCGTTCGGCTAGGCATGGGGAGGCCTAAGAAGTATTGGGGAGAGGTGATTAGGCATGACATGGCTAGAATGCGGGTTTCTGAGGACATGGCCCTTGATAGGAAAGTCTGGAGGTCTAGTATCAGGGTTGTAGGATAGGGGCCCCTAGTGTTTTTCGTACTCTTCACCCGGGGTTGGATAAAGCTTGGCAGGGCTATCCTTAGACGAATTGGGTATTGGATTGTGTCTCCCTTATGGTAGTTATTTATGGTAGTTACTGTCTGATATTATTGCATGTTATTTTATTTATGGTTCTTATGCTTAGATAATTATTTACGCTATTTCTGCTGAAACTACTAATGTTCTTTTGTTGTTTTTATTTTTGTTATTCCTTTCCTTCACTAAGCCTGGGGTCGATTGGAAGCAGTCTCTCTGCCCTTTCGGGTAGGGGTAAGGCCCGTCTACATATTACCCTCCCCAGACCCCACTTTGTGGGACTATACTGGATAGTTGTTGTTGTATTAATCTTATTACCAAAAATGCCCTTCCTGTTAAATTTGAATTTCTCTATCATCCAGTCAATGATTGTCTTCTTGTCTTCTTCATATATGGAAATTATCAAGCATGTAAATTCTCTTTCCAATAAATGTATTTTTTCATAGGATACGCGTATATATTCTAAATTTATTCATCAATATACATATACTTGATTGGTACATATCGTATAATAAGGTCTTCAAAGTCCTAATATTCATGCAATCCTAGATGGCTGAAAAACAAACCCGAAGTTCTGTTTTATTTCTCTTCAAAGCTCTAATACTTGAACAACCTTAATACTTGATTGTTTTTTA
The DNA here is from genome assembly GCA_034376525.1 of Nicotiana benthamiana. NCBI lineage: Eukaryota > Viridiplantae > Streptophyta > Magnoliopsida > Solanales > Solanaceae > Nicotiana > Nicotiana benthamiana. The sequence goes on from CM067331.1 coordinate 78,523,252, forward strand.
TCTCTTACTCACATATGTTTTCTAAGTGTGAGTGAATCAGTATTTCTACCATACTCATTTTTATACATAAATTTATAGTCTGACTCGATATTATAGATTCAACTGAATCCGTCATTAGAATATTACATCTATCCATGTGCGTATCATTTCGTGTTTGACCGGACATAAAATATTCATTTATGCGAATACTTATTTAGAACCAAAGAAAATATTTCGATAAAGATATTATTGTATAAGTTTTCTAATTAATGGAGCAAATATGAAAAAAATCATAATGCTTCGAGGAAGATAGCATAGGGACATGCTAATACCTATGTATGGTGACGGTGTCATGCCCTGTCCGGGTGGGCTCAAGCTAAAGCAAGTCGAGTCTTTTGACATATTTAAATTTGTATATTTCTATATGGTACATATGGCATTGTCATTATGATCATAAAGTGGCTAAGTGCGTGAACTCACACAAGTAAGATCAATGTCATATATTTTTTACAAAAAAATATACTATTCCAATATCTGGAAAAAATTAATTCTTAGTTAGCCTAATAATTTAACCACTAAATTACTTACATTCTAGTTAGCCTAAAGAATTCTCCATTTTAGTGGGCCAAAAGAATCTTGTCAGTGAACGAACAACTTATTACTGGTGCGACTATCTGGTTTGAATAGAGTTGTTGTCAAAACTAAGGGTGTTAGTTGAATTGTATTAACTATTCAATATAATTTTTGAATCCTCATGTAGATATTAAATCCTATTTACTAACAAAACTATTCACATACCAACCATTTAACTTCTCAATAAAGCATTTACATCCTCTTATTTACTCTTCCCAACTCTTTCAAATTCAAAACTATTTTAGCTAGCATTGACCATAGATTTGAAATTTGTTTTAAAAAATTTGATTTGGATGAAGTTTGGTTTGAAGATGAACATATGTTTAGACATACATTTTCAAAGCATATTTCCCAACTTTATTTTGGAAAATATGTATATAATTCCCAAATTTTGGAATTTTGACCCAAAATCAGCGTTGATTTTAAGATTTGGGATTTTGCAAAAATGTGGACAAAATTTATGGTCAAACATGAATTTTGAAAATAAATTCTAAATATATTTTGGCAAAACTCATAGCCAAACAGGACTTTAGTCTTTTGAAATGATACAAAGAAAAAATGATACATTTATAACAAAAAATACAAGCATCGGTTTGTTTTTTATGCCTCCGTCAGTGAGGCTTTGTGTTCTATAGTTTAGGGTTAAAAATTATTACTAATGGAGTTTTCTTCTATTTGCTGCATATTCCAAAAGAAATCTACGAACATCTTTATGAAAAAAATAATACCACGCTTCTTCAATATGGTGGAAAAAAGTGATTTGTAGAATATTGGTGAACGAAGAAGGCTCAGAGAAGGCCGAAAAAAATCTGTGGTGGAGAATGATATCAAGCAAGGTTGGATCGTTAAATTTGAGCCGGATGAAATTGCACCATTGTTTGCTGTGAAAGGACAAGAAACTTTTGAAGATTCGGTTGAAATTAATTAGTTTTTAGGTTATGTTTGTGTTATTTTTTTCCTATTTTTTGCTTTTATTTTTAAGTTCATCCAGCTATGGTATATGTACTTTTATTTTCTATTTAACTATGAATAATATCAATTTTCTATCTTCATCCAGCTCTCGTGTGTTTTTTATTATAACTGTAACTTTTTTTACATCATTTCAACATATTAAAATAGTTTTGAATTCATAAGAGCTAGCAAGAGTAAATAAGAGATGTAAATGCTTTATTAAGAAGTTAAATGGTTGGCATATGATAGTTTTATTAGTAAATAGGATCCAATTACATGAGATTCAAAAATTGTAGTTATCACTACAATTTTGGTAACCGAAATAGTTAATACAATTCAACTACCATCATTAGGTTCGATAACAACTCTATTCAAACCAAACAAGATAGTCGCACCAGTAATATATTGTTCTTTCACTGACAGAATTCTTTAGGCAAACTAAAATGGAAAATTCTTTAGGCTAACTAGAATGTAAATAACTTTAATGGTTAAATTATTAGGATAACTAAGAATCTTTTTTTCAAATACGGGAAGAACATATTTTTTTGTAAAAAGAAATATGATATCGATCATACTTGTGTGTGTTCACACACTTAGCCGCTTCGTAATCATAATGACAATTTCATATGTACCATATGGAAATATACACACTCAAATATGTCAAAAGACTCATATAATAATTATTTTTATATTTGCACCACTAATTAGATAACTTATACAATAATATCTGTATGAAAATTTTTTCGGTTCTAAATAAGTACCCGTATAAATGAATATCTTGTGTCCGGTCAAACACGAAATGATATGCACGTGGATAGATGTAATATTCTAAAGATAGCTTCAGTTGAAAATAAAACTTCGAAGTCACACTATAAATTTATGTATAAAAATTAGTGTGGTAGATATACGGTAATACGGATTCACTCACACTGAACATAGTTGAGTAATAGATGAAAAAACAATCAAATATTAGACTTGTTTAGGTATTAGGGCTTTGAAGAGGGATAAAATATACCTTCGGGTTTTGATTTCGACTATCTAGGGTTGTTTAAATACTAGGACTTTGAAGAATTTATTATACGAAATACACAATCAAATATATATATATTGATGAATAAATTTAGAATATATATATATGTATACTATAAAAAAAAGATTAAAAAATACGTTTCGGATCTGCATGCTTAATATTTCTCATGTCTGAAAAAGACAAACATTCAATAGATGAGAGAGAATCGAGGAAAGAAATTCAAAACCTAATGGGAGGATATTTTTGGTGTAATCCTAATTAAGGTATAATTTTATATTAATAACCCCATTTGGCCCGTTATGGCCAAAAAGAGTGTGGAATAAAGGAATTTTCCAATAGAATATTATCAAATTTATTGTTGAGCTACAAGATTATCTAGCTTCAAAACCTATACACATACATTGATTTTGTAGTGTATATTTAATGTATATTGTTTGTATATCGTGTATATCATGTAATTGGGCTAGAAAATAGCTGAGCCCATTTTCTTCTTTTGGTTTCTGTCTGGCCCGAGTTGGCCCAAATGTATTATATACACTACTGACCCCTTTGTATTAGGGTCAGTCGGGATATTTTGTTATTTGAAGAGTTTTTCTCTCTCTGAAGCTCTCTCCAGAAGCTTCTCTCAAACCGACTCATCTTCATCTTCTTCTTCAATCTTCATCTCGATTCCTCAATGTTTTCATGGTATCAGAGCCAGGCCCATCCCAATTATTGTTACCGATGTTGGGCCCCCATTTATGTTGTCCACGCTCCAGAGATCTAAGCGTGAGGGGGGTGTTGAATTGTCCCACATCGGAGGGATTTGAGGTCCTTGGTCTCCTTATATGGCTTGGGCAATCCTCACCTCATAAGCTAGCTTTTGGGGTTGAGTTAGGCCCAAGGTCCATTAAGATGAGTCGGTTTGAGAGAAGCTTCTGGAGAGAGCTTCAGAGAGAGAAAAACTCTTCAAATAACAAAATATCTCGACTGACCCTAATACAAAGGGGTCAGTAGTGTATATAATACATTTGGGCCAACTCGGGCCAGTCAGAAACCAAAAGAAGAAAATGGGCTCAGATATATTCTAGCCCAATTACATGATATACACGATATACAAACAATATACATTAAATATGCACTACAAAATCAATGTATGTATATAGGTTTTGAAGCTAGATAATCTTGTAGCTCAACATGAAAACATTGAGGAATCGAGATGAAGATTGAAGAAGAAGATGAAGATAAGTCGGTTTGAGAGAAGCTTCTGAAGAGAGCTTCAGAGAGAGAAAAACTCTTCAAATAACAAAATATCCCGACTGACCCTAATACAAAGGGGCCAGTAGTGTATATAATACATTTGGGCCAACTCGGGCCAGACAGAAACCAAAAGAAGAAAATGGGTTCAGATATGTTCTAGCCCAATTACATGATATACACGATATACAAACAATATACATTAAATATACACTACATAATCAATGTATGTGTATAGGTTTTGAAGCTAGATAATCTTGTAGCTCAAAGCAGATGGCAGGACAAATGCATCTTCTCCTCCCTTGATCAATATAGGAGCATTGTTGGTAAGCTCTTATTTCTGACTCACACCAGGCCTGACATTTGCTTTGCTGTTCAGCATCTGAGTCAATATTTGAAGTGTCCCAGAGTCCCTCAAATGACTGCTGCTTTACATGTACTCAGATATCTTAAGGGAACTATGCATTTGAATCTCTTCTATTTTGACAGTTCTGATTTCTCTGTATATGCTTATTCTGACAGTGATTGGGTTGCCTGTCCAGATACTCGCGGGTCTGTGACTGGTTTTTGTGTTCTTTTGGGAGGCTGCTTGATTGGTTGGAAGTCCAAGAAACAACCTGTAGTTTCTTTATCCTCTGCTGAAGCTGAGTATCGGGCTCTCATTAAGGTAGTTGCTGAATTGTCTTGGCTTTCCCGTTTGCTCACTGACATTGGTGTTTCTCTTTCTCTCCCTTTTTCTGTTTTCTGTGACAACCAGGCTTCTATCCATATTGCCAAAAATCCTATTTTTCATGAGCGGACCAAGCATATCGAGGTGGATTGTCATTTTGTGAGAGATCTGTTAGCTGGTGGGCTTATTACTCTCTCTCATGTCCCTACTTCTCGTCAGCTAGCTGACCTTCTCACCGAGCCACTTCCTGGCACTATCCTACATCTTTTGCTGGTCAAGCTGAATCTGGTCTCCCCCTCCAACTTGAGGGAGGTGTTGAGCTACAAGATTATCTAGCTTCAAAACCTATACACATACATTGATTTTGTAGTGTATATTTAATGTATATTGTTTGTATATCGTGTATATCGTGTATATCATGTAATTGGGCTAGAACATATCTGAGCCCATTTTCTTCTTTTGGCTTCTGTTTGGCCCGAGTTGGCCCAAATGTATTATATACACTACTGACCCCTTTGTATTAGGGTCAGTCGGGATATTTTGTTATTTGAAGAGTTTTTCTCTCTCTGAAGCTCTCTCCGGAAGCTTCTCTCAAACCGACTCATCTTCATCTTCTTCTTCAATCTTCATCTTCATTCCTCAATGTTTTCATTTATAACATTTCTATAGGACTTTCTTTTCGATTTAGTAGGTATCCTCTTACCGCATAGACTTAGTAATTCTTCATTTCAACTGTCCTCTTTTGAGGATTTAACCTCACAAGCCCTTCTCAATTGCATTTATATAATAAGAACATCAAAAAAAATCACTGGGATCATAATTTCCCCCAACATAAGGCGATTTACATATACCATCTAACGAAATCCCTATAATCTGGAATGCAAAACCAACAGATCTGGTACAGAAATGAATCAGAAAAGTTGTAATTGCATCACGGGAAAAAGCATAGAATCAACGAACTATAACGTACCTTAGAAAATCGGAAGCGACAATCAATGATTGTCATGTTGTTTGTGCTCGAGGTGGCGTCGCTCTTCTGGAAGGGCAACGAGGTAGGAGAAAATCATGCCTCCAAAGCAGACATGGAGGAGAGGGTCAACGGAACTGGTTTCAATGTATTTAGCATGGTAATTATCCAATCCCTTTTTGATAGCATTCTTCGCGTAACCGATGGATAGCATCGGTTTCAGGTGCGCCGGAACCTCCTTCACCTTCATACCTTTTATCTCCTTGTACAAGTTTCTCAACGCCATTTCTTCCCAACAGGTTTTAGCCGAGATCTGAAACCCTAACCCCTTAGCAGCTCTGCTGATGCTCTCTGTCCGTCTTTCGGGATGATTGACTTTCTATTTTACTGTATAGCGCTCTGTTTGGTAGATTGGGTGAAGTGAAAAATGGAAAGACTAATGGGTTCGGCCCAATATGTTTTCAGCTGATTTACACCGATAGTCAATTAGGTAGAAGTAGAATAATTTAAAGTGAATGCTAATAATTTTTTTGGGATCTTTACACAATAACCGCTTATATTTTTGTTATTTATTTTTTTATCATATACTAAATTATATATTTATTATACACATATAATACATAAATTATGCATATATTATATTTACAACAATTATTTTTAATTTAAATAATTAAATGAAAAAGCTATTTGGTTAATTCTTCTAAATTTTTTCATACTTGTCTCATCCGAAAAATTTCGAATTGTAAAAGTGTTAGCCTCTTGCTCGCCCTATATACAATACTTTTAACTTTTGACTTTACCGTTCTTTTCATAGTGCAAGTTGGAATTCAAAATGTAAATACTACCTCAAAGAATGTCATATATCTGCAATTTCAATAATCTTATATTTAAAAGTTGATTACTTTTTAACATTATATCAATAACGAAATAACAAAGCAGTCATTTGGTCTGAAGTTTCAAAATTTAAAGTTATTTTCCGACAAATTGTGAATTTTTTTAACTTCTAATGTGTTATTTGTAGCTTGAATTGTTTCCTTGTATTTTTAGGAAACCCATGGTCCGTATAGGTTTAGGAAAACTCATTGTCCTAATAGATTTGGAAAAGGAAAACCTATAGTCCTTGTCAAATTGGGAAACCTTTCTCATATATGTTTGGGACCTTTTGGGGTCTATATATAGGGATTATAATTGGGGATTTTATAGGTTTTATTGTGTTTTTCTTCTCATTCATAGTGAAAAACTATCTCTTCTTTTGCCTCGAGGATTAGGCTTAGCCGAACCTTGTTAAATTCTTCTATTGATTTTTCTTCTCTATTTGTTTTATGTGAAAGTGTATGCTAATTAACCCACAATATTTCGCAACAATTGGTATCAGAGCAAAATTTGGGTTTCTATACGTAATTTATGGTTAAGATGTCTTCATCATCTTCAACAAAGTACGAAGTAGAAAAAATTGGCGGAGGTTCTAGTTTCAGTCTATGAAAGATTAGGATGAAACTGTACCTGGTGTTACAAGGATTATGGAAAGCAATTGATGAGGATTTTCCTGAATATATGAAAGAGACAAAGAAGGAAGACCTGAAGGAGAGGGCTTTGAGTGTGATTTTCATGAGCATTACAGATAGAGTTCTTCGGAAAATTGCTGAAGAAACTTCTGCAGCAATGGCATGGAAGAAGCTGGAAGATCTGTATTTTAAGAAAACTGACAAACCGCATCTACCTGAAAAAGAGGTTACACAATCTCCGTATAAACGAAGGTACACCTGTTAAAACTCACCTTGGTGAGTTTAATTCAGTTATAATGGACTTGAAGAATGTGGATATCAAAATTGAAAGTGAGGAGCAAGCCTTGATTGTGTTATGTTCTTTGCCACAGTCTTATAATACTTTTGCCGATACACTGCTATATGGGAAAGATAACATTTCACTAGAAGATTTAGTAATGCACTAAAATATATAGAGTTGAAAAAGAGCTTTCCAGACAATAGAATTGAGGGTGGGGGTCTTGTGATTAGAGGAAGAACACAACAAAAAATTTTAACAGGAAAAAGTCAATCGCAAGATCAAAGTCTAGAGCAAGGAAGCAAAACTGTTATGAGTGCGGGGAGCAAGGTCACTACAAGAGAGATTGTCCTAAGCTGAAGGAGAAAAAAGGGAACCAAAAAATAGATAATTCGACAAATATTATTGACACTGGAAATAATTCTGATGATAGTGATTATGTAGGGAAAGTTTGTTCTGTGAGTTCTAGTCATGGGCAAACTTTTTGAGCTCTTGATTCTACTGTTATATGTCCGCACAAAAATTGGTTTGCAACTTACAAACAAATGATTAGGACTATCTATATGGGTGATGATAATCCATTACCAGTAGAGGGGATTGGTAACATCAAATTGAGAATGTTCCACGGAATTATCATAAACATTGAGTGTTGGCATGTTTCTCAGATAAAAAAAAATTGATTTCTCTTTCGACTTGGTTGATCATGACTCACGAAGATGTTAGACAAAAATTCACAGACAAATATGCACTCGCTGGTTTTCCGTGAAATCTATTTAAGTGGAGCGTATGTCGATGACCTGAGGTAACATATGGAAAACGATAGAAGAAAGGTGAGAAAGAAAGGTTGTCTACTACTAATAAGTGTGGACGAGAAAGAGATATAAGGTGACTAGCTTAGTAACTTTATCAATTTAAGAGTTTACTGTTAGGATTATGATTCCTACTAAAGACAACAACCTTCATATTGAATAATCCGGAATTACAACTACATGAGCGGAAGCTAACCTGAATCCATATGTGTGGAATTTTATGAACCACCTTTGATAATTGTCCTTGATTCCTTTTGAACCTCTTGATCCTTTCTTCAAGTTTCTTGAAGTTTGTATGTTACCACAAGAATAAATCCATAAGATTTAACAATATGAGAATTGTTACACAATAACAATAATATGACAATGATCAAATTTGGCTTATGGTTTTCCACCCTATTTGCAAGACAATGGACAATATGGTTCTTGATTCAATGGGAAGAAGAAGAACTTGTCTTGCACTAGAATGGGAACCATAACCCCACTTTATAACTCTAGGAGTTACATAACCCAAGAGACAAGAGTTACAAGACAAGAGTTATGTCTTGAGTTATGTCTTACAAGAGTTACATAACTCAAGAGTCACAAGCAAGTAACCATAGTTACTTATGTAACCTTAGTTAGCCCATCATAAACTAAGGTTACCCTTTTGGGTATCTACACATTAGTCCTACACTTTAGTATGACAATACATTGGCCCCCTTAACATAATGTCCATAAGACCACATAATTAGGCCAAACCAAAAGATAGCACATAACATATAATTATCCATATATTGTTCATATGTGTGTAGATATAAGTCCATATATCTAGATATAAATCCATATATCTTACAATCTCCCACTTGGACGAGATATACAAACATATGTACAATCCTTAATATTATATGTTACAAACCTTAGGTGCACAAAATTGCTATCACAATAAAATTGTCATGAACAATCCGGTCCATCAATCATACCAACATAGGACCTAAGAGCTCGTCGTTACTCATTCGTAACTAGAACCAATCATAGATCACGTATATCAATATAACCAACGACATGGATCAAGTGTAGGTATGTAGCATGGAAATAACATAAAGTGTGGTCAATAGAATGTCTATTTCCAACTGGTTCTCTTTATTGAGATCATACTTAAACTGTAAGAGTACAAAAACTTTAAAACTGAATATCTGCAGATATAACTGAATTACTGAATTTCTGAATATAATGAACAATTACATAAATGTGCAATACAAACTCCCACTAAAAAACATAATCCTTATCTGATTTGACACCCATACAAGCAATATGCTCATGAAATACTTTTGGTGTCAATCCCTTAGTTAGCGGATCCGCAAGCATGGAGTTTGTACTAATGTACTCAATGCACAATTGTCCATTTTGTACTCTTTCTTTAACAACCCGAAATTTGACGTCCATATGTTTTGCTTTCGTCAAACTACTGTTGTTATTAGCATAAAGGACTGCTGATCTGTTGTCACATAATACCCTAAGAGGCTTCTGAATAGTATCAACAATACGCAGTCCACTAACAAAATTCCGCAGCCATAATGCCTCATTGGATGCTTCATAACATGCCATAAACTCCGCTTCCATGGTGGAAGTGGCTGTAAGAGTTTGCTTAATGCTTCTCCAAGAGATAGCACCACCCGCAAGCATGTAAATATAGCCTGAAGTAGACTTCAAACTATCCTGACATCCAGCAAAATCGGAATCGGTATACCCAATGATCTCAAGCTGGTCCGATTTCCGGTATGTAAGCATGTAATCCTTTGTTCTCTGTAAGTACCTCATGACCCGTTTGGCTGCCTTCCAATGGTCCATTCCCGGATTGCTTAGATATCTGCCTAACATCCCAACAATGTATGCTATATCAGGTCGTGTACATACCTGAGCATACATCAGACTACCTACCGCCGAAGCATAAGGTGTCTTCTGCATTTCCGAAATTTCATAAGAATTGTTTGGGCACTGTTTGAGACTAAATTTGTCTCCCTTAGCAACAGGGGTGTCGCCTGGTTTACAATCCTGCATGCCAAATCTTTTCAGAACCTTATCGATATAGCCCTTTTGTGACAGACCGAGAACGCATTTGGAGCGATCTCTTAGAATCTGAATTCCTAATACAAAAGAAGCTTCACCAAGATCTTTCATTTCAAATTTCTTTGAAAGAAATTTCTTAGTTTCAAGTAATAATGCTATATCGTTACAGGCAAGCAGTATGTCATCGACATATAAAACCAGAAAAATATACTTACTCCCACTGAACTTATGGTATATACAGTCATCAGCAATATTCGGTTCAAAACCAAAAGATGTAATGACTGCATGAAACTTATAATACCATTGACGAGAAGCTTGCTTGAGCCCATAGATGGATTTCTTTAATTTGCAAACCTTCTTCTCTGATTCATCCGAAACAAAGTTTTCAGGTTGCACCATATAAATTGTTTCCTCAATGTCACCATTGAGAAAAGCAGTCTTAACATCCATTTGATGAAGCTCAAGATCAAAATGTGCTACTAATGCCATTATAGTCCTGAAAGAGTCTTTCGATGAAACTGGAGAGAAAGTCTCTTTATAATCAATGCCTTCTTTCTGAGTGTAGCCTTTTGCGACAAGACGAGCTTTGTACTTAATAACATTGCCCCCTGAATCCCTTTTGGTTTTAAAAATCCATTTACAACCAATAGGTTTCGTACCTTCGGGCAACGTAGCAAGCTCGCAAACGTCATTATCGCTCATAGACTTCATCTCATCATTCATGGCATCAATCCACTTTTGAGAGTTAGAACACTTAATGACTTGACGGAAGTTGATTGGATCATCTTCCTCAAGTCCAATATCACTTTCTTGTTCTTGGAGAAATACATAATAATCATCCGAAATTGCATTTCTCCTCTCTCTAGTGGATCTCCTTAATGGCATTTCAGTTACTTGAGGTTGTTGAGTTTGATTTTCATTAGTTATATCAGGTTCCTGATGGAGGAGATTTTCGAGATTGTCTTGAACCGGAGTTGTGTGATCCGGGTCAGTAAGACCAAGATCAACAATTTGAGGGAAAGACACATGTTCTTCCTCAAAGACAAAATCTCTAACAACTTTATCTCCCCACCCCCCAAACTCAATATCCTCAAAGAACCTAGCATTTCCCGTCTCAAAAATAGTTCGTGATGTGGGATCATAAAACTTAAAACCCCTGGATTTTTCAGAGTATCCAACAAAATAGCTACTAACCGTCTTAGCGTCCAGTTTCTTTTCATTCGGCCTATAAGGCCTTGCCTCAGCTGGACAACCCCAAATGTGTAAATGCCGAATACTGGGTTTATGCCCAGTCCAAAGTTCATAAGGAGTTTTGATTGTAGCTTTAGTTGGAACTCTATTTAGAATATAAGTTGCAGTTTTTAATGCTTCACCCCAGAGTGAGTCTGGCAAAGAAGTACGAGAAATCATACTTCTTACCATATCCTTAAGGGTCCTATTTCGTCTCTCAGCTACACCATTCATCGTAGGACTTCCTGGCATAGTATATTGAGGGACGATCCCACACTCATCTAGGAATTTAGCAAAAGGCCCTGGACGTTGTTCACCGGAACCATCATATCGACCATAGTATTCACCACCACGGTCAGATCTAACGGATTTAATTCTTTTGCTTAGTTGATTTTCAACTTCAGCCTTAAATGATTTGAACACGTCTATGGATTGGGACTTTTCGTGAATAAGATATAGGTACCCATAACGAGAGTAATCGTCTATGAATGTGATAAAGTATTGTTGACCATTCCGACAAGGAGTAGGAAATGGCCCGCAAATATCCGTATGTATCAATTCTAAGACGTCCGAAGCTCTCTTGGCACCTAATCTAGTCTTGTTTGTTTGTTTTCCCTTGATACACTCAATACAAATTTCCGAATTTGAGGTATAAAGAGAATCAAGAATTCCATCTGACACGAGTTTCTGAATTCTTTGAATGGATATGTGACCCAAACGTTTATGCCAGAGTGATATAGAATTCTCATTAGTTAATTTCCTTTTAGTACCACTTAAACTTGTATGCAAAGTTTCTTTATTTGAAGTTATTGTATCAACCAAATATAAGCTATCAAATGTTGATAAAACACCAGTACCAATAAGATTTGAACACTGAAAGAGACTAACTTTATTATCCCCAAATGTACATTTATAACCAGATATGTCCAATTGGGGAACCGAAATTAAGTTCCGTCTAAAAGACGGTACAATAAAAGTCTCATCCAAATCTAAATGAAAACCAGTTTTAAACAACAGCCTAAATTTGCCAATAGCTTCAACTGGCACCTTCTTGCCGTCACCCACATAGATGTATCTTTCACCATCATTTGGTTTTCGGTAGTTCAGGCAACCCTGCATTGATATACTTATGTGAGTAGTAGCAGCAGAATCTACCCACTAAGTATCCTTAGGTACTGAAATTAAATTAACTTCAGAACAAACAAGAGAAAGAAGTGTACCTTTTTTCGCACGCCAGGCATGGTACTTGGTACAATCCTTCTTCACATGATTAGTCCCCTTACAGAAGAAGCAACCTAATGCAGTGATTTCAACCTTAGGTTCCTTATGTTGCTTATTCTTGGGCTTTGCAACTGCAACTTCCTTACCCTTCCTCTTCTTAGTTTCCTTAGAAGAGGATGCCAAATGAGCACTTTCTGTCTTATCTAGCTTTATCCTTTCCTCTTCTTGCACACAGTGTGAAATGAGCTCGTTAAGAGACCATTTCTCCTTCAGGCAGTTGTAACTGACCTTAAACTGATTAAAGTGTGCAGGAAGAGATATCAAAACAAAGTACACAAGCAGTTCCTCAGGTAAATCCAGCTTGAGTGACTTTAGTTTCGAAGCAAGATGAGACATTTCCAAAATGTACTCCCTAATGTTTCCCTTGCCCATATACCTCATAGAAACAAGTTTACTCAATAGTGCACTTGTTTCCGCCTTTTCGTTTTGAATAAAACGCTGTTCGAGGTTTTCAAGGAAAACTTTGGCAACAGGTTCATCATTCATAGTGCCCCTGAATGATTCTGGAATTGCACGCTTCATGATCATTAGACTCATTATATTCGAGCGTTCCCACTTCTCCATCACCCTCCTGTCATCAGGAGAGGATGTATCCTCAAGAGGAGTAGGTTGCTCGGTCCGAAGTGCTAAGTCAAGATCCATGCAATCGAGAACGATCATGACGTTCTCTTTCCATTCCTTAAAGTTAGTACCGTTAAGCACAGGGATGCTATTGATGTTGGCAGAGATCGTAGAAGCAGAAGAGTTTACTGAAAATAGAACAAAAGGATTACTAAATACATGCTTACAAATACTTGAACTTTAACTTTATAGATTCAAAATTAGGCAATTCCCATTACAAGATACCTAGCACAACATTGATTTTAGTCTTTGGACAGAAAAACAACTTGTAAGTGGTACTCTTGGTGTAGTGATCAAACATAGACAATAAACTCCTGTCAAATATTAAACCTTCCTTTGGGCCGATTTAATATTCACATGGAAAACCAAATAATCGTCTCATATTTACCACCACAAGAATGTTCGAATTCCTGCCAAATAACACCTTCCTTTGGGCCGATGTTAAACGCATGGAAGACTAACATCCACAGTCATCTCATATTTTATAATTAATCAATCTACACAATAGAGGTTACTTTGGCAATATAATGCTTCAATTGAAAAACTAAAATATTAGATGCAATCAACTTTAGTTCCTTAAGCCATTTTATGAATCTCAACTTAATGTGTTACATGATTGGAAGTGTAACACTTGAATATTAATCGTTGTTTACTGAATTGGACAATTCTATAATATATAAGAATTGATGGACTATAAAACAATTAACATTCACTGAAACTTAAGAGAGTTGAAACGTTTTTCTTAAACTTTACTGGACCAGACAATCGATTGTCAACACAGACAATCGATTGTTTGGTTTTTTCTGAAAAAATTTTAAGTCACTGGATGTGACAAGGAAAAATTTTTCTAAGTTACTGGACCAGACAATCGATTGTCAAAAAGACAATCGATTGTTTGGTTTTTTCTGAAAAAATTTCAAGTCACTGGATGTGACAAGGAAAAATTTTTCTAAGTTACTGGACCAGACAATCGATTGTCAAATCCAGACAATCGATTGTCAGGTATAATTTAAAAACATTTCATCTCACTGGAGTGTATACAATCGATTGTACAGCGTATACTTTTTCTGAATTATAACATGATTTTTAACATGAATCTTTAAACATGAAAACATGTTATTTACCAACTAAATCATGCTATATACAACGTTTTAACATGAAATAAAAACATCAAACTGAATCAAATCATAGCATTCATAAGATCATGCTATCATGCTATTTCATGGTAGAATTTCATAAACAAAATTCTAATTATACTTTAACATGAATCCTAATATAACATGAACCTTATGAACATCCAAATTATCCAAAATTGAAGGGTGGCTCTGATACCAATTGTTAGGATTATGATTCCTACTAAAGACAACAACCTTCATATTGAATAATCCGGAATTACAACTACATGAGCGGAAGCTAACCTGAATCCATATGTGTGGAATTTTATGAACCACCTTTGATAATTGTCCTTGATTCCTTTTGAACCTCTTGATCCTTTCTTCAAGTTTCTTGAAGTTTGTATGTTACCACAAGAATGAATCCACAAGATTTAACAATATGAGAATTGTTACACAATAACAATAATATGACAATGATCAAATTTGGCTTATGGTTTTCCACCCTATTTGCAAGACAATGGACAATATGGTTCTTGATTCAATGGGAAGAAGAAGAACTTGTCTTGCACTAGAATGGGAACCATAACCCCACTTTATAACTCTAGGAGTTACATAACCCAAGAGACAAGAGTTACAAGACAAGAGTTATGTCTTGAGTTATGTCTTGCAAGAGTTACATAACTCAAGAGTCACAAGCAAGTAACCATAGTTACTTATGTAACCTTAGTTAGCCCATCATAAACTAAGGTTACCCTTTTGGGTATCTACACATTAGTCCTACACTTTAGTATGACAATACATTGGCCCCCTTAACATAATGTCCATAAGACCACATAATTAGGCCAAACCAAAAGATAGCACATAACATATAATTATCCATATATTGTTCATATGTGTGTAGATATAAGTCCATATATCTAGATATAAATCCATATATCTTACATTTACCGCAGTGCCTTATCTGCCTTAAGTTAAAAGGTATCACCGCAGATGGCAGCGGGAAAGACAGGACCACAGACGAGGTGGCTTATGCTCTTTTCATCCTCAATACCTGGGTTTCATAATTCTTTATTTGTCCCCTTCACATAGACAACCCACTTAATCCGTCAATATATAAATTCCCTTTCACATAACATAACTTATAAGTTTGATTTTTCAGAAATATGAACAAGGAAGACTGCAAGCACATGGCTGTATATAGTCGTCATAAATAATTTGTCGATATCAACAATCATCACTCTAGGACAACTAAAACACATACAACTCGAGAAGAAATGCTAAAAGTAAGAAAAGAAAGCAACATAAGGACATACTTGAACAATTTCATTTAGGTCATCCTCCCTTTGCAGCACCTCGAGTCAAGGCCTGGACTCGAGTCAGCGAGAAGCAGTATGTAACCAGTGACTAGAAGAAACAAAAGGTGGATGATGAGCAAGTTTTCTGTATAAAGAATGTCAACATGAACATTTAAACAACATACCCCTGAATATTTTGAATAGGAAATAAGCCAATTTACAGAAGGAAAGTGTTTCCTCTGTGCCAATTTCTTGTCCAGTCCCCAGAAGACCTGGAAAATAACAATATTAGAGAAAACCTAAGAGATACTTCCAATAGTGATCTGTGGTTCTACCGACCTGAACAATACCCAGGGTTGACAGGATCTGAGAAATCTCCTCCAGGAGGAGAAACAGCACCAACAATTGTCACGCTCCCAGTTCTCTCAGGTCCACCAAGACATTTAACTTTACCAGCACGCTCATAGAAAGATGCCAAACGTGCAGCGAGATAAGCAGGATATCCACTGTCTGCAGGCATCTCTGCCTGAAAGGTGTAACGTAGGTTACAAGAAGACGACAACAAAAACGCTTTGCTCCAGGTTGAGAAGGTAATCTTTTCAACAATACTGTATGACAGGTTTTATACAATCCAAGAAAGCATGGTCTTAGGCATTTCCCCTTTAGTTAAAGATCGATGCTTGCACAAGCAGTAGCAAGCAACATGCATGAAGGATGTTTGTTAAGAAATGAAACAAGAGAAGAGAGCAGCCAAAGAAGAAAGTAATAAAAAGTTTCCTTTTAGTCGCCAGCTCAACTTTGTTGCCCACAAGTTCAAAATAAGATTACCAAGAAACACTACATAATTTCCAGAAATAAAAAACTGCCCAAAAGGGTGAAAATCTAAGGAAATTAATCTTCAATTGATTCCTAACAAGAAAAGACAGTAAAAACATAGGAATACAAAACTTCCGGCGACGGTTGTCTTCTCCAGCGAGTTCCCGGCGAACCTCCAGCAAAGTTGACCAAACTTTGACCGCGGTTTTTGGGCTCGTTTGAACTTCGATTAGGTCACTATTTGGTGCATTGGACTCCGTTGGACGAGACGAATCCAGTGGTGCCGTCAGAATTAGATTTCGAGCAAAGCTCCGAAAATCCAAATTTGGTCCGTCACCTAAAAACTCGACCAACGCCTCTAACCTGGCTCTGATACCACTTGTTGGGGAATGTGGATCGATTGGGCGTCGGTAACACAAATTTGAGAGAAAAAAAACCTCTATTACTCACAAGAATAGATAACACGAGTATTTACAGAACTCATAAAAAAAAACTCAAAAACTCACAAACGAGGATCACTCTCTAGGATCACTCTTATTCTCACTCTTCTTGGTGATGAACACTCTAATTTTTGTGATGATTTACAATGAAGGCAAGCACCTCTATTTATAGAAAAAATGGTGAGGGTTTTTTGTGGAAATTCCCGTGTGAATAAGGAAGCTTCCCATGGAGGCTATGGTTAGCTTGTTCAACCATTGTGGGCTGCCCGTGTGAATAAGGAGGCTTCCCATGGAGGCTATGGTTGGCTTATTCAACCATTGTGGGCTGCCGTGTGAATAAGGAAGCTTCCCATGGAGGCTATGGTTGGCTTGTTCAAAGTTTGCTAGTTTGAACATCTAGAAGTACAGCTGAAAGTCATCAATTCTCCCCATCCAGCCGTATCTGAAATAAACATCCTGGCTATGTCTCTGCATAACTCTAGCTTTTCTCGAGTCGCTACCTTTGTTAACATATCAGCTGGATTCTCCTTCGTATGGATCTTCACTAGTCTCAACAGTTGTCGATCCATCACCTCGCGTATCCAATGATAGGGAATATCAATATGTTTTGTACGGGAATGGTACATGGAGTTCTTGCTCAAATCCAAAGCACTCTGACTGTCATAATGTACCTTGTACTCCTTTTGTTTGATTCCAAACTCTTGGAGATAACGCTTTAGCCACAACATCTCTTTTCCAGCTTCAGCGGCAGTAATGTATGCTTCTTCGGTTGTGGATAAAGAAACACACTTCTGTAGCCTAGACTGCCATGAAACAGCTCCCCCTGCAAAAGTGTAAATGAATCCTGAAGTAGATTTTCTACTATCAAGATCTCCGGCCATATCTACATCTGTATAGCCTTCCAAGATTGGATCAGCTCCCCCGTAACAAAGACATAATTTCATTGTACCCTTAAGATACCTAAGAATCCACTTTACTGCCTCCCAATGCTCTTTCCCGGGGTTGGAGAGAAAACGACTCACCGTTCCCACTGCGTGAGCAATATCGGGCCTCGTACACACCATAGCATACATCAAACTTCCAACTGCTGAGGAATATGGTACTGACGACATCTCCCCAATCTCTTCCTTGGATGAGGGACAGTAACTCTTGCTCAGCTTGAAATGGTTGGCTAATGGAATGCTAACTGGTTTGGCATTGTTCATATTGAACCGTGCAAGCACTCGTTCAATATACTTCTCCTGAAATAGCCATAACCTATGGTTCTTCCTGTCTCGGGTGATCTGCATTCCCAATATTTGTTGAGCCGGTCCTAAGTCTTTCATGTCAAAAGACTTAGAGAGTTCCTTCTTCAGCTGGTTGATCTTCGTTGCGTCTTTCCCCACGATCAGAATATCGTCCACATATAGTAGAAGAGCAACGAAATTCCCGTCTGAAAATTTTTGAATGTAAACACATTCATCTACGGCAGTTTTCTTGTACCGTTGACTCACCATGCACGAGTCAAACTTCTTGTATCACTGTCTTGGTGCCTGCTTCAAACCGTACAAACTCTTCTTCGGCTTGCACACGAGGTTATCTCCTGAAACCTCAAAACCTTCAGGCTGCTGCATATAGATTTCTTCTTTTAAATCTCCATGAGGAAACGCTGTCTTCACATCCATCTGTTCAAGCTCCAAGTTCATACTTGCGACCAATCCAAGTATGGCTCTGATTGAAGTCATCTTGACTACGGGTGAAAAAATCTCATCAAAGTCGATTCCCTTCTTCTGCTGGAATCCTTTGACTACCAACCGTGCTTTGTATTTCACCACTTTTCCACTGTCATCTTTCTTCAGCTTGAACACCCATTTATTTTTCAGTGCCTTCTTCCCTTTTGGAAGTTCTACGATCTCATAAGTCTGATTTTTCTGCAGAGATTCCATCTCGTCCTGCATTGCGAGCAACCACTGTTCTTTGTCCTTATGAGATACTGCTTCTTGGAAACTCTCTGGTTCTCCATCTTCAGTAAGTAGAAGATATTCGGATTCTGGATATCTTCTCGATGGAATCCGACCTCGTTCAGATCTACGAACTTCTAGAATATGAGGAGATCCACCATCATCTGAGTCTTGTGATGGTTCTGGAACATCTGGCAGAGCGAGTTGTGGCTCCCCCTGCTCAAAACCGTCTTCTTCCTCATTATCTTCTACTTCTGGAATATCTTCTCGCACTGTATCTTCATTTCTCATGAATGATTCTGTTGTTGCCTCTGGCACCGGAGGAGCAACATTTGGCTTCTGAGATATTGTGGGCTTTTCAATATCTTCTATTGTCTGGTTTTCATGGAACACTATGTCCCTACTTTTGATCACCTTTTTCTCCTTTGGATCTCATAATCTGTCTCCAAATTCTTCATCTCCATAGCCTATGAATATGCATGGAGAGGTCCTTGCATCTAGCTTTTGCCTGAGCTCCTTGGATACGTGTGCGTACGCCAAACATCCAAATATTCTAAAGTAAGAATATGATGGATACTTTCCAGACCAAAGTTTCTCCGGAACTTCAGAATTCAATGGTACTGATGGAGATCGGCTGATCAAGTAACAGGCAGCTCTGACTGCTTCTCCCCAGAATGGCTTTGGCAGCTTAACCATACTGAGCATGCTCCGAACACGTTCCATGATTGTTCGGTTCTTTCTTTCAGCTACACCGTTGTGTTGAGGAGTGCGTGGGACCGTCTTCTCATGTCGAATGCCATATGATCTGCAATAGGCATTGAGCTGCCTGGAAGAGTATCACCTCCATTGTCGGATCCAAGACACTTCAACTTCTTTCCTGTCTCACGTTCTACCATGACATGGAACAGTTTGAAGTAGTCGAACACCTGGTCCTTCGTCCGTAAGAAATACACCCACACCTTTCGAGAAGCATCATCAATGAACGTTAGGAAGTATCAATTGCCGCCGAGTGATTAAACCTCTAAGGGACCGCAAGCATCAGAGTGTACCAGACTGAGTAACTCTGATCTTCTCGTTGAAGAGGAATTAAACGAGACTCTACACTGCTTACCAAATAGACAATGATTGCAAGGATTTAGTACAGCATCCTTGTCCACATTGATAAACTCCTTTTTTATTAGGATAGACAACCCTTTCTCACTCATGTGGCCAAGTCTTTGGTGCCATAAATTTTGAGAAGCCTCCTTTTCTGCAACGTTGAGGCTGTCTGTGCATATCTTCACATGAGTCTTGTATAGCGTGCCACAAATATGTCCTCGGGCGACTGTCATAGCGCCTCTTGATAACTTCCATGTGCCTTTACTAACGTGACTATCATAACCCTGTTTGTCAAGAGCTATTCCTGACAATAGATTTAGCGAAGATCTAGCACATGGCGGACATCCTTCAAAGTGATTGTGCTCCCGGAACTTGTCTTTATCTGGACATCACCAATTCTGACAATCTCAGCGGAACTGGAATTTTTCATTTTCACAGCTCCAAAGTCACCGGCTTTATATGTTGTGAAGTATTCCTTGTATGGAGTCACGTGGTAGGATGCTGCAGTATCTACCACCCATTCCGTGTCTTCTCGTGAGACAAGAAGGCATGTGTTATCTTGGGTTGAACAATAAGCTACATCACCAGAGATAGTAACTAACGTTTCTCCACCCTTGTTCTTCGGCTGCGAGCTGCTCTGGCCTTGCTCCTCTTTCCATTTGTAGCAGTTCTTCTTCATATGTCCCTCTATTCCACAATGATGGCACTTATATGTTGGCTTTCTGCCATCAGTGGACCTGCCCCTGCTCTTGCTTCTGCCTCTCCATTTTCTTTTGCTACTCTTTTGTTGCCTCCCCCGGTTCTCTGTGACAGAGGCATGGGTCTGATCTGTGCCCGTCTCCTTTCTCCTTGCCTCTTCACTGAATAGGGCATCCTTGACCATTGACATTAGGGGCTGAGTTGCTGAGTGATACGACCACCGCTTCCCAACTATCGGGAAGGGAACTGAGTAGTAACAGCGCCTGAACTTCATCTCTAAGTGGCATCTCTACAGACGACAACTGGTTGACCAGGTTTTGGAACTCACTGGTATGCTCGGCAACTGAAGTTTCATTTTTTAGCTTCCTATTGACTAAGCGTCTCATCAATAGGGCCTTATTCCGAGCGGTCTTGTCCTGGTACATGTCTTCCAACTTCTTCCAGAGGGTATATGCGTCTGTTTCTTGTGTAACATGGTGGAAGACACTATGATCAATCCATTGGCGGATTTGACCAATAGTTTTTCGATTTGATTTCTTCCACTCTAACTCCTTGTCGGGATCAGGACTTTTACCCATCAATTCTATGGGATCAAACAAATCTTTACAGCTTAGGAGATCTTCCATCCGAGGTCTCCATAGCGTGTAATTTGTGGCAGTAAGCGTAATCATGGCTCCGAAAGATGATGTTGACTCTTCTGTGGACATTATCATCTTACAAAATAATTTTTCAACTCGATCGGGGTTGAATATTTAAACACGGAGTTCACCATTGCGTCCGGAACGGTCGAAAATGGTGGAATTAACACTTCGTGGCTGACATTCCACTATAGGGGCAAAACTGTAATTTTTGAAAGTTGAGGGACCAATCTGCAATTTCAGAGAGTTTGACTGGTTCGCTACAGTTGATCGGTCGTCTTCTCCGGTGAAATTTCCGGTGACGGTTGTCTTCTCCGGCGAGTTCCCGGCGAACCTCCAGCAAAGTTGACCAAACTTTGACTGCGATTTCTGGGCTCGTTTGAACTCCGATTAGGTCACTGTTTGGTGCGTTGGACTCCGTTGGACGAGACGAATCCAGTGGTGCCGTCAGAATTAGATTTCGAGCAAAACTCCGAAAATCCAAATTTGGTCCGTCACCTAAAAACTCGACCAACGCCTCTAACCTGGCTCTGATACCACTTGTTGGGGAATGTGGATCGATTGGGCGTCGGTAAACACAAATTTGAGAGAAAAAAACCTCTATTACTCACAAGAATAGATAACACGAGTATTTACAGAACTCATAAAAAAAAACTCAAAAACTCACAAACGAGGATCACTCTCTAGGATCACTCTTATTCTCACTCTTCTTGGTGATGAACACTCTAATTTTTGTGATGATTTACAATGAAGGCAAGCACCTCTATTTATAGAAAAAATGGTGAGGGTTTTTTGTGGAAATTCCCGTGTGAATAAGGAAGCTTCCATTGGAGGCTATGGTTGGCTTGTTCAACCATTGTGGGCTGCCTGTGTGAATAAGGAAGCTTCCCATTGAGGCTATGGTTGACTTATTCAACCATTGTGGGCTGCCCGTGTGAATAAGGAAGCTTCTCATGGAGGCTATGGTTGGCTTATTCAACCATTGTGGGCTGCCCGTGTGAATAAGGAAGCTTTCCATGGAGGCTATGGTTTGCTTGTTCAAAGTTTACTAGTTTGAACATCTAGAAGTACGGCTGGAAGTCATCAGCTCCCCATTTAAATGCACCGCAGGCCAATTTTATACAATATAGAAAAAATGCTTTAAAGAAAGTCAAAAATTAGTTCAAACACCACAATATCAACAGGTCAGCAATCAGACAATGACAACTTCTTAAATACTTAATCTGATGGTAAATTGCACTCATGGAAATCCATTTTATTAACATAAATGAAAGCTGCACCGTTCCCATGTGATTTTGTTACACATGAGCCAGATAATAGGTTGCCATGTTGCTCTGTACATTGGTTGGGTGCTTTAATGATTACGGTATGACAATACCAAACATAGTACGAGCCAAACAGTAACAGAAAGCTTTGCTGAAAACAGAAAAAGGTTCTGAGCTGTCACAGTAGAAGAGGCTATTTGACTTTGTGGCAATAAAGGGAATAAACACTCACAGTCGACCTGAAATTTCACGTAAAGCTTCGGCCCAACGAGATGTGGAATCTGCCATCATGCTCACATTGTAGCCCATGTCTCTGAAATATTCGGCTATAGTAATGCCTGAAAATGAAATTGTACAATGTCAAGAGTGACCATGCTGTGTTATCAAAAAAAAAAAAAGGGAAAAGAAGAACTATCAGGTTGTTACTTGTAAGACACATTTGTTTTATTTCAAACCAGTTGATACTTAAAAACAGAATGCAAAGCAAGCAGCAGTTGTTGTGTATATTAAACATGAAGGTACTAAAACCAGAGAGTGTAACATTTAATGTAATTATCCTTCATATCGTTTCAGTGAACTAAGAGCTAAGACGGAATAAGATCATATCAGCATTTAAAATTCTCAAGCTAAATAAAATGTACTTACTGTACTTGGCTTCTTTCAGTCTATATAAGAGCTAGGAGCAACGAGAGAATAGATTTTATATTTTGCAAAATACAAGACCAGATCGTTCAATGGCAATGTTACTTAAGGTGCGTCTCCAATGATAAATCAAGCATCAAGGAAGTTAGAGGAGTGAAAAGAGTAGCAACCTGTATAGATTGAGGCCTCACGAGCAGCCACAGGCATATTTGAAGTATTGGCAACAAGTGTGGTACGTTTCATGACAGACTCTTCACGTCCATCAGGCAATGTCATCGTCAATTGAGGAAAATCCATCAGTACCTGAAATTAACTACTTTGTGTTATGCAACTCAAGTATGATACTAAAGAGCTCACAAAATAAAGTCAAAAGTGCATACCTCCGCCATTTCATTTCCTCTTTCCCTACAACCAACATAGACTACGGTGTCTGAGTTAGTACTGCATTCATTAATAAACATGAATCAAATGTGAATTGGAAGAAGCGTGACAAGGATAAACATCTATATTTAGGTCTGAGATTAAAGTAGAAAGTCAAAAATGAAGCACAATGAGCCTCACCTTGGAAAGAGCTTGACTAATCACTGTTTTACCACAGCCAAATGCACCCGGTATAGCACAAGTACCCCCCCCCCCCCCCAAGCACCGAAGGGAACAGAGCATCAAGAACACGCTGATGAAATAGAGAAATTATAGCAAAAATGTCCAAGATTCTATACATGAAACGCAAAAGGAGGTTAATATTATATCCACTAATTACCTGTCCAGTAAGAAGAGGAGTATCAGCAGCTAACTTTGAGGCAACCGGCGTAGGTGTACGCACAGGCCAATTCTAGAGGTAAGGGCAACTTAATGTCAGAATTCATTGCTGAAGCTGCTAGAATCAAAGAGCAAAAGACAATTTAGAATCCTATGAGACTAGAGCGTCAATGACCTGAAGCATAGTGAACTGTTTTTTGACACCTTGGAACTCGAGCTCAAGAACAGTATCCTGCATGATCAATGGGAGGAAGAATCCATCACATCTGGTAAAAAGTTGACGCATTGCTTGCAATAGTTTGTTTTATGCTTAAAATGGACGGAGAATATAGGGCAAATCAGCAATTCATAGCCTACACCCATCTATTGCTTTTCTTCTTTTAAGAAAGGCATACATATAGCACTACCAGATTAAGAACAACATAATACAAATATTACATTGAGAAAATGAATATCCTCACAACCAAATTTAAGTAATAGGTATATATACCACAAGAATAAATCTAAAACATAACTATCAGGGCTAGAAAACATGCATTTAGGACCTAGATTCGGGAAAAGGAATAGATATCTATTTTCCCTACTTTTTATACGTTCAAAGAAAAAAAAGAAAAAAAGATATCTAGTCTTTTTCCTGAACCTAGTCCTTGGTTCAGGTGCCAGTTTTAATCCATGCCACAATGTGTGGAAAAGTTTCACATGCACTAGACATGATTCATTGACACTGCAACAAGTTTTACGATTGAACGACAAAACATTTTTTTTAAAAGAAAGTCACTTCATATCATATGCAGAAATGCAAAAGGAACAGTGACCCATTGATTTATATATTTGTTTATTAATCCAACAAGCACAGTTATAGCAAATATATAGCTGTATGAAGTTTGATGAGTATTCACGGACATTCAAAGAGTATTGACCAGCTGGAGCAATGTGAGTAATCTTTCCCTTGGCATCAGGAGAAAGAGCAATATGATGTTCCATTAAGCTGTTCTCAAAGACGGTCTGCAAAATCAGGAAGAGATTCAAATATAAAGGAGGATACTGGAACACTGTTTTGGAAAAGGACCAAAACAAATTTCCTCAAAAGAAATTGAGTCCCATCAAACTTACAGCATACAGATCTCCACCAGTTAAGATATCTCCTTCGCCTGGCACCAGAAATATTACAGTGAGCAGAGTCATCGATGATGAAATTACAGCTTTGGCAAGGATAACTCAAAGTCCAACATGTTACGGAGTCAAAGGCTATAAAATACCTAATTTCTTAGGTTGAAATTCCCAGAGTATATCCTTGTCAAGGGCTGGAACAGATACCCCTCGAGGGATGTAGACATCACCAGATATTTTTGCAATTGTCTTAAGTGGCCTCTGCATTATTGATGAAAGAAACATACAAAAATAAAGTAAGTATTAAAGGGGACCTTCTAACACAGTAATGGAACTCAGACAAACTTAAGTAAAGAATTAAGAGAAAAACAGCAGGACATCGTCAGATGATAACCTGAATACCATCGAAGATGTTTCCCAAGATTCCAGGACCCAGCTCTACTGACAAGGGCTGTAATTTAACAAAACATCAATTCGCCTATATGAAATTTGAAGTCAAACAGTTCAACAAAAAAAATATAACTGAGAAGAGGCAGTCTATTTATTTACCTTGTGTGTACGTAGAACAGGATCATTCACCATCAGCCCGGCTGTTTCTTCATAGACTGCAAAAGAAGTAGATCTTAACAAACGAAAAATCTTGTATGTAATTTCAATTCAAGTTTCTTTATGGCAATCAAGCTAGTCCATAAAGAAATTCAACAGCATACCCTGAATTGTAGCGGAAACTCCTTCCAGTCTAATAATTTCACCAATGAGATTGTCATGTCCAACACGAACAAGTTCATACATAGCAGCCCCAGCCATTCCATCAGCAACGACCACTGGTCCAGATACCTGTTGGACAAGGCACAATTTGCAGGCAATAACATAAACTCCAAGTACTAACAACGGTAATTATTACTTTGAAGTTGGAGAACCAATAATGCTGGGCAAAGGATTTCATTTAATTAGCACAAAACCAACAACGAAATTTGGTAACCAATATTTCCATATTACTATGATCATCTACATCGTGAACAAAATAGAAAAGCTAAATCAGAACCTAACGATTACAACTGCAGTAATCAGAGTCGACAGATAAGGAAGTTTAGTGGCTTTAAGTCGTATTAGCTCGTGAGCAAGATACAAGCTACCTTTTTGACCAATGATCGACTCTAAAAGCTTCTTGACAAAGAAAGGTTTAAACTTTAAAGCAATTAAGCAAAGGCCGAACAGTTACTACCAAGTTTAGCATTTACAGAAATTTATGTCCCGAACAAATATTGCAATGATATAAAAATGTGTAGCGAAGTGACACCGATCCAACTAATATACAATTCCATCCAATAAGATAAAAGATAACAAATATCAAGCTCAAGGAAGCATCAAAGGTAATACTCGTTATATGTCACCACCTATCCTACACATTCGATTAAGGTTGTCAATGAGAAGTTATAGTTAAGGTGCACGGGGTCTTACCGTCTAACCGTTGGTAGTCCGCATCTTCACGGAGAATTCAATTTTACCGGGTCCATGTCGGAGACAGCGGGGCATTCGTTACACCATTCGTGCGGGTCACTACTTATGCGGCTAGGAATTTCGCTACCTTAGGATGGTTAGATTTACTATCGCCGTTTACCG
The DNA here is from genome assembly GCA_034376525.1 of Nicotiana benthamiana. NCBI lineage: Eukaryota > Viridiplantae > Streptophyta > Magnoliopsida > Solanales > Solanaceae > Nicotiana > Nicotiana benthamiana. The sequence continues at coordinate 78,549,930 of CM067331.1, forward strand.
AGGCTTCCATTCAAAGCTTATAACACTCTCCTTGCAACCTTCCAGTACCGGGCATGTGTCAGACTCTATACATCAAGATTCTTTCGTAGAGAGGAGGGAATGAATTGCTAAAGCTTGGCGTTTAGCCATCAATTTGCTCATCGGAATCACCATGGCCTTCTCCAACTTTAATCAATTTTTCCTGGATCATCCTTTCTATTTCTCTTTCAAAATCCCGATAGATTTCAACATCATGTCCCTGGGCATTGGAATGGTATTCACACCTTATAGAAGGGTCAAAGCTTCTTGCACGTGGGTCCACATAATTTGGAGGAATAGGTGTAATCATGTCATAATGCTTTAATTTCTCAAACAAACTTGCATAGGACTCTCCTATTGGTGTAAAATTATCTTTCAACCTTTGTTCACCTCTATACCCCTCGCTTGGATGCGGGTTATAGGGCACTTGAAAATTTTTATGGAGTTTGATGGAGATTTTGCGATGCTGGTGCTTGCCTTTTTGGGTGTCTTGTACAACATACTGAGGTGGATTAACAAAGTATTGTGGGTTCTGAGGTGGATAGTAGTGCTATGGGGAATCATGGGAAACGTAATGTGGTCGCTCCTTCCTTCGAGATGTTCTCCTGGGACCTCTTCTTGACCCTATTGTCATCATGGTTTCTTTATCCTTCTCGTTCGTGTCACTAAAATTATCCGATTCAATCTGGAGAGACTGAGTTGCAAGTTTGAGAGTCGTGTGACTTATTTCTCCGTGTCTTAAGGTCATTCTCAACCATTTCCCCAATTTTGATTACTTACGAGAAGGATTTGCTTACTATAAACATCATGTTTTGAAAATAATCTGGCTCTTAATCCTGGCGGAAGATAGTGATTAGCTCGTGATCATCCATGGGTGGCTTAACTCTAGCCTATTTCTCTCTCCATTTAATGGCATATTCCTTGAAACTTTCAGTTGGTTTCTTCTTCAGGTTTGAAAGGGGAATTGCGCTTTGGGGCGATATCAATGTTGTATTGGAACTATTTAACAAAGGCCTGGGCCATGTCATCCTAGACATACTAGTGAGACATGTCTAGATCCATAAACCATTCAGAGTCTACCCCCACAAGGCTTTCCCAAAATAAGTCATCAGTAATTCTTCCTTTCTTCCCACACCTCTTAGTTGATTGAAATACCTTTACAGGGAGGCTATGGGATCTCCATGTCCATCATACTTATTAAATTTGGGAGTCTTGAAACTAGGTGGCAAGTGGACATCGGGGAACATACATAGATCCTTGAAGGCAATACTCTTCTGACCTGCCAACCCATGCATATTTTTCAACTGTTATTCTAAGCTTTTCATTTTTTTGGCCATATCTTCCTGTGCCATCTTTCGGGCAGGCTTCTCAATCTTTGCAGGAAGGTCAAATAGGTACGAGTGGTACTCAAGAGAGTGGTATTGTACCTGTTGGGTAGCCAATTGTGACTTATGAGTTTTTTTTTACACCATCGTCGACCATGGGATGGTGAAGACAAGCATAACAGTCATGGTTGTCTAATTGGTTGTCAATGGCACACTACGGGAGCGTGCAACAGAAGTTCCAGTTGTATTCATACAATTAGGGTAAAGACTAAATCCATGTGGATAGGATTGATCAGACAATGAGACATGAGTGCTAGTAGCCGAGATCGGCTTGAAATCTGGGAAACCATGAATTGAAAAAGATGTCCTTGTCCATTGGCCCATGCTTGACACATTTTAATCATTTGCTGCTTTAGTACTCTATTTTCCTCAACTAAGGTATACTCTTGTGGAACTCTTTGACCCTGAGCCTCTTGAGCATTCGTAACGACTTCGATGTCAGTTGTTATTTGCATTTCTCTCTTCGATCTTGAGAATTCCGGATGTGTTGCTAGCTTACCACAAACTGATCATCTCAAACTTTCTTCACAATTCAAAACAAACAATATGTTAGAATGGTCACTTTTTTTTTAAACCATTCGATCGAACCTGATATGAATTGCCTACGTATCACGTGGGAACATAAATCAAATCTTGTGTAGTTAGAGAAGATCAGGAATAAAATAAATAAACTATATCTTTTTTTTTAATTTTAGATTTTTTCGAAAGAAAAACTTATAAAGAAGAAAGAAAATATTTTTCGATTTTGATTTTTTATTTGGAATTTCAAAAGAAAAACTTTTAAAGAAGAAAAGAATATGTTTTATTTTTGCACTTTTATCCTGAATTTATGGAAGAAAGACATCTAAAGAAAAAAAAATATTTTTGAATCATGAATTTTCTTTTAAATTTTCGAAAAAAGAATGCAAATATTTTTGAATTTTGAAAAAAAAATTAAAAGAAAATATTTTTGAATTTTTAAACTCGAGGTCTAAAATAAAGACTTTCTAAAGAAGAAAATAAAGGAAAATATTTTTGAATTTTTTATGGATATTGTGGTCCGGAACCGATGATGTTTGCCTATATATCTCACATCCAATTAGAATTAGATCCCGTTAGTTTGTTCGCTTTTGACATTATCGGGAAAACATGATATTGACTCATTATGAAATGACTCTTCTTTTTCAATTTTCATCATTTTCCTTTTTTTCTTTTTACTTTTTTTTTTTGAAAATTTCGATAGAGCTTTCAGGACATTTTCCAGATACCTGTGTTTTCAGAATCAGGCAAATTTCTCTCCTACCCAGTCTTGATTTTTCTCTTGATTTTCTTTCCCTAGACGATCAACATGCAAGCCGAAACAAATAAATGTACAAATAAAACGTAAGATACATCGGGATAGTCTTTCAATTTGGGTTCACATGTCCTAGTGTTGAGTCCGAAAGTTAAATGCATATGATGTAGACAAATATTCCTATTAGGGATCCGATATTACATTATTCTAGGTTTAAACCTGGGGGTGTGTTCGAGAAATAACTTACTCAAGCGGATAGCTCGAGCCGAGGTGGGGGCAATGTACCGGGAACATGAAAGTCTACCCGACCAAGTTGCTAATCTAATATCATTCTATATGGTATGACTTCTAACAGAAAAGTGGGCCACGCGTATGTGTACACCATATTTTAGAAGATGCAGAAGGGAGGCCTAATACGACAGTTTAATATAGTTAAAATGATATCAAAGCGGTAAATACCAACAATTAGAATATTAAGCTCACAAACACAGTAATATCAACCAAATATAAATTACATTACAAGCTCGAATTTTGAATGAACCAGAAATTCTGGGTTCGATCCTTAGTAGAGTCACCAGAGCTGTCACACATCCTTTTTTCCCGAGGAATAGTGGAGTTTCTAAAGTGACATTGATCGAAATGGAATTACTTATTTATTTCAAATTCACCACTTGGGATAATTTATAATGTCCCAAGTCACTGGTTTATTTTAAATCCCAAATCCAGGAAATTTTACTCTGAGTCTGCGAACACCAAAAGACTGAGTAAGGAATTCTGTCAACCCGCGAGAAGGTGTTAGGTATTTTCGGATCCCGTGATTTTAGCACGTTCACTCAACTATCAACAATTTGCCTAATTATATGATTTAATACATATTCTAAAACTATTATGCATTTTTAGCTTTCTAACCACTTTTAATAGAACTTCATAAAGCAAGGGAAAGGAAGGCACGTGATCTTGACCAAGTTAGGTGCATCAAGGGCGAGGATGATAGAGTTCTGATGGGGGGGTCTCAAGTCAAGCAGAGGTGGCAGACGTACTTTCGAGACTTACTTAACAAGGTGGGGGATCGTAACAGAGAGCTAGGGGAGTTGGGGCATTCAGAGCAACACAGAGACCTTGGGTACTGCAGGCGCATTAGGGCAGAAGAGGTCATGAGGACTTTGCGTAGGATGAGTAGGGGTCGAGCGACCGGGCCTGACGAGATTCCGGTGGAGTTCTGGAAGTGCATGGGTAGGTCAGGAGTGGAGTGGCTCTCCGGGTTTTTCAATGCGATCTTCAGGACTAAAAGGATGCCGGATGAGTGGAGGTGGAGTACAGTGGTGCCCTTGTACAAGAACATAGGGGACATCTAGTGCTGCAACAACTATAGGGGTATCAAATTAATAAGTCACACCATGAAGGTCTGGGAGCGGGTGATCGAGGCGAGGGTGAGGGAGATGACATCTATATTTGAGAACCAGTTCGGTTTCATGCCGGGTCGCTCCACTACAGAAGCTATCCACCTTGTCAGGCGGCTGGTGGAGCAGTTCAGGGATAAGAAGAAGGATCTGCACATGGTGCTTATCGACTTGGAGAAGGCATATGACAAGGTCCTAAGGGAGGTGTTATGGAGGTGCTTGGAGGCGAAGAGCGTGCCGGAAGCCTACATCCAATTAATCAAGGACATGTACGATGAAGCTAAGACTAGGGTTTGGACGGTGCGTGGCGACTCAGACCATTTTCCAGTGGTTATGGGGCTCCATCAAGGATCGGCGCTTAGCCCTCTCTTGTTTGCCCTGGTGATGGATGCTCTAACCCGACATATTCAAGGGGATGTGCCTTGGTGTATGCTATTTGCTGATGACATAGCCTTGATAGATGAGACGAGGGTCGGTGTTATTGAGAGGTTAGAGGTATGGAGACAGACTCTCGAGTCTAAAGGTTTCAAAATAAGCAGATCTAAGACAGAATACCTGGAGTGCAAGTTTAGCGCTGAGCCGAGCGAAGTAGGCAGAGACGTGATGATTGGATCTCAGGTCATCGCCAAGAGGGACAGTGTCAGATATCTTGGGACGGTGATTCAGGGGGACGGAGAGATTGACGGGGACGTCACTCATCGTATAGGAGCGGGGTGGTCAAAGTGGAGGCTTGCATCAGGAGTCCTGTGTGACAAGAAAGTTCCACATAAACTCAAGGGGAAATTTTATAGAGTTGTGGTTAGACCTGCAATGTTGTATGGGGCGGAGTGCTGGCCCGTGAAAAACTCTCATGTTCAGAGAATGAAGGTTGCGGAGATGAGGATGCTCAGGTGGATGTGTGGGCTCAGCAGGTTAGATAAGATTAAGAATGAAGTTATTCGAGAGAAGGTGGGGGTGGCCCCGGTGGATGAGAAGATGCGAGAAGCGAGGCTGAGGTGGTTCGGGCATGTGCGGAGGAGAAGTCCTGATGCCCCGGTGAGAAGTTGTGAGCGGCTGACGATTGTCGGCGTTCGGCTAGGCAGGGGGAGGCCTAAGAAGTATTTGGGAGAGGTGATTAGGCATGACATGGCTAGAATGCGGGTTTCCGAGGACATGACCATTGATAGGAATGTCTTGAGGTCTAGTATCACGGTTGTAGGATAGGGGCTCCTAGAGTTTTTCGTACTCCTCACCCGGAGTTGGTTGAGGCTTGGAAGAGATATCCATAGATGATTTGTGTTTTGGCTTGTGTCTCCTTTATGATAGTTATTTATAGTAGTGCTATATGATATTAGGGCATGCTATTTTATTTATGTTTCTTATGTTTAGATAAATATTTACGCTATTTCTGCTGGGGTTACTAATGCTTTTTTGTTTTTGTTTTTGTTTTTCATTTCCTTCACTGAGCCGAGGGTCGATTGGAAACAGCCCCTCTGCCCTCTCGTGTAGGGGTAAGGCTCGTCTACATATTACCCTCCCCAAACCCCACTTTGTGGGACTATACTGGGTAGTTGTTGTTGTTGTTGTAACCACTTTTAATAGAGTTTTAATTGCTTTAGGATTTATGAAGTTCATTTAATTAAGTTGCAATGTCCCACACTTATTATTTTTGTACATATTGGGAATCGCATCATGTGAAATGCACCCGCGATCTACAACATGTTGATTTTATTATTATTTGAAGATATAGTCGAGTCACGTGAAATGCACACTCGAATTGGGATTTGCGTACCATGACTATGCCACGGGAACTGTACATATAGTCACGATGATTTATTTAATTAACGTGTCTAAAGCAAGCTATCGTGTTCATGATTATTTTCCTAAGTTTCGGATTATCGTGAGGCTTAGGAGTTATACATTCTTCTGACTTAGCACCATTTATGGCCTATTCTTATTTCTTTCTAAGAAAGAAACAACTCCGATTTCCATCTATCCAATTTAACAACTCACTTATATCATCCATAGCATATTTAACAACTCAGTTAAAAAATCCATAGCATATTTAACAGAAATTGTCCAACCAAACTTACATGTACATGAATTAATCTTAAAACCAATATATAATCAGAAAAATACACAATCGGTACACAATTAATACGAAAGAGATAAAGTATTATCGATAGAGCAAATGGAATCCGACGAGCAAATAGAAATACTAATATATCAAATAAAGCGCATACTTAAAATGTAAATAGATACTAAAAAAATGGATTTGAATGGACCTATATATATTGGTAAATAAAGCTGAAAATTTACAATTTCATCGGAATAACAGAGCAACAATTACAAAAATTGCGAACCGAAACCTCGAACAAGAGCTCCTATTGGTGCCTTCCAAGCTTGATAAGTCCAAATAAAGGCGGAGTAAACGACGACACCACCACTAAAATCTGAACTGTTGGGTATAGCCACCCCAAACATCTTAATTTTTTTAATCTCTTTCTTCCCTCTCAATCAATTAGAATAATAAAGTAAAGGATAGAATATTTAGTAGTAGTACAACTTGAATTGGGAAAAGGTCAATGAAAATGAAAGGGAAATAGACGGCTTTGTTCTCTTCTCCCTGACTTTTAAGTATTACTTGCGAGTTGCGTGGAATGAGTCAGTAATGCAGAGTCATTGCGTCAGATCCAGGTGACAATAGGTAATACCGGCGGTGGCGCACGACAATTTTGGTGGCAGTAGGCAACCCTTAGAAAAGGGAGTTACGGCTAACAATGGATGTAGGGATCAACTTAGGGTTTCCTAATTGGATATTTTATATTGAGGTGGAAAGAGACTATGGTTATTCGATTTGAATCTTGCATTTTAAGTGTAGAGTAGGCTAATGAGTTGGAAAGAATAATTATTTGTCTTGTTAGGCCACTAAAATTCGAAAATGAGCTCCCAATTGACCCAAATTCAATTAAATTTATTGCATAAAAAAAGTAAAAATAAAACCATAATAAACTAATTAATCTTAGTTAATAAGAATAAACTACTAAGGTGAACTAGATATTAAAATGAAAATATTTTTGGTATTTTTAAAATATTACAAATATTAAAAAATACTAATAAGCTAAAAATATAAGAAACACATTATAAATCTATTTTTGTGTTTTAAACTTATGATTAAAATTTAAATTAGAAGTTGCCTAAAATCCTATAAAAATGAAAGTAAATAAATATTTTTTTAAATATACTACTTTTTATAGTTGCCCGGGTCAAATACGTGTTTACATTCATGATTGACTACGTAAAGTCAAGAGACAACGTGTTGAATCCACTTATAAAAGGCCTATCTAGAGAGACCGTTGAAATATCATATAACAGAATGGGGTTAAGATCTAGGACTAGTCATCATGGCGGTAACTCTACCTAGCAGACGGGAGATCCCAAGCGCTAGGTTCAAAGAGATCAAACAAAATTATGAATGACGGCTCAACATTGTCGAACAAATCAACTCATTCTCGTGATGAAGACAATATCAAAATCAAGGTAAAGTATTAAGGTTTTTTGATAAGTCAATAAAGCTTAAAGCTTTTAATAATTTGCTAAGTCTAGTAGGATATGACTAGATATTGTGTCTTTAAGATTACATGTTTAGGAATCACCTATGTGAGTGTGAAGTGTAAGCCGCTTCAAAGGGAATTAAGTAAAGGCCCCATTCTCTAAGCAGTCATAAAATCATGTTCATGGCTGAAACAAACACAACCATGAGAACCTAGATGTATACGGATTGCTTGTGTGACTTATGCCTAGGTATACAACAAAGCTCGACGGTTCAAAGATATCAAATCTACTGATTGACCAAGTATATCCAATATAAGTTCATTACACAAAGTTTAAAGGGAAACCTACTTATCCAGATGCAATTAATTCTTGCATGTAAAACACACACGGGTCCGCGTATTTCTTTGTTTTATAGCCATTCCCCGTTCATGTGAGGGATTGTTGGACTTTAAGCTTGGTGTAGCTTAAAGAGGGTGAATAGGAAATTGAGGGAAAATGAAATATTTGAGTTTCCTCCTTGAAAAATGGACATTGTCCCATACTGGAGGAAGAAAAAATTTTTGATAGGTATATATACAATTGCTCTTCTTCTAGCTGATAAAATGTTAAGAAGAAGGCAAGCCTCGCTTAGTCGTCGTCGTCGCTTACTCGACTTGGCTTCGGCTTCAGATTTGGTTAACGATTGATTAATCTTTTTGGACAAAATTTCTTTCAATTATTTAATTAATAAGTTGGAAAAAATTCAATCCAAAATAACCCATGACTCGCGACCTGGTCTGGTCCGTTTTCTTTCCCAAATTTTAAATCCATTTTTTTATTTTCCTGCAATATTTGCATATGTTCCAACAGCTATGGTCGTTCTGAAAGGTTGCAACCTTTTCAGAAACAGTGCCAAATGAGCTATAAATATGCCTCGAATCCCTGAATTTTTACTTACTAAATTTTCTAATTATCTTCTTTTTCTTCTTCTACTGCACAATATTTTTCGGTGTGTTTTACGACCATTGAGTGGTTCGTGTTCGTCGGAGTTTTTGGTACTAATACAGTGGTGAGTTAAATTGTTCTATCATGAGAGGATATATTCCAGCACTTCGGGTACTTCAAAGGAATAATTTGCTTAAGGATACACTATATATTCAGCGGGCTCGATCTATTCCTATTTTATCTTCCATAATCTATTTTATCGTTCTGGCTCTACTAACTTTCTGTTTCTGTTTTCCAGAAAGTTTGATGTTTTATTATTTATTATAGCAATACAGTTTTGATAACATACTATGGGTACTAGTTTGGGTCTAGCCCATAATGTGCGAAGTGAGAGATGTTGAATATTGAGTTTGGGTGCGGGTGCTAATATGAATTGACCATACCTATTTAAAGGAGATAAAATCTTAAAGAGGTTACTCAAGGAAGTTAAAGTACAGATAAATAAAAGAAAAAATGGTTGCAAGTCTAAAAATAATAGGAACGTGAGATCAGTTTGTGCAAATGGCAGATTTTTCTTGAAACATCTCTCTTTTATATATTTTTCTTTTTCAACAGAGAATTAAATTAAGAAGTGATTCTCCTTAAAGTTAGAAACAAACTACGATAAAAAAAAAAGATATTTAGTTTGTGAATAAGAATTTCATTTTCAAGAGAGACTAAGTTAATTTCAAATAATTAATTGAAATAGATTATGCAAAAACTACTGCTGTTGTTGACAGATATACAAATTCAATGTCTCTTTTACTCAATTTTAATCTTCGGAATAGGTAGGCAAACAACAACAACAACCCAGTATAATCCCACTTAGTGGGGTCTGGGTAGGGTAGTGTGTACACTTTACTCCTATCCTTGGGTAGAGAGGCTGTTTCCAAATAGAACCCGGCATCCTTCCCTCCAAGGACTTCCCACCTTGGTCTTGGGGAGACTCGAACTCACAACCTCTCAATTAGAAATGAAGATTGCTTACCATTAGAGCAACCCCTCTTATCTTTCGGTAGGCAAACAAATTTACTAGATATTGGACAAACACATAACAGATGCCAACAACGTGTCCACTGCAAAAATCCCCCTTCAATAGTAATTCTACCATTAGGTTTACCATTACAAACTGATTCTGAATAGAGAGGAGAAAATCTCCCTTCGTTCTAATTAAATCAAACATGTCTAAGGTATAAAAGGCCAAACTAGGGCGTTGAAAGAAATTTAGGTAACAAACTGTATTTCAAGAGGGAACTTTGAGGAGTTGTTTGGTATAAAATAAATATATAATAAATAGAGTTATACTTCCACCTTTTATATGAGATATAGATAAATCAAGATTTTAGTATAAAATTATATAGATATTAATTACTATCAGTAATCAAAGGGTGAATAAATGTAATTCCATGTTAATACTAAAATTAGTATCCTAATCTCTATTAACAACTAGGGGTGAGCCAGAAGCCAAGTTATATGTTCGACCTGATTCAATAATTTTTGTTCAAACAGTATATTTATATTAATTTTTTTTATTAAATATATAAAAATATCAAATTTAAATTCAATTACTATCACTTAAAATCACTTCCAAAATTCAAAACCTATAAAATTTGTAATCATGGCTCGACAAAGGAGCTAGTATTACAACACGATTACTAAGTAGGGGGATTTCGCATAATAAAGAAGAAGAAAAGGTAGTTGAATCAACATTATTTGTAACTTTTGGGTGGATTACGCATATGAAGCCAAGTGAAGTCAAAACTTTTCGTATTTTCGCGGCCTTTTCTGGGCAGCAGCGATGCGAGTCAGAGATTCTGACAATATTCTCATTTTTCTGTACGAAAAGCCCTTAACCCCATGCACACTGTTTCTCTCGTAACTCGTGACAACCCCACCCTCACCCCCAACCTCCCCCTGAATCGCACTTCAACTCTTTCCCGTTGGACCAAAACAGAGAGAAAGTAATCTCTTCGCTTAATTATATCAGTAAATCTCTTTCATTTCTTCTTCATCATACTTCATTAATTTCGCATTAGTACAAAAAGCTGTTGGACTGTTGGTTTGTCCAAAATGAGAATCAAATATTTTGCCTTTTTGTCCTTTCTCTCACCTTTTTTTCTATATTTTTCTTTTTCTCAGCATCGTAACGCGTAACGAACAGCACCATATCGATGAATCATTACTATATTTCTGGCACTCTGCTTCCCTAAATCACACTTAATGTATAAAAGTAAAACTGCACTCATTCAACCCATTGTTTTGTTGCCTTTTTGTTGAACCCTAAACCCCTTTAACTCATCAAAGTCCTTTTCGTTAACCACGATTCTAGGGTTTCTCCGATACTGACGAATGGCTTAGCTTCCTGAGTGTACTCCACCTTAATCTGTAAGTGATCTTACTTTATGTGTTTCGACCTCTGGAATCTTTCCTTTTAAGTTCTATCGCCCTCTTTAAATCAGCAAAAAAGGTTTTTTTTTTCGTGATTTCGCCCAAAATTTGAAATATAAGTTGATTGCATTTTTACAATATCGCTCTTAGATTTGCTAATTATATTTGAAAGTTGATTCTTTGAGTCTGAAGTATTAATTTCAGTTTTTCTAATTGCAAAAATGTGCAGATGCTGAATGTTTGGTAGGAGTTTATTGGGCATTTCACACCGGAAGCTAGATCATGGTGTGGAATCTGAGGATACACGGATTCAAATTGGGCCTAAATTAGATTATGGATCTGATTGAGTTCTGACAGTTGTGTTGGAAGCCACCGCAATGATTAACTAGAGGTCGCATATTCCTATGTCTATTTAAGGGAACAAATAAAAGAATAATTATTGCCTCGACATTGATAAGGAAGTTGTTTGTTTGATAATGGATTTCTTTAAAGTGAAGAAGTTCAGAAAGGCCCATAAACCGGAACCAGAGACCGATGCAGAGGATAAGCCTGTTCCACTGCCAGGAGACCAAACGAATGAGAATGGTAATGTGGGCAAATCAGCTTATGTTGATACCACTAGCGCTGAACCAGAAGACGATGATGATGACTTTATCACCAATGAGGTAAAGAGGAGATTGAAGGAACTGAGGAGAAATAGTTTTATGGTATTGATTCCTGAGGAGTCAGCTCCAGAAGATGAAGAAGCAGATGATGAAGAAGAACAGGCCAACATGAATCCCGGTGATTGGAGGGACGTTGAAGCAGAAGGACGACAGTTTTGGTCTGGATTCAATGCCGTGTATGATAAATACTCTGAACAAATGCTGTTTTATGACCGCCTACAAGCTCAGCAGCTGCGTGAATTTGGTAATAGTTCTTCTGGACTATATGTTGCTTTCCTTCCTGATAAATGAAATTTGGTTGCTTTGATTTGCACTATTGGCTCCAAGTGTAACATTGGAACCATCTTTACAATTTGTTACATAATCGAGTAATATTAGATAATATTGAAGAAATATTTTCCATAAATTATGAATATACAATTCTTGCTAGTCAATTGAAAAATACAATAAGAAAGGATAACCTTGCTAATTATAGGCGTTGACATGGAGAAAAAGTAGGGATATTCAAGAATAAACAATTTTATTTGGGGAACATTCCCCTAATGGATTCCTTTGGAACTTCTATAGTACATGGATTATATAGAATTTGCTGTCTTGTACCGATGGATCACTTTTAAGTAATGGGGAAGAGGACCAAGACGTGCATGGATTCCTCAGTGTTCAACCTCCCAAGATTCAGCTACCGTGCTGGACAATAGACTGCTTCGACTTGCTCAAGCTTCAGAAGGACATTTTTTTTAAACGACAAATAGGCATTTTATTCATCTTCGACAACATATTACATTGGGTTGAGGGAGAACCCAAAACCTATCAACTCCGTAAGAAAGGTTGAAAGATAGATAATTCTATCTTTTTATACAAAGGAAGTGTTTAAGGATTACCGCCAGACACACTACTTTCAATCATGGCGGATCATAAACAATGTCAGTCTTTTTCTTGTTGATATACGAAAATTAGGAAGATTCCATCTATCGCATTAAGGATCCTCTAATGTGACTTGGAAGGGACGTAAATTTCTGAAAGATTTGATTTTGAGAGAAATTATAGCTCAAGGCTGCCACCTGGCAGCAGCATGGTTAGCTTCCCTGAAGCAGTGTGTCAAGAGAAACCCATATCGTTCTTTATGTCTTCTTAATTCTTCCACTTCCTGAGATATTCGCCAAGGACTTTTGTAGAATCCATTCACAAGTCTACTAACAATTTTGAATCACTTTCAGCTATATAATGATTCAACCTGTTAGTAATGCACCAATTAATACCAAATAACAGAGCTCGTGCTTCTGCCCAGTTACTCGTTCCAGCCCCCAAAGGGAGGGTGTATGCGCAAATTAGGTGGCCATCATTGTTCCTAATCACTCCTCCCCCTCCACAAATGCCATCTTTGCAACTTCCATCAGAGGTGAATTTCACATAACTAGCTGCAGGTTTTATCCAGTTCACTAGGGAGATTTTCTTGAACGAAATAGTGCTTCCAAGTAACTGAGATATGTTATCCCAAGTTGTATTCAAATGTATGCTACTAAATTGAGCCATCACTGGATGAGAAATAGTGAAGGCTATTAAGGACAAGGATCTCTTAATACTAGTCCTTTCAGTATTGTATTTTGCATTGCATCTGGACCTCCATATTTCCCAAGAAGCCACAGCTGGTAAACACTTGGCAATCATAGCTGAGACAGGATTTAAACATTTTCTGCTCCACCAATTGATCAGAACCTATCTATAGGATATGTTAGTGTAAGGAATACCTAGAGGTCAGAAGGACATTAGAATAACCCTTCATTGACTTTAATATACTGAGATATGATAGTGATATGAAGAAAAACAAGTGTTAAGCTGCCATCTTGCTGAAATATTTGTGTTTTAGATCTCAAACCAAGGTGGCTATTAATTTATTGCCTTAACAGCAAAAGAATGGGTCATGCTTAGAATACAATTTTCCAGAGAACACTCAATGGACCATTCCCACCAAATACTCTACTTGCTGTTCTGATGGATGACCGAATTGACAAGTTCACTTGAACTTGCCAATAGATAGTTCCTTTCAATAGACCCAACAACAACAACAACAACAACTATCCAGTATAGTCCCACAAGGTGGGGGCTGGGAGGGTAATATGTAGACGGGCCTTAATCTTACCTGAAAGGGCAGAGAGGTTGTTTCCAATCGACCCTCGGCTCAGTGAAGGAAAATTGATTATTTCCTTTTTCTTATTTTGAATTTTAAACCTAACTCAAAAAGTGTTCTGAAGCAACTATTTTAAAAATACGTTTTTAATATTGTGAAATCACAACAGATTATCATGTTAAAGACATAGCTGTGGCGGTCATTCTTTAAAGGCGGGCCTAAAAAAACAGACTGTAGTGATGTTTATAATGAGTACTTGACTCTCCGTTTCTATTTTAATTCTCCCTCTAGTTGATTTTGTGTGGAAATTTTCCTTGCGTGTTTGGTACTTGTGTTTCTTTGCATGCTAGTTTATGTAGATTATAATTCTCATTTGTCTATGTCTATACTCTGGCTTCAATAGCACTTTAATTAGTGTAACTTTTGTAGTTTTCTCATCTTCTGCTAACATCTCTAAAAGAGAGCTAATTTGCAGCTTCAAGAGTACAAAATTTCTTAGTGGTTATTAAAGTTTAGAATTTCCAGGTTCTCATATTCCAACTACCTCTTCTCCAAGATCTTCATCTAAAAAGCTTGTCTCCCCCTTCCGGTGCCTATCCTTGAAAAAAATGGATGAGTCTCAGGATGAAACTGAGCACTTGCACCAGCCTGTGGCTGAGCTTTATCAAGATCTTGAAACTGCTTATGTAGCTCAGTTGTGCTTGACCTGGGAAGTTCTTCACTGTCAACACACACAATTGAGTCAGAAAATCTCTTTCCAACCTGAGAGTCCAATTTCCTACAATCACAGCGCCCAGCAATTTCAGCAGTTCTTGGTCTTGTTACAACGGTTTATTGAAAATGAACCTTTTGAACCTGGTATGAGGCCTGAAATTTATGCTCGCATGAGAAAAACATTGCCAATGCTACTTCAGGTTCCTAAAGTTCAAGGTAGTACTGATATCTGATAATGGTTGATTTCCTATTAGATATTTTTTTGACTTTCCTAATGATAAAAGACATGTTTTTTCTTTTAGTGCGAAAGACTTGGACTTGTTAAAAATATGCATTTTGCAAAAGTTGCATCATATTTGAAGTTTAATGCATATTGATGTATTGGATTTTGTAAAGTTGATTTCCTCTTGATCTGGCTGACAAACCTAATCTCTCATATTTAGGTTCTGATCAACAGAAATTGGAAGATGATGAGTTGCCAGTTCTTGCTTCAGATCTACTTAAAGTGATTGAAAGCTCAATCCTCACTTTTCGTTTATTTGTGAAGATGGACAAGAAGTCTGGCACAGTGCGCAATCTTTTCGGAAGCCAGAACCAGATGTCAACGCCCCTTCATCAGATTCAATGTTCCCTTGAAAAGGTGAGGCATTGGTTTGATATTCTCTTTTACTATCCTATGCTCTGTACCTTACTTTTGTCACTGTACATTTTATGAGGAGATATCGACATGTCGTTAGTTTTTGGTGTTAGAAGAATTTCAAGATATTTTCCCTTTTTTTTTGTATAACTGTTAATTTTCATTGATATCAAAAGGATGTACAATGTAAAGTTCTATAACAATAGCATGGACTAGCTGCTATTCATTTACAAACAATCACTAATCTAATACAACTATTAAAACAGAAGCTATCTTAGTATAGGGACTGCTAGACTATAGCTAAGGAAAACAGTTTAGTTGCCGCAAACCATCTTGCCAACGTTTACAGTTTCTGCCGCGTATATGAACAAGCAAAGCAACTTCTCTGCAAAACTGGTCTTCCACAAATGCTTTACCATCAAATCGAATGCAATTTCTTTCCCTCCAAATAAGGGCAACAGTAGTTACAAAGACAGAAGCAGTGATTGCTTTGCGCCACATTTTTCTCCTAGCTTTGCTGCAAATCCATTGGAGTTAAGCTTCACAATTACCAACTGTTCTATTGTGTCTCAGCTAGCAGCATAGTCTGGTCCATAGTCGATTAGTGATTGGGCATTCAAAGAACAAGTGCTCAAACTCTTCAACATGCTGATTACAGAACACACAGTTTGCAGGCACTTGTATTCCAAACTTCTGTAATCTGTCAATAGTAGGCAGTCTTTGTTGAGCAGCTAGCCATACAATGAACTTGTGTCGAGGTTGAACATTAGTAGTCAGCATCAGATTCTTCCACTCTACCTTATTGTAACTGGGAAGCATTGCAAGGTAGAGTTTTTGAATTTGGAATTTGTCCAGCCTGCACACTGCTTTCAACCTGTTAATGAGATCCCCTTGTAGCTGCTGATTCTCCATTACAGCAGTTCTGCAATCCAGAATCTTTCTAACAACCCAAGAAGCCGCTTTAGGCAAGGGCGTAGATACAATGTCACACTGCTTGATGTAATAACAGTGCAGCCATTTGATCCAAAGGCAGTCTTTTTTCCTGGCCAAGTCCCAAAGGAGGTTAGTAACAGCTGCCTTATTCCACACAATCATATCAATAATGTTGAGTCCCCCAGCAGAAAGTGGTTTGTAGACCCTTTCCCAGGCAACCAGAGCCCTCTTAGATACACTAGTACTTCCAGTCCACAGAAAAGGCCTGCAGATTGCTTCAATTGTTTTCAATACTTTCTTTGGCAGTATGAACACTTGTGCCCAGTAAGTCTGAATACCAAAAATAACAGCTTTAATCAATTGACATCTACCTGCATAAGAAAGCAATTTGGCTGACCAGCAAGTGATTTTATCAGTAACCTTCTCAATCAGTGGCAAGTAATGATGGATAGCAAGTTTTTTTGAGTTTAGAGGTATTCCTAAATACTTGAAAGGAAGCTGACCCTCAATGAACCCCAGAGTCTCTATTATTTCTTCTCTGGTAGTCTGTTGTACACCAGCCAAATAAATAGCACTCTTGCTAATGTTAGCTTTTAATCCAGAAGCTTCAGAGAACTTAAGGAAAGCCTCCTGTAGGATCTGGATAGAAATAATATCAACTCGACAGAACATAAGAAGATTATCAGCAAAACAGACATGGGCACAGTTTAGTTTCCTGCATTTGGGATGAAAGTTGAACTCCCCATTTCTGTGCAACTGACCCAGTCTAATACCTCTCTTAGCAATGAAAGGCTTAGTTAGACCACCATTCAGCACTAAGGAGTAGGAAACAGAAGTAACACAAGCCATTATCCAGTTAATAAACTTTGCAGGGAAGCCAAGATCAATAAGAATCTGTTTAAGGAAGCCCCATTCAAGGGTGTCATAGGCCTTCCTCAAATCCACCTTCAAGACACATCCGGGGGAGACTCCTTTTCTTGAATAACCCTTGAAGATTTCATGACTAAGCAAAATATTATCAACAATGCTTCTCCCTTCAATAAAAGTTGACTGGGCTTGTCCAGCTAAACCACCAATAACAGTTTTCATCCTCCTTGTAATAACTTTGGAAATGGTTTTATAGACAGTGGTACAGCAGGCAATAGGTCTATAATCTTTAACAATTGTAGGAGCTCTAACCTTAGGCACAAGTGCAATAGCAGTAGTATTGATCACGTGAGGTAGATTGCAAGTAGAGAAGAAGTCCTTTGTAGCAGCAAGTACATCTTCCTTTACTATCTCCCAGTTACTAGTAAAGAACTCCACAGGATACCCATCCACACCAGGTGCTTTGTCCTTGGGCATCTCCTTTAAAGCTTGTGTAATTTCTTCCAATGTTACCTCTTGAATGAGCATTCTTTGCTGTGATAAAGTTAGACAGTGTCCTTCTTTAATAACAGCAGTATTGACACAAGGCAGTTCTTCAACACATTCCCCATCAATGATTTGAACACCTTGATAAATTTCTGCTCCACAGCTAAGGAATCTGTTAGTTTCAAACCTGAATCAGTGTATATAGAAGTAATATTATTCTGGCATGTTCTGATCTTCCACTGAGCATGAAAATACTTTGTATTAGCATCTCCACAGTCAATCCAGCAAGCCTTGGATTTCTGTCTCATAATTTGTTCCTCCACCTTGCTCCATTTCTCAATTTCATTTAGTGCTGCTTTTTCCTCAGTAAACAAATTCTGTGAAAGTGGACTGTGCTGCAGCTGATTCCGTATAATATCCAGTGTCTCCCTAGCCTGAATAAGCTTCTGTTTGTATGAAGCCATCTTGATGTTTATCCCCTTTAAGTGCTGCTTCAAGTTCTTCAATTTAGTCCATACCTGCTGCATAGGCGATCCTTCACAGTTCTGTTCACCTGCTGCATAGGCGATCCTTCACAGTTCTGTTCCCAAACCTGCTGTAGAATAGTAAGAAACTGGTGGTCCTCCATAATTGCAATATAGAGTCTGAAAGGTTTAGGGTGCAGAAGTTTTTGACTCCCAAATTTGATGAGAATAGGGGAATGATCAGAAACTGAGGGGTTCATGAAATCAGCTTCAAGGTGCCCATACTGCTGAATCCACTGGAAATTACCCAAGGCCCAATCAATCTTGCTATAGACTCTAGTGGTATTACCCTGCTTATTTGTCCAAGTATAATGCCACCCTTTGGCTCTAAGGGGGGTAAGGTGGAGATCAGCAATGACCTCTTTAAACCCTCTGACTTCAGCATCAGTGACAGGAGAACCAATTCTATCTTCAGAACATAATACATCATTAAAATCCCCACTCAGCACTCAAGAATCTTGACTGGGAACACTTACTGCCCTTAAAACACTCCACAACTATTCCCTAATGCTTGCAGTATTATGAGCATAAATGACACTTAAATGAGTTCTGATTTTACTTTGAGGGTCCTCTAAGAGACATTGAATAAACTGGTCAGTCACACAAGAAATATGGACCTGAATGTGAGGTTTCCATGAGTATCCATATTCTCCCATTGACAGCTTTAGCATATTTACGTTATTTATGTTGAAGTTACTAATGCTCTTTTGTTGTTTTTGTTTTTGTTGTTCCTTTACTTCACTGAGCCGAGGGTCGATTGGAAACAGCCTCTCTGCCCTTTTGGGTAGGGGTAAGGTCCGTCTACATATTACCCTCCCCAGACCCCACTTTGTGGGACTATACTGGGTAGTTGTTGTTGTTTTGTGTTCCTTCACTCTAGTTTCAAGACAACCCATGATATCTGCTTTATTTACAGTCAGAAAGCTTTTCAATTCTTTCTGCTTATGGGCTTGATTAAGCCCCTTAATGTTCCAAGTGACAATAATCATGAAGCATTAGGAAATATGCTCCAAGAAGGTCCCGGATCCACCTGTTGACCCCTTCTGCTAGCATCCAGCACATCAATAACAGTCTTCCCCTTATCACATTTGTCAACCATAGCCTCATTGTTACCAATAGGTTCATTTATAGCTGTAACATTTCCTTCCTGGATGTCAGAGCCTATCAGTGCATGCTGTTGAATAATATTCCCATAAGAAGTACTATTCCCCAGCTGCATATTCTACCTGTTATGCTCTGGTTGAACTGGCAAGCTTTCCATTGTATCTGCACTAGTTTTAGGAAGCCATTCTTGTTTAGTAACTTTGGCCTGTTTTTTCAATCTGGTCCTCTGTCTTCTTTTCTTTCCCTTTTCTCCAATATCCTGTTCTACAGCATTGCCTGCATTATACCAGCAGTCAACAGAATCATGGCCAAATTTCAGGCAATGGTTGCAGAAACTAGGCTTCCAGTCATATTATCAGCTGGATCTTCGGGCCAAAAGGAGTCTCAATTTCTATCTGATCAGGTAGGGGATGAGCAGCATCAACCTCTACTAGAACTCGAGCAAAAGAGATCTTCTCATAGTGAGCCGTGAATTTGTCTGTGTACAATGGCTTACCCACTGCACTAGCCAGTTTGCTCAGTACTTCAATAGATCAGTAGCCCACTGGAAGTCCAGGAAATCGAATCCATACAGGTACAGTGCTGAGTACATCATTCTGAAAGGAGAAGCCAATTTCCCAAGGTTTCAACACCATGGGTTTGTTTCTGTACGAGTAAGGCCTAGACTGAATAACTAAATCTTTGTCCTCTTCACTATTGAAACGGAAAATGCAATAACCTTCAGAGTGGATCAGAATCTGAGGTTTGGACACAAAATTCCACACATGCAGCACAAAATTCTCCATCATTTTCTCATTTGGATTATCTCCAATTACATATCCAATTAATGCAGTACTCCAGTAATCCACCTGAGATTTTAAATCCTCTTCACTAATTTTAAAAACCTTCTGACCATCTCTGTCGGTCGGAGGTACGAATGAGAGTGGCTTACCCATTTGAGCATTTCGATTCCCTCGCACAACTTTAGCAGCAGTCGAAAGTGATTTTGCAGACCCACTAGTTTCTGAGAATTGTAGTCGTCGAACAACGAGACTAGCGGGCACTTCAATTTTGTCCATCAGAGTTGGATTATCAGTCGCAACATCATCTGCATGCAATCTCTCTGTCGATTGGAGTTCCAATTCCTTAGTAACACCATGCGCATGAGTGACAATTTGAGTGGTAGTGGGAGCCAAATTCCGCCGGCGACGAGCCATTGACCGGGCACGACGGCAATCTTTCTATCATGCACCGAGAGCTTTGCTCGTCTCTCCAACATTGTGCACATGAGATGAAAAGATGGGTAACACCATCAGTCAATGAGGTTTTGCATTCGAATTTGTCTAGTCAAAATTCTCGACTTAATTCTCTCTCTCTCTTCCATCTCTCTTACCTGTGGATTCTTTACATATTTTGCGCTAGGAACTGAAGTAGCAGTTTCTGGGATACGGCATGTGATTATGTCTCTCGAATTGTGATGAAGAGGAAGAACAAAGTCCATATCATCAATTATATATATTTTTTCTGTCAGAAGCCTTTTCTTGACTCTTTGCTGTTGTATGCACTCTAGTTCAGGGCAAGAGGAAAGTTTTTCTTGCTTTTCTCCTAACAGGATTTCTGAACCATAAATTAATACGAAAGTAAAAGGTTATCTTCTGCGAATCAAAAAAAGGTTGTCTTCTGAAAGATTGCTAATTAATAAAAACAGGAGGATGTCTTGGGCCACAAACCCATATTTTCTTTACAGTGTCAGAAGTCTGGCTTGGAAAATCCTACGTTTCCTCTGATTCCTATCTATTTAATGTTGAACCGATATCGTTAAATTGATATCCATTTTCTATTTTCACTAGTAGGTTATGTCGTTTTTCCTCATTCACTTTGTTTTGGCTAGCAAGGGCTACTTTGAGACAATTGGATGTTGCTTTGTTAATCTTCTTTGTGAATAACTTCTGAGTCTCTCAAATGCAGAAAAAGGTGAAACTGAAGGAACTAAGGAAGAGAAAGAAAAACTTGAAGAAGAAATCATGGCCTACCGTGCCAGGGGATGTGGACTTGTTGCTTGGTCTAATTGATGTTAAAGTCATGAATAGGGTCCTAAGAATGGAAAGAATTAGCAAGGAGCAGTTATTCTGGTGCGAAGAAAAGATGAAGAAGCTAGATATAAATGACGGCAAGCTGCAGAGAGACCCCTCTATTATCTTATTTCCTTGTTAGCCTCTCTGGAATTGCTAGAAAAACCACTATCCTCGTTTCTCCTCTGTATTGGCTGTATAATAGGGTGGACATTCTTCATCAACTACTTGGTGATTGTGGTTTTCTAGTTGAAAAGGCATTAAGCAATGCGTTCCACATGGTTTAATAAGCCTCGTACAAGTGACATAGCGGTAAATGCTTGCTTGCACTTACTATTTATACCAAACTAAGAAATTTAATCATGGGTAGTTAAACATCTTTACGGAGGACACGCGTGTTACATTCACTAGTTTGGTGCAAACATAGCGCATGTAAGTTTTACATGGTAGCTCCCTTGCCCCTCCTCCAAGGCATGATGATAGTTTTTGCTATTGCTTTTTAACCAAAACCGGGCTTTTGCTTGACTGTTGTGATAACATTCTTAAACTTACAGAAGCAAGATGCTTAGCTTATAGTCTTAATTGGAAATCTTCAAATCTATCCATGGGGCAGTATATATCATACCGATGATCGGTTGAGGGGCTGCATTAATCTCTGGGCAAATTTGTAATGGTTAGCTATGTTGCTCTATTTCTCCAAAATATTAGCGTAACAATGTTTAATCCTATATTTACAATGTTTAATCCTATGAAAAATATTATTTTTGGAGAATCTAACACACACTTGATGACATTTTAAAGAATCCGAGTAGCATAGGTGGTTAGGTTTTGCGTGGGTAAACATTTGTGTCACCTAACAAATACTAATTTTTCTAGTGCCAATACTTGTGTTCGTTTCTGCAAGTCTTATGATTACGCCACGCCAATCACGACCCTCAGTTCTGCAATATCATCATATATGAATACTGGTCACTGTGGGACCATTTTATCGTTTCAAAACTTGTTTCTACATATCACATTAACTTTTTAAAAAAGTATTGACTTCAAAGTTCCATTATTCCTTTTGGCTCGGTTAAAAATAATAAGGAAAATAGTCCTAATTATAATAATTCCACAATAAGTAAACTAGAATAGTTTAATATCTTGAGAAAAGAAGACAGTATTCAAATTTAAGAAGGATAATTTGTACGCATATTTTATCCTTACGGCCTAATCAGCTAGAAAGGTTGTTTTGAGAAAAATTTAATAGTGAAGATGCTATGTTAGAAATATTTGACGAATAGACCCGTCAATATGAGCTTGACCCGCTGGGCCATCCCAGTCGATCTCGCGATTTAGTAGGGTTGAGCTAGAATTTTTGAAGCCTATTTAAAAATGAGGCTTTTAAACCCGGTCCGAGTAAGATGTTTGACTGAGGTTGGGCTAGGCCTGTGGGCCAAATAAAAATACGTATATAAAATATATCAAATATAAAAACTAGAAGACACAAAAATAACAAGAAGAGTATCCCAAGCTTAAAGATTACTAAGCTCACATATTGAACGATCAAACTCTTAAAATGTTAATTAGTTTTAAAATTTTTATCATCCTTAATATTTAACTAATTAATATTGCATACGAATCGTAGATGCAGATGAAATTGAAGATGTTAACAGCGGATTCAAATGTGTTTAATGAAGATGATGTGCTGGATATCCCATAAGTGTCATGCACGTTCCTTGAATAGTTTGTTTGAGCTTTGACTTTTAGGAAATTAAATATAATCTTGTCTTTTATTTTTTTAGTGCTTATTGTGATATATTAGAACTGTATAAAAAGTTATTTTAAACATATTTATCATTTTTAAGTATTTATTTAACTTTTATTGTGATATATTAGAACCAATAAGATTTTTTTAACTTTTAAATATATATATATTTTTAGTTTAGAATATAAGAAAAAATATAAAATTATATTTTAAAAAATGCCGAGCCGGGCCGTGGGGGCCCGTAGCCCACCTAAAAATGGGACATAGTGACTATTATAAGGTCCATCAAAATGGCGGGCTAATTCAACCCTGCCCGTCAATTAATAAAGCCCACATAGACTGGCTTGTTGACCCCGCCCTCACCCATATTGACAGGTTTATTGAGGGGAAAAAATAGTAATAACAACAAAATAATAGAAAATTGTAGAATTGGATAATACAAGGTTAATACTAATGCTGCAGATAGGTAGAAAAGTATTGGCAATAGAAAAACAGAAAGGAAATGTTGGCTCCTTATTTCTTAACGACTTTCTATGGAAACGAGTAGAGAACATTTTATAGTCCCACCAACATTTTTGTAGGGGTATAAATCCGAATATTGACAGTTTTTTCCTGAAGAAGGTTCTCTTTGAATACAACACTTGGAATAAAGTAGTCGCCACCGTAATAAAGAGTTAGTTTTGAAGAATTAGAAAAAGAAGCTTCGGAATTTGACCCATTCAAATAAATCCTCCATATTGGCTAACGAAGAATAAGCGCGTACGCCATGGAAATGGAACTGAACGCTAACGAGGAGATTACTACAGCAAGGAATGAGAACCCTAGTAAGAAGAAGGAAGTGGCGGCTCCGGTGCCCTTCATACTAATAATCTGCGGCAGCCTCGTTTATTACCACTGTGCCTATCGGAATTCCAGTATCGTCTCTCTCGTCTCTGACGTCTTTATTGTACTCCTTTGCTCTCTTGCAATTCTCGGACTCCTCTTCCGCCAGATGAGCATCTCTGTTCCCGTGGATCCGATAGAGTGGCAGATCTCTCAGGACACTGCAAACTGCGTCTTCGCCTGCCTCGCTAATACTATTGGCGCCGCTGAGTCTGTTCTTCGTGTTGCTGCAACCGGCCATGATAAGCGCTTGTTCCTTAAGGTTCCGCACTACTTCGCCTGTTTTTCTGATACTCCAGTATATATTTATGCTTCTCATCTACTCGTTAGTTTTTAAGATTATTATCATTGAACATAAATTTGTGCTCTCAGCCAGATATAATTAATGTAGAAAATGGATTGGTGTAATGTTATTAATGATCCTACATACCTTTCCAGGTTGTGGTTGTTCTTTATGTGCTATCAGTTTTGGGAAGGATAGCGTCAGGTGTTACCATTGCATATGCCGGTAAAGTCAAGTTTTCTCCTATTTCCTCTACTTCTATTATACAGTTTCTTTTACAGTATGCGAAAAACTTGTGTGATCGGTGGCGATTTGTAGTAGGATACTGTGTACTCTTTTTCCCTGATCTAATGTTGAAAATATTTACTCTTTATGCAGGACTCTGCTTTCTTTGCGTTTACATGCTTGCCAAGAAATCGCAACTGATCACCGCTTGTTTGTCGAGTCAGCCAAGGAGAAGGGAGTGCACAAACACAGCTCAGGGCGACTAGCTGGGCGTATTTTTGCAAAATATGATATCTCTGTATTGCTTTGTGATGTCCTCACAGGGAACAAGGATAAGTGATATAATCTGGTAACAATGCTTTTTAGTTGGCAAATATTTAGCGTTTACTTAGATCATACTTGATGCCGAAGGAACAAGAGAGCTTCTGTAAACAAGGACATTGATGAAAATTGTTTGTATTTAACATGTGCATTGATTAATACTTAACAACTGCTGCATTCTTGTGTTGATCCCTAGAATTTTGAACAAGACAAATCCTTTCTTAAGAATTCATTGCTCCAAAGAGATTCTTTTAAGAGATTTCACGAGAGCATTTGGTTCCTTCTTAAATTTTCTCTCACATTTAAAGCAGAAAATTACAGACTTTTCCCTCTTCCATCACCGCAAAAAGCAGTTGAAAAAGATTGAAGATTCTAGATCTGAATGTACACAGAAATAAAGCAGTTTGTCCCTTGTACTGGGAACCCGCAACATAACATGACGCAGAGGGCGTATTAAGTTAGCCACAGCTACATGCATGTCAATTCAAGATAAGAGACTCCTATTGAAGGGATGTGCCATGACAAACCGATCATTGAACTAAACTTCAAATGAATTATACGAGATCAAGAATAGTATACTGTAAAGCGGTTTGGAAATTCAAAGTACGCACCCCACGTACAAGTGTCTTCGGTCCTTTGATGGGTAAATCCACAACGCTCTTAACACTATATTTTCATAAAGGAGAAGACGATGATATAAGCAAAAAATGTTGTCACTTTTTTGCATGTCTGAATAGATTGGGAATTTTTTTTTGGAGGGGGTCGGAGGGATAGGTCCCTATTCTAGAGAGTGTCCTGGCTTGCCTCATCCTTGTAACGTAAAGAAACATAAGTACACTTATCCTCTTCCCCCCTTGGTAAGGAAGTGTGTCCCCTTCACTTTTGGCCGAGAACTGGTTTTCTCTGTATCAGTAGTCATCATCTATCCGCCGAGATGCACTTAGATCCTCTCTCTGGCTCAAGCTCGATCTTTGCACTAAACGGACTAGTGCCTGCACCACCTCGGACATGTGTGGTCGGTATTCTGGCTCCGACTGACAACATCAGTCATCACAATTTAGTCAAATTCTTTTTTTTTGGGGGGCTATATATTGGTTATAACTAACTAGAAAGATACTAGGTTGAACTCTCTCAATTAGAGAAACTAACCTGGACGCACAAAGCAGTCACATCGGCAAATCGAGAGAGGGATTTAGGAGGATAAAGTCCACGCAGAGCAGGATCAGCCATTTTTTACAAGGCATCTAGATCATGTAGTTGGGGCGATGCCCATTGCACCAGATACTGCTCTAATCTTGGCTTTGAACTGGAACATCGATCTGGAATAAGTTAGATAAATGTTTTGATGGATAACCATAAAGCTAACGCATGCAAGGGATATCATGCACCTGTCAAAAGGCTTTCGTCCTGTCAATAATTCCAACATGACAACTCCGAAGCTGTAAACATCACTCTTCAAAGTATAAGCAGAAGGTTTTGTGCATTCTGGAGCAGTGTATCCAGCATCCAAGTTTCTGCTTGCACGCTGAAATTAGAAAGTACAAGAAAGGAAAAAGTTAAATAACATTGTTTAAGCATGATGTTTCTCTAGTAGACACCAAAACACCAAGTGAAATATCTAAAGCGTAAGTTAGCAAATGTGGACCAATCTGGATTGAGCCTAGGTACTGAGAGCATGAGTATGGCATTTCAATAGACTACATATAATGTGATTTAAAAAGTTTCACGACCCACTTTTCTTCTTTCCTTTTAAGAAAGAATTTTATCCTTTTCCTGTTTCAAGTGCTGATATTTGCAAGTTAGCAGGTTCCTGTTTCAAAGGTCTATTATCACATACCTCGTGAAACATTGCCAAGCCACACTCACAGAGACGAGGATTCAGTTCAGCGTCCAGCAAGATGTTCGAAGTTTTTATATTCCTGTGGAGACAGGATGGAGAACAAACCTCATGCAGGTACCTATACACAAATTAAAATCATATCATAGGATCAATTAGGAGAACCACATTTATTAGGGTTTACTTCTAAATATGAGTTAGTGTTCCTTAACACGCCACATTTAGGTTTTAATAGTTAAATCAAAATTTTGATGCTGTGTATGAACAGTCAATCATTCAGTTTTTGGTCAGTTTATACACAACTAAAAATCTTTAATTACCAGCTTGTATTATAACTGTAGCTGAAATATGAGAAAAGAATGGTTCAGAAAGCATTTCACATAAATCAAGAGCATGTTGTACTTGATGGATTATCAGTTACAGTGGAAACCTTAAATTGTCAGTCAACATTAAAGACATTGCAGTTAATCTGTGCCAATAATACTTATTACCAACACCAGCATTAACGGAACCGCAAGAGAAACAACACAAAGAGTTTGACTTAATAGCACGAGCGGCACCTAGAGTGATTCTGACTCTTGTATTCCATGTAAGCGGTTTGCTGAAGTCATCTGACACATGTAGGAATTCATGAAGTGAACCATTCCTAAAATACTCATAGATTAACATATTCTGTCCCTGTTCTGAACAATAACCAAGCACTTCCGCAATATTTGGGTGGTGAAGCTTGGAAACTTTGGAAGCAATGTCTGCCAATTCCGTGCATTGCCCATCTTGGAAAAAAGAGGAGTCTATTTTCTGTACCGCCAGAACCTGATAAATCAAAAGTAAGGTTTCTCCCTTATATTATCATACAGTATAAATCTGCATGAATACTTCTAGACTATATAAACATCAGCTGAACCTCCCTAGAAATGGTACCCAAGCAATAAGTAGCACCAGAAGTATTTTGCAGGTTGAAGTAAAATGAAGTATGAGACATCTACATTACACTTTCACATTGCAATTATCTGCTACGAGGAATAGAAAAGCTATATAACCTGTCTCTCGAGGGACGTAGAAATAGTAAGCTGACAAAAGAAGAAAAAATCAACTAATGAAATTGCAATGTTTAACGGAGTAGTGCTTAAAGGTTCCAAAATCAGAAATCAAAGTATGAAAAATTCCCATGCTTATAAGGCATTCATTCCCTTCATGTAAAGGAAGAGTTCAACAGAAGTCATCTCTCTGACGCTGGCTGTTCTTTCTACCTTAACTTGCGGCTTCTTTCATCAAAGATAGGTGTGAGCTAATTTTCTCGCTAACCCCGTCTCTGATCTTCTCTACTGTTTTGGCTGCTTTCTTGGGTGTAAGGTTCCTAATGTTCTAACTCAGAAAGTATAGTCGTTCTCTCTTCCTGACCCTTCGGCCAAACCGCTTTGTCTGTTCATTGGATTGATGTCTATTAGCTTTTCCTTCTCCCCAACCACTTCCCCTCACTCTCCTTTCCCTAATATGAACCTTGAGTCATCAATGCCTTTCTGACTCGGCCTGGCCCGGTCGCCCTACGCGATTGGCGCTTCAAAAGGCGAAACTCTCGGTCGTAGTTTGGCGACCTATCTTCAGTAGGGGCCTTTAGTCTTTTGATTAGAGTAGGGGTCGCGAGGAAAAACCTCGAATAGGAGGGGGCAACGCTCTGGATCCTCCCTGCTTGCAGAAATGAATGGATCAGAAAGGGCTTGGTTCTCTATTTCCGGGGGGGGGGGGGGGGTGGCGTACCTCATTGAGCTATCGATCGCGAAGCTGTCGCCCGGTTCAACCAACCGTCCGTCGATTTGTCCGGTAAACTACTCGGGGCTCCCCATGGTTTAGTAAAAGGGAGGGGAAATTTTTTTTTCATCCGAGGGTTCATTCATTATGAACTAAAAAGTGGTTGGCTGATTAGTGAGGTCCTAAAAACGTCATAGAATTCATGATCGGCCATTCCATTTTTGCTTTCAGCAAGTAGGCGACGCAAATCTATGCTTTCTATCTTTCAATCGGATACCAATTTCTCATCCATCTATCATTATAGAATAATTTCTACGGTCAACAATTATGCTTCCAGTACCTCTAAGCATATTCCTGAACAAACTTTATCATGCAAGTAATCTACTAAAATCTGGAAGAAATTCGTTCTTTTTGAAACAGAACCTCTCTATCGTGTTATGAGGAAACAAAGAATAGGTCAAATGTTAGCTACAGAAAGGTTATTTCTCAAACCAGGAATTTTAAGTCAGTTTACTACGGTTAACATGTAGCAGAACACTATCATCTATGTAATGATTGATAAGGACTATGTAATGGTTTCAAGCATTATGCACTCACAATAAATGGAAGTCAATTTACTATAGCTCCCATGCATCAGTGGAAGATCATTTGTGTGATTATCCATAAGGACTACCATAAGGGTTTCAAGAATTATAAAGACAAGGGATTACATCTTTGTTTCGATTTTTTAAAATGAGTCTTGAGACAGAATTTTCACTTGAAATGACCATAGAGAACAATTTTTTGAATGTCAAAGCAGGGTGAAAAAGAATGTATATGATGTTATGTATTTCATGAGTACGAGCCCTTAAAAACTGAGAGAAAAGCTTAAATATTACTCCCTTCATTTCAATTTAAATGACACACTTTCCTTATTAGTCTGTTCCAAAAAAATAACACATTCTATAAGTGAAAACAATTTAACTTTAAGCTTTTTATATTACCAGTTTTACCCTTAATGAGAAGTTTTTACAGCCACATAAAAGTCACGGCCCCACAAAGCATTTGCCCTTTGAGTTTTTAGGACCACATGTTTCAAAAGTCTACTTTTTTTCTTAAACTTTGTGCCAAGTTAAACTACATCATCTAAATTGAAACTGAGGGAGTACTATAGATCTTCAACTACTCATGAATTGGTCATGTTCTCAACAGTATTAGCTCTCGACTAATCTATGTATCCTATCTCCCATGATGTATAATGGAGGATACATGACCAATGCATGAACCTATTGCCAACAAATATACCATAAAATTAAGCAATATTGTAAATCAGGTGAAGCTTACCCTGCCATCTGGATATTTTGCCCTGTATACTCGACCAATTGATCCCTCACCAAGACGGCGAGAACTTGCAAAGTTACAGTTGCATTCTGCAAATCAGCTAACGGATAGTAGGCTAAGTGCACTGAACTGCTTCTCTTCACACTCAGAGGATTTGCAATTCTTTATCATTGAACGGCTTGAGATGATTTGAAGTTGGAGGATTTGTCAACTCCTTCTCATTAAAAGACTTGCGTCGCTCTGAAGTAAGATGCTTAAGAACCATCAAAGAAGAGGTTTGCAAATGTTTTTCTGTAGCGGATGAAGAATCTGAGGAGATAATTTCTGTCAGAAGCAGAAAATAATACACGTGGACCAACAGAGAGCTTTCTGTACTGGTGAGAACGCTCCACTTTCAACCAAGAAATTTCGAGTTCGCATCAAGGAGGGAAAGAGGGCATAAATCTCTATTGGCCCATGGGAAGAGGGGTGAGGAGGCGAGGGGAGGGTTAAATCAAATAAAAAAAATATTTCCTCTTTCCTTTCCTCCACCACCACCACCAACAACAACAACCACCCAATATAATCCCACTTTAGTGGGGTCTGGGGAGGGTAGTATGTACGCAGACCTTACCCCTACCCTGGGGTAGAGAGGCTGTTTCCAAATAGAACCCCGACATCCTTCCGTTCAAGAACATCCCACCTTGCTCTTGGGAAGACTCGAACTCACAACCTCTCGGTTGGAAGTGGGGGTTGCTTACCATCAGAGCAACCCCTCTTTCCTTTCCTCCACCATGTCTCTCTTTTTACACAAGGGGGATTGGCAAGCCAAAAGTAAAATTACCTCTGAAGTCCTCACGCATGTTGCCACGTGTGCCACTAGATAACTCCTGAGATGAAAGAGGAGTGAAACGTTGACGCTGGCTAAACCTATCTTCTTCAAGAAAATAGGATGAAGGTGATGACCTTTTTTTGGAAAATAGAACAATTATAAGAATAAGTAGCACCAGAACACCCAGTATTATCCCAAAAATGGCTGCTGCGCCCAGGCCAGACTTAGGTTCCTTTCCTGACCGCCTGGTGTGAGGTTTACTTTTCTGCCCAGGAGGCGGAGGAGGAGCTGCTCCAGAAGACCAAGAATTCCCTCCAGTCCTTCAAAAAAATTAAAAAAAAAATGAAGCAAAAATCAGTGCATTAAAGAAGAAACTGGTTAACAAATAGTTCAGCGGCACTCACTCTAATTTCTTTATGTCTTTCAGCTCATCAGGAATCCAGCCTGTAAATTGGTTGTTTACAACATTCCTGCCAACATTTTGTTGAATATACAGCCTTAGCCTCTTCTTATGTTGAGCACACTTCAGTAGTGATAGTTTCTTTTAGAGTCATGAACATAAATCTAACCCATCTTTTAAGGCATAATTGGAAAAAGTACATTGGTACAAATTTGGCTTAGTAATGAATAAGTGCGTTATAAAGGTTCAAGTGCAAGTCTAATTGTGAAGGCTATTTTGTTATTATTTGTTTAATTCATGTCTTACTTAATTCCATGTCATCAAGCTTTTCAATGTATCAGTCAATCATATGTGATTGCTCCTTTTGGTACAGTACCCCTATGACTCAATACCTTGTCGTAGTTGTCGTAATAATTAATGGAACTCGATATAATGCAGGGAGAACTTACTACACTACTGGAATTTGCAAGAACCATCCATGATTTAGAATCGTTAATTTACTAATGGCACAACTTACAAATCGTCAAGTGGAAGGTCGGCAAGAACATTTATTGATCCAGTAAACTGATTATTCTGCATGTGCCTGCTTGCGGAGTAAATATGTTTAGCTGCAATGAAGATTTTGATCCCAAAACTAAAGCATTAGCTTACAATTTGCTGAGGCTTGAGAGGGATTTAAAACTCTGCGGCAAACTGCCTGATATTGCATTGAAAGACAGATCCCTGGATGAATTATCATCAGTTAGTTGATGCGCTATACTAGACACACTACAACGTTTATGGATACATGCATGGATGTTGATATACAAGAATGTACAGACAGAGAAGAGGGGGATGTAAAAGCATTGTTATCTTACTTGACGATGTTTATGAAGCAGACGGACTAGACTAATGGGATACATTTAACTTAAGTATATTCTTGAAAAAACTAAGATAAATCAACTTTTACTACTTTCAGCACCGTTCACTCCATAGTTCGTATCTAATATCTTCTTACAGCTGTTCATGAATTTATTTGCAGAAAGCAAGACCTTATAAAAACAACCAGAAAACAGAAAAACTGGCTGCTACATTTGCAATACTTACAACTCAGTGAGTTTAGTAAGTTGTCCAAAAATATCACTCAGTGATCCACTAATGTTATTATGATTAAGATTCCTGCACAACAAAAAGAGCATATTGACACCTGATATGAAGCACAAAGTCTAAAAAATAAAGAATAAGAGAAAAACCATTACAGAAATTTAAGATCAGCCATCTGAGAAATTGAATAAGGCACAGTTCCACTGAATTGATTTCCAGAAAGATCTCTGCAGAACAAGAACCCAATGAGGGACTGGTAGGGCAATATCAACAGATGAAAACCTTCTGAATAAGGCTTAACGCTAACTAGCCCTCCATCTGTCCCAGTTTATGCGACACTTGTCTTTTTAGTCTGTCCAAAAGAAAATGACACTAACAATTTAACTTACACTTCCCATATAACCTTACAACAACAACAACAACAACAACCCAGTATAATCCCACTTAGTGGGGTCTGGGGAGGGTAGTATGTACGCTGACCTTACCCCTACCCTTGGCTAGAGAGGCCGTTTCCAAGTAGACCCCCGGCATCCTTCCCTCCAAGAACTTCCCACCTTGCTCTTGCGGAGACTCGAACTCACAACCTCTCGGTTGGAAGTGGGGGTTGCTTCCCATATAACCTTAATGAGATTATTTATAGCCACCGAAATGTCTTTGGCTTCTTTTAGACCAAAAGTTCAAAAATCTTTCTTCTTTCTTTAACTTCAGTGCCCACTCAAACAACTTCACATAAATTGGGACAGAGAGAGTAATAGATAATCGTATTAATAAGACAGCCAAAGGAGGTGATCAAAACTAGCAGTCGGAGGAGACACTTCATAATCAGATTTGTATAAAAACTTAATGCTTCTCTGCCTACTTACAGGTGCTGCGTGCGAGGAGGAAGTTGATACGGTATGTTGTCCTTGAGGTTGTTTTTGCTCACATCACTGCACTATGACATTCAAATTAATATTTGTCAGGACCAGTTCTTTTAGTGGACATATTAAAGCACAAATACAAAAACCCAATTTCGAATATCCCAAGTGTTGTCTGGGCCTCACAAGTAGGTGACTTTCTCCAACTTATCAAGCTGAAACCCTAGTGATCCAGAAATTCCCAAGCCAGATAAATCACTGCAAAATTAGTTAGAATATAAGAGCAATCAGATCATGGATTAGCAAAAGAACTGCAAGGCAAATCTTTGTTTTCCTTTTGTATTGTAGTATAAATAAGAATTTTAGTTATGTGCACTGACAGTGATATCTTTTGCACCATTAGGTAAAATAGATCCCCAACAATAGGTAATTCGTCATATAAATTCTGATATGGTAACCTGGAAAATACAGTGATAACCTGCTATAACCAGTTAAATTACCTAATAGTGTAATTTTCTAAAACATATTGCCAATGTACACAACTTAAATGCGTGTAAGTAATAGTAGTAAATAAAATGACAAAATAAAAAAGAAAGAGAAGGAAAAGCGTACATTTCAGTAATATCTGAACCGGAGCACTTAATACCCTGCCAAGAATCACCACCACAAGGGTCTCCTCCATCCTTTTTCCATCCGTCAAGTTTGGAAGAGGGTTTCAAATACTGGTACATATTGTTGAGGGCGGAAACTGTAAAGGCCATTATTAAATTTCCAACATATATATCTAAAATGCATGCAAGCTAAAATATTGTTTGGATTTTGTAGGCTATGTAAGCTCGTAAAGATTCAGATGGAATACCTTGGCGGGAGTTTGTTTTCGAAAGCACCACGGGAATAGTGAAGGAGCTTGTAAGGATGATCCATAAAAGGAAAGTGGAGGGAAGCAGTAATTTTACTCTTAGAATAAATACATCCATTAACATGTCAATAGAGGCCCTTATATATACTTACTTATATATTTGAAAATCAGTGAATTACAAATTTATGCGAAGAGCAAGTTGAGATCAAATCCCAATAGGCCTCTGCGCGAAGGGCGAACAGGGGAGTATAAACAGACAAAGAATAACATCAAAATTATGCCGAGTGGAAAGTATAGGATCAAAATTATGAGGAGAAAATTGCTTCTCGGGTGAGAAAATTGTGTCTAGAATGAATGAATGAATGAAAGAAAGCGTTGCGAGTGGTGATGTACAATGGTGGGAGAAGAATTGGGATTGGGAAATGATCCAAACAAATAACGATCCTGAAAATTTGGAGAAAGGAAGTGAAGCAGAATGAAATTAGTCACTCTTTTCGCTTGGACTGTCATTTCGCGATTTCTTACCCCAAAAGCAGCACGACCGCGGATTTATACGGGAGAGGGCGGGAGGGAACAATGACACTACCAAGTTTTGGTTATGGACAAGGACTTGCTTCTGTAGGCAATCTTCTCCCCCAAAATGGGTCAAACTCCAAAATAAAGTAAAGTTACTCCGATCATTAATTTATTTTTTACTCCAAAAAATATATAGTATATATTATTTTATATTCTTCACTCTCTTTAATATGATATTATATATTATATTATTATTTTAATTTAAATTTTATTTTCTTATTTTTATTAAATAAATTCTATTTTTATTTTTTACATATTCATCACATAATTTATATTCATGTCTTATATAACCATTTAATATAAAATTATTTGATAAATTTTATAGATTGTATACTGATCACGCCCAACTATGTCTTATAAAAAGGACAAAGCGGTCGCTGCAAATATAATCCGAGTGTTTATCGAATCCGCAGGGAATTAACCTACCAATTCCTCTTGTTAGACTCACTAAATTTTTTGTAATTAACTTTCCAGATATTTTGAATAACATTTGGAGATGTTTGTACTACAATAACTAAATGAAAGCAATTAAACTAAAAGCTAACTATAACTGGCTTGTATGCAAGTAAGAGAAGGATCTAAGGTTATGATTTTCCCTATTGATGGAGTCCCTTCTTATTATGTTTCCTAATAGTCTCTATCGATCATGAGTACTTTTACTACCGTAATCTCTCCCGAGTAATTACAACAATTTACTAGACGCGCTCTCCCAAGTTATGCTAGTTGACTTTTATTATTGCTCGTTTTAGATCGCATACAAGGCTCCGTTATCCCTATTCCCGCCTTTAAACCCTCGGTTATTGATCCCTCATATACTTTAGGAGTGGTGTCGTTCAACAATTACCTAAATATGCACTCCATCCCGGGTAATGCATACTAAATATGCACAACTAATTGAAGATCATATCAATTAACTACAACAAGAACGTATGTCACGCCCCGAACCTGGGCTTGGACGTAACACGACACTCGTGCCTGACTACATGTGACCGAGCAAACCAACTGGCCGGCTGAATCAACATGTGATATCATAGCATACAGAATGCAGAAGATAAACTGACACAAGCTGATATACTGAAAGTCTGAATGATAAAAAAATTAAAGTGCGGAAATACTAATACAATTTTGAAACATATTTGTAGTCAACATAGCTTAATATGAAAAGCCTACGACTCTGTCTAACTGTTAATCTAGTCTATAAGGCCTCTATTGAATTACTGAAAATAATGTCTATCTGTAAATACTGAAAGATTGTAAGGTAATGATAATGCTCCGAAAGAACTAGGGATCACCTAATAGCCGGTACGAGAATCCTAGCGCTCTGAATCGTCAACATGTAAATCATTACCTGCATCGTGAGATGCACGCCCTGGGCAAAAAGGGACGTTAGTACATTTGAATTGCACTGGTATGTAAAGCAACTGTAAGAAAGAATTACGAATGGTAAAACTGAAACTGAGCTAATAACTGAGAATTGATAATTGATAACTGAAATAAGAACTATTAAAACTGAAACTGAAATGATAACTGATAACTAGACTGATAACTGATAACTGATATGATAACTAATAACTGAAATGATAGTTGATAACTGAACATAACAAAGGAAGTAAGGATATGAATACTCCTTCTTCTAAATGATAAACAACTTGTTTATCTGAATAAGCTACGGCCTCGGTCCCAATATATGTGCACAAGCTACGGCCTCAGGCCTAAGTATATGTATACATAACTACGGCCTCAGGCCCAAAAATGCATAAAGCACAAACTACGGCCTCAAGCCCAAGTATGCAAAGCATATAAACTACAGCCTCAGACCCAAATACAAGTGTTCAACATTCAGGAATTTAAAATCAGAAACTGAAAATCATACTACAATACATGATAGTGGAATACTAAATCACGTTGAGTTACATGATACTGGATCATACTGAGTTACATAATGCTGGAATAGTGAATATGAATAGACTGAGACATGTGTTCTTGAACTGATTATAAATATTGAAATTTTCAACTGTATATGGCATAATGAGTAATCTATACTAAGACTCGGGGGACATCGAATTCAAGTCTATATTGAATACGCACTAAGCTCACAACGTTCAGAATGAAAGTCATGAGTGAGTTATAAAGTTAGAGAATAGAAGCTCTACAATTATTCAAGGAACTAAGCTTAACTATATTTCTGAGGCAATTAGTAACATCATAAAAGAAATTTAGTGTAGGAAGAATCATTAACATTCCCAAACATAGAGAGTTAGCCTCACATACCTCAACTTCGCCCCTTAGTGATACTACAATGATCCACAATGCTAAGAATCTTTAATCTACAATAGAAATATTTAATGGAATCCAATATTAATAACAAATTCTATAACTTAAGTCATTTAGGCATACTGCCAAACACCTTGTAAGCATAAATCTCTACATCTTATCACCATATAATTAGTTCATCTAATTACCACCATTCATCAACAATTTTTTTCACCATTATGATTAACCAATTTATTGTAGAAAATCACTCTATCTATGATATGTGCGCTTTGGTTGTATGACCATGATTTTCAGGTATAGGTTTTGATGAATGACAAACAATGAAGTCAAGTGTCAAACAACGATATTATACGACAAACAATCGAGATTGAATGGCGAGAAGCATATTGATGACGGAATTGCATAGACAAGCCAAAGACGAGCTTAAATGTTCAAGACCGAAGACCCAAGGCGCAGGTCGTTAGGTAGAACCAATGTAAGAGCAACGTTTAAGTTATCTCGTCTTTTGGCTCAACATAGGTCATCATAAATATGCATAAAATTATTTTATTAAATCATATTTATCATAAACATATTTTATTCAATCATATTTATCATAAACATATTTTATTCAATCATATTTATCATAAACATATTTTAAATACTTCAAACAAAATGATGTTAAAGTTTTCATTTTAACCAAAATGGTTTTTGAAGTAAGTTTTCAAAACTGGACTAAAATAATCGATTCAGCATAATCGATTATGTTATAACAGTGGCCAAAGTGTTTGAACACTGCCATAGAATAATCGATTATACAAAGTGCATAATCGATTATGTGATTACCGTTGCCAAAGTGTTTGAAACACTGTCTCAATATAATCGATTATATCAATTAGATAATCGATTATCCAGCGGAGAATCAGCTTTTGATTTTCGGAACGTTAGAGACATAATCGATTATCTTTATCAAATAATCGATTATTTGGCAGAAAATCGGGGATTCTGATTTTCGGAACGTTAGAGGCATAATCGATTATATGGATGAAATAATCGATTATATATGAGCAGAATCTGATTCCGATTTCGTAACGTTAACAAATAATCGATTATGTGATATAAATAATCGATTATCTCAGCACAAAATCAGCATAATTAATTGTCAATTAAGCAACGGTCATGCACCCTTTTTCACCTATAAAAAGAGGTCTTTTGAGCTGATTTTAAACACAACACCTCCCAATATTGATATACATATTGACATTATTTGAGCATCATTTTAGAGCTTTTGTTGAGCCATTTGAGAGACAACTTTGAGTTGTTCATAGAGCTAAATTTGTATCTCTTTATCTACTCTTTTGAGAGAGTTCTTGTTGTAAAAGAGAAAGGTGTTTGAGAAGAACATATCTTCTCATTGATTGTCGGGTTCGCTAAGTACCCTAAGTCTTAGTGGTTGAAGTCTTGTGGTGCGGTATCCACGAGCAAAGTGAAGTCTTGAGGTGCAGTATACTCGAGCAAGTTGAAGTCTTGTAGAGTGTACATCTACGAGCAATTGTAACGGTTTGTTAGGCACCCGTAAGCTTAACGGAGTTAGTGGAATCTCGAGAGAGTCTCTCGGGGACTGGACTAGCCACAAGTTGTGGTGAACCAGGATAAATTCGGTGCGTTCTTTCCTTGTTATTTTAGTTACCGAATTTATTTTATTCCTGCAATTTTAATTCCGCAATATTTATCAATATTCTCGTGCCGCACTATTCACCCCCCCTCTAGTGACGGGCATAAATCCTAACATTTATAACTTCAAAAATCACATATATGACCATCCATCCACACCCAAACAACAAAGTTCCATTAAATAACAATCTCTATAATAGTTGTGTAATCAAATTAGGAACTTATAATTTCTAATCACCACACCAAGAGTCCCAATACTTAATTCACACTCATATACCCATAATAAATTCATACATCTAAGTCTAAGGGTGTAGGATTACCTTTTGGAAGAAATCTTGCAAAACCCTCCTTTGAGTTCTTGAAAAAATTTCTTGAAGATCTATGTATTTTATGAGTAGATTTTACTAATACTGGTGTAAGAATGATGGAATTTTTACACCAAGTTAATGGAGATTGCCTACCTTGAAAATGTTAGGAGTTGGTGCTCTTGAGAGAGTGAAGGAAGACCCCATAGTTCGACCAAGATAAATGGGTAAAAATGAACCCCGAATTGAGTATATAGTGTCTCGGGCGCCACAGGTTGCGCTAGGCGCTGATTCCAGTATCTCAAAATTTCCCGGCGCCACGGCTAGCGCCCGGCGCTGTCGAGGATGGTGGCGACAGAAGGTACATGAAAACGGTCATAATTTTCTGTATATACCTCTAAATGACAAACCGTTTGATGCGTTGGAAATTAGACTCAAAGAGATTTAATTTGATAGGTTTTTCATCACACAACTCCTAATATACATGTATATATGCTCGTCTAAAGTGAGGTATTTGCATACTTATT
Source organism: Nicotiana benthamiana (assembly GCA_034376525.1). Lineage (NCBI taxonomy): Eukaryota > Viridiplantae > Streptophyta > Magnoliopsida > Solanales > Solanaceae > Nicotiana > Nicotiana benthamiana. The sequence goes on from CM067331.1 coordinate 78,588,709, forward strand.
TGAAATTTGTAGTCTATCATGTAATTTCCAACTTGGCTTAGACTTAGGCCTCTCCTTGGACCCCAAATCACTTATGATTTGCCTCGTACACTTATTATCATGACCAGTTGATAACCATCACATGAATACTTATTTAATGTATCTACAACTGATTCAAATTTATGGGGTATTACATTATCTCCCCCTTGGATCATTCGTCCTCGAATGATGGTCCTGGCTATAACTACGTCTATATATGGACATTAAATGGGTGTTATGAAGATAAGAGAATACTAAATTATCATGAATACATGTATATCAAACCGAACAAGCACGTGATCACTAAATACTAAGCTGATTAAATACTGAATGACATGGAGATTATAATATAAGACCTGAATGGAAAGGTTAATTACCTTTGACATTTCTCCAAAATACCTACCAGCTAACAAAGCATAATACTAGCTTCATCGGGCATAATAATACACATAGCATGATACATATACATGAACACTTGTCTGTTATGGATACGTAAATTCTAAAGTAACGTGGATATATGAATATTGAACTGGCACGAATAATCTAGTGCTGAACTGATGTGAATATATGATCACTGAACTGACATCAATATTTAAGTATTAAGCTGGCATGAGTATTTGAGCTCTTGGACTGACATGAGTATCTAAGTACTGAACTGACTTAAATGTTCTAACATAAGATCTGAATACTAGAAACACAACTGTCGTGATATGAGATTTGAATAATAGAATCTTGAATGTTATAACATGACACGTGAAATACTGGTGTACAATCGCCAATTGTGGTGAAAACTCTAACTCGCTACTTGCCCGATCCTTCATAGGATCCTATATGGCCCGATATATTTGGATTGAACTTTCCTTTCTTCCCGAATCTTATAACACCTTTCATAGGCAAAACTTTCAGAAACACCGAATCATCAACTTGAAACTCTAAGTCTCTATGTTTCACATTCAAATACAATTTTTGGTGACTCTAATCCATCTACAACTTCTCTTGAATCAACTTGATTTTCTCCATAGACTGATTGACCAAATCTGGTCCCAGCAACTTTGCTTCGCCAACTTCCAACCAACTAACTGGCAATCTATACCTTCGCCCATGAATATCATGCTTTCAAAATGAGCGAGATAATCCTATTATAAGGTCCATATTTACCATCTCTACTAAAGGATGTATGTGTGTTCTAAGATAAACAATTGGTTTTCTGCTACTCGACTTTCACTTGCTGACAATTCAAACCCTTGTCCACATGGTTTACAAATTTCTTTTTTATCTCGTTCCACTAATAAATCTCCTTAAGATCATGATGCATATTTAGAAAACCTATGTGGATAGAATACTTGGAATTATGGCTTCTAACATCTTCCTCCCTCGCTAAATCCATCTATGGTTGGAACACACAATATATCCTGGTACCTCAAGGTACCATCGTCTCCCCCTTGTTCAAAAGCGATCATGTTATGCATGTGAATCCCCTATTTCAGCTACAACAAGTAGGGATAATCAAACTGTTTCACCTTCACTTCATCTATTAAGGAGGAACATGTCCTGTTCTAGACAACAACTCTACTATCTTTGGTGTCCGAAAGTCAAATTCTTACCTTGGCTAAGTAGTGAAATTCTTTCAACATAGTTCTCTTATCTACCTCTTTCATGAGCTATACTTCCCACACTTGATTGCCTTTTAAGCACTTCCTGAAAACACTAATAGGCATGATTTTATAGCTTTTATATGATCACTTTATCATCAGTAACTAAGCTCGGTGATTAGTCTACTCACGTTGTATTTCCTACACTCGCTAGACATATTCCTTGTGGTAATTATACAATTTTTCCACATTACCGAACTGATTTTCTTTTTCATATCCCATGTCAATTATTTGGGTTTCAAATCTCTAACTGGACTTATTGAAAATTTTCACATCACCCTTTAGACCAAAGATCTTATACTTGCGGATCCTTCTCTTTTTGTTGGGATCCAAATAACTTTTCTTATTTTTTGCAATTCCTTGCACTCTATGTCAATGACGACTCATTTTCCAACTTACTTCTGAGCTAGAAAAATTAAATGATTCACATAACAAAAATCTATTGTATTCACACCTATCATACAAAATCTTAATAATTTAACTCTGCTCACACTATCAATCTTAGAGTAACCACATTTTGATAATTCCTAAAGACTATTCTTCTATAGCTTGCTCTCTCCATATTAGCTGATTTTTTCCCCACTACCACTGTACTTCTGGTTTAACTTAAACTCTTTGGGTTCTAACATTCGTTTGGTGTTTCAATCTGTTACCCACTCACTAGTGTTAATCTAGCTAAGTGAATCAAATCTTACCTATACTAGCTCTGATAAAATTTCTAATTCAGTGTATTTACTCTAAACTTATTTACTATTCTTTTACTAACCACCTACTAGCATCATGCTTTCTTGCTCTGCTTGAATAACTAAAGTGAAGTATAAGGTTTATCCTAACTTCCCTCATCATCTGACCATATTCTCTTGTTGTACACTATCATTCTTTTTGAACTATGCACATCGATCACACTTAGGTGAATTTCATCTGTCTTAAACAAAATTGGAATATCTAACCTCAGAATTTTTATACACTTCAAAATCACTTCAGACTATGAACCTCCAGCCTAAACACATACTTACATCATGTGAAGGGGAACTGTCATATCTTTTATCTCCCAATAATAGCCACTTTGTATACAAGTTCATTAACATAGTACTTTCTAGTTCTGATTTGAATAAATCTAACCAACTTAAAATCATTCTCTAAAATTCAACGTCCCTTGCTCTTGGTTCTCATTTCGTACATCATATTATTCTTAGCTGTTTCCCTTAGGCTATTTTCTATCCAAAACTATAGTGACCAATTTTATGCCTCTTATGGTTGAATTCTTAACCTGTCACACTGTGGGATCTACATATAGATACACTGCCATACTCATCTTATAAATCACTTCATGCACCATCCGATGAGTCTTGGGTCTTAATCCCTAAAACATGCAAATATTTCGTTATAATCACTGTTACTTACATTTTCTTTGAGTATCCATATGCATCACTGTATACTCAGAAGTCTCCAAAAATTTCGATACACTAAAAATTAGAGGTCTGGTAAACATATAACTGAATACTGGCATACTGAATAACCATAAACATGCTAATTGAAAGACTGTATAACTGGTAAATGAGTTAAACTGATAACCATAAAACATAATGACTACATTGTGTAATTTCTAATAAGGTTATGCTCTAATCTGTACTATTATCCAGTGCATCCCACTTTCAACATCTTCTCAAATCTCATTTGTTACCAACATGTACTCCATAGTAATACCATAATAGAAAAATCATCCTTTCTAGAACCTTAGAATTTTCTTTCCTGCCACTTGGGAATTCGATATGTATGGAATTCGATAGGACGAGAAGGTTAACTATTTCTCTAAGCTTCATGGAACGATCTAGAGTAGAAAGAAATGAGACAATCCTGGATGTCTTGGTAGTTAAACGTTTATATGAGTGGCCATGACATACATATAAAGGAAATTCCATTAGACACGACTTCAGAGACTCCCAAGGACTCTTGAACCTAGTGCTCTGATACCAAAATTTGTCATGCCCCAAAACTAGGCCTGGATGTAACACGACACTCGGTTCCTGACTACATGTGACCAATCAAACCAACTAGTTGGCTGAATCAACATGTGATATCATAACATACTGAATATGGAAGATAAACTAACCCATGCTAATATACTGAAAGTCTGAATGATAAAAAAATTAAAGTGTAGAAATACTAATACAATTTTGAAACATATTTGTAGTCAACATAGCTTAATATGAAAAGCCTACGACTTTGTCTAGCTGTTAGTCTAGTCTATGAAGCCTCTATTGAAGTACTGAAAACAATGTCTATCTATAAATACTGAAAGACTGTAATGTAATGATAATGCCCTGAACGAAATGGGGATCACCCAATAGCTGGTACGAGAATTCTAGCGCTCTGAATCGTTAACCTATAAATCATTACACATCATGAGATGCAGGCCCCAGGAAAAAAGGGACATTAGTACATTTGAATTGCACTGGTATGTAAAGCATCTGAAAGAAAGAATTATAAATGTTGAAACTAAAACTGAGATGATAATTGAGAATTAATAATTAATAACTAAAATTATAACTATTGAAACTGAAACTGAAATGATAACTGATATGATAAATAATAACTGAAATGATAGCTAATAACTGTACTGAACAAAAGAAGTAAGGATATGAATATTCCCTCTTCTGAATGATGAACAACCTGTTTATCTGAATAAGCTACGGCATCGGGCCCAATATATATGTGCACAAGCTAAGGCCTCAAGCCCAAGTATATGTATACATAACTACGGCCTCAGGCCCAAAAATGCATAAAGCATAAACTACGGCCTCAAGCCCAAGTATGCATAAAGCGTATAAACTACGGCCTCAAACCCAAATACAAGTGTTCAACATTCAGGAATTTAAAATTAAAGAATCATACTACAATACATAATAGTGAAATACTAATTCATATTGAGTTACATGATACTGAAATACTGAATCATACTGGGTTATATAATACTGGAATACTGAATGAGACTAGACTGAGACATGTGTTCTTGAACTGATTATAAATATTGAAATTTTCAACTGTATATGGCATACTGAGTAATTTATACTAACACTCGGGGGCATCAAACCCAAGTCTATATTATATGCATTAAGCTCACAATGTTCAGAATGGAAGTCATGAAAGAGTTATGACGATAGAGAATAAAAGCTCTACAACTATTCAAGGAACTAGGCTTAACTATACTTCTGAGGTAATTACTAATATCATAAAAGAAACGTAGTGTATGGAGAATCATTAACATTCCCAAACATAGAGAGTTAGACTTACATACCTCAATTTTTCCCGTTGGTGATACTAATATGATCCATAATACTAAGAAACTTCAATCTACAATAGCAACATCCAATGGAATCCAATATTAGTAACAAATTCCATAACGTAAGCCATTTAGGCATATTGCCAAACATCTTGTAGGCATAAATCTCTACATCTCATCACCATATAATTAGTTCATCCAATTACCACCATTCATCAACAATTTATTTCACGATCATGATCAAGTAATTTATAATTTCCAAAATCACATATATGACCATCCATCCACACCCAACCAACAAAGTTCCATTAAATAACAATCTCTATAATAGTTGTGTAATCAAATTAGGAACTTATGGTTTCTAATAACCACACCAAGAGACCCAATACTTAATGCACACTTATATACCCATAATAAAGTCATACATGTAAGTCTAAGGGTGTAGGATTACCTTTTAGACAAAATCTTGCAAAACCCTCATTTGAGTTCTTGAAGGAATTTATTGAAGATCTATGTATTTTATGAGTAGATTTTATTAATACTAGTGTAAGAATGATGGATTTTTACACCAAGTTAATGTAGATTGCTTACCTTGAAAATGTTAGGAGTTGGTGCTCTTGAGAGGGTGAAGGAAGACCCCAAAGTTTGGCCAAGATAAATGGGTAAAAATAAACCCCGAATTGAGTATATAGTGTCTCGGGCACCACAAGTGGCACTGGGCGCTGCCTGTGGAGCTAATTCTAGTATCTCAAAATTTCCTGGCGCCACGACTTGCGCCCGGCGCAGTCTAGGACGCTGGCAACGGAAGGGACACGAAAACAGTCATAATTTTTTGTATGCACCTCCAAAGGATAAACGGTTTGATGCGTAGGAAACTAGACTCAAAGAGCTTTAATTTGATAGGTTTTTTATCACACAACTCCTAATATACATGTAGATATGCTCGTCCAAAGTGAGATCTTGTGCGTACTCATTGGAATTTTTAGTCTATCATGTAATTTCCAAATTAGCGTAGACTTAGGCCTCTCCTTGGGCCCCAAATCACTTATGATTTGCCTCATACACTTATTATCATAACCAATTGATAACCATCACATGAATACTCATTTAATACATCCACAACTGATTCAATTTATCGAGTGTTACAACGTAATTGAGCAAATAGAGATTAAACTGGACAAACTATATTAACATAACACGAAGTTCATCCTTCAATAGATTCCATCTAAACCCTAGACAGAATATTTATCTACTCTTAATCTTGTTCATCATAGTAATAGCAAATTTTATCATAAATGATAAAATGCAAAAAAAAAAAAAAGAACTCGATGTTGAATTATTCTCATTGTCTATTGCATCTCCTTGCCTTCAACTAAGATGTAAAAACCTTGATTATGTCCCTTTGGACGAGTTGGACCTCTTATAGGTTAACTGAAATTACCCCCCAACTCCCAAATTTACCCCTGAATTGTATGTTCCGAACTGGACTAGCGTTGCTGCGCTAGTGGGCGCGCTAATGACCGCGCATATGGCATAGTATTCTGCCTCGAATTCCTGGGCTAGCACGGTTGCGCTAATGGCCGCGCTAAGCTGGATCATCATTTCACCTCTTCTTTTCTCTCTTCTTTCAATGTACTCATCTCCGAGGGGCTTCCCTTGCTTTAGTCCTAGAACAGTGAAACATAGTCAAGTTGGGGCATAAACAATTGTCAAATAACATGATTCTAGCATATTATCAACTCTCCACACTTAAATCATTGCAAGTCCTCGAGTAATCCACCATACTCTATAAAGGTTCCTTCACTAAGCTTTTCTCCTAACGTATCACACCAAGAACAAATCACCATAGTTACGTCTAGTAATGAACAATCTTTGCCTCAAAAGTCGACTTCCACGTGCCACGCAATATTCGTACTTACTCAAATTACTCTTACAGAAGTCAAGACTTATTTTTCCTTCGTAAATCACATGCCCTCACATCACACAAGAGAGTAGTTCCACAAATGATAATATTAAGAACAATTAGGAACTTATATAGACAAAATCCGCTCACTCTTCGAAAGAAAATTCATATGCCATACAGATGCACCATAGGCTTGCCCGTAGTGTACTACTCTACTAATCGAGATCATTCAGTCTAAGATCAATTAGGACTTCATTTGGTTGTAATGTAGGCTAAGGGACATGTAGGATATATTTGCATGTAATGACTAACCTCCCTAAGAACTTTTAATACAACCACATTAACATTCAAAACCATACTTATGTCAACCAAACATTCCAACACATTTCTATTTATAACATCCCACTCCATTAGGTGCAATTGTATCAAGTCACCACTTATCAAATACTACAATTACTCTTTTTCTTTTTCTTTTTAAGTGGTGATTATTCTTTTACTTTTTCAAATACTGCACCTTTTTTCTATTTCATCGGTTCCACTCAAAAACCAAACCGCCACCCCACACTTTAGCTTTTGCATATTTCATAGCCATTAAAGTGCTCATGGGAGTTAAAAGAGTTCAAACAGATAGGCCGTTCAAATAATTGGGTAAGATTTGTAATGTGGTTGCCAAAGAAATATGCTTATAGGCTCAACGGGGTTAACTGCAATGTATTGCATTTAGGTGGTTCTACTTTATATATCTGGCTTAATAAAGAAATGCCTATATCACTTTTAAGACTGAATAAAGCTACTATTTCGCTTTGCAAACACACTGCAAGTTATAGGCATCAATATAGAGCATATAATATTGTACAACTCACACAGACATGGCACATGACTCACTCCAGATTGACTTATCAAGACACTCTTGCTTGAGTATTCAAGTCAGTTACAAACATACTATTTAAGGCACTCTAGCAAGAATCAACCACTAAGACTAAGTATTACACTCTAGTGTCTACTGTGTTTAGGTGTATCAACACCAAGGGTTTCTCTTTCTATTTCAGCTCATAGCCCATCAATACTAACTAAAAACTAGAAACAAAATAAACAAAAACTAACTACACCCTTTCAAGCAAAACCGTTGAAAAAGAACAGTGACCCAAAGAAAACGAAGGGAGAGTTACAACACTACTTAAAAAAAAATTTTTTTGGTATTTAATTTAGACTTACTTCCCTCAACAAAATTTTCTAGAAGATCCGTCATCAGGAACAGTCCAACATATTTCCATTTGTTTTCTTTTCTAGATTTTCACATCGACTTAGACCCTCAAAAATCCCGCCGAAAGGGATCCGTCATTGGGACAAGTCAACTACCTACTTTGAACTTACCTAATTTGACTACTACTCAAAACCACCAAAAACAATCAAGAAAAACAAAGAAAACATCAAAAAAATCAAGTTGTTACATATACACACATACATTGAAGTAACCCCCACCCCACACTTAAAAGGTAGACATGTCCTCATGGCATACAAAATAAAGAACAGTGAGGTAAATGAACTTCACTGAAGATCAATCTTGATCGGAGACCGTGTTTGGGTTCAGATTGCAAGCACGACCCAGAGCTCTTAGCCAGCTAAATATTTTCTTCTCTGATTTCACCTGCTGAGCAGCCATCGCATCAACTTGTGTACCTAAGTAGGCGGCTGAGGTACGCAATCCAGCGACCTCCTGCTCTAAAGTTGTGAATCGGGTAACCCTAGCAGCCCAGATGGTGCTGCAGTCCCAGATGGTGTTGCAGTTGCTGCAATTTGCTCATGGGTCGGTGACGCGGCCCTCACATCCTCCTACTCATTCTCCTCTTCCTCATAGTCATCAGATTCACCACTATCATCACCACCCGCTGCCACCGGCTCCTTTCCGGTAGTGACCTTATTTGCTCAGAACTTGTGGTTTTTTGGCACTCTCCCATCCACATCCATATTTTCCGGCACCCGAGCTGCTCGGAAAAGTCGAGTAACCAAGAAAGGGAAGAAAAACCCATACCTTTTCACCGGACAACTGGTGAGCATCTTTCATGAATCACCCTGGCCACACCAAAGTTGTGACCATTTATAAAGCACCAAATTAGAGCCACTCGAGGGCCTTTCACCTCCGTAGTGTTGCAAGACGGGATAAGGAGGTTGTTGATAACATGCGACCAACACTTCCCTTTAAAGGTCAGCACCACTGAGTGAAACTTTGACCATACCTCATCCAGACAATTTCCTTTTCAGGTACACAGATTGTTTCAAAGAACATCTCCCACTATGTGTGATCTAACATACCTCTCATAATAGTCTTCATATGGATCCACAAGAGGGGGAAACTAGTATATTCTCTGTATAGCCTCAACATAGGCTCCATCGCCTTTCTATGCACATTTATTGCGCCATTCACATGTTCTTTTACATAGGCATAGAACTCACGGACAACCATCACATTCCCCTCATCCGACTCATCAATGAAGATTTGTAGCCCTCGCCTTACAAACTCATTATACAAGTGAGGGTAGCCCAGTTGGACTGACCCTATATCTATGTCCATTTTCGATATCTATTTCTTAGGGGCCTTATCCGCAAAGTGGTCCTGAGCCTTGGCAGAGACAAACCTGCTACTATTAAAGGGACGAGCAGGAGCTGACCCGCGCGCCCTGGACGATCCAGCTTCGTTGTTGGAAGAGGCACCTGTAGTGCCACATTTCCTAGATAGAGCCATAATATATGGAAAAGAAATAACATTAGCACATCCCAAAAATTGTGACTCAATGCGGTTACTCAGACTTCACGCGCACAATTGGTCACAATTACTCATTTACACTCACTGTGGTATACAAACACCTTTTGGGCCTTATATACTCACACCTCAATACCACCATTATTTCTCCAAATTCAACCACTAAGTGAGACACAACTCCACCAACATTACCACCCATAATTACTACACAAACACTACAAATTTCTACTAAGAAAAGAAAAGACAGAGATACTGCATAATTAAAATAAATAAATAAAAATCTGTAAAATAAATAAATAGCAAAAAGAACCCATACCTGTAGTGAGGAAATGTGGGTATAAGTGAAGAAGAGTAAGGGAGAGCGTGGCATGAACCTTGGGAAATTTGGGTTGGGAATTTGGAGAAGAGGGAATTTGAGGAAGATGGAATTTGAAGAAGAAGGGGGTTAGGGTTAGGGGAGTTGAGCATTGGGTATTTTTTTGGAGTGAATGAGAGGGGAGTAATTAGATATGGAGGGGGAATACCATTTAACAATTATACAAAATAAAAAAAAATATAAGAAAGTGTTAAGTTAACAGGCGGAATAGCGCGATACGAGCGCATCTGCGCTAGTCAAAACAGTGTACTTGGCCATATGTGCGACCACTAGCGCAGGCCAGTAGCGCGGTCATAGTACGGCCGCTCTAGTGGTGAAGAAGTTGAGGCAGAATGTTTTCCCATATGCGCGGACTGTAGTGCGGTGGGTAGTATGGGCAAGCTCCTGGGCACAAAAATTTTCCATTTTTTCACCTGTTCTTTCTGTGTCTGATGGAGTTATCACTTGCCCAAGCTCTCCTGTATTGGATAGTACTTCCCAAAATCAAAATTAACAACTACTAACTATCATTGGGTTGCCTCCTAACCAATGCCTTAGCTAATGTTGTGGCACGAATGTTACAACAAATCAATGGGTTGCCTCCCATGTAGCGTCTGATTTAAGGCCGCAATACAATGCAGATAAGCGCATTTAAGGCTCGCTCGATCTCTGAGGTTCAGTCAGATGGATCTCTCACTTCCTTTGGCTCATTCATGCCCACATATAGTTTCAATCTCTGCCCATTGACTCTAAATGTATGAGAGTCTTTCTCTGAGGCAATCTCTACTGCACCTAAAGGGAATACTTCGACCACTCGAAATGGTCCAGACCATCGTGACTTGAGTTCACCCGGAAATAGCCTTAATCTTGAGTTATAAAGTAATACCATGATTCCGGTATTGAAATTTCGCTTAACAATGTTCTTTTCGTGCAACCTCTTCATTCTCTCCTTATACAGCTTCGTGCTCTCGAAAGCAACATATTGGAACTCGTCAAGCTCATGCAATTCTATGACTCTAGTTGTGCCCACAACCTTAATGTCTAGATTCAGCTGTTTCATTGCCAACCAAGCTCTATGTTCTAGTTCCACTGGCAAGTGACAGGCCTTCTCGAATACTAACTTATATGCTGACATACCAATTGGTGTTTTAAAAGCATTTCTGTAGGTCGAGAGTGTATCATCTAGCTTTTTTTCCCAATCAATTCTTGTGGCATTCACAGTCTTGGTAAGTACACTCTTTATCACACTATTTGACAATTCGACCTGTCCACTGGTATGAGGATGATAGGGGTTTTCCACCTTATGGCATACATCGTACTTTGCTAAGAAGTTCTTGAAGGTTCAATTGTAGAAGTGAATGCCTTTGTCACTGATAATAGCTCTCGGGGTCCCAAAACTAGTGAATATATTCTTCTTCAAAAAACCACCACCACTCTTGCATCATTGGTGGGAAATGTTGCAGCTTCCACCCATTTGGACATGTAATCTACTGCAATAAGTATGTACTTATTGCCAAAGGAGCTGACAAAGAGGACCATGAAGTCTATCCCCCAGATATCAAACATTTCAACCTCTTGAATTGGATTAATGGGCATCTCATGGTGACAGGAATTGTTCCCGGTTTATATCCCTTCACCCATTAATATGCATCCTTAAACATTGTTGGCCAGCAAAACCCGACTTCTAGCATTTTCGCTGTCGTCCTGACTCTTCCAAAATGCTCGCCATATGCCGATGCGTGGCATACATGCAAAATAGAAGATTGTTCTATCTCGGGGACACACCTCTAGATAATATTGTTAACACATATTCTAAACAGATAAGGTTCATCCCAACAATACATGCGGAAGTCACGATAACACTTTATTTGCACAGAGGAAATGTCAAAGGGAATTATACCACTTGCTAGGTAATTTGCAAAGTCTGCATACTATGGTACTTCCTCAAGGGTTGTAGCGAGTAGTTGCTTGCCTGGAAAATTTTCCAGAATATCCTCAACTGAGTTTTCAGCTCCTTCAAGTCATGATACATTATCAACGACTTGGTTTTATGTGCCTTTAAGGTCACGAATCTCAAGGTCAAAATCTTGCAGTAAGAGCACTCAACGAATCAAGCATGGTTTGGACTCCTTCTCAATAAAGTACCTGAGAGCTACATGATCAGTATATACAATTACCTTAGAGCCAATCAGGTATAATCTGAAGTTGTCCAATGCAAACACCACAACCAACATCTTCTTTTTAGTCACAATGTAGTTCCACTGGGCTCTACTCAATGTTCTACTTTCATAGTAGATTGGGTATATTAGCTTATCTTTCCACTATCCCAACACTGCCCCCACTGCATAGTTACTGGCGTCACACATGAGTTCGAATGGTTGCTCCCAGTCGGGTGAAACAATGATGGGTGTTATGACTAGCCTCTTTTTTAACTCCTCGAATGCTACCCTTCAATCATCAGAAAATAACAAAGGGTGATCTTTTTCTAACAACTTACAGAAAGGGTTGGCAATTTTTGAGAAGTCTTTTATGAATCTCAGGTAGAAACCGACATGCTCGAAGAAGCTTTTGATTGCCTTGACTGAAGTTGGGGGAGTGAAAGATTTGCTATCACGTTACCTTTTGCACGATCCACCTCGATTTCCTTGCTTGATACCCGGTGTCTCAAGACTATTCCCTCTTGTACCATAAAATGGCACTTCACCCAATTAAGTACCAGGTTAGTCTCAATACATCTTGTTAACACTAGGGTCAGATCTATAAGGCACTCATCGAATGAGTTTACTACCATTGAAAAAATCATCCATGAACACCTCCATTATGTCTTCGAACATGTTAGTGAATATGGTCATCATGCATCTTTGGAATGTGGCGGATGCATTGCATACACCAAAGGGCATTCACCAAAAATCATAAATGCCATATGGGCATATGAAGGAGGTCTTATCTCTATCCTCTGGTGCAATGGAGATTTGATTGTACCCTGAGTACCCATCCAGAAAATAGAAGTGGGACCTCCCTGCCAATCTGTCAAGCATCTGATCAAAATGGTCTTTCCAGGTGGCTAGATTTACCATACAAATTTTCTAGCATGCGACGGTTCTTGTCGAGATTAGCTTCTTGTTATCATTTTTAACCACCGTCAACCCAGTTACTGTCAGAGATGGGGAAAATGATTCCCGCATCCAACCACTTAATCACCTTTTTCTTTACCACTTCCTTCATGTTGGGGTTCAGCCTTCTTTGGTGCTCCCTGGAAGGTTTGTGCCTCTCTTCCAGAAAATTTTTATGCATACAATATACTGGGCTAATCCCCTTAATATCTGCCATGGTCCACCCAATGGCAGTCTTGCACTTCTTAAGTAACTGCAAAAGTTGTTGTGCCTGCACATCTAACAAACTAGATGAGATAATAACATGTAGTGTGGAGTTAGGTCCTAGGAACTCATACCTGAGATGGGAGGGTAGTGGCTTCAACTCCAGCTTCAGTGGTTCTTCTATGGATAGCTTGGCTGGAGGAGTTTCCTTGATTTCTAAGCGCATGGGCTCAAATTCAAGTGTTCTATCCCAAAACACTCAGCCCTTTAAATTCAACACCTATTCAGCCAATTCTTCCCCATTCACCTCATCTAAATTTACTAGACATGCATCAATAGGCTCCTCAATAGTCAACGTCTCATTATCTATTTCTACGATTACATCCACGGTATCAATAAGAGAGCAATTGGCGAATTCACTTGGCCGCCTCATAGATTTCTGCACATTGAATGTTATCTCCTCATCGTTCAACCTCATCTTAAGCTCTCCAGTTTCACAACCAATAAGAGCTCTCTCTGTGGCCAAGAATGTCCTTCTCAAAACTTTGGAAATTTCTCCATCCACCATGCAATCTAGAATAAAAAATCTGTAGGAACACAAATTTCCCTACCTGAATAAATACGTCATCCAAGATACCAGAAGGTCTTTTCACAGTCCTGTCAGCTAGCTGCAACAACATAGATATGGGTCTAGCTCTTCCAATTCCCAACCTCTTATTTATTGCCAGGGGCATAAGATTTATGCTAGCCCCCAAATCACAAAGTGCCCTAGGAAAAGCAAAGTTATCAATGGTGCAGGGAATTCTGAAACTCCTTGGGTCAGACAACTTCTCAGCAACTGGTCTAGTCACCACAACACTGCAGGTCTGAGTTAGAGCCACTGTGGCCAAGTCTTGGAAATCGAATTTTCGGGACATCAAGTCCTTCATCATTTTTGCATAACCAAGCATCTCTTTCAAAGCATCAATCAATAGAATATTTACCTGAATTTGTTTCAGCATCTCTAAAAATTTCTTGTATTGTTCCTCTTTCTGATTTTTGGCTTACCTCTATAGGAATGGTGTTGGAGGTCTCTTCTTCCCGATGATTTGGGATGTATCTTTGTTAGACACCACTTGTTGGTTCCCGAGCTATCTCAGGTTCTTTCTCAGCCTCAATCTGTGTGATGGTTTCTTCCTGAGCAGGTTGTACTGTCACCTCTGTCAGTTTCGTTGGCTCATCTAGCTCAATGGGCACTAATACAAGTGTCTCAGTGTGTCTTCTTTCTCGAGCCCTTTATTGAATCAAGTCTAAGTCGCTGCCATTACATAGACTCACTGCCATCAGCTGTTTCGGGCCTTGATCTTTTGGATTTACCTGCGTGTCTGCAGGAAATCTCTTATGAGGATAATTATTTAATGACATCAAAATCTGGCCCATCTATACTTCAATATTATTTATAGTTGACTCGCGTGCATCTACCATTTCACTCATTTTTCCATTTGACCCAATAACCTGCTGCATTATTGCCTCAAGTCTAGCAAAGCCATATTCCGGTCTTCCATCATGTTGCTGCTGAGGATGATAACCCTGCTGCTGATTTTGATTGTTGTATCCCAGTGGCTTTTGGTAAGGAGCCATATTATTGTGAGGTCGTATACCTCGCATATTTCCATTGTTAAGTTGTGGTTGGACTGGTCTATATGGCTGATTCTGTTGGCCCCAATTCTGACCACCCTAACCCTAGCCCCCATAATTAGACGCAAAATTCATGTCCTCAAGGTAATGATGATGATCACTTTCCACACTCCATTGGTTACCAATTGGCTGACTAATGCAAGATGTGTATAAACACCCATTGGTAGTATCTACAATGTGTACCTATTGCTTCTGCCTTGACTCTTCCACCTTCTTCGTGAGTATAGTCATCTGTGTCATTAATGTGGCCATATTTTTAACAAGAGTATTGTATAGATCTAAGGGTACTGAGTGAACGACTGGAGTTATCGATGCATTCCTAGTTGTCCACCCGAATTCTGTGCCATCTTTTCTAGAAGGCTCTGGCATTCTCTCCATGTTTTGCTTGAAAATGCTCCACCAGCTGAAGCATCAACATTAGCCTTCATGCTATCTGCCAAACCCACATAAAACCGCTGCCCCATCATCTGATCTGGAATGTCGTGGTGCGGAAATATAGCCAACATCCTTTTGAATCATTCCCATGTTTCTTGCAGTGTCTCTTTTGATTTTTGTTTGAAGCTTAAAATTTCATCAATCTACTGAGCAGTCTTGTTAGGTGGATGAAACTTATTCACAAACTACTTGACTAACTCCTCCCAAGTCGTGATGGAGTTAATAGGGAGTGAGTTTAGCCAAGTTTAGGCAGCACATGTCATTGGGAATGAAAACAATAACAGCTTTATTGCTTTCTGAGTTACGTTGGGCTGCCTTTGAGTTTTGTAGATTGACATGAAATTCTTCAAGTGATGTTGAGGGTGTTCAATGTATGACCCCGAAAATAGTCCTTGTTTTGCAACAAATGCAGCATGTTGTTTGTAATTTGAAAGGGTTCGACCTGTATCTGCGGGACTAACATCGTTGTGGACAAATTCTCTGTCGTGGGTTGTGCCCAGTCATATAGAGCATCCTCTGGCACAAGACTGGCGCTACTAGCGCAACTGGGTCTATAACGTTATCCCCCATGTCAGGTTCAAGTTGTTCAGTTGATTGTTGTTGTTTGTTTTTCCGATTGGCCTGATTCATGGCCATGAAAACCTTCTCGGGATCTGATAATGCTTCAAATATCACCAGTTCTCGATGAGTTTATAGGCATGCACTTGTACAACCAAGTCAACAAACGTTAAAATTTCAATGTATATGTTGAAAATAATGAAAATTCACTACACGAAGTATTTTTATATTTCTTTCAACTATAATTGATAACACCCGTTAATTTCTTGGCAGCGCTTTAAAATTTGATCACGCCCACCTATGCCTTATAAAAAGGACAAGCGATCGTTCAAATATAATACGAGTATTTAACTTAGAGTCGAATCCACAGGGAATTAACCTACCAATTACTCTTGTTAGAATCACTAAATTGTTTGTAATCAACTTTTTAGATATTTTGAATAATAATTGGAGATTTTTTACTAATAATAACTGAATGAAAGCAAGTAAACTAAAAGCTAACTATGACTGGGTTGTATGCAAGTAAGAGAAGGATCTAAGGTTATGATTTCCTCTATTGATAGAGTCTCTTCTTATTATGTTTCACATAGAATTGCCTAATCGTCTCAATCGATGATGAGCACTCTTACTACTGTAACTCTCTTCCGAGTAATTATGATAATTTACTAGATGCGCTCTCTAGAGTTAATCTAGATGACTTTTATTACGCTCATTTTAGATCGCACCCAGAGTTTGTTATCCATAATACCGCCTTTAAACCCTTGTTTATTGATCCCTCATATATTTGGGGAATTGTGTTATTTAACAATTACCTAAATATGCACTCCCTCCCGAGTACTAGATACCAAATAGGCATAACTAATTGAGGATCCTATCAATTAACTACAACAAGAATGTAGTTTAACAAATAGAGATTAAACCGCACAAATTATATTAACATAACACGAAGTTGATCCTTCAATAGGTTCCATAAAAATCCTAGACTAAATATTTAGCTACTCATAATCTTGTTCTTCATAACAATAGCAAATTTCATCATAAATAGTAAAATGTAAAAGGAAGAAAAGAAGAACTCTCCTTGCCTTCAACTAAGCTGTAAAACCTTGATAATGTCCATTTGGGCGAGCTGGATTTCTTATAGGTTAAGTGGAATTACCCCTGAACTTTTAAGTTTATCCTTGAATTATATGTTTCGAACTGGACCAGCGCGGTCACGCTAATGACTGTGCATATGGCATAGTGTTCTGCCTTGAATTCGTGGGCTAGCGCGGTCACACTAGTGGGCGCGCTAATGGCCGCGCTAAGCTGGATCATCATTTTAGCTCTTCTTTTCTTTCTTCTTTCAAAGTACTCAACTCTAAGGGGATTCCCTTGCTTCAATTTAGCTCCAAACACAGTCCTAAATCCTCACAAACGCTACTCGCTCCAGCAAAATATAAAATTCACAATTAGAGCCAATTTATCGTTATTTAACTATCCTAGAACAATGAAACATAGTCAAGCTGGGGCATAAGCAGTCGTCATATTACATGAATCTAGCCTATTATCATATATATTAACTGATAATTCAAATAAAAGTGAAATCATTGAGATATACATATTACATTATGGTAAAATTCAGCTTAAACATTACATAAATATTCATACCTTTAGTATGCTCCCATAAATGATCTATTAATGCATTATGAAGTGCAAAGTGACATCTTTGTCGTTAATTCTTTTGTGTCGAGCTAAAAATTGTTCAAGTTGGTAATTTTCATCTACTACCATTTCTATCATTGGAGGTGGACATTCCTAATCATCTTGAATTGGTGCATTAAGATTTTCATTTATTAATATTTTATATTTGCACCATTCATTTTTTTTGAGATGATTATATATTTTTCGTACAATTATAACTTATAGTAAAATTAACCTACAATTTTACTTAAAAATAATAAATGCATAAAAGTTAATTTATCAAAATTATATGCCAAACTTAAGATTTAAAATTAGTATTATAAAGATATTACATAAATATAATTAGGTGTATAGAAAGGAAAAAATTAAAATAGTTAACTAATAAAAATAATAATAAAATAAAGATGAATAGAAATGGCGGAGATGAATAGGGTCACTCCAAATTTAGAGTACCACTATTCATCCACGGGAATATTAGAGCCGTATTTTGGCAAAAATCCAAAATGCAGCAGCGTTGGAGATGCTCTTAGGGTCGCTTAGTTTGAAAACAAGTTATGTTAGGCTTGGTTACAATGGATTAGTTAAACTGAAATTAATTTTTTTTGTCGGTACTATTTCTTGTTGATTATTTGGTATGTTGTATTAATCATGGGCTTGTTAATTTTACTGCTTTATAGTGGGATTACTATTCCTCATTTTGGTAGATATAATTTATTTTGATACTATTTTTAATCTTGGGGATAACTTATCCGTGGATAGTAATCAAATAAGGAATAAAATGGCACTAAAGTTTTATCCCTGAATTATTTTTGTTTATCCATCATACTAAACGATCCCTAATAGTTGAAATATTTGTTAAAATAGATGTTGATATGTTATCAAATTAATTTTAATGTATCATTTTGAAATTAGATAGATAAGTGTCACGCTCATCCAAAAATAAGTACTTGAGGAAATGGTGGTAAGGTCAATGGAGAGGAACCGCATCCAACACTAATCCAGCGCATCAGTTTATAGCCAGAGAATGCAAGCAAGTTTGTCAAAACTGAAATATAATTGAATATGAGGAACGACGTTATATGATTAGAATATTGAAGAACGAATGTGGCCAGTACTGAAGCTCTATGAAATTAAGTACAGTCTGTCTTGAACTACAAGCTGGTTTAATTTTTCACATAGTACAGCTCTGATCAAGTGCATCAAAATGTATAGCATATTGCCGAATTGTAAAATTACAGAGTGGGGACTCTTTCAGCAGTTCCACCAATGACAGTGAGCAAGTTGTTGCCAAAGGGGTCGCTCAAATGGGCAGCCAAATTCTCGACTGGACCTTGTCCTGTCACATAGGCTTGGATGAAGAAACCAAGCATAGCAAACATGGCTAGTCTTCCATTCTTGATTTCTTTTACTTTCAATATTGCTGCCTGGTCTGGGTCCTTTGCCAAGCCTAATGGATCAAATGGACCACCTGGGTGTAGCTTGTCCTCCAAATCCTATATGTCAATACAATTTAATAGATCAACAGTCTAATAAATTTATCAGTATATGATATTGTTAGATTGCGACTAAAGTCTCACATTGGTCGTTGAAAGGATTTGGAAGCTACATATAAGGTGTATGACTATCTTAATGGCTATAACTAGCAGCGGACCTAGTCATACCTAGGATTTGAAGGTTGCGGGTGCACTTTTGGATTCAACCAAAATCTGCTTTATATATAGGGTGCCAACTACTAATATATCACTATTTTCTAATAATATTTACAAGTAAACATAGAATTTTTGGTAAACTTTACGTGTGCTAATGATCCATCTTTGTATAACATACGTCTGCCTATGGGTATGAAGCCTTTGGAGAAAACAGTACGAGCTTTGCCCAAAGCGGATAATGTCACACCATATTAAGAGTATGCTTGAGCTGTGTAACTCCAACATTAATGTCGCAAACTAGTCACTAAGAAGTGAAGGGGAGCTCACCAAGCCATTAGTAATTCTGTAGTACTCAGCACCACCAAGAAGAACAACCTCTGCGACGACAGCAACAACAAGATTGATGGGAATGTTCTTTCCAAAGTAATTCAATGTGTTTCCATCTAGAAGTAATGCACCAGTCTAGACACGAGATAAACGAGGAAATAAGTATTGTTTACTCCTTGTAAAATTAAATTCTTAAGAAAATGAAAGGTGCGATTGATGGCAATATATACCTTGAACCATACAGCTTCAGGACCACAGTCAGCACCAAATTTGTTGAAGGCTTCAGGGATAACAAATCCAGCAGCACCGAGCATAGCCCATCTGGCGTGGATCAGCTCATATGCCTGATATCTGCAATGGACCCGAGCATATTAACACAAATGAAATTGGCTGAGAATAAAAAAGGTAGCACGGTACACCAAGCTCTCGCTATGCACGGGGTCTGGTGAAGGGCCGGACCACCCGGGTCTATTATATTGTTCGCAGCCTTACCCTGCATTTCTGCAAGGACTGTTTCCACGGCTCGCAATTGGCTGACAGTATACTTAATTAATGTGTCACCACACTTACTTAGCGAAGTCTTCTGGCTTCTTGCTGAGACCAAAAGGATCATAACCGTAGCTGCAGCAGATACAGAAAATTTATTATACTCGTAAATTCATTCCATGTTTGTATATATTGGCATGCAATTCTAGCAAAAAGACGCAAAGATTAAGGAAGCTTACTCTCCGGGAACTTCTCCGTTCAAATACTCAGGGATTTCTGATCTGTCCAAGAGACCGTCGGGTAGGAAAATTCTTCTGTCAGGTCCTGTAAGTATTCAGATATCGAGAGTAAGCAAATGAATACAAGGGAAGTTGTAAAACGGAGACTACAGGGACTGGGAATCTCTAAAGGTTCTATTTTACATTATTGTAGTACGTACGGATTTATAGCAACAAGCATATGAAGGCAGTTAATTAGGGAAAATAAAGACCGAAAATGTAATTGAGTACTTCATCAGTTTCAGGGAAAAAATAAAAATAACCATAGAAAATAGTCACTGTTACAAAAGTAATTGAAATTTAGCTATTTTTATCATGTCAAAATAAAATCTGAACAAAATCACCCTTAAAAATCCAGAAATATTTTTGCCATAATATGCTGAAGTTCGAATTTTTTACTTATGACCTTTAATGTGTTGAAATTTGATAATGTGCGAAAGTTCAATATAATATGCTGGAAGTTTAAATGCAGAACTCCCGCATATTATACTGCAACTTTTGTATTGAAGTTCCAACATAATAAGTGTGTTTCAGCAGAGCAGCGGCTTTTTTTAGACGGTTTAGTCAAATACAGTCATAAAAAATGAAACGGAAGGAGTAAGTATGTTACTCACCGTACCACTTGGCGAGCTCCTCGTCAGCAGGGGCGACAGCAACAGCCTTCTTAGCAGGGGCAGCAGCAGCCTTCTTTTTGAAGAGGGCAACAGTTTTGAAGGTAGCAGGGGAAGATGGAGTTGGAGCAGCTGGCCTCGCTACACCGCTCAACTTGACCGGACTTCCCAACATTTCCGAGACGTAGAGGGAGGTAGCTGCAGCCATTGCTAACGATGAAGCCGGAGGAGTCTGAGGCTGAGGCTGAGATCAGTTGTTAGAGGAAGAATTGCTGATGATGAGAATTGAGAAATTGAGGATGGTATTTGGAGTAGAGATACTCACTAAATGCTTGATCTGGTGGATGTAGACCTGCCAAGTGGCGGCCTTCTATTGGATTTCCAAGGAACATCTGCAATCTGATGCAGCAATTTGATAGGAAGGATTTTCTGACGTGGCAGATGACAGTGCTGACATGGCATGCATCTCAAAACTATTGGTGCAGACTTGGATAACATCCTATCTATCCACATTGCAACATTACCTTCTTCTTTTCTGTACTTTTCTCTTTTATATATTTTCTTTTGTTAAAAATGCAATATGCGATATATTGTTTAATAAATTGCATAGTAGCATTTTTTTATCTTTTTCCTTTTTGGTGCAAACTTTGTTCTTCTGACCAATCTAAACTATACTAATTTACATTGATCCGTGTTATATTAGAGAGGACGATCTTGATGTTAAGAATCATGTGAGTTGTTTAAATCAAAGAAATCAGTGAGATATACTTTTCTCAATTAATTTTCTCCCATTCGTAACTTAAGAAAAATCATATTCTTGGAATTAACCAATGCTTATGTCTCCTTCGAACTCTCAATAATACCATTTGTTGTCTTAAGCCCACCATACGCTTGCTTCTATCCTCCATTTTATGAAATAGCAAATGAGTCGACATTTATTTCTCCTTCAAACTCATGTAAATGAAACCTTAAATTTAAATTTTTTCTTAAGATACGAATGAGGGGGAAACGAATACGATATATATTGATATTACGAAGACGTCATGGATAAATATGTTAGTGGTTAGAAATAAAACTTAGTACAAGAAATTATTGTGTATAGGTCAATTTGTGCGCACGCCGATGAATTTCGTACTTGCTACCTCTAACCAGGTACCAGGTAAATCTATCTACCAAAACTTGGACGGAGGGGTTAAAGCTTTAAGATTGTATATTTTGCATCTCTTGAACTTGAACTTGATTAACGTAAAATAGGGGTTACTTCTCTTCTCACTTGGCCCAACAACCCATCAAAAAATGGCTCATGTTTGAATTCCTTAACCAGTATAGCCAGATTGTACATAATCTGATTTTCACCAGTTAGTCCACCCCTTATTTCTTCGTTCCCCCTTTTTCATCGTTCATCTTCTCCTTACCATGTGAGTTTTTGCACTACAAAATTTCCCTACTATTGTTATATTCTCCTTTAATTCTTCTTCGAATTTCAATAGTTAATTAAGGATTTGAAAAATAAAAGTCACCATTACAAAAGGTTCGAAGATTCGATTTTAGAAATTGAGTTTTTCTATTTGGTAGTTGTTTATAATGAGTGTTGTCTCAATTGATTGGAATCATCAATATGAGTTCAAAACTCAAATTTCAAGTGATTTGGAGTAGATTTAGGCTATATTTGAGTTAAATTTCAGAAATTGAGTTTTTTGATTTGATTGAAATCATCAAGATGAGTTCAAAACTTAAATTTCAAGTGAGTTGGAGTAGATTTAGGCTATATTTGAGATAAACTTCAGAGGATGCCCAAGGAAGAAGAAGAAGAAGAAGAAGAAGAAGAAGAAGAAGAAGAAGAAGAAGAAGAAGAAGAAGAAGAAGAAGAAGAAGAAGAAGAAGAAGAACACGTAAAACTCCATTGATATGATTCATTTGTAAAATAATGTATAATATTGTATAAATAGTATATAACAGTGTATAAACATAACTTATACACTATTATTTCCAAGGTTGATACATTATTTACAGGTATTTGGTGAATTTCTCGCATTTTCTTGTTCTCATTCTTCTTATACATCTATATACATAGTATATTAAGAATATTTACAGTCTGTGATTATATATCTTTATACACTTTTATACAATTATATACATATTGTACCTCTTTGTATAAAAGTGTATAACATTGTATAAAAGTGTATAAGCATCGCTGACGAAATTTTTGTACAATTTTCACCGGAAGTTCTTGTATAAAACTAGTCCAAATCTCCAACAAATAACTTCAAACTTTGTATATAACCTAATTAGTCTATTTCTAATAAGTTCAAACAATATCCACTCTAAATTTCTCACAAAATCATAATTGAAATTTAACAAGATTAGCATTAAAGGAGATGAGATTTTAGTTTCTCGCGTTTGTTTTTGCATTTTGCAGTTGTAATAGATATGCATAAACTTGAAGATATACAATTTTTTTTACAAAAAACAGAGAAATATGTGGAAGAAGGCACGAATGAGTGTTGACTGAATGGCGAACTGATTTTTCTTTTCAGTTTTGTTTGCATATGATTCTTTTTCATTAATTAAATTAAATATTTATGGATGAAAAATGAGGAAAGAGCTACAATAAGAGTAAGTAGGAATAAATGAGGTTGTTTAATGAGAGGAAATGCGAAAAGAAAATATCTTATTAATATTTGGCTATACATTTACAAACTTGTAACTGGACTAAAATAATGCAAGATCAACTTATGGAGTGCATTATTCTGTAATTTTGTCTTTCTTTAACATATTTCACTTCACTGAAGTTTTTGAATCATCCACATAATTTAGTTTGTCATTTTCACTAAAATGCGCGTTGTATTGTGTTGGGCTAAATGTGTTTGCGACCGCATTACTGTCGGCTAATTACCCCATCACAGCGTCTTAAGATCAGTGAGCGAGTACTCAAATAAGCGCAGAGTTTACTATGCTTCTTTAGTTTTGACGACCTTCTGCTCCTGAAAAGTTGTTCCAGTAGTTCTGAAAATTTGACAACTTTCTACTCGTGATAATTTATTGATGTAGGCTTTAGTTTTGAAAAGATTATCTGTTTTCTCCACTTTGTCCCAATGTACTTTGTATTAGGTATTAATTCTACCTTTCAATATAATTTGTTTTCAAAAGAGACCCTTCTTGCTCCACAAATCACTGCGAAATATGAAGAATCAAAGTTTTCTCATTGCTAAAGAATTGGTACACTGGTGACGAAAAATTAGAATGGTTACATTTTCCTTATACCATATTCTATTTTCTATGACTTTCCTGGAAGCAGATTGCTCTGTTGTTTACAAGGGGATAAACACCCTGTATTATGAATTTACATTTTACAACAAATGATTCTAAAGAAAAAAAATCATGTATGCATCCTAAAACTGAGATTTTAATAATCTTACATGCTTATTGCTCTAGATGAGACTTCCGATTCACCCTCCTGCAGCTCGGTTTCGGCCATCCCATGATTTTCCTGGCAATAAAATTTATCCAGAGGTCAACAGTGTGCATATGTAGCTTACCCAAATAAGTTCTGGCAGGAAATGCCCTTTTCTGTATGCGGAGGGTATATGTCCTCACACATTATAAGCTTACTTTAGGAGAAGAATGATTCTACTGAAAAGAAATGGCAATAGCGAGGGAATAAAATAAACAAGTGAAAGTTCAAATCATACTCTTTGATCTAGCGAATGTGCCTGAGCAAGATACCGTTGCAGAGCACCATCTCCACGAAGTACCTTCCCACCACATCCAGGTGTATTTACTGCACCTACTGACTCTTCATCCACCACAGTAGCATCTACTCTATCATCTCCAGTTTTGACATCAGGAATCTGCACATTCAAGCGAATCAAGTTCGAAAACACTTGCTCCTGATCTTAAAGATTTTGTGAAGCTCCTATGAAAATAGATTCGTCCATAGTTTACCTCATACATAGCATCAGTTAAGATGCTTTCGAGTATGGCTCTCAATCCCCTAGCACCAGTATTTTTAGCCATTGCTTTCTTGGCAATCAACCTTAATGCTCCCTCCGTAAAATGTAGCTTAGTCTAAACAAGCATGAGAAAGTCCAAATCAGTTGAATACAACATGTAACCTCTCTCTTCAGGGTTTGAGGATGTGTATTTTCATGCTTGCGTTCCTTTTGTCCCTGGGGTGGGAGGGTTGTAAAGGTGGGTGTCAGTGGGGGGAAGAGAGAAAGGACACATAGTTTGTACTTACACCATTCATGCTAAATAGTTTTTTATACTGCTTGCAAAGAGCATTTTTGGGTTCAGTGAGGACCTGTGAGAAAAAAAATACATTAAATTCACCAAGTCAATTTCTGGAAAAATAAACACTTCAAGACCAAAAGTCAAAAAGAAAGAATACGAAGAAAGAGAAGAACAATCAAAGCAAGGAATACATGGAACAAAAGGAATCAGGCAGGGAATAAGTAAACAACACCAACAACTACCCAGTAAAATTCCATATAGTGGGGTCTGGGGAAGGTAATGTGTACGCAGACCTTACCCTTGCCCCGATAGGGGCAGAGAGGCAGTTTGATAGACCCTCGGCTCAGAAAGACGAAAGTAAAGAGGAGAGAAATCATTAGTAACTCCAGTGGAAATTGTAATAATAACAAAAACATTAAAACCGAAAGATGAACAGCATGCAATAACAGTAACCATAATCTAAGGCCCGGGACTAGAACAAACCACAAGAATAGTGCGGGTCCAACATAAACTGCAAACCATCTAAAACCAACCCTAATCCAACCCCGCATCGCCCTCGGAATGAAGTAAGGACAGTGTTACTACCCCTACCCTACCACTCTAATGCTTGACCTCCAACCCTTCCTATCAATGGCCATGTCATCGGAAATGTACAGTCGTGCCATGTCCTGCCTGATCAACTCTTCCTAATACTTCTTAGGTCTCTCTACCTTTTCTTGTGCCCACCACGGCCAACCGCTCACACCTCTTCATCGGTGCATCGAGGCTTCTCCTCTGCACGTGCGAACCACCTGAGCCTCGCTTCCCGCATCTTGTCATCCACAGGGGCGACGCCCACCTTCTTCCGAATATCTTCATTCCTAATCTTGTCCATCCTAGTATGCCTGCGCATCCACCTCAACATCCGCATGTCTGCTACTTTTATCCTCCGGATATGGTAGTTCTTAAGCGGCCAACACTCTACCCCATACAACATGGCCGGTCTAACTACAGCTCTATAAAACTTACCTTTGAGTATCGGGTGACACTTTCTTGTCACACAAGACTCCAGATGCAAGCCTCCATTTTATCCGGCCCGCCCCTATGCTGTGAGTGACGTCCTCGTCGATCTCACCGTCCCCCTGAATCATCGACCCAAGGTACTTGAAGCTATCTCTCTTGGGAATGACCTGTGGCCCAAGCCTCACGTCCCCGCCTACATCCCGACTCAGCGCTAAACTTGCATGGAATAAGTAACAATAACCAAAATCTGTTAGGTGAAAGATGGATCATAAGCAAGGATCAAGTTCTTCAATCAGAGGACTGAAGCAGGAATTACAAATCATTATCAACATTTGTGTGTCTTGGGTCTTTCATGTTAATTGATGACGAGAGAGCTAACTGGACTTCTATCAGTATTTGCTCTGCTTAAAAGAGCTTATTCCAGATAAAGTATTTTTCACAAAAGGAAGACAATTGCTCCAGTAGGTACACTAAGCTTCTGAAGGTAAACCAATTGATGCTACCCATCAGCATGAGAGACATCCTCCCATTCTGAATGAGTTGCAACGTGCTTTCCATATACAATGCAGGCCGTGATTACAGCAGCAAAATAAAAATTAAATGGCAGGGCAGCCAATGCAGGAAGCATCCTGCATTCACACATGATCCGGGGAAGGGCTGCACTACAAAAGGTGTGATGTAGGCAGCCTACCCTAGTGCAAGCATCAGTAGCAAAATAAAAACTAAAAGGCAAAACAAAAAATACCTGAACAAGCTGGTCCTCCGTCAATGCAGACAAACTAACCAAAATAGGAAAGCGCCCAATAAACTCTGGTATGAGGCCGTATGAAATAAAATCACTACTCTCTACCTAGAAACATGAAGTGATATCTTTCAGGAATAGCAGCTGGCTAGATATTAAATTCTATTGTGCACAACTCACAATCTTAAGCATATAAAAACATAGGAACTTAGAATTAGATCTCCATTCTTACAGATTCTAGCAAGGATGATGCTACAGTTGCATTAGTCACTCCACCAGTTCTCATGTTGGCGCGAACTGGAGCTCCAAAACCAATAGAAGAATCCTGTCGTCTGATAATAAGAACCCCTTGTAAACCCTCATAGTTCACAAAAGTCTTAGTTCCTGATGCACTTAGAGGAAGGAATTCAGAAAATAAAATTACCTCTCTGAAATAGTTTTCTCCAAATCAATGAATGCGCCACCACAGATAAAAAGAATGTCTTTTGTATCTATCTGTATAAATGTTGCAAAACTTTTGGAGAATTCATAGGGGAAGAAATAAAATGAATTCAACAAGTGAAGCATAAGAAGTTCGTGTTTTGTTAATTTTTTCTGTAAGGAAACAGAGAAGAGATTCCAAACATTCGGTTCCAATTCAGAGAAAAGAAAGCGTCTACATGTAGCACCTGATTTTATTTTGTCTGAACTGATTATCTAGAAGTGGACCCAAGGATGCTGATCATCGACAAGTTCATCTACAGCAAGTCTCACTACTTTTAAGTCAGAGCACGAGATCCAATGTTTAACATCTCTCAATGGAAAATTACCTTGGGCATAGCCTCATCTAACTTACCAATTGATTCTTTACATTATTATCTCCTTATTTAATAAAGAATCATATATATTGAAGGGATAGCTGGAATAGCTCAGTTGATTAGAGCGCGTGGCTGTTAACCACAAGGTCGGAGGTTCAAGCCCTTCTTCTAGCACTTAACGTCCTTACCAAAAAAAATATTGAAGGGATAGAAAACAGTGTGGTACAGCTCCAGGGACCATTTATGTTCTTTTTTGTAAATTTTTAAAGCACCAGTGAGATTCCAATTAGTACAAACGATGGTTTGCTTGTTTATAGGACCTCCCATTTAAAACCTGAGACTACTCCTTCCAACTTTCAGCATTTGGGCAGGTTCAGACTCTATACATCATGTTACCACTTAGCAGAGTGATTTTTTTTTTGGGTAAGGTAAGGTATCCACTTAGCAGAGTTCTAAGTTTATTTTTGTGTGAGATTTTATTTTTTGTATACCTCTTGTATACTAGCGTTTTCCTTTTACAGAGGTAAAATTATAACTTTATCAAGAAACAAAAGGTAGCAAAACTCTAAGAATGGTAACAAAGGAAAATAGGAACTGAACACATTCTCATCCACTTTACCTGAATATTATCACCACGAGGATGCTTCCTTTGTCCCTTTTCAGGTACATTCACAATCTGGATAAAGAGACATATATGTTACCACTGGTAATAAAGGCAGCAGACCCACATCATTAGCTAAGGACGATGCTGTTTCCAAGAAATTTTTTAAGTGACATAAGAGCAAGATTCGTATTCTAAACTGTGAATCTTTTAAAGCACAAATGATAAACATCATGATTACAGCACTGTAGAATATAAACACCTGGGAGACATAAATCACAAAATCAAGCACATAAATCACAACCGTAAAAGTTGTTGGATAACAAAATCTGTGAGACATAAATCACAAAATCAAGCACACATTGCACCCATAGAAGTTGTTGGATAACTTCCTTTTCGTGTGTGACACAAGAAGCACATTCTTCGTTGTGCAATTACTGCAAGTTTTTGAATGAAAGCATTCTCGCAATGCTTTTCTTTTTAGTGATTGATCAGTATTCTGGTGAGATTCGATGATTATTGAGATGTCTGTTTTTTTAACAGTAACTTTTGTCAACATACTTGCCAGGACATTCCTGTTTTTATTTGCAACTCAATTTGTTTCAATACATTCAGTTCGAGGGGCATGTTCACAGTCAAGAGAATTAGATAGTATATGATAAAATGTTCTACATACATTTTCCATGTTTAGGTTAAGAGAGTGTGTGTGTGTGCGCGCGCGCGTGTGTGTATATATATATATGCTTCGCAACTAGGCTTGGAATTTAAGTATTTCTCCATTTAATAACTTTCCTTATTTAGGAATCTTACCTTAGTCCAAGCTTCCCTTATATCAAAATCTAGTGAAATATGGGACGCCCGTATTTCATTCACGACCAATTCAACAGCAGTTCAAGTTCTTTTATGTTTTGTATCTTAGACTAGTGTCCAACAGAAATTCAGTCCATGATCATTAAAAGTTCAACTTCTTCCAAATACGCTAGGTCTACATCTTTTCTGCTTAAATTGGAATAGTGGTTGC
The DNA here is from genome assembly GCA_034376525.1 of Nicotiana benthamiana. Lineage (NCBI taxonomy): Eukaryota > Viridiplantae > Streptophyta > Magnoliopsida > Solanales > Solanaceae > Nicotiana > Nicotiana benthamiana. Next base: position 78,618,095 of record CM067331.1, read on the forward strand.
AGTTCAGCATTAACTTTATGTACAAAAATTTATACCTGTCAGTACTGCATACCCATTAATAGCTTTCCAATAAATTTGCAGCCAGAGTTAAAACGGTTCCCCTAATATACAAGAAATGAAACCTATAATAGCCTTTGGATTTATCAGCATGAACATAGTTGAACACAGATCTGAAGCTATTTTTTTTTTTTAAATAAGGATAAGGAGGAAGCTATTAATAGCCAAAGAGAGCCGACAAATACTTATTCATTAGAAAACAACAATAGTTAATAAAAGGGCCAAGACCAAGGGTACTCACAGTTCCTTCGAGCATTTTCAGTAGTGCCTGCTGAACTCCTTCCCCAGAAACATCTCTGCTAACATTTAAGCTCTCAGCCTTTTCAAAGACAGAAAGCAGAGGAATAAAATAGGTGTGTCAGTTGTGATATCCCTTAAATGTCAGATGAAAAAGAAGATTACACAGTGATCAAATTTTTTTGACAAAATGCATAGAGCTTTTCTACAAATAAGCTATAAACAATTATAATAAACAAAAAAAGATGCAAAACAAGCACCTTCTTTGTTATCTTATCGACTTCATCAATGTAGATCATCCCTCGTTGTGCTGCTTGCACATTGAATTCAGCAACCTGCATGTCACAACAATATCACATTCCTAGCACCACCGAAACCTTCATAAGATTCTACACTATATTCTAAGTTAAAATAATACCCTCACTATATAAAGAAACTATCGGCACATAATAAAATGGGGAAAAAATAAAAACCATGGCATATTAACTGAAGGATGAAAAAAGTACTGATTCAAGGGAAAGCTCTTCATTAACTGAGAAGCTCATTGGCTCGTCCGGCGGTTAGAGGAGAAAGGATCTCCATCGATCCATGGAATCCGAATAATCCATTAATCCGGGGGAAGAGAATTTTCGCCGGTGGAAAAGGAAAAAGGAATCTCCGGCGAAACTCTCGGTCGTAGTTTGGCGACCTATCTTCAGTAGGGGCCTTTAGTCTTTTGATTAGAGTAGGGGTCGCGAGAGAGCAGTGTTTGGCCAAAAGACGGCGTTGGATCGACTCAACAGAATCCCCCCTATTACCTCATCCGGATAGGGGACCACTGGGAGGGTCCGATTCGATGGACCAGCTAAATAACTACACATCCAACATCTTTTTTTTTTTTGAGAATGATCTACACATCCAACTACTCGGGAACCAAGAAATATGTAGAACAGGGACATGCTTAACTCAGCCAGTAATTTGCATACTTATGAATCTCTGCAGTAGGAACCATACCGTAAGTAACTTGTACAATATGGATTCGACATCTTCACCAACATATCCAGCCTGTAAGATAGCAAAAAGTGCTTATCAGTTGGACATCAAGAAGTAAATTCAGAAAGTACCAGCACCCAGTGGAAATGATCAACTAAAAATTATTTCCAATTATTCTTCTGTGCTTATACTCTCATATTGGAGCTTAAAATAACAAGAAAGGAGCTGTTCTAATTTGTAGATGCAAGTGCCGCTTGGGAACAAGTTAAATCCAGATATAATGGGAGAAACTTGATACTATTTCTAATCATTTCTAGGCACTATTTTCTCAGCCCATATTCAAGTATTGCTTGGAAATTTATCACTCCATATATCCCTTTCCTACTTGCATTACTAACAAATTTAAAGTACTTATGTATGATCTACTTTGTTTTGTATAATAGTATATTATTGTAAGTAAATAGAGACTCCACAGTCCACCCATTTGTTCTTCACTAAATAAGAAGAGAAACAATCAACGTGGGAAAAGTTTAAATCAGAATAGCATCTTACTTGCCTGTGTTAAGGTTGTTGCATCTGCAATAACAAAAGGCACATTCACAAAGCGTGCAAGTGTTTTTGCAAGTAGTGTTTTCCCTGTTCAAAAACGGAGTTAGAAAGTTCCAAGTTTCACAAATTATCCCACAAAAGTAAGCAATTTTCAACTAAAAATATTATTGATTCGTGAGGCTACACATTAATTAAAGGAAGCTACAAACAGAAGCACAAAATGAAAATGGGCACATTCTTAAAACAATCTGTAGTTATTGCAATTCTTACTGTGTTACAGAAAATTAACTCTTGTTGGAGAATAAGGATACGCAAAAGAAGAAGAAAGTCCCATTCATCCTTGTTCAGTTGGCAGACAAAACAAGAAATAGCGAACAAGGTGTTCTGATGAAGAAAGAAGCAGTGGCTGTGAGGAGAAAATGTTTTCTCATCCCTTTCTTTTCTTCTTATCATTTTTCATTTAACAAAGGGGGAACTAAAGTTTCCACATCCCCTTCCTTTCTCTTACAGTCCTCACTTTTGGAACACCGTAAGTTACAAGGTTCTCAATTTTGGAACATCCCTGCTAACAAGCAATATGAACTGACAAAATGTCTCAACGTTTCCAAGGCGAAACATAGGTTTAAGGAAGCAACAGACAAAGAACCAGAATGAGAAAAGCCACATTCACAAAAGAACTAAGGAATTGAAAGTAGCTTTTCTTTTTTATATGATAAGTAAAAGTTAGTAATCACGAGCACTAAGATGGTGCTGAATGTTACAATTGTAGCCTCACAAAAACCCAGTTCCACCACTAATCAGTGAGAGAATTGATGAAATTTATGAGCCAAGGATTTGCAAGTAGTTTTTCCCTGTTTCAGGTAAACTTAAGCCAAACAGCTTCCAGTATTGGAACTTCTATCAGCTGACAATCTCTGGAAGTTTCTGAGGTTACAGATTTGCATAAGTAACAGACTGAAAGTACAAGAATGGTATGCAGATTTTTACCTGATCCAGTAGGCCCCATCAAAAGCACATTGCTTTTTTCCAGTTCCACATTTTCTTCACTATCATCCCTCGCTGATTCTGCTCCAGACCTACCACAGAAGTATATATAATAATGGTTCATATATAGAAAATAAAGCTAAGAAAGAAAGGCAAGGCAAACTAGATGCTAGACTATTCAACAGGATACAAAGATATTGAAATTTAGAGGGAAATGCACTGGTCAACATTAAGTCTTCAATAAATCATGAACTAACGGACTAACCCTTTCTGCAATGAAGCATGGTAAATCCTTTTGTAGTGATTATAAACACCCACTGAAAGCACCTGCCAAATGAATCACTTGTGAAGAAACAACTGAAAGACCCAATACAAATTAGAAGCCAGAGGCGGATCTAGGATTTACACTCTATGGATTCAACCTTTAAGGATTTTATTATTGAACCCAATATATTTTCAAAGCTATGAGTTCATATCTACTGTTTGTTGCAATTTCAGTGGATTTTCACACATAAGTTTGTACTCCGCCTCGAAAGTTAGAAGCATTTATTCCATGTAGGACATATTGTGCAAACAATGACTTAAGAAAGTCTACCCTTTTCTCTGTCTCTAAAGAAGGATAAGAGTGACAAATAAAAGAATATGCCTGAAGCTCATAAGCATCAAAGTCCAATTTAATATCTGATTTCCACGAACAAGAATTCTAGATATGCATCTCCTTAGGCATAACAGAGATTAATAATATGAAAATGCTACTGATTGATGTTGCGAGTTAATAGTTAACCAGTAGATATAGTGATCAATTCAATTGCTTGATCACAGTTATAATAGTTTCAGTATTGTGCAGTGCAATGAATAATGGCAATGACTATAAAGTCTTAAAAGAATAAGAGGAATTAAAAAAAGAACCTTTTTTGCACGCTCTTGACCTATGACAAATTTATCAAGTCCCTTGCAGATCTCCTTAGGCGTTGGCAAATTGTTCCCCAAATTAGACCCGCCCCACCCACTCTTCTCCTCACTACTTTCATCCGCACCACCATTTTTACCATCAGGTCCAGCAGCCCGAATCAGATTGAGTGCAGGTGCAAATGGTGGACCCGGAGGTGTATGCACCGCCAACCCATTACCCGGCGGAGGTGGTGGCCAATTTTCAGGTGGCTCAACACCATATGAGTTCAATGACTCCCAAAAAGACGGCCTCAGCCTCTTATTCTCCTCATCACTATTATTCATTCTTTTACCATTACCATTGCCTTTCACTCTCCCAATTTCAAAGAAACTACCTTGAAGTGGTGCCATCTTGTAGGGCCTGAAGTAGTAAGCCGTTTTACAATTGGGGCAAAGATTCACTGCCTGGTAAGGACCACCTGCACCTGCTTCATTTTTTAAATTACTAGCAGCAGCAGCACTATTTTCATTGCTATTACTATTAGTTTTATCATCGTCGTTAGTAGGAGGAGGGATGAGGTGGTGATTACGATTAGTAAATAGAAGATCCATGTGTTTAGAGCAACGAGGACAATAAGCCTCAGCCCTAATCCTTCTCGTGGAAGTCCGATACTCATCGGAAGAACCGCCCCGGTCCCACTTGTACCTTGCTTGTACTCCGATGAGAGACTCTCTCCGCTTCACGTGAGAACCCACGTGCAGCCAATTCACGTAACTTCGATGCTGCTGTTGTTGTTCCTCTTGTTGAATTGAGGTTATTGTCCTCGTAATCGCCGTTGTCGTTGTTGTTCTCCTCCTCCTCGTAACCGGTGAGTGTCTTAGATTTCTCCATCTCCAGATTCCGGACATCCTCAGCTGCTCCTATTCTTCTTCTTCAATCCAAATAATTGAATTGTATCAATTAACATAAATTAAAAAGATGTGAGATTGGGATCTGTGAAGAAGATTATATTGTTATTATTATATTACAGAGTGGTGTTGAGTGATAAAATGGCGAATGAGTATATATATAACTGAAGATGCTGTACTGTACATCAGCGATATACTATTGAAAAATGAGAAGAAGATAAAGGTAAGAGTTTTTGTAGGAATGCAAAAACATACACTGTTTTCTAAGATTAAGGAAAAAACTTCAGTTTTGACCGCTTCCCCACGATACATACGCAAACCACCCACTAAGCGATGCTGCCTCTGTGAACTACCGCGGTTAATGTTGATACTAACGGTGTTAATTTTTTAAACGTAGATTAATTTAAGCAACTACTGTAATATAGTTTAATTCAATCGCGGAGACCTCACGCTTTTCAATGTCAATCATGTAAATCACTCTAAGGTTGTCATTGGATATTTAAAAATAGACTAAACCAATCTAACCGTATTGTACCAAGTCGATTTTAGGTTTTTTTTAATAAATTATAGATTTTTATATAAATATATAATCGTATGAATAATTTAGGTAAGTTTTTTATTTTATAAAAATAAATCGCAAAAATATCAAAACGTGCCGAATAAATTTACATGTGAAAAATATATTTATATATTAAGTTCAAAAATCATAAAACACTAAATATTCCTTGAGCCTTGGAATTATGAAAACAATTACAAGCCAACAAGTAATAATCGTAAAACATAATTCCCAAACCGATTATGCTATTCCCATTGAAACTAAATTTTTTCCAGCATATTCACTAGCAAGACGCAAGGTATTGTAGCGGTTATGAGTGACAAACTAAAATGTATTGATTATGTTTCCTTTCGTATGATTTAATTTTTTTATTAAATAATTAATCTTCTATAAACTTTTTTCTTGAGTCTCAGTCCCGTCTTAGTTAATATATTTTCGCTCGTGTGATTTATATATTTTTTATGTTAATTTGTTTAGTTTCTTTTTTGTTTTTGTTGAGTAGTTGATGGATATATACTCTAGCCATCTTTTATATTTTCTTAATTCATCACCCTTTAAAATGTAAAAATATCTAGAGGGTTTTGCTAAATCCTGTAAAAGTATATATGTATTGCATTCTACTTCTACTAGTGACTTTTATATTAAGATTATAAAAAATATCAAAAATAACCAAATCGTACCGATACCGAAGAGGAACCGATGGGACGGTTTCAAAAAGTCTAATTTGGCTATACATAATAGAATAACCGAAAAATTGATATGGTACAAAATTTACAAAATAACCGGCCGAACCGAACCATTGTAATATACGATGATATTTATACAATAATCTCCCATTTTATTTTATGTATTTTTACATACACCTCCACTCCTATCTAGGAGGTCATATGCTCAAGAAAAGATAAAAAGAAGTAGTGGGGAAACAAGTAGTAACAACATTAAGATTTTAAGAAAACCGAAAGAAAAGATAACAATCAAATAACAGGTAGTAATAGCAATCTATGAATAAGAATAAGGACAAAATCATACTAATACTGACACTACTAATATTAGGAAATAAAAGGAAAAACACTTGATTACCTACTAACCTTCCTTTCCTAATTCTAGACCTCCACACCCTCCTATCAAGGGTCATGTCCTCGGTAGACTAAAGTTGCATCAAGTCCTGCCTAATTACCTCTCTCAATACTTCCGGCCTCCACATTGTATAGGGTAAAATATGATATGACATGTGATCATCTAAAGGAAGGACACGTGGAACCCACGACGAAGATGACCGAAGACCGAAGACTGATATTCCTCTTGTCACCGGAAAAGATAACGTTAATAGAGTTGTGTTAAATGTCTTGCACCCGATAGCATTTAATAAGAATATTTTATAGCATTAAGAGCAACGGCCCATTATAGGGAATTTGGCATTTATGTCTACTGTTACATCTTCATCAGTGACAATCATAATTGATATTAAAAGAGGGCACGCTCCTAGGACCTCCTTCCCTATGCACAATTATAAATAGTGAGCTTAGTTATCATTGTATAAGACACAAATTTTTTGACAAAGATACATTATATTCTATATAAAGCTTAATACAATTTTACTTTCTTGCTTTTCGATTTCATCATTACTATGCCCGAAAACCTTGTTTCCAGAACAGTCATCTTTGTTGTTGCATCTACAACTTAAGGCTAAGTATTTCATAATTCTTTACTTATTTTATTTTCAGGATCAAATTAGTTCACTTGTCTAGAAACCACGTATAAATTAATTGTACTATTTTACAAATAAGCAGTTTGGCATTCGCCGTGGGGCCTAGATACTCATGCAATTAAATTGATCCTTGCCTTTTTTACTAACGTTCTTTGAGTATTTTCTCTTAGAAAAGATCATAAGAAATGGTAGATAACACTATTAACAACACACACAACCCTGAGGTTCGAGGAGATCAACCTCACATCGAGGACTCAATAAGTGATACCCGCAACGAGGGAAATGAAGCCGTACCGGCATATAATAGGCAGTATCCTCGACATGTTCAGGAGACGACTCCACATGATGCCGATGAGGAGCATGTAGTTGAAGCAGTAAGGGTCCTGCAAGAGCAACGGGCGATCATTCTAGGACAGCTCACGCGATAGGATAAGGTTATAACAGAGTAGAAGCAGGCGCTTGGGAGGCTCCAAATAATGCAAACAGACGAGATCCAATTCCTCTCGGTGTTCCTGCAAATCAAAAAACGACGTAGAGAGCCGACAACAACACTCCCAGGGATGAAATTGTTTCGACGGGGCTGGGGGAAGCGTATCCAGTCTCAATAACGAGAATTATCCTTTCAAGAATGAACTTTTACGGTTTATGAGGGAAGTAAACTCCCGCATAGACCAAATCCCAGCGTGCCATCAATACTGAAGGGCGCCACTCCAAAAAGTATACTCAATTGTCGTCCAAGCCGAGTGTTGTACCAGAATTAATCCCGAAGCAGTTTAAAATGCCGAAGTTCCAAAGTATGAAGGAACTTCAGACCCTCAGAAGCGTATTACCACCTACACAATGGCAGTAAAAGGAAATAATTTAGCTCATCACTAAATTTAATCTTTGTTGTTAAAGAAATTTGGATAAACTTTCACAAGGGGGAGCTTTGATGTGGTATTCATTGTTACCCGGGCATTCCATAGATTCTTTTAAAATGCATGCAGATTCTTTCATCAAGGCCCATGCTGGGACTATAAAAGTACATGGCCCGAAAGACCGATATATTCAGGATTGAAAAAGGAGAGTATAAGTTATTACGAGAGTTTGTTACCCGATTCTAGAAGGAAAAATTGTTGCTCCCGGTTGTCCCTGATGAATGGGCAGCTAAAACATTTACCAAAGGACTGAATCCGAGAAATTCAGATGCCTCCTGGAAGTTGAAGGAAAGCCTGTTTGATTTTCAAGCAACGACTTGGGCAGATTTCCACAACCAGTGCGAGTAAAAAATAAGAATCGAAGATGATCAAGTTGGTTTTACGTTGTCGATCAAAGGACGTGATAAGAAACAGAGAAAAAACAAAAGATGATTACGACACGGACAGACGGACTTCGAGGGGTCGACTTTTTCCCTACAAGCGGACTGAAGGCTGTGGAAGAGGCTTTCGAACAACAGATAAGTTCACCGTCGATAGAAGGACTGATCGCGATCGAAACAACAGATCACTACAGGATAAAGAACGTTAGGGTCACGAGATCCTTCTTACATGAAGTTATTAGAATACAATTTCAACATCAGTGGTAGTGGAATTGGTGTCAGCCATGAGAAAAATCAAAGAAGCATGGTTCCAGAGGCGAATAAAATCTGATCCCAACCAAAGGGATCCCAACCTATAGTGTGAATACCACGAGACGAATGGCCACTGGTCAGGGGACTGCCGACACCTTCGAGAGGAAGTAGCTACATTACTGAAGAATGACCACCTTAGAGAATTATTAAGTGACCGAGCTAAGAACAATTATGGTCGTAACAGAGACAATGCAGAACCTTCAAAAGCAGGAAAGAACCCCTACGCCAAACAATTAATATTATCTTATGAAGAAATGAGATTAATAGGGTCACCTTCTCGGCAACAAAGAAGACAAAAGTATCAATAACTCATATCAAAAGGCTTCGGGAAGACGATATCACTTTTACAAAAGAGGACACTGAATGATTGATGCTAACATGCAGCGATGCATTGGTAATTTCTTTAAATGTGTTAGATTTTAAGATTAAACGTGTTCTAATGGATCTAGGAAGTTCGTCTAATATCATACAATGCAGAGTATTAGGGCAATATAATCTTACCGGAAGCATTATTCTATCCACAAAGCTTCTACTTGGATTCAACATCACGAGTGTGTCGACCTGGAGAGAGATTTTATTGCTCATGAACGCTGAAGAAGTAATGAAAATAACCTTTTTTGAAGTAGTAGATGGTGATATGGGATATAATATCATCCTGAGAAGGCTGTGGTTACACGAGATGAAAGTTGTACTGTCAATGTCTCACCAATTGTTGAAGTTTCCAACACACGAAGGAATCAAGCAAATAAGGGGGGATCAATCAGCGGCAAGAGAGATAAATACAATTTCGGTCTCTACTAGAAAAGTAAAGGATCATGCAGCGTAGCAATTATAAGAGTCGTCACCTACTTCCAGACAAGAAGAATTGAGCCTACAGACTAGGCATCAGAACATTATCAGGTGCCGAAATATTTCGAAGTTCCAAAAGAGACGGATGAAATGAAGTCTGCGGCAGAAGAATTGGAGCAAGTTGCATTGTTCGAAGAATTCCTAGAAAAGAAATTCCACTTGGGGACGAAACTGCACCCAGAACTCAGGTATCCTGGTGGAGGTAGTCGTGCACAACTTAATCTTGGATCCCAACATACATCCTGTAAGACAAAATAAGTGCCCTATTACCGAATTCAGGAACAAATTCGTCAAAGAAGAGGTAATCCATTTACTTAATATCGATTCAATCCGAGAGGTAAAGTATTCAGACTGGCTAGCTAATGTGGTGGTAGTTCCTAAGAAGAACAATAAATTTTGCATGTATGTAGATTATAAGGATCTTAATAAGGCGTGACTGAAAGACTCGTTCCTACTGCCAAATATCGATCAAATAATTGATGTAACGATCGGGCATGAGTTAATGAGGTTACTTGATGCTTATTCCGAGTACAACCAAATCAAGGTGAACCCGAAAGATCAGAAAAAGACTTTATTTATAACAAATTTCGGTACATATTGTTACAACATGATGCCCTTCGGGTTAAACAATGGTAGAACAACTTATCGACGGCTCGTGAACAGGATGTTTGAAAATAAAATAGGAAAAACTATGGAAATTTATATACACGATATGCTCACTAAGTCTTTGAATGTAGGTGGCCACCTTAAACATCTACAAGAAACTTTCGATATCTTGGGAAGTGCGTGTTCGAGGTTAGTTCTGGTAAGTTTATGGGATTTCTGGTCTCATAGAGGGGGATTGAATTAAACCTTGATAAAATGAATGCCATAAATGACATCCCGGATCAACTGTCAAATGTAAAGGAAGTTCAAAGGCTCACGGGAAGATTGGCAACTTTAAGTAGGTTCATTTCGATCATCAAAAAAAGGTCATCGCTTCTTCGCACTGCTTAAAAAGAAAATAATTACTAATGGACACCGGAGTTCCACCAGGCTTTGAGAGATTTTAAGAAGTACTTATCGAGTTCTCCATTTATTTCGAAACCAAAAGAAGGTAAAACATTTCCGGTCTACCTTGTAGTCTCGGATGTTGTGATAAGTACGGTTTTGATCTGAGAGGATGAAGATACGTAATCTCCCATTTATTATTTTAGCAAAACATTAATGGGAGCAGAAACTCACTACCTATATTTGGAGAAATTGTCCTTAGCTCTCGTAGTGGCCGCTCGAAAGTTGAGGCCTTACTTCCAATGCCACCCGATACCCATGGTGACTATTTTCCCTTTTCAGAATATTCTCCATAAAACCAAGATCTCAGGAAGGTTGGACAAATGGATCGTTGAAATGATTGAATTCGACATAGAATATAAATTAAGGACTGTAGTTAAGTCACAAGTCTTATCCAACTTTGTTGCTGATTTCAGTTCGAGATTATTACCTCTAGCAACCAAAGAGGAAGTAATGGTGTCGAAGTCGACATCAGAGGTTTGGACCTTATATACGAAAGGAGCTTCCAATATGAAAGGGACCAGGCTTGGATTAATATTAATTACACCTTCGGGGGAAACCCTAAGGCAAGCCATCATAACGACCCCTCTAACTAGCAAAAAAGCAAAGTATGAAGCTTTGATTGCAGGGCTCAAATTGGCCCGGAAGACTTGACTCCTAGATCATTGAAATCAAATGTGACTCGTAGTTGGTAGTAAATCAAGTCTACGGGATCTTTGACACCAAAGAATAACGCATGCAACAATACGTGATAAAAGTTCAGGATTTGTTGGCACGATTCCGAGAGTGGTCAATTATGCATACCCCAAAGGAGGATAATGCAAAAACGGATGCATTGGCGAACTTAGAATTATCAATGGAAATGAAGGGTTTGGAGTCCAGAACAGTAATACAACTGATGAACTCAGTACTGGATGCGAACGGGTATTATGACGTAAATTCAACTAATTTGGTCTGGGACTGGAGCAATTAAATCATCGACTATTTCGAGCACGAAAAGTTGCCCGAAGATCCCAAAGCATCCCGGGCGTTGCATACCAAACCAGCGCGATATAGCTTTAAAAGAGGATAATTATATGAAAAATCTTTCCAAGGCTCGTTGGCCCGATGCTTAGGTGAATCCTAAGCTAACTATGTCATGAGATAGGTCCACGAAGAAATATGCGGCAACCACCCGGGTGCAGATTTTTTGGTGCCGAAGTTGGTACGGGCAGGATATTACTGGCCCCGCATGGAACAAGACGTCAAAGATTTCCTACGAAAATGTGATAAGTTCCAATGCTACGCGCCGCCAACGCATCAACCGGCTGAACCTTTACATTCAGTTCTATCTCTATGGACATTTATGAAATAGACGATGAACATCGTCAGACCGCTGCCACCGGCTCCCGAAAACGTAAGATTTCTTTTCATTTTGACTTACTATTTTTCTTAGTGGGTGTAAGCAGGTCCTTATTGGAAGATCGGGGAATGAAAAGTGGTCGAATTATTGTGGGAAAATATAATTTGCAAGTTTAGATTAGCAAAAGAGATTGTATACGATAATGAGCCAAAGTTTATCGGTGTAAAAGTTGCAAAGTTCCTCGAAGATTTGAAAATAAAGAGGATCATATCTTCACCCCATCATCCAAGTGCAAACGGTCAAGTAGAACCAACGAAGAAGGTGATTATTAAAAAATTCAAGAAAAGGTTGGGAGCGGTAAAAAAAAATTGGCCTGAAGATTTACCCAGAGTTCTATGGGTCTACCGTACAATGGCCATGTCGAGCACATGAGAAACTCCTTTTCGCCTGGTGTATGGTGCGTAAGCTCCAATCCCGGTGAAGGTAGGTGAACCCACCTTGAGGTATTTCTAGGCAGATGAAGAATCGAACAACAAAGCAATGTTACCTGGAGCCGCTCGAGGAACGCATGGACTTGGAGAATGGCAACTCAAAAGCAGAGAATGGAATGGTATTATAATTGAAGAACTAACCTTTGTTCTTTCAAAGTAGGAGATTGGTTTTGAGGAAAGTAACTCAAAATACACGGGATCTCAATACGGGGAAGCTGGTCTAACGTGGGAAGGCCCCTACTGGATTTCAGCTATCATAGGGAAAGGTTCATACGAGTTGTAGAACAAGAATGAATACAAGTCGTCCAGCAATTGGAACATGGCGCACCTTAAAAGATAATTGTTGATGAACAATATCCAATCAAAAAGTATGCATTACACTCTTTTTTCCTTCGTTTAGTTTTTGTCCCAATTAGGTTTTTCTGGAAAGGGTTTTAAAGTTGTAGCGATAGAAAGCATACTAAGAAGATAGCAGCAATAAAACTTTTAATAGCAAGTCAAACAAGCAAGTTTCCACTCCAGTATAGTTAGATAGTCTTTGGCTCTATTGCTAATTCCCACAGGAAAGTTAAGTTTGTTACTAAGCAAAGGTTAATGACTGTTCAAGAGCACAAACCACTAGAGGAATGTTAGATTATCTTTTGCTTTATAGCATTGAATCTTTAGGGAAAGTAAGATGTGTTACCGAGTTGAGGATTATCTAGCAATTCATCAGTGGAATCTTTTGAAGGTACAAGACTTCCATTGTTCTAAACAACATTCTTCGCATTCGAACACTAAGGGAAATGATATGAGGATACGGAATCAATAACTACCACGTCGACCGAGAAATGAAAATCCGAAAACATAAATATGTCATAGGGATTATGGAATGCACAACCAGCCCCATAGAAATAAGTTGTACAAGATAGTCACAAGTAATGACAATTTATTTTTAGCATAGCAAATTCTTGTATACTTTTGAAAATAGAATGAATTAAAAGAAATGAAATCCTTTTGTTTTTATCTTTTTTATTGTCTGAAAGATGAACAAACTTTGTCATTTAAAAGTTAAACAAGCACTTTATATGCTAGTGCCATAATGAAAAGGAGACATCCTGTTCAAGAGCACCATAAACATAAGAGAGCCCTCTCTTATAAAAATCCTCAAGTTAAAGGGTTAGTTTCGAAAGAATTTATGCCGGGAATCAAAATGCCTTCAGGGAAAAATGCACCTGAACACGTAAACGAAAGGATGCAAAAAGTGAACTTACGCAAATACTTACAAAACCCTCAAGTAAAAGGGTTGATGCCTCAAACCAAATACTTTTTGGAAAAATACATCCAAGGTTACACATAATAAGACACAAACAGGAAAACATGCACGAAGTCCTTAAGCAAAAGGAAGAAAATGCAAAAATTAAAAACTTGCATGGATATTCAAACGGAAGCAAGGCTCAAAAAATATTTAAGCAAAAATATGTTTTTACTTACAAAAGCATGCCAAAACAACAAAGGTGCAAGAATTAGAAAAAGAAAGGAAAAGCTAAGTTGCAGTATCTCCAAAACCAGGAGAAAGAGAAGTGTCTGCATCCCTAGGAGAAGTAGATGGATCCACCGATGGCTCGACATTTTCCCTAGATTGATCTTCAGAACCATCGTCCTCCAATTTCTCTTCAGTTACTGAGAACTCGAAAATGGAACCAGAAGGACTAGGAGCATCAAACTGTGTTGGGAGTCCATTTTTTGCAGCTAACTCAAGCTCACAAGCCTTAGTGATTTCGAAATCAAAATCAATGATATCAGCTTTAGCCTCTACCAAGGTTTTCCTCCTCAAGTTATACATAGCTTAAGGTTTCTCAACAATGAGAAAAGCCGCTCGACACTTAAGCTCTTCTTTAAGTTGAGCTACCTCGGCAGAAAGGCTTTCCCGGCGGACCTAACAGATCTAAGACTAACATCAAGGTCGTGGATAGTTGAACTAAAGAGCCTATTATGTTCGATAGTTTTCATGTACTTCTCTTCCAACTGGGTGTGTTTCTACCCTAGAGTAACAAGCTCTTCGATTTTAGAGTTCAAGACTGCCTCTAAGTCAGTCACTTTTTTAGCAGCGACAACCTCGCGCTCGGTTGTATCAAGAACGACATCACGAAGTTTAGCCATGTGGCCTTGGCTTCATCAAATCTAACCCTTAGCGAACTAATTTCTTGGCTAAGGGTTACAACCTCTTGCTCACTTTGCTGCAAACGAGCCTCTACTACAACAGCCTCAGCAGCCTTGACTTATAGTTCAGAGAGGCGAGCGACACTTTGCTCCCGCTCTGCTAAAAGGTGATCCCCGGTTGAAGTAAGTTCTTCCTTATCACGAATCAACCTCTCGGAAGCAAGAAAGTTGGCCTACAAAATAAGAATGGTACAACTCGGAATACACAAAAGTAGACAAGTAACAAGGAAAGAAAGAAATGTACCGCTACAGCATTGTAAATGACAATGTTCAACATGCACTCTCCCGAGAGTGCTCGAAAATTTTCCCAATATTTAACTGAAGCCAAATGATTCAGATAATTAGCATTCCCCACTAGCCGAGAAAGCAGGTTTCACCCGGTATAGACCGAAAGAGCCTTCCTCCTACGATGGGTATCTTCAAAATGAGCAACATATTTTTGCCCTAAATTCCCATGAATTGGGAACTGGGGAGGAGGAACATCTCCTTTGTGATCGGATGTGGCCGGTAGATATGATGTAGCAGTTGCTGGTGGGAGAGTTGATGAAGAGGGAAACGATGTACCAATTGCTGGTATTGGTGAAGATGGAAATGAAGTTGATTGAGTTGAAGAGTAAGAAGCAGCTGCCTCAAATGCAGTGCTCGTTGTTGAATTCTCACCAACCAAGGACGACAGGGTCTCGGTACTTAGCTCTGCGATACCGAGAACATCAATGTGGGCCCGATAGCGGGAGTTGGTATTTTCCACTAAATCAAACTCCCTTCAAAGCACTGAGGCATCGTCCTCGATTAGTGTAACTAACTCAACAGATTGAGCATTCTATTGAGTTGATGATGAGCGTCACCTTCTATGTTGATAAGCCTCATTATTGCAGGCTTCTCCATCATTGTCAATTATTACGGTGTCTATGACTAATCCGAGAGGAGGACTACTGATCGAAACTTCCGGAGAAGACACAGAGGCAATAGTATTCGCCGTCTTATTCATTTGCTCGCCACAGAAAAATGCTTTCAACTTGGTTGCTTGTTCTCCAGCCGGGGACTCCATAATAAAACACATGTGCCCAAAGCAGCCTCACCACGTTAGTATGATTAGACAAGACGTCCTCCTTGGGGACAACTACTATGCCCCCAGGTAGACCTATTTCAAGGAAAAGATAGAATGGATTAGTCAAGTTCCTCACATGAAAAATTGAAACAAGGTGAAGTTGAATTACCATGATGTTTGGCCTTATATCCATATTTAGGGGTCAGTTCTTTCCACAAATATGTTTCGAAAGTCGTAACGTCCAAAATCTTTTGAAACCACCAGTCCAAACCTTCAACCACTAGTGGGATCCATTGAGTTTCTGAAACACGTGAAGGGTAAAAATTCAATACGACTACATAAGGATATTTGGTAAAATATCAGACAAAGATCTTACGAGTGCGGTTCCAAGCGACCGGAAAGGATGATGCTATTGTGGGAATGATGCCATTGGTGGCAACTGCAGTGAACAGTTCCATCTACCCATGGTCGTTGTCCTCATCCATACGAGTTAACAGAGCATGGTGGCCATGTTTCCAGAGTTTTATCATTCCCCTGCGGAAGATTTTGGCAGAGTAGAGATTCATCATATGAGCTAAGGATAGCTCTTCTCCAGTCTCCTAGCACAAACGCAGAAGGCAAGAAACCATCCTCCACATGGAAGACTTACTTGCACCAAACATACTTGTCAGCGGAGGCAAAATCTGCAATTATGGAATCAAGCTCTCCGCTCAGAGAAAACGCATCCAAAGTAAAGAGATACGTGTAAAAATACGTAAAACCCTCCTTGGGAAGGGTTACTCACTCCGATAGATCAGGAGAGATAATATTTACTCATGCCAGCGACAGTCTTCCTTCACAACAGGAATGTAGAAGGACAGATGAAAGAAGGGTATTAACTGACAGTCCATGTATGAGAGTTAGCAGTAGGGATTTTTCTTCAAAGTCTTTTGTGGTAATAAGACTTCTAGGGATTATGGAACCAACTGTTGGAGGAACAGAATCCTCATCCTTTTTCTTGTTCTTTGAAGAACTAATATGCTTTGAGGAAGAAGCCATCATGTGTAAAGAGGAGAAAATTTTTTGTTTGAAGAGAGTTAGAGAAAATATGAAGAAAAATGAGCAAATCGAAAGCTTGAAAAATTATGAAGTGTAAGGGAAAAAGATGATGCATATAAGTAAAATTTTAGCGACTAAATTCATGGCCATGATTACATCGTTAATCGGTAAAAATTGTGCTGAATCATGGGATGATGCGTATTTGGGGTATTAAATGTGGAGAGACGTGCGTCTAATCAACCGTCACAAGTCTAAAGAGGGAGTTATAAAAATTCCCGCCAAAAAGGTATTTTTACCAACTTCTCGGTAACACAAAGTCATGTCACCGAAAAGCAGGGGGACTATCTGTATAGGGTAAAATATGATATGACACGTGGTCATCTAAAGGAAGGATACATGGAACCCATATGATGATGGCCGAAGACCGAACACAGATATTTCGCTTGTCATCAGAAGGGATAACGTTCATAGAGGTGTGTTAATGCCTTGTGCCTGATAGCATTGAATAAGGAATATTCTGTAGCATTAAGAGTTGCGGCCCGTTACGGGAAATTTGGTATTTATATCCCACCATTACATCTTCATCAATGATCCTCATTAATTGGCATTAAAGGAGAGCACGATCCTAGGACCTTGTTCCCTAGGCACAAGTATAAATAGTGAGCTTAATTATCATTGTAAAGAACATGGATTTTCTGGCAAACGTACACTATATTCTATACAAAGCTTAATACAATTTTACTTTCTTGCTTTTTGATTTCATCGTTGTTGTGCGAAACCTTAGTCTCGAAATTGTCACCTCGGCTATTTCATCTACAATATAAGGCGAAGTATTGCATAATTCTACTTATTTTATTGTCATGATCAAATTAGTTTATTTATCTA
Source organism: Nicotiana benthamiana (assembly GCA_034376525.1). Classification (NCBI taxonomy): domain Eukaryota; kingdom Viridiplantae; phylum Streptophyta; class Magnoliopsida; order Solanales; family Solanaceae; genus Nicotiana; species Nicotiana benthamiana. The sequence continues at coordinate 78,635,472 of CM067331.1, forward strand.
GAAACCACATTTAAATTCAACTGTACCGTTTTATGTTAAACACATATCCTCTTACTTTTTTGATTCGTTTCATAAAAAAAAGTCAAACATGCAAGTTCTACAGATGATTGACGCATTTGTACATTAACATATCATGTTAGTACTTTTTAATAAAGGTGTTTGGTTGAGAACGTGGAACGGCGAGTGTCGATTTAGGTTTATAATTCGGGTCACAATGCTACATTTATACCATCATCTTTGACTCAAGTATTTAAATGTAACACAAACTTCCACTTCTATGAGGTTAAATGAGTTCCCTTGGAGGTTGAAATGTTTTTGTTTTGCAAGATAATAAAATGGAAAACAATTGCCCCGCCTACTAAAAAGCATCATAGACAATCATTTTCTATGAACCCTATTGTCATTCTTAATTTATTGCTTTATGCACTCCATTGCTTCTCTTTGTTTAGTCTTTCCTGCAAGACAGTTAAAACTTAAAATGAATGGTGTATTTTCAAATTGACAGCAGAGTAAAAAAGATGCAATACTTCTTTCCCACCTACCATTGACATATTTAGGTGCCAAGTTACCACAAAGACACAAACCTTATGTTGTTCACTGTTGATTTCACATTTTGCCTTCGTCACGACACCAAGCATTCTTAATAGAAATTCAGTCGCTATATAACACTTCAATCCTATATCAACAGATTCCGTGCACAGATAAAGCATGATGGGCATAAGTAAAACCACTGCCATCTTACAGAAAGAGTTAGTGGTTGTGAAAAAGGAGTTCAGTAGTTCTTGCTACAAAATAATTCACATCTTCAAGAAAACTATAGCACATTATCATTCTCATAGAGCACAATAATCTTTCAGTATTTGTCTTGCCAAGTCAAATGCTCCGCTCTTTTTGTAAATCAAGAGCAAGTTGTATGCTGCTTCTGGACGAAGATCACTGTAACCTGGTTTTCTATTTTCCACAAGATCTGGGTTCTCATTAGGAAGCTTTGGGATGGGATAATCATTTTCGTGAGTGTCAAGTACCCTTTGATAATATATGGCAGCTAGAGAAACAAGACCAACATGATGATATGCTCTACCAATATTATACAGGGCTTCATGCAAAGAAATTCAAGGAGTTCCTTTAGATACCCCAACAATTCCTGTGTTGATGTAATGGAAAATATAAAATTTAGGTCATTACCAAAAAAGTTGGACTTACAAAAGCAGACATCAGACTTAAAGAAAATAAGGCTAGGCAAGTTTAAAGTGTAACCTGTCTGTTTCCTGAAAGCCTCAAATTATTATACAGGAAAGCCATTCCCTGTACTATACGCTAATGCTTGTTATGAAGTCTGAATCCAAGAGCTACGTTTATTAAGGCAGTTCCTGGAAAAGTCAAAATAGCAAATTGATATCATGAAGTATAAAGACTACGACAACTCTGCCTTCTTTTATTTGGTTGCTAGAAGAAACCCATACCCGCACATAGATTTATCAATTGATTATCTGTCATCAACTTATAGGCTTCTAAATATTCTCTAGCCTCTGCTTGATGCTGGCTGATCGTGGTAAACTGGTGTCCAGCAATAATAATTGGCGGTACGCAATCTTTGTGTTTGGTACGCATATTATGCAAGAACTTGTTATGTTTTGAATACCGAATATCTAGTCTGCACATGATCATCCATAATAAAATAAACAAATTACAATAAAAAATCAGAGATAAGATCATGCAGTCGTAAATTTGTACAATAAAGGGTTCTCTTCTTGATTAGTTTAGAAAGAGTCGTCTTTTATATCTTAAAAGGCTTCAAATCTTATGTTGGACAAGATTCACTGTACTCTCGTATCTCTAGCAACTGTTCTACTGAAAATACTTATTTCAGTTATCATGGTATAGGTTATAAAAGAACTGAATGCAAGAATAGTCAAATCTTAAAACAATATAACTCAACCTAGTATGCTACATACATTACCAACCTAACTACAGAATATAACATTCAAGAAAATATGGCACGACTGCAGAGATGTTTTAGTTTCATAAAAGCGTTGAACAGGAAAACAATTGAAAGACTAGTAGACCCCTAGGCTGACAAAAAACCAACTCAAGTTACTAAAAAGTAGTAACAACTAACTGTGGTAAGTTCGAGTTTGAGAACTGTATTTATTTTCAACGCATAAGATAGTCCCTCCTTTCCAAACTGAAGAACCCACTTTATCTAGCATAAAAATTGATACCAGAAAGTAAGGCTGTATCCGGTTCCGGTTCTGGGTCTATTTGGGTCTGCGGTTCCGGTTCTGGCGGTTCCGGAGCCGGAACCGCTACCATACGGTTCCGGAACCGCCCGGTTCCGGTTCTGGCAGTTCCGGAACCGCGGTTCTGGCGGTTCCAGGCGGTTCCCGGCGGTTCCGAGTTATTTTTTTTTTTAAATCAATATCTTGTATAGTAGTGATTAGTATATTGTAGAATATATTTTTATATGGTGTACTATGTTATTAATTATAATATATATTGTGTTTGGTAACTAGTATATATTGTGTATAAGTGGTGAATATATTGTATATAAGTAGTATATATTGTATTTAAGTAGTATATATTGTATATAAGTAGTGTATATTGTGTTTGGTAATTAGTATATATTGTGTATAAGTAGTGTATATTTTGTATACAAGTAGTATATATTGTATTTAAGTAGTATATATTGTATATAAGTAGTGTATATTGTGTTGTAGTTAGTAATTAGTATAAATTGTATATAAGTAGTATATATTGATAAAAGAATGTTGTCATTAGTATATTGTGTTGTATGTTATATATTGTATGTTATATAAATATTCAAGGATTGATATAGAAGTAAAGACAAAGAAATATTGAGACAAAAGATATTCAACGATATGATAAAGAGCATATTTATTGACCAAAATGGCATATCTTTCTTAGTCTTCCTTCCCCCAATGGAAAAAAAACTAAAAGAAGACATGCCAATGTACAAGTTACATCATAATTTATGCATTATTCCCTGAACATGACTTAACTCAGTTATCCCCTGTGGTGAACGCTTATTCTTGTTCCTTGGGGTTAATTCTATTAACAGTTGCACCCACATCATCGGCCACTTCAGTTTTTTCGACATCTTTTGGAGTTCCTGGAGCCGAGCTATATGCTTCTTCCCTGTCCGAGCCATATGCTTCTTCCCTGTCCAGTGTGCCTCCATTGATTTCTCAGACAAAGCCCCTACAATGGCAAGGTCCATCAAAAGATAAGTTACTAAGGATTCAAATTGTTCAGGTATTAGAGAATTGAATTACAGCAGATGTCAGATCCTGTAGATAATGTACTGGACTTACCTTAAAAGTTGATGCCATAAGTAGATCTTGAAGCTTAGGGACTATGTCGTATGATACAATGTTGAACACACCATCAAGGTGATGCAAAGATGGTGTGACGTTGTCCTTTGTACCTTCTTTCTCCAAAATCTCTAGAGATGTTCCCTCCAGCAATTTATTACCAGGCAAGAATTCAACTTTCGGTTTTATGTTGAGATTGTCATCAATCGGGGGAGGGGTAGTATTTTGGCCACTACTTTCACCGGTTTTAGCTTTTTCTTTACCGAACATATTTTTCAACGAAAATGCCATAATAATTAGCACGTAAGAGTTGAAAATCATTGAAATTGAACACTAGAAAACTTCAATTCAACAACTTCACAATGTTTCATGAATTTGCAACAATAAATTAAGCACTTGCACTAGAAAGATTGAAAGAGAGCTTGAGAGAGATTGAGAGATATTGATGAATTGGTGAATAAAAATGAAAGAATGAGGGGGTATTTATAGTTGAGAAATGGAAAATAGTGTAATTATATAGAGTTTGGGGTTAAATTAAAGTTTGGGGGCCAAATAGCTATTTTTTTAAACTTCCAAACGGCTAGTTTTGAAAAAGACCCGTTTGGAATCGTTTGAATTTTTTTTATTTTTAAATTATCGTTACAGAACCGTTTGGAACCGCCAGAACCAGTCCGGTTCCGGTTCCGCGGTTCCAACGGGTAGAACCGCGACATCACGGTTCCGGGGAACCGCCGGAACCGGAACCGCGGAACCGGCAGAACCGCCGGAAAGAAAAGATGGAAGAAGCACTGATATCAAGTAATCACCATACATCATATTTAAAAAACTAAATCCAAGATAGCAAAAGAAAAGATGAAAGAAGACTGATAGCAAGTAATAACAATACAAGATATGGAAAAGGGTTCAAATATCCCTAAACTATTGGAGAAAGTTTAAAAATACCCTTCATTCACCTATAGGGCTAAAATACCCATCCATCCACCTTTTTTGTTCACTTATGCCGTTTGATCGTTAGGTCAATGCTAATTTAAAAATAATTATTATTCTTTTTGTAAAATTTGAAAAATAAGTGCAAAATATTTCATTTTTCTAACTAATGTACCAATACTCCATTAATTTAGTAAAGTCTTGCTATTTTTTTCTCAATTTTTACAAAAAATTATTTTTTTCTTTTTTTTTTCCAGTCTTTTTAAAGCAGTTTTTTTTGTAAAACTGGAAAAAAATTGTAAAAAGAAAAGTTTTTAATAAAATATTTTTCGTTTTTTAAAAACTGAAAAAAATATTTTCAACAAAATATTTTCATTTTTGAAAAATATTTTTTCTCATTTTTTTATAAATCATTTCGTTTTATTTTCGTTTTTCAGTTTTTTTTAAAGGAAAAATATTTTCGTTTTCTTAAAAACACTGAAAAAAATGAAAAAAAAAATTCAAAAACGAAAATATTTTTTAAAACCTATTTTTCAGTTTTAAAAAAACAAAATTATTTTATTAAAAGCTTTTTTTCCTTCTGTTTTTACAAATTTTTTTCTTTCAGTTTTTACCAAAAAAAAACCTTTAAAGCTACTAAAAAAATGAAAAAATATTTTTTTATAAAAACTAAATTGTTTTTTTTTGTAAAAATTAAAAAAAAAAAAGAAGAGAGAAGACTTTACTAAATTTCTACTAGTGCTTTAGTTTTTTTAAACAAAAATATTTTGTAATTTTTTTTTAAAGTTGTACAAAAGGAATAATAATTATTTTTAAATCAGCATTGACCTAAGGGTCAAAGGGCATAAGTGAACCAAAAAGGTGGATAGAGGGGTATTTTTAGTCCAAAAGGTGGATGAAAGGTATTTTTAAATATTTTCCAATAGTTCAGGGGCATTTTGAATCCTTTTCCGTACAAGATATGTAGTTATACCAATTAAGGAAGTACTGATGGCAAGTACTGACAATACAAAATATGTGCTAATAACAAACTAAGGCTAAAAAGGATACCATACTAACACTAATACTATTTAGCTAAGGAAGACAAAGGAAAATGCTCGACTATCTACTAACCTTCAAAATAACAACAACAACAATTGAACAACATACCCAATGAGATCCCACAAGTGAGGTCTGAGTGTGTACGCAAACTTTACCCCTACTTCATAAAGAGGCTATTTCCGAAGACCCTCGGCTCAATGAAAAATGAAAAGAACACAGTAACAATAGCGATATAATAAGATAACTGAAGCCAAAGAAATAATAAGTAGTAGTATAACCCTGTCAATAAGAAAATACAAGACTACATACTAGTGCAACTGGTACAGTAAAAAAATACACTCAAATATACGCTAACCCTCTACCCTAATCCTCAACTTCCACACCCTCCTGTCAAGGTCCACAACCACTAATAGTTGAATCATGGGAGTTTTTGCTTATTTAAGCTTATAGCTGGCAATGTGTCTTGGAGTGACATGAACTAGAGATCAACAAGCTTATCCTCAAAGCTAGTTTTGGTAAGCTAGTCGTTGTTGAATATCCTCAACACTCACAGCATTCATTAATCTTTCTCCAAATGATTAATGATACCTGTAGTGCAGCGTGCAGTTTGATTATCCTTTTTACAACTATATTAAAGCAGAAGAAGAAAAACTGATTTTGATGACATATGATTGGAGATCTTTCTATGGGAAACAACCTCTCTGCCTTTATAGGATATGGGTAACGTTGCATACACACTATCCTCCCTAAACCCCATGTATGAGATTAAGTTGGGTTTGTTGTTGTTGTATGATTAGAGATCTTAAGCTTGAAATTAAGGACCTCGACTTTGAAACCTCGTATAAGGATCTGAAACCCAAAAGCTGGTAGCAGTAAAATAAAGTCCTACTATGTATTGGTGAATCCAATTTTTCAACTAATGACTACTCATAAGAAAATGTGCCTCTAACCATATGGTTTTTCTTTGGAGAAATGAGTTAGACTATTGAAGCTTAAAAAAATACTGAATACCTACATTTTAATTATTCTTTAGTTTTCTGAACTTAAATAATCTGAAGATGTTAGATTAAGTATAGCATTTCACTTATGGACCAGTTAAGATGGGTTTTTTAGGAATGGAATTTATAGGAAGATTAGCGGAACTGCCAGAAATCAGTACTGCATAGACTAATGGACATATGAGAGATCGATTACGAGAGCTCGACCCATCAGACCAGCGAATGAATGTATCTTCATTCCGATTGGGCATATAGATAGGCGTAACCATAAGAGCCAAGTAATGCCCAAAATATCCGGGACTGCCCATGAGCATCATGGCATAGGTAAAGGGAACAAGGAGGCAAGCCCCCCCCCCCTCATGTTTTGCGAATCAGCACTTTGTTTCACTCCTTTCATTTATACGTTAAGCGCGATTGATTCCTAGAAAAAAATAATAGCCTAGAACCCAAAAAACAAAGGAATGCAACAAAAGTTGATGTCATACCTTCCTTGATCTTTTCCTCATCCCAAAATTCATAGCTTCCAATATTTCGTCAAAACTTTCTCCAGGACCATCCACTTGACTATCTTCTAGCCGAAGTTTCTTCGATGGGACCTCACTGCACCCACCCACCCAACCAACCAACATGGTATAAGAAATTAATATGAAATGAAGGTCAATGAAAATCTAATCCGATATCCAGACAAAGATGCAAATAACTGCAGTCAAAGAAATAATTAACTACACCCCCGTAGTTACATGAATATAAGAATTTGTTAGAAGTGTTAGAATATGATAATTAGAATATGAAAGGAGTTAATTTCTTCGCAAAGTGTCAATTTTTATGTCCGAAATTCACCACTTTTTGTATGTCCTAGTACAAGGAGTTTTCCAGTTTACATCACTGCAATCATTACCGTATAAAGAAAAAACCTTAAATTTATTCTTTTTCCTTTCGCTTCTTATTATTAAAATTACCTGGGAGGTGGAAGAAGGGCACGGGCTTTGCGCTTTTTGGCAGCCAAAGCTTCATATTGATGCTCGAGGCGCTCAAACTGTTGGTATGGCTGGAGTCCAGAGGCATCGTCTTCAGTAAATGCCAAAGGATCCATTTCTGCTCCGAATCGGAATTTATATACTCCGCTTCCATCTTCTTCTTCTTCATCTTCTTCCTCTTCTTCGTCCTCATCTTCTTCTTCATTGTCAGCCTCTTCAGTGTTGACATTAGTGTTATCTCCTTCGTCTTCTACTTGCAGTTCCAATTCCTTGGGGTGTTCAAAGGCATCAAACTGAGGCGCAGTCTCTGTTACGGTTTCTCCTTCCATGATTGTCAGTGGTGCGATGAGGGGAAGCCCGCCGTCGAAACAAAATAGCTCCTCTAAGCAATTCGTTTTTCAACGAAGAAGTCCAAATTTGCCAATGAGTTTTGTGAAATAATCCGAATTGCCTTCCATTAGCCTTTACATATTACCTTCCCATACCAGACATTATAATGCGTAGTTGTTATTTTTGTTTATTAGGGTGCGTTTGGTATGGAGAAAATTTTTTTTGAGGAAAATTAATATCAATTTATTTTTTTAATTGTAATAATATTTTTCTTTGTCAAGAAGAGACGAAAAGATATTTTTAAAGTTCTTTTTCAACTTCTCCCATCTTCGTTAACTCAACTCACCTCTCTCCAAAAATAGTCCTTTTTTAAAATTTAATTTTTCTGTTACTATCCACCTTACTATCCACTTCTTGTTAGAAAATCACTTTATCTATGATATGTGCGCTTTGATTGTACGAGCATGATTTTCAGGTATAGGTTTTGATGAATGACAAACAATGAAGTCAAGCGTCAAACAACGATATAATATGACAAACAATCAAATGGCGAGAAGCATACTGATGACGAAATTGCATGAACAAGCCAAAGTCGAGCCAAAGAGTTCAAGACCGAAGACCCAAGACGTAGGTCGTTTGGTAAAACCAATGTAAGAACAACGCTTAAGTTATCTCGTCTTTTGGCTCAACATTAGGTCATCATAAACATGCATAAAATATTTTATTAAATCTTATTTATCATAAACAATGCAGCCAATATGCTTGTACTTACTTTAGTTATCAATTTAAGATAATTAAATAATCCTAAGATTTTTTACGTATACCATTAATAAATTTCTACTTAGTGTATAATTAACAATGTATAAACTAGTGAATCGCTAATATTATTCAAGGATATATCTTAGTGTGTATGCTTCTACTTAGTGTAATTATCAATGTCTATAAGTTAATTATAGCTATTACGCTTCTATGCTTAATGTAATTACCAAAAAATTGCCTAATAAATTATTAAAATTAATTAATGATATTGCTAATATAGTTTTACTTACTTTAGCTCAGTTTAAGATAATTAAATGGTCACCGTATACCATTTATAAACTTCTACCTAGTGTGTAATTATCAATGAATAGGCTAATTATAATTATTACACTTATCAATATATAGGATAATCAATTATTAACATTACTCAACGATATTACTAATAAACCTATACTTACTTCAATTATCAATTTAAAGATAAACGGTCACTAAAATTTCTCAAATAGCATTAGTAAACTTTCATTTAGTGTATAATTACACATAGGCTAAGCAACCACTAACATTACTTGTATAGGGATGTCACTAGTTCACTAATAATGAGTGTTATTATTAATACATATATATAGGCTAATAAATCACCAATATTACTTACAGATATATTTTAATATACTCCGAGGTCGTTTAGTTTGAATACGTCTTATGCCGGGATAAGTTATATTGGAATAAGCTATGATGGGATTAGTTATGTTGTGATTATTTTTTATCCATTGTTTGATATGTTGTATTAAAAATATGACAATTGCATAATTTCTAAGAAGAAGGTATAAATTATCTTGGTGCTAATTATCCCACCCTCTATAAGGAATAAGTTATTTCGGCATTAATTATAATCTCGAATAACTTATACCTAGTTTGCTAACCAAACAAAATATTAAGACGGTATTAAATTTTTATACCAATGATATACCTTCTTATTATACCAAATCGCCCCTTATACTTTGTGTAATTATCAATCTACGAGCTAAATATAACTATTACACTTTTACTTATTATACTGTCAATGTGTATGATAATCAATTGCTAGCGATACTTAAAGATACCGTTGATACACTCCTGCTTACGGTATTATCAATTTATAGGATAAACCATTACTAATATTTCTTACAAAAATAACTAATACATGCCTTCTTAGTGTGTATTATTAATGTATAGGTTAATCAATGCAGTTAAGAATATAACAAATTTACTTTTACTTTGTGTAATTATAAATTACTAAGCTAATTACCACTAATATCCTTTTAAGTAGTGTGATTATAATGAATACAATTCCACTTAGTGTAATTTTTAATAAATAGGCTAATCAACTACTAAGATACTTAACTAAATACTTATTGAGGGGCTTACTGATGGCCCCCCTCGCTATTGTATAAAAAGTACAAAATAATAATGTATAAGATTGTATATTTAAATTACCGACGAAAGTCCAAGGTACTGTAAGAACAAAATTTAAAGTATTTGTAAATGCAATAGCAATTGAGTACGTCGACCTTTTTCATTTTTTTAAATACACAGAGAGAAACCATCGACACCTAAAAAATAATTCAAAAATATAAATACAAAATGTTGCGAGGGAGTGTCGCGCCCCCCTTTTCTCGCGAAATCGGATTTATGATATTTTGGATAGGACAACTCGTTTCTTTTGGGAAATGGGTTTGCATTTGACGAGTCGCTAACTAATGATTAGGGTGCATTAGGACACCAATGGAGATTCAACTCGAAGCTTGCTGAATAACCAGATATTGGGTAAGGGCTTGAAATTATCCTAAGGGGAAGGTATTAGGCACCCCTTAGATCTACTAGTTTGTTTCCGGCCAGACAGTTATTATAAATTTGAGGTGCAATTAACATATAAGCAGATAAGGCACAAATAAGAGGGGATTTTAATACGTAATGGCTTGAAAGTAGACAAAGTTTGAAAGAACAATTAAAAGAGCTGATTTTTGATAAGGAATTACAATACTAAAAAAGAATAAAGAATAAATGAAGGGGGACGGGGGGAGATGGGTCCTAGGTGTTGGCCCAAGTTCCGTTGAAGTTTTGAAGAATGACAAATGAACTCAGTGAAGGACCAGGTCTATATTAGGAGACACAGTTGTTACAGTCTATGCACATGAGATGTACGTGAAGAAGATAAGACTTTGGGATCGAGCATCAATATCTTCTGAACTGATCGAAAAGATTGCATATGAGATAAGGAAAATAGGTCTCCTTATATGAAGAGAACTATATCCGGATCTAGGATAAGGTATTGGAGTTTGAATTGTTTTAGGACTCGAACATGATGAAGGATCAGCAATTCGAGTTTTTGTCAAACTCTGATTACTAACTCTATAAAAGTAATATTGTTCTCTTGTACATGCACGCACATATACAAAGAAGTTAGAGCTAAATTGAGAGCAAAAGAGCAAGACTATTTTGCAAGCAATTTACGTGAGATCAAGTGTGCACGCCTGCAGCTACTTGAACAAGATTGAAGAACCAGTTCCATTGTGTTTTTCTTATTCTAGTTCCATTGTAGTAGGTGTTTAAAATTGTACCTTTCCAGCTTTCATAAAAGCAAATTGTATTAGGTACGTTGAGTATTCAAGTTAGAGTTAACTTGAAAGTGTCGCAACAGTTGAGGTTGTATGCCACACTGGGATTAGAGTTAATCCTTAGGTTTACAAGAGTTTTGTAAATGCTATTTTGGCTCACTGAATTTAGTGGATGTTTGGAAAAATCCTATTGAGAAGTAGGTAGTGGTTTTTCACCTTTTGAGCCAGGTGTTTTCCATGTAAAAATCTATGTGTTCTTTTTTTATGCGATCTTAATGTCGCAAACAGTCATAGTTAGTACACCTAGAAGAATCAGGTTCTTCTAGTGCGAAAATTGGGTACCACACAAATCACCCCCCTCTTGTGTGGTATTAACGTTTGGAACATCAATTGGTATCAGAGCGGGTTATCGTTGAAGAGGTTAACACCTTAGGAGAAGATCAACAATGAGTGCACACCTGGGAACTGGGAAGGGCAATCCACTGCTAGGCCTCCACTTTTCAATGGCCAGTACTATTCTTGGTGGAAGAACAGAATGAGAGATCACATCATAGGGGAAGATTATGAACTTTGGGACATAATCACTGATGGCCCTCTAGCAACCACTAAGAAGAATGTTGAAGGAATTAAAGTACCAAAGACAAGGGCTGGCTGCATTGCTAAAGACTTGAAAAAATGGGAGAAAAATGCTAATGCTAAGAAGTGGATTGTATGTGGCTTAGGGCCAGACGAGTACAGTAGGATCCAAGGCTGAACAACTGCAAAAGAAATATGGGACATTCTACAAGTGGCTCATGAAGGGACACCTCAAGTGAAAAGATCAAAAGGAACACTTCTGTACTCTTAATATGAGAATTTTACTATTAATGAAGGAGAAACTATCCAGGAGATGTACACTAGATTCACCACCTTGACAAATGAACTTGAAGAAGACAAGGTTGAGAAGATTCTGCCAAGAGTTCTACCAGTCACATGGGAAAGCAAAATTACTGCCATTCAGGAATCTAAGAACATTCCTACCCTCAGACTGGATGAACTGATTGGAAATTTAACTGCCTATGAAATGAGGAGACAAACCATGGAGATGGATACCCCCAAAAGGGAGAGAAGCTTGGCTCTCAGAATTGCTAAAGGTGCATAACTGGAAGATGATGAAATGGCTATGATCACTAGGGATATCAAAAGGTATCTAATGAGAGGAAAGGGTCCTTCAAGAAGTTCATGCTTTAATAAAACAAGAGCTCCGGAGAAACAGGAAAATGAGGGATGCTACAATTGGGGCAAGACTGACCACATGATCAAAAACTGTCCTCAATGGGAAATTGAGTGGAAAAAAGAAAGAGCTGAACGAAGAAACAGGAAGAAGGAACATGTTCAACCCAGGAGAAACAAAGGTTCAACTAAAGCTATGGTTGCTGCTTGGGGAGAAACCTCAGATGAAGACTCAGAAGATGAAACTGAGGAGGAGCAAACTTTAATGGCCATCAGAGAATCAGATGATGAACAAGAGGTAAGTATTCTTCATCTCAAAATAAAATTAAATTCTTGTCTAAAGAAAAACTGGCTGAGCTATTAATAGACTTCATTGATGAGTCTGAGATAATCAACAATGAGAAGGAAGTTCTGTCTAGCGAATGTGTGATTCTAAAATCAAAATGTAAAAGTCTAGAGTCTAGGGCAAATGAGAGTGATAACAAAAATGCTGAGTTGAAGAACCAGGTTCTTCAACTTGACAAGAGTTTCTTAGAACTTAGGTATGAGAATCTGAAATTAAAACTAGGAATAGGAAAGAAGATAGTTGATCACTCGCATCTCACTCTAGAAGAAAGTCTGGGAAAAATGAAAGATGAATTGTACAGAAAAGATGAATTAATCAAAGTCTTAAAAGAAGATCTAGGAAAGGTAAAACATGAACTACACAGAACTTGCAAGTGGAACCAAGCAGATGCTCTCTCCTGGTTGCAAGAGCATCACAGCAGTAACAAAAGAGGACTTGGCTATGGGACTCAAGCTCCTAAATGGGACCAAAAAAGCAAGTACCTCACTCTTCCTAAAAGTAATCAGCTCACACTGCGGTAACACTGGTCATTACAAATATAAATGTAATGCAAAAGAAATGGCCAGTCAAAGGAACAAAGTCTTTGTTAAAGAAAAGAATAAGTTGTCTGGATGGGCAAAAAGGAATATGATACATCCTTTTGCTTATAGAAAGGGACCCAAACTAGTTTGGGTTCCTAAGACTAACCCCTGATTTCCGTTTGCAGGTCCAAGTGAAAGGTAGGAGCCAAATATGGTATATGGATAATGGTGCTCGAAGCACATGACTGGGGACAAGGACCAGTTCCTTTCACTTGAGAACCTAAAAGAAGGTAATGTCTCATTTTATTAATGGAAAGAAAGGTGAGATCATTGGGGTTGGAAAGGTAGGCAAGACTGATTCTCACTCCATAGAGAATGTCTACCTAATAGATGGTTTAAAATACAGCTTAATAAGTGTGTCACAATTTGTGGCAGACGCAACCTTGTGGCTTTTACCTCTACCAAATGTTTTGTGATTAACCTTATCACTGACAAGGTTGTTTTGCAGGGAAAAAGAGTTAACAATATTTACATTATAGATTTATCAACTCTTTCAAAAAATGAACTCACTTGCTTAAGTGTATTAGACAATGATCCTCTCATGTGGCACAAAAGACTTGGCCATGCCATTCTAGATCAGCTAAACAAATTAGTCTCCAAGGACTTGGTAATAGGATTACCTAATATCAAGTTCAATGAAGACAAAGTTTGTGAGGCATGTACAACGGGGAAGTGGGTAAGGTCATCCTTCAAATCCAAAAAAATGGTAAGTATGTCCAAGACGTTGGAACTGGTTCATAGGGATCTCTGTGGTCCAATGAGAACCATGAGCAAATGAGGAAAGAAATATGTGTTGGTGCTTGTTGATGATTACTCTAGATTTACCTGGGTACTATTTCTGACATCTAAAGATGAGGCCTTTGAAATGTTTACTACTTTTGTTAGAAAAACTTAGAAACAATTAGGAAATCAACTTGCATCTATTAGGTCTAATTATGGAATTGAATTTGAAAATGCAAAATTTGTTGAGTATTGTGATGAAAATGGTATAGATCACAACTTCTCTACCCCTAGGACTCCTCAGCAAAACGGAGTAGTTGAAAGAAAGAACAGGACTCTTGACGATATGGCAAGGACCATGCTTTTCTCTAGTAAATTGCCCCACAGCTTATGGGCAGAGGCTGTAAATACATCATGTTACATAATAAAAAGATGCATGACTAGACCTCTTGTTGAGAAGACTCCCTATGAGTTACTTAAAGTGAGAAAACCAAACATATCCCATCATAGGGCATTTGGTTGCAAGTGCTATGTGCACAATAATGGAAAAGACTCCCTATGTAAGTTTGATCCCAGAAGTGATGAGGGAGTATTCTTGGGATATTCTTCACATAGCAAAGCATATAAAATGTTTATAAAAGAATTTTGTGTGTATAAGAAAGTGTGCATGTTGTGTTTGATGAAACTAACAATATTTCTGAAGGACAGGAACATGAAGATGAAGCCATCAGACTGGTCAAAGACTTGGGTGAAGCATTAGCTCAAGTCAAAGCAGCACCTACAGAAGGAACAGGTGATGGAACATGTTCTTACTTACAGGGAAACCTGACAGAGGGAGGAAATCAAAGAGGAATTGAAATAAACCCCTTGAAGGAATCTGTTCATGAACCTACTCTGAGCAAATAGCTGAAACATTCAGCAGGAACAAGTTGCTCGTGAAACCTCACAAGTATCAAAGTTCTCACCCATTGAGAACATTCTCACTGATCCAACATCTGGAGTCAAAACTAGATCACAACTAAAGAATTTATATGCATTTGATGCTTTTCTATCTCTTATTGAACCTAAAAATGTTGTTGAGGCTTTGCAGGATGCAGATTGGATCAATGCAATGCAGGAGGAACTCAATCAATTTTAAAGAAGTCAAGTCTGGCATCTAGTTCCAAGACCCAAGGACAGATCAGTCATTGCTACCAAATGGGTCTTCAGGAACAAACTTGATGAGGATGGAACTGTCACAAGAAACAAGGCAAGGGTGGGGGTTCAAGGCTACAACCAAGAGGAAGGCATTGACTATGATGAGACCTTTGCTCCAGTTGCTAGATTAGAAGCAATCAGACTCCTCATTGCCTTTGCAACACATATGGAATTCGCTCTCCATCAGATGGATGTCAAAAGTGCCTTCATAAATGGCTACCTCGAGGAAGAAGTGTTTGTAAAACAAACTCCAGGATTTGAAAGCAAGGAATGTCCTGAAACTTGTGTACAAGCTGGACAAGGCTCTATATGGGCTCAAACAGGCCCCAAGAGCGTTGTATGAGCGGCTATCAAAATTCCTAATGGAGTATGGGTACAAAAAAGTAAAATTGACAGCACCTTGTTCCTAAGGGAAAAAGGTAAAGACCTTATTGTTGAGCAAATATATGTTGATGACATAATATTTGATGCTATTACTGATAAGCTGAATAAGTACTTTGCAAAACTAATGGGGAGTGAGTTTGAAATGAGTATCATGAGTGAATTAAACTTCTTATTAGGCATGCAGATCAAATAAAGCCCATATGGGACCATGAATATCAGTAGAAGTATACAAGAGAACTAATCAAAAGGTTTAAAATGGAGGACGCTAAAGAAATAGATACACCTATTGCAACTGCCACTAAATTAGATATTGATGAACCTAGTTCATCAGTTGATCAAAAGTTATATAGGGGTATGATTGGTTCACTCTTGTATCTTACTGCTAGCATACCTGACATTGTTTTCAGTGTAAGGCTTTGTGCTCGTTTCTAGGGAAATCCAAATGAGTCACATTTGACAGCTATCAAGAGGATTTTGAGATATCTGAAAGGCACTACTGATTTTTGTCTTTGGTATCCCAAAGGTAGTAATTTTGATCTAGTAGGATATGTTGATGCTGATTATGCAGGTTACTTGGTGGACATGAAGAGTACTTCAGGTATGGCACATTTCCTGGGGTCATGCCTAGTGTCATGGGCTACCAAAAAGCAAAACTCAATAGCCCTATCTACTGCTGAAGCTGAATATGTTGTTGCTGCTTCTTGTTGTGCTCAATTGCTATGGATCAAACAACAGCTGGTAGATTTTGGAATTGAAGTGGAATGTATTCCAATATTTTTTGTGATACCACCAGTTCTATAAGTATGACAAAGAACCATGTTCATCATAAAAGGACAAAGCACATAGATGTTAGACACCACTTCTTGAGAGATAACTATGAGAAAGGGTTAATCTCCATAGAATTTTGTGCTACTGATAAACAAATAGCTGACATCTTCACTAAAGCACTATGTAGAGAAAACTTTGAAATGAAAATGTTAGAATTAAGGATGATTAAGATCACCTAATCAGGTCCAGTTAAGAATATAATGAAAAATGGGAATTTTATTTTGTTTGGTTAGAAGTTCTGACTTTATGTGAATATCTAGACTAATTCTTACCCAGTCTCATACTCTATTCAGTATACTCCTGTGACATTTTTCTCTTGATTCATTGATCTTTTACAAAGTTTTTCCTATTCAGGTATGTTTCTACACTTTGCACAATTAGAAAATTAAATGTTCCAATTATGAGCAGAAGTCTCATTCTAACCAAACTCCCTAAAATATAATTGCTAAGCAGTGAGCCAGTTTTCCTCTCCTAGAATTCGAAAGAATAACGGGACTTTTTCCCTAAAAACTAGTGAAAATTAAAGGCTGGAGCCTTAATGGGATTAGACTCCTGATTGACCACTGCAAAAGGCTGTAGTTACTAATCATTCCCCTTTTAAAAACACTCCATAAACTCCTAATTTGGTCCATACCCACCATTAAGTTCTGATCATCCTTCTTCTCCAAAATCACCAAAAATCCCCAAAATCTTCAGAAAGCCTTCACCATGTCTAACCCTCAAGAAAATGCAGGGACATTCTTACCGGAATCTAACAATACATCTTCGTATGCACCCCCAAGCAACAACCCTAAATCAATATTCTGCCAGCAAAAGATGCTGGCAAGAAAAATTGTAGCCATTGGTGCTTTGAGAATGACTTTAAACGAAAAATTGAGAGCCATCCAAAAAAGGGAGCACTCTAAAAATGACTCATCTGACTCGCGTTTTGAGTCTGACATCTTCGTTTCTGCAAGTGATAGAGAAGAACGGGGGTCTTCTGGCACAGAAAACATCAAGAGAACCCTAGGAAAGTGAATACATGCTATGGTTCTTCTGATGCAGTCAATAATGTGGAAAATATGTTTTTTAGTGGGTCCTTTGAGAGATGTGAAGGGGGATGAATCTAGTCAAAGAGGAAGGAAAAAGAAAGATGAGATTCTTACGATTTGTGGAAATGTTGAGGAGAGTGGAAACAAGTCATGGGGAAATACCTCTGGGGACGCAGCTGAAGGTCTTGTTCATCTAAATAAACAACAAGTAAGAAGGGGTTCATATGGTGAGGAAACCTTACCTGACCTTCTAAAGAATGTTGGAGCAAGTTATGATCCAAAGAAGCGCAAGGCTTCTTCCTTAAAAGCTCCAACTGCTTCCAAGCCAACAAAGAAAACCAAAACATCATCCCCTAAGTCTATTGTCCCCTCAAGAGCAACTAGAAGCAGGGTTAAACAAAGTGAAGAAAACGAAGTGGAGATTATTGAAGAAGAAGAGGAAGAATGGAGTGGACAAGAAAATGAGGAGGAGTCTGAAAAGGAGCATGATAGATTTGTCATCTTTGGTAGAAGAAAGATCTTGAAATGGAGAATTCTGAAAGACCCGGAGGAGCTAGGTATGAAAGGATTGGTTGATGCTCTGAATGCACAGGGGTGGAAGAACATGGTTCTTCAACTAGATGGCAAACTGGCAAGAAACTTTGCTGTCTTCAAAGGCATTAATTTTGTGCTACTGATAAACAAATAGCTGACATCTTCACTAAAGCACTAAGTAGAGAAAACTTTGAAATGAACATGTTAGAATTAGGGATGATTAAGATCACCTAATCAGGTCCAGTTCAGAATGTAATGAAAAAAAAGGGAATTTTATTTTGTTGGGTTAGAAGTTCTAACTTTATGTGAATATCTAGACTAATTCTTATCCAGTCCAATACTCTATTCAGTATACTCCTGTGACATGTTTCTCTTGATTCATTGATCTTTTACAAAGTTTTTCCTATTCTGATACATGAGGCATACTCAAGAGAAGTTCTACTTGAAGAACCCGGTTCATCAAGTCTATGCTCATGAGAAAAGGTCACGTATGTTTCTACACTTTGCACAATTAGAAAATTAGATGTTCCAATTATGAGCAGAAGTCTCATTCTAACCAAACTCCCAAAAATATAACTGCTAAGCATTGGACCAGTTTTCGTCTCCTACAATTCGAAAGAATAACGGGACTTTTTCCCTAGAACCAGTGCAAATTAATGACTGGAGCCTTAATGGGATTAGACTCCTGATTGACCACTGCAAAAGGCTACAGTTACTAATCATTCCCCTTTTAAAAACACTCCATAAACTCCTAATTTGGTCCATACCACCATTAAGTTTTGACCATCCTTCTTCTCCAAAATCACCAAAAAACCCCAAAATATTTAGAAAGCCTTCATCATGTCTAACCCTCAAGAAAATGCAGGGATATTCTTACCGGAATCTAACAATACATCTTCGTCTGCACCCCCAAGCGACAACCCTAAACCCATATTCTGCTAGCAAAAGATGTTGGCAAGAAGAATTGTAGCCACTGGTGCTTTGAGAATGACTTTAAACGAAAAATTGAGAGCCAGCCAAAAAAGGGAGCACTCTAAAAATGACTCATCTGACTCGAGTTCTGAGTCTGACATCTTCGTTTCTGCAAGTGATAGAGAAGAACAAGGGTCTTCTGGCATAGAAAAGCATCAAGAGAACCCTAGGAAAGTGAATACATGCTATGGTTCTTCTGATGCAGTCGATAATGTGGAAAATATGTTTTTTTAGTGGGTCCCTTGAGAGATGTGAAGGGGGATGAATCTAGTCAAAGAGGAAGGAAAAAGAAAGACGAGATTCTTGCGATTTGTTGAAATGTTAAGGAGGGTGGAAACAAGTCATGGGGAAATAGCTCTGAGGACGCTGCTGAAGGTCTTGTTCATCTAAGTAAACAACAAGTAAGAAGTGGTTCATCTGGTTAGGAAACCTTAGCTGACCTTCTAAAGAAAATTGGAGCAAGTTATGATCCAAAGAAGCGCAAGGCTTCTTCATTAAAAGCTCCAACTGCTTCCAAGCCAACAAAGAAAACCAAAACATCATCCCCTAAGTATTGTCCCCTCAAGAGCAACTAGAAGCAGGGTTAAACAAAGTGAGGAACAATTGCAGAAAGCACTGGAAGAAAGAAGGAAGAAAAAGAGAGAAAAATGGAAGGGGAAAGTTGTGGAAAGTATTGAGGTAGAAGAGGAAAAAGAAGAGGAGATGGACCTAGTCCATCAAGAAAGAGAAACAACTGAAATAGTACCATCACCTACACCAAAAGATATTCAACCAAAAAGACTTCCTTCGAACCCATATCTGCTGAGTCCTCGTTGATTAAAAGAACTAGGTCTGCTGGGAAAAGAAAAAAAATAAGATTATTGAAGAAGAAGAGGAATAATGAAGTGGAGAAGAAAATGAGGAGGAGTCTGAAAAGGAGCATGATAGATTTGTCATCTTTGGCAGAAGAAAGATCTTGAAAGGGAGAATTCTGAAAGACCCGGAGGAGCTAGGTATGAAAGGATTGGTTGATGCTCTGAATACACAAGGGTGGAAGAACATGGTTCTTCAACTAGATGGCAAACTGGCAAGAAAAGAGTTGATCGAGTTTATGGTAAATGTCACAGTGCTGAATGGGGTTGTTACTAGTCTGGTGAGAGGAGTCAAGGTACAGTATGATGCTCCTAAATTGAGTGAGATTCTAGAGATTCCCTGTGCAGGATATGATGATTATACAAGGCAAAGGTGGCCTTGCCTGAACTCTCTTCCTAACGCACTCCAAATCACCAGAAATTTTTGTGATTCTGCAACTCCTGAAGATGTGCCTGAAGCTCGATTTGTTCAGAAAAGTGAGATGAGGGCTGAGCACAAGGTGATTTTTGAGTTTGTGTAAAAATGTTTGCTACTCATACAGGAGAGAAGGCACACAACCAACTACATGGACCTGGTTCTTCTAGAGTGTCTTGTGAGAAGAAAGAAGATTAACTGGCATACATTTATTGTAAAACTACTGGATATAGTCATCAGCGGCTCTAAAGCTCATGCCACTCCCTATGGGTTCCTATTGACTGTTGTTCTGGAAAAGCTACATGTGTCATTGAAGAAATGGGAGATGGCATCTAGCAAAGAGCATTTTGGTGTAAAGACTCTCATGGCCTGCGACTATCCAGTGAATGCCAATCCCGTTGAACCAGGTTCATCTCAAAAAACTCCTGTAAATAGCAAGGTCAGGGCTTTGGTCCAGGAGTGTGGAACTAAAGATGCTAAGATTGTCAGGCTGAAGTCTAGTGTTGTTGAATTACAAACTGAACGAGATGGACTTAGAGCTGAAATAGCAAAGGAAAAGGAGAAGAGTGATGGAATGCTTCAAAATATGTTCAACCTTCTCCAAACCTAGACTCTCGTACCTCTAAGCCATAAAGCCAGTTTAAACTACCCCCTTAGTGACCCAAATTCGGGATATTTTTTGTTATGCTTTTGCTCATGGTTGGATGTTAATTTTCTTTTTGTAGTTTGTATTGTAGAAACATCTCCCAATCAATGACAATGTGCTCTGTTTCTCTTGTTCTATGAAACTTCTGATCTTAATAGTTACATTCTTTGTATTGTTGATTGTTGGTTAACTGAAACTTGTTTTCACTAGTCCATGAGTACTAATTAATATCTGGAAGTCATATAATATGCAACTTTTCGGCTATACAAAAAGGGGGAAGAGATATTGTGCTTTAGTTTTTGTATCTGATATAAAGTGATATTTATAACCTGATTTAACCTGGTCCTTAATGATAAATTAACTTAAAGTGTGTGACAATGCGAAAATTAAGCTAAGTTCCACAGGTTCTCTGAGTAGTAAAAGCACAAAGTTTGTCATCATAAAAAATAGGGAATTTGTTGGCCCAAGTTCAGTTGAAGTTTTGAAGAATGATAAATGAACTCAGTGAAGGACCAAGTCCATCTTAGGAGACAAATTGTTACAGCCTATGCACATGGGATGCACGCAAATAAGATAAGACTTTGGGATCGAGCAACAATATCTTCTAAATATCTTCTGAACTGATCGAAAATATTGCATATGAGATAAGGAGAAGAGGTCTCCTTATATGAAGAGAACTATATCTAGATCTAGGATAAGGTATTGGAGTTTGAATTGTTTTAGGACTCGAACTTGATGAAGGATCATCAATTCGAGTTTTTGTCAACTCTGATTACTAACTCTATAAAAGTAATATTGTTCTCTTGTACAGGCACGCACATAAACAAAGAAGTTAGAGCTAAATTGAGAGCAAAAGAGCAAGACTATTTTGCAAGCAATTTACGTAAGATCAAGTGTGTACGCCTGCAGCTACTTGAACAAGATTGAAGAACCAGTTCCATTGTGTTTTTCTTATTCTAGTTCCATTGTAGTAGGTGTTTAAATTGTACCTTTCCAGCTTTCATAGAAGAAAGTTGTATTAGGTACGTTGATTATTCAAGTTAGAGTTAACTTGAAAGTGTCGCAACAGTTGAGGCTGTATGCCACACTGGGATTAGAGTGAATCCTTAGGTTTACAAGAGTTTTGTAAATGCTGTTTTGGCTCATTGAGATTAGTGGATGTTTGGAAAAATCCTATTGAGAAGTAGGTCGTGGTTTTTTCACCGTTTGAGCAAGGTGTTTTCCACGTAAAAATCTTTGTGTTCTTTGTTTTATGCACTCTTAATTCCGCAAACAGTCATAGTTAGTACACCTAGAAGAACCAGGTTCTTCTAGTGCGAAAATCGGGTACCACACAAATCATCCCCCTCTTGTGTGGTATTAACGTTTGGAACATCACTAGGTTTATTAAAAATATGGATCGTCCCACACAATGTCCGATAATCACTCCTCAATGAGGGGCTACACGTTATCGCGTGGTCATTATATCCAAATCTACCATTCCCACCCCGTTAAGGTATTAAAGTGCGGGTAGTCTCGATTACTTATTAGATTTTATTACCCGTCCCATTCCTACCAGTCCCGGAGGAACTTTGGACTACTAATCACAAAAGGGAGGACTATTAGGATTATTTGAAGTTTCAAAGGTAAAATTTCTAAGGCGATATACAAAACATATATAAATTGCACATTAAATCGGAAACACATAAACACACAAGGCTCAATATACCTAATCCAAACAAAACTATGCAATAGCATGACTTGAACAAATGGGTAATGTCTGATTCGAAAAGACATACTTGAGGGAAGAGGAGATTGTTGTAACCGCAGCAGGCCTGGCTTATTACATGACTCGGTTGGGAAACAAGAATCTGGCTTACCTACTGATTGTAGCACTTAAATAAGTAACGAGTTCAGTTTTACTCATATTGCCTAAGGTTTGCCTAAGTGTTTAGCCGGTGTCCTATAGGTATGATATCTACTTAATTCAAAAGGTGGTAAGACAGTATAACTTGAACAAATTATTTGAAATCCTATAGGCATGCTTGCTAAACCTTGTTAAGCAAGGTAGTTGGGTTATTAAAAGAAGTTCATAGTGGACAGAATTAAATTAAACTGGCTATAGGTTCTGTGGGTGATAACATCTACTACTACTGATTTTAATCTCTAGGAGCATGATTTCTAACATTGCCTCTGAATGAAGCGAATCAGATTGATTTAAGAATCCCAATAGGCATGATTTTTGTGCAACACTAATTTTAGATCCTTATAGACATAATACCTAACCTTACATGTAGACACGAACATGATTTCTCTTACGAACCCCTATGGGCATGATTTCTAGATGTTACTGATTTTAACACGTTATTGGATTATAGCCTTAAAACATGATACCTAACATGCAAAAATTAGAATGAAGCCCTACATGTATGTTATCTAGGTGTGATATTAAATATGTGGAGTAAATAAATCTCCATGAGCATGATTTCTAGATGCAGTTTTGAATTATGCAGAAATAAAGTAGTCATATAGCCATTGTTTCTAATGTGATTGAATATGCAGAATTAAAATAGTCCTATAGGCATAATTTTTACTCTTGACATGCATAAATACCCTAACCCTTTTCACTAGCCAACCCCAAAGTGTTTATTACAAATTATTACAAAACATGAATATTAAAGTACATCAAAATACATAAAAAATACAACTAGAGGAGGGCAGATTCTTGGTTCCTCCCTGAGGTATGGACTACTGCCTTAAGATGCCATTGCTTTAAAGCCTTTCTCCAATTTGAGTGTGTCAGAGTTCCCTAAGAGTCTCAATAGGACTTCGGCAGTGCTTACACCCAAATTGCATTACCAGAATAGGGACAAATGCAGTGTGGAAGTGCCAGTCCTCATATGTCCAAGTTCAGAGATAGCTCATAGGTCCCAAGACAAGGCTCACATTAAGGGACATAACTTAAGTCTAAGAAGATAGTGCAAGTGTAGAAAAAGAGTTCTAATAGTTGAGGTAATAAATGAGAAAGGTAAATGGTGGTAGAGAAACAGTTACAGAATTGATAACTTCATACAAAAGGAGTTCAGGGGATGGGAATTGCAAAGAGCCTATGTATTTAGGAATAAGTCAATTCTGGGCATATACAATAATACGGGTGCTGTCATGCTTGTAAATCTACCAGAACACACAACATATAAAGATAACCTGGAGGTCATGATCCTAAGAGGACCATGTTTGAGTTATGTTCAACAACTTTTTGATGTTGTCATGTCCCAAACAAACCACAGGCATCAAACACATTGGGGTAGGGGTTTAGGATTCATAATGCATTGATTCAGAATAGGAGAAAGGAAATTACAGCATGCTAAATAAATATACTGAAATACATACAAGCAGTAGGCAGACAAGAATGCAAGAACATTAATTAACCATGTTGTTGTTGGTGTTAAAAGCTTAACTAGAACATACCGGTTTAAAGAAGCAAAATGCAGTAAATAAAGGTAGCAGAACTTTAAATATAGCTTTTGTTTTCAGCCAGCTAAACATGCCACAATACAAGTAGTAAAGCAAGAGAGAGTGTTTGAGTGTAAGTGAGAGTTCAGAATTAAATGTGTTTCTCATTTGTGAAAGATTTAGGGTATATATAGTAGAAAATAGGTAGTGAAATAAGGTAAAAATGATAGTTTAGCAGTAATTATGGAACTATGTACTAATTAAAATCAAATTAGTATAAGTACTTCCTTTAATTAAGGAGTTAAATTTAAACGGTAATGAGTAGAAAATATTTAATGAAAGTAATCAAGTAGAGTATCATGTGCGGAGTAGATAATTAGGGGTAAGTACATAGAGGTTCAATTAAGGAAAAAAACTAATGAAGAATTCTTGAAGTACTTGGTAAACCCAAATAAGGTAAGAAAACAAAATAAAGTTGCAGAACATGGAGATAATAAAAAATCAGAACATAGTAAATCGGTGAATCAAAGATTTCGAAATTACCGATTCAAGGAGAGTAGTATGGGTTCCCATGAATAAGTAAATTAACCAAAAACAGGAGAATCAAAAGTCTAAAGGGAGGTTTTCAAGTCAAGCCAAGAAATAGGGAAATCAATAAGGCGAAACAAGGAAATAATCAATTACTTAACACATGAGTGCAATAAGAACTACACAAGGAACGGCTTGAAATCAGTCCAAAATTGAAGGTCATTTTAGAGAGGGATTCACCATATAAATAGAGTGCATAAACATTAGGCATGCAAGGCCAAACTATGGCAAAGAGAAGCATCATGCAATAGCAATCACATAGTCAGTAGATAGTGAACTATCAAAATATGCTAGTCACATAGGTCAACTTCATTAGCTTAGTAATAGAGAAAAGAGAGAGTATCATATGCATACAAAGGGTCAAGTAAAAAGGCCCTCCTGAAAAAGTATAGTCGATTTTCAATGATTGCAAGAAACCAAATCAGATAAAGAAAAAGATGCTCAAACAAAAAGATTTCGAATCCAGTCGAGCAACTTCAAACAGATAAAGCAGCTTCAGAAGCTTGAATAGGTCCCAAAGGAAGTAGTTTTTTTTAAAACCGATCGAATTAAAGGATGATGAACAAGTAGGTCACATAACAAATATTCCCAAAACTCGAATGAACCCAAAGTTAGGGATTTCAACATCAATTGAATCTGGAGATGAAACATAAGCAAATCAAACAAATAATAAAAAAAATAAATTGAGAAACCTCAAAAGAAATTAAGGCCCTTAATATGCAAACTCAAGTAGAAGAATGACATAAGGAAACACAACAAAACATGTCAAATAACTTAACAGAAAACCTAATTGAAAAAAGTTAAGGGGGTTTTGAAGGTAGAGTTTTAAAAGAAACTTCGAGAAGAACGTTTAGAAGTTTAGAGCAAACACAAATCTAAAGCAGATTTACAGAAATTGGAAGAACCTTAAAAATGTTAGGGTTTCATAAGAACACCAAATGATGAGAAAGACTTCGAAAGATATCGATCTAAGCAGGAGAGTCAAGAGTCAGACTTGAATAGCCATGGCTGGCCGGAGCAAGTTTAGAGATGCCCGGAGACAGCCATAAAACTGAAATCGACCAAGGTCTGGACCAAGATTTTCCATGATCTATCCTTGAAACTATGATAATATGGCATATAAAAGCCATAGGAGGTGGATATAGGTCCCTGATGACCTTGGAAGCCATTGATTTGGGAGATTTAAGGGTTGTAGTTGAGGGCGGAGGCTAAGGTTTTGAGAGGATCTGAAGGAGAAAGGGGATTCAAGTGCGGTGTTTGGTGTAAAATGGGAAGGGGTAAGAGGTCATTTGGGTTTAATTAGGAAAGGACCAATATCGACCGTAGATCTAAATGATCAATGGTCAAGATTGAAAGGATTAGGTAGGGGATCCGGGTGGGTTATTTAATCGAGTCATGGGTCGGTTCAAAGGGAAATTGGGTCCTGGTAATCGGGCCTCAGATTGGGTTCAACTGGGATGCCAAACTAGGTTAAAATAGAAATAAAAAATGGGTTAATATTTAAATAGCTACTTTTACCTATTTGATTTATAAAACTAGTATAACTTCTGTAAATAAATTAAAGGTATTAGAATGTCCAATAGCACATAATTATTTAACTAAAAATACTTGACTTAATTTTTGTAGATATAAGCGTAATTAAATCCAAAAGAGGCTAATATTACAATTATATACAATTTAGCTTTAAAAATTCTAAATAATTTTGTAAAGATATGCTAAAATTATATCATCCATATTTTAATATAAATATAAAAATCCAATAAAATTATCAGCAAAAACGATAATTTTAGGAATAATTATTGGGTTTTACGGATAAAATAGGGTAATAAATCAATTAAAAAATCTTTAAAAATTAAGAAAAAATAATAAAATATTTTGGACATGCTTACATATGTATGCACATGTTATTTTGAAAGTAATTTGTATATTAGAAATATATAGGTAAAAATTGAATATCAACAAAGAGTCCATCTGTAATTTACTGACGGAGTACATCGGTACAACCAACTAAGTTTTGATCGCTCAAGGAATCATTATTTACCGAGAGTTGTCCGCCGGTTATTTTTCTTTTAAAAAAATTAGAGATTAAAAAGTTCAAAAGTACCGAGGGACTTCCTCGGAAACACTACTAGAAAAATATCAAGTTGTGACCGAATTTTCCGATTGAAAATGAAGCAGTCACTAATGAGACTGCTTTTGCGACTGCAGTAGTCGGAAAAAAATTGAATATTTATTACTTAAAAAAATCGACTATTGTTCCAACAAAAGCAGTGGGAAAACAGCGCGGAAATTTCGCACCTTCACTTTTGCTATTGATTTGGCCGGATATTAAAAAGTCAAAACTATCAGTTGACCCACTAACCAACAGACGCGGTCGCTAAATTAAAATTAAAACTAAAATGATAAAAGAATATTTAAGTGGGTTTGCGACTACGATATTCAGTAACCTTAATCTAATATTTCAAAATTCCCTCGAAATAGCGACGGGCGACATTGCTATATCGGCAAACAAATATTTTTTTGTAGTGATATAGCTAGTACGATCACAAAGAATATTGTGTCATGAACTTATAGACTCATATTTCATTTTTGTTTTCAACTTTAAGTCACAACTTTTGAAATACGTAGTCTCAGTGTTACAATGTTGTACAAAACTCTACTTTATCATAATAGATCCCTTGAACTAGCTAAGAAACTCAACGAAATATTATATATCCCAATAAAATATACTAACATACTAGCTCATAAAATTTGTAAATTAAGGGGCAACTAAGGGGATTATATTGCACGATTATCTTCCAACAACTAAGAATTGGTTCGATTTCTTAAATCACTAAACTGATTTTTGAGAGAATTTACATTCCAATAATCAATATGGCATAACAAACAGAAACTTAGTTAAGGAGGACACACAATTATTCCCCCTCCCCTCCCCCCTCCCCCAAAACCCCCACAATCCAAATCCAATATATATAGTACACCAACAAGTAATTAATAAAGTGTGCTGTATCTTCAATATCTATACATAGTTTAAAGCTAATAATTAACGTAACTATTTGTATAGTAACTCTAGTAATCCATTTAGGAATAATACAAACAATTTTGTATGCATAGAAGGCGTTTAATTAATTACTTTCCATAACTCCAAAAGTCCATCTCTCCACGAAGCGGAAGGTGATTGATTTGATTCATAGAAGATGATGCAACATTTGCATCCTCACTAATAATTCCCCACTGATCATTATTCATATTCTGATGAGAACTGGCTACCTCCAAACCAGACTCACAAGGTGCAGACTGCTGAGAAGTAGGAAGAGGGCCAGATGAGAAGTCATGATTATATCCCAATGACATGAAGTTTTGTGCTAATTGAATATTATTATTGTGTGGATTATACTCATGTGGAAAAGTAGCAGCAACTGCAGTAGGAATATGGGAATAGTTAAAGCCATGGTCATGGTCGTGTTGTTGGTGTTGTTGTAGTAGATATGGGCTATCTTTGTGTGTGAATGTGGTTCGATGTTGGTGGATTGAGGTGTTGTTTAATAGATCTGATGAGGCTGCGCTACCTTCATTATTTCCAATTACTTTGAATACGTTCTTCTTCTTGAATACCCTACATATCACCCACCCATCCTCCTGCACATTTAACAAATACCATAACAATTTAGAAGAACAACCTCATGCTTTCATGACATTTAAAAGATAATTATATGTGACTTTATTTTAATATGGTAAAAACCTAGAACAAATAATAAGTAACGCCTGCTATAAGAGCTCAAGTTATTGTGACGGTGTAATATATATATATATATATATATATATATATATATATATATATATATATATATATATATATATATATATATATATATATATATATATATATATATATATATATATATAACTTAAATATTGTACTGATCCTATATTGTCTCTTACGTCGTAATAATGGATAACAAATTCCTAAGCAAACAAGTAGGAAATTCGTTTGATTATGTGGTAAAAAAGTCAATCGTCAAGATATTCACTAATTAATTGAATCGTTATTAATACGATCATTTAATTACTTTGACTTTCATACACATGATTGCATGCATGCAATTGACTATACAAGACTTCAACCAGGTCTTTCTTCAATCTATGCATGCACGCCACATGCATGGTTGTTTTAGTCGCCTTAAATCTTTTTTTTTTAAATCTTTAATTTGTGATTCCGTTGTTGATGCCTTTTTAGACTGAAGGTGGGGCTAGAATTCTAAATGTAAGAATGTTGGATTCTACAAAAGTTAGCAGTTCTGAATAAATTATTTATACATATTATATAAATTTTTTAACATGATTACTGAATCTAGACTAAAACTGTTGAATTCTGCTGAACCTATATATAAGTGAAATTGTAACTCTGCCCCTATTTTGGAAGAAAGGGAGATGGAGCAACTTACACTTGAATTTTCGTCGGAATCTTCAAGCCTATACTCATGCATGATCAAATCGGTCTTTTGGCCATGTGGAGCTCTTCCTCGGTAAAATACTAGGGTTTTCCTCATACCAATTTTCTTCGATGTGTTTCTTATGCATTTGTCCCTGCCTGTTGCCTTCCAAAATCCAGCATTTGTTGCTCGGTTTGTTCTTGAACCTGTAGGATACTTCCTATCCTTGTGGCTGAAAAAGTACCACTCATTCTGCGGTGTTGATCCAATCTTGCACCTCTCTGTACATGAAACGCCGCATGAAAATCTTACTAACAACGATATAAGAATTTCTTAAACTTAATTTCCCCCTAATTACGTTCATCAGTAATCAGCAAAATAATAACTAAGAAATCCTGAATTGTTACTACAACAGCTACATATATTATGCACAAGTAGGAGTAGTATAAGAGTGATCTCTCCTTGAATTAATATGTCCTTATAAAACTCATCTACAGAAGGAATATTGGTGTTTAATAGATCAACTGATAATATACTTATATATAATGTGATGTGGCGTAGCTAAATTTTATCTTACTTGAAATAAAGTTTATACACTTTTTAGCGAGTGTAAAAAGATCCAAAATTACATATAAAAAACAAATTAATAAAAACGTATATGTTCATCTAAAAGTTTAAGCAGCTAGATAAATCACTTTTCTATTTAATTTTACAATGTTTCTATCAGAAAAAAATTATATTATATATGTCTCAACACAGTGAAATACAAAGGCGAATCCATGATTTAAACTTTATGAGTTTAGCTAACTTAAAAATTTGTAGCATTTAATGCATTATATTAATTTTAAAGTTATGAATTCAAATTTACTATTTGATATAATTTTAGTGAATTAATTTTATGCACAAATTTATATATAATCAAAGTTCTACGTTCAGTTAAAACCATCACCTATATGTTATATAGGCCCTGGCAAAATATGTTTCTCGTTGATAACCAAAGTAGTAAAATCTGATGAGAGTACGTGGCTTCTAAATCTCTAAATACCAACACTATATATACGTACCTTGCAATTCCCAGGGCTCCATCTTGTTTAAGTCCACTTCTCTGATAACCTCCATATCAAACTTGTGAAATGAAAGTTTCTTCTTCAAGTAGTAATGAAGAAGCTCTTCGTCTGTTGGATGAAACCTAAACCCCGGCGGAACACCACCACCACCACCACCTGATGAAGCCATATGCTAAACTCTCTCCGATTCTTAATTGCGGGCAGTACAGTTGACCCCAAAAAATTAAACGAACGATCTCTTAATTTGCACTCTCTCGCTGTAGCTTTCTTTCTTTAATTAATTTGATTGAAATGGGCTCTTATATATATATATATATATCCTCTTGTCTCAACTGTCAACGAGGTATTGTGAGAAGAGAAAGTTGACGGCCGATGACGCCGCCGGCGCTAACTCTTAAAGCTAAAGTAAATTGCAAGTTACAATAGCATGTACTGAGACTCAAATATTTAAGATGGTTCAACCCTGTTCCTGTAAGCCCTTTCTCTATACACACGCGCATATGAGAGGTTGAATTATGGACACCTTAATTTACCGGTTTAAGTTGCATACACCGTGGAATATTTAAAAAATCAGGTTATTGTGTTATGTCGAGGAAGAGGCAAACTCAAATATAAAAATGATAAAAAGCACCAATTATAACATGGAAAATCTTTCAAATCGAAGATAAAAATCATAGGATCACAAAAATCCAAAAAACTCAACTATAACAATAAGAGAGTTACAAAAGTTCTCCAAATTGGCTGCACAACAAGTACCAAATACGGAGCAATAATAGTAACAAGAGCAACAACTAATCAATTGAAGAAAGAGGAGAATCTACAAAAATGAAGATATTGTTCGAGGCTCGAAATCAGATGTGACGGGCCTCTAAATACGATCTCCACCGTTCAAATCTAAGATCAAGATGTTACAAACACTTAGTCAGAATTTCAGCATGATCGAACGGCTAAAAAATCGGAAAGCGTAATTTGAAGTTGGTTGGACGGAATAAAAATCTGCAGCAAAACAAATACGTTTTTTCTACCTTTCTCTCTTGATGATAGCTCTCTCAAAAATCACTTTTATGTGCTTAAATCTTTCAATGACATGCATCAGTGTGCATAGAATAATTCTCCAAGATCGTCCTATTTATAGGTCATGAGTGGTGCTTTCTCTTAAAGCCAAAAACCACTCAAAATAAGAATAAACCAAATCCAATTCCAAATAGGAATGGAAAATAAAAGAGAATATGATTAGGTTATTGGGCCTTTGGCTGGACAACATGGATATGTGCCCAACAAGAAAAAGGACTAGCCAAATCTGGGAGATTTCTAATTTCTTTCTATAAAAAGAAAAACCCAATTATGGTAAATACGTTGTCATTTCCTTCAACAGATAGGAAAGCCAAATTTGGTAAGAAAATCAGGATAACACCTAACATTTCTCTCTCCTGGACTGAATTTTCTGACATGTTAAACTTGATCCAGCTTCTTCACATGGTCTTCAACAGGTTGCATCTCCAAATTTCCATCACGAAGTTTGTCTCAACGCGCATAGCATATCGTCAAATTTCTCGAACAAAATTACGATTATCGTCAAATATCTTGCGGTTAGAACTGAACCCGCTAAGATGAACCGGTCTTGAACCTTGCTCAGATACCATTTGTTAGGACCGAAAAAAATCAGGTGTCATGCGGAAGCTAGTAAAGCAAACCTTGAACGACGATAAATCATATAACAAAGGAGAAATCTACCAAAAGAGACACAAACATTTAACGTGGTTCGGCCAATTGACCTACATCCACAGCGGAGACGAGCAATTTACTATAATAAAACAGAGTACAAAATATTGAGAGAACAACCTCACAAAGAGGCAAACACAAGTGACACACGAACACTTGTCCCATAAAGTTCTCTCCCTAAACATGACTCTCAAGCCCTCAGTAGCTACATTATGGACGCTATTGAATGAGAATGAATGATCCTCAATTTATAGAAGTTTAAACCTTCTCATACAAGGAAAAAGATTAACCAAATTTGGGAGATTTTAAAAAGAAAAATATAATTATGATAAATATATTGTCATTTCCTTCAACAGAGAGGAAAACCAAATATGATAAAGAAATTATAACAACAACTAATAATCTATATATGTTGTATCATGTAACTTAGCTTGTTTTATTTTCATACAAATTTCATATTTTAAGAAGAGTTATCTGCGAATATCCTAATATTGGCCCGCTAGAGTATTAAAAAAAAGGTACTGTATAGCTTAAACTCTTTATTTACTCTATAGTAATTCATTTCAGTATTGATGATATTCATCTTTGTGTTCCTGTTTTGGGAGAACAAATCACTTTTTATTTTTATCTTTTGGGGAAAAAACTTTATATATAGTGTTTTTTGTTTATTCCAGATTAACAAATATTGTATCCAGTAGTTACTATTAGTTCAAAAATCAAAGATCACATTTCTATTCAAATTCAAAAATGGATTATGAGTTCCACAATATATATGTCGACAAATGAGAAACACTCACTTAGCTACATATTAGTTTTTTCTTATTTTAGCCACATTCTAGTTGAATGAATGCAACCGGCTTCTTTCCAAAATCGATTAAAGTGTTAGAAAAAATGGCAGAATATGGAACGAAATAATTAGGCTTTGATAGTGTAGTTACTGTTCTTAAAAAAATTAAGCCTTTCAATTTTGTTGGTGCATGGGATTCTGACAGAATTCCTTCAGATTCTACAAAGCTTCTAAAATTCGACTATCAATAATTAACTCGAATTTCCACTAGAACAAATTTTTGTGAATTGTAAATAGCAGAAAGAGAAGAAAATGGAAAACTATTGTTTTTCTCATGATTTTTGTTTTGGAGAGGAATGTATTTACAAACTCTTTTAGGTGTCTTTTAGAATTAACAGATTCAATCTTTGCCAACTTGCATATTTTAACACCAATAGTCACCTTTTTGAGTTTAAAAGAAATTGGTAAAAATGTTTGATAGAAGCCATGGGAGATCTACTGAAGCTAGAAACAGGTTAAGGATTCAGAGAGAAAATTGGAGAAGAAAGAGCATATTGTTTCTTCATTTCTGAATAATCACTGTACAAAGGCTACAATACTTAGCTAACAACCTTTTAACAACATAACCACCTTTTTACAACCAATCATCTAGCTAACTCTAGTTAACATGATAATTCGACCTGATTATAGTTAACCATCAGCTTGTTAACTCAGCTACTGGTCAACACTCCCCCTCAAGCTGATGATTCAAACAAGTTCTTCAGCCTAAATTTATCCAGCAAGAACTCATGTTGTGCTTTACCCAATCCCTTTGTAAACGAATTAGCTAGTTGATCTTCTGTATTTACATGTTCAGTTCTCAGCAGTCCCGGGCTATTTTTTTCTCTCACAAAGTGAAAATCTATGTCAATATCTTTGTTCTTTCATGAAATATTGGATTAGCAGCTATTTGAATTGCTGCTTTGCTGTCACATATCAAGGTTGTAGCCAATTCAATCTTAACACCTAGCTTATTGAATAAACCAGTTAACCAAGTGAACTCTGATGCACATGGTGCCATACTCCTAAACTCTGCTTCTGCTGAGCTTCTGGAGACAATACTCGATTTCTTAGACTTCCAGGAGATTAGTGCATTCCCAAATTTGACTAAACCCTGTAACAGACCTCCTTGTCTGTATGCATGCCCCCCAATCTAAGTCACAGTAAGCAGTCAACTTACTTGAGGATTCTGCAGGCATAAGTAGTCCCAGACCTGGTGCCTGCTTCAGATTTCTTACTACTCTCAATGCTGCTTCCATATGAGACACTTTCGGACAATGCATGAAGTAACTGAGCACTTGCACCACAAAGGTAATATCTTGCCTTGTCATGGTGAGATATAGCAGCCTTCCTACCAGTCTTTGATATATATCAGGATTCTTCAGCACTTCATCTGAGTTAATGTTCTTGGTATTGAAATACTTATCAAATTCAGTGGTTGTTAACTTCTGGTTCAGTTCTAAGGGTGTTCCAGCTGGTTTTGCGCCACTTAGTCCCGACTCAATAATTAATTCTAGTGCATATTTTTGTTGACACATGAGAATTCCTTGTCTAGACCTTAAAAACTCAATGCCTAGAAAGAATTTTAGCTCTTATTGATCCTTTATCTTGAACCTTTGCTTGAGATCTGATCTTGTTTCACACAATAGCTGTTGATTGTTTATAGTGACCAAAAGATCATCCACATATACAAGTATGAATACTATATCACTCCCAGCCTTCTTTGTAAACAGAGAATAATCATAGTGGCTTTGTTGGAACCCCATGCACACTAGGGACTCTATTAGCTTCATCTTCCATTGCCTTAGAGCCTGTTTAAATCCATAAAGGGACGTATGAAGTTTGCAGACTCTCTTATGATTCTCCCCATGTCTAGCTACCCCCCCAGGTATGTGCATGTAAACCTTCTCAATAAGATCACAATTGAGTAAGGCATTATGAACATCCATCTGGAAAATTGACCAATGCTGAGAGGCTACTAAGGCAATAATGGACCTGACAGTAACAATTTTAGCAATAGGAGAGAAGGTTTCACCATAGTCGAGACCCTCCTTTTGACTATATCCCTTAGTAACCAGCCTTACCTTGAATCTTTCTACCTCCCTAGATGCTTTGTACTTGACCTTATACACCCATCTGCAGCTAATGGGTGTTTTTCTAGGTGGAAGATCCACAATACTCCAGGTTTTATTGTCTTCAAAGGCATTAATCTCCAGCTCCATAGCTTTCACCCACTTAGGATCAGCAATAGCTTCTCTGAAGGTAGTAGGTTCTGTAACAGCTGAATATGCTGTGAGAGTCTATCTAAAGGTTGGAGAGATATGTGAATAATCAACATAGGAAGAAATATGGTAAGTGCATTTTGAGCCTTTTGAAAGAGTGACATAATCCTGCAACCACACAGCTGGTTTGCTTGGTCTGGAGGATCTCCTGCAACCTTTAAGGTTCTTAGCAAGATCAGACTAACCAACAGATGACTCAGCATAGTCATTGTCTTGAAGACTAGCCATAGTAGAAAGGATAGATTCAGTACTGCCTGGAGAGAAAGAAGTAATTTCTGCAGAACCATTAGGAGACATTTGATCTGTAGCAGGTTCAGTTGACCCTTCTACTGTAGGCATTAAAGAGGAAGTAGGAAAATAATTAACTTCAGGAGAAAGTAGATCCAGAGCAGGAAACACCACATTTTCCGAATCCCTAGTATGCTTGAAGGGAAAAATAGCTTCATGAAACACCGCATTTCTATTAACTAAAAAGTTCTTAGCATGTAGATCAAACAATATACACCCATTTTGAGTAGAAGAGTAGCCTAAGAACACAACTGGAACTGCTCTAGGAGAGAACTTATCAAGGACTTTAGGGGAAGTAGATAGTACAAACAACCAAACACCTTGAGGTGAGACAGAGAGGGTGGATGCAGATACAACCTTTCAAAGGGAGATTTGTTTCCAATTACCTTAGAAGGTAGCATGTTCAATAGATACACTACTGTAGTAACACATTCTCCCCAAAAATTTAAAGGCACATATGCTTAAAATCTGAGAGATCTGGCCATGTCCAAAATGGTTCTGTGTTTCCTCTCCACTACTTCATTCTGTTGGGGTGTGTAAACACAAGTACTCTAATGTACAATACCAAGTTCATGCACAAATGTTTTGAAAGCAGTGCTAAAGAACTTAGTCCCATATTTGTTCTCATAGTTTTAACAACAGTAGAGAGCACATTGCTCACTTGAGTAAGAAAGTCTCTTAGGACTACAATTGCTTTTGATTTTCAGTTCAAAAAAATATCCAAGTAAACTTGATATAGTCATCAACTATGGTAACAAAGTACCTTTTACCATCATGAGTAGGTACTCTATATGGACCCCAAATATCAATGTGAACTACCTTAAAAATAGACTTAGAAGTAGAGTTACTTAGCTGAAATGGCATCTTAGTTTGCTTAGCAACATGACATACAGTACAAGGCTGATTAAGAGCTCCCGTAGTCAAACCAATTAATACTTCTATCCTTTTTATTACATCTATAGGAGCATGTCCAAATCTCCAATGCCACAAACTATAAATACAAGAAACATGTGTTCTAGATGAAGTACTAGAAGCAGATAAAGAGCTAGATTCATCATTTACTGAGACAACATGAACTTTATTTGTTGTGTTGGCACACTTATTTGTAGGCTAAGAAGAGTTTGCAGCAGAGGTACTCTATGATGACCCAAAGGGCCATCACCTGTTTTCTTACTCATTCTGTGCTTCCAAGGCCTTAAAAATCTCATTTAGGGTTACCTCGATTTGTGTGCGTAGTCCGAGCGCGTAGCCGGAAAGCTTAAATATGTATTCTTTGAGAAAAATGCTAAAGTTTGATATTAAATTGAATAAATTTGACTTCAGTCAAAATTTTCGGTAAATGGACCCGAACCCATAATTTGACGGTCTCGTAGGATTCGCAGGAAAATATGGGACTTGGGCGTATGCCGTAAATTAAATTCCAAGGTCCCAAGCCCGAGAAATGAATTTTTGTGTGAAATTATTTTCTGAAAATAATTAAGGAAATTGAAAATGAAAATTGAGTAAAAGACTATGGTAGGGTCCGTATTTTTGTTCCGGCGCCCGTTACAAGTCTTATACGTAGTTTAAGCGCTTTCTGTAAATTTTAGTTCAAAACGGACGTCTTTGACGTGTTTCAAACTTAAAATGGAAATTTGATGTTTTATGAAAATTTGGAAGGAATCATGAGCTTTGAGGCTTGATTCGACGTATATGATGTTATTTTGGTGATTTGATCGCACAGATAAGTCTGTAGGATGTTTTCGAGGTCGTGTGCATGTTTAGTTTAGAGCCCCGAGGGATCGGGTGTGTTTTGGATAGGCCACAGATTGCATTTTTGAACTCTGGGAAAATCTGGCACTTCAGTTCTGCAATGTTCGCATTTGCGAAGAAGGTCTAGCAAATGCAAGCCTCTGAACACAAATGCGAAAAAGGAACCCTGCACCTGGTCGCAAATGCGACATAATGGCTTGCAAATGCGATGAAGATCCCACCGCAAATGCGACATGAGGCTTGCAAATGCGAAAGTCCCAAGCTTCTTTAGAGTTCGCAAATGCGAACTCATATTCGCATTTCCAAGTTAGCAGGGATTGCGAACCCCAGTTCGAATTTCCCATAACCGAGAATTAGCAAATTTTATACTTAGTCGAATTTGAACCATTTTCACAATTCTTTCAAAAAACACAAACTCCTTGGGAGATATTTTCAAGAGTAAGGTTTCTTCCAAATCATTTGTAAGTTGGTTTTTACTCATTTCTTTTAATCTTTAACATCATTTAACATGTTTTCAACTTAAAATCAAGGATTTCCATGGGTGAAATTGGGGATTTTAGGTAGAACCTAGGTTTTTTCTAAAATTGGGGATATGGACCTCAACTTGAGGTCGGATTTTAAAACAATTAATAGATATAGGTTCGTGGGTGAATAGGTAACCGGGTTTTGGTTCGAACCTCGAGTTTTGACCACACGGGCCTGGGGGCATTTTTGGACTTTTTATGCAAAACTTTGGAAAATTCATTTTTATGTATTCAAATAGATTCATCTAACAATTGTTGATGTATTTAAGTAATTTGTGACTAGATTCTAGCTGATTCGTGGAGGAATCGATGGGTAAAGCTATAATTAAGGCTTGAGTTGAGTTCAAAGTATCGAGGTAAGTGTTCGGTTTAACCCTAGCTTGATGATTAGGAGTTGAGTCGTATTTGCTATGTGTTTGTATTGTGTACGACGTTTGGGCATTGTGACGAGTATTCATATGTTGGTGTAGAGCATGACCTTGGGTCTTAAATTGATAGTTGTGAATTGTTAATTGATCCTATAAAAGCCTTGATTGATGATCCTTGATACTGAGTATTGGTTTTAACTGTGCCAAGTAGAAATTGAATATAGTTGGTTATAGCTGACTCTCCCTTGCCGGGACATTTGAATTTTTGTTATTGTATTTCATTGCCGGGAAGTTATTATATTATCTTATTCCCTTGCCGTGATTATTTTGTATATTGTGCTGGAAGTAGTGGGATCGGGTGGTACGCTACCACAAGATATTGATTGAAATGGGATCGGGTGGTACACCTACCACGAGATATTGATGAAATGGGATCATGTGGTACACCTACCACAAGATATTGATGAAATAGGATTGGGTGGTACGCCTACCGCAAGATATTGATTTAAATGGGAGTGGGTGGTACGCCTACCACGAGATATTGATTTAAATAGGAGCGGGTGGTAGGCCTACCACAAGTTATGATAAAATAGGATCGGGTGGTACGCTACCATAAGTTATGATGAAATGGGATGGGGGTGGTACGCCTACCAAGAGAAATTGAGAAATGGGATCGGGTTGCACGCCTGCAATGCGATGAGCATTTAAGGTGAAAGTTGTTTTATCTATTCTGTTTCATGTTAGCAGCTTTATAGTTGGTTTCTTTGTCAGTTCTGAGTATGTTGTTCATTTTTGCTATCCCCAGAGCAAGTTTTCCCTCCCCAGTTTTGCTTGTTAATTTCTTGTTGTTCCTTTCGCCATATATTATGTAATTGCACAGGTTTATCTGGAGTTTGGTCCTAGCCTCGCCACTACTTCGCCGGGGTTAGGCGAGATGCTTACCACCACATGGGGTCGGTTGTGCTGATGCTATACCTCTACACTTATGTGCA
Organism: Nicotiana benthamiana; assembly: GCA_034376525.1. NCBI lineage: Eukaryota > Viridiplantae > Streptophyta > Magnoliopsida > Solanales > Solanaceae > Nicotiana > Nicotiana benthamiana. Next base: position 78,674,421 of record CM067331.1, read on the forward strand.
GATACCGGAGCAGCTTTTGAGCAGCAGCAGTAGCCTGGGAGCGAGCCTTTAGTCCAGTTAGACACCGAGGTAGCCTTGCAGGCATCCACAGGCATCAACGTCTCCTCTACCTGTATTTCGAGATAAATAGTTTACACTTTCTTTTAGACGTTGTAATTAGTGAATCTTAGTAGTTCGTGAGTTATGTGACACCAGATTTTGGGTAGAGGCTAGGTTGAACTTCCGTATTGTTATTCATTTTCATTAATATTAAGTCTCCCGCTTGTTTAGTTAAATCGGTTGCTTTTATATTATTGTTGATAAATATTTAAAAAGGATTATGTGGTTAAGGAGTTGTAATTAATATTGGGCTTGCCTTGCTCCCATTAGTAGGCGCCATCACGATCTCCGAAGGTTGGGAAATACGGGTCGTGACATACTCCCACGCAGTATGTATAAACTATGTTCATTTCGACCAATCCCCTTCACCGGACCACTGAAGAGGTCCTGAAAGATACAGAAATCAGGAAAGAATCCAAGTATACACTTTAGTTCCTTAGTAAGCTTTGAAACTGAGAGTATGTTGCACTTAAAGTCAGGAATGTGCAGGACATTACAGATTTCATGATCAAAACAGAAGCATTTCTTGTGTGTGGCACTGATGCCACATTTCCAGTAGGTAGCTGTACTTTGTTTTCTTCTGTGTTTGTAGTGCTTTTAAAAGCATGATATATTTCTAGGCTAGAAGTCATATGATTTGATGCCCCAGTGTCAACAATCCACTTGTCATTAACACAATGGGACATAAATGCATTCACTTTGTTTAGAATACATGTAGATGTTGGCTTGTTTAAAGCTTCTGATCCCTCTGTGCTTCCCTTGGATAACAGATGAACTATTTGCTGATATTGTTCAAGGGTGAAGACAGGAGTAGACAATGGCATTTGCTAGTAAAATGTAGGCTGACTAGCTGGTTGTGTTTGTGAGACACTTGCAGTAGACTGACTACCAACTCTACCTTGTTGAATCACATTAGATGCTATATTGTTTCCCACGCCATATCTGTCTCCATAGTTCTTTTTTGGGATGTACACCTGGTTAGCATACTGTCCACCATTAACACCTTTCTTCCGGGACTTGAAATCATGAGGATACCAACCAACTTATAACAGTTCTCCTTGATATGTACCTTGTAATTACAATATTCACATTGAATTTGACACCTTTTCTGTTTGTAGTTTCCAGTGTTATTTGTCCCTTTGTTACTATACATGGCTAAATTCTCCAAAGCTTCAGAAACTTGGGCTACTTGTGGCATAGTAGCAAGATTTCTCTGAATTTTCTGATCAACTAACATAGAGTATGCTCTGTTTATACTAGGGAGAGGAGACATCATCATAATTTGGCTTCTTGACTGTGAGTAGGACTCATTCAGTCCAGTAAGAAACTGAAGCAATCTTTGATACTCAAAATGTTGTGCATACATCTTTGATTCAGGACAAGGACATCCAGGACATGACATAGGTGCATCAAATTCATCCCAAAGTTCTCTTAGTTTTGAGAAATAGCCATTCACTGTCATAACTTCTTGAACTAAGGTGTGAACTTCTCTATGTAGGTATAGGATTCTGGAGCCATTAACTTTGTCAAATCTCTCCTTTAAATCTTTCCACATTTTATGAGCACTAGATGCATATAGAACACTACTCAACATACCTGGTCTAACAACATTCATTATCCATGGCAAAACAATGGCATTCACTTTCTCCCATAAATCATGAAGTTCAGGTTAAAACCTAGATTTAGGAAACTGGCCATCAACAAAAGCTAACTTGCCTTTACCTAGTAAACCAATTTGCGTTGCACGACTCCACAAGGCGTAGTTATCAGATCTAGTAAGCCGAAGAGAGATCAGAGAACTACCTGGTGTGTCATTAGGTTGTAGGTACAGAGGATGGTTGTGATCGACAGCAGGAAACGAAGAGCTGGCCAAAAAATTGCCACTCTCTGAAGTTGTAGCTGTAGCAGTACGAGTTGGTGGTGTAGTGAATGCATTGACTTGCTCACCTTCAATCGCCATTGATACTAGAAAATTAGCTTTGAAGAAATCACAAATTGCAAACCCTAGCTTCGACTCTGAGTTACTCTGAGGCAATTATGCAATTAGAAATGCAAAATTGAAGTAACCTACGTGAGGAAATTAATTTGCTCGTTCGAATTAGATCTTATACTGATGGCATTGATACCATGATAGAAGCCATATGAAATCTACTGAAACATCCTTTAAAATATCAAAACAAGCTCTTCTCAAATACTCCCGTCAAACACTAACTAATCAACATATAGTTAGAATACTTACATCATATTGTACTATCTAAATAAACATTTTATTGATGTAGAAAAATTGATAAAATTGTTAATAAAGGTTTAATAGGATTCGTTGATCTATATTATTTGATCATTAGTAAAGTATTTTTCTAGTACTAATTACTAGGTTTAGTACATTGAAGGTTTATTTCACTTGCCATGTTAATTATTGTCGCATTATAAGACCCGATAGTCCACATAATCAACTTGGCCAGGCGATTTTATTGACCAATTTTGCGTCATGCATGCATGGCAAGTGAAATAAACTTGCTGCAATTGCATACGTATAAATTTACTAGAGCAGTAATCAACTTAGCTTAAAATCCACTCGCTGCACAAACGCGTTCAATCTACATATTGTAACCTGAATCTCCTGTACTATTAAAAGGAAATAAATGATCCCGAGGAAATAAATAAAGAAATATTTGATTGTTTCTTAAGCAAACTTTGGCGAAAAACAGCTACAAAGCCCTCTCGGGATTGGCAAATTCATTTAGGCGGCCAATATTTAATATGAATGATTAATGGAATTTGATTTTTAAATTAATCCAGGATGTAGGGGTCAAGGTTTAGGTTTAGGGCTCTTACTGTATATAATGTGAAAAGTTGGAGATTCAGTAGCCATAGCTCGGGCTTCGCACATGTTAGGAGACGACCTTAAGGAAGTCTATTAATTTTGTTGATTCAACTTCACACTTCCTTTCTGTTCATTTACTATATATGCTTCGTTTAATACTCTTTCCGTTTATTTTTATTTAGCATGTATATTAAAAATAATATTTTTATAATTATTTATCACTTTACGTATATTAAAAATAGATAATTTTTTGCTCATGTTATACCCACAATATTTATTACTCTTTCAAATTATTTTCTCATATCCAATAAAATATACATCAATTAATATGAGTATCATGATAAATTATGCACTTCATTTATTATTTTTTAAGGGACATGAAAAATCAAAACGTGCCAAATAAAAGTGACAGAGAAAGTACTTCTTCTATTTCAAAATACTTATCATTTCTCGAGAGCCGATTTGACTACTAATCTACGAAGCTAAGTAAATTGGATGAAATTAATTCAATAATATCTTAAATAGATATAACTTCCATATTCAAAAACAATATAAAAAATAACATAATTTGCAATTCTTTTCATATCAACATGCTAAAAAAACTACATATAAATTGGATCAAAGTTCATGTAATTTGATTCTCGAGATACAGGATATGACAAATATTTTAGAACGACGGGAGTGCCATAAAAGTAGCGAGCTCTATATTGTTAGCAACATGTGTTCGTAAATAATTTATGAAAAAAAAACAAACAGAAACAAAAATAGAATATAAATAGAATAAATAAAGTATCGAGCCCAACAAAAAATTGTATTTTACAGAACTTCGTCGAACTCAACAGACGACAGTAAACCATACTGATGTTTATATTTTTTTGTTTGAAAACAATGCAGAAATACATAAGAGAGAGAGGAGAATATGCAGATTTTGATGTTAAAAAAAATGAGGCAAAACCTCTAAATTGAGAACCGCAAATTTTTAAATTAAAATTATAAATGCAAAAAAAATAAAATATCAATTAATCATATCAATTGACCGAATCCCGAATCCTGAAGCCGAGCAAGCAACGACGATGGCGCGAGGCACCACTTCTTCTTAACACTTTAAGAAGATGTGCTTCTCTATATAAGCATAAAGATTTTCTTTCTTTTCCCGATGGGGATAAAGTGCATTAGTAAAAAAAAAAGCTATTTCAAACTTTTTGTTTTTCTCCTAATTTTTTCCCTCCATTTTTCATTCACACCTCTTATCTAATTAGATTTAAAAATTCAACATTCTTCCACATGAATTGGGAATGACTATCTGAAAATATGCATGCACGAAAAACTGTGTGATTTACAAGCAAGAATTAATCACATCTAGATAAGTAGGTTTCTCTTTGAACTTTTCATAGTGAACTTATGTCGGGCATACTCGGTCAATCGTAGATTTGACATCTTTGAACCATTGAACTTTGGTGTATATCTAGACAGCCATAAGTCACACAATCAGCCCTTTAACCGCCTTTAGTTTTTATTGTTGTGTTTGTTTCAGCCATGGACACCTTATTGTTTATGAGTGCATAGATAACTGGCCTTAAAAGAATTCTCCTTGAAAGAAAATTACACTTCACACTTATATAGGTGATTCCTAAATGTATTATCTCGTAAATACACTATTTTATGTACCACAAATGAAACTTAGAAACCATTAAAAAACATTAACGCTTTATCCTTGTTACTGAATATTATCTCATCATGAGAATAGGCCAAAATTTTATGTGACAATGTTAAACCGTCAATATTGACTCGAGATCATGGGAACTCCTAGAACCTAGATTTTGGAATCTCCAGTCTTCTAGGTAGAGTTACCGTCATAGTGACTTGTCCTCGACCATAGTCTCATTCCCTTTGATGATTTATCAACCGCCTCTCTCATTGGGCCTTTTGTAAGTGGATCTGACATATTATCTTTTGACTTTACGAAGTCAATTGTGTTAATTCCACTAGAGAGTAGTTGTCTAACGATATTGTGTCTTTGTCGTATGTGAAAATTTCCCATTATACATAACGCTTACTGCCCTTCCTATTGTCAGTTAACTACTGCAATGTATGCATATAGGAGCCACTGGTTTGGGCCAAAATGGAATATTTTTCAAGAAATTACGAAGCCATTCAGCTTCTTCTCCATCCTTATCTAAAGCTATGAACTCAGACTTTATTATAGAGCGAGCAATGCATATCTGTTTGGTTGATTTCCAAGACATTGCTCCTCCACAAATAGTGAACATGTAACCACTTATGTACTTTGTTTCTGATGACCCTGTGATCCAATTTGCATCACTATATCTTTCAATTATCGAAAGATATTTATTGTAATGCAAAGCATAATCTTGGGTATGTTTTATATAGTCTAAAACTTGTTTCATTAGCATCTAATGAGTTTGGTCACGATTACTTGTGTAATGACCGAGTTTACTTACTGTACAAGCTATATATTGGATTGTGTACACTTGATGATATACATTAAACTTTTCAACACTCGAGCATAATCCAGTTGAGACTTGCTCTGACCTAGATTCATTGTAAGAGCAACATTTACACCAATCAGGGTCTTTGCGACTTTGAAATCTAAATACTTGAAATTTTCAAGTACCATTTTAACATAATGAGATCGAGACAATGCAAGTCCTTGATGAGTCCTATTGATTTTAGTTCCTAGAATTAAATAAGCAACTCCTAAGTCTTTCATATCAGACTTGCTAGCAAGCATACACTTAGTAGCATTTATATCCGCAATGTCTTTGCTCATTATTAACGTATCATCAACATATAGATATACGATGACTATATGATTTGGAGTGTTTTTAATGTAAACACATTTATCACACTCATTAATCTTAAATTCATTTGTCAATATTGTTTGGTCAAATTTTGCATGTCATTATTTGGGTGCTTGTTTTAATCCGTAAAGTGACTTAACAAGTCGACATACCTTCTTTTCTTTTTCGGGAACCATGAATCCTTCAGGTTGTTCCATATACATTTTTTCCTCCAAAACACCATTTAAGAATGATGTCTTTACATCATCTGATGAATTTCAAGACCATACACGACGGCTAACGCTATTAACATCCGAATAGATGTAATCTTCGTTACCGGTGAGTATGTATCAATAATCAAAACTTCTCATTGTCTAAACCCTTTGACAACTAATATTACCTTATATTTCTCAATAGTACCATCACTTTCATTTTCCTTTTGAAAATCCACTTAGAACCCAAAGCTTATTTCCTGGAGGAGGATCAACCAATTCCTAAGTATGATTAGTTAATATGGATTCTATCTCACTATTGACTGCCTCTTTCCAATATTGTGCTATCGAGGAAACATTTCTTCTTCAAATATTTAAGGCTCATTTTCCAACGAAAAAGTCAGAAAGTCTGGTCCAAAGGAAGTAGTTGTCCTTTTACGTTTACTACGTCTTGGATTTCCCTCACTAAACGTACTTTCCTTTGCTTCTTCCGAGGTCGCTTAGATTTTTTACTAGACGACTCACACTCATTTTTTACAGATATATATTCTCAAAGAATTCAACATTATATGATTCTATTACCGTATTAATAGAAATATCGGGATTTTTTGATTTATAACCAGAAAACGATATGCCTTACTATTTCTTGCATATGCTATGAAAAAGCAATCAACCATTTTCGATTCAATTTTTGCCCTTTTGGGTTTAGGAATTTACACTTTATCTAAACACCACGACACTTTAAAATATGTTAAGTTGGGTTTCCTACCTTTCTATTTTTCATATGAAATGGTTCGCGTTTTGCTATGGGGAATACAATTGAGTATTTGGTTGGCTGTAATAATACCCCCAAGTTCTACGATGAGTCGTAGCTAATCAACAAGGCATTCATCATCTACTTTAACATTTTATTTTTTCTTTTCGCAATTCCATTAGATTGCGGTGAGTAAGGAAAAATTGTTTGGTGAATAATGACATATTCCAAACATATTTCTCAAAAGGAGATTCATATCGCCTCCCCAATCACTTCTTAACATTTTGATCTTTTTATTTAGTTGCGTTTTGACTTTATTTTTGTATTGCTTGAATGACTTAATTGCTTCATCTTTACTATTTAAGTAAATAAATATAGCAATACCTAGTATTGTCATCGATAAAAGTTATGAAATATGTTTTCCACTACGAGATGGTATTGATCATATTGTAAATATCTATGTGAATTAAGTCTAAAGGATTTGAATTCAACCCACTTATAAGGATATTTAACATACTTAGATTTCATACATATTTGACATTTTAAATTATTGCATTCAAATTTAGGCAATATTTTCAAGTTAATCATTTTTCGTATAGTTTTGAATTTGACATGACCTAAAACGTGCATGCCATAAATTATTTCAGTATGAAGAAACTTGAATTTTATTGATATCAATAGCAATTATTTCAACTCGAAAAGGCCTTCCGTTTCCAACATATACATCATTCTTACTTATTACAACTTTCTCAGAAACAAAAATACACTTAAAATTTTGATAAGAAATCCAGCAGAGACCAAATTCTTGCGAATTTCAGGAACATGGAGAATATTGTTTAAAGTCACAACTTTGCCCGAAGTCTTCACCTTTATTTTTTGTTGTTGCGGAGTTCCCATAAAGATAGTCTCGTCGGGTCTTGTAGAAACATACGAGGCAAATAACTCTTTGTTAGAACAAACATGGCGAGTGGCTCCAGAATCAATCCACCACTCCTTGGGATTTCCTACCAAGCTGCATTCAGATAGAATGGAACATAAGCCCTCCATTTCATCATTCTTTTCAACCATGTTTGTCTGACTCTTCTTCTTGTCCTTCTTTGGTGCATGACTTCCACATCCATATGTCCAGCCTTTCTACAGTTGTGGAAATTACCTTTGAACTTGTCCTTGCTCAGTTAATTCTTTGAACCTAACAACTTCCTCTTTTTGTTGCTTGTAGATACTTCCTCAACAATATTTGCTCTCATTATTGTTGAGTTACCACGAGACTTCTTCTCAGCAGCCTTGTTGTCCTCTTCAATCCGTATATGAACAATAAGTCCTTCAATCGTAATCTCTTTGCGCTTATGTTTTAAGTAATTCTTAAAGTCCTTCCACAATGGAGATAATTTTTCAAAAAATGCCGCAACTTGAAATGTTTCATTTATGACCATACCTTCAATCATAAATTTATAATTAGTAAAATAATTAATATCTTGAATAAAAATATTGATTCTATTTATACCTTCAACAAGAAGGTCATGAACAATCACTTGCAGTTCTTGGACCTGCGTTATGACAGATTTACCGTTAACCATTTTGAAATCCAGAAATTTGGCAGCCACAAACATCTTATGTCCAGCATCTTCAGTCTTGTTCTTCTTTTCAAAATTATTCCACAACTCTCGTGATGTTTTCAAAATGCTATAAACATTGTACAAGCCGTCTTCCAAGCAACTTAAAGTATAATTTTTGCATAAGAAGTCAGAATGCTTCCATGACTTCGTGACCACAAATCGTTCATTTTCAGGAGTTTCTTCTCCCATAACTGGAACGTCCTTGATGGTAGAGTGATATAAACTGAGTGTAGACAAGTAGAAGAATATTTTCTGCTGCCAACACTTAGAGTCCACGTCTAAAAACATTTCGGGCTTTTTTGTCGGTGTCATTGCCGGCGCAGGAGTTGTGCGAGTTGAAGACGCAATAGTCATTGCAGAAGTAGTCCTAGCGGAACCATTATGTTATTTTGTACTTGTTGTCATTTTTCTGTAAAAGAAATTGATACAACCAGAATTAGTAAGTCGGTGAATTTTTTATATATTCAAACCGAATACAAACAACCGAGTATAAAATTACAAGGATTTTAATCCCGAATTGAGTAGAAAGTCAAAAAAACTTTAATCTCAAACTGGACTAGAAAACCCGAAGATTTTAATGTCCAAAAATGGGAGTAGAAAATTGCTAGGATTTTAGTCTCCAAAAGCAGAAAGTAAGATGAACACACAATATAAAAATTAAATTTCTTAAGCTTGTTTTCAACCCGCATTCGTAAATAATTTCTGGAAAAAATAAAACAAACATAAACAAAAACAGAATATAAACAAAATAAATAAAGTTCCGACCTCAATAGAAAATTGTGTTTCCTTAAGAAATTTAATTCCCTCACTGTTGCCCAAGGTTGTTGGATTAATTCTTCCCAGGAATGACCGGAACAACAATTCTGTAATACCGACAATGCAAATTGCAAAGCTTCGACGAACTCAAAAAACGATAGTGAACCACACTGATGCTTACGTTTTTTGTTTGAAAACAATGCAGAAATGCACAAGAGAGGGAGGGGAGAGTATGCAGATTTTGGTGCTGAAAAATGAGGTAAAACCTCTGAATTTATAGCCAAACAGTCTGGGTTGAATAGTTGCGAAGGTACCTGGTCATATGAGGTACCATGTTGGCAGAAGTATGGTCGCGAATTTTTAAACTCAAAACGACCATTGGGAATCGCTAATTTTCAAATTAAAATTTTGCGAAAAAAATATTAGAAAAAAAAGTGTATAACGAAAAATGAAAAATACATCAAAGCCGAAGCCGATCCGAGTGCCGACGCCGTTAGGCACCACTTCTTCTGAACTCTTTAAGAGCTAGAAGATGTGCTTCTCTACATAAGCACAAAGATTTTCTTTTCTTCTTCTGATGAGGGACAAAGTGCATTAATACAACAACAACAACAATAACCCAGTATAATCCCAGTTAGTGAGGTCTGGGGAGGGTAGTATGTATGTAGACCTTACCCCTACCCTTGGGTAGAGAGGCTGTTTCCAAATAGACCCCTGGCATCCTTCCCTCCAAGAACTTCCCACCTTGCTCTTGGGGAGACTCGAACTCACAACCTCTCGGTTGGAAGTGGGGGTTGCTTACCATCAGAACAAAGTGCATTAATAAAGAAAACTATTTCAAGCTTTTTATTTTCCTCCTAATCTTTTCCCTCCATTTTTCATTCACACCTCTTATCTAATTAGATAAAGGTGAATCTATGATTTAACCTGATGGGTTAAATATTTGAGGTTCATAATATAAATTTAAAATATTTTTAAAATTATGAATTCAAATATAATATCTATTGAAATATAGTAAATTTTCACATGTATTATATTCCGCATTAGAAATACTAAGTTCAGATGATCCCCTTGCCAAAGGGCTAGATTTGTCACTCTTGGTAAGTGCAAGGAATATTCTCCGATAACAGTAGTAGCAAAGTGTTTTGATAAAATTTGTGAGCTCTAAATATTACTTATAATGACTAAATGTTAGTATGAAATCAAAAGGCAAGTATGTGAAGTCATATTTTCCACATTTTTCAAAGAAAATATTTTTAACAAAAAAAAAACAACTTTTTCATGAAAAATATTTTCAAGAAAAAGAATTTCTGTCATGCCAAACACACACTTTACTCGAGACAAGTTTTAACGGAGCTGAGAAATCAAGATGATTTTTTTGCATGCCTCCAAGCGTTATCCTGACGATGTTAAACTTAAACTACATATATAAATTAAAGTTGAGTTTCAATATTTTAGTATACCATTTTCTGATCATGAATTTTTAAAGAATTTACGTACAAATAATAATTGTGTATGTTTTACTGCTAGCACGCACAAGTCTTTTTGTGTTTCTCCAACATTCGATTGATTACTGATTAAATTACCTTTGGTTTCGTAATCAGATTGGTTCTTTTTTTTTTAAGTTTATAGTTTAATTTTTGTTTTTATTCAAAGATTTTATCTTCTTTTGCAGTCACTCTGTTGTTCTTCCCTTATATAATAGAGGACAGAACACGTGACGTAACAGTTGACATTTCAGTTTTAGCAACTTTTTGAACTCTCAGGACGAAGGCTATTATTTTTTGAATTTTCAGTAAAGTGACTCTCTTTGGTTCTTTTTTATATACTATGAAAAAATCAGTCATAGCATAGTTTTAAGATTGGTACTATTTGATTAAATTATTCTTTTATTCTCTTTAATGAATAGTTAATGAGTATATTGCCTTCTTAGAATAGGAAGGGTGAAATTGAAAGAAAACTGATGACTTCTTGATTTTCATGAATGAAAAATATTTTGAGATTTTTTTTTTATACTAAAACGATAGATAAAAAGGAGCGAAGAGAGTGTAAACTTAAAAGGGTGTATATTCTTTCATGCAAAGCAAGTGATGGAATTCATTATTGACAAAACAGTTACAAATTATGTCATTTGGACTTTGGCATAATCCCCCCCCCCCCCCCCCCCCCCAACCCCCAATAAGAACAAGAATTAACTCAAATAGCTAATCATTTAACCATTTAAATCAAAAATAGCTAGGGAATTTATAATATATATAAATTTATGTATTATATAAGTATAATCAATGTATAATCTATGTATATAGCTAGAAAAAATAAACAATAAATGTGGTCGGCTATTTGTATAAATATCCCAAGTGTCACTTGTTTCACTGATGGTTTCATGGGGCAAGTTCATATATAGCCATTTTCAGGATGTTATTTAGAGATTAGCCAAAACATATTTTGTCCTGAAATTTTGAATTGAAAATATTAACTTCAGGATAAAATTAACCTAAAAGCTAAAATTCAGGACGCAATAGCAATGCCTAAACAATATCTCTTTAAAGTGGCTACCAGGTATCATTTCTACTTGTCTCATCCATATTCCAAGCGAAGTTACATTCAATCTACTACATTATTGAAGTAGAAAATTCACAATATATAAACATTTTCAATATTCCATCCAAGCTAGAGGTGGGCATATATCGGATAAAACTAATAACCCGAATTATTAATTATTTATTGGATTATCGGTATTAGGTTATTGGGTTAACGATTGATAATGGGTTAAATTTTTTTATTGGGTTATTGGTTCGGTCTCGGTTTGCAATTCTGTTATTGGGTAAAACCGATGACCCAATAAGAGTTAACTAATTTACTAGTTTAACCTTAAGTATATACATACTATACTAGTGTTTTATAATTAGTTTTTCTATATTCTTTCTCAATTCTCAGTAAGTCAGTTTCTCTTTCTCAGTTTCTCAATTTTTCCGCCGCACACCTACGGCCAAACCTCACCAGTTCTTCGCCTCACCACGGCTCGCGCCCTCACTAGTCACCAGTGTCAAGACTCAGGCCGACGTCACTCATCACTCACATCACGCCCCTCACCAGTCAGACCGTCAAAACTTAGGCTGGCGTGTAAGGTTTTAGTTGCTTCATTTTCATCTTTTTTTTAGTTTGTTTGAAAGCATTGTGGCTCTGATTTTGTTTTTTTTTTTGGGGGGGGGGGGGGGGGGGAGGTTGTGCTGTGTGTGTGCACGCTGTTATTGTTTGAGATCTTGTTCTAATCGTTTGTTTAGTCTTTAAACATTTTTGGAGATTTTGTTTTATGAGAAATGAAATGAGCTTTGACAAGAAATATATAAATTTGGTGTTGTTGGATTATCCACTTATAATTTTAACAAGTGTTTCTCTTTTTGGAATATTAAGAATCCTAAGCAGTAAACTTCGGTCCTATATTTATGCATCTGAAAGTTATCAAAAGACAACGAAAATCTAATCTATTTCTTGACTTCTTGCTCAAGATAATTGAAAATTTGGCAGTTTTATATATTGCGAAATTGTTTTAGTTATTTTATCTTATCGGATAAACCGATAATCATAACCGATAATGATTGATAACCGATAACCAATATCTTATCAGTTTGGTTATCAGATTTGTAAACCGATAATCGAGAAACAAAACCAATAATATTCAAAACCGAAGCGAATCGATAGATATCCACCCCTAATTCAAACAAATGAAGATGTTTTAGAGGAGATACTTAACCCTATAAGCGTTAATTTTTATTTTATAGTCGACCAAATCATATTTCTTTCAGAAAGTCCTGTACGACACTAAAAATAAATAATTTGCTAAAAGAAATTACCCAAAAAATGCTAAAATAATTTTCAATAAGTAAACAAAGATGTGCTTGTTTAATCTGCGGTTTTGCGTCTCTTGAAAGACTTTTGCGCCAAAAGTTAGTTTGATTCTTCAGTTTGGACACTATTAATGAAAAACGTTGAGCATTGCAAATGGGAGAAATTCAAAAATTGACACATTTACAAGTGATCATTAAATTAGTTATATTTTCAAAAATTATCAAAATTTAGCCACTTTTAAAATAAAAATAAATTTGAAAAAAAAATATAGTTCAAAAATCCGGAAAAGACTCTAGCATAATATATTAGAACTTCAGTATATTATACTGGAGTTCCAATATACTTTGTTGGAATTCTAGTATATTATACTGGAGACAGCAAAGTATACCGGTCCAACATAATATGTTTGAAGTTCATAGAATCAGTCTCTGTTGTAGCAAAATAATAGTTATTTTTTAGTGACATGGCAAATGCTGGCTATTTTTGAATAATCAGTCCGAAAACTGACAAGCCCATGCTATTTTAACACTGCAAACAGAAAACCTGGGTACTGAACTTTTTTACGAGGCCACATTTCCTCACATTTGTGACTTGTTTTTCTTTGAAATTTAACAATCTTTTATGAAAATGCTTGTGTTACTGTAGTCCATTGACCATTAACACGCTGCCTATAATCATTTCTGTATTATAATTCCTACATAACTAATGCATGCACTGTAATGCATTATTCATGCGCTCTTTTCACCTTGGCATCAAATATAGCAGCGGGAGACGTACACTGCTATATTCTTCATTCCTCTCCTCTGTACTTTTATCACTAGTCAGAAAATGGAGCAGAGAAGGATATCTACCTCTCAGAATAATCAAAGGAGTAAAATGATGCAAGCAAAACTCACAGCTTGATTCTTCTATATCTTAAGAAAGGGCATTTCAGTTTTATATCAAAACTGTGTTGAAACCGTCTTGCAGAAATAAGAAGCAAAAAAGCTGAATGGGAATCAGAAATTGTTGAGATAGGACCCAGCAACTTCAACAACAACAACAATATACCTACCCAGTATGATCTCACTGTTAGGGATATAGTAAATATGCCCTACATCCAATATCATATTTGATAACTTGAACATATTTTTATGAATGCCATTTGATATAAAATATATGGCATTTGATATTCTTTTATCATTATTATCAATTGTTTGATTATTTTGATAAGGTCCTTGATTAAATTTTGAGATTTGTCATCGTGATAGAGATCATGATAATGAGAGCAAAGTCTTTTACAATTTAATCTAAATTTGTTCTTGATCGTAGGATTATTAATTTGGACATTAGTAATCCGGTTAGATCAATGTTTATGTGATTGTCTTTATCGGATAAAGATTAGTTGATCTCATTAACTAAATCACATAGATAGATGATGCATATAGAGATATGATCATTGAACCGACTCATTGGATAATTCCTAATGGTTAGAATTACCATAAACTGTCAATAGGATATTTTCTTGAAGAATGTGATGTAACCGTTTCCTTTGACTTGAGATCGTCATAGTAATTGACAAGTTATTTATTGTGCTTTGATACTAGACACCTATGGCCCTAGGACGATAGTTGAAAGGATATTGGGTACGATTAAATACTTGTAGAATTAGTGATTGATCAAGACGGAATCTGTCAACTCTTGCTAATGAGTTTAAGCTCCATGTTGTCATGAATTATAAACGACCAAACTAAGACCTTGGCCAGGGCAAATGAATGAAAGAATGAGTTTCTTAGGTCATTCAATGGTCGATTATATTTGATGTGAACACATAATTGATCGCCTATTAGGATTTGACAGTTGAACCATATCCTAGGGTGATCCAGAGCTATAAGGACAGAAGAAATTACTACATTATTCTTCTACTGGTTCTTGAGAGTAAATTGTATACTTCATGCTATCCGGTCGTTAAGGAGTGTTGCTAGACGCCACCCTTGATTAGTATATTGATATGATCAATTTACTACCGGTTTAGTATTGAACCTATGGGGTCGCACACTAACGAGTATTCTGATCTTTGCTAAAGGATTAATTAACTTATTATTTGATAATTAAATTGAAGAATTTAATAAGTCAAATAAATTTAGTTATTAGTCCAAATGAAATATTATTATATTCTTTGCTAGCACAAAGATTATAATTAATATTGTGAATAAATTGAAGTTTCTATTTGGAATAGAAATTAAATAATATCTCTTGGTTGAAATATATGTGATATATATAATTAATATTATTTTATATAATAGATTTATATAAAATATAATATTAATAAAGACTTGTTAATAAATCTAATTTTGAATTGGATTATTAATTGAAGTTTTATCCTATTTGAAATAGGATTAATATTTTCAACAGGAAAATATTATATTAATGAAAAAAAAAGAAGGAAAAATCAAATTAGAATCCAATTTGGAATTGGACTCAAAAAGTCTAAAAAAAAAGGAAAAGAATTCGGCTCCTTCTACAAAGAAGGGAAGTTCGAAAATGTTTGTACAAAAATTTCTTTGCAAAAAATTTTTCAAAGAAAGAAATTTTTTTTTGCAGTTCTCACGTTAATAACAAAGAAAGGAAAATTTGATTTTTCATACAAAATTCTTCTATACAAAAATTTTCCATAAGTTTATTTTTGGAAACTTTTACCCTAGGAAAAATTATTACCTCAACAAAATAGGAAAAAAGTTTGTATGTGATGCTATATAAAGGGTGGTGGAGAAAATTTGCATGGTTCTTTTTCCGGTTTTTTTTTATAATTATTCTTGAGAAGAAAACTCACTTTGTGAAAGTGAGAGTGCAATACAAAGCCAAGAGAGAAAATATAATCTTGTTCTTCTAATTTGAGTTGAGATTTTTGAGAAAAATTTCAACACAATATACTTCACTCAATTTGTTCGCGGGTTTCATTGATCAAAGAGTTGATAGCAACGATCGGTCTCGGTGTGGATACGCATAGAGTCTTCGCACTATCGAAGAATTTTGAAACGAGACTCTCTTCACCAGGTACGTCTTTGATCCGATCTTTGATACGTAAATAAATTTTAAACATACCTAGGATTGTTATTATCTTCCGCTGCGTGTTACGAACACATATAAGCAATCTTACAGTGGTATCAGAGCCGTGGTTTATTGTGTCTAAAATTTATTTACTAATATTTTAATATTATTTTTGAAGAGTTCAATCATAATAGATGTACCTTGTGCAATAGTCAAATCGTTTGAATGTCGATATTATTTTGTTGTGGATAAAATATGCATTCATGTAACTATTGAGATCGTTCATAACTTGAATTTGAAATTTTGTATTAGATACAACGGGAATCTATAATAGGTTACATGATTCTATTGTTAATTTAATTATTATTAGTTCATGAGATGTTAATTAATAATAATATTCTTGCCTGGACTACCCGGGGGAGTATAAAATTTAATAAGTTCTTTGCTATCATGATGGTTGAACTCAACTATGCCAATATGATCGACCTGACAACCAGGGGACTATTTGACATAGAGCTATTTAAAAAATTGTATGGGGATACAATTGGTAAGAGTACCTACCTTTAAAATATAAGTGAGAAACGACTTGATTACCAAGGGGCTCATACATATTGTTAAAGGATTCCTTTACTCCACTAAAAGAAATAAAGATTTCGTAAACTATAATGAGGGTAAATAGTTTAAAATAATTAGTGGAAATATCATTTAGATAAAAGTCCATGTCTTTATGATATATGCAAATATGTTCTTATATTACTGCTTTTTCTTTTCTATATTTTAGATTTCTCAATATGTCAGTTATATCACTGTGTGAAATACTTGAGACCAACAAATTGGTATGACCAAACTTTGATGACTGGTATAGAAATTTGAGAATTGTTCTCATGCATGAAAAGCTTATGGATGTGATCGATAAGCCTGCAAAGATAATCCCTCCAGAGAATGATGTTCAAGGCAACAAGGTTTATCATAAATAATTGGAAGAAAAACTGCTAGGAGTATCTTGCAACTCTAATGGACAAGAAACAAGGTGAGACATTAATGAAAAATGTTTTCAAGGTTTCTTTAGCTACTACTCATTCTTCACTGTGGGTATTAGATATTGGCAGTGGTTATAACATTTGCAATATATTGCAAGAGTTCAAGATAAGTAGAAAGTTGAAGAAAGGAGAAATTAATCTATAAGTTGGAAATGTTGCAAAAGTTGCGGCCGTAGCTGTAGGATCAATTTCTTTAATAATACCTACGGGCAAAGTACTTATGTTGGATGATTGTTATTATATTCCTAAATTTGTTTCGAACATAATTTCAGCTTCTATGTTAGACAAACGTGGTTTTCGCATTAATATAGGCAATGGTATTTGCTCTATTCATTATAGTGATAATTTATATGTGAATGGCTATCTCCAACATGATGTCTATGTCTTACCTAGTGTGAATGCTAATTCGATTATGCATGTTTCAAGTAAAAGAGATGACCATGTAAATCAAACATACCTTTGGCATTGTAGGCTTGGTCATATTGGAGAGAAAATAATTAACAAGTTGTACAAGGAAGGGTACCTTGACAAGTATGATTTTGAATCATATCCAACTTGTGAATCTTGTCTCAAAGGAAAAATGACCAAATCTCCATTTACTGGAAGTGGAGAAAGAGCTTCTGAATTATTGGGACTAATTCATACAGATGTTTGTGGGCCCATGAAAATTCAGGCTAGAGGTGGATATTCTTACTTTATCACCTTCACTGATGATATGTCAAGATATGGATTTGTATATCTTATGAAACACAAGTCTGAATCTTTTGAAATGTTCAAAAGATTCCGTAGTGAAGTTGAGAAGCAGACTGGTAAAAGAATCAAAGTACTAAGGTCTGATAGAGGTGGAGAATATCTTAGTGAAGATTTTACTAAATATCTCAAAGAGAATGGGATTCTCTCACAGTGGACACCTCCAGGAACACCACAACACAATGGTGTGTCTGAATGGAGAAATAGAACCTTATAAGATATGGTGAGATCTATGATGGGGTTCACTGATCTTCCAATAAATTTATGGGGATATGCTTTGGAAGCAGCAACATACTTACTTAATAAAGTTTCCACTAAGTCGGTCTCTACAACACCATATGAGATATGGAAAGGATGTAAGCCTAACCTTAAACATATTAAAGTTTGGGGTTGTCCAGCTTATGCTAAGAGACTACAGTCAGATAAACTTGACTCAAGATCTGATAAGTGTAGATTCATTGGGTATCCCAAGGAAACAAGGGGATATTATTTCTATCACCCTTCTGACCATAAAGTGTTTGTGGCCAGAGGAGCAACCTTTTTGGAAAGAGAATTTCTTTTGGAAGGAAATTATAATGGAGAGATAGAACTTGATGAAGATCAAGAAACTAATGAATCAACTCAATATGAAGATCATGAGACCCAAGTTGAAGAACCTTTATTGGATGTTTTGAAGTTGCCAAGGAAATTGCCATCTTCAACAGTTGAAGTTCAAGAACTAAATGAAGTTCAAGAACAGGTTAATGAACCAGTTCCAAACCAAATTGAGCAACAACGAAATCCAACGCAAGGTGAACATGTTGTACAAGTACCTCTTCGAAGGTCTACACGAGAACATCATGTACCAATAAATTTAATCTAGTTGGTACAAGATGATTTATCAAATGAGGTTGATCATAATGATGATGACCCTAAGACCTATGAAGAGGCTATACAAAGTTCTGAATATGAGAAGTGGCAAAAGGCCATGGAATCCGAAATGGAATCTATGAAGGAAAATAAAGTATGGACTTTAGTTGAACCTTCAAAGGATATAAATCCTATAGGTTGTAAATGGGGTTTTAAGAAAAAGATTGGAGCAGATGGAAAGGTGGAGACCTACAAAGCACGTCTTGTTGCCAAGGGATATCGTCAGAAAGAAGGAGTCGACTATGACGAGTCTTTCTCTCCCGTGGCAATGCTCAAATCTATTCGGATTTTGCTTGATATAGCAGCTTACTATGATTATGAAATATGGCAAAAGGATGTGAAAACAATTTTCCTTATTGGTGAGCTAGAAGAGGATGTGTACATGACACAACTTGAAGGTTTCACATCTTCGTCTGATCATAATAAATTTGTAAGCTACAAAGATCTATTTATGGATTAAAGCAAGCTTCTCGAAGTTGGAATATTCGATTTAACAAAACAATTGAAAAGTTCAATTCTGTTAGATGCGAAGAAGAACATTGTGTGTACAAAAAGGTTAGTGGGGGCACAATTATATTTTTAGTGTTGTATGTTGATGATATATTGCTCATAGGGAATGACGTACCGACATTGCAAAATACCAAGATTTGGCTATCTGAACAGTTTTCCATGAAAGATTTGGGAGAAGCAGCTTATATAATAGGAGTAAAGATCTATAGAGATAGATCTAGGAAGTTGCTTGGACTTTCCCAGTCTTTGTACATTAATACTATCTTAAAGAGGTACAACATGGAAAATTCCAAAAAGAGGCTATCAACCGATAGGCACTGAAATTTCTCTCAGTAGGGAGGATTGTCCTAAAACACCTGAAGAGAGAGAACGCATGAGTAGGATCCTATACGCTAGTGCACTGGGAGCTATCATGTATACCATGACATATACACGTCCTGATGTGGCTTATGCACTTGGAGTGACTAGCCGATATTAGGCAAATCCTGGTGAGGAACATTGGAAGGTGGTGAAGACCATTCTTAAGTACTTAAGAAGGACTAAAAACCAGTTCCTCATCTACGGAGATTCTGAGTTGAAACTTGAAGGTTATACTGATGCAGGTTTCTCTTCAGATAGGGATGATAGCAAATCTATTTCTGGTTATGTATTCATCTTAAATGGTGGTGCAGTGAATTGGAAAAAAGTTCCAAACAAGCTACAGTAGCTGATTCAGTGACTGAAGCAGAATATATAGCAGCTAGTGAAGCTGCTAAGGAAGCTGTATGGATGGAAAAGTTCTTAACTGAACTTGGTGTGGTTCCTTCAATAGAAGGTTCGGTTCCATTGTTGTGTGACAATACTGGAGCCATTGCTCAAGCAAAAGAACCAAGATCACACCAAAAGTCCAAACACGTTCTGCGAAGGTATCACTTGATAAGAGAGATCATTGAACATGGAGACGTCGGGATTCAAAAGGTTGATGGAAAGGAAAATGATGCATACCCATTCACTAAAGCGCTTGGCACAAAGAAGTTTGACAAGCATAAGTGGAAATTGAGGATGAAGTACAAGAGCGATTGGCTCTAGTGCAAGTGGGAGATTGTTAGGGATATAGTAGATATGCCCTAGATCCAATATCATATTTGATAACTTGAACATATTTTTATGAATGTCATTTGATATAAAATATATGGCATTTGATATTCTTTTATCATTATTATCAATTGTTTGATTATTTTGATAAGGTCCTTGATTAAATTTTGAGATTTGTCATCGTGATAGAGATCATGATAATGAGAGCAAAGTCTTTTACAATTTAATCTAAATTTGTTCTTGATCGTACGATTATTAATTTGGACATTAGTAATCCGGTTAGATCAATATTTATGTGATCGTCTTTATTGGATAAAGATTAGTTGATCTCATTAACTAAATCACATAGATAGATGATGCATATAGAGATATGATCATTGAACCGACTCATTGGATAATTCCTAATGGTTAGAATTACCATAAACTGTCAATAGGATATTTTCTTGAAGAATGTGATGTAACCGTTTCCTTTGACTTGAGATCGTCATAGTAATTGACAAGTTATTTATTGTGCTTTGATACTAGACACCTATGGCCCTAGGGCGATAGTTGAAAGGATATTGGGTACGATTAAATACTTGTAGAATTAGTGATTGATCAAGACGGAATCTGTCAACTCTTGGTAATGAGTTTAAACTCCATGTTGTCATGAATTATAAACGACCAAACTAAGACCTTGGCCAGGGCAATTGAATGAAAGAAGAAATGAGTTTCTTAGGTCATTCAATGGTCGATTATATTTGACGTGAACACATAGTTGATCGCCTATTAGGATTTGATAGTTGAACCATATCCTAGGGTGATCCAGAGCTATAAGGACAGAAGGAATTACTACATTATTCTTCTACTGGTTCTTGAGAGTAAATTGTATACTTCATGCTATCCGGTCGTTAAGGAGTGTTGCTAGACGCCACCCTTGATTAGTATATTGATATGATCAATTTACTACCTGTTTAGTATTGAACCTATGGGGTCGCACACTAACGAGTGTTCTGATCTTTGCTAAAGGATTAATTAACTTATTATTTGATAATTAAATTGAAGAATTTAATTAGTCAAATAAATTTAGTTATTAGCCCAAATGAAATATTATTATATTCTTTGCTAGCACAAAGATTATAATTAATATTGTGAATAAATTGAAGTTTTATTTGGAATAGAAATTAAATAATATCTCTTGGTTGAAATATATGTGATATATATAATTAATATTATTTTATATAATAGATTTATATAAAATATAATATTAATAAAGACTTGTTAATAAATCTAATTTTGAATTGGATTATTAATTGAAGTTTTATCCTATTTGAAATAGGATTAATATTTTCAATAGGAAAATATTATATTAATGAAAAACAAAAGAAGGAAAAATCAAATTAGAATCCAATTTGGAATTGGACTCAAAAAGTCTAAAACAACAACAACAACAACCCACTATAATCTCACTGAGTGGGGTCTGGGGAGGGTAGTTTGTACGCAGATCTTACCCCTACCCTAAGGTAGAGAGGCTATTTCCAAATAGACCCCCGGCATCCTTCCCTCCAAGAACTTCCCACCTTGCTCTTGGGGAGACTCGAACTCACAACCTCTCGGTTGGAAGTGGGGGTTGCTTACCATCAGAACAACCCCTCTTGTCTTTCAAAAAGTCTAAAAAAAAAAAACGGAAAAGAATTCGGCTCCTTCTACAAAGAAGGGAAGTTCGAAAATGTTTGTACAAAAATTTCTTTGCAAAAAATTTTTCAAAGAAGGAAAGTTTTTTTGCAGTTCTCACGTTAATAACAAAGAAAGGAAAATTTGATTTTTCATACAAAATTCTTCAATACAAAAATTTTCCATAAGTTTATTTTTGGAAACTTTTACCCTAGGAAAATTGTTACCTCAACAAAATAGGAAAAGGGTTTGTATGTAATGCTATATAAAGGGTGGTGGAGAAAATTTGCATGGTTCTTTTTCCGATTTTTTTTTTTATAATTATTCTTGAGAAGAAAACTCACTTTGTGAAAGTGAGAGTGCAATACAAAGCCAAGAGAGAAAATATAATTACAAGAAAAGTGTTTCTTGTTCTTCTAATTTGAGTTGAGATTTTTGAGAAAAATTTCAACACAATATACTTCACTCAATTTGTTCGCGGGTTTCATTGATCAAAGAGTTGATAGCAACGATCGATCTCGGTGTGGATACGCATAGAGTCTTCGCACTATCGAAGAATTTTGAAACGAGACTCTCTTCACTAGGTACGTCTTTGATCCGATCTTTGACACGTAAATAAATTTTAAACATGAGAAAATCTACCTAGGATTGTTATTATCTTCCGCTGCGTGTTACGAACACATATAAGCAATCCTACACTCACAAGTGGTATTTGGAGAGAATATTGTGTACGTAGTCTTACCCCTACCTTATGCAGACAGAAAGGCTGTATCCAACAGACCGATCCAAGTCTTACATATAAGCATCTAACTGTGACGGAATCTCAAGGAACTTGATGAAAATTCTCATCCATCTAAGATTAATGTCCCAGAGATTCCCGGGAGGAACGGGACAGAAAAGATTAACTGAGTCTAGATGAGTATTCATATCTGCATTTATGCCTTCTCTACCAACCAAATATAGGTGCAATTTTTCCAAAGAAATAGGTAAAATCAAGTCCAAGAAGTCACCTCCACAATAAACATACACTCACATATATTCTGAAGTGTGTGTGGGTGATTGATATTCTTTGGGAAGTTCATTTTCAACACAATGTAAACAGTCAAACCAATGAACAAAAGAATATCAAATACTACCGTGAAGCTGCCCTTTGCCGTTTACTGAAACAGCTAATTAAACTTCATAAACCCCTTTCTTCATGGCATGGCCTTTAGTGCAATATTCTGCTTCAATGAATAACTTTTGAGAAATGCAGCTTGATCAGTTAATTATAATGAAGTCTCAAAGATATAGGCTACTTCAAATACAAAAGCGCCTGTTGTTCTTTCCCCTCCCCTTAAACAACAAAACAAGATTCATTTACCAACTCCATTTGATAGGATCCTATCTGTGCCGCCCATAGATGAAACGAAAACAAGAATACATCAATCTCATTGGTATTAGTCTGCCATCTTATTGTGGTCATTGGCTCTCGTTCACACGATTTTCAGTAACTTTACTCCCTCTTTCCCACTATAAGTACCGCAGCTGATTGAGCAACGGGACAATACTTGAATACGAGTAAAAGAAAATGTATAGTACTAGCAGTAGTTAATAAATTAGCAAGACTTGAGAAAAGGTGCAATAATATCTCCTTTGGTTGTCTAAAACAACAACAACATACCCAGTATTATCCCACATTGTAGAGTCTGGGGAGGGTAGTGTGCACGCAGCCCTTACCCCTACCTTCTGAGGATCTCCTTTGGTTGTCTGTATTTGAATTTTTCAAATTTAATGAATTCTTGAAGAAAATTGAGTTACTTACTGAATATTACTATCTGGAAAGTGTGCCATACATTCTGGGTGGAGGAATAACATTCAATTCTTAAGATGTTCCTCAAACCACTTCTCCAGCAAATTAAGTTAAGGGATACGGCCTACAGCCCCTCACCCGACCCAAAAATTGGCAATTACCCTTCAAGAATAAAAGATATAAAGGAAGACACTCAGAGTAGAATTAGAATGACAATTTACTAAGTCTCTGCCTCAAACACATTTATTTATTATGCTCAAGAGATCATAAGAAATACTATAGGTAGCGGACTTATTATCGATGGAGAAGAAACATAGAAATAGTTCATATAGCAGAAGAAGAAATGTTGTATTATTTAACTTCAGAGCAAACGTTTAATCGAAGAAAGCAGCAAATATATCTTTAGACGTGTAACCGGACACTTGTATATACACATGATGATGGAAAAGAAAAAACTGCAACTACTACTACTACTACTACTACTACTACTATGCCTCAACCACAAACAAGTCGGGGTTGGCTCCATATTGCTCCAATTAGCCCCGTCTCAATCCAAATAGAAAAGAAAGAGCACTTAAAATATTTAAGTGAAGCACTCATATGGAAGTTACAAAGAGTAATGGTGAAGCTGACCTAACTTGGACAATAATAAACCAACAAGAACCTCGCATCGCTTGTAATCTACTGCATCCCCCACTCTGTCCATCCAAAGTGATTCATGTACAACATGAGTTTTTAACTATACTTTGATGAAACTTGTAGTTGATATAAGTGTAAAAGAACTGCTTGATCTGTTAATTTCATTATCCACTTTCTTCGAAAATGCTTATCGTTACTTCAAAAAGTTCGAGCAATGACCTCCTTTGCTCCAAGCATTCAGAGAAGATAAGGTTTCTATCAGCAGCACAACTTTAGTGAAGACACTTTGTACCTTCACAAATAACTAACCAGATAACAAACAACACAAGACATACCACAATATCAATAGCGAAGACAATGCATACATGGCGACACCACTTCCTTTGAAAGTTTTGAGATCTTGATATGGTCCTTACCGAGCTCAACTCTTTCTGTGACAAAAGTGGAGGAACTGCTGATTCAACCATAACTTGTTTTGTAGATTTTTGCTGCTCCTCCAACTCAGTATCTCTCATAGCAATTACATGATCAATCTTTTTCTGTCTACTAGGCTTGCCCAATAACAACACTTTTGTTGAAGCACCACCCTCAATTTGCCCATTGACATTTCGACATGGTAAAATAACAGAAAATGATTTTTCTTGTTAACAAAGTGAGTTTAGATTAGACATAGTCCAACAAGAACCCCTTTTAGCCAATTTTCTAAATTCATCCTTTAATTGTACAAGAAACCTTAAAATTTCAACATTACCAGGACCCTCATCTACAATAGCAAAGAACACATACCCATCAACTTCTATCAAAAACCCAAAAGTCTTTTTAGCCATGGTCTGAAAATACCATTTATGAAAAGGAGGAATTCTTTCTAAGCACAATACAGACAAGTTCTCAATCTCAAGATCTTCACCATTATTATATGCATATAGAAGTTGACCCCCTTTAGATACTGAGCAATAGTAAACTACTTTTTGGATTGAACCCATCTTCTAGTAAACTAAATATAAGGAAAATTAGCTAGCTAGTCACTCTTGACCACTAAAGGCTGAGCTCAAAGTGAAACCAAATTGCAAATTTTGAAGAAAGACTCAGATCCTTAAGCAATCAAGATTGAGATGTATGGTGTACTGTGAGACTTACCTGAGGAAGTTTTTTCCCAGATGAAGATTCCAATCTTGGGAAAAAAACCAAACTAGAAAAGTTACTGGTCAACCAGGAACAGAAGAACAATCCAAGATTTAGCTGATGAAACAGAGAGAGAAATGGGCCAAGTCAACTGACTGTATTACAGTACTTCTTCCCTCCCAAATTAGTTGTATGTTTGGCTTCTAGAGTCAATTTGACCAATCTGGAAAGCTTAATTAGATTAGATCAACCAAATTATTTAATATTAAAATTTAAATATTAAAAAACATGTACAAAAAAACTACAAGTTGTAATTTTTGTCATGGCAATATGATGATAAAATATTAGTCAAAATAAATATAATTTGGCTCTCGAAAAACAAAATATGACAACTAATTTGGGACGAAGGAAGTAGAGTAATGAAATGTAGAATTCATTCACATTTCCAATTTCAAGTTAAATGAGTCCTTATTTGTTTGAAAATGGAAGATATATAAATTTGCCCTGCACTACAGAAAATTGTTTGACTATTCCATCTGTCAGAAGTTTACAACAAAAAGCTCATCCTGTTATCAAAGGTATTCTATATGCCCCTTACTATTGCCAACCAGGATTTTGTTTGCTTAGCTGAAAAATGAGGACAAATATAATACGAAAATATAACAGCGAGGGTACTTTTTTTGCCAACTTCTGATGGAGATTATAGTTTAGTATAGCATAAGTGTTTACTGTTTAGTGGCAAAAATGGCCTCTTTTCCCCTTTGGAAAAATGTTGCACCAAAATAGTTGATGTTGTATATTGGAGTACAGTAGAAGGGCAGCTCGGTGCACTAAGTTCCCGTTATGTGTGGTTCCAGAGAAGGGCCGGACTATAAAGATTTATCGTATGCAGCCTTCCCCTACATTTATGCAAGAAGTTGTTTCCACGGCTCGAATCCATGACCTTCTCATCACATGACAGCAACTTTACTATGGAATTGTAGCACTTTTATAGGTACTAAAAACTCAAGTAGCGATGAGTAGAAGCCAAGTCAAAAGAAGTTATATATGCATCTAATTAGAAGTCAACTTAAATTCCTAAAAACGCAAGATTAGTCATGAAGTGGTTGGTTTCAAAAATTGATAGAATTTGTACAAAGCGAGTCATGACTTTCTAGAGCAAGCAGACAGAATTGTCGAGACTTAACTCTTCTCAAGATAACTAAAGTACTAATATTATCAAACCAATCAGGTCTGTATTACTTCTAAACTAGTTGATATTGACAGTATAAGTTCATTATGCTCAACTTCAATCCATTTCCCTTCATGTAATGCCTGTAGGGGATTCATCAAATTTCAACTATTTGTATTATTGCAACCTCATACTGAATTAGTTTTTCCCAACTTGAAACTGATTATGGAAATAGCTCATATATGCAGAGCTCATATGATTATTAGTCATGAGAGTTGGTACTACCAGAGTGCCAGAGAAATATAGACGGCGATGCGCAACACAGTATTACGAGGGCACATCATCTGGTAAGGCAATTTCTTCCTGAAAATACATAACTAATAAATAGAATTAAAGAAAGAAAAAAGAGGCTTCAATTATCACTCAGGAATGTTACATGGTACAAATCTGCAAATATTTCATCAGCCCATAGGCTTGCAGTGAAGATGACTTTTGCATGCTTCAGCTTCTTCTTGCCCCAGACAGTAATATGATGCAAACCATATATATATGGAGCTGTTTTGCCTTTCATTTCCTGATAAAAGGTGAAACTTGAGGAGCATGGGAATGAATTCTGAGATCTAAACAGAACTGGACTATCTCTGGAATCCTAACAAAAGGGGCAAACTTATGCTGCCATATATATCATGCACTGTCTCATACCTATTGTCTTCTACTACGCGTCAAGCTGCATGACCTCTATTCAGTGTGTGGCTAATATTATAGCTTCCCTAACTTATAAAACATCAAAATGAATCAGATCTCTCCTACAAAGCATCATTACTTTCTTTTCTCGAGTCGATGACATTGTCAACATTATGACTATCACCTTCTTCTTCGTTAGACAATCTTTCTTCTGTTTCTTCTCTAGGTTCTGGCTTTGGATTTGATTGGCCTACTTGAGGTCCCTCAGAACAGTCAGAGTTTCTTTGATGAGATGTTTCATCAGCATCTTGTTCAGTTGAATTTGTCTCAGTTGTTTCTGTTCTCCTATCAGGTGTTTCTTCAGTATTAGCTTTAGTTGGAGCAAGGATGGATCGGCGGCAAAGGGGGCAGGTGTTATGAGTGACTAGCCAGTGGTCAATGCAATGCATGTGAAATGTGTGCCCACAAGCAGGTATCTGTTGAAGCTTATCCTCCGCTTCGTAATCCCCTAAGCACACTGAACATCTGTCGCAGGAAAGATCAAACTTCATCAGAAAACAATGTTTAAATATTGAGTTATGAAACTTCTGCATAGTTAAAAATAAACAGCTATTTTCTAATATCTCCAACATGTAATTGAATATTCATAATAAAAAAAGCAAACAGTGTAGCATTTCCTCGCAACAATTGCTACAGAAACCACAATCCGAATTACTAAAGTTGTGGGAACATCTTGGTTTTCAGACCAAAAATGAAATTAGCTGCAAGTACAAGAACATGAAGGTAGAACAAGCAAATGTCGCGAACCAAACTCAACAATATCAAAGGCAATTCATGATAGTGTGTTTTATGGAATGTGGTCCAATTTTGATAACAGATTGACTTCTTTTAACGAAATTGTTTTAGATCTAGCAATGATTGTCCGCAAGGACCACTTAAGGATTTTGACAAGTTTACAGCCATCAGAAGATCACATATCGTTGTTTGTGGTGTGTAACATCAAGAGACACCTTTCAAGATATGATAAATTTTCTGCCAGTTCTGCCAAGTTTACTGAAATCGTTTGTTATTGATGGGATATATTTATGCTAGCATAATTCTTTATGGCACTTTGTTTCCAAATACCCTCAAAGTAGGCAAGTGACTCCGTAGCTGGTCCTCTGTATCAGCGTAAGAATAATAATGGTTCTAGAAGTCAGAGAAGTTTGCTAGCTCTTTGAAATTGTATTTGGATACATATGGCATGTTTTCATCTATCTAGAAAGTGTGAGGTTTCATTCATATCTCACGATTACATTGTATTTTCATGTCTGAAGATGTATCTGATATTGCTACCAAAATTACTCCAAATGCATTTACATGAACTTGTAACTTATTTCCAGACCAAGAACGGTAAGATATTCAGATTAAGCAAATGTTGTAACATGGTAGCTCAATCCTCTGACAGAATTTGAATAGTTATTTTCACTCAGACAATATACGTCTTGGAGATGCCACAAAGGTCATGAACTTGACATAGCTCACTTCTCACACAAGAGAGAGCAAATTAAAGAGGCACTCATTGTAAGATATAGTGATTTCATTTGGCATCTATTATAATTCCAGACTCCGACATTTATTTGATTTTATATGGCATACACCATCATCTCCCTTTATCCTACTGATCCATTCGTTGTACTATCAACTTGTACAATATGTTATGATTTGTAATTCTCAACCGTCTATATCTTGGAGATATAATAGTCTGTTAGAAGCTTTACAACAAACCATTGACTTATTTGTAATTGTACCATCGCCTATATTGAACTCCTTTCATGCACCAAAACAAGTTACATAACGACTCCCTCCCTCCCATGACTGAAAGAAAAAAGCCTATATTTCTAATCTTCACAATTAAAGGCTAAATTCGTTAAATATGTATAAAATATTAAAATATCAAAATCTTAAAATTGTTGTTCTAGAATTCAGAACCCATCAAGTTAAAATCCTGGATGTGCCTTTTATTGCATTATGTACTTTTGCGTGGGGAGGGGGCAGACCCCTATTTAGCCATCTCACATCAGGATCAATTGAACCTACTACTGTCGGCTTGGACCATGTATGCATAAATCTATACAGACGATAAACTTCATCCCTCTGAACACATTACTTTAAAATTCAGATCTGCCCACTTTGTGGGGTTATACTGGGTAGTTGTTGTTGTTGGTTGGAAGTTTGTACCTAAAAATTATACTAGCCAATACTTACATAATTTACATACATAAATTTTAGGCAGGCAGAAACTTACCGAGTGTCATTGACAGAGAAACTTTCCTTGAACACAATAATAGGCAGCATTTCCCTCACCTCTTTCTTCAATCCCAATTCACACTGGTAAAATACAAACAGAATTAACAAAGACTAAGAATCAATAAGACTTAATCTTAAACACTAAGAAAATCAAAATTTCCTCAAAATTGCTCCTTTGCATACCTGCGACAGTTCATCAGGTTCGGTAGCAGAGTCCAATGTGGAAGTCCTCATTCGCAGAGAGGACCAATCGACTCTCTGACGACGAAGATAAACTAAGTAGAATAACAATAATAATATGAAAGCAAAGAAAATAGGGATTGAAAAGATGAAAGCTTGATAAAGCTTTAATTGAGCTAAAGCTTCAGAACAACAATTAGAAGATGCATTATTATTATTATTACTAGTAATTCCACTGCTTTCTTGTAGATCTGAGTACCCTTTTCCAGCAACAGACATTACTGAAAATGCTTCAATGGTAGTCAAATGTGACTCAATATCACAATTAGGTGAGAATTTTAGGAACACCCAGATGGAAAAATGGAACCAAAATGCAGTTTTTAGAATCAAGTAAGCAGCTAATCTAGACAAGCGAAGGTGAGAGAATAAATGGCAAAAAAGAAAAAGATTGGATGAGAACAAGAAAAAGTTAGCAGGTTAATATATATAGTAATGGAGGGGGGGACATGTGATGGTTTGAATAATTGGATAGTAGTAGAGGATTTGAGCATTAAACAAAAAAGGTTTAAACTCATTTCCTAATTAAATGCAATAAAATCTGGATTTTGGAACAAGACTACTTCTTAGCTAACTTCTGCTGACTGGATGGGGCCTATATACATGACAAAAATAAGTTTGGTTTCCTCCGTAAATTTGGTTTGGTTTCCTCCGTAAATTTAGTTTGGTGGTCGCATACCACCAAAAGTTGCAGTGACATGACAAGTATATTTTTATTTGAAATTAGATATTTTGGGATCGAACAAATAAAATCGTGAATTATTGATTTACCCTAAGGTAAGATTCTACGATGAATTTGGATTAGTTAGGTTTTGTTTACCTTGAAAATACGAGTAATAATTAAATCTGAATAATGATTTTAAAGATACGTTATTTAATTCAATAGTAATTGATAATCAAGAAATATGAAGTAGAAATAAAAGATAGAAGTGAATCACCAAGATTACTCAACAGCAGTGACCTCGAGGTGGCATAGGATAATAAGAACAATTAAAGTAAGAAAAGTAACTTATGAACAATAGAGCTAAAGGACAATGCGGATGAATAATAAGCGAAAAGGTAGAGAGTATATCCTTTGCTCAATGATTAAATGATGTTACAAATGATTGAGGTCCGTTTTATATAATAAGGGAATCCTTAAATAAGGTATATTTCTATTTACAGTAAGGAATATTCTTGGTACAACTGCCTAATCGCCGTACAATACTATTCCGGGATTTCTGCCATGATCTTGGGGACGTGGCATGAATCTAGCTTATTTTGTTACAAATCCATAACGGTACTATTTCGGGGTCGAGCATACTTGGCCTCGGTATTCCTCGAACTCCTATCTTTGGGCATTACACTTTGACTTCGAGCTTGAGTCTGGTCCACCAGTTTTGAACTTGACCTTGCTCGGACTTGGACCTAGGACGGAACCTCGAGCCTATAAATCGGCAGCATAAGATTTTGACTGCATATAGATAGTCGCCGCATTTCATAGAATAAGAAAATGACAAACGATTTGAACCTCGATATTCCCGAACCTCTTATGATGACGCCATGCCCATGACGTAGGCGCTTGAAGTAATTGGAAATGTCATGTTAGCATGCTTCCCTAAAACATCAAATGCGCTCCAGCGGTGGTCGGCCACTTGCGTCGTCGATCCGTCGTCGCCGATCCGTAAATATGAGGCTACTCTGTTGAACAAAGAATTGTACTTATTTCATCTTTATCTACTTTGATCCTTTCCCTTCTTTCTTTCTTTCTTTAATCTTTTGTTTCCATGGTTCGAACCTGCGACCTCCTGGTCACATGGAAGCAACGTTACCGGTTACGCCAAGGTTCCCCTTTTTAAAATGGGTTCCTGGGAAAGGACTTTCTCGAAGATGCCGCTCTCGAGGACGTGGTCCTAAAAGAAGATTAGGTTATTGGTTTTTATTTTTTGCTTCTTTGTTCTTGCGTAAGGATCCTTCGTAGATGTTGTAAATATACTTGGTAACCATATGTAAAAGGATCTGTTTGTCTCATTTTGGTTCGTGTTGAATTCCATTCTGTCTTTATTTGTGAAAAATTTGATTGCATAACTTTGGTGATTGGTCCGGAGATCGGTCTCGAAACATAGTAAACTCTTAGGTTTTAATCGATCAATATAATACCCATTAAGGTTTTTGTTAATCCTCAAGCTAAGTTTAAATCTATTTGATGTGAACTCGGGACATGGGGACTCTTGAGTCCGATTTGGGTTAGAGCAAAGTTTTCAATTTAAAATAAAGTACAGTCCTCGAGTAGGAATTTGCTCAAAATCGGGTAGCCCTTGGGCCTGGTAGTCGAGTGAGCACTTTATCGAACTCAAAATAAAGTTAGCCCTTATGCTTTTTTATAATCCCCGGGTGAGAATTTTCTCGAACTCAGGTAGCCCTTAGGCTTAGTAGTCGAGCGAACACTTTGTTCGAACTCAAAATAGGTTGACAAGAAACGAATTAATCTTCGACGCCTAGATCCTGATGCCAATCTTGTGACGCCAGGGACTGAAGTGATTGAAAGGTTGCTTTTCATGCGGTTCCCAAAGTCATTAATTGGAGGCAATTGACGGTCGGCCTTTTGGCTTCCTCAACATTTAAATGACTTCTATTAATAGATAAACTTCACAATCTTGAAAACTTTATTCTCATATTGTTCTCAAAGTCTAATTAGCTCTTTCCATTTCTCTGAATTCCTTCTTCTCTTCTATTAACTCTTACTTCAGTATCAATATTGTCCATTTTCTTGAATTTCCGTATTATAATGGCTAAGACCTCTAAATCGGTTCCCCAAAAAGTAAAATCTTCTTCATCTTCTCGATCGACTAAGAGCAAACTAGTAGTTCCCCCTCGTATTGAGGAGTGCATCCCCCCATGTGAAATAATATCCGATTTCAAGATCGAGAAACCTGTATCGACACTAGGCCGATGCAAACCCATGTCTCAATATATTTGTCTGATAACCAAGGATGATTTCGTGCAAGTAAAAAAGGATTGAAATTGGGATGACAAAAATGTGGTGATTCCTTCCTCAAAAGAGGACATCACTACCCATAAAGCGGGGTACTTACGCATGTATACCTACCCATTCACACTAGGTTCTGTAGTTCGAGCCTTGGGTCCTATAGACCCAATTATCCTTGATACCAAGTGACGCTGGGTCAGGTCTACCCTACATTCTGGTGAATCGTCAATTTGTTTAGATATTTTTTTGAGCCAAGTCGAGGGGATGCATTTTACCATCAACCATTTGATCAGGCCATATAGTCCTTGCCTTTATCGAGGTGGCTTGATAAAGCTGCAACTCCGATCTTTGAAATATCTCTTCTCCAGCATCGACAAGGACAAAGACCAAGGGTGGATGAGCCGCTTTGTCCAAGTCAGAACCTCTGACATAATTCCTATTGAGAGGATGCCATTCCCCGAGGAATGGAATATGAAACGTAATACATGCCTTTTGATAATAACTTACTATCATGTTTCCTTTTTTTCTTTTTTTGACTTTTCCTTTAACTCATTTATGATGGTGTAGCCATTGATTGGTTTCCTGGCACGGTCCTAGACCTCTAAGGCTGGGTTCGAAAACTGGCCTCTTCTTGCTCATATGCGGAGCGCTGCTGGGCGTGATCTGGCCAAGGGTCGATAGGAGGCTAAAAACCATGGTAAGTCCCTTTATTTGTTTTCTTTTGTTTCTCGGAGAAATACCTACCTTGTTTTATATGTATGTGAGGCCCCGTGAAAATTTTCACTCAAAACCCGAATCTCATAGTGCCAAGTTAAGTTCGGACCCTTTGAGTTGATCACTGCATTAAAAAGTCAAGAAATAATATTTTACAGAAAAATACAATTATGTGGTCCAGAATGGGGTCGCACACCAGGTATGCGGATAGCATATCTGCCGCAGAATTAGTCAGTGTGTTGGCCAAATTAAAGTCAACTATGCGGTCAATTATGCTATCGCATAATCAAAATGCAGAGCGCATAGTCGTTGCATATCTTCCTTGGGCTTTTGTGAAGGTCAGTGCTGCGGTGCTGTTCTGCGGTGCACTTTGCGACCGCAGAACGTGAATGCAGACCGCATTTCCGTCGCAAACCTAGTCAGCGTGTCCAATTTTTGGAGGTCATATTGCGGTCCATTCTGCGAACCGCATGTTGAATTTTGCGATCGCAGATCTGACTCGAGCTCCTATTTTTCTGATTTTTAAATTCGACCCCAACCTATTAAAAATACCCCCAGCAGACCATTTCCCATTATTTTCACAACATAGAGAGAGAGAGAGAGGGAGATAGATAGAGAGAGAGAAAGAGAGAGAGAGAGAGAGAGAGTGAGAGAGAGAGAGAGAGAGAGAGAGAAAAGGAGTGACCATTATCAATCTCTCTTTAAATCCTTGCCAAAATTTTTGAAGATTGTCAATTGAAGCTACTAGATCTTCAACCTAAGAGGTAAGAACTGTACCCTTCTCAATAATTTCAAAATTTCTGCTAAAATAAGTAATTAACAAATGGGTACATGGGTATAAGGCTAGTAATCTTGCATGTATAGGAGCTAATGAGATATGGGGAGGATGAAAACTAAAGAGAAAGGAATAGGGGGTATAAATTGATAGAAATTTCTCTCAAAAAGGAAAATGCACCTTTAATATTTGATAATATGCCCAAATGAGCTAGAATGTCTCTAATTCTTGGTTTAATTGTAAATCTTACATAATAGATCAAAGTGCTAAAAGTTAAGAGAAGCTACATTGAGGTATGTATGGCTAAAACTCCATCTTTTAGAAATTGAGCTATATTGGTAGCTGTGTGAATACGGTAAGATCAAACCCAAATTGTTGTACTGATTGTTTGTTTCACCTTTGTTGGTGATACAATCTCATATGCATGGAAAGTATATTTCAATCTATTCATGATAACTTAAAGAAAGGTGCAAGAACTATGGATAATGAATCGAAATGTCTAGACCTTAAATTGAAAACGAAAAATGCGTATGTTGTGCCATTTTTGTGAAACTATGTCCATGCTTGCAAATTTAAACTACTCTTGTGTACACCCATTTTCCTAAGCTACAAACCTAGCATTGAAATTGGGGATGATGTAAGATGTGGCCTAGTGCCGAATGTATGGTGTGACAGTTGTGGCCCAAAGTTCCTATAAAATGAATCGTGGGAAACAAATATCGAAATGAGATGATTGATGGGAAAAGAAAACGCCTTGGTAGATTGGCCAAGCCGATCGGGCCGAGATCGGATGCCATGCTACGCACATGGTGGTAATGAATTTGTGATTGAAGTGAACATCTCAAATGAGGTGACCTAGTCGATCGGGTCGAGATCGAACTCCGCTCGCGCGGTGGTAATATGAACAACGATGAACAATATGAGACACCCCAAAATATGAAAACTGCAGAAACGCAATGTGAAAATTGTATGCTTCCTTTACTTGTAAATGTATAGCCATTTAAAGTCCCATTTGAGTTGTAGTTATGATTGCTTTATTCTTGTGCGGAAGTTCTTTCTAACTAGATAGAATTTAGTTATACATACTACATTTGTTTAAATGAATGTAGGTGGCTCCATTGTAGATGGAGTTGATCACGTGTAGCGTAGTACCTTCTTCCGACGCCTTGGTGAGCCCCATTCTCCTTCAAGGGGTTGAACTACGCATCTTTTGTTATAGACTCCTACTTTTGAGGTATAGCCAGGGCCTTGTTGCCGGCACTGTCATGCTTGTCTTTTATTACATCCTTAGAGGCTCCGTAGACATATGTCTGGGTCCTGTACGGGTGCTTGTGGGGTGCATAAACTATGTTTTAATTCTAAACTCATTCTATTTATAAATTGTAACTCTATGGGTATTTCGGAACCTAACTTTAAGCACGGTTTAAGTTTGTAGTATAGAATGAATCATCATTGTTGAATGTACTATCTTTCTTTGCCTGAATAAGAAGGAATTATGGTTACCTTGTTCATGATGAGTTGGGTAGGAAGTGTGTGATGAGGCTTGCTCGGTTAGGTTCACTCGACCGAGCGCCGATTGCGCCTCCCGAGGTTAGGGTGTGGCAGTTCACAGCTTGGAGACATTGTTGCCACAACGGCCACCCCCACCTGGCGAAGAAGAGACATCAAAGACTTCCAAGGAAAAGAAAATAAAAAAGGAGATCCCTTACAAATTCCCCAAGGTGAAAGAAAATCAAAGCTCGAAAGTTCAAGGCTGACACCATGGCCCTATCTCCAAAAACACCTCAACGCCTTCGGGATCAAGAAGAAGAGGAAGAGGATGATTACTGCCTGCTGGTAGCTTGAGAAAGAGGAAGCTCAGACTCTCCAAAGGCCGTGGAACCGTTGGTGAAGGAGGTGATTCAGTCTCAAATCAAAGAAATTTCAGAGGGGAGATCGAGCATAGTTCCCGATTCATCAGGCAGAAAAGGTGCACCTTGTCCTGGGGGATGCTTGGTGAATGATCTCAAAGAACCTAACTCCGATGCTCTTCAAAGATAGGATAATACCCCAAGTGAATCACTTGGGGTAATCAACATAGATAACTCGCCGTAGGGCCCGGTATTTTCTGAAGGGCAATTCTGAGATACCTAGGACATTGGGACTCCCAATGTGGCAGCGACTCATGAAGGGAAAGATATCTTTTGGGAGTGTCTCGTGTGCATCAAATAAGTTCCAGTTCTTGATGCCTTGTTTAAGCCGAGAAGCTTCTCAAAAAAGTAAGTTTTGTCTTTTATTATTTCGAGTTTAATCTCCATCTTTCTAATTCTGACCTCCTTTTCTTGTAAGAAGGTTGTGTCGCTTCACCGACAAGCATTCGCCAAATCTCAAACTGAGCTTGACCGATGCGAAGCCGAGCTTAAGAAGATCTTGGAAGAGAGGGACAATTTTATACCCTCTATGTTTAGAAAGAAGGTCCGATCAGCAATCTACAAATTGAATTGACAAAGGCTTTCCAAGAACGGACCGAGTTTGTTGAAATGGTAATATAGCCTTAAGGGTCTGTTATGTACTTGTTTGCTTTGATGACTAATACTTTTAATTTTGCAGTTTCATCAGAAGGACAAATTGATGGTGCAACTTCGGGGGGAGCTTAAGATGAAGGAGTTCAAGACCTTATGCTGGAGGCAAGGCATGGAAAATCTCGTCTATGAGAAAGAAACTCTTTGAGAGAAGTTGGCTTCACTCGAGCGCTAGTTTCAAAGTATGAAGGAGGAGAGCCTAGCTCGAGGCCGCAAAATTCATGAGCTTAAAGCTAAATCCGCTGTTGAGCTGCCAAGGCCGAATATGACGTTGAGGCAATTATGTCTTCATACTGAGCCGATGCTGAAGTAGCTAATGCTCAGGAAAAGGAGATCTCTTCTGCGGAAGAAATTAAGTTATCAAGTGCACTTGACCATGCTAGGAGATAATCCCGGAGGCTATCCCTAGAGGAGGTACATGCTCGCGGCTTCGATCTCTCAACCGATATTGAAAGGGCGAAGATTTTAGAAGAAGAGGTTGCTGCTCTACTTTCTAATAAGCATGATTCATCCAGTGGCTCTGAGAGTGGAGGATACGAAGATAAAGTAACACAGTGAGAGGTTGTCGAAGATGCGGCTGTCGAAGATGCAGCTGTCGAAGATGTGACCCCGAAGTAGTTTTAGGTTTCCTTATTTTGTTTTTGTGCAAGTATCCCTTGTATAAACTATCTTTTGCAATCATCTTTGGAAAAACAATAAGAACTTTTTATCTCATCTTTGACTTGTGTTGGATATCATATTTTCTTTTTTATGGAAAACTTCTTTTGTATAACTTGAATGATTAGTTTGAGTATTGTTTTGAACTCAGAACATAATGGACCCTTAGGTTTTTTACTGATCGATATAATTCCTCTTAAGGTCTTAGGTAATTCTCAAGCTTTAATCACCTGGATACGAGCTCGGGATGTTAGAGAGTCTAAATCGAGGTCTCGACCTCTATATGTTTTGACCCTTAAGCCTTTTATGTTGGCCCTTAGGCTCTTTAAGTTGGACCTTAATATCTTACATATCGGACCTTAGGCTCTTTAAATTGGTCCATTTCGGCTTCTAAAATGGCTATAATTTTTCCTCTTTTAGGCTAAAAGTCTTAGTAAAAAATTGTATGCCTTAACATGTGTTTTTGTACCCGTTCGGGTTTTCCGAAGGTTCGACTCATCAGAAGCTTATTAATAACTAGTTTTTGAAAATATAACTGAATACCTCTTGAGGTTTTTCCAAAGGCTGATGTTTATCGAAGCCTTTAAATTATTTGAGGTCTGAATTTATCGAAGCCCTTTAAATTGTTGAGGGCTGAAGTTATCGAAGCCCTTTATATTTTGCTTTTGCCGAGGGTAGCCTGATTTAACCGGGTTTTTAATATTTGAAGGCCTTTAATTTATGGAAAAAGTCATACTTCTCTAAGCCGCATTATTTTGGATATAGCCTTTATATGGACGTGGTTTTTCATAAGGCTGTAGCCTTCTAGTATGTCACTTAGACTTTTTTCCCGATAATTTTCCGAACTTGTTTGAAAAGTTAGTCCCTGAGTAGCCTTGGCCTTTGTTTCGAGGGGGTGCCTCTTTGAGGTCTTATGAGTCTGAGCTCTCGATGACATAGATATACTGACTATCGATGACAGTCCCTGAGCATTCGAGGGTGCTCTTATGCTTCGGCTCTTGAGCCGTTTCCCGTAGGATTATAAGTGTAGAGCTCGTATAATAGTAGACTCATTTGAGACACAAAGTGTTTTTGATATTAACAGAATGCTTCTTCATATAATTGATACTTTGACCATTTGGCCCATTACAATGTTTTCTTATTGACGCCCTCTAGGTGTGAAGTATTTTTCTTGAAAATATAACCTTCGAGGGTGGTTCCCCCAGTATTCGAGGTTAAATTAAAAGAAGCCTTAGATACCATTGAGTTATTTTTAGGAGGACGAAGTTGTTGCCTCATTAAAATTCTTGCTGATAAAACCTATTTGGGATAAAATCTGATCTAAGGGGAAAGGAGTGCTTCGCATGCTTTAAAACCAAATGATGATTCTTTCAAGATCGTATGCCTTCGATAGATTCGATCAGAAATATGTAATGAGTTATTTTTAAACCCAAATGGTCAAAAAGATAAAAACATACCTTAGCAGTAGTATAGTTTGAGTAGTTTGACAGTTGTGCACCTTTCATCGTGCTGAGTTTGTAAGATCCTTTAACAACAGTTCCGAGAACTCAATATAGACCTTTCCTAGTTGGGGCTCAGGTTTCCTTCATTCGGGTCTCGAGTGTTTTCGGTGACCTTGCGTAGAACTAAGTTCCCGACTCCGAAACGTTGTAGGTTGGTCCTTCTATTATAGTATCTTTCGTTCCTTTGCTTTTACGCGACCATTCAAACACGTGTTGCTTCTCGTTTTTTATCTACCTTCAGGGTATTAAGCAAAGTCGGGATCGACATATATCGCGTTAGTCCTTCTAAGGCTTGCTGACATTCTGGGGTCCACGCGAAGTTCTTTTTCTTTTTGATAAAAGAGAAAAACTTGTGAATTCGATCCGACGATCTCAAAATAAATCGACCCAAGGTAGCTATTCGCCTTGTTAGCCTTTGCACGTCCTCCACACTATCCATGATCGTGATATCTTGGATAGCCTTGATCTTATCAGGGCTGATTTTGATACCCCGATTTGACACCATAAAGCCGAGGGACTTACACGAGCCAACTCCGAAGGCGCATTTCTTTGGGTTAAGCTTCATGTTGAATTTTCTCAAGATTGCAAGTGTTTCCTACAAATGAACTAAATGGTCATCTGCACAGAGGGACTGGACCAACATATCATCAATATAAACGTTATGACCCAAGATATAGAAAACTACACAGTGTTCTAACTACAGAAGGTCTAATCAAAAGTAAATACAGGAAGTCTAAATCTAAAAGGGAGAATAGAGAGGAACTTCTAGGTCTGCCGAGGCAGCAGATATACCCCGAAGTTTCTGATATCGCTCGCCTCACTAATAGAACGACTGAGCTTGGATCTGCACATGAAAAACATGTGCAGGAAAGGGCATGAGTACACCACGGCGGTATCTAGTAAGTGCCAAGCTTAACCTCGGTCGAGTAGTGACGACAAAAGGGCAGGGGCCTATTTGTTTTTACATATATATATATATATATATATATATATATATATATATATATATATATATATATATATATATATATATAAAGGTAAAAAAATATGAAATGCGACAGTATAGTTAAAATACTAACAGTCGATAATGAATAAAATCACATAAAGAATATAACCCAGTACACAGAGATAGCAACAAGGGATATCCCAGGATATCATCATGTAGTCCCAAACGTAAATGTGCAGAGGATCTTCCAGGATATCGTCCCATAGTTTGAGTCATAAATATGCAGGGGAATCTCCCGGAGTACCAATCCATAGCCCCATAAGTAAATATCCAGTACAAGGGATCTCCCGGGGATCTCGTCCCGTAGTCCCAATTATAAATGCGCAGGGGGATCTCCCTAAATACTGATCTGTAGTCCCAAAGTAAACATGCGGGGGGATCTCCCGGAATATCGTCTCGTAGTCCCAAAGTAAAAACATAACAGTCTCAAGAAAGAATCTACAGTTCTATCCAAGTTCGTACTAAGAAAGCAGAGACTTCTATTCTAAACATGTTGCACAGAATTTCAAGTAAACAATTTAAGCAGATAAAACAGTTAAGTCATTTAAGCATGCTTTTCTAAGCTAAACAGTCAGCTTTAAATACAAGTAGTGTTCAACAAAAAAGGAAGCGTAGCTATTTGCTTAATGAAAATGGGGGTTTTCAACCATCAACACGTGCAAAAACTCGTCAGCTCACTTACACGGCGCTCATATAACAACAGTACCAAAATTCTAAGGGGAGTTCCCCCACACAATTTTAGGCAAGCCACTTACCCTGAACCAGCTCAAAATCAATCTGAAATCATGCTTTTGCTACGAGTTCCAACTCCGAGTGGCCCAAGTCTAATCAAATAAATTTCATAACGTAAATATAACTACAAACAACGAATTTAGCTAAAGGAATTGAAGCTAAGGTAAGAAAATAGAAAACACCCAAAAATCCTCCCCGGGGCCACGTTTCGGAATTAGGTAAAAATTATAGATTATGAACATTTATTCACCCATGAGCACACTCAAAAAACAATTACCAAAATCTGAAGCCAAAATCTCACCCAAAACTCGGATTCTAAATTGGGGAGCTTTTCTCCTATTTTCAAATTTTTACCCTCAATTTCCTTAATTAGAAGAGGAAAAGAACAATACTTTATAGTATTATGATCACAATCGAGTTAGAATTTGTTACCCAATGATTCTCCTTCAAAACCCCTCAAAAAATTGTCTCTCACCGAACTCCAATTAAATTTGTATTATGAAATTTCGAACTCCCGAATTTTCTATATATGCCCAGCGATTTCTGCATCTGTAGTTCATGGGGCCCTACCTATGGTCCCGCGCCTATGGCTTGGGCTCTGTGTCTACATAATTTCATTAACTCCTTAGGCATCACATGCTCCCTTTTTTGTAGATGCAGTCCGTTACTGCGATCCCTGAGCCGCATCTGCGATCATTGGCCTTCGTGACCCAAACCGCACCTGTGACTTCTTTCCTCGCTTCTGCGGGACGCACCTACAGGCTCCTCACCGCAGGTACGAAAATACCAGAAGCAACAAACTTCAGAATTAGCCTAAGTGCAAATTCAACTTCCATTAAGCATCTGAAACTCACCCGAGGCCCCCGAAACCTCAACCAAATGTACCAACCAATCCTAAAACATCATATAAACTTAGTCGAACCCTCAAATCACATCAAACAATGCTAGAACCACTAATCACCCTCCAATTCAAGCCTAATGAAGTTGAAATCTCAAGAATTCTACAACCGATGCCAAAACTAACCAAACCATGTCAGATTGACCCCAAATTCTGCACATAAGTCACATTCAACACTATGGAGCTATTCCAACTTTCAAAATTGGATTCCGACCCCGATATCAAAATTTCACTATCGATCCGAAAA
The DNA here is from genome assembly GCA_034376525.1 of Nicotiana benthamiana. NCBI lineage: Eukaryota > Viridiplantae > Streptophyta > Magnoliopsida > Solanales > Solanaceae > Nicotiana > Nicotiana benthamiana. Next base: position 78,716,292 of record CM067331.1, read on the forward strand.
CTTAAAAAATCCAACTTTCGGCATTTTAAGCCTAAATAAGATATGGACCTCCAAAACACAATCCAAACACGCCCCTAAACCCAAAATCACTTAACGGAGCTAACATAATCAACAGAATTCCATTATGAGTCCATCTTCACATTGTTCTGACTACAGTAAATTCTAAAGCCTAAGCTCTCATTTAGGGACTAAGTGTCTCAAATTACTATGAAACTCAAACGAAACTTCTCGGCAACTCACAATTACACAAAAAATAAGGGGAAAGTAATTAATAGGGGATCGGGGCGTTAATTTTCAAAATAACTAACCCGGTCGTTACAATAAACTTTCATTATTTTGCATACTTGTTCTTCAAATATTTTGTTAATTAGGCGTTGGTATGTAGCCTTTGCATTTTTTAATGTGAAGGGCGTTATGTTATAGCAATATGTTCCAAACTTAGTAATATATGAAGTCTTTTCCTGGTCCTCCGGGTTCCTTTGAATCTGATTGTACTCGGAGTAGGCATCGAGAAAATTTAGGATCTCGTGACCAGTCGTGGCATCGATCACACGATCGATATTTGGAAAGGGAAAAGAATCTTTTGGACATGCCTTGTTCAAGTCCTTATAATCTAAAATTCTTTGACTATGCTCTCACTGATCCGGTGTGTTTCAACTTTTCCAGTTTATCCCTAGCAATCAAAGACGTATTGCTAGGAAGGAACTAATCCTTCAATTCCTTTTTAAGCCGCTCCCACGACGTAATCTTTGGTCTACCCAAACTTTCATTTTCAACCACACGAGTGCGCCATCATAACTTAGCATCTTTACTCAAATATATGCAAGGTTACTTTCTCCTTCTCGTCTTGCACATGAATAGCATGAAAGTACTTCTCCATACCTCAAAGAAAGTTCTCCGATTCTCGCGCACTCCTTTCACTACCAAATGCCTTAGGTTCAGAAATGTTTACCTTGAGACGATTAGCACCACGTTGAGGAGCATCCTCGCCCACAAAATGTCGCAACACTACTGTTTTGCTTTTCAGATCCGCATTCTCTTGATTCAGCCTTATCAATTCTGTCTCAAGGTAGGCAAGCCTTGTCACGAAAGTCTAAAATTCATCACTTTCAAGAACATTTTCAACCAATGCCTCCAGTTTTGTTAGCCTTTCTCGCAGTTCGTTGTTACCACCGGCCATGTTCTCAAACAAGACCATGAAAATCTGCCACTGCCCGTCATGTCTCCACCATGAACCTACTCCGCTCTAATACCAGTTGTCACATGCATGATTTCTGTCCGCCGAAATCAGCTTGTGCGGCAGCCAAGTCCTGCACTTGACTTCAGCCTTCTCACAATACTTGGTCAAAATTATAGCAACTTTGGACTTAGAATATTTTTAGGTAGCTTCGATATAGTAAGTTTAAGAACTGATTAGGCAACGAAATTTAATAAAGGCAACAGAAATAAAAGTGAACACAAGGCAGAATACACATGAAACTCTTTTTTCAACTTTGTTTTTAACTCGAGCATACAAAGAAACTCAAACTCGTAGTACAATCCGGTGTACAAGAAGATGACTCTTGACACTCAGATTTCTCACACGACTATTCTTAGCCTTAGGTGCTTTCGCTCTTCAAAGTAGACTCTAACATGAACTCATACACGTTTTTCTCACTTGCTCACAAGCATGAGGATGCTGGCCATTTATAAAATATGAGACGACCCTTTTGCCTTACACTTATCACACTTAGGCTTAGACATTTGTCCTACACAGTCTACTATTTTAGCTAGTGTAGTTGACATCCCCCAACTACTAGGATCATGTAGATCATGCTAATAATAGTGGAACCATGGCCCCAAAAATATTTTAACACTTCTGCTAGCTTTTAGCAAAAGCCAATTGCTGCCTATGTGCACAACATATGATGTGTAACCACCTTTGACTTGGTCAATATGAAGCTTGATGCCCATGTGCGTGCCTTGGCTTGAATCAGGCGCCAATGTCTTGTTCTCATGTGCATTGTAGCCGTATTTTACCCATGCCATTTCCCACGCACATGGCCCTTTATCGCGCTCCAATGTCATGACAAGTCTGCCTTGCGCACTGCCTTACATTGCACTTAGCCTGCCTTTGCCACTTCGTTTTTGCCTTGCCTTGGCATCATTGTCTCATGCCTTAATGCCTTTGCCATGATCAAGTGTCACCCTCAACCCTGCATTTCATTGTCAAGACCTTGCTAAGCGACCTTTCCTCCGTCTAAGCCTTAGCAATCATTTGCTCATTTCCTTCTTTGACTTGATGCTATTCATGAACTTTAGCTTGGCAATACTCTTGTTGTCCTATGACAGCACTTTCGTTGTCAAGTCAAGCTTAAAGTGACGGAGGGCTAACACGAGGCTATAAAGATCCTGCTTTATTCACTTGCAACGATCACCTAATTTACATGCAACACTTTGGGCTAATCATTGTGTATTTGTTTTATTCTTTGGCAGAAGTATCATTCTCTTGGTGTCCTTCGTGGGTTGTAATCCAATTTAGTATAGCCTCGTCAAAGGCCGACGATTAATAAGATTTCTTTTATTTTAATTTTGCTCTATTATATTTACCATTACTGCTCTTCAATTTCTTATACGCGCTTTGGATTAATCTATTTGTTAGTGGCCTTAAAATATAAATTTAATTATTTATTCTAAAACGATTTTTAAGTTAAACAACTATGTGAACAATGTGTCAATTATCCAAAACTATTAGGAACAAGCTTGTTTAATTAGGATCAACTTCATGCACATGTTTCCCATTTTACTTTGTTTATTCCAAAAAGAGTATATTTATCCTTTAGTATCTTGTCCTCTTTCCCTGTATTGTATGTTTGAGAATATAATGTAGGTTAAGGGTCCCTTAATGATTACAATTTGATCTTCAATTAAGACATATATGAAATAAATTACTTGATGCGTGAAAATATTGAAAAACATGAAAGTTTGTTAGGTGAGAATTAGACCTTAGTATTATTATTTTTTTGTCTGTTCACGAGATAGTGTTTACATCATAAAACTAAATATTACTAATAAAACGATGGTTTTTCTTTAATCACACGGAAAACTCATTTTCTTCTTCAAGTAACTAACTTTTAGTTTGGGAGAAGTCAACATAGATCTTATTTTTAGCTACTCTGGGAGTTATATTTAAATGAGTTATTCCTAAGATAGAATCTATTCTTTATTAATTTTTTAAACCTTTCTACTCCTTTTAATTCTTTGAGTTACTAGTAGCAATACCACTACATGACAAAGGAAGAATTGAGCTTCACGAAACTATACAAGTGTGTTGGTATGATGCAAGTTATATTTAAAGAAAAATGTTTTCAGGAAAATATTTTTCGGTATTTTGCTACAGAGAAAATTTTCACACACACACACACACACACACATATATATATATATATATATATATATATATATATATATATATATATATATGTATGTATGTATGTATATATGTATGTATGTATGTACGTATAATAAGAAACACAGTGTCTCCATCTATTTCAAAATAGTTATAAAAAAAAAAAAATCTGCAGAAAAAGACTTACGTCCAAAGGTGAGGTAAGTGATTTTCTCCATTTTGATATAAAATGTTTCTTGAAAATATTTTATGATAACTAAACACTAAAAAATAATTTTTTCATAGGAAATATTTTACAGGAAAAAAGAAGCGGATCTAGAGTGTTGTCACTGAGTTACCGGGAAACCCCTTATAATTGCGTAATTGGTTTCTTTCGTCAAGATAGGTATCAGCTGGTAAAATATATACGTGATTAATTATGATCAATATGACTCTAGTTTTGATTGCACCGTAAATTGGTATAGGTAGATAATTACTGGTGAAAATAATTTGAAATATTTTCGTTGAGTTAATATGTAGAGATCGTGATGGAAAAAGACTGGTTTGTTGTTGCCCAGAATTCAGTACAGCACGTTGCACTGGAATTATATTATTGGCAATAAATCAGATAAACATGGTTAATCATAAAAAATCATACTTATCCATATTTAGTTGACTTTATCAAATCTATGCGCACAATCTCTTTGAATAAATTATAAAATTAATTATCGTAACAACATCTAATGCACATAAATCGTCCTTGTTCTTTCCAATTTTGCCTCTCCTGGGGTTGGGGAGGCATATAACTCGTTCTTGTCCTTTTAAATTTTGCCTTCTGGGGTTGGGGTTTCCCTAAAAGGAATTAAGGACAAAACATAACAAGCTTCCAAAATATTCAATATATATAATTAGTGGTTATGTATGAACCCAAATCTAAAATATCATACATGTATGTACCAGGTGGATACTAGAATTCCATGTATTTTATTGATGTTGTCTCTTTTTTATTTTAGCATATATTAGAAAAAAAATCGAAGGATAAACACGAAAGAAGACCTTATAGCTACTTAACGTTTTTTTTTTTCAAACCTGAAAGATCACCAACATAGATGGTAGATTGTGGTGGAGTGCCAAATATTTCTTTTTTAAGGTCTTTTTGTCGTACGTGTATATATATGTGAATTCGCGCGCGTGTACCAGACGGAGATAGGCTCGTGCAAGCACGTGCCCAAATTGGAGTCATTGCAACTTTGTTATATTTCTCAATGTTTATTAAAAATAAACTGTAATTAAAGTTATGTGTTCACCATTAAGGATGTAGTGCAACGGATGGTGTATTTTTTCCTCAATTAGAGGTTTCGGGTTCGAGGCTTGAGTATGAAAATTCCTTTATAGGAAGTGCTTTTTCCCGAATGGAGCCCTATATGACGCGAATCTAGATATAGTTGAACTTCAATATGGGTACCGAATACCGGGTGAGAAATGTATCCTATGATAGTAAACATGTTAATCTCTCCATGCAAATTAGACGGCAACATTTATCTGTACTTTTTTTAATTGATATTATATAAATTATTGGTAACTTTTATTAGGAGTAAATTTTTTATATGAATGAAGGGGTTGTATAATGGTGTTATGGTTCTTCGACTGAGATAAACATTACATGTCAAGTTTGGGCAGCCTTTATAGCATATAACAATAGAATTATTGTTAATTCGAATTCTTGGATATGTTAATTATTGCAAATTGCAATAAAATAAAAGTTTCTTTCGTGAGCAGCACATATTCATCCACGATTATTAAAACACCTTTATTTTTTTTTTCAAAACATACAAAGTCGAGTTTCAGCATCTCAATCGGTGAAGTTCTCAACCAAATGTCACATCGTGTATTATTCTCTAACAGTCGGTTCTTTCTTTATATGGCATTTTAATGAGTTCACATTTTTGTTTACTTAACTTTGCCCGCTAATGAGTTCGAAACCAAAGTATAGTTTTTTTACTCAAATGACCGAAATATGTGAAAATAAAAGTTAGTGATCAAAATATATGTACCATCTTTTTAAAAAACGTTATACTTTAACGATATTTTGCCAGTTAAGTATGTCCTTTTTCAAAAAGACGTTATATATAGTATTTCTTTTAACAAAAACGCTATACATATTAAGTGGGCCACAAATAATTCTTTTATCATTACTAGAAATCAGGTGATTTCCGTCCGAAATTGGTCGGAAATATTAAAAGAAATCGGTCGAAAACTGGTCAAATATTTAGTCAAAGCAAAACTTTTCCAATGTTATAGGTCGGAAAACGGTCAAATATTTGGTCTACCAATTATAAAATGTACAAAACTTGTTATTTACTAAAACTTTTCAAAATTTTCGATCAATTTCGGTTGGAAAATGGTCATAATATACAAAATAATTATTTATTTCGGCCACCTTGTACCAAAATAATTATTTATTAATTTTTTTTAAATTGCCGACCGATTTTGGTCATAAATTTGAATTTTTTGTTCCGCACACAACACAAAAGAGACGAAATAATCATAACTCAATATTTCCGACCGAATTCGGTCGGAAATTTTTTTAAAACAAATTAAAATATAAATTTAATAATACTTGTATGTGTAAATAATAAAGAGATTTTCATGTAAAAAAATTAGTAATTATATCAGACCAAAAAAAAATTTTCACCAATGTCGGTCGGATATTAGTCAAATATTTGGTCAATCTACATATTATGTACGAACATAATTATTTATTAATAATTTACCAAAATTTCGACCGAAATTTGTCAGAAAGTGGTCAAATATATAATCAAGCTTCTAATTAATGTACAAAAACCATTATTTACTAAAATATTTCTAAATTTCCGACTGAATTTGGTCGGAATGTTTGAATTTTTTTATTTCTTTCATCAGACAAATTTTTTGTATATTTAATTAACCAATCGAGAATTAATGCTTTCATACGAATTAAAAAATAAATTTTATAATATTGTGTGATAATAAAGAGGTTTTAAATAAATAATATTTAATATTTTTTATATATATATAAGCTATATTCGATATACTGTACTATATATACCTCTCTCTCTCTCTCTCTCTCTCTCTCTCTCTCTCTCTATATATATATATATATATATATATATATATATATATATATATATATATATATACACATATTAATATATCTAATATTTTATCGAATGTACCTTATATACTATACACTTAGATATATACTATATTATATTATGTATCAGTGATTGTTTATCTTATAAATTGAAAATTACACTACCATAGTCGTCGGAATTAATGTACAAAAATAATTATTTACTACTAAAATATTTCTAAATTTTCGACTGAATTCGGTCGGAACATTTGAATACAAAATTTTTATATATTTAATTATCTAATAGAGAATTAATGCTTTTATACGAATTAAAATATAAATTTTATAATATTGTGTGATAATAAAGAGGTTTTAAATAAATAATATTTAATTTTATATATGTATAAGCGATATTCTATATACTATTCTATATGTCTCTCTCTCTCTCTCTCTCTATCTATCTATCTATATATATATATATATATATATATATATATATATAATATTTTATCGAATATACCTTATATACTATACACTTAGATATATACTATATTATATTATATAGCAGTGATTGTTTATCTTATAAGTTGATAATTACATTGATAATAACACTAAGTAGAAGTGTAAATATCCTCGAGAAATGTTAATTATTGATTAGTTTATGAATTGATAATAACCTAAGTAGAACTGCATTAGTAGTATCCTTAATTAAGTAATGTTAGGCTCGATTACACTATACATTGATAATTACATTATGTAGAAATGTATTAGTGACATTTAGCTTATAAATTGATAATTATACTACCATAGTCGTCAGAATTAATGTACAAAAATAATTATTTACTAAAATATTTCTAAATTTTAGACTAAATTCGGTCGAACATTTGAATACAAAATTTTTGTATATTTAATTAACCAATCGAGAATTAATGCTTTTATATGAATTAAAATATAAATTTTATAATATTGTGTGATAATAAAGAGGTTTAAGTTCTATTAAATATTTTTTTATATATAAGCTCTATTCGATATACTATATTATACTATACTACTATATATACGTCTGTCTCTCTCTCTATATATATATAGATGTATATATATATATATATATATATACACACACACAGAGAACTCCGAAACACGTACGCACACAGTTCTGGTTGAGAAAAACGAAGATGGCTCGAGGTTTTCGAGTTCGAGTCGCCTGATTACTGCTGGAGGTTGAAGTCTCAGTTCTTGGCGTTTTAACACTTGCTCGATTTATGTATCGTGTATGACTCAATATTTTATCAATCGTAAGTTCGATTTTCAGTTTTCATAGTTGCTGAAGTTCTATTAGTTGAAAAGCAATTTCCGTTCATTTTGTTGCTGGGTTCTGTTGATTTAAATCCATTCTAGAGCTCGCTTGTGAGAAATGTTCGGGACGGGGTATTGAAGTGTCAAGGTTGTCGAGTGAGCCCTGTTGGTGTAGCCTGGTTCAATTGTGGTTCCTCTATACCGAGTTACAGGTAAGTGCCAATCTCCTAGCTGAAACTGTCTATATGTCCTCTGCTTAGCTAGAGCTGTAAGTTAGTACTGTTAAATTATGCTGCGTAATCTGTTAGTTTTATGTGAAGTAAATTGCATGGAAATAAAAAATTGATCTCATTTATGTAGTGCATAATTCTGATAGTACATGATTACTATCGGATTTATCACTATTCATAATTCCCTTTAACAAAAGGGAGACAAAGAATCTCAACCTGCTTGGACTAGCACCCAAGTGGCAATCCTTTTCTTGAATTTGAGCCCAATAGGTATGTCGACAGCTGCAGGTCAAAAATATAGTTGAAAATCATAAGCTAATTTAAAGCCAAAATTGCATGAATGGATCTTGCATTTCCCTATTGAGTCAATCATGACACAACTTCAATGGCACTGCCTAATGGCCATGCTGCTTCAACAAGGGAAATTCTTGTACTGAACCTTTTTCACGCGTTGACATTATACACTCTAGCTTTTCCTATAAAAAGGAATGGAGAACTCGGAAAGCAGAGATAGATGATTGTGTATAATCTACTAAGCTGCCTATCCACAGATGAGTTCCCAGACTTTTGTATAACATCACCAGATTGATTATTTGTCGAATTTAGTACGACTGCAGTGTAGCATAGAACTCGAGCCTGATAACAAAGAAATACCAGTGTGTAGTAGTCGTGTAGTAGTCAGAGATAACATCAAAATTATGTACTGGTAGAATTTTTGTTTGATAATCATTGATCAGCTTCATCTTCTTGTTGAGCATCATTCTTATCAATCCTATAAATGTGAATGTGATGACTGAGAAGTTGCAATTTAATATTATGAATTTCCTAATGTTCCATAAAGAAATAATCAGCTCCTCAAAAATCCAATTGTAGTGTCTTTCATGACACTGCCAGAATTGGAATGTGCTAATGCCTTCATAGTGGACATTTAGTTTGATGTGTTATGAAATGTGTTCCGGCATACTTTGATCAAATAGATGTCCATTCAATGTTGTCCAATCTATTAACACAAGGGCATTAATATTAACACATGCAAAACCATTCTTTGTCTTTAATATAAGATTCCACATTCTTTGGAAGGACTAGTTTTTGTTTGCCTGAATGTACTCGTTTTTAGCCACTTCTAGTTCTTCAAACACTCTCTTCAATGTGTATAGACGAAGCTACACACATAAGCTCCATTGAAACTAGACACAAGTCTGACTGTTAATCATTTAACTTAAATATCACCTATGAAACCAAAGAGGGAATACATGTGACTTTACTATCACATAAAATAGTTGTGTGACTTTCTATTATTATAGAAACATGAAGTGGATTAACCTGGACATTAATGTCACCTAATCCGCCATTTTTTTCCAATTATAAGTACTAGATATATTAATTTCCTTGTGTTAATAGTTTGTTGCTGCAATCATTTGTCAACACTATTGTCATTTTCTTTAGTCAACATTGCTGCTGCAATCACAATTAACTATGATTAATATAATTTATTTGTTCTTTATATAGATGGAATCTCGTAGTTGGATGTATAATAGGAATTATCCTAATCGTCTGTTTTTGAGGGAGGAATTTAGAGAAGGGGTTGAGGAATTTATTACGCATGCAATGTCACTTGAACCGTTTCAAATTTGACGGTTGATTAGGTGTCCTTGTGTAAAGTGCAAGTGTTTGCATTATTTTGAACCGGCAGATGTTAAGATTCATCTTTATCAAAAAGGGTTTATAGATAATTATTTTGTGTGGACTAGTCATGGAGAGATTGATGGTACTGATGGTGTATTTCATAATGTAGTTGTTGGTGAAAGTAGTAGGTCGATGGGGAATACCATTGAACATCCGAAATACCATGAAATGGTTGCGGATGCTCCTGGGATGCACTTCGAATTTGAAACCAACGAAAATGTTGAACAACCTCCTAATGAAGAAGCAAAATATTTTTAAAAACAGTTAGAAGTTGCTAGTCGTCCACTAAAACATGGGAGTATGCACTCTCAGTTATCTGTTGCGGTTATATTATTAAGTATCAAATCAGATACCAATATTTCTCAAGGAGGAATGGATTCTTTCATTGGCCTTATGAGTGAACTAGTTGATCCAGCTTTCAACATACCCGAAGATTTCTATAAGGCTAAAAGATTGGTTTCTAAGTTAAGACTCTCGTCTATGAGAATTGATTGTTGTGAAGATGGTTGCATGTTGTATTATAAGGGTGATGCAGATTTAGAAAGATGTAAATTTAATGAAAAACCTCGTTTTAAGCGGCTTTCCAGTGGGAAGAAGGCTGTTGTGAAGTCGATGCATTACTTACCACCTATTCCTACATTAAAGATGTTGTACGCATCGATGAGTTCTGCTCCTCATATGATATGTCAATATGAAAATAGAAGGACGCCCGGTGTTATGTGTCATCCTTCATATGGGGAAGCTTGGAAGAATTTTGATAGGACGTGTCCAGATTATGCTAGTGAGCCGAGGAATGTTCGATTGCGTTTGTGTGCTGATGGTTTCACACCATTTTCAATTTCTGCAATACCATATTCATGCTGGTCGGTCTTTATTACTCCGTATAATCTTCCGCTTGAAATGTGTATGACTAGTCCATATATATTTTTAAATTGTATTATTCCCGGTACCCACAATCCAAAGAGTTTGATTGATGTATATTTGCAACCTTTGATTTATGAGCTTAAACTGTTGTGGTATGATGGAGTTGAGACATATGATATATCAACTAAGCAAAATTTCAACTTGCGTGCTAACTTAATATGGACCATCAATGATTTTCCTGCGTATGGAATATTATCTGGGTGGATGACTACCGGAAATTTAGCATGTCCTTACTGCATGGAAAATGGTAAAGCGTTCACTTTAAGAAACAGCCGAAAGCAGTCATGGTTTGATTGTCATCGTCAGTTCTTGTCGGTTGATCATGAGTTCAGAAGGAGAAGAACGCATTCAAAAAGAATACAGTTGAACATGATTTGCCACCTCCAATTTATTCCTGTGAGGAAATATGGGAGAGGGTTCAGAACTTTACTAATGTTACCGAGACCCACCTTCTAGATTTCCTGGATATGGTGTTATTCATAAATGGACAAAACAAAGCATATTTTGGGAGTTGCCATATTGGAAAGATAATCTTCTCCGACATAATCTTGATGTCATGCATATTGAGAAGAACTATTTTGACAATTTGTTCAACACAGTGATAGATGATAAGAATAAGACAAAAGATAACCCGAAGGCTAGACTGGACTTACAAGAATATTGCAGTCGACCTGAATTACATTTGCAGTATGTGAACAATTGTAAGGTGTTCAATCCCAAGGCCAACTACACATTCACCTTGGAACAAAGACGATAGATTTATGAGTGGGTTACAAACCTAAAGATGCCCATGGGCTATGCGTCAAACATGGTAGTGATCAAACCTTGATTTATTCTTGTACTTTTCTTGAACGTTATCGTGTAACATTGCAATGTGCAGGACTATCGGCAAGTGTAAATGATTTTTTAAACAGAGGAATAGGATTGAAGGATCCATATGCGAAGCCTATATTACAAAAGAAACTGCCCATTTTTGTTCTTACTACTTTGACAGTCTTGTGCCATGTGATAGAAATAGGCCCAATCGGCACAATGTGATAATTGAGAGTGATCCATTATATCCACCAATGTCCATATTCAATCAACTAGGCCGAAGTTCTAAAGATTGACCACAAAGGGGCCTAACTAGTATGGAGTACAAATCAACTTCAAATCATGTGTTGTTAAATTGTCCGAAAGTTCAGCCCTTTCTTAGGTAAGTGTTGACGTAAGATTAATTTACATGGGCTACTATTTAATTTGGTTGATGCAACTAACAAATACTTTTCAATGTGTCGCTCAGGGACTTCGTAAGTCAATTTGGTCATGCTGTTGTATATTCTACATTTGAGGCATGGTTTAAAGAATGTGTAAGTGCATCTTACATACTTTCTCACATGTGATTATACATACTTGTGAATATACTTGATCACTTGTGATTTATTTAACACTACATGTAGGTCAATAATCCAAATAATGGTGTTGATAAATTTTTTTAAGACATATCTTGGGGACCTGCACCTACGGTTACGACTATGTCTAAGTATTTTGTGAATGGTTACAAATTTCACAACTAGGAATTCTCCAAGTATAAAAAAAAAGCAATAATAGTGGGGTGTGGGTCAAAGGCGATGAAGGCAACCAGGATGGGGAAAACGATTATTATAGTGTGATCAAAGAGATTCTAGAATTTTCATATTCAGGTTGGCCAAATAAGAAGATCATACTTTTTCGATGTAATTGGTTTGACCCAACACCTAAAAGAGGTACAAAGGTACACTCGCAGTACAACATAATTAAGGTTAATAAAAAGAGGGAATGATCCTTTTATAATTACAGAAAGAGTTAGGCAAGTGTACTATGCTCCATATCCATTATGGAGGGATAAGGCTGATTGGTTGGTTGTAATCAAAACAAAGCCTGTTGGCATGGTGGAATTTGAAAATGTACTAGATGTTGCTTACCAAAACGATACCTCAAGTGTTAACCAAATGGTGGATGATCAGTTAGAAAATTACTTGGAGCATCCTCAACGCATATTAGAAGAAGTTGATATGGAGGAAATAACAATCATAGAAAATGAGGATGAAGATGAAAATGAAATAAGTGAAGAGAAAGAATCTTCCGATGAGGAAGGATGCGTCAATGAAGATGACTAGCATGTTAGTTTTTTCAAGCGCTCTTAACTTATATTACTACTAATAACAGGCCAATCACTTTGGTTTCTGTTTTCTTTCTAATGTGAGTCCACTTTCCTTGTTTGCTTCCCCATCTCCCTTTTCAGCTTATGGAAACGGTGAGCAGATGGTTTTGGTAGAACACACATTTGATGTAAAAGTCCAAATTTCATAGTGCAGTAACTAATAAGATTTTGAAGTATTGCAATATTGTAGCTAGTAGATTTAAATTCTCAATTGTAAAATTTTCTTTAATTTATACAGATGGCGGGTAGGGGTCGAGGTAGGTCTAGGAAAGATAAAAGGCATATTAATCATGATGATGGTGCAACACCATCCCTTCCTTCCACTCCACACTTTCATCCCTCTACTACTGATGGACGACAGCAATCTTCTAGGCATAGATCTATTCCACCACATCCATCTACTCCTTATACTACCTATCATTCGCTGGTCCAGCAGTATTATCACAATTCTCCGCCACAGGGCTATACCCCGCTTACTCCTAATGATCCTACCAATAGTTACATGGGTGCATCGAGTCACCAGTCACATAGACATGTGATACACCCGTCATCTGCTCCATTTGCTTCATCTCCGCCAGGATCGCATCCATCTAGATTTCACATGGCTGGATCGCAACAGGGGTCTGGATCACATCAAGGGTCTAGATCGGTGCAGAGATGTGGATCACAACCATCTTCATTTGAGACCCCGTCTCCCTCTCCACAGAGTTCATCTCCTAGCATTTCTAGACATCGTGTTCGGGATAGTAGCACTAAGCCAGATGCCCCCACTTCTGCACATGCTTCAGATGATCCGGATGATGATGCAGATGATGTGTGTTATGATCATTACCATAGGTTGATCATCAGGCCTGGGGGCAATGGGTAAGATTTATTTATTACTTCTTTATTTTTGCCGAATTATAAAAGCTACTCTTATTTATTTAATGTAATTGCAATGTTGCAGGTTTATTCCAAATAGGACGGTTACAAAGATAATCACTGATATACTTGGCACGTTGTATTTGACACCCTATCCGACTTGGAGTGACTTTCCAGAAAGTCTCGTGCGATAGATGTTCAACCAATTTAAGGTTTTAATACAATTCTTATTTATTTAAGCGTTATATTAATAATATTTTCATCTAATGTTACTTTCTTTATTTGCATACTAAGTGTTCCTGGAAGGACCAGTATAACCATGAAATTTATAAAAATTAGGAGTACAAATTGTGTAGAGACTCTCTGATTCCTTTAGCTCCGATCAAAAGCTTAAAAAGAAGACTTCATGGGTTCTATCGGATGTATGGCTGGAGCTGGAGAGGTATTGGACCACCGACAAATTCAAGAAGCAGAGTGAAAATGGCAAGAAGGCCCGAGCATCTGAGAAGGGCGACTCCTTGCACTGTCTTGGTTCAAGGAGCATGGGGGATACGAGGAGACATATGGTAATTCCTTAAAATATTTCAGACTATTTTTATCGAATTATATTTATATATCTCCCAATATTAAATATTATGAGTTTCTGAGACATCTGTCCCTGAGATTGTGCATCTTAAAACTGCACAAGATTATGAGTTCCTTGCCTTTGCATCTGCATATAGTTGTTGTTTCCATGTGTTGTGCCTACATGAAGATTCCCATACGCTACAATCATACATGTTTGCGTTATATTATAGATTCCTTTATCTTGAGCTGTGAATCCTCCATGTTGTGTGGAATGTGTTCATTGATGAGAATGACCAAGAATTGTCTCTTGGTTGCCAATGGATGCTCCTTCATAGGTAGTAGGTGATCCTTGTTTCCTTCTCCCATTGAAGTCTGCCGGGTAACTAATGAGCTAATAACATTTATCTTTACTTTTTCCTTTCATCTTGCAATATTCACAAAATAGACTGTAATTCCTTTTATTCTTCTGGAGAAACCCTCCTTTTACTGCTGAACTCTGTGAAGCTGTAATGCCATTTCCCTCAGCAATTGAGTTCATCCTAGTGTGTGATGAGGTTCCTGGCGTACTCTTTTCACTTTCATGTTCAACAATTAGAGTGTAAGCCTGATTCAAAGTAGGTTCCACTGATTTCATTATATTCTACCTTCTAGCTTGTGAATTAGAATCGTTCAGTCCACTTAGAAACTGTAATAGCCTCTGCCACTAAAGATGATCTGCATACTCCTTCATTATGTATATCAAATTTTTATTTTCAGATATCGTTTGTTCATTAAAGAAAAGTAATCAAATGCGAGTGTAGCTACAAATTTCGTTAACACATTTATTATATTTGTAGGGAAAAAATTGGGGAGTAAGATTAGTCATGATGAGTTCTTCATGGAGACTCACATCCGAAAGAAGAAAGCACCGACAGATCCAACTAGATGAGTGGAGGACCGGGCAGAGACTACACATGTAAGTTTCATAACTACTGTAAATGTTTATAATATTATATAATTACTAATTTTCTATCTTCTAAATAAATGGTCGCTACAAGATCAATTTGGAGGAGTACACTCAGAGCTTGCCACCGAATAAGCAAGGCGAGCGACCGCCCATTTCAGACGAAGAAGAGAAGATGATATGGTTGGATATTGTTGGTGATCCTAAAAAGGGGATAGCATACGACGTTTCAGATAAATCATTTCGGCGCTACAAGGCTGGATTGCAAGGTATAGGGACTTTCGCCCAAGGCGAGGCGATTGATAGTTCGGCTATATCCTCAATGGAAGAGAAGATCGCAAAGCTGATAGCAGAGATTCAAGAGACCAAGGCTAGTGAAAAGAAGAGATTTGATATCCTTCAAGGTCAGCTAGAAAGGAGGGATAAATAATTTGATTTCCTTCAAGGTCAACTGGCCAATCATCTTGCTTGTGGTGCTTTCCCCATTCCTCGGTCTCCTCCTCCTTTCCCACTTGCCAGCGATGAAGGTCCTACAACCGAAGATGGAAATGATTGTCCTAGGACCGAAAATGGAGATGATGCTATATAAAAAAAAACTCATTGAATATTGTGTATTGTCAAAACAAAGTTGTGAACTTGTTAATATTTTGTTGTTGGTTATTTGAATGAAGATTATATTGTTATTTTGTTATTGAACATCTTAGTAGTTGTTGTGGTTATTAGTTGTTGGTTAGTTGTTGGTGGTGGTGGTTATTAGTTGTTGGTTATTTGTTGTTGTTGTTGTTGTTGGTTATTAGTTGTTGGTGGTTATTAGTTGTTATTTTGTTGGATTTTCATGGTTGAATGGCAACAATGTAAGCTGCCATTATAGGATGTATATTGGTTTAAATTGGCTGGTGATGGAGCCTAAATGCAGGCAATTCCTGCCCAATTTTTAGCAATATTTCCGACCGAAATTGGTCGGAAACTAATTTTTTGCCAAGAATTAAACAATTTTCGATCGAAATCGGTCGGAAATTTCAAATAAATTCCCCATATTATTGAAATTTCCGACTGAAATCGGTCAAAAATGATGAAATTATATTTATTTCTTTAGTAAATTATTAATTTACAAAAATTATTTAATTAAATAATCTTATTGATATTTAATATTTCCGACCGATTTCGGTCAGAAATTTGAAAATTAAACCCAGTCAACCAATTGAATTTTCCGACCGATTTCGGTCGAAGATTTCCGACCAATTGCGGTCGACCTGCTTTTTCGACCATTATTTTTTCGTCCAATAAAAGCGGTCGGAATTTGGTCAGAAATTGTGGACGAAAATTAACTAATTTCTAGTAGTGTGTAGTTAACTGATACAATAATAATTCAACTAGGTATAGCTGTTTTTTTTTAAGAACTCTATACCTCTAATAACTGAACCATCAGGCTGGTTTTTGCTTTATTTAAAGAGGTGAAGGATTTTGTAAAAGTTCATTCATAAACATCTTCAAAAGTTTTGAAATTTTTCTTTGTGAAGTTGTTTTGCATCATGTCATAATGTCTGAAGAGCGAAAATTTAGGGTTTCATTATATTTGGGAGGGGGAGGGGGGTCGTGGTGACGAATTCCTCGGTAAGCTATAGTTTATCTCCATGGTGTTATGTTAAGTTGCCACTTACAATGGAGTACGATAGATTGGTATCGTTGTAATGTAATAAAATGAGTGTGAGCAAATGTTCGGTGAATCTTAAAATAACCGGAAGATATCCATATTTTGTTACTCCGTAAAGAGTTGCTTGTTATGCTGAGTTTAACATGGAAGATGATAAAACCTTGAGAGATTTTTTGCGGACTTCGGATGAATACAAGGAATTTATTATGATAAAATTGGTGGAAATGTATGTCAAGGTTGAATACGTTCGCAATAATAAAGTTTCACTAAGTCGAGAAATTGCTCAATTATCGGGTGGTTATTTTGAAAAAATTTTAGCCGAACAGGTTTTGACTGAAATAGTTTGGCTGGATCTAAACTTATCTCCACGGGCGAATGAGGAGCAAGGAAATAATTTCTCCCCTAGTATACATAATCCCCAAGCCGAATGGTAAACTCTAATTATCCTTTGTGTTATGATGTATATTTTCGTGTATCGTAAATGTATTAATACTCATATATTCTACGGGAGTACCGACAATATATGAATTTTACAAGTTATGAACCAACGACCAATTGAAATATGCCAAGTTTTGATGTGTTGGATCGTGGTTGTCCATCCGGGAGTTAGCATCAACAAGATAATATGCATCATGAGATATCAATACATTATCATTAGTAAGTAAATATATAAAGTTATATGTATTGTTTGGACCAATTTCAATAACACATT
This sequence comes from Nicotiana benthamiana, assembly GCA_034376525.1. NCBI lineage: Eukaryota > Viridiplantae > Streptophyta > Magnoliopsida > Solanales > Solanaceae > Nicotiana > Nicotiana benthamiana. Next base: position 78,733,826 of record CM067331.1, read on the forward strand.
ATTGTTTTGATTGTGTAGTGAAAACGAGCAACTTGATGGTCCTATCCTTACTCAATTACTGTAGACGACGTATTTACTCGGGATTTGACATATCTGTAAAGTCAGGAAGATAATAGTGATTATGATATGCCGATGAGTCTGGAGATTACACACCCTTCCATGACAAGAGTGATGATGAGGAGGAAGAGAATGTCGAACTTGATTTTACGAGAGGGCATGTTCCCACTCCTGTTAGACCAAGAGTATACGAGTCCTACGCACTGTTTCATTCAAGGCATATTTCCCACCTTGATCATTTGCCAAGTATATCGGATGTAGATGCCTTCACAAGGAATTTTGACAAAATTTAGACAGCAAAGTGGGATCAATCTAGACCAATGGTACTGTCGATGGGCATGCTTTTTCCTGATAAGGCGCGCCTAAGCAGGGCGGCGAAAATGTACAGCGTAAAGGAGTGCCATAAGATGATTGTATGCGAGTCATCTCGGGATATATACAAGGTTGTTTCCGTAGATGATTTACGGTTTGTAACGATGTTGTGTGCAACAAAGAAGAAAATAAATATGTGAAAAAAATATATTAGCACACACAATTGTGAAATGGACACGTTCAGTGGGAAACACTTCAACTTGAATGTTGAATTGATTTCTCTTCTATTGATTCCACATATTAAAGCATCCATAAGGTACAAGATCAAAGAGTGTATTACATCCGTCTACCAGGAATATGAGTGTACTATTACCAAAAGAAAAGTATATCTCTGGCGCAGACGTGCATTTGAAATTATTTATGATGACTAGGATAAATCATTTGCATCTGTACCCAAATACATGGTGCATTGCAACACTTTAAGTCTGTGCTCGCGTTCCTTAAGAAAGTCCCAGACATCGTTTATTCTCCTAGAACGTAAAGTCTGTGCCAATAACTCCCTCTCTCATATGTAGGAAGACCTATGCTAGGTTTGTAGCTGTAGCAGCTCTAGGGAGGCAGGTCCCTGATGCAAAGGCGGAACCTCCACGACGACTACTATAAATTGAACAAAAAAGTATTATATTATTTTTCTTTTTACGGTTTAAATATATTGCAATACCTTGAGTATTAAATTTTATTCGATATTTTTCCTATATTATTAATTATGTTGATACATTTTTAATATTATAATTTTATTTTTTATACGTTAATTTAATATGTTAGTCTTATATTTTATATATTTGTTAGTTATTCAGCTATTTTTTACTACATATGTTTTAATTATTAAATATTTATATTTTGGTTCAGGACACAATATTTGAAGTCCAGTAGCACTAATGTTCCTGAATTCTTATGTTTATGATGATAGAGTTTTTTCGATTTTTCACTCAATATGTCTGTTATTTTATATGTTAGTTTATTATTGTATATGTTGGTTTTATTATTTTATATGTTAGTTATATTATTTAATATATTAGTTTTACTATATAATATGTTAGTTTATTATTTTATAGTTAGTTTTATTATTTAATATATTTATTTTTATTCATAAATTCTTTACTACACATGATTTAATTATTGATTATTTATATTTTGGTTCCGGACATAATATTTGAGGCTCAGTAGCATCAATGTATCCTGAATTCTTATGCCCATGATGAGAAATTTTTTTCGATTTTTCACTGAACAGGTCTGTTAGTTTATTATTCTATATGTTAGTTTTATTATTTAATATGTTAGTTTTACTATTTAATATGTTAGTTTATTATTGTATATGTTAGTTTTATTATTTAATATGTTAGTTTATTATTGCATGTGGTTATTTGTTTGTTATTGACTTATTTTTTACTATGCTAAAACTAAGTAACTAATTTTCATATATACAAGATTTAATTATATTATAATTATATTTTAGTTTCGGACACAATATTTGAGGCTCAGTAGCACCAACGTATCCTGAATTCTTATGTTCTTATGTTTGTTGACTATTGGAGATAATTTGTGTTTGATTATCAGCTTCTGACATATTTTTTGGAATAAGAGATACTTAAATGATTAATTTCTATAACTACATGGATACTACACTAAAGGCCACTAAGTTTTACTACGCTAAACGATCACTACATTACAAATATGAACACTACATTAGGCGACAAGATACCACTACATGGTACAAAAGTATACTAGTCTTTCAATAAATTAATAATCTAAATCGGATAAAAACAACAAATCAATTTAATCATAAAATAATCACAAAATTACATATACCATAATAAAAGTAACTAATTAATATTTTTTTAACACCTAATAATAATTTTTCTATTTTATAAAATTATTTTAGCATACTAATACTATAGGATGGATAAAAAATAACAAATTAATTAAATCGTAAAAAAATCACAAAATAAGATAAAGCACATAAAAAATAACTAATATGTATTTTTATACAAATTTTACCAAAAATTAAATCAGAATACCTCTATTTAAGGTTGAAAAGTCGAAGATTTGTAATTTTGAGTCGAAACAACCAACAACGTCCAAAATAACTCCTTAGCTGATCGAAAATTTATGCTTCATATGGGATGGGTGAGGTCCACTCAAGCTTTTGGTGTTTAAAATGGAGGGGGAGGGAGTATTTTAATTTTGGGGGGAGGGAGGTCAAAGGGGAGGGGAGACCATTCTGTTTTGGGGAAGGGAAAATGACACTATATTTATATATAAAACGTCTTTTGTTAAGACGGTACAGTATAACGTCTTAACAAAAGATGCTATATTTTTTTGTTTTTTAATTCAAATATAGTATTTTTTTGACAGACACTATATTTAATTGGTCAAATGGCCGTTAAAAAGACGCTATATATATATTTTGGTAACTAATTTTTTTAACACATTTCGGTCATTTGAGTTAAAAGAAACCACATTTTGGTTCCGGACACTAAGTACTTTGTATCGGCAATTAAAGTTTCAACTAGGGGCATACCAAGAAAATCGATAAATCGCATCAAACGGATAATTTGAATCAAATCAAAAAAAATTCGACTGTAGTTTGGTATTAGAAAAACCCGACCATAATGATTTGATTTGGTTTTACCTTAAAAAATACAAATTGAACCAAAAGCAACCTATTTATTCAATTTTTAAATTTTATATATGTAAATATTTATTGTAACGTAATTTATAAATATTTCTTATTCTTTTTTATAGTTTTATCTTTTAACGTATCATTTCAAGTTTGGATTTAATATTGTTGAATGATAAATAAATTTTATAGCCTATAAATATAGTAACTCAAATAAAGTTTAAAACAATATTAGTACTAACAAAAGAAATTCAATTTAACACTAAAAATGACGATAGTATTTGGATATTTGTTTTTTTGTTTTACATTGGTTTATAATGAAAATTTTTCTTTTTCTTTAGTGCTTAGTTATGTAATTAATAGTACTTATCAACTATACTTATTTTAGCATGAGTTATATAGTAATATTTTTAAATTATGTTAATTTTATTATGACTTATTAATTAGCAACATTTTCTTTATACAATTTTATAATCTATGCTATTGAATATTTTAGTATAATGCTATGACTTATCTCATATTATTATGTTTTTTTTTTTGAAAAATACATTATATAGTTGTATCTTACTAGGACTAAAGAAATATTTAGAGCACAAGTTACATATTTTATGTTATGAAGATTTTACTGCAAAAACCATGAAAACCCGAGAAAATGGAAAACTCGAAAAAAAACGAGATTGGAAAACCCGACTTTAATGGTTTGGTTAATAGATTTAAAAACTTGACATTATTAGTTTGATTTAGTAATTGAAAAATCCGAACCAACCCGATTCGTGAATTTCCCTAGTTTCAACATTTGATTTCTTATAATTTAATAGTGTAATTTAATCAGATAGCGAGTAACTTATATTTTGATCACTTCACTTATTGTAGGAAAATTCATTTTTTTTCTTGATCCCTTCATACCATCTCAAACCCGCCCTAATTCATTTTGTCAAAACTTAAACTACTAAAATTCCTGAGTAATTCAAGACATAAATTGACTTCAACTTGAGAATTTCTTGAAGAGTTTAATGGTACTATCAGTAAAAAATTCTTAAAGAGTTAAATGGTAATATAAAAAAATCAATGTAGTGCATTACTAGAGAGAGAAGCTCTCCTTTCTCTCTAACAATACTGTGCCATTACCTCATCTTCTCCGCCTGCCTTGGCGCACGTTAGTTAACGTCGCCGAGCTGGTTTCCATGGCAAGAGGAAGAGGTCGAGGTAGGGGTAGGCCACGTAAAATACCAATTGCAACAATCGATCGCATCATCTCAAAAATCAATCCACCACAAGCTATTACCAGTGATTAAGATCCGGTTACTGTTCCATTGATTTCAGTCTCATTGAAGCAACCAGAGGAGGTTCCTGTACAATCGGTAGTTACAGAACTTTCTCAACCTCAGATTATACAAGGTAATGGTGAAAATACACACATGCAGACATCAACACAACCATCTGACCCTGAAGCAGTAAAGGTGACAAATGAAGGAACCAAAGTGTGGGCAAATTTGTTCCAGAAAAACAGATTTGCCTCAAATGGGATGTCTCTGGAGTACATACCACCTACTATCCTTGATGGCAAACCTGTAGGTCAATTACTGAAAGAGGAAGTGGAGGAGGAAGAGCAGAAATGGAAGTGTTCTCTGGTGATTTTTGTTTTGGGGACTGGGCCAGGTTATAATGCTATGCAACGATACATTAACCTACCTTGGTCTCATGTTCCAGAGCCAGAGCTATACTACCACGAGGAGGGGTATTATGTAGCTAAATTTCAAACCATGGAAGATGCTAAGGAGGTCATATGTGCTGGTCCATACACCATTGCTAACAGACCTATGGTCTTGAAGCAATGGACTCCAGATTTCGACTTCACTGCTGCTTTCCCTAATGACATTCCTTTATGGGTAAAGTTTCCTAGGCTACCTATGTCATGCTGGGGAAATAGGTCTTTGAGTAGGATTGCCAGTGTTCTTGGCAAACCTATTTTTGCATATGAGTGTACTACCAATCAGACTAGGATCTCCTTTGCAAGGATGCTTATTGAGGTTAATGTGTCTAAACCTATGCCAAGTGATATTGAGATTATTGATCCTAATGGCAAGAAGTTTGTCCAGGAAGTGACATATGACTGGAAGCCAACATACTGTGAGAAGTGCCTCATGGTAGGTCATAATTGCATGTCCATTCCTAAACCCCCTCAACCTATACAAAAACCAAAAATTAACCAGGAGTGGAGAGTCAAAGGAGCAGTGCAGAATGATATACAACCTAAGGAGAACACCAGCCAGCAGGTAGAACCAAGGCAGACAGCAATACCTCCTAAGGATGCTGATCCTTTGGATGTCACAGAAGGGTTCACTCTGGTAGATAAGGGCAAGTAGGTGCAATCACCAGTTTTTAATCTCACAAATTTTCCCCCATTATCTCCTATGGTATTGAGTAACAGATTTCAAGCAGTGTCTGCAAGCAGAACAGGTCACCCCCCTGATGCAGGGGGACCTAGCTTTACCAAATGAAGTTATTAGTTTGGAATACTAGAGGGATAAATAAGAAGTATAAACAGAAAGAAGCTAAAGAATACTTTAGACAGAATAAATTTAGTCTTATTAGTTTAGTAGAAACAAATGACAAGGAGAATAATGCAGGGAGAATTGCTAATATGGTGCTCCCAGGTTGGGATATGGTAGCTAACTACAAGGAGTCTCCAAGAGGTAGAATCTGGATTTTATGGGATCCTCAGAAGATCAATGTCACAGGAATTCAGGAGGATGTCCAATTTCTTCATTGCAGTGTTCATAATCTTGTTGGGGGTCTGACTTGCCTGCTTACTGTGGTTTATGGTTCAAATGGTCTGGACCAGAGAAGAACAATGTGGCAACACATACAAAGTCTTGCTTCTGGTATTACTAATCCTTGGCTGGTTGCAGGTGATTTCAATGCTGTGATGTCTGTCAATGACAGACAGTCATGTACTCAAGTTAAGCAAGCTGAGACTCTGAATTTTATTCAATGCATCCAATTGGCTGAATTATCAGAACTTCCTTGGAAAGGGAATTTCTTCACATGGACTAATAAACAGACTGGTAATGAAAGAGTTTGTAGTAGATTAGACAGAATATTTGGTAATTATGAATGGATGATTAAATGGAGTCATGTACAGACTGTATATGACCCTTCTTTAATCTCTGATCATAATCCAATGGTCCTCACTTTGATGGAAGATATTACTGTCAGGAAGGCACCCTTCAAATTCTATAATGCTTGGGCTAATCACAAGGATTTCCAAAACATCATGAAGGTACATTGGAGGAGTTTTGAGCAGGGCACTCTTAAGTTGATATGGAACAACCTTAAGGCTCTTAAACCTGTTCTAAAATCACTAAATGTTAAAGAATTTAAGAACATCACACAGAAAATAGATTCTAGCAGGGAGGAACTAAAGTACATCCAGCACCAGATGAGCTCACAATATACAGAAGATTTGCAGGCAAAAGAAAAGGATCTATTATTGAAGATTGAGAAGTGGTCATTGATTGAAGAAAGTATCCTCCAGCAAAAATCTAGAGCCAAATGGATACAATTGGGAGATTCAAACAATAAGTATTTTCATGCTGTGTTAAAGGAAAGGAAGCAGTATAAAAGCATTACTGAACTGGTTACTGCAGGAGGCACCAAACTCACTCATCCAGATGACATTAGAGTTGAAATCAGGAACTTCTATAAGGCTTTAATGGGGTCATCAGCTCCCTCCCTTCCAGCAATTAATATATCATATATGGATAATGGCCCAAAGCTCACTCATTATCAGCAGCAGCAGCTAATTGCAGATGTGTCTATGGATGAAATTGTAGATAGCCTAAAATCCATTGGTGATCATAAAGTACCTAGGATTGATGGCTATAATGCTGTTTTCTTTAAACAGACCTGGTGGCTTACTGGAAATCAAATTACCAGGGCAGTCCTGGAGTTCTTCCAATCTGGTAAGATGTATAAGCCAGTGAATTGTGCTTCCCTTACACTGATACCTAAAGTTCCTAACCCTCAGTCAGTCAAGGAATTCAGACCAATTGCCTGTTGTTCAGTCTTATATAAGATAATATCTAAGATACTGGCTAACAGATTACAGAAATGCATGGCTTATATCATCAATGATTCCCAATCAGGATTCATACCAGGGAGGAAGGTGGCTGACAATGTTATCTTAGCGCATGAGTTGATCAAACATTATGCTAGAACACATGTGTCTCCTAGGTGCATGATTAAAATAGACTTACAGAAGGCTTATGATTCTGTTGAGTGGATCTTTTTGCAACAAGTGATGGAATCCTTACACTTCCCAGGCAAATTCATAAGGTGGATTCTGGAATGTGTCCAGACAGTGAGCTATACAATCATGGTTAATGGGGAAATTACTGAACCCTTTCAAGCAGCTAAAGGATTGAGGCAAGGTGACCCAGTCTTCCCCTTCTTATTTGCTATAGTGATGGAATATCTTAGCAGGGCTTTTATGGAGTTAAAGAAAGATCCAGATTTCCTATTCCATCCTGGATGTAAAAGGTTAAATATCACACACCTTAGTTTTGCAGATGATCTACTATTATTTGCAAGAGGAGATTTGAAGGCTGTCACAACCATGTTCAGATATTTTTCTCAATTCACTGAGGTTTCTGGTATGACTGCTAACTTGAGTAAAAGTTCTGTCTATTTTGGTGGTGTCTCTCCTGATAAACAACAGCATATTGTCAACCACCTTGGTTATGTATATGGAGAATTACCCTTCAAGTATTTGGGAGTTCCATTAACTGTCAAGAAAATGTCATTACTTCAATGGCAACCATTGGTGGATAGAGTTACTGCCAGGATTACATCCTGGATTGTTAGGAAATTATCCTATGCAGGGAGAGTCCAACTGGTACAGTCAGTCATCTTTGGTATACAAGCATACTGGGCACAACTTTTTCTGATTCCTGCAAAAATTTTAAAGATGATGGGTGCAGTTTGTAGATCCTATGTTTGGACAGGTTCAGCCAACATATCCAAAAAATCATATGTAGCTTGGGACAAGGTCTGGTTACCTAAATCTGCTGGGGGTTTAAATATTATGAATCTGCTATTATGAAACAAAGCTGCAATCATGAAACTTGGATGGGATTTGGCCAAGAAGAAAGATGTGTTATGGATAAAATGGATTCACTCAGTATACATAAAGCAGCAACGATTGCAGGATCTAACCATTCCTAACCAAGCCAGTTGGATGGCTAGGAAGATCATTGCTGCCACTGTTACATTGCAGCAGTCACAGATGCTACAACAACCAGTTTGTTCTATCAAGAAATTCTACTTACAACAGGTTGGACAATTGCCAAGAGTAGCGTGGAAGAACCTAACTATCCAAAACTATGCTCGACCTAAGGCAGTCTTTAATCTCTGGCTTATACTACAGAACAGGCTACCCACAAAGGATAGACTGGAACAGTGGACACTCACAGTGGATAACACATGTGCACTTTGCCAACAAGATAAGGAGACTAGGGATCATCTATTCTTCTCATGTTAATTCACCTCCTTACTGAGACATCACACTTTACAGTGGATTGGAGTTACCCAAGGCTACTACCAGAATTGGGAACAATTCATTCAGTGGATCATCACCAAGTCTAAAGGCAAAACTGGTCGAGCTCAAGTGATGAAAATGGTCTTTGTTGAAATGCTTTACAGTGTTTGGTTAAAAAGAAATTCCAGATTGTTTAATCAAACTTCATGTTCCAGTGGACAACTACTAAGAAGCATTGCTTATGTATGTCATGTTAGGAGTCCTCCTAAAGTCAATGTATACCTACAGCATTATCTCCTGTAATTAGACACATAGGTATAGTGATGCAGATGCTAGCTAGTTTTATCATAGATGTCAGCTGTGTATAGCTGAACTATGACTTTGTAAAGACAGACCTTTGGTGATTAATACGACAAATTTAATTACCAAAAAAATATAAAAAAATCCTCATTGCAAAGATATTCGTCTGACTTCCAATGTTAAAAAATTTGTTCCGCATTTCTGCATCATATTGCATTTCCCACATATTTCTTTTATAATAATACTCTTTTAATGCCAAATTACTTTTTTTTTTTTGGTTTATTATTTATTTTGCAATATAACATAACAATGATCAACGTTGTGTTCGAAAACAGTAGGAGGAGGAATTGTATTTCTATTCCCTGGTAACTGGCAATTTTCAATATGGTATTCGTGACTCCTGCCTAAATATGCTTAACTATCAATTGATTTATTTATTTGTTTTTTTTTAAAAAATTTTGTATGTGCTTGGTTAGTTTTGATAAGTTTATGATTAATGGCTAGAGGTAGATAAGTTAGAACTTATTTGAGACATTTTCGTAAGATTCCCTTAAATTAAGCATCTTTGGTCCCTTCAGTCGTAGTTCCCCCTAAATGAACTCACTCTTCCATAATTGTATACACTGCCCCGCATACAACAATAAAAATTCAGTGTAATGCCACAAGTAAAGTGGGGTTTGATGGGGTAGGATCTACGCATCCTTACCCCTACCCTGGACAGAGAGACACTGCCCACAAAAACACATGAAAGACAAACATAGGAATGCTATTTAGACTAAAAATCTTAATTTCGGAACGATTTAGGATATTTTTGTCCTGAAAAACTGAAATTCAAGATGCACTGGCTAATTCCTAAATAGTAGCCCTTTAGAATGGCTACTTGATGCCATTTCTACAAGACAAACGCATTTGAAGTCTACAACACATTGAATTTGTAAAATCTGCAAGAGAAGGGACTAGACGAGCAGAATTCAATGACATTTCTTTTGTGTAAGAAGAGAGATGACAGTGGAGGTGACTGGACTTTGGCAATTGAGGAACTTAGATGGGGAAATGTTGAACTTAATACATATACAGAACTACTAGACTCCCTTTTAAGTTCAATTTACAAGTAGTATTAGCAGAAACTCACACATTTAGTACAATGTAAAATCATACATCCCTCGCTTTAACCTCGATGTCTATAAGGGGCGTCTTGGGGCTTGAAGGGCCGGTACTGAACTTACGAACCAAGATTGTAAAACATGGCAAAAATACTACATAGAGTCCAGCTAGGATGAATGGTACAGCAACAAGCCACCCCAACAGCTGCAAAAAGTTGTCGCTAAAAATCAGTCATAGTCACAAACACATTTCACACATCCATACAGTACAAGTATAAGTGATCTGCATCCCGTGTTGATGCAGGGTCCGGGAAAGGGCTGCACTTTAAGGGTGTGATATAAACAACCTACCTTAATGCAAGTGGCTGCTTCCACGACTCGAACTATGACTTATAGGTCACACAGAGACAACTTTACCGTTGCTCCAACGTTCCCCTTTTGACCCTTTGATAAGTATGCATGAATAACTAATTAACGAATTGGAAAGTTATGCTTTACAGAACTTTAAAGAACAACATGGTTATCCATTTAGCAAAAAGCACGGACAACTGAAATATGCAGGCTGTAGTATAAAGGGGATAAAGAAGGCTGTAGTATAAAGGGGATAAAGAAGCCGGCTGTTCCAGAAAAGACTCAAACTAACAATCAAGAAGATGATACTGATAAAAGAAAGAAAAGAAGGACGAGATGCTTGGATGCGAAAACTTCTTTACTTACCGCATGGAGAATGCTGAGCAGGACTTCTCGTGAAGCCTCACCAGTGAAGACCTTCTTTAGTGCATCAGATGTCAAAGGAAAATGAGATCCACCAGTGACACACTCACCCAAACGTAGGAATGGAATCACCAGACTGCAAAATGGAAGCACAGCACTAAAATGAGGACTTAAGCATCATATCTTGACAGATTAAGTACTAAAGAAAAGATGTAAATGAAATCACACGTTTGCGAGACAATGGAAAACCTGATGAAATGTAGCTTAAATTAAACAGCTTAATGTCGAAGAAAATATCACATTAAACCAGTGGCGGATCCGCTGTGGGTGCTTCACTAATTTTAGTTTAAATTCTAGATGGCCAAACATGATCATAGTGGATGCTCATGGTTAATTATTGAAGTTTTAAGGTATTATTTATGAATATATTATATAATTTGACCAAAGCCAATGGGTGCCAGCACCCATATGTCCTAAGGTGGATCTGCCACTGCATTAAACCCTTGGGAACAACAAATTAGTGTTAACCCTAAAATGTAATGATGCAGGAAATTCATGCCCAACTGTCAATATCCCAACAACAACAACGCTTCAATCCCAAGCTAGTTGGTGCCGGTGGTATGAATCCTCAATATCATAAAGGGTCGTTTGGCAGGAGATATTAGAAAAAATAATGCAAGTATTAGCTCTATGCACTACTAATACCTTGTTTGGTACATTTTTTTAACCAATGTATAATTAATACTTCTATTAGTTATACATCGTACTTGGTATTATCATATGTATAAAGTAATGCATAGAAAACCATGGCATTAGTAATACCAAGGCTATTAATGCATGCATTAATATGGATAAAGACAAAATTGTCCTTAGAACCCCTTAAAGCTAGAGAATATGGAGGACATCTTTGTAAACAACTATTTTTCTTAAAAATTATGCAATGCGTTATAATTTTAATACACCACACCAAACAGTAGATAAGAAATAATATTTGCATAACTAATGCTTGCATTACTAACCCATATATTACTAATCCATGCATTACTAATACACCTGATTCTGCACTATTCTTATACACCCTATCAAACGACCCCTAAGTGTTCTGTTTGGTTGCACATCTTTCACCAGAGGCATAGCTTCTTCATTACCTATTTAATTTTTTTCTCTTCATTTCCATGTCAAGTACTACCAAAGCGGAAAATATGCAATGTTTCTTGAAGCAAGGAGGAGGACATTACAGGCATAGACAAAGTTGTACTATTGCAAATCATCGGACTGCAAATGAACGAAATCACAAATATTTGAAGCTTACCCACAATACAGTTTGAACATAAGAATTCTCACACAAACACACACATACATATATACATATATAGAGGGAGTTTCTTTTTGAGAGAGAGGGGGGGGGGGGGGGAGGTAGAGGGAGAGAGAGGGAGAGAGAGAGAGAGTTTCTTTTTTGTCACAGCTTAACGATAAACAGGAAACAGATATCCACATATACTACGTCCAAATGTGGGCCTTTTGCAATTGAAGAAACTTTAACTCCTGCAGGATCATAGATTTAAAAAAGCATAAAATTGACGCTAATCACCAAAAGCATAACACGATGCCACATCCTCATTTTGTTCCCTATTTCTCACAACCCACAGAATTTGTTCTAGGGATCCTAGCATAAAGATTGGTGACAAGAAGTGAGTGCAACACTTTATCGCAGAATAGATATTAAACAAATCCTCTATTTATAGCATAGATGCCTAGCCATCAAAGAGATCTTGGACCAGGTAAGGGGGCAGGGAGGATGGTCTTTGAGGAGAAGAAACAAACTTGTAGCGATAGCAAAAGAATCAAGCAATTGATCTAATAAAGAACCACTGTTAAGCACCTCAACTCAATTGGAGTAGCAATGAAGTTAGCCAACAACACAGTTGGAGCATTACAAAAGGATCCAAATAATGCAATAGCGATCGCACATAGGAATACAGTGACACCTGTTGAGAAAAACATTTGATTAGCAAAATTAAATAATTTTATCAAGGCAGAAGTCAGTTCACTCAATTATTTATAGCCAGTGAAGAAAAAATTAAACTGGAAATTAACAGGATCGACTCACATGTAGTCTCTGTTAATTATAACCTCATCTTCATCATCATACACCCACAGAGTAAGATATTGAACAGCTTTGCCTTTCTTAATACATATTTGTGTTAACTTCTTAAGAAAGAAAACTTAGACATTTCCATCAATTGATGACGTAATTTTTCATCCTATAATCATGAAAAAGTAAAATGATGAATTTACAAATAAGCTTCTTAGATGATGATATACAGTGAACCATGTGGTACCAAAGGAATAAGTAAGGAAGTTAACTTCGCTTATTCCAGACAGGAACAAGAGTTCCACAACATGTTGAATATAAACTCTTTGAAGGAAGACATTCAAACATATGCTTATGGGGTGAAGCTCCTTAACTGACAATATGGCAATTAATCAATTGCTGACCAATTCACAGGACCATTAATTCCAAATCTCTGTGTAGAAGTTCTATAAGCTGTAATATGTACAAGCACATCATTTTTTCTTCTCCAATCGATAGATCCATTTCTGCATCCCAAATTTCTACTTAAATCATTTCATTAGCATCTTAATTAATATAGCATTTCAGAAGCATTTTGATATTGCACGGTCTAATCCTTTTCCAATTCAGTAAAAGAAACTTCGCCGATCCGTCTTATTACTAATCCTTTTACCACTATCATCCCCTTGCAATTCAATACTCCGACTTTTCTCAACACATTAAGAAAAGAACTGAATTACAGTTAAAGATAACCTTCTATTTGTCATGAAATTACCTCCTAGGAATCGATGAATTTCAAACGCATTGCCAGAGAGCACACCACAAGCTTAAGGAAGTAAACAGGGAATGCTATCATACGGACAATAAATTTACATAAAACAAGGATAATAAGAACTAATTGCAGCTTAACAGAACGTACCACAAATGGGAAATACCCCCAATGTAATTCCAAGAGCTGCAGAAAATGCCAATTGCTTCGGCTCTGCTCCCCTTGAAACAAATCAAGAAAACCATTCATTGTGCATATCAGTAAAGCTTCTTACTTTGTGATCTTTCCATTAAGAAAATATTAGTAACTGAATATTAGTAGTATTCAGATACTGACTTCAAAAACTCCAAAAACTCCTAAAGAAGAATGCAAGCATTTCATTTTCACACGTACGTATTTTTACATGCTCCAACAAAAAGAAGGGCAAAAGGGTAAATATAGCTACCTTTGGAGGATTTGGAGAAGAGGATCAACGATATTCGTCCGTGTCCAGGAACAAATTTTCCCTCCAATCTGATTCATCATCTTGTGTGCTCTCTTTTTCTTCGCTTTCAGCTTTCAATTATCGGACTTTAACAAGAACCCAAATTCACAAATACAGTTATAAGAAATAAAAAAAATTGATTTATGGGTAACCGAGGAATGAATTTGAGCTCAGTGAGTTGGTGGATCATGCACGTAACGTTGAAAAATGAATAGAATTTAAATTAATAACTTAGCCTGGATTTTAAATGTTGTGATATTCTTATCTTCTGGAAATTTTGAGCGTTTCGAAGAGAATTAAAAAGGGGTACACGCCATCAATAACTTCACAAGTCTTTACTTCTACTGTTGGGATTTCAGGTTCTTGATGGAGCAGAGGGAGGGATGTCGGAATCAAAAGGCGGCCCAAACGACGTCGTAATTTGGTACGGCTTTGTTTCGAAGATGCGTGTTTAAAAATATCTCTATTTTGTTTCTTTTTTGGATGAGAATGAGATGGACGGTAAGACGAAAGTGACAGATGACAGGTGTTCTAAGTAGAAAGCTTAATTTGACCATTGAGTTGATAGTTGACACCAATAGAAGCGTTAATGATTTAGTTTGGATCATTTTTTTTTATTAAAAATAAAGAAATTAAATTAAATAAATTACTTTATTAAATATTAAAACTAAATTAAATTAATTAAGTCGTTTTTAATTGATTCGGTAAATGCCGGTTATCGTTGGTTTTTTGTTTTTTATTGATTTTTTCTCAAATATTAAACATACACTATCAAACACATACTCCGACAATTCTATTTTTAATATAATACTATTAAACCAATTGTTCTTTGAGAAATTTATCATTTACAGGATATAGTGATGATAATTGAACCAAATAGTAATGAATAATTTTATAACTCAATTAAAAATAAATTATTTTTAACATGAAATAAGTGTACTTAACTAGAATGTAAAAGGAAAGAACTAGATTATTATAATAGCAAAGAACTAGACTAAAAGTGCAAACTAATAAAATGTAGCATAAAATTTTAGAAGTTTTGTATCAAAATATAAATTGTAATAATAAATTTTAAATAGTCATTTCTATATTCGATTTGGTTTGATTTTTTCTTATTAAAATCGAAAACAAATCAAATTTGATCGACTTTTTAAATTCAAAATTAAAAACAAACTAAACCGAAAAATTATCAATTCATTAATTAGTTTGGTTTGATTTTTCGAATTTTTATAAATATCTCAAGATACCATATAATACGAAAAATAAAAAATAAAGAATTGCATACGCATAAAGAAATCTAGAAGAAGAGTTGTAGTGTTGGTCCTCATAAAAAGTAGCTCTATGAGCTAATTCACGACTCCTCACCAATTAAATTCATCTAAGATTCTAGGTTAAGTGGAGTTGTGAAAATTCTAAATCCACATCCCTCTTTCTTGAATCCTCAATTTCAAACAAACAACTTCTAAATCTAATACCAACAAATCACTCTTTACGCTCCACCGGATTTTGCTGATCCTTGTTTTTTCCTATTTTCACATATTCCAACATTTCAAATGTTGAATGAAAGTTGTAAAATTGAAGTGTTTTTTAATGGTAAAAAATGTTTAGAGATAGGGTACTAAGAAATAACATACTGAAAACTCTGAAAGGTTAATTAGGGAGATGAGAACATTTTAAAGTTTATTCTCTTTACTAGAATTTAAGGACTTTAGCACGTCTATGCTCGCAAATCACTTTACAGTGCAGTTCTATCAATTGATTAGTTGTCACAGTAAGAACACCATCCCACTCTATATAATTTTAAGAGATTGCAGAAAAAAATGGCACCTATATAATTTTGATTAGTTGTCACAGTAAGAACACCATCCATAACGTAAAACCCATAAAGCACCGTCCATGAGTAGATTCTCCACTTAGCAATAAGCAAAGTGATATCTAAGCAATAAAAGTGTAGTTAATTGATTGACTTCCCATCTCGCTATCATAAAAACCCAATTTAACAAAATATCTAACAAAAACTTCTGATACAATTTAATGCTTCTCCCTCAGATCAATAATCTGCAAAAGAAGGCAAACACAAAGAAGCTTTATCAAAACTAACATCTCTAGCATAGTCAAGCATGTGGACCAAACACAAAATTTGGCCGAGAAACTCTCTAAATCCAATTGCAGTGTATATCACAGAAAGCTCTTAGTTCATTCTTTGGGCAGCTTCCTTGGCAAGAACCCTCTCTTTCGCTTTGGTCCTGGCCTGTGATTTGGAACCCATGACACCGCCACCCCACTTCTTCCTGTTTTCCTCATACTTGTCATTGAAGTTAGCCTGGAAATGTAAACAAGTATCAAAGATAATCCATGGAATAGCTTCAGGGAAAAAATCAAACTAATGTCATACATAAATAGAGATACCTTGATTGCCTCCAAAATTCTGCTGAACTCCATTTTATCTTCATTCTTCACTGTTGTCAAACACAGAGCTGAAGCAGTTTTCTTATGCACAATCTGTATACAAAGCATAAGTAATAATCTAATATGTTATGAAGCATGTCTTTTACTGGTAAGAAAATGATAAACAAAATGTAATGGCGCTTGGAGGCGAATTTGTGAATGAAAGAGTCAGAAGTGGGTAAGCTTCTAGAAAAGCAAAAATTGGCTAAAAAAAAGAACAAAATTTACTTCACCGAAGCAAAAAAACACCCACTTAGAACTACAACAAATCCGTACTATGATGCCATTTTTACATCTGCTGTTTAAGGCTTTTAGATTTGTAGGGCACCCCACAGAAAACCTGTAAGTATTTCAGAGCTATTATTCATAAGCTCTCCCCTATTTTGCAATCCAAAGCCCAGATTTAAATTCCTTCAAATAATAAAAACCAGCAATTTCAAGAAGAAGAAAAAAAATTGGACATGAAATTACAGAGGATTATGAAGACAGTTTTACAGAAAATTCCACTGTTAGCTTGAATCCGACCAGTATGCCGTGAAGCATTATTAAGATTACAAAGATACTTAGATTGCTCACCGATCCTAAACGTGCTTTCCCCTTCACAATGCAGTAAGGAATTTCCATCTTTCTGCATAGAGCAGGAAGCCAGACAACTAACTCAATTGGGTCCACATCATGAGCAATCACTACCAGTTGTGCTTTGTTCTGCAAGCATATCAAGGGGAAATAGCTTACTTTAAATAAGGAAAACAAAAAAGATGAGCCACATAAAGAATCTTTGCAAGCCAATAACACACCTGCTCAATAAGGTATGTGATGTGCTTGAGACCATACTTCACAATGATAGGTTTCTTTGTTTCAGGTGTTTTTCCTTCAGCTTCAGCTTGAGCTCTTTTCACAAGACGCTCCTTCTTTGCAGCTTTGTCCTCGGGCCTGTACTTGAGAAGCATCTTGAACAGGTTTGTCGCTACAAATTCAATGGACAAAGGCAATAAAGATAATTCAATTCAACAACAACAACAACAACTACCTAGTATAGTCCCACAAAGTGGGGTCTGGGGAGGTAATATGTAGACGAGCCTTACCCCTACCCGAAAGGGCAGAGAGGTAATGAAATAAAATACCTCATTGCAAGTAAAACAATACAAAAAGTTGAGTACAGAGCTGATGATTAAAATTCTCCCTTTGCAGCATACTAGAGAAGTCGCAAGATGCATAATGACCAAGTATTATGTCACAGCTTGGCCTTGTAAGAATGATTACAAAAAGGTATATTGGTAACAACAGAAGGCATTCCAGAAAACGTTTCTGCCAGAATCTAAGTAGTTGCTCGAAAGCAAAGTTCAACATGCTGAAAACAAAAGTTACAAGTTCATGACAATGAACTCTTTCTGAAGTGATACAAATCAAATCTAACATTTAACAAAAGAAACAACATCCACAGGGTGTAGACCTAAGAACACACAATATGTATTATCCAATGAGGAATTCCAACAAAATATTATGGTAATGTCAAAACTGATTCTCCTTCTCAAAAAGAAGTTTTCAAAAGTATTCCAGATGGAGGCAATAGTAGCTCATTCAGCTACTTGGTTACCAAACAATAATAAGCTAATAGTTGTGAGGTGTGAGACCTAGAGGTATTCTCCATTTTGCTCACATGGCAAAAGTTGAGGGTTTGTAAATTCTCTCTCAGAGAAGATACATTATCGGAATCATAAGAATCCATAAGCCAAGAACAAACACACACTCATTCAACTGTCTTTTACAATGAGGCTAGCTCAAAACCTATATGGGAACATATTATAGTGCAAAAAAAAAACAATCCATTTATCATAATTCCTCTTTGCCAATTATGCCACCACTTCGGGTGAAAGTTCAAACTGAAACATGCAGCATTTAAGACATTAAGACTGAAAATGTATCCTTAAACACACACACACACCGAGGGAGAATAAAGCTAACAGCTCAGGGTTAGCTTTTATGTGCAAAAAGAGCTCAACGAAAGACAAGTGTTGGAACGAAATGAGCCAAAATCGAGCATAATGAATACAGAGGCCAGTTACATAGGCAAAAAAGGGACCTTTATTTCAACAGTAATTGATTATCAAGAGGAACACCTACAAATAGAAGGGACAGGTAATAAAATATTTAACTAATTGTTCACGAAATACAGAACTTATTAGCAAAACACTTCAAAAATATAGGAAATTAGTTTATAAAGTATAGTGACACTGACCGAGGTTTTTGTCCAGGGTTTTGGAGAACTGGTTGAGAGCAGGAGGGACCTTCAACCTCTGCTTAAGAATCCTCCTCTTCCTTTGGATACGAACCACCTGTGGCCATTTCACGAACCTAGTCAGATCCTTCTTTGGTGGCAACGCACCACCGATTCCGAACTGCTTGGGCCGCTTCTCGAACAGTGGATTCACCACCTTCGCCTGAGCCGGTTTCTTCTTTGATGCTACTGCTACACCCTTCTTTGGAGCCTACACTTACCGCAAAGAAAAAATTCAATAAACATTGCAAAATGAAGAAGAAGGATTGTGCAATCACTGCTGAAGCTTACCATTTTCTTCAGACGGCGACCGGAGGAACAAACCCTACTGAATGCAAAACACTCTCAGTTATATAGAATTGAGTTTAGGGTATAAGGTGTATTCGCCGTTCCTCAACTGGGCCTGGGAAAAATTGTTATAATTTGGGCCCTTGTCCTTTTTAATCTGTCAAAATAATAAAAATTTAATCGAGTAGCCAGTTTTCCCAAAATATTTTACTTGTAGCCAGTGTTATAACCACTATTAGCCCTCAAAGTGGACGATCTTGAATTTATTATCGCCACTTGCCTCATACCAGAACTTCAAAGTTAAATAAGCTTTGCTCCTAACTTGCTCAATTTGTAGCACTTTTAACTTTTAACTTTAAAGTTCTATCCATAAAATAAATGTGAGGTCAAAAATTAAAGATTATCCTAAAAAATGTGATATTTATGCAATATTTTTTGTTGAATTTAGAGACAACTGAAGTTAAGCTTCGGTATGTGGGTGTTCATGAAAAGCCAAAAAATTAAATCAAACTGAAATCCAACTAAATCGATCAAAAAAATTGATACTTTTTAGGTTTAGTTTTAGTTTTGGTTTTGATTTTGAATTTTAAAAATGATCAAATTTGATTTGGTTTTGATTTTAATAAAAAAATAATTGAAAAAAAAAACGAATCAACTGACTATAAAAGTATTTATTGTTGGAAACACGTTCTCAAGGCATTATACTAAACGTGTGTTCATATTTGTAGGTTTTGATGAATGACAAACTATGCGCAAATTGACACATGACGAGGTCCAAGCACAAGCGCAAAATTGATATATAATGAGATTCAAGCACAAGACCAAGATCAAGCAAAGATATAAAGTTTTATATGAGTCGGTATTTAATTGTGATCTTGATCCGACAACTTAAACTCAAGACTTGGCTTCTCTCGTAAAAATATTTTTAATCATGCATATTTAATTTAGAGCAAAATGATTTTAAATAATGCATATTTACTTTAGTCAAAATGATTTTTAAACATGCCTCTAAAATCTGGACTAAGATAATCGATTATGTACTTATGATAATCGATTATGTTTAAGTCAGCTGCTTGACAATTGATTGTGAACTTATGACAATCGATTGTGTTAAGGCAGTGAGCATCAGATTTTTCAAATCTGCATTACAATCGATTGTGAACCTTATGACAATCGATTGTGATGAGGCAGTGTCCATCAAAGTTTTTCAAAGCTCAAAATAATCGATTGTGAAGCTAATGACAATCGATTGTGATGAGGCATTGTCCATCAATGTGTTTCAAAGCTCAAAATAATCGATTGTGAAGCTAATGACAATCGATTGTGAAGAGACAGTGTCCATCAGATTTTTCAAAGTCACAAAATAATCGATTGTGAACAGACAATCGATTGTGTTGAGGCAGGGTCTTCCAAACTTTTTCAAAGTTATTAAATAATCGATTGTGAACTTATGACAATCGATTGTCAAGTGGCAGTGACTAAATTGATTTTGCAAGACTGATATATAATCAATTGTTAACTTAGTATAATTGATTGTATAACTGACCTTTTCCAAAATGTTTTCAAATACCGTCAGGTAATCGATTATTGATTTCCTAATCGATTGTTTTAATTAAAATCTAGAAAGGATTTTTTGAACGTTGCTGAGTAATCGATTATTGATTTCCTATAATCGATTGTTTTACGTAAAATCTGGAAATGATTTTTTGAACGTTGCCAGTAATCGATTATTGATCTTAGATAATCGATTGTTATGCGTAAAATCTGGGATTGATTTTTGGAAGAACTGGCAAACAATCGATTGTGGTAATTTGACAATCGATTGTCACAGAGTAAAATCAGCAATTCTTAATTGGCAATTAGGCAACGGTAATACAAAGTTTTTCAACTATAAATACAGCTTTAATTCAGTCTTCTAAACACAACAACTGATCATACAATTGTTAAAGCTTGCATACTTTATTGCTTATCATTTTATATTCATTACATAAGCTTTTGAGAGCCAAATTCTTGTCGAAAGTTGTTGCGATCTTGAGCGTATTCTTTTTACTCATATCTACTCTTAAAGGAGCGTCTTGTTTGAGTGCTAAGTATTTTTGTACACTTGAAGGGAAGTGTTAGTCCCTTGTGTTGTAAGAAGGAACTTGTGTTTCCTTGGTTGAAGTCTTGGAGTGTTGTATCTCCGAGCAAAGGTGGTTGAGGCTTGTGTCCTCAAGTTGTAACGGTTTGTTGAGCACCCGTAAGCTTAACAAGTTAGTGGAAATCTCGAGAGAGTCTCTCGGGGACTGGACTAGCCACGGGTTGTGGTGAACCAGGATACATCGGTGCGTTTGTTCTAATTTATTTACTTATCGCACTTATTTATTTCCTGCAATTGTTAAATTCCGCAAGTTTACGCTAATTTTTATTATAACGCTATTCACCCCCCCCCCCCTCTAGCGTTAAGCGTATTATCTAACAATTGGTATCAGAGCCCAACTCTCTGAAGACTTAACCGTTTGAGAGAAACATCCATGGCTTCTACTCGTGATTCTTTTGCAGGAATAGGTGAAGGACAATGATCCACCCGACCACCGCTATTCGATGGTACAAATTATACATACTGGAAGGAGAGGATGAGAATATTTGTACAATCAAATAGTTTTCATCTTTAGAAGGTCATAATGAATGGAGAACAAATTCCAACCAAGAAGGTTGAAAATGAATGGGTCCCAAAGTCCGAAGATGGATACGATGCGGATGATATCCGAAAGGTGCAAAATAATGCTAAAGCTATTAATTTGTTATATTGTTCTGTAAATGCTGATGATTACAGGAAGATATCTTGTTGCACAACGGCGAAGCAAATGTGGAACAAGCTGGAAATTACGTACGAAGGTACTGACCAGGTAAGGGAAGCCAAAATTGATTTCCTAACCCATGCATATGAATTGTTTCACATGAAGGAAGGCGAAAAGGTCGATGAGATGTTTGAATGATTTTCAAAAATCGTAAATGATTTACATGCTCTTAAGAAGACCTTCACGGATAAGGAACTTGTCCGAAAAATTCTCCGAAGTCTCACTCCGGAATGGCGATCCAAGGCCGACGCGATTCAAGAATCCATGGCATTTCAAATGTCACCATCGACGCATTAAGAGGTAATCTTAAAACTTATGAATCTATTATACTTAACCCTCTTGTTGATGATCAAAGGAAGCAAAGAATCGCTCTCAAGGCAAGCACAAGCCAACCTTAAAATAATGAGGACGGAGCAACGAGTTCGGACTCGTTCTCAAGAGATTTCAAAAGTTCATGCGAAAAGAGTATGAACGAAAGGGTAAAAAGCAAGGAGATCAAATAAAGTGCCATGAGTGCGGAGAAACCGGGCACATTAAATCAAATTACCCAAATGCTAAAAAGGAGAAGAAACCCTTCAAGAAGCAACGAGCATACATATCTTGGGGAGGCGACTCCGGTGACGAGTCAAGTGAGGAAGAAGAAGACGAAGCCGCAAATCTTTGTCTTATGGCACAAGAAGACAACAAAGAAGAGGTATGTCAAATTTCTTCCAAAAATTTCTTTTCCCTTGAAGAAATGCAAAATACTTTTGATGAGTTGTATAGCGAATTTATTAAAGCTTCAAAAACTGTTAAGGGTATAAAAGAAAATGCTTCTTTAAAAGAAAAAGATTTTCAAAAACAACTCTCTTTTAAAGAAAAAGAATTGGAAAAACTAATTTTAGAAAATGAGAAGTTGAAAGAGGAAAACAAATTTTTTGGCAAGAGAAGCGCCGACAAGCCCGAGAGTTCTAGAAATTGTACTTCTTGCATGCATCTCAAAAATGAAGTAGAAAGGCTTAAGGGCGCCTTAGATAAGTTTAACTCTTCTCATAAAAATTTGAATGAAGTGCTTGTTAATTTGAAGTCGACCAAGCATGGCATAGGTTTTAGAAACGAACCTAAAGAGAAAATTGAAGTCAACCCCCAACCACCTAAGGCTCAACCTAGGATAAATAAAACAAATGTTCATCCTAGATACAACAAACCTAGAAATGGTTTTCATCAATCGCAACCTAGAAATAATCATAATGCACATTCTAGGCCAAACACTAGAAGGAATTTTGAACCTTTTAGAACACCTAGAAATGACTTCCAACCTAGAAACAACTATTCTAGAAATGATGAATATCCTAGAATAAATGGTAGGAGAAATGACTTTCATGATTTGCGCAATAGTTATATTGTCAAGAATAGAGTAAATGAATTTCGTCCGTCCAATTACTATCAACCTAGAAGGATGCATAATCCTAACGTGACTTGTCATTATTGTAGACGAATTGGACATATTGCTCCTGCTTGTTTTACACGACATAGACATAACACTCAATCACATTACTATGATTTGCCTAACCCCCAAGGACCCAAAATGGCATGGGTACCTAAAACTCATTAATCTATTTTGTAGGTATGTTTGAAGGGATCAAGTGTACTATGGTACCTTGATAGTGGATGCTCCAAGCACATGACGGGAGACGAATCCAAATTCCTTCAACTATAACACAAGAAAGGGGGAAGTGTTATTTTTGGTGATAACAACAAAGGAAAGATTATCGGCATCGGATCGGTCGGTAAGGATGAAATTTCTTCCATTAAGCATATATTACTTGTGAAAGGTTTAAAACATAATCTCTTGAGCATAAGTCAATTATGTGACAAGGGAAATCTTGTTTTATTTGATTCGGATGAATGCTTAGTTTTTAGACGTAGTGATTTTAAAATTATCCTTCGTGGTTTTAGAATGGATAACATTTATATGGTTGATCTTGCAAATTCTTCACCCCAATATGTGAATTGTTTAATGAGCAAAGAGGATGATTCTTGGTTATGGCATCGTAGAGTAGCTCACATCAACATGCATCTTTTGAACAAATTGGTTTCACAAAATTTAGTTGTTGGTCTTCCAAATTTGAAATTTGAAAATGACTCTATTTATGATTCTTGTCAAAAAGGGAAGCAAACAAAAGCATCTATTAAATCGAAAAATATTGTTTCAACTACTAGACCATTGCAATTGCTTCACATGGATTTGTATGAACCATCTCGCATTGAAAGTCTTGGTAGAAATCGTTATGCTTTTGTTATTGTTGATGATTATTCCAGATTTACTTGGACTTTATTTCTTGCCCATAAAAGTGATGCTTTTCAGAATTTTAAATATTTTCTTAAACGTGTTCAAAACGAAAAGGAAACAACCGTCACTTCAATTAGAAGTGATCATGGGGGAGAGTTTGATCACAATCTCTTTGCGGACTTTTGTGACGAACTCGGTATCAAGCATACCTTTTTCGCTCCGCGAACACCACAACAAAATGGGGTGATGGAAAGGAAAAATAGGTGTCTCGAAGAGATAGCTAGAACCATGCTCGAAGAGGCTAAGATTCCCAAACATTTTTGGGCGGATGCCGTAAGTACCGCATGCTACGTTTTAAATAGAGTAGTCATAAGGCCAATACTCATGAAAACCCCTTATGAACTCTACAAGGGAAGGAAACCAAATATCTCCCATTTTAGAGTATTCGGCTGTAAATGTTTTATTCATAACAATGGAAAGATCAGTTGGGAAAATTTGATGCCAAATCCGATGAGGGAATTTTTATTGGGTGTTCTTCACGTAGCAAAGCATATAGGGTATTTAATAATAGAACCCAAACTGTGGAGGAATCCCCTCATATTGTGTTTTCCGAAAATAATGCTCGCTTGGCGAGATAGGATTCTTGTTCTGATCTTGCAGGTATTTTGAACTCATTAAGTCCTCAAAACAAAGTACAAGAGGAAACTCCTAAGTAAATTCAAGATGAAATCTTGGAACAATCAACGGAGGAAGCACCACAATTGGAGAAAGAAACGAAAATGCCTAACGAGTGGAGGACAATCAAAGATCACCCTCTCGAACAGGTAACTGGCGACGTCGGAGAAAAGGTAAGTACCCGAAACTCCCTTAAGAACACCTTAGGACATACTGCTTTTGTCTCTCAAATTGAACCAACAACCATCTCCGAAGCAATTGGGGATGAATTTTGGACCTTGGAAATGCAAGAGGAGCTTAACCAATTCAAACGGAATGACGTTTGGGATTTGGTGCCAAGACCCGAAAATCATACCATAATTGGTACGAAATGGGTTTTTCGAAACAAACTAGATGAAAATGGTGTAATCACTAGAAACAAAGCTAGGCTTGTAGCAAAAGGCTATAATCAAGAAGAGGGTATTGACTATGAAGAAACATATGCTCCCGTAGCTAGATTAGAAGCTATTCATTTATTGCTTGCTTTTGCCTCTTCTATGAATTTCAATTTATATCAAATGGATGTGAAAAGTGCTTTTCTAAATGGTGTTATTCAAGAAGAAGTTTATGTTGAACAACCCCCCGGTTTTGAAGATTTTAAATCTCCCGATCATGTTTTCAAACTCAAAAAGGCTCTTTATGGTTTAAAACAAGCTCCCCAAGCTTGGTATGAAAGATTGAGTAAATTTCTATTGGAAAATGATTTCATTAGGGGGAAAGTTGACACCACTCTTTTTGTTAAGCATAAAAAACAATGATATTTTATTAGTTCAAATCTCTGTGGATGATATTATATTTGGTGCTACTAACAATGTTTTGTGCAAGGAATTTTCCGATTTAATGACAAGCGAATTTGAGATGTCTATGATGGGTGAGTTAACATTCTTTTTGGGATTACAAGTAAAGCAAATGAAAGAAGGTACGTTCATTTGCCAAGCGAAATATTGCAAAGAATTGCTGAAACAATTTGAAATGACCAATGCAAAAGCAATGGCAACCCCCATGAGCACATCCGATCATCTAGACAAAGATGAGAAAGGTAAGGAAGTCGACATCAAAAAGTATCGAGGCATAATTGGCTCTCTCCTTTATCTTACTGCTAGTCGTCCAGACATCATGTTTAGCGTGTGCTTATGCGCTCGTTATCAATCGTGTCCGAAGGAGTCTCACCTAACTGCGGTGAAACGGATATTGAAGTATCTTGTTGGTACTGTAAATGTGGGTCTATGGTACCCCAAAGGTTCTTCATGCCAACTTGTTGGCTATTCCGATTCCGATTTTGCTGGATGCAAATTGGACCGCAAGAGCACTAGTGGCACTTGCCATTTGCTCGGTAGCTCTCTCGTTTCTTGGTTTAGCAAGAAACAAGTAAGTGTTGCGTTGTCCACAACCGAGGCTGAATATGTAGCCGCGGGGAGTTGTTGCACTCAAATCCTTTGGATGAAACAACAACTCTTAGACTATGGCCTAAGTCTTGATCATATCCCTCTTAGATGTGATAATACTAGCGCCATATGCTTGACGAAGAACCCCGTTCTTCATTCGCGAATAAAACACATTGAAATTAGACATCATTTTATAAGAGATCACGTTCTCAAGGGCGATGTCGAAATTGAATTTGTTGAAACCAAAGATCAATTGGCCGACATCTTTACAAAGCCCTTAGAGAAAGAGTCCTTCTTCCAAATTCGTAGTGAACTCGGGATCCTTGACTCCACGTTGATCTAAGTCATGCATTGCATTTTCCCTTTCAAATGTTTTCTAACTTGAGCGTCGGAGACGTCTAACGTATTTTTGCAGGTATCGCCCTAAAGTCAGGGGGAATTATAAAGCTTGACGCACAGAACAATCGATTTCTCTTTTATATAATCGATTATCCAGTATCAATAATCGATTGTCTTGACATTATTTGCGTTATTATGTATGCAGATTTAATAAATAAACAAGTTTTTTGATTATTCTATATTTTTTTGCTAATGACAAAAGGGGGAAGATAACGGGTATCCACTCTCAATACTTATCGGCATAAATTGAGGAGGAATTCATATATTGAGGGGGAACAAATTGCATATCTATATACTTGTTGCATATCTTTACTTGTCTTGAATCGTCATTATGAATTGCCTAATATGCATATCCTGCTTAAAGTTTGCCATTATCAAAAAGGGGAAAATTGTTGGAAACACGTTCTCAAGGCATTATACTAAACGTGTGTTCATATTTGTAGGTTTTGATGAATGACAAACTATGCGCAAATTGACACATGACGAGGTCCAAGTACAAGCGCAAAATTGATATATAACGAGATTCAAGCACAAGACCAAGATCAAGCAAAGATATAAAGTTTTATATGAGTCGGTATTTAATTGTGATCTTGATCCGACAACTTAAACTCAAGACTTGGCTTCTCTCGTAAAAATATTTTTAATCATGCATATTTAATTTAGAGCAAAATGATTTTAAATAATGCATATTTACTTTAGTCAAAATGATTTTTAAACATGCCTCTAAAATCTGGACTAAGATAATCGATTATGTACTTATGATAATCGATTATGTTTAAGTCAGCTGCTTGACAATCGATTGTGAACTTATGACAATCGATTGTGTTAAGGCAGTGAGCATCAGATTTTTCAAATCTGGCATGACAATCGATTGTGAACCTTATGACAATCGATTGTGATGAGGCAGTGTCCATCAAAGTTTTTCAAAGCTCAAAATAATCGATTGTGAAGCTAATGACAATCGATTGTGATGAGGCATTGTCCATCAATGTGTTTCAAAGCTCAAAATAATCGATTGTGAAGCTAATGACAATCGATTGTGAAGAGACAGTGTCCATCAGATTTTTCAAAGTCACAAAATAATCGATTGTGAACAGACAATCGATTGTGTTGAGGCAGGGTCTTCCAAACTTTTTCAAAGTTATTAAATAATCGATTGTGAACTTATGACAATCGATTGTCAAGTGGCAGTGACTAAATTGATTTTGCAAGACTGATATATAATCAATTGTTAACTTAGTATAATTGATTGTATAACTGACCGTTTCCAAAATGTTTTCAAATACCGTCAGGTAATCGATTATTGATTTCCTAATCGATTGTTTTAATTAAAATCTAGAAAGGATTTTTTGAACGTTGCTGAGTAATCGATTATTGATTTCCTATAATCGATTGTTTTACGTAAAATCTGGAAATGATTTTTTGAACGTTGCCAGTAATCGATTATTGATCTTAGATAATCGATTGTTATGCGTAAAATCTGGGATTGATTTTTGGAAGAACTGGCAAACAATCGATTGTGGTAATTTGACAATCGATTGTCACAGAGTAAAATCAGCAATTCTTAATTGGCAATTAGGCAACGGTAATACAAAGTTTTTCAACTATAAATACAGCTTCAATTCAGTCTTCTAAACACAACAACTGATCATACAATTGCTAAAGCTTGAATACTTTATTGCTTATCATTTTATATTCATTACATAAGCTTTTGAGAGCCAAATTCTTGTCA
The DNA here is from genome assembly GCA_034376525.1 of Nicotiana benthamiana. Classification (NCBI taxonomy): domain Eukaryota; kingdom Viridiplantae; phylum Streptophyta; class Magnoliopsida; order Solanales; family Solanaceae; genus Nicotiana; species Nicotiana benthamiana. The sequence goes on from CM067331.1 coordinate 78,762,214, forward strand.
AAAGTTGTTGCGATCTTGAGCGTATTCTTTTTACTACAATTACGGGAATGGATCCCAATTATCGGTTGATTTTCTATTTCATCACCCGAGTCCTCAAGCCTCGTAAGCATAACCATACTACCATTTCCCAAGAGGACACCAAGCTCATGCATGCCATAATAACCGGAGCTAACATCAATTGGTGTCGGTTCGTCAAGATTCACATGCGTGACGCTATCGGAGATGATAGGCCTCCTCCTTATGCTCTCCTCATCATGAATTTTCTTGAAGCCTCCGGATTCATCACTTCCAACGGTCCTCTCAAAAAGAGTACCAAGAAGTGGGAAATTTCAGAATCCTCCTTTCATCATAACGGTGATCGTGCAGCGCCTGCTCCTCCTCCAACCCGTCGAACTCGTCCGCCTCAAGAGCCCACTCTCCAATCCATTTCCGACCAAATTGCTTCCTTGACCACCTCTGTTGGTCAATTGACTCATGAGATCCATGGATATTTTGACCATGTTCATTATCCATATGCGGGTCTTGTTCCCTTCGAAGCAGTGCCGGATGATGAGGCGGGAAATGATGATGAATGATTTCTTTGTTTGTTTTGGTTCTATTGTGATATGTTTTATTGTCCCCTCCTTATGTAATTGTTTTCTCTTTCCAATAAATAAACAAGTTTTATTTACATCTTTGGCATCTTCTTATATTATTTTTGCTAATGGCAAAAGGGGGAAGATAACGGGTATGCACTCTCAATATTTATAAGCTTAAATTGAGGGGGAATTCATATATTGAGGGGGAACAAATTGCATACTTGTTGATGCATATATATACTTGTCTTGAATCGTCATTATAAATTGTTTAATTTGCATAACCCGCTTAAAGTTTGCCATTATCAAAAAGGGGGAAATTGTTGGAAACACGTTCTCAAGGCTTTATACTAAAACGTGTGCTCTTATGTGTAGGTTTTGATGAATGACAAACGAAGCGCAAATTGATATATGACGAAGTTCAAGTACAAGCGCATAATTGATGCATAACGAGATTCAGGCACAAGACAAAGTTTTATAGTTCAAATGAGTCGTTCTTAATTGTGTTCTTGATTCTACAACTTGACTCATGATATGGCTTCTCTCGTAAAACTATTTTTTTCAAAATCATGCATATTTAATTAATGCTAAATGATTTTAAATCATGCATATTTACTTTAGTCAAAATGATTTTTAAACATGCCTCTAAAATCTGGACTAAGATAATCGATTATGTACTTATGATAATCGATTATGTTAAGCCAAGACTGCATGACAATCGATTGTGAACTAATGACAATCGATTGTGTTAAGGCAGTGAGCATCAGATTTTTCAAATCTGCATGACAATCGATTGTGAACCTTATGACAATCGATTGTGATGAGGCAGTGTACATCAAAGTTTTTCTACGCTCAAAATAATCGATTGTGAAGTTAATGACAATCGATTGTGATGAGGCAGTGTCCATCAAAGTTTTTCAAAACTCAGAATAATCGATTGTGAAGCTAATGACAATCGATTGTGAAGAGACAGTGTCCATCAGATTTTTCAAAGTCACAAAATAATCGATTGTGAACATATGACAATCGATTGTGTTGAGGCAGTGTCTTCCAGACTTTTTCAAAGTTATTAAATAATCGATTTTGAGTATATAACAATCGATTGTCAAGAGGCAGTGTCTAAAATGATTTTCAAAGTCTGATAAATAATCGATTGTTAACATTGCACAATCGATTGTGAAGCTGACCGTTGTCGTAAAGTTTTCAAATACCGTCAGGTAATCGATTGTTGATTTTGTACAATCGATTGTTGAAATTAAAATCTGGAAAGGATTTTTTGAACGTTGCTGAATAACCGATTATTGATTTTGTGTAATCGATTCTTTTACGTAAAATCTGGAAATAATTTTTTGAATGTTGCTAATAATCGATTGTTGATCTTGGATAATCGATTGTTACGCGTAATATCTGGGATTGATTTCTGGAATGATTGGCAAACAATCGATTGTGGCTTCTTGACAATCGATTGTCACACAGTAAAATCAGCAACTCTTAATTGGCAATTAGGCAACGGTAATGCCAAGTTTTTCAACTATAAATACAGCTTCATTTCAGTGTTTTAAATACAATAACACACAACAACTGATCATTCAATTTCTAATGCTTGCATACTCTATTGCTTATTATTTTATATTCATTACATAAGTTTTTGAGAGCCAAAATATTGTTCAAAGTTGTTGTGATCTTGAGCGTATTCTTTTACTCATCTCTACTCATTAAGGAGTGTCTTGTTTGAGTACTTAGTGTTTTGTACACTTGAAGAGAATTGTTATTCTCTTGTTGTTAGAAGGAACTTGTGTTTCCTTGGTTGAAGTCTTGGAGTGTTGTATCTCCGAGCAAAGGTAGTTGAGGTTTGTGTCCTCAAGTTGTGAAGGAACTTGTGTTTCCTTTGGTTGAAGTCTTGGAGTGTTGTATCTCCGAGCAAAGGTGTTGAGGCTTGTGTCCTCAAGTTGTAAAGGTTTGTTAAGCACCCCGAAGCTTGACAAGTTAGTGGAAATCTCGAGAGAGTCTCTCGGGGACTGGACTAGCCACGGGTTGTGGTGAACCAAAATACTTCGGTGTGTTCTTTCTTATTTATCGCACTTATTTATTTCCTGCAAATTTTAAATTCCGCAAGTTTACGCTAATTTTTGTTATAACGCTATTCACCCCCCCTCTAGCGTTAAGCGTATTATCTAACATTTTCAACTATAAATACAGCTTCAATTCAGTCTTCTAAACACAACAACTGATCATACAATTGCTAAAGCTTGCATACTTTATTGCTTATCATTTTATATTCATTACATAAGCTTTTGAGAGCCAAATTCTTGTCGAAAGTTGTTGCGATCTTGAGCGTATTCTTTTTACTCATACCTACTCTTAAAGGAGTGTCGTGTTTGAGTGCTAAGTGTTTTTGTACACTTGAAGGGAAGTGTTAGTCCCTTGTGTTGTAAGAAGGAACTTGTGTTTTCTTGGTTGAAGTCTTGGAGTGTTGTACCTCCGAGCAAATGTGGTTGAGGCTTGTGTCCTCAAGTTGTAACGGTTTGTTGAGCACCCGTAAGCTTAACAAGTTAGTGAAAATCTCGAGAGAGTCTCTCGGGGACTGGACTAGCCACGGGTTGTGGTGAACCAGGATACATCGGTGCGTTTGTTCTAATTTATTTACTTATCGCACTTATTTATTTCCTGCAATTTTTAAATTCCACAAGTTTACGCTAATTTTTATTATAAAGCTATTCACCCCACCTCTAGCGTTAAGCGTATTATCTAACATTTATTTCAATTTATTATTATACACACACACACATATATATATATATATATATGTATATATATATGTATATTTTATATAAAGTTTCTAAACTATTATGGTACATATTAAACATTTGTATCTTCAATCTAGTTTTTTACTATTATAATAATCTAATTGTTTGTCTTTACATTCTAGTTTGATTGGTAGTCTTCTTTTGCTAAGTACAAATATTTATTTCATGTTAAAAATGATCGATTTTTATTGAGTATTTAAATTATTGATTACTATTTGATTCAATTATCACCAATATATCTTGGTAAATGATAAATTTCTCATAGAAAAATTGATTTGGTTGTGTTACGTTAAAAATGTAGTCGCTGAAATTTGATAGTGTATGTCTCGTATTAAAGAAAAAACTGATAAATAACCGAAAAATCGAAAAAACAACAAAAAGTTAAATCGATAAAAAATGACTTAACTAGTTTAGTTTGATTCCAATATTTAAAAAACAAACTTACTTGATTTGATTTCTTTTTAAAAAAAACTAACTCGTATCGAATCACGGGCACCCCTACTTTGGCAAAACTAACTTCATACTCAAAGGTCCGAAGATGCAGCAACAATTACCTGATGTTTTTTCTACCTTGATGGCACTGCGTCCAATCGATGAGCTAATCATCATCTAACATGATCTTTTTATTTTTTAATACAACAAACAATCAAACACAAAATCCTACTGCACTAAACATATTTAAAAAATGCAAAAGAAAAACTGTAATATATATATAAGACACATTTTGTATTAATCTGGTTAGTGTGTTATTAAGTTTTACCTTTCCGTGATGTCTTAGAAAATAATATTTTTTACCCTTTTAGTAATAATTAAATTTATATAGTAATTTTAAGAACATATGATTTAATTCAATATCAATTGATAAACAAGTAATTAAACAAGTAAATAGAGAACAAAGTAAATCAAACCAGTATGCGCAGGAGCGGCCCTTTCATAAATCAAGTAAAATAATCACTTTAGACCCCATATTTTGGGAGCCTCATTTTTTTTTTATGTAAAGTGAAAAAGTTTGATTTCTTTCTTTAACAAATATAGATAAGAAGAATTCCACTGCTATTATTTCTACCAAGAAAATTGCACTTGAAATGAATATCGAGCCCGAATTTCGTAAGAAACGTATGATATATAGGAAATAACAATTTGATGTGAATGTTGATAATGAAATCTCAAAAATCTTTCAAAGAGTACTTTAGAGTTGATTACTTTTATACATAATAGACAAGGCTATTTTTCCACTTCAAAATAGAATTGAACAATTTGCAGCATATGAAAATATTTTTGGTTTTCTATTTGACGCTATAAACTAAACACTAGATGTTAAAATTTTGAAAAATATTATCTTAATCTTGAATGTTCCTTAAAGCATAATAATTAATTCGTATTTAATGGTTTAAATTTATTTTCTGATAAAAGTATTAAGGAAAATAGTACAATTAGAAGATAGTAGTTTAATTGATACACTTAACAAAATAAAAATATTTAATTCATTTTCAAATGTCTAAATTGCTTATGGAATAATGTTCATAACTCATGTTACCGTTGCTACAGTGGAAAGAAGTTTTCAAAATTAAAATTGATAAAATTTTACCTAAAATCAACAATATCACAAGAAAAGTTAAATGAATTAGCTATATTATCAATTGAGAATTACTTATTAGGAGTTATTGATTATAAGAAAATTATTAAGAACTTTGTATCTAAAAGAACTAATAAAATAGACTTCAAATAAATAATAAAAAAATTAAAAAATTAAGGCTCCTAACAAAGTTTGGCTTTATGCCACAAAATTCGCTGGGCCGCCCCTGAGTATGCAAGCCAAATCTTGACCTCAACCTATAATAGTCTTGAGGTGTGATAATAGGAATAGCTATTATAAAGCAACTCTGACGCAAAGTAAGTGAAATAGCAAGAAAGTAATGAGCATATATTTTCTTCTGAGTGAACAATGTCTCTTTCAAATGGATGAGATCCCCCTTTATACATTAGAAGAGTCCTAAATAAGGTACACTTCTAATTATAGTCGGAAATTATATCTGACAACCGATTAACCGCCGAAGACCAATCCAATCCAAAATCTACGTCGTGATCTCCGGTCCGTTACGGATATCTAGCTCTTTCTCTTACTGAATCATACCGGCATCATCTTGAAGTATGCCTTCTTATGACCTCGTTAGGTGATATTGCCCTCGATCTTGAAAAGGAACTTCGCCCCCCGAACTCAGACGTCCTATTTTTCCGATGTGATATCAGAACAAAATCCGGTAAGCTGCAATTTCCACCCTATACAAATACTATTAGGTCCACTTCTTCTAATCCATTTCCTTTTTTTCCCTTCCAATGCATTACCCATTTTATTAGTAACTCATCATTCAGCGGGTTACAAAACAAGAACAAAGTTGGTACAGGTTAACCTCGGATCAGTTTTTATATTACCTTGGTTATTTTAGCTTTAATGAGGTTTAAAGTTTAAACCAATGAGCACAGTGCATCATTCCCACTGCAGTAGGATAATTAATATACGTAACAACATCCAAAATTAAGTGAAGCCCTTAATTCATGTAATTAACTGCGAGATATCAGAACAAGTGTAGCAATTTGTTATGTAAGTGCAACATTTGGGTATCTGGACTAAAGTACATGACACGCATAAATAATTATTCTTATGCAACAATTCGAAAATAAATGAAGTTATTGACGCATATTACTTTGAAGCTTCGAGGCAAATGAGGTCATTATTTTTTTTAAAATGTGATATTAGTAAACTAACTTTAAGAGTTACATGGTATAATTTCTCCAAATATAAATAACACCTAAAAATCTCAAAGGTTTTAATAATGATGTCTGATATTGCATTAATTAGTTGAAAGTGGGGTTCATCTGAAAGATATTTTGAAATAGTAGATATGTTAAAATTTAATATCACTGTTAAGAGAAGTTGCGTTTTAGTTAAAATTACTTGGGTTTTACAAATGTTGAACTGCTTTACTAGTATAATGGACCATAACCAAAGAACTTGTACATCTTCACTCCTGGATACCAATCTCACAGAATTATCTTCCATGAACCAGTCTACCACTACAAACCCTATACTTTCTACACTCTCGTCTCTATCTACCGAAGAATGGAAAACTGTACAATTTCCTAAGAAATTTATCATAAGAATGAACTAACCTAAGCAATTTTATCCTACTCGGCCATCATAACATAGACTTGTTCACTACTCCTAACACCTTACCTTTCACTAATCTCACTATTACTAATACTAATCCCTCATTTACTCGTAATAATGATACGAAATCATCTACATCACCTACTTTTTCTTTTAATAAATTTGCTTCGTTATGCTCAAATGACTCCACTGATGACAATTCCTTTACTAATCCTATTGACGACGATCACTTACATCCATTAATTAACAATCAAGTGCTCTTAGGAAACATTACCGACTCGGCCCACTTAAAACAGCCACAAACTCCCACACCTATCACAAGACATGCAAACAGCCACGATACCCCGCCTCATATGCAAGCCAATTACATGACTCAATCCCATCCCACTCAACAACCCAACATGAACCACCCAAAACTTATGCATGCACCCACCACAATCTCTGAATGCCGGTATACCCTCCCCAATTATCAACCCTACTATAGCTCCCATGCAAATAGCTCATGATGATAACCTTATTTTTATAACCCCACACACTTTATCTCAATCTAACATACAAACACTAAATCCTTCAATCACATCGTCCTCATCTACCACTGATATAACTTCCACTATAGCTCAAACTTCAATTCCAATACCTAGCATTTCTAATCTCTTATCAGTTCCTCTAGACTTAAACGATGTTTCCAAATAATCTAAATCACATATACAGACACAACAACAACACTAGACAGAACGTTCATCGTCTACAACACCATCAAACTCCTTGCTCACTTCCTCCCTCACATCTAATAATGGATCCAAACCAATTATCTACAATGTTCAAACACCACATGCACCAACAGATCCATCATCTTGGCTCGAGACAGGTCTTCAGAACATGCTCTCACCTTCACTAAGGAGGTCCACAACCAAGAAGTAACAATTCTCGTCAACAATTTGAGGGATCTTGCGCAAATAATAGCGGAGGGCATGCAATTGGGGACAGATAGCTTTGAAAGATACTATTGGTCCATAATGCAAGCCCCTTATCTTACACCATACCAACCCCTCCATCTCCCAACTCTATACTGGGATCTTGTTAATCTCTAACATCATCTTCTTCAAATGTCATTTTACCTTACGCCCACTCCTACCGCACCTTGGAAATAACCTACAAGGTTCTACAATCACACATACCACTTTTGGAACCAGTAACCCCTCCAATTCCCTCAACACCATAGTCACCACTAAACTATCCCAATCCACTCGCACAAGCCATGGAATTTCAGACAGAAGTCAAAGCAGCAGTCATCTACAATAGGGAAACACGCCCAATTCGTGCATGGCTAGATGGAATCAAAGTATTTGTCCATAAGAAGGATACGAAAGAAAAATCTATATAAGGTGCCCTTCAAATTTAATAACAACATCCTTTCGACTCAGGCCAACCAAAAATCCTAACATGGGCAAGTATGCCATGCTCCAACTACCAACTACATCCAGGAAAGATCAACATCACCCTGAGGAATGCAAGGAGCAACCAGCTGCTCGATCTAAACAATAGCCATATGGATTTTATTATTTGGAATTGTAGATGAGCTCAATCACCTGAGTTTCGACGTAATTTTTTATCACTTCTTGATTATAATAGCCCGTCTTTGGTGATTTTGCTGGAAACACACTGTCAAACTCATCAGAACTTAAAGAAAGATTTCAATTTCACTGGCATGATAGAGGTGGATGCTATAGGACAGTCAGGTGGTCTTGTTCTACTATGGCTTTCTGATGTCCTTAATATCGAACCAGTGGCAACTACTACACAAGAAATCCACTATCACATTCAGGTACACCACTTTTTTTTAAGTGGTTATTTACTGTTTATACTAGCATTTATTTAGCAAATAGACAGACTTTATGGCAAAATTTTATGCGTGTATATGATAATTATAAAGGTCCATCGATTATAGGGGGGACTTTAATGAAATAACTCATGCAAATGATAAATGTGGCGTCTTACAAATTAATAATTCGCGATCTAACAAATTTTTGGACGGTGTCGTTACACTTGTACAAATGGTAGGCGTAATAAATATAATATTCTTGAACGAATTGATCATATTATCGCAAATTATGAGTGGCTAAGTCACTACCTTGAGGCACTTGTCACACATCTCCCACGTACTCATTCCGATCACTGTCTCCTTCTACTAGAATTACAACACTATCCATTACCTCGACAATTTTTTTTAGATTTGAAACAATCTGGATACACATCCTACTTTCCCATCTATAGTTAAAAAAAGCCTGGATGTATAATTTAATGTTACTTCCAGCAATTAAACATTTCACTAACATAGTCCAAGAACGCAATACATCTATTTTTGGTAATATTTTTAAACGCAAGAGGAAAATTTTGGATAGATTAAATGGTCTCCAATCATCTATTAACTAACCTACAAACACTTTCTTACACAATCTAGAAAATCAATTAAAAATAGAATTCAACCACCTACTTAAGCTTACGAAGGACTTTTGGAAGTTAAAATCCCGTATTAATTGGTTAAATGGTGGTCATGCAAATACTACATTTTTTCATCTCATAATCATAAATTGTCATAGACATAATCGTATAAGTGCACTACAAGATCAAGGAGGAAATTGGATCACTGACCCGCATATCATAAGGAATAATATTACTAGTTATTACCAAACTCTTTTCACGACACACCAAATTGCTTCTACAAAAAAACACCATAATACAACCTTCTAATATATTAACTCCTCGTGATCAATTTTGCTTAACCAAACCATTACAAGATCATGAAATTATCAATGCAATTCAATCCGTTAAACCTTTAAAAGCTCCTGGACCATATGGTCTCCACCCACTCTTTTATCAAAAATATTGGGACACTATAGGTAACTCTATAAAATATTTTTGTCATAAAATTTTCCTTGACCATTAAATTAATCCTACAATTAATACTACTTTCATTTGCCTAATTCCAAAAAATAAGCATGCTGCTACCATATCTCAATATCGACCTATCAGTCTTTGTAATACTATTTATTAGATTATTATAAAAATAATTATAAATAGACTAAAACTTATTTTGGAACACATTATCCATCCAACTCAATCTAGCTTCCAGAAAAATAAAAAAGAGCGGCAGATAATGCTCTTATTGTTCAGGAAATCATTAACAGATTTCAAAAACTAAAGGATAACAATTTAAGTATGCTTCTTAAGTTGGATCTTGATAAGGCATTTGATAAATTAGAATAGTTACTCATATATAACACCTTAATCTTCTTAGATTTTCATCCAACTTTTATTAAATTAATTATGTCTTGCATAACAACTACTTCTACTTCAATTCTAATTAATGGAATCCCTACAGAATATTTCACACCCACGAGAGGCATAAGATAGAGGGACCCTTTATCACCATATCAGTTTATCCTCTGCCTAGAAATGCTTTCATGAAAAATAAATATGGCAATGGATTACTATGATTGGTTACCACTCTCTCTGGCTAATAAAGGGCCTCAACTATCTCATTTATTTTTTGCTGACGATATTTTTCTCAAAGAAAAAATTACCTTGTCAATCAATTGTGCATACTCTTGCTCATTTTACACATCACTTTGGACAAACTATCAACTTTGATAAATCTAAAAACACTTTCTCAAATAGCTCGCACAACAAGTACAAGAACCTCTATACTACAACGATTTCACATGAATGAGGGAAAAAAATTTGGTAAATATTTAGGATTCCCTAATTTATAAAGAAACCTACAAAAAGGGATTACCAATTCTTACTTGACAATTTTAAAAATAAATTGGCAGGTTGGAAAATAATTTTTGTCAAAAGCAGGAAGGACAACTTTAATTCGTTCCACTTTAAACCACCTTTCTAATCACCTTATGCAATTCATTAAACTTCCAAATTATATCATATCCCACCTCAATCGCTACCAACGGAATTTTCTATAAGGTACAACTCCACAGAAGGAAAAATTACATCTCATTAACTTGACTACTATCACACAACCTTTAGATCAAGTGGTATTAGGGATACAAAATCTTGCTACAAAGAATCAAGCCTTACATGCAAGTCTTGCATGGAGACTGTTTCAAAACCCCCATCAACTATGGGCACGAGTGCTCTTACATATGTATGTACGCCCACCACACTTAATCAAAACCTATATCTCATCCACTTGGCACAATATCATGGAGGATAGTCTCACTGTCGTTTAGGTATAAATTGAATCTTACTAATGGACAAAATGTCAAATTTTTGTCTGATCCCTGAATCAAACCCAATTCAATAATTCGTAATTGCATAACTGGACCTCTCCCACATCATGAGGAGCAAAAACTTGTTTCTAACTACTATTACCATCACTAATGGCATTTTGAAAAATTACCGTTCATACTACCAAATCAATTATAATCCACTATCACAAATATATACATACCTCTCTCACCCATAACACATGATCAAATATACTGGGCTCATACACAAAATGGTCTATTCTCCATAAAATATGTTTACAACTCTCTTATGAATAACACAACTTCATATTACTCCTACAAGTGGATTTGGAAACTTTTCATTCCACCAAAAAATATCTTTCTTCCTCTGGTAACTTTGTCACAACAGACTCCCAACAGCTGTGTATCTTACAAACTTAGGAATCCTAAATTTGCCTATATGCCCACAGTGTCATATGGCCCCTGAAATATAATTAATCTCTTTCTAGAATGCCCAGATGCAACTTAGCTAATAGGTTGTCCTTCAACTCTCTTTCTCCCTTCCCAATTCCTCTACATCCCAAACTACTAACATACATTAGTTATACCACTTTATCCATAATCCATTATCATTTAACTCTTTATGAAATTCCATCTATAATACTTCTACCTTTTGCATTGTGGCACCTTTGGATTATAAAGAATAAGAACACTTTCAACCATCAAAGAATTCATTTAAATATACCGTTTATATTAAATATTGTAGCGGAATATTACTTTCTAACAAACTCAAAATTAACACACAAATCTGTAATACCTCTATACATAAAATGGCATTCCCCAACCGCTAGTACTTATAAAATAAATATTGATGGGTTTTGCTCATCTACCCAGCAATGGTATAGTATTTGAGGCATTTTTCAAAACCATCAAGGCAACTGGATCATGGGATTTGCAGGCAAATTCAACCCAGGTACAAGTGTTCACACAGAACTTCTTGCATTCCTCCCGGGACTGAAACTTGTTGTGCAATAGCACCTCAAACCCATCACCATTGAAACAGATGCACATGCAACAATAGGTATGTTTAACTCAACTACTATGAACTAAACTATTCTTATTTATGATTGCAGGTTATTACTCCTACACCTGGATAGCCCTCCTATACAATACATCTATAGAGAGCAAAATTGTGTTACAGATAGTTTAGCCAATGTCACGACTGCAGTTCACCCTCCGTGAACTGTCATGACGACACATAGTCTCTACGACTAGGTAAGCCAAACAATGTGAAAGATAAACAAAACATGTGAAAGAAATCATTAAAAACCAAAACTAATAGAATGAAATAATATTTAAAATGTCGCTCGGCATATACAATACAACTTCTCAAAACTAACAGCACTTTCCAAAACCCAGAATCTCATGAAACCACAACCCTTTCAATATCTATAAGTATCTAACTCCAGAATATCTAACAAGGAAAAGAAATAGAGAAGGCCTAATGCTTAAAAGAGAGAATAGAAAGGGACTCCTCGGTCTGCGGATGCGGAAAATATACCTCGAAGTTCTGGAACTGTCATCTCACTTCAGGGGTGATAGGACTGAGTTCAAGTACCTGGATTAGCACAAAAAAAACATGCACAGAAAGGGCATGAATACACCACAATGGTACTCAGTAAGTGCCAAGCCTAACCTCGGTCGGGTAGTGACGAGGAAGGTCAGGGCCGTACTAAGGTTAAATAAAATATACAGTTCGAGAGTGTAGTACAGAACAATATAAATAAGTACAACAGTAAAAGTAATACAAAATATAAAAGGATAGCAACAATTATTACATAGGAGAATTAAACACAGAAAGAAAATACGGCTCAACACCAAAATAAAAATTGTGGATCTTCCAGGATACCGTCCTGTAGTCTCAAATATACATATCTAATGGATCTCTTGGGATACCATCCCATAGTTCAACTCATAGTGCGCTGGGATCTACCCGAATTCCATTCCATAGTCCCAAATATAAATACTCAGTACTGGAAAAATCTACCGGGTGCATTCCCATAGTGCCATATAATTGTGTAGGGTGATATACTAGAATCCCACATCCATGGTTGGGGGAGAGGGAGATCTACTGGAATCTCACATTCGTAGTCCCAATGTAAATTACATAGCAGCAACAGGATAAATACTCAGAAATGTCAAATTCCATTTTAAGGCAACAGTAATTCTAGCCTAGCATGCTGCACATAATTCAGTTAAAGCAATTTCAGATGATAAAGCAATTAATCATTTAGACATGCTTTCCTAAGCTAACAACATGGTTAATAGTACAAGTAATAAAACATGAACGGAAACATACTAGTAATTACTTAATGAAAATAGATCTCCAACAATTAGCACAAATACACACTCGTCACCTCATGTACAAGGCATTTCAATTAACACCCACACAAGGTTAAGCAAGCCACTTGACTTGAACCAGCTCAAATTAATCTGAAACCACTCTCTTTCCATGAGTACTAGACTCCAAATGTCCCAAATCTATTCAATTCAATTTCATAATGTAAATAACACTTCCAGTAACTGATTCAACAATTAAATTCTAAGCCAATACGCGAAATTAGGTAAAATACCAAAATTCCCCTCGAGCCCACCTCTCGAAATCAAGTAAAATTTATATTTGCAGAATCCTCACTCTCTCACGACTTCAGTCATATCAAAAGCACCAAAATTGAACCTCAATTGGTCCCTCAAATCATCACTCAAAGGCCTCTAATTAGTCAAGCCCTAACCCACAAATTACCGTCATTTTTCCTTAATTTTTCATGCTTAAATTGATAAAAATCATTCCAATAACGAGTTTAGGGACCAAAGATTTTACCCTAATGAACTCCTCTGAAAATTCCTCTTGAAAAGTTCTTCCCAAGTTTCTTCCCGTTTGAAATATGGTGAAAAATAGCCAAATTTCATGATGAAGGGAAGTATTTATATGTTCTGCCCAGCGATTTCTGCATCTGCGACACTGGGACCACTTCTACGGTCCTGCTTTTGCAGACCAATGGTTGCATCTGCGACTTCTCACTTAAAGCTCAATTTTCGCATATGCGATTAACCCTTCACAGATGTGGGGCCGCTTTTGCGGTCCTTGCTGGCTTCTCCCTTTTTCCGCTTCTGCGATCACTCCACAACTTCTGCTGCTTCGCACCTGCGAAACCCAAACCACAGGTGAAATTATGACAGAAAACCAGCTGAAGCTGCAACTCTAGATTCCAAAACTCCTTCCATCAACCATCCAATATCATCCCGAGGCCTCCCGGGACCCCAACCAAAAGCACAAACAAGTCTAATACACTTTCAAGCCTGAGAACTACAAAAACTCTAGAAATATGCTTTCGATCAAAAAGTCTATTAAACCTCGTTCGAATTACCTAAAATTTTGCACACATATCACATTCAACACTATGGAGCTACTCCAACTTCCAGAATTCCATTCTGACCCTCGGATCAAAATTTCACTATCGAATTGGAAACCTCCAAAATTTGACTTTCGGCATTTCAAGCCTAATTTAGCTACGAGCCTCCAAAACACAATCCAAACCCGCCCCTAAGCCCGAAATCACCCTAGCGAGCTAACAGAACCATCGAAATTCCATCTTGAGGTTGTCTTCATACTATTATGACTATGGTAATATTTTAATCACTTAAGCTCTCATTTAGGGACTAAGTATCCCAAAACTCTCCGAAACTCAAGACCGAACATCCTAGCAAATCAAAATAGCATAAATAAATATGGGGAAATCAGTTAATAAGGGATCATGGCATAAATTCTTAAGACGACCGGCCATGTCGTCATAGCTAAATATGAAGCAATGCATGCACATGAGACCTGCATACTATTACAGACACCGCCATCTTTTGCAGAGCCTTCGTATCATCAAGATTATAGCAGCACGTTTCAAAGGAGGCTCATTCCAACTACATCCAGTACTTCAACACAACTGCTCTTTGCTACAACTAGTTTGTGTAATAGAAATGTTATCTCTAGTACTAATAGTAGTGTTGTATCTAGTCTTAACCTTCTCTCTACTAATGCTTCGCATACGAGAAGCTTTGTAGTAAACTCTAGCTTAGTACCTACGATGCCTCTTATGCATTTTCTAAGTTCTCATGTACCTGTTTAACTTATCTATAATATAAATACATCTTTTCGGCCAAATAAAAAAAATAAAAAAATTTGTTTTTCTCTTAACTTTTTATTAACATAGTAACAAGTATGTTTGAGTTCTCAACTAGACTAAATTAATCCTCTTATTTAGAAAGCTGCTTTTATATTTGTTTATTATATATCTATTTTAAGAAACATAAAATGAATGTCGTTTTCTCTCTGCTATTTTCGTAGAGGTCGATGATATAATGTTTTTTCTTTATCGAGTCAAATTTTAAAATGATAGAAACTATGAGTCAACCAAACTATATAGAGAACTAGGTTCTTACTAGTTTCCACTAGATGCAAAAACACAATAGTAAGCAAATGACACATGCAGTTTTACTTGGAAAACTCCCAGCTCACGAGAATAAAAACCACGGCCTATTCTCGCAGGATTTCAACTTCATTATTGAGCAAACTTCAGATTACAATATATTGTAATCTAGGAATTAACCTCTTAATCCCTCACTAACTTGGAATAACTCTATTACAAGCCATTTATATTAACTCTATTATAAATATTACAACTCAACTAACTCTAGCCAAGACAGAAACACAAGGTTTATGATTTCACAAAAAAGTTTCTACACAAAAGGTGCAATAAAACTAAGGATATGTGATGACTTAATGCAGAAAACTGGTCATTTGTTATGTTGTTCTTTGTTATTGATGCCCTCGAAAGTTACTTGCAAGATTGCAACACACATGAGAGGAAGCTCGATCAATTCTGGAATATACTAGAGGGTGTTTGAATTGGCTTATAAAAAGTAGCTTTAAGCTAAAAGTTAAAAGTCATAAGTTGGTAGTACCCAACTTTTAACTTTTGGATTATTTTTGTACTTTTTATGCCTAAAAATAAGTGCTTTTAAGCACTTTTTATCATGTCCAAACATCATCAACGCCAAACTATCAGTTGAGAGACATTAGAAGTGTTGCCAACCTCTCCCCTCTTATCGATGCACTCACACTCTCCCAAGGCGGTCTTGGATAATGTTTCCTTGCGAGTACCCACTTTGGCCTTTTTCAGAGGGACATTGAAGAATTCAAATACTTTAGTGAGTAGAAACCTGTAAGGCAACCCATGATTACCATCCTTCAAATCTGCCACCTTAGTCGTATGCTATATCATGAGCCCAAAGACATCAATGCTTCTATGAGAACCAAGTATGGCCGCGATGTAATGGAACGTCTTTCTGCACGTGGGAGCAGAACTTTGTTTACTATTTCAAATATTAGCTGGTATACTAGAAGAAGGGTCTTCTTGTGTACTTGCTGTATTGCCTTATCCGTGAAGATAGCTTTTCTGAAGTTCGAACAAGTCCCCTCAATGGAGGAAATTCCGCTATTAGGCACTCCCAAGATGGTTCCCAATATAGTAGTATCGATCAAAATCAAGACCATTCACTTTCATGCAGATATTATTATCCTCGACTATGAAGATATAAGCATAGAAGCTACGCACCTCTGCCTCATACACTTTAGGACTCTCACTTGTGAAAAAATATGACAATTTTTGGAATTCACAGATATCAGCTAATTGGCGCATTCCTGACATGTCAAGAATATCAGGGGTAGATATGCGGCCCCACAACACCTTTTGGTTTCTCAAATTTTCCCTTCCCTCATCCTTGGCAAATTCACCTTAGCGTCCTTAGAGGAACCAGGTTCCTCATTGGCACTAGCCTTATGCTTTACTAATTTTCTCACACTTTTCCCTTTGTCTACAGATTTTTCAAACACATTTTCAGACACTTTCTCAGCAGACTCCTCTGCCACTCTTTCACCAGACTCCTCAACTACTCTCTCACCAAATTTTACATCCGCAATATTGCTCAAACCCATCTCACTCACAGATGGCTCCTTCCTAAACTTTGGAACTATAAGTTTTTTTGAGGACTTACAAACTAAGGGACTAGGTTCCTCATTCACCTCATCATCAATATAAACAACCAGTGCTAGAGGCAGTGCCTTCTTATTTACAACCTTTCTATCCTTTATCAATCTCCTCTTCTTCTTTTCTTCTTTGTTTTCCTTATAATGGACTCAAGAGCTTCCTTCTTTTGCAACCTAGTGGTAGGTATCTTAGGAGTTGACTCCTTAGGAGTTGATTCTTTAGGAGTTGCCTTTCTACTCCAAGCACTAATGAAGCTTGCAAGAGCCACATTGTCATAGTCTTCTTCACTATCCTCATTCTCTTCCTCAGATAGAGATCTCATTTAAGGATTAACAATTGTCAATGCCTCAGCATAGAAATAAGGAGGGGGGGGGGGGATCAGTACTGACCTGAGGTTCTTGTGGAGAACTAGGGGTATTATCCCAAGTAGAAGTAGAGGGATCCTCTTGGAATGAGGGATTAAGTCCTTCAGTTGGTTCCCTAGTAGTACTGTCAGGTGCCAATGTTTCGACAAGCACCAGTTCCCTACCCTCTGTATGTATACTACTACCTTTCCGGTGAGACCTATTAGTTTTAGACCCTCATAACCACCAACCACACTTCCCTCAGTAGTTATTGACTATATATCTCTATAGTTTATTATTCTTGCAACCCCAAAGTAAACTCATAAGACATAGGAAGAGCATTACCTGTAGAATCGACAACATTCAAATCAAGGCCCGGGGTAGTCATTATGGATTCGCCACTATTGCGACCCATGCCTTACAATATCTCAGAACTTTCTTCCACTAGCAGATTCCTAATATTCTTCTCCCTACAGTGTATCTTCTTCGACCATTTTTTTCAGTAAGGCAGAAGGAGAGGTCGTAGCCATAAACTTCTTTGAGAGTCAAAGTTTTGTGACTTCGATGAGAACCAATACTCCAATACTCAAGATTCCAAAAAGTTAAGTTGCCGTCAAGGCTACACCAAAAAGAAGGTGAATGCTGAGAAGAATGGATGCTATATATGTGGAAGGCCACACAACATTAGGAATTTTCCCGACCTCAAGAGCCTCAATTTCATGGTCCATAAATGAATGGAACAGCCGCAAGGAGAGAGTTTGGGAACCGCACAGTTGGGTATGAACGAATTATGTAATGTTGTCACGAAGCAAGCTATCCAACTTACCGAGAATGACAATGAGTATGTAGATCTTACCATCAATAACAAGCTCGTTTGCGCAATGGTGGATACTGGAGCAACTCATAATTTCGCGACTGAGGCTCCCACAAAGAGACTAGCATTGAAGCTTTTTGTAACCAATTCTCGTATCAAGACCGTGAATGTCTAGCTAAAAAATGCTAGTGGGATAGCTAATGGATTTGGTGTCAAATTGGGAACTAGGAATGGTATGATAAACTTTATTGTAACCGCTACCTCCAACATCTCTTGGTTATGGAGTGAGAAAGAGCTTTCATGGTACATACAATGACTATGTCATACGAATAGAGCCAAGCACAACTTTCATCTATGCAGGTTGTCATGGGGATCAAGAAACGGAGCCGACATTCATGGAAACCATTGCAAGTCTGGAGGAAGACAACAATTTTCAAGTGAAATTGTCTCCTTACATAGAGAATTTAATTGAAGAAAACAAAGATATCATGCCCGAGGAGTTGCCTAAGCACTTGCTGCCCAGGCGAGAGCCGAGAGTTGCCTAAGCACTTGTGCAAGCACTTAATAAGGTCACAGTGAAGAATAAGTACTTGATCTCGCTCATTGCTGACTTGTTTGATGGACTTGGGCAAGCCAAGTTCTTTACCAAAGTGGATTTTCGCAAGGGCTGCTACCAGGTTCGCATTGCAAAATGGGATGAGTCGAAGATGGCATGTGTGATAAAATATGGAGCCTTTGAGTGGTTGGTGATGCCCTTCGGCATAACTAATAAACCAACAACATTTTTCACCCTTATGGACAAGATTTTCCATCCCTACCTTGATCAGTTTGTGGTAGTCTACCTCGATGACATAGTCATCTACATTAACACCTTGGAAGAGCACATAGAGCAATTAAGGAATGTTTTAAAAGTCTTTAGGGAGAACGAGCTATACATCAAGAGGGATAAATGTGAGTTTGCATAATCAAAGGTGCACTTTCTAGGCCATGTCATTAGAAATGGCGAGCTATGTATGGACAAGGCAAAGGTACGTGGTATCTATCGTGCCCTCTTTTTTCCCTCCTCGCGTAGGGAGAATCGGGTTAATGATATTTTAGGTATATGGCAACTCATTCCTTTTGGGAATTAGGTTTTTTCATTTTTGAAGAGTCGCCACCTAATGATTTTGGTGCATTAGGACACCTTAAAGGTTTATTTCTAAGTTTTGCTTGATAACAAGAGATAGGGTAAAGGCTTGAGATTATCCTAAGGGGAAGGTGTTATGCACTCCTCAAGATCCACTAGTATGGTTCTTGGACACATAGTTCTTTGTGAATTTGGTTCATATAAACAGATAAGGGTCAAATAAGAGGGATTTTAATAAACATCTTCTTGAAAGTAAACAAAGTTTGAAAGAGAAATTAAGGCTAATATTAAACAAGGAGTTGCAATGCCTTTAGAAGAAAAGGGAAATAAAGGAAGGGGGTCCTAGGTTTATTTAAAATATGGATCACATCAATGCAATACCCAATAATCATTCCTCAAACGAGGGGCTACACGTGGGTATTAGCGCATCGGTCATCATATCCATATCTACCTTCTTCCACCTCGTTTAAGGTACTAAAACGCGAATTGGTCTTGACCACTATTGCATGCTATTACCAACCCCATTCCTATCAGTCCCAGAGGCATTTAGGACTACTAGTCGTAAAAGGGATGGATATTTGGTTGACTTGAAGTTTCAGAGGTGAAAAATCTAAGGCGACATACAAAACATATAAAAGACTACACATTTAAGGGGAAGCACATAAACACATAAGGCTCAAATATACCTTCTCAAACAAGTTAATAAAATAGCATGACAAACAACAAATAGGGACTGATTTAAGGTAATACTTAAGGGAGAGGAGATTATTATTCTTGAAGCATGCCTGGTCTATTACATGACTCAGTAAGGAAATAAGAATCAGGCTTGCTTGCTGGTTATAACACTTAAGCAAATAACGAAGGCGAGTTTAGTTTCATTATTATTACTTAAGGCTTGCCTAAGTGTTTAGGTGAGACCTTAAGAACATAGTATCTATTACTGATTCTGAGTGTAGTCACAACTTAAAACGAATGGTTTGGAATCCTATAGGCATGCTTGCTAAATCGTGTTAACAAGGAAAGATTAAGTTACTTAAGCACTTGTTTAGAATAGACGAAAATTAAATTAGACTAGTTTCAGTTTTTTTGCAGATGATAGGATCTATTATTGCTGGTTTTAACTCCAATGGACATGATATCTAGTGTGCTGATTTTAATTTTTTTATAAACATGGTACTAATTTAAATCCTAGAGCCTGATGTCTAAGTGGTAACAAGCATGCAGAATTTAAAATGAAGTCCTATGAGCAGATTATCTAGTTGTGAAATTGAACATGCAGAATTTTAAATAAATAATCCTCTATAGGCATGGTGTTTAAGGTGCAGAATTGAACACGCAAGATGTAAAACAGTCCTATAGGCATGCTTTCTAAGTGCAGCTTGAATATATAGAATTAAAATATCCTATAGACATGGTTTCTAAACGCAGTTTGAATATGCAGAATTAAAAGTAGTCCTATAGGCATATTTTCTATCGTTGACATGCATCATTCCCCACCCCTTTTCACTAGCCATCCCCGTTGTTTATTACAAAACGAAAATACTGAATTACATCAGAAAAATACGACCACAGGAAGCCTGACTCTTGGTTCCTCCCTGAGCTATGGAATAAACTGCCTTAAGATGCCATTATTTCAAAGCCTTTCTCTGACTTGAATGTGTCAAAGTTCCCTAAGGGTTTCAAAAGGACCCCGGGAAAGTTCTCACACCCAAGTCGCATTAATCAGAGAGAGATGAGTGCAATGTTGAAAAAGCCAACCCTTATGTGTCCAAGTTCAGAGGGAACTCATGGGTCCCTAAAGCAGGGCTCACACTAGAGGGCCAGAACTTAAGTCTAAGAAAATAGTAGAAGTGTAGGAATAGAGTTTTAAAACTATATGGGGGGGGGGGGGAGTGGTAAATGAGAGGGGTAAAGGCTGGTAGGGAAACAGTTAAAGAGTTGATAACTTCACACAAAAAGGGGTCAGGGGTCAGGAATTCATGCAAAGAGCCTATGTACTTAGGCAAGTCTCAGCTTTGGACATGCACAACAATAGAAGATGTTGGCATGCCTATAATACCACTAGATCACACAACAACTAGAGAAAACATAGAGGTTATTATCCCAGGGGATCAAGTTTGGGTCATGGACATCAATGTTCAATGCTGCCATGCCCCATACTAAACATAGATACCAAACATAATGGGATGGAGATTTAAGGTTCACAAGGCATGATAAGTCAGTAATAGAAACATTAATTCAGAATAGAAAAGGCTTAATACAACATGCTTAATGATGGAACTTAGTTAAATACAAACATGAGACAAACAAGAATGAAAGAAACAGTAAAGAAACATGTTGTTATTGATGCTGAAAATTAGTTAGAACATACAAGTTAGAGAAGCAAAGTGCAGTAAAGAAAAGTAAGCAGGGCTCTAAAGTCTAGCCTTGGCTTTTAGCCGGCTACACAAACAGTAGCACAAGTAGCAGTAAAGCAAGAGAGAGTTTTTGGAGTGTAAGTATGTGTTTTGAACTTAATTTTCATGTCCTTGAAAGAAGAGAAATACATGGTATTTATAGCCTTTTGAAAACGAGTGAAAGAGAAGTAGTAAGCCACAAACATGGAAACAATCACTATTCAAAATCAATTGTACCAGTGATTGCCTTTAGTTAAGGGATCACTTGCTTAATGGGTAATGACAGGCTCATTATAAGGAATGAAATTAATTTGTAAGCCAACTAATAGTTGCCATAAAAGAAGTAGTAACACAATTGAGTAAGTACTCAAGTCTAAGTATAGGAATATATTTATTTTGGGAAAAGATTCAGAGTAAGGAAAACCAAGTAAAAGAATCAATTAAACTATATAGACGAATCAAATTAGAATTTCACAAAAGAAAGGTTTGAAATCATTCCAAAATTGAAGATTAGTCAAGAAGGAAACTCAACATATAAATAGAGCGTATAAACACTAGACATGCGAGGCCAAACTATGGCAAAGAGAAAAAACATACAATAATAGCACAAAGTTAGTAAACAACAAACATTCGAAGCATGGTAGTCACATAGGTCAAGTTTCATTGACTTAGTAGTAGAGAAAAGAGAGAGTATCAGAAGCATGCAAAGGGTCAAGTGAAAACCCTTCTGAAGACATAGTCAAATTTCAAAGACAATAAGAACCCAAAATCACATAAAGAAAAGAGATGCTGAAATAAAGGAATTTCAAATCAAGTCGAGTAACTTCAAACAGATGAATTGCACAAGCAGTTTCAGAAACTTGAATAGACCCTAAGTAAATTTGGGTTTTGAAACAAATCGAGTTTAAAGATGATGAGCAAACAGATTACACAAATACTTAGATACTCGACTGGACCCAAAAGAAGTTAGGGGTTTTCAACACCAGTCAAGTCTAGAGATGATGGACAAGTAAATCAAGCAAATAAATAGTCCCAGAAACTCGAATAAACCCAAAAATTAGGGTTTTCAACACCAATCGAGTCTAGAGATGATACACAAGTAAATCAAACAAATACTAACAAATGGACTCAGAAAAATCAGAAGAAATTAGGGTTCTTATAATGCAAACTCAGAGAAGAGAACAATATGAGAAAACATAGCATAACATGTCAAAAATCATGGAAGATTTTGAAATAACTTAACACGAAAACCCTAATTGGAAAAGATAAAGAGTTTTGGAAGCAGAATTTTAAAAGAAACTTCGAGAAAATGCTTAGAAGTTCAAAGTAAACATATGTCTGAAACAAGTCTGAAAGAAATCAAAACAACCTTAGAGATTAGGTTTCGCAAGACCCCAAGTGATGAGAAAGGCCTTGAAAGCCATTAATATTTGCAGAAGAGTCGATGGTCTTACTCGAATGGCCATGGCTGGTCGGAGAAAGATCAGAGGTGACCGGAGAACAGTCATATAGGAAAGTCTGGACCAAGCCCCTTCATGCTCTGGTCATGAGATCACAGAAATGCATGAGTAGAAACCATGAGAGGCTGATGAAGGTATCCGATAACCATGGAAGTCCATGGATTAGGGCGGAATAGGGTGGCGACGGCTAGGGTTTGATGGGGTTGTAGAGAGAATTTGGGAGATGAGCGATTTCAAAGGCGACAGATTATAAACAATGAACAGGGTTTTGGGGGTCTTTGGGTTTAATTAGGAAAGGATTAATTGGAGCCGTTGATCTAAATGATCAACGACTAGGATTAAATGGGAGTTCGGGTGGGTTATTTAAATGGGTTGTGCGTCGGCTGAATGAGAATTGGGTCAGTTCATATTACAACTGGGTCGGAGAAATTAGGCTTCAAGTTGGGGTTCAAAAGTTAGGCTATAATTGAAATAAAATGGGGCTAACATTTAAATAGCCAATTTTTTCTACTTGATTTATAAAAATAGTAAAATAACTTTTATAAATAAATTAAGGGTACTAAAATTATCTATAGTATATAATTAATTAATTAAAAATGCTCGATCTAATTTTATGAATATCAAACATAGTTAAACCTAAACGGGGGCTAATATTGCAATTGTATGCAATTTTAGCTTAAAAATACCAAATAAATTTGTAAAAATATGCAAAAACTATCTCAGCTATATTTTAGTATAAATATGAGAATCTAATAAATGAATTACCAAAAATTATTTTTCGTAATTATCATTGGTTTTTTTGAATGAAGTAGGGAAATAAATTGATTTAAAAATCTTTATAAATAAAGGAAAAATAATAAGATATTTGGACAAACTCACATATGCACACATGTGCTACTTTGAGAGTATTTTGCATATTTAAAATATACATAGGAAAAAATTGGGTATCAATAGCTACCCCGCTTTACCCTAGAAGAATGAAAGAGTTGTCGGGTAAAGATATGATGGCCAAGTTTTGACTGAATGACATAGTCTAGAGAAGATAGGCGCCGCTCCGGTTTTTAAGCTGCCTACATATCCCTGATCTTACAGGAATCAGACAATATGTGGTTCAGTATCCATCGGCGGAGTATGCCGACAGGTACTTTTCAAGAACGGACGCAATGTTTCAGCGAGGGCGAGTGAAAGGCTTACGAGAGTGGTCAAATTTGATATGGCTGCAGGCACCGGAACGGTAATGCTCCTACAGGGATGGCTGTTGCTTGTCGGTTTACCTACAAATAAGTAATACAAGCATATATTATGCCAAATTTAAATATGATACAAATTCTCATTGGACCGTGAATGCTGTCCTCAGACGGTTGAGATGACATCCATAGACCATGTTGTCTTGGGCCATGGAGCGTATAATAAAGGATTCGGAGGCTATGAGATGATTCTCTCGGGCCATGAAATGGTGCCTTCGAACCATGGTGCCTTTGAATAATGATATGCAAAAGATTTGAAAGGGTCCTCAGGCCATGCCATGGTGTTCTCGGGCTATGAGGAAATTGCCTCTGAACAACGATGCCTTTGGATAATTTGGCGATATTTCAGCCCATGAAATACGATAGCATGTGGCGATCTTTCAGCTGGGCAATGTGGCAATCTTTCAGCCATAATGTGGCGATCTTTCAGCCGTGCAATGTAGCGATCCTTCAGATGTGCAATGTGACGATCTTTTAGCCATGTAATGTGGCGAACTTTCAGCCGTACAATATGGAGACATCGCTTAGTCTCGGAAGGTATAATGGTAGCCTTATGTAATGCGAAAATTCATATGGAGACAGCGTTTAGTCTCAGAAGGCAGAATGGTAGCCTTATGTAAGAAATAAAAGGGCAAATGGTAATAGGGCTTTTCTTAGCTGATAGCAAATTGCGATATCGTGACTGTTGGGGACACTGTGACATACAAAATATCACTGGTCTGTGTGGATAGCAAATGTGATTAAATGCAATAGTTCTGAGAGTTGTATTCCTAAACAATGTTTGTCTCGTGAGTGTATAGTATGTTAGATGATTTCGCTTTCCAAGTTCCTGCATCCAAAGAAAAATCATGAGTTTTGTAAAGGGGGGACGTTAGTTCGTATCCCTGCTAGCTCTGCTTGACCTGCTTGGCATTGATCTAGTGATACTGTATATATCATTGGGGTAGCGTTGCTAAGCAAGGCAATTTCAATAATAAACATGCGTGAGTTTTTAAAAAGTGCGACATGAACGTATAGTTAAAATAATAATTTCTTAGATGAACCGATTACTGTGACGTGATGGACATTGCAATTTTTCTTGTTACCAAATTTTGAGGGCCCCCATCCTGCCCTAGTTTAAATGGATTGATTCTCCTGACTAATGCTTGTAGGACGATCAGCTGAAATTACTTCGAAATTTTGAGGGTCCTCCTCAAAATTCTGCCCTAGTTTCAATTTTGGGGGAAATCAAAATTTTATTTAATTGTGACTGAACCCATAAGGCTACCTACATATCCCCTATTAAATAGAAATCAGGTCAGACGTAGTTCAAATTACATCCTAGAGGAAAGCATAAAGATTATACATAGTAACGCTTGACTGCATCTAAATTAATCGGCTTTGGCTAGACTTCCCTGTCCATTTCTACAAGTATAAGGGCTCCTCCTATGAGAACCCGGTGAACTATATATGGACCTTTCCAGTTGGAGAGAACTTCCCTTTGGCTTTATCTTGATGTGGAAAATTTTTATTTAACACCAATTGCCTCGGTAGGAACTGTCTTGGCTTGACTCTTTTGTTGAAGGCTCTGGAAATCATCAATCCATTTGGTAGAGGCGTCCTTTTTCAACATATTAAAGATTGGCTCACAGATAACTATAGACTGTGCTATGAACCATGTGATATAGTTAAGTCTCCCCAAGAAACTCATCACATCCTTCTTGTTCTTTGGCGGTGGAAGCTCCCGAAGGCCTTGACCTCTGACAGATCCAATTTTATTCCCCAGAGGCTTATAATAAAACCAAGAAACTTTTCGGCGGGAACCCCAAATGCACACTTTGCGAGATTCAGTTTCAAGTTTTACCTTCACAATCTGTTGAAGAACTTCCTCAAATATTCTTTGTGATCAGTGGCCTTCTTGGACTTAACGATGACTTCATCCACATATACCTCAATCTCTTTGTGTATCATATCATGAAAAATGGTAGTCATGGCCCTCATGTAGGTGGCCCCTGTATTCTTCAAGCCGAACAACGTCATTTTGTAATAGTACATTCCCCACTACGTAATAAAAGCCGTTTTCTCAGCATCTTCTTCGTTAATCCATATCTCGTTGCATGTCACAGTTTTTAGTTCATCAAAATAAGCAATAGTAATGTTGTATAAGAAAAGTAATGAGAGAATAATAATTATGAGCTTCGATTCATAAGAAAAGTCAAAATGCTTTGATAAATCGCATGATCTTTTTGAACAATGGAGATCTTATTGTAGGAATTGAAAATATGCAAAAAATAAAATCTTTTACTATATCAGAAAAGTGCTTAGACAGCAGAAGAAACTTGGAATTTCATCCAAATACAGCACACAACAATCCTCAATGACAACACAACCTCAAAGAGGTGTTGTTCTTCACTAGGACTAGGTTTGATAATGAAATATGGTGTAATCACTTTGGAATCACTTCAAACCCTTGTAGTATATGTTTAGAAGGGTTAGGAGAAGTTTGGAGACGAAGTTTGTTGAAAAAAGAGCAAACATAGGCGTCCAAATCGTTTGTAAGTTGAAGTAGGCCAACCACCGCCTAAGTGGGTCCTATTGGGAGCTGCTTGTGCGGTCTTGCGAAAACACGAATATCTCTCTACTCCTATGTCGTATGGATGAAAGGCTTAATGCGTTGGAAACTAGACTTTTATATAGACAATTTGGTATAGAGATCATCCCTTGATTCCAAGTATATTGGGATAAAAGTGCATATACAGTTGACCTAAATTTCAGCAAATTTATGAATGTAACTTGTGATGACTTTGCCAACTCTTGTTCCACAACTTGCTTGCCTTCAAAATGTAGAAAATTAATATCATACAACTGAAATAACTCATAGAATAACCTCCTTATCATGTTAAGAACCCTAGTCTCACCCCAAAGTACATGTTATAACATTCCAAAGTGTCGAATTTCAACGAAACTTATTTTCTTATGTTTTCTTATCGTCTAAGCTTTCCAATCCTTTTGGTACTTTTTATTCATGATATTAAAGATTTTTAACCTCCAAGATAACAAGATGAAACTTACATTATGTACATTAAAAAAATAATCTCATTTCTGAGCTTACATCAATTGGTTTACGACGTACTCTCACGTACGAAAACATGGGATGTAACATCATTCCCCCCTTCGGAACACTCGTCCTCGAATGTGGACTGATGCTCTTATCAATATAAACTATAGCTCTTACGAATGCTTTAATGCTCACCTTTCCATCGAAGAAACTATTTTGTGAATAAATCCAAATGCTTGGGCGTTCTCCCCTTTAGGCCTCTTTCTCATGGCATAATATGTGGTTGGAATTCTTCCAATATTGTAACATTTGTTAGTTTATGTCATGCAGTATGTACAACTGTGTCCTTATATGAGCGCCTAGAAACTATCCTTCCCTTTTTACTCCATCTTTTAGCCAGTCTCTAAGCCTCACTTTTTGAACATATACAGAATTATGACAAGTTGTCCCTCTAGGAATCTATAGGTGTACTGAAGTTTTTCACTTGGTACTTTGTTGAACTTACGACAATATCCATCCTTAGGACTTTGCTGCATCAAGGAAGGTCAAACTATATCATAACTCTTACTTTTGTTTTATTATTATCGAGGTCTGTTACCCAACTCCAGGTTATCCTCTTGCTGCTTATCCTACATGTGTAAATCTAAGTCCATTAACACTTCCTCATTATTGTTCATCTTAAGAATGACAACCTAACCTCCTCTCGTACGTTTTTTAACTTGTATCCATCATCGTTGATCCAGTCCTAATGTTGATCTTAATCTACCACTCATAACTTGAGACCTTTTACGTAATACATTGTCATTGAGGCTCATGTCTCATCGGGGAACATCTTAAGTGATTTGCTTAATCCACATAGGGATGATACTACACTGCAATGACCACATTTCATAGTATCCCGACATGATTCATCTTATGGGGGTATTCAAATCCTGTGCAATTCATGAATCCATTCTCTTTAAATCATTACTCAATCAAAAGACTAAACATTATTCTCTTATCATTTATCACAATTACACCCTTATTCTACTACTAGTGAAACATTCCATCTCTTCTAAATGCACCTAGTCTTAGACTCCTTTGAGTTCATTCCGGCTATAGAGAGCTTTCAATAAGGTATGGAAGCTATTAGCTCTCTTGTTGTGATGGGTTTAATCTTGTGGACTCACCTATTCTTATCATCTTCTCACTTGTGTTTTCTTATCATTACCCCTATCTACCTAAAACCTTGTTGCTCTACGATACATTACCTTATGACTTACACCTATCAATTTATACCACTCGCAACCTTCCATTAACTTGTTAGCACCATAAATTTCCTTTTGTTCCTTCTCTGTTGTCCTTAAATGTAAGCAATTAGTTTTCCTGATCATTCTAACACTTGTTGCATAAATACTTGTCTTATCTTATTGCCCATGAATACTGTAATTTCCTGTACCTCATAAGCTCGCTATGCTTAGGTGGAAACCTTCTCCCGTATTTCCTCCACTAGTATGTTGTTGCAGTATTTTGGGAGACCTTCTGGGTCTTGTAAAGTTATGAGCTTGTTATATCATGCACCTGAAGGAAATTTCCGTTGTTCTTACTCGCCTATAATAGTCCTTAGTTACATAATTTTGTGCCCTTGTACTCGTAGGGTTATTCTAGGCTCAAATTTTGATTGTCTCCTTAGTGGAATTCTCTCTTATTTTCATAATACTGAAATGATACCTTAACTACCTCAAATCCTATTAAAATTTTTCAAATGAATGCGGCTCGTATCTATGAGATTGAGTTCATTATGCTATGGTTCACTACATTTATCTTGGATGACCCGTTCATTTATCTGTGACCTCTTGTCTAGCCATAATCGGGCTCATCCTGAATCAACTACTAATTACTCGTTGATCTACTCTCATATATATATATATATTGCATAATTTCTCTTGGGATGTATCCTTTATCTTAACTTACCTCTAGCCACTATCTCTTGATGTGTCAAGTGTCCGTTCACACTTATTTATCAATAACATCCTGGCCAAAAACTTTTACTGCCTCTCATAGTGTCATGCTTGTATAATGTATTGGAATCGCAACATATCTGTAGGAATTGAATAAATGCAACATCATCCCTCTCTCCTTTTTACCATATTCCTCCTTTACCATTCTATAATTACTTGAACCCCTTAACTCCGACTTAATGCCATATCATACCATATTCCCTCTTTTAGGGTAGTACCAAAATTTAGTACTACGACGATCTATCTATAGATGTTTTATCTATTCATCTTTGGCGTCTTCTCACATCATCAATGAACTTTAATTGCCTTATTGTAATCTTATGTACCAGGAATAACTAAATTTCTTACGGATGAAGGCGACACCTAGTGTAACTGGCACACTTAGTCCCTCATGATTAACTCTGCTCACGGTGCTTGCCTTAGGGAAACATCTTACTGAATGACCTTTTTAAGGTTATTCTTCTGTTGTCCATTCTATTATCGTTGGAACGCAATCTCTAAAATTCTGATGATGGCGACTATTATCAAATCATTCGATTCCCAATTCATCTTTAGTGTATCTTGTTCACCAGCCCATACTTCTTTTTCTTACTCTGGGGCCTACCATTCCTTCTAGTAATCATGTCGGAGTCACCAACTCATTTGTCAAAAAAGGGATATTGTTTTATAGCTTATACACTTTTATTTCATCATGGCATGTGACCTTTTGTCTTTCCCTTCAGTTGAATGTAGACTTTGTCATCCTTTCATACAATTTATCACACCTTACTCATAATATTTCAGTTACTCTCTTCTTATTCTCCGACTAATACTTCTACTTATCACTTTATTATGAAAACTTCAACAAAATTTTCTTTCACTTTTAGCTCCTCTTGATTCATCTCACTGGCTCTTCGGGATGCCTAAAATTCTCTCTCTCTACTTACTACAACACACTATATACATAATATGCAATATATACTAATTACTACAACACATTATATGCATAACATATATTTATATATATAACATACAATATATACTACTTACTACAACACACTATATACATAATATACAATATATACTAATTACTACAACACATTATATACATAACATATATCCATATATACATAACATACAATATATACTAATTACTACAACACAATATATACATAACACATATATCCATATATACATAACATATAATGTATACTAATTACTATAACACAATATATACATAATATACAATATATACTATACTAATAAGTTAGTACACCATATAAATATATTCTACAATATTCTAATGACTAATATACAAGATATTGACTAAAAAAATAAAATTAAAAAAAATCCGTCAGGCCCGTTAGGCCCGCCAGGCCCAGGACCGCAGTGTGCTTAGGCCCGTAACGGGCCGGTCTCTACCGTTAGGACCTCCAGGCCCGGGACCGCCATGCCCGGCACACCAAGCCCGGGACCGTGAAGCCCGGCCCATCAGGCCCATTTAAGCTCGGGCCCGGGACAGAATACAGCCTTAGCAACAAATCTACGGTGACACCATCTACAAAATAGACAAAAAAGCATTAGATATGATTTTCCAAATATGAGCAAAATGATTTCACCACTCAGTTTCTACGTAGATGCAACAATAATAACAAGTGTTGATACACAATTGTTGAACAATAAAAGTAACAACAGACACAACTCTATTAATTCATAATAGCTGAACAAGTCAACAATTTATAATACCAAAGCAAAAGAAAAATAGGAATCTTGGCATCTTTTAATAATTCTAATATCATACTCATCATTTTGTCAGTCATTCGACACAAACACTTGATATGATACAATTTGACTAGACATGACAATTTGGAATACTTCGCGTATCCTTCGTATAATGGTTGATTGTCATCTTCGACCACCTCATAGAACTTTGGATATTCTTCATTATGCCCGTCAATATGACATCACTAAATATTTCTTCACTATTCGTAGGCTCAAGAGACATACAAGGCTCATTGACATTGTTCCCCAGGAACCCAAATGCATCTTTAATCATAGTAACCATTGGATCTTGGGGCTGCAGAGTTTCTTCTATGACATGTGTTCTTTGAATTGATTGTGGCATAGTTGCATTTGTTCTTCACCATGAAAATACAAAACTTTATAATATTTTGAAAAAGGCTTACAAGTCAGGTGTTCTTCAGCTACATTTCTTCTTTGTCAATTCTTAAAACCACATTTTAGACAATTACACTTAATTACACGGCCATCAATAAACGCATACCCAAAAGCAACATCAAAAAATTTTCTAAGCCCATCCGTATATTCAAGTGTATTTTATGGTTTGCTAATCCAAGATTTATCAATTGGCATGGCTAAAAAAGAAGATATAAGACAACATCACAATATCAAAATGAAAAAGCTAGTTCATAGCCACTATATGAAAATCAAAAGAATAGTAATCACTTAATCTCACTTTTTAACTTTTGAAAAATAAACGGAAACTAAAGCGAGAAATAAACCAAGAAAAGAACATGTGTAACTTATTCAGGGAAAAAACAAAAACTACAATATGCATAAACTATCCATATCATCAAATTAGTTTTGGAACATACAAGAATCCAACAAGTCACTTGTCTACTGAAGTCTTCGTTACTGCAATAGAGGAAAAACTGAATTTGTTTATACCATTTGAGAACATACAAGAATCCAACAAGACTTCAAATTTTCTAAAAGAGCATACAAGAATCCAACAAGACTTCAAATTTTGTAAAAGAGCATATGTAGCAGAATACAAACAGGTCCTCTAATGCATAATTGGCCAACTAGAAAGAGGAAACAAATGGAAGAAAAGCTTTATGGCATGAAATTTCAAGGCAGATCTCAATATGATGGTGAAGCTATAGAAAAACCCCTTATCAACTCTCAAGTTGATCAAACAAGGTAGAAACAGAATTTTTATGGGCATGCTTTTCTAAATGAAATTTAGACACACACATACAGAGTGATCAACTATCTCATAGATATACACAAGAAGAACTTTAGTATAGGAAAATATGTGTTTTGAGACTCAGAAGAAAAGTTGAATCTGTCAAGACCCGGAGTTCCCATTTTCGGGACTCGTGATGGTGCCTATTCATGGAAGTTAGGCAAGTCATAAACCTTGGAAGTCATTATTCCTTTTCATTTTATTCCATTTTAAACCAATTATATTAGCAATGAATAAGAATTTAAAGAACAACGAAAATTAAAATTAGCGAAAGTCTTAGATGAATATAAAAACAAACGTCTAGAAAGTCAATACAAGTCTCTACCAGCACCTGGTGTCACAACATACTCGGACTACTAAGAGTGCTAAATACAACCGTTTGAAAGAAATAAAATATTGTTTGTCTCGAATACATGAAATGAAACATAAGATAGAGGAGACATCAGGCATGCGGATACTTGCAAGGCTACCTCGGAGTCTTGGTGTACTGAAGTCTAGCTCC
Organism: Nicotiana benthamiana; assembly: GCA_034376525.1. NCBI lineage: Eukaryota > Viridiplantae > Streptophyta > Magnoliopsida > Solanales > Solanaceae > Nicotiana > Nicotiana benthamiana. The sequence goes on from CM067331.1 coordinate 78,795,004, forward strand.
CGAACTAATGCTGCCGCCCAAACACTGCTCTTGTATCTGCACATAAATGCAAAGTGTAGAATCAGCACAATCGACCCTATGTGCTGGTAAGTGTCTAGCCTAACCCCGGCAAGGTAGTGACACGGCTAGGCCTAGACTATATATAAACCTGTATAGTTATATAATATATGGTGGAAAGGTAAATAAGTAATAAGAAATTAAAGTTGGGGAAAGGGAATATCCTGCGGGGGTGACATATAAACAGAATATCAGGGACATTAAGGAAAAATGTAATTTAATTTCTAACATGGATAAAGAGAACTAAAGACAATTTTCACTTTCAGTTTCAATCTTGTTGCAAGCGTGCAACCCCATTCCATTTCTCATATTTCATGGTAGGCGTACCACCCGCTCCCATTTTACCATATCTCGTGGTAGGCGTACCACCCGCTCTAAAGTACTCGTTACCATGCCTATACGTCGTACTTCAACAAGGAGCAAATAGCACATATGACTCAACTCCAAATCCCTCGAGCTAAGGTTAAACCAAACACTTACCTTAATGCCTTGACATCACTCAAGACTCAATTATAGCTTTACCCCTTGATTCCACCGCCAATTCTACATAAATAAACGCTAAATGAACCAACCCTAATGCCTGAAAATGAATTTTCCAAAGTTTTACCCACAAAGTCAAAAGTCGCCCTCGGGCCCACATGGTGAAAACCCGAGGTTCGAACCAAACACTGGTTACCCATTTTCCCATGAACTCAAATATGCAATTTGTTTTTGAAATCGGACCTCAAATTGAGATCCTCAAATTGAGGTCCAAATTCTCAATTTTTGAAAAACCTAACTTTCAAGGCCATAAATGATATTTAGGTTAATATTAACAGAATAAAAACTAAAAATATCAAAATTTAAATAAACAAAATCTTAATTGAACAGAAAAGTAAAAAAACTTGACACAAAAATAAACAAAAAATAAAATGTAACTATTAGCAGAAATTGACTGCTAAACCCGTAAAATTGACGGCCGAATCAATAAAATCGATTGCCAAATGGTGAATATGATGGCTTAAGCAGTGAATCGACAGCTAAAATCAGTGACTTAAATTGATCTTCATACAATACACATACATGCACACCTAAAATCAATGAAAATAATGGTTAAAACAGCAAAATCGAAACCTAAATCAGTGAAATTCATGGCTAAAATAAGTGGGTTAAACTGATATTTATCCAATACACACACATGCACGCGTTAAATCAGTAAAGTCAACTGTATTTTGGAAGGCATTACACGAACGACTTGAAACCGAAGACGTATTGAAGCGAGTATTTATCAGAAAAGGCTACTTATAGACAAATTCAATCACACTACGTTAAACGAGTTGAAATCTGATCTCCTTACATAATAAAGAATTTGGAAGAATTGTTAACGAATGTAAACGTCTTATATTACAGTGATTTGGGGAATCGCTTGTTTAGAGAGAACGAGAGAAAAGGTGTACTGTCTGTTTAGGGCTTTAGGTGTTTGAATGATATTTACGTTATTAGTAACTAAAAATGTTTAGGGCTTTAGGAGTTTTTACGGAATAATAACATTAAATATTAGCGGAAAAGAATTATTAAAATTTTTGTCTAACTAGTGGCGGTTTAGAACCTTCGTAGTTATAAAGAAAAAACGTCGGTTTTATACTACGTACTAATGGCGTCTGAAATGCCACCTCGTAGTATGATATATATTGCAGCGATTTTATTGAACCGCGGTAATAATTCCGATTTTTTGTAGGGGTTATGCGAATTACATACTATTAAAGGAAAATGATATTTTGTTTGAATATGCTACATTTGTTATAAAATTTGCTGTTATTGAATAACCAAAAAAAGTATTCCCTCAGGTCCAAAATAAGTAATTTTTTGGGGGGTTTTTTTTATTGTGGTCTAAAATAAGTCATTTTTTCAGATCAAGAATGAATAATTAAACTTTTCCTACATTGCCCTTGGAGTAAATAGTGTTGGAATATGTGCTAGGAATATTTATATGAGATAGCAAAGGTTAATATGGTCAATTTCATTGCTAATTAATGCAAAAAAGGTGAATTTTTTAATATGTGTGAAAACAATTAAAAATCATTTATTTTGGACAGGAAAAAATAATATTAATACAAATACTATTTTAATAATGACTACAATGTACAAATCTCTTTTTTTTTAATTGGTCTTGCTATAAATTAAAGTGTGTTTGGCGCCCCCTGCCTTGCAAACTTTGCTGATAGCTATAATTAATTGCTAATTGTCTGAATCAGTTTTAATGCTGCAACGAAATATTTATGACAAATTGAAGCAATATAAATTTTCCATAGTTGACTACGGAAACTCGACTCATTTAGATCGCAAAAAAACAAATGGACGAACTAGAATAAAAAACAAAAAACGAATTACACCATAAGGCCAGTTAAAAGGTAAATAAAAGTAAATATTCATAGTATGTGAATTTGGTTTTCTAAAAGAATAAGATAAATAATTTATTGAAACAAGTTAAATTACAGTAATTATCTAAAAATTAATGTGCATTGCAATAAACCTCACGGATACATTAGTAGTTTAAGTCGTTTGGTAGGAAGCATTTTTATAACATTTTCAAGTTGCTACAAATGTATTTTCTGGACAATATTATCCTACTATTTCAAACTGTTTAGTTAATATTGCCCCATCTAGCTGATTTGTTTGTTGAATTTGGCGAGGGTGGGGATATTTATGAACTTGCTATAAATGAAATGAAACAAAAAATTAAATTTTTTTTTCCTATCTCTCCTATTTTTGGTGTTGCTGCATTGTTAAATCCTACAGTGAAATTGGGAGGTCCTCATTTTTGGTATTCAAATATTTATAAGGCTTTAGATCTTTCAAATGAAGAAGTTGCTACCCTTGCAGATGCAAAAGCATCAATTAAAATTAATGCTAAAACAATTTATAATGCCTATCAACTTGCCTTAGAGCATGCTAGGCCAAATATTCCAACACCTACTTCGTCTAGGTCACAATCGTCTAAAAGAGCTGCGGGCTTAACAGCTCTTAAATCTTGGACGGAGTTCCGGGGTTCTCAAGGTGATAATTATGATGAAACTTCACATCTAAATGAGATTCTAGTTTATTTGTCTCAGGGACTTGAAAAGGAGAATCCAGAAGGCTCTTTTGATCTTTTAGAAAGGTGGAAGTCAAGGGAAAAATATTTTCCGATTCTTGCAATGATGGCTCGGGATATTTCATCAATTCAAGCTTCAACTGTTGCATCGGAAAGCGCTTTCAGTCAAGCAAGACTGCAAATAGGTGCTCATAGAGCGTCGATGACGGATAGCTTGAAAAAATCGGTACTTTTTAGAAATTGGATACGCGTGGAAAGAAGAAACTTTGGAATTGCAGAATCACAACCGGCGATAGATGAAGCTTATGAAGAAATGATAGCGGAACTTGCGGAGGATTCGGCTTCGCCCGGAAGTGGTGATGAACAAGCTTCTTTTCCACCACCACCAACACAACCTCCTCGCTACCTTGACGGATTTATGTTTGTTAGAGATACAATGTAGATTATGATGTAACATGTACTTTGGCACATATTCTTTTAATTTTTTATTCTTTTAATGGTGGTATTTGTACTTTGTTATGCTCATTCCATTGGGGGAAGGAAGACTAAGAAATATATATACCATTTTGGATAGTAAAAATTATAAGACATACCCTTGAATATCTTTTTTCTCAATATTACTTTGTCTTTACTTCGAATTATTTATAAACTACAATATATATATATATATATATATATATATATATATATATATATATATATATATATATAATATACAATATACACTACTAGAAAATATATATACATAACATACAGCCTAAACTACAAGAAAATATATAAGTAATAGCATATATACATAAGATACAATATACATAAGAGAATATATAAACATAGGAGATACAATATATATACTACAACAAAATATATAACTATATAAGTTATAATATATATATACATAAGATACAATATATATATTACAAGAAAATATATAACAGAATATATATACATAACATACAATATACTACAAGGGAATATATATATATATATATACATAACATACAATATATACTAATTACTACAATACAATACAATGAAATATATATTATATATACTATACTAATAACTAGTATACTATATAAATATATTATATACTAGTATATTATATAATATACTAATAACTACTATATAAGATATTGTCTTAAACAAAAAATTACAAAATAAGCCCGCCAGGCCCACTAAGCCCAGAACCACATGTGCTTAGGTCCGTCACGGGCTGGTCTTACCCAATGAGCCTACTAGGCCCAGGACCGCCAGAGCCCAGGCCCACGAAGCCCGGGACTGCGAAGCCCGGCCCGCGAAGTCCGTTTAGGCCCGGGATAAAATACAGCATTGAGAGAGAATCAATTTACCCTTAAAACGAAAAGAAAGTTGCTCAAAAGAGAGGATAAAGTTAACTACAAGAGCTATACTTGTTAAATAGCATTTTGTCGATATCGATCCCAATAGTTTTACTAGCTGTTTTAGATTCCTTGGCTAACTATCAAGGTCATACATGATATTTAAGTTAATATTAGCAGAATAAAAACTAAAAATATCAAAATTTAAATAAACACAAACCTAATTGAACAGAAAAGTAATAAAACTTGACACAAAAATAAACAAAAAATAAAATATAACTATTCGCAGAAATTGACAGCTAAACCCGTAAAATGGACGGTCGAATCAATAAAATTGATTGCCAAATGGTGAATATGATGGCTAAAGCAGTTAATCGACAGCTAAAATCGGTGACTTAAATTGATCTTCATCCAATACACATACATGCACACCTAAAATCAATGAAAATAATGGTTAAAACAGCAAAATCAAAACGTAAATCAGTGAAATTCATGGCTAAAATCAGTGTGTTAACTAATATTTATCCAATACACACACATTCACGCCTTAAATCAGTGAAGTCAACGATATTTTGGAAGGAATTACACGAACGACTTGAAACCAAAGACGTATTGAAGCGAGTATTTATTAAAAAAGGCTATTTATAGACAAATTCAAACACATTAGGTTAAACGACTTGAAATCTGATTTCCTTACATAAAAGTTAAAGAATTTGGAAGAATTGTTAACGCTTGTTTAGAGAAAACGAGAGAAAATGTGTACTGTCTGTTTAGGGCTTTAGGTGTTTGAATGGGCTTTAGGTGTTTGAATGATATTTACGTTATCATTAACTAAAGATGTTTAGGGCTTTAGGAGTTCTTACGGAATAATAACATTAAATATTAGCGGAAAAGAATTATTAAAAATTTTGTCTAATTATAAAGAAAAAATGTCAGTTTTACATTACGCACTAATGGCGTCTGAAACTACACCTCGTATTATGATATATATTGCAGCAGTTTTATTGAACCACCATAATAATTCCGATTTTTTGTAGGGGTTATGCGAATTACATACTATTAAAGGAAAATGATAGTTTGTTTGAATACGGTAGAATATGCTACATTTGTTATAAAATTTGTTGTTATTGAATAATCAAAAATAGTATTCCCTCATGTCCAAAATAAGTAACTTTTTGGGTTTTTTTTTGTGGTCTAAAATAAGTAATTTTTTCAGATTTTAAAAATGAATAATTAATATTTTCCTACATTGCCCTTTGAGTAAATAGTGTTGGAGCATGTGCTAGGAATATTTATATGAGATAGCAAAGGTTAACATGGTCAATTTCATTGCTAATTAATGAAAAAAAGGTGAATTTTTTAATATGTGTGAAAACAGTTAAAAAATTATTTATTTTAGACCGAAAAAAATAACATTAATGCAAATACTATTTTAATAGTGACTACAATGTACAAATTGTTATGAAATCTCCTATTTAAGGTGAATGTCTATAATTAGAGAGATTCTAGAGTTCTATTCTTGGTAGATAAATCATCCCCCTCCCTATAAATAAAGGGGTCTTCTACCATTGTAAGACATCCCTAACAAGCTCTAAGTATCAATAAGAATACTTCTCTCTCTCTATTGCTCTTGTTCTTGCATTATTGTTCTTGTCTTTATATTATTTCATAACACGTTATCAGCACGAGACTCTACCGTCTCAAGAACCATTCTCGAGAAATCTAAGGTATTTCCCTCTTCCTAATTTAATTTTCGATTATGTCTGACATTACGAAAAGAAAGTTCGTTGCCCTTGAAATTTCGGGCAAGAACTATATGACATGGGTGTTGGATGCTGAAATCCACTTAGATGCTATGGGTCTCGGAGACACCATCAAAGATAGAGAAAAAGCATCCACCCAAGAATGTGCGAAGGCCTTGATTTTCTTGCGCCATCACCTTGATGAAGGTTTGAAGATTGAATATCTCACCGTCAAGGATCCACTCGTCTTGTGGAACGGCTTAAAGGAGAGATATGACAACCTGAAGTTGGTCACTCTGCCACAAGCACGATATGATTGGGCTCATTTGAGGCTCCAGGACTTTAAGTCCGTTTCTGAATATAATTCTGCTATGTTCAGAATTACTTCTAAATTGAAGCTATGCGGGGATAATATCTCCGATTATGATATGCTTGAGAAAACGTTTACAACGTTTCATGCCTCCAATATAGTACTGCAACAACAGTACAGAGAGAAAGGCTTTACAAAGTACTCTGAACTGATTTCTCTCCTACTAGTGGCTGAGCGAAATAATGACCTGCTCATGAGAAATCATGAAAATCGACCCACTGGGTCTACACCACTGCCTGAAGCAGATAAGGTGCACTCTCATTATGCCAAACATGAAAAGGACCATGGTCATGGTCGTAAACGGGGTCATAACCAGGGACGTAGACAAGGAAGAAATTCCAATGAAGTCCGTCAACCCCCAAGGAGAGATAACCGCCGAAAGCAGAAACGGGGTCATGAAGATCCTAAGGCAAATGGTTCAGAAACTATATGTTATCGTTGCGGTGGGAAAGGGCACTGGTCAAAGACTTGCCGTATACCAAGACACTTGGTTGACCTTTATCAAGCATCTCGAAAGAGAAAAGGCCCTGAAACAAATTTTGTCTATGACGACAATGAGGACATCACCCACCTGGATGTGGCAGACTTCTTTGAGCAACCCGATGGCAAAATAGACCACCTAATCGGCGATGGATCCGTGATGAAAGAAGATGGAGTTATTTGATTTTGTTTTACTTATTTGTATTAGTTAGTGAATAAACTAATAGTCATTAGTATTAGCTCGTATTAGTTAGTTCATGATGCAATGTTAGCAGTAGTTCTTTAGAATATCTTCAATATGCTCAAATATCAATAAAACTTTTATTTTCCAGTGGGGGTAATCGACTAGCCTGAAAAACTAGTCGATTATCAACTATTTTCGCATTAAAGTTGAAAAACAATTGATCAACAATCGATTGTCGTTGACTAACAATCGATTGTCATTAAGACAGTGTAATCTGGAATTTTTAAAAAATCATCCACAATCGATTGTCTTTGTCTAACAATCGATTGTCATTAAGACAGTGTAATCTGGAATTTTTCAAAAATCATCCACAATCGATTGTCTTTGGCTAACAATCGATTGTCTTGAAACAGTATGTTCTGGAAATTTTCAAAAATAGCCAACAATCGATTGTCCATGCATAACAATCGATTGTCTTGAAACAGTGAGGTCTGGAATTTTTCAAAAATAGCCAACAATCGATTGTCAATGCATAACAATCGATTGTCTTAAGACAGTGTGATCTGAAGTTTTTCAAAAATAACAAATAATCGATTGTGTGTGTTTAACAATCGATTGTCTATGTTCAAACAATCGATTGTGTGTGTTTAATAATCGATTGTCTTATGAAAAACGCTGAAATTTTCAAACTGCAATGTAATGGATAACATATCTGATTTTGTTAGTCAACTGTTAGCAGCAGATTTTGAAAATATTATGTGACACAAAAGAATTGAACTTGTTTATTCTTATGTTCTTGTATCTCTTTTGTATGTCAAACTATGGGATAGCAAATATGGATATCTCACAAAGCGAACTTGGATCAACATCCAACTGTAAAAGTATTTGCCTAATTGATTCATGTACTACACATACAATACTCAAAGAAAGGAAGTATTTCTCTCAACTAAATATGTGTAAGGCAAACGTTACTACAATATCTGGAAGTAGTAAATTGATTGAAGGCTCCGGAAGAGCAATTGTAACTCTGCCCAAGGGCACGACGTTAATCATAGAGAATGCAATGTTCTCCTCCAAGTCTAAGAGAAACTTGTTGAGTTTTAAAGATGTACGCCGGAATGGCTATCATATTGAGACAATGGATGAAGATAATCTTGAATATCTCGTCATCACAAAGAATGTCTCCGGCCAAAAGAGGGTTATTGAGAAATTCCCATCTTTATCTTGTGGCCTGTATTGGACAAGAATTAGTGCAATTGAGGCACATTCAACAGTAAACCAAAGGGTTACTGATTCCAATACCTTTGTACTTTGGCATGATCGATTGGGACACCCAGGATCGGTCATGATGAGACGGATTATAGAAAGCTCCTATGGGCATCCGTTAAAGAATTTCAAAATTCTTTCGAATAATGAATATCCTTGCACTTCGTGTTATCAAGGCAAGTTGATTATCAGGCCATCACCAACAAAGGTTGGGACTGAGTCACCCACGTCTTTGGAACTTATACAAAGGGACATTTGTGGACCTATTCACCCACCTAGTGGGTCGTTTAGGTATTTCATGGTCTTGATAGACGCATCCTGTAGATGGTCTCATGTGTGCCTATTGTCATCACGCAACCTTGCGTTTGCGAAATTAATGGCACAAATAATTCGACTACGAGCACAATTTCCAGATAATCCAATCAAGTCCATTAGACTGGATAATGCTGCTGAGTTTACATCCCAAGCATTTAATGATTATTGCTTATCAATCGGGATAAAAGTTGAACATTCTGTAGCTCATGTTCACACTCAAAACGGTCTTGCAGAATCGTTAATTAAACGCCTGCAGTTGATTGCAAGGCCATTACTTATGAGAACGAGGCTGCCCACTTCGGTATGGGGTCACGCCATCTTACATGCAGCAATGCTAATTCGTCTCAGACCGACGAATTACCACAAGTATTCCCCGTTGCAAATGGTTTTGGGTCATGAACCCAATATATCCCATTTAAGGATTTTTGGATGCGCAGTATATGTGCCTATTGCACCGCCATCCCGCACCAAAATGGGTCCGCAAAGAAGGTTAGGAATATATGTTGGGTTTGAATCGCCCTCCATCATTCGCTACCTCGAAACATTGACAGGCGACTTGTTTACTGCACGATTTGCAGACTGTCGATTTGATGATACACTTTTCCCAAAATTAGGGGGAGAAGTTGGTGAAACCAAACGGGAAATTTTGTGGAAAAATGCATCATTATCTCATCTTGATCCACATACCTCTATTTGTGAAAGAGAGGTACAAAAGATTATCCATTTGCAAAGAATAGCAAATCAAATGCCTCACGCATTTACGGACTTGAAAAGGATAACGAAATCCCACATTCCCGCGGAAAATGTTCCAATCCGTATTGATGTCCCTGTTGGACAATCATCTAGTGTCATATCCAATGAGTCGAATGCACGCCTGAAGCGTGGCAGACCATTAGGTTCCAAAGATCGAAATCCTAGAAAGAGGAAAAAGAACGATCAAAATGACACCACGAAAGAATCTCATGATTTAACAAATTCTGAGGTTCATGAAGAATCCATTGAGCCCGAGACTCTGGAAAATACGGAACTATCCCTAAATCCAATTAATATTGAGGCAAATATGAATCGAGTGGATATTGTGGTGGATAATGCCTTTGCTTATAATGTAGCATCTAGCATTATGCAAGAATGTGAGGATCTCGAACCTCAATCTGTTGAATGTCGAAAAAGACAGGATTGGCCAAAGTGGCAAGAAGCAATTCAATCAGAATTGAATTCGCTGGCAAAACGTGAAGTTTTTGGCCCTATAGTTGAAACACCTAATGGTGTTAAGCCTGTCGGCTATAAATGGGTCTTTGTACGCAAAAGAAATGAGAAAAATGAGGTACAAAGATATAAGGCACGCCTTGTTGCACAAGGTTTTTCTCAAAGGTCTGGTGTCGATTATGAAGAGACATATTCGCCTGTAATGGATGCGATAACCTTTCGTTATCTCATAAGTTTTGCTGTCCATGAAAAGCTTGACATGCACTTAATGGATGTGGTTACTGCCTATCTTTATGGCTCACTTGATAATGAGATATACATGAAAATTCCCGATGGACTCAAGGTGCCAAACGCGCACAACTCAAAATCTCGGGAAATGTTCTCAATTAAATTGCAAAGGTCCTTGTATGGTCTAAAGCAATCTGGACGAATGTGGTATAATCGTCTTAGTGAGTACTTGTTAAAAGAAGGCTATATAAATGACGCCATTTGCCCGTGTGTTTTTATATAGAAAACAACATCGGAATTTGTTGTACTTGCCGTATATGTCGATGACATAAACCTTATTGGAACCCCTATAGAACTCCAAAAGGCAATTGATTATCTAAAGGATGAATTCGAGATGAAAGATCTCGGAAAGACTAAACTATGTCTTGGTTTGCAAATTGAATATTTGGCAAACGAAATTTTTGTTCATCAATCTACCTATACAGAAAAGGTACTGAAACGGTTTTACATGGATGAAGCACATCCTTTAAGTACACCGATGGTTGTTCGATCACTTGATGTGAACAAAGATCCATTCCGACCACAAGAAAGGAATGAAGAGCTACTTGGTCCTGAAGTACCATATCTTAGCGCAATTGGCGCACTAATGTATCTTGCAAATACTACAAGGCCTGACATATCCTTTTTAGTTAATGTCTTAGCAAGATTTAGCTCGGCTCCTACGAGGAGACATTGGAATGAGATCAAACACATATTGCGGTACCTAAAGGGAACTACCGATATGGGCTTATTTTATGGCAAGAATTGCAGCCCGGATCTTGTTGGTTATGCTGATGCTGGATATTTGTCCGACCCACACAAGGCTCGATCTCAAACGGGTTATGTGTTTACCTGTGGAGAAACCGCCATATCTTGGCGATCGACTAAGCAATCAATTGTGGCTACTTCATCTAATCATGCCGAGATAATTGCTATTCATGAAGCAAGTCGGGAGTGTGTGTGGTTAAGGTCGATAATACATCATATCCAAGACAAATGTGGTTTGAAGTGTGATAAACTACCCACAACTTTGTATGAAGACAATGCAGCATGTATAGCTCAATTGAAGGGAGGATTCATAAAAGGAGATAGAACGAAGCATATTTCACCAAAGTTATTCTTCACACATGATCTTCAAAAGAATGGTGATATCAATGTTCAACAGATTCGTTCAAGCGACAATATGGCTGATTTGTTCACAAAATCTCTACCAAAGTCAACCTTCAAGAAGCTAGTTCACAAGATCGGGATGCGAAGACTTAAGGACATAAATTGATGTTCTTATCAGGGGGAGTTAAGGCGCGTTGCACTCTTTTTCCCTTACAAGGTTTTGTCCCACCGGGTTTTCCTTGCGAGGTTTTTAATGAGGCAACCAATAGGCGCATATTCAAACATGTGTACTCTTTTTCCTTTCTTTAATTTTTCCCATTGGGTTTTGGTTTTAAGGTTTTAACGAGGCACATTGTTGAATAGACATTCAAGGGGGAGTGTTATGAAATCTCCTATTTAAGGTGAATGTCTATAATTAGAGAGATTCTAGAGTTCTATTCTTGGTAGATAAATCATCCCCCTCCCTATAAATAAAGGGGTCTTCTACCATTGTAAGACATCCCTAACAAGCTCTAAGTATCAATAAGAATACTTCTCTCTCTATTGCTCTTGTTCTTGCATTATTGTTCTTGTCTTTATATTATTTGATAGCACAAATCTCTTTTTTAAATCGGCGGAAACGTCTTGCTATAAATTAAAGTGTGTTTGGCGCCCCCTGCCTTGCAAACTTTGCTGATAGCTATAATTAATCGCTAATTGTTTGAATCAGTTTTAATGCGGCAACGAAATATTTATGACAAATTGAAGCAATATAAATTTTCCATAGTTGACTACGGAAACTCGACTCATTTTGATCGCAAAAAAACAAATGGACAAACTAGAATAAAAAACAAAAAAAAATTACACCATAAGGCCAGTTAAAAGGTAATTAAAAGTAAATATTCATAGTATGTGAATTTGGTTTTCTAAAAGAATAAGATAATAATTTATTAAAACAAGTTAAATTACAGTAATTATCTAAAAATTAATGTGCATTACAATAAACCTCACGGATATATTAGTAGTGTAAGTCGTTTGGTAGGATGGATTTTTTAGAACATTTTCAAGTTGCTACAAATGCATTTTCTGGACAATATTATCCTACAATTTCAAACTGTTTAGTTTATATTGCCCCACTAGCTGATTTGTTTGTTGAATTTGGCGAGGGTGGGGATATTTATGAACTTGCTATAAATGAAATGAAACAAAAAATTAAAATTTTTTTCCTATCCCTCCTATTTTTGGTGTTGCTGCATTGTTAAATCTTACAATGAAATTGGGAGGTCCTCATTTTTGGTATTCAAATATTTATAAGGCTTTAGATCTTTCAAACGAGGAAGTTGCTACCCTTGCAGATGCAAAAGCATCAATTAAAATTAATGCTAAAATAATTTATAATGCTTATCAACTTGTCTTAGAGCATGCTAGGCCAAATATTCCAACCCCTACTTCGTCTAGGTCACAATCGTCTAAAAGAGCTGCGGGCTTAACAGCTCTTAAATCTTGGACGGAGTTCCGGGGTTCTCAAGGTGATAATTATGATGAAACTTCACATCTAAATGAGCTTCAAGTTCATTTGTCTCAGGGACTTGAAAAGGAGAATCCAGAAGGCTCTTTTGATCTTTTAGAAAGGTGGAAGTCAAGGGAAAAATATTTTTCGGTTCTTGCAAGGATGGCTCGGGATATTTTATCAATTCAAGCTTCAACTGTTGCATCTGAAAGCGCTTTCAGTCAAGCAAGACTGAAAATAGGTGCTCATAGAGCGTCGATGAGGGATAGCTTGGAAAAATCGGTACTTTTTAGAGATTGGATACGCGCGGAAAGAAGAAACTTTGGAATTGCAGAATCACAACCGGTGATAGATGAAGCTTATGAAGAAATGATAGCGGAACTTGCGGAGGATTCGGCTTCGCCCGGAAGTGGTGATGAACAAGCTTCTTTTCCACCACCACCAACACAACCTCCTCGCAACCTTGATGGATTTATGAGATTTGTTAGAGATACAATGTAGATTATGATGTAACATGTACTTTGGCACATATTCTTTTAATTTATTATTCTTTTAATGGTGGTATTTGTACTTTGTTGTGCTCATTCCATTGGGGGAAGGAAGACTAAGAAATATATACCATTTTGGGTAGTAAAAATTATAAGACATACCCTTGAATATCTTTTTTCTCAATATTACTTTGTCTTTACTTCGAATTATTTATAAGCTACAATATATATATATATATATATATATATATATATATATATATATATATATATATATATATATATATATATATATATATATACTACTAGAAAATATATACGAGTATATACATAACATACAACCTAAACTACAAGAAAATATATAAGTAATAGCATATATACATAAGATACAATATACATAAGAGAATATATAAACATAGGAGATATATATACTACAACAAAATATATAACTATATAAGTTATAATATATATACATAAGATACAATATATATACTACAAGAAAATATATAACAGAATATATATACATAACATACAATATACTACAAGAAAATATATATATAAGGGAATATATATATATATATATATATATATATATATATATACATAACATACAATATATACTAATTACTACAATACAATATACAATGAAATATATATTATATATACTAAACTAATAACTAGTATACTATATAAATATATTATATACTAGTATATTATATACTATACTAATAACTACTATACAAGATATTGTATTAACAAAAAATTACAAAAAAAGCCCACCAGGCCCGCCAAGCCTGACCCGCTAAGCCCAGAACCACATGTGCTTAGGCCCGTCACGGGCTGGTCTCACCCATTGAGCCTATCAGGCCCGGGACCGCCAGAGCCCAGGCCCACGATGCCCGGGACTGCGAAGCCCAGCCGCGAAGTCTGTTTAAGCCCGGGCCCAGGATAAAATACAGCACTGAGAGAGAATCAATTTACCCTTAAAAAGAAAAGGAAGTTGCTCAAAGGAGAGGATAAAGTTAACTACAAGAGCTATACTAGTTAAATAGCATTTTGTCGATATCGATCCCAATAGTTTTACTAGCTGTTTTAGATTCCTTGGCTAACTATCAAGGTCATACATGATATTTAAGTTAATATTAGCAGAATAAAAACTAAAAATATTAAAATTTAAATAAACACAAACCTAATTGAACAAAAAAGTAATAAAACTTGACACAAAAATAAACAAAAAATAAAATATAACTATTAGCAAAAATTGACAGCTAAACCCGTAAAATGGACGGCCGAATCAATAAAATTGATTGCCAAATGGTGAATATGATGGCTAAAGCAGTAAATCGACAGCTAAAATCGGTGACTTAAATTGATCTTCATCCAATACACATACATGCACACCTAAAATCAATGAAAATAATGGTTAATATAGCAAAATCGAAACCTAAATCAGTGAAATTCATGGCTAAATTCAGTGTGTTAAACTAATATTTATCTAATACACACACATTCACGCCTTAAATCAGTGAAGTCAACGGTATTTTAGAAGGAATTACACGAACAACTTGAAATCGGGGACGTATTAAAGCGAGTATTTATCAAAAAAGGCTATTTATAGACAAATTCAAACACATTACGTTAAACGACTTGAAATATGATTTCCTTACATAAAAGTTAAAGAATTTGGAAGATGTATACTGTCTGTTTAGGGCTTTAGGTGTTTGAATGATATTTACGTTATCATTAACTAAAGATGTTTAGGGCTGAGTTTTTACGGAATAATAACATTAAATATTAGCGGAAAAGAATTATTAAAAATTTTATCTAACTAGTGGCGGTTTAGAACCGACGTAATTATAAAGAAGAAATGTTGGTTTTACATTACGCACTAATTATTAGGAAATATTGTAAATATCTTTTGTGTATCTTTTTATTATTGGTAGAATATTCTCTCATTAATTGTACAATCCTATAGTTGGTAGGTTTTGATTTTCCTTCGTTATTGTACAATCCTATAGTTGGTAGGTTTTGATTTCCCTATACTCTATATATACCTTTGTAAGCAATATATTTTAATGAGAAGCCTCAAACCAATTAACTTCTCCAAAACTCTCTACATGGTATCAGACGCCAGTGGCTTATCGCCAAACAAATCCTAACTACATACTACCCGCCGCCGCCGTAGCTCCTCTCATCGGAGCCCGTAGCCGCCGCCGCTGCACTAATCGGCAGCCCTCTCTGGCGTCCCTCTCCGGCATTTTGCCGCCCCTCTCCGGCAAAGAAGATCAGCCACCGACCTTCACGGTCCTCTCCGGTAAGGGTGTTCATCGGGCGGAGTGGGCGGCTTTTACTCTTAACGGTTTGGCTTAACGGTTATCGGCTTTTAAATGTATTAATCCGTTAGCCACCCGATAAGATATCGGGCGGATTGGTATTGGGTTAGCTCTTATTAGGCGGTTAATGGGCGGTTTATCAGCCTAACATGCATGTTCACTAAATATCTCTTATTCTCCTCGTCTTAGAAATAATGAATTGTCATAAAAAAATAATATTTTAGAGGCAGTATGATGTGGCTAATGAAACAATCGCTATCAGCATGTAGATTATAAAATAGATAAATTCACTACTAGTTCAGTATCGTGAAAAATAAAACAGAACTTATCTTCTGTTAGAGGCCACACTACATGTGTACTCATAAGCTTCGGATATAACCAAAAAAATCTGTCGCGCAAATTTCCATTCAGCTCCCACAATGAACTTTTAAAAACTGAAGTGCTCTGGTAAATTCTACTCTCTACACTCCTCTTCTATAAATAGCTATCGTTCTCCATTTTCCACAAGCAATCATCCAAAATGCACAAATTTATTTCATGGGGTGTTGTTCCTCTAGTCATAACCAACCTTTCAATTCTTCTTTTTCCATGACACACATAGAACCATATATGTATTAGACAACTCAATTCTGTCACTAGATTATATATATATATATATATATATATATATATATATATATATATATATATATATATATATATATATATATATATATATATATATATATATATATATATATATATATATATATATATATATATATATATTCTTAACGGGTTAACGGATTAGGCGTTAAGAAAATTGAATAATCCATCCCCAAACCGATAAGCCGTTAATAAAAAAAATTCAATCTGTTCCCCATCCATTAAGCCGTTAAACCGTTACCAATAAGCCGTTAAGCTTCGGTTTGGATCGGTTTTCGGTTTCGGATCGGTTTTGAACGCCCCTACTCTCCGGCCTCTTGCTGCGCCGCCGCTGCACTAACCGGCAGCCCTTTCTCTCAGCGCCTTTTCTCCATCATCTTACCGCGCCACCGCTGCACTAACTGGCAGCCCTCTCTCTCGACGTCGATCAGCGTCTCCTCTGCCTCGCGCTCCATGGCCGCTGCCCTAACCGGCAGTCCTCGACTTCCTCTGTTGATGTCCAAGATTGGCGTGTCCTCCGGCCCTCCATCTTGAGGGGGTGTATTAGGAAATATTGTAAATATCTTTTGTGTATCTTTTTATTATTGGTAGAATATTCTCTCATTAATTGTACAATACTATAGTTGGTAGGTTTTGATTTTCCTTCATTATTGTACAATCATATAGTTGGTAGGTTTTGATTTCCCTATACTCTATATATACCTTTGTAAGCAATATATTTTAATGAGAAGCCTCAAACCAATTCACTTCTCCTAAACTCTCTACACTAATGGCGTCTGAAACGCCACCTCGTATTATGATATATATTGCAGCGGTTTTATTGAACCACCGTAATAATTTCGATTTTTTGTAGGGGTTATGCGAATTACATACTATTAAAGGAAAATGATATTTTGTTTGAATATGCTACATTTGTTATAAAATTTGTTGTTATTGAATAATCAAAAATAGTATTCCCCCAGGTCCAAAATAAGTAATTTTTTAGGTTTTTATTTTGTGGTCTAAAATAAGTGATTTTTTCAGATTTCAAGAATGAATAATTAATTTTTTCCTCATTGCCCTTGGAGTAAATAGTGTTGGAGTATGTGCTAGGAATATTTATATGAGATAGCAAAGGTTAATATGGTCAATTTCATTGCTAATTAATGCAAAAAGGTGAATTTTTTAATGTGTGAAAACAGTTAAAAAATCATTTATTTTAGACCGGAAAAAATAATATTAATGCAAATACTATTTTAATAGTGACTACAATGTACAAATCTCTTTTTTAAATCGGCGGAAGCGTCTTGCTATAAATTAAAGTGTATTTGGCGCCCCCTGCCTTGCAAACTTTGCTGATAGCTATAATTAATCGCTAATTGTCTGAATCAGTTTTAATGCTGCAACGAAATATTTATGACAAATTAAAGCAATATAAATTTTCCATAGTTGACTACGGAAACTCGACTCATTTTGATCGCAAAAAACAAATGGACGAATTAGAATAAAAAACAAAAAAAGTTACACCATAAGGCCAGTTAAAAGGTAATTACAAGTAAATATTCATAGTATGTGAATTTGGTTTTCTAAAAGAATAAGATAATAACTTATTAAAACAAGTTAAACTACAGTAATTATCTAAATATTAATGTGCATTGCAATAAACCTCACGGATATATTAGTAGTGTAAGTCGTTTGGTAGGATGCATTAGAGAAAATAATGTATGCATTAGGTTTTGGTATTAATAATCTCATGTTTGGTACACTTTTTTAACCTAAATATTATTAAAAGTTATACAACCTATTTGGTAATATCCTATGTATAACTAATACATAATAAACCATGATATTAGCAATACCAAAGCTATTAACACATGCATTAGTATGATTAAAGACAAAATTATGCTTGAAATCACTCCTAAAGAGTATGGAGGTCATTGTAAACAGCTAATTTTCTTAAAAATATGCAATGCATTATAATTTTTAATATACAACATCAAACAGTAAATAAGAAATAATTTATATAAAATGCTTGAATTACTAACACATAAATTACTAATCCCAGTATTATTTTTATGCACCCTACCCAACATTGGTAAGCGCCATGTAAAGGCAACTCAACCTAATCCTAGACGTGCCCAATTGAATTAAAGTAATATATTTGTAGATAACTTTTGGATGATGGTAAAAGTTCTTTATATATTGACTCTGACGGTGTATATAAATAGGTATTGCAGCTTAACTAATTAACACAATTAGGCTGCAAGCTAAGGTCCTCCAATGGCAAAGAAGGAGAACAATGGCGATGATCATGAGCAGCTCCTACAAGCTGAAGCTCAAACATTGGTCTACAGTTTGAGTTTCGTACGTTCTTCTTGTATAAGATGTGCAGTTGAACTAGGAATTCCTGATATTCTTCACAAAAATGGCATTATGACTATTTCTGACCTTGTTGCGTCTCTACCTAATCTGAACCTTTCTAAAATTTCCTTTCTCCCCGTTTTAATGAGAATTTTACTTCATTCTGGCCTTGTCCATTACCAAAAAGAAGTAGATGGCTATTCAGTCACAACTGCTGGCTCTCTCCTCGTAGAAAATGAACCTTTAAGCATGAGGTCATATTTCCTTTTTAGCCAAAATCCTGTTGCGTTAAAGCCATTTTCTTCCTTGAGCCATTGGTTACAAGATGATCTTCTCACTGCCTTTGACACAACGTACGGGAAATCCATGTGGGATTATTGCGCTGAAGAGCCAGAATTTGGTCATATTTTTAACGATGCAATGGCTAGTGATTCTAAATTGATATCCCATTTGTTGATTAATTCTGAGCAGTGTAAGCATGTTTTTGAGGGTTTAACGTCGTTGGTAGATGTTGGAGGTGGAACTGGAACTTTGGCTATGGCTATAGCTAATGCTTTTCCAAGATTGAATTGCATTGTGCTTGATCTCCCTCATGTCATTGGTGACCGAGAGGGAATAACGACTGAGAACGTGGAGTTTGTTGCTGGGAATATGTTTGATAACATTCCTTATGCTAATGCAGTCTTACTCAAGGTATTACTTTACTTTTCCTAACTTAATTATTTTTTCAGATAAAATTAAAACGATACAGAAAAGATTAGCATGAACCACTGCGCCAGGATGACATGCCTAAATCGAAAAAATAATCTGAATTTTTAAATTAAAAAAATCATTTTTCAGCGTTAATTTTACCCCCTATAAGTGAAATCTTTGTGAATATAGTTAGTAACAATATAAATTAACTTGAGATGTTAATGTAAAATTTAATCGAAAATATTCCTATACTATAATTACTTATATTTCTTTAGCGGAGGGTTTTATCAGAAACAGCCTTTCGGCTCTCCCAAGGTAAGGATAAGGTTGTGTACATCCTACCCTCTTAAGATCGCACTTTCTAGTCCACTGGATTATTGTTGTTGTTGTTGTTTGTTTTTGTATAATTACTGACATAAAGCTGTAACTCCGATCCATATATGGGTAAAATAGTATATATTGCACAACTGGAGTGACGAAGACTGTGTGAAGTTACTGAAGAAATGCAGAGAGTCAATTCCAAGTAAAGAGAAGGGAGGGAAAGTGATGGTCATAGACATAGTAATGGAGGATTATTCGAGCAATAATATTAATGAGCAGCTTCTTCAAGTACAGCATCTCATGCACGTTGTCATGAAGATTACTTACGGTGCCAAAGAGAGAACCAAGACGGAATGGGAAAAGCTATTTCTAGATGCTGGTTTTAGTGAATACAAAATAACAGCCAATTTTGGACTGAGGTCTCTAATTGAAATCTATCCTTAAACAGGCATGGTTTATGGATCATATCTTTAATTAACAAAATAAAATGTATTTTTATGTGTAATGTCGAAAAGGTCTAAATTGTCCCAATAATATTTGAAGTTTAATTATTAGATTTTTGTTCCATTATCACCTTATTACTAACGGAGCTCCATCATGATAGAATGAACAACTATGTCTTAAGTTTTTGAGAAAAATATCCATATTTGCCCCTTAACTTTTGATAAACTAACATTCATTAAGAAATTAAGGGCAAATTTTAGCAATGCCAAATTGGACCGATAAATTTGACATTTTGCCCGTCTAATGGGCTTAAAGGCAAAGGACGGTAAGTGCATGCAAGGGCGTACATAAGTCGAATTGATTCGAATTCTTTAATTACCAAACCAAACAATTGGTGTCAGGTTTTTAAATCTACAAACTAAACCAAACCAATAAAGTCAGATTTTTCAATCTCATTCTAAGCCCCACGATGAGTACCAAACTGTTTACCCGCAAACTGGTACAATTAAATTTGTTATACGATTTATAGACAAGCAAACTGATTAGATCCAAGAATGATAATAAAATAAGATTAAAAATAAGACTTAGCAATTGAAATTGAAGAAGATGACAAGCCTAACTCCGGGCATAATATCTCCGATTGCAGAAAAGATAGTAATATGAAAAAGCAATAAAGTTGTTTAGTTGAGAATGAAAATGAAATACATCATGTGTTTTTTCAAGAATTTCGTACCTTAAAATGGTTGCTTAGGCTGTTATTTATAGCTATACCTAGGGAAACAAGATCGTAGGATCAAGCCCCACTTAATAATAATAAAGGAGCTATTGATGAATATGTAACGACATGCCATGAATCCAAATATTCTCTGCAACGGCTGCCATTTAATGCCAGGAAATACTCTTCATTGAACGCTCTCCGATGGGAAATTATTCTATATGTTCTCATTGACCATGCTGCCATCGAAATTCACTTATGCCAACTGCAGATGTTATTCTCGGTACTGGTTGTTACTTGATTCGCCTTTTATCTGTCTTCGGTTCCACGTTTCATGCAATCATTCGACCATTTATCATAAATCAATTTTACCTTATACTAATAGTCCCCCTATTTTCTGGTGGCATATCTTTATGTCACTGGTTTTGGTGAAGATCCCTTTCTTGGCGGAAAATCTCCTGAATAGTCTCTGACACTTAAAAGAAGCACGTCTTCTCGTATTTAATACCCCGAACACGGTTGCCTCATGATTCAGCAATATCTTCATTAATTCTCTAGATAATTATGACCACAATTTTTGTCATCTATATATTTACTTCTGCTCATCATTTTACCTCTTTTACTTCCAAATTTCCATTAGTTTATCATTTTCGTTGCACTCAGCTTCCTCATACTTAGAGAACTTTCACCTTCTCTAACATTTTCTAGAAAGTTTACTACCTTTTACTACCATGTCTTCTTCTACTGCGTCTTTCACAAATGTTGGTCTTCTCTTTGGTGGAGTCTCGAAGAAAAACAAAGACAAAGAAGTTGATGTTAATTTTGAGACTCCCACTATAAACACCATCATACCCAAATACCAGAGCCCTTCAATGACTTCCTAGAGAAGGTTTGAACTGCGTCTCCACAGACTTGGGCTGTTAGTAGGTACCCCTCTTCTATTCTTCCTTCCAGTATGCACACTGTGAAGGAGCACTACAAATGCTCAAACCTTAACATCCTCGCTCCGGATATGATAGAGCGGGTTACCTTTACCAAGGAAGGTTTTATGTATGTCTATATGTATCTCTTCACCTTGGGGCCATTTTCCTTGGAGTCGAATGAAGGGCCCGGCCCTATCATTTTGGAGTTTTGCACATCGGTATCGGGTTTTCTTGCATAAGTAGGACTATCTATATGGCGACGGTGACGTTATTACGCCATTTGTGCACGAAGATTAGGGAAATCCAAATCCTTGCACACATGATGAATCTCTACTCCCCCAAAACCTTCTAAATTATTCCAAATTTGAGCCAAGTATACCCTATACTTGCGGCAAAACTCCAAAAATGATTGGGTCGAGCCTTTCATTCGACCCCAAGGTGAATGAGCCTAATGTGAAAGGGACACATATAGACATACGTAAAACCTTCCTTGGTGAAAGTAAGTCGCTCTAACATATGCGGAGCGAGGATGTTAAGGTTTGGGCAGTTGCAGCCCTCCTTCACAGTAGGAATATTAGAAAGATGAATAGAAGAGTGGTACCTACTAATGGCCCAAGTCTAGAGATACACAATTGGAACCTTCTCTTGGAAGTCATTTATGATGCTCATGTATTTGGGTATGATGGTGTTTACCGTGCGAGTCTTAGAATCAACATCAGCCTTTTTGTCTTTATTTCTCTTCGGGCCTCAACTAAAGAGAAGACCAGAGTTTCTAAAATATGCAGTAGAAGAATCCATGATAGTAAAAGGCTATAAACTTTCTAGAAAAGTTAGAGAAGGTTAAAATTCTCTAAGCAGGAGGAGGTTAAGTGTAGAGAAGACGATGAACTTATGGCAATATTGGAAGTGAAAGAGGTAAAATGATAAGTAGAAGTAAAGATATAAAAGAAACAAATCGTGGTCATGATTGCCTCGAGAACTGGCTTCGAGGTATTAAATGCGAGAAGCCGTGCTTCTTTCAAGCTTCAGAGACTGTTAGGGAGAGTTTCTGCCAAGAAAGGGATCTTCACCAACTTCATAATGACATAAAGATATACCATCAAAAAGTAAGGGGCTATCGGTATAGGAAAAAATTAGTTTATAATAAATGACCGAATGACAGCATGACACGTGAAATCAAAGAAAAACGAATCAAGTAACAACTAGCACTTGGAACAACAGCTGCAATTGACATCGGGTAAATTTTGAAGGGAGCCGGTCAATGAGATCAGATCGAATGTTTGTCATTGGATAGCATTCAATGAAGAATATTCTATTATATTAAATAGGCAACCGTTGCAAAGAATAATTACATTCATGGCTTGCCATTACATATTTATCAATGGCACTTTTCTTATCATTTAAGTGGGATTTGATCCTAGGATCTTATTTCCCTAGGTATAACTCTAAATAATAGGCTTAATAGCCATTGTAAGGCACACAATTCTTGAAAAAACACATGATGTACTTCACTTTTATTGTCAACTAAACATCTTTATTTGTTTTTTCATAATACTCTCATCTCTACCCTCGGAGATATTATGCATATAACCAGGCTTGTCAGCTTCTTCAGTTTCAATTGCTAAGTCTTACTTTTAATCTTATTTATTATCATTCTTGGATTTATTCAGTGCGCTTGTCTATAAATCACTTAATAAATTTAACTGCATCATTTTACTGGTAAACATGGAATATCACTATAATGTATATATTATTAGATATTGTTGATATACTATGTTAGTAATATACTCGAATATTGTTGTAATTTATAAACTATTAAATACCATCATTATAGTATGTGTGTGTATATATAAGTAGTTTCTCGACACGTGCGTTGTCCGTCTATATATCGAGTCATGTAATCCATATATTGTAAAATAATATTAATGTTATTAAAATAAAATTTTAAATAAATAATTATACATGAATAATAAAGTAGAAATTTAGTTGCATGTTCATTGTGGATCGTCATATATGGTGACTTATTTTGCCGAGATAAAGATTCTTCGATATTGTTTGAGACTACAAAAATAAAATCAAAATTAATAAGATACCTGTGATAGTTTACTATTTTAATTTCCTGAAGCAAAAACATATAATTTTACCTAATACTTTCTGATAAATTGACTTTTTTGGTGTATGTTTCTTTTATCGGCTCTGATGGCTCGATCATGATCGTGATTCTAATTGTCGATATTGATATCCATTTTTCAAGTGCAACATAAAGTTTTCTTTTCAATATAATGTTGGCCATGTGAGTAGTTATATTATGAAGATCCAACATGGGAATTGTTTAACCATAAACTTTACTTATTGTCTTTGTAAAACATAAAGGAACTAGCATCTCTAAGTTCTGCAATAGCATTACAAGTCATCCGACCACATTAATTAGTTAATAATAAAAAGAAGATGTGCATTCTCTAGTCATGTATGATAAACTTTTATGATAAGCATAACACAATGTCCATGTCGAGAATGAGATGCACTATAGCAATAGCGTAGCTACACATTGAAGGGTGGTCTGTTGAACACTATATAGAGCAAAAATATTCTATGCTAGGTAATTGCATAAGAGAATGATATGTGGAGCCAAAGACAAAGAATAGCTAAAATCGAAGACAACTATTCTATTTATCACCCAGAAGAATGATGCTCACAAAGGTGCAATAAATTCCTACCACCCGGTAGTATTTAATAAAAAATATTTTACAATATTAGTACATTGTCCGTTATAAAGAATTTATCATTTATGCTCACCATTAGACATTCTTGAATGGCCTTCATAATTGATATTAAAGAAGGACATGATCTTAGGACTTTGTTTCCTAGGTGCAGCTATAAATGGTGAGCTTTGTTATTATTGTAAAAGGGACAAATAATACTTACTATATAACAAGTCCAAGTTTATATTGATCTCCTTATGGTTAGGTACTTTTTATTTAGCCTTGTTCTTACTTTTAATTGTATAATTAATGATTGCAAGTATTAGTTCATGCCTATTTGACTTGGTCTTTACTTGAGAAAGAGAGACTTAGTCTAGGAAAACTTGGCTAACAAGAATTTGGGATAAAATCAAGAGACTGATAGTCCCAATTAAAGGGTAGAATAGAGATAGTAAAACCCGTCTTGAGCATTTTATCAACTATTTTGTTCAATACCCATTTTGACTTGAGAAAACTATATTGGGAAAAATCACTCTCCTACTAAGAGTTATTAAATGAGTACTTGAGCATTAATAGCTATAATACACACTGACTAACAAAACAAGCTTTAAAGTTTACAACACGTTAGACAAACACCTAGGTGAAGATCGTAACCCTAGGCCTTTTACAATATTTGAAAACAACAACAAAAATAATTTCTTAATTTTAGTTAGTTATCTTGTAATCTTAGTTTAAAATTGACCTAGAATCAACCAATTTTGTAGAAGTTTAATTTAAGATAGTTCAAGCTCATTGTCCCTAATATATACCTCTAAATCCCATTCGTATAGTTCCTTGTGGAAGTCGACCCCGACTCTCAGTTGGTTATTACTATTGCATCGACCATTTCATAATCTCAAATTGAGGTGTGATTTGGATGAGATCAATTTTTGGCGCCATTGCTGTGGAGTTAAAAATGGATTTAGCTATATATTTGGTTTTATGTGTGAATTGTCTTCTTTTCCTTCAGTGTTACCAATCATTTTGGTGATATAATTATA
Source organism: Nicotiana benthamiana (assembly GCA_034376525.1). Taxonomy (NCBI): domain Eukaryota; kingdom Viridiplantae; phylum Streptophyta; class Magnoliopsida; order Solanales; family Solanaceae; genus Nicotiana; species Nicotiana benthamiana. The sequence continues at coordinate 78,820,544 of CM067331.1, forward strand.
GGTGCAACAATGGCTCTTAACAACAATGATCCACTCGGAAACATGCCTATGGGGGATGTGGACGTGGAAGATGACCAAGTGGAAAAGGTTCCTCTTGAACCTCACTCAAATAGCCAAGGCCGACCACCTCAAGACAACATCACAGTTCCACACCCATTTCCACCGAGAGCGGCTCCACGCCGGGTGTTGATTTATGAAGGGTATGCAAGTGCTATTTTCTCGCCTAGAATTAGAGTGGGCAACTTTTAGATAATGTAATGCTCACATTGCTAGAGCAACGAGGATTCTTCACTAGGGCTCCGAGTGAAAATGCATACAAACACTTAAAGGGGTTTGTGGATACTTGATGGCTTATATTCGGGACCAAGTTAGGGTAGTGATTCTCAACAATGGTCCTAGTGGTTTCAAGAGTTCAAGTGAAGGGCCTAAATACTTGGAATGTTCTATGTTATCATTGGGTATGCGTGCAGTATTAGAGAAAAGGAAGAAATAACTTCAGATTCGCGGAAGGCATTGCAGAATGAGTCTACCAATTTTTCACGACCCCAGTTCGCCCTTCATGAGCATGTCTTGATGGCACCTAGTTTCTATGACTAGGTAATCCTAACACTGCGGAAAAACAACATAGCTTGCAGAATAATTAATTAAAACTGAGCAACTAAAGAAAACTGTATAGAAAAGCCGCTCGGCATGTACAAGTCAAAAATGCAGAATCTACAATATCATCCCAAAACCCGAAAACTCATGGGAACCCAAGATAACAAATAGTAATACATGGCTCTAACTCCAGAACATCCAAAGCAAAAGTACGGAAGGAGTCTATATACTACAAATAGAGTAAAGAAGGAGACTCCTTGGTCTGCGGACGCTGCAGAAGTACCTCAAAGTCTCCGTAGCTCTCCTGGCCTCAATGATAGTGCGCCTGAGATGAAGTACCTGGGTCTATATATGAAAAGCATGCACAAAAGAGGCATGAGTACACCACAGCAGTACTCAGTATGTGCCAAGCATAACCTCGGTTGGGTAGTGACGAGGAAGGTCAGGGCCCTACTGAGATAAAACATAATAATAAAGCTGAGAACAATATGAAATAAGAAGAATTTATGTAATACAACTGTCAACTAAGTCAGGTTACACAAACAACAATTAACACACCGAGGATAAGATAACATAGAGTAAACAACTCAATATCCATACCAACTAGGAGGACCTCCCTGGATACCGTTCTGTAGTCCATTTCCATATCAATACCAATAACGAGGACCTCCCAGGATACGTCTTTTATTCCATCTCTATGTAATACCAATACAGAGGATTCTCCCAGGATATCGTCCTATTGTCCATAATATAATTGTGCAGGGGATCTCCCGGGAATCTAACCCCGTAGTCCCAAAGTAAATATGCAGGGGGATCTTCTGGGAATCTAACCCATAGTCCCAAAGTAAATATGCATGGGGATCTCTCGGGAATCCAACCAATAGTCCCAAAGTAAATATGCAGGGGATCTCCCGGCAATCTAACTTGTAGTCCAAAGTAAATATGAAGGGGGATCTCCCGGGAATATAACCCGTAGTCCCAAAGTAAATATGCACAACCACAATCAGAGGATATTCATAAATGGAGTACAACAATACAAGCAACAGATAGTTCTAGCCTAACATGTCTCACGTAGTGCAGTTATGGCAATTTAAGCAAGTAGGCAAGCTAAATCAACTAAACAGGTCTTTCTAATCTAACACAGGTTGTAATTGCAAGTAAGATAAGTAAGCATGAAAGAAACCTAGTCTCAATGTCTTAAGTAAAAACTAGATTTTTCAACGATTAGCTCGAGTACACGCTCGTCACCTCGCGTACGAGGCACTCAATTACCAAATACATATCCTAGGGGAAAGGTCCTCCACAGAAGGTTAGACAAGCCACTTACCTTGAACAAGTGCAAGTTAACTCGAAACCACGCTCTTGCCACGAGTATCCGACTCCAAATGGCCCAAATCTATTCAATTAAATTACATATCATAAATAACATTGCAAACAACTGATTCCACTATTAAATTCAAAACTAAGGTGCGAAAATAGGTAAAATGACCAAAATGCCCCTCAAGCCAACGTCTCAAAATCAGATAAATTTATTATTTTCATAACCCTCGTACTCTCAAGAGTCTAACCATATATAAATCTCCCAAATCGGAGGTCAAACACCCACTCAAAACCCAATAGTTTAGCCTATAAAGTTTTACCCAATTTTTCCAATGCTTGATCCCAAATTCGAATTTTAATGGTGCATTTAATTACAAAATGATGAAATATAACTAGAAGAGATTAAAGAAATGTTACCCAATAGTCTTCTCTTCAAAACCTTCTGGTAATCACCCTTCCATGTGCTCAATTTGATTTTATGAAATCTTACTCTCGAAATTTCTATATTTGAACAGGGATTTCCGCTTCTGTGGACCACTAACCGCTTATGCGGTCCCGCTTATGCGGGAAAAGCAACCGTTTCTGCGGTTTTCCATTAAATGCCCCAAATCCGCTTCTGCAATAATTCCTTGTAGATGCGGCCTCGCTTCTGCGGACCAAACACCACATTTCAGAAACAAACAATCTTGACCGAAACTGCTTCTACGGTCTTCAATGTCGCATCTATGAAACCGCATCTGCTGTTCCCAAGCCACAGATGCCGAAATACCAGAAGCAGCAAAGACTGATATTTCCAAACATCAAAAATCCTTCCGTCAACCATTCGAAATCATTCCGAGGCCCCTGGGACCTAAACCAAAAGCTAATAACACCTAATACCATATTCAAACTTGTACCAATCTTCAAAACACATGAAACAACGTCAAAACCTCGATTAAATCATGAATTTATGCCTAAGAACTTCAAATTTCATTAAAATACATTTTTGATCAAAAACATAACCAAAACACGTGTGAATGACCTGCAGTTTTGAACACACATCCCAAATGACATGACGGAGCTACTGCAACTTCCGGAACTCCAATCCGACCTTGGATAAAAAACTTACTACTATCAGACCGAAAACTTCAAAAACTCAAATGTTAAGACGAGCGGCCGGGTCATCACGTCCTCCTACACTGAAACATTCATTCGTCCTCAAACGAGCATAGAGAACATACCTGAAGTAGCGAAAAGATGAGGGTAACTGATGTGCATATCATGCTCGGTCTCCCAAATCGCCTCCTCGGCCGGCTGACCCCGCCACTGAACCTTTTCTGAAGCAATGTTCTTTGACCTCAACTTTTTGACATGCTTGTCCAATATAGCCACTGGCTCCTCAACATGGGATAGATCATTATCCAACCGGACTGAGCTGAAATCCAACACGTGCGACGGGTCACCATGATATCTCTGGAGCATCGAAACATGGAATACCAGATGAACCCCGGCAAAACTGGGAGGTAAGGCAAGCTCATAAACAACTTCCCCACTCACCTCAAAATCTCATAAGGGCCAATAAATCTCGGACTCAACTTTCCTTTTTTCCTAACCTCATGACTCCATTCATAGGCGAAACTCGAAGCAGAACCCGCTCACCAACCATATATGAAACATCACGAACCTTCCAGTCTGCGTAATTCTTCTGTCTGGACTGGGCTGTATGGAGTCTATCCTGAATCACCTTAACCTTCTCCACCGCATCCTGGACCAAATCAGTGCCTAATAGCCTGGCCTCACCCGGCTCAAACCAACCTACCGGGGATCTGCATCTCCCACCATATAAAGCTTCATACGGCTCCATATGAATGCTGGACTGATAACTGTTGTTGCAAGCAAACTCCGCCAGCGGCAAGAACTGATTCCAAGACCCTCCAAACTCAATCAAACACGTACGGAGCATATCTTCAAGAATCTGAATGGTGCGCTCGGACTGTCCGTCAGTCTGGGGGTGAAATGATGTGCTCATCGTCACTTGAGTACCCAACTCCTGCTGAACGGATCTCCAGAACCATGGTGTGAACTGAGTACCCTTATCCGAAATAATAGAAATTGGGATGCTAGGCAGACGAACAATATCACTGATATAAATCTCCGCCAACTGCTCCGATGAATAAGTAGTACACACAGGAATAAAGTGTGCGGACTTGGTCAACCAGTCCACAATCACACAAATAGCATCAAACTTCTTCGCAGTTCTAGGGAGACCAACTACAAAATCCATGGTGATCCTCTCCCATTTCCACTCCGGAATCTCTATCTGTTGTAGCAACCCACCTGGTCTCTAGTGCTCATACAACACCTGCTGACAATTGAGGCAGCTAGCTACATATCCAAATATATTCTTCTATATCCGCCTCCACCGATAGTGTTGTCTCATGTCTTGATACATCTTTGCGGCACCCGGATGGATGGAATAACGCGAACTATGAGCCTCTGCTAAAATCAACTCCCGAAGCCCATCAACATTGGGCACACAAATCCGGCCCTGCATCCTCAACACCCCATCATCTCCAATGGTCACCTCTCTGGCATCGCCGTGCTGAACCGTGTCCCTGAGGAGAAGTAAATGAGGGCCATCATACTGCCGCTCCGTGATACAATCGAATAATGAAGACCGAGAAACCACGCAGACTAGAACAAGACTGGTCTCCGAAAGATCCAATCTCACAAACTGACTGGCTATGGCCTGAACATCCATCGCCATGGGTCTCTCAAAAGCTGGTAAATATGCCAGATTCCCCAAACTCTCCGCCCGACGACTCAAGGCATCAGTTACCACATTGACCTTGCCTGGGTGATACAGAATAGTGTTATCATAGTCCTTTAGCAACTCTGACCACCTCATCTGGCACAAATTTAGATCCTTCTTCTTGAACAAATGCTACAAAATCATATGATCAGTATAAATCTCACAAGGCACACCGTATAAATAATGACGCCAGATCTTCAAGGCATGAACAATAGCAGCTAACGCAAGGTCATGGACAGGGTAATTCTTCTCATGTATCTTCAAATGCCTGGATGCGTAGGCAATCACCCTACCGTCCTGCATCAACACCGCTCCAAGGCCAACCCGTGAGGCATTACAATAGACTGTATAAGATCCCAAACCAGTCGGCAATATTGGAATAGGGGTTGTGGTTAAAGCTGTCTTGAGCTTCTGAAAGCTCGCGTCACGCTCCTCTATCCACTGAAATGGAGCACCCTTCTGGGTTAACCTAGTCATAAGGGCTGCAATCGATGAAAACACCTCAACAAAATGACGGTAACAACCTGCCAGGCCAAGAAAACTACGGATCTCTGTAGTTGAGGAGGGCCTGGACCAACTTTGCACGGCCTCTATATTCCTCGGATCTACCCAAATTCCCTCGCTCGAAACTACATGGCCTAAGAATGCCACTGAATCCAACCAAAACTCACATTTTGAGAACTTCGCATATACCTTCTTCTCCCTCAGAGTCTGAATACACTGTGCATCAAATTCATAAAAGTTGTTGTGGTATTGGTCAACCAAACGACATAACAAGGAACTCGTAATGACCATACCGAGTCCTGAAGGCAGTCTTCGGGATATTTGGCTCCCGAATCTTCAACTGATGGTAACATGAGGCGAAAGTCAATCTTAGAAAACACATGTGCGCCCTAAAGCTAGTCAAATAGATCATCAATACGAGGCAAAGGATAACGGTTCTTCACGGTAACGTTGTTCAACTGGAGATAATCAATACGCAAACTCATTGAACCATCCTTCTTCTTCAGCAACAAGATAGAAGCACCCCAAAGTGAAATACTTGGTTGAATAAAATCCTTATCAAGAAATTCCTGTAACTGATCCTTCAACTCTTTCAACTCAGGAGGATCCCTACGATATGGAGGAATGGAAATGGGCTTCCCAGCAACAGATCGATGCTAACATCAATGTTTTTATCAGGCAACATGCCCAGAAGAACAGCTGGAAACACATCGAGATAATCCCGTACCACTGGGACAGAATCAACAGAAGGGGTATCCACACTGATATCTCTCACATATGCTAAATACGTTGTACACCCCTTCTCAACCATACGCTGAGCTTTAAAAAAGAGATAACTCTATTGGAAGTGTGATCTGAAGTGCAACTCCACTAAATACGCGGAATGCTTGGCATAGCCAGCGTCACGGTCTTGGTGTGATAATCAAGAATAGCATAATGGGGAGACAACCAGTCCATGCCCAAGATAATATCAAAATCAACCATGTTGAGTAACAATAAATCAGCTCTGGTCTCAAAACCATAAATAGTAACTAAATATGACCGATAAACACGGTCCAAAATAAGGGAATCCCCCACAGGAGTAAACACATAAACGAGGGCACTCAAAGAATCCCGAGGCACACCCAAATACAGAGCAAAGTAAGAAGACACATAAGAATAAGTAGAGCCCGAATCGAATAGTACCGATGTATCTCTATGGCAACCCAATATAATACCTGTGATAATAGAATCAGAGGTAACAGCCTCGGCATAAGCAGGAAGGGCATAATACCTGGCCTGGCCTCCTTCTAGAGGGTGAACTCTACCTACCCGGCCTCCATCTCTAACTGGCTAAGCGGGTGGGGCGGCAACTGGGGCTGTAAGCATAGCCTAAGAGCTCTAAGGGGCATGCTGTAGCTGAGCAATCTGTGAAGATGCATCCCTACCAAGTCTGGAGCAGTCCTTAACCAAATGGCCTGTATCACCACACTCAAAACAAGCTTTGGGAGGACGCAACGGTTGTGATTGACCAGGGCTAGGTCAGCTGGACTGACCTCTGGAATCACCCCCCGGAGGCGTGCTAGAAATTGGAGGTGCACAGTAAGGCTCCTGAGGTATAGGTAGAGCTGGAGCACTGCTAGCTACTGGAAGAGTTGAATGAATGGGGCGACCTACAAAACCCCTACCATGTCGACCTGCTACTGGGTACGGGCACCAGAATAGTGGCCCGACTCTCTAGACCTCTTGGCCTCTCTCTCCTCTCGCCCCTTAACGTGCATACTCTCGATCCTCCTAGCAATGCTTACTACCTGCTGATAAGGAATGTCCATCTCTAACTCTCGAGCCATGCTAGATCTGATAGGTGGGATAAGACCCTCAATGAACCTGCGAACTGTCTCGCCGACTGTAGCAACCAAAGTTAGTGCATTCCTGGCCAATCTGGTATAGTGGATGGCATACTCTGAAACGGTCATAGAACCCTAGTGCAAGTGCTCAAACTCAGGGTGCCATGCGTTCCTAAGACTCTGGGGGACAAACTCTCTCAAAGTCAGTAAAGCAGCCTCAACTGGACTATCTATCTCATAGGTGCGCCACCAATCATAAGAGGCTCCCCGAAGCTGAAAAGCAGTGAAGGAAACCCTGCTGGAACCTACTATGCCCATAGTGCGAAGAATATGGTGGCACTCCTCTAGAAATCCCAAGGCATCGCATGTCGCTAATCCACTGAAAACTGGAGGATCATACTTCTTGAACCTCTCCAACCTCCGCTGCTCGTCCTCAGAAGCAGCTACCCCTTCCACGGTTGAACTGGCACCGCAGGCGGAACATGAATGATTTCTAGGACCTGCTAAACCTTCACTCGCTACTTAGGAGTGTGGACGACGGGAGTCTGTGCTCCTCCCCCGGCCTAGGATGTGACTGCAGCAAGGGGAAGCAACCTTGCCTGAGAAGTGAGCCAAAGTCTCCTGAAGGGCTGGAGTAGTAGTAGTAGTAGACATGCCAGGTGCCTGGGCTCCGGCTGGATCTGCTGGTGGTGTCTTAGTGGTAGCTCGAGAAGGTGCTTTGGTTGCACCACGTGTGCATCCTCGACCTCTACCCCGGCCCCGGCCTCTAACGACTGTAGTAGGGGGTGCCTGATCATCCCGAGTAGTGCGTGCCCTCACCATCTATGAGAGAATAGGAGACAGAAGCTTAGATCCAATGTCAAAAATATCGCACGACAAGGATATCAATGAAGTGAAAAGTTTTCCTAAACAGTTACATAGCCTCTCGTAGATAAGTACAAACGTCTCCGTACCGATCAGCGAGACTCTAATAAACCATCTTGTGTCCCGTGACTCCTATAACCCTAGAGCTCTAATACTAACTTGTTATGACCCCAGTTCGCCCTCCGTGAACATGTCGTGATGGCACCTAGTTCCTATGACTAGGTAAGCCTAACATTTTGGAAAAACAACATAGCTTACGAAATAATTAATTAAAACTGAGCAACTAAAAGAAAACTGTATATAAAAGCCACTCGGCATATACAACTCAAAAATGCGGAATCCACAATATCATCCCGAAACCCAGAAACTCAGGGGAACCCAAGCTAATGAATAGTAATACATGGCTCTAACTCCAGAACATCTAAAGCAAAAGTACGGAAGAAGTATAAATACTACAAATAGAGTAAAGAAGGAGACACCTTGGTCTGCAGACACTGCAAAAGTACCTCATCTCCGTAGCTCTCCTGGCCTCAGGATAGTGCGCCTGAGATGGAGTACTTGAGTCTGCACATGAAAAACATGCGAAGAAAAGGCATGAGTACTCCACAGCGGTACTCAGTAAGTGACAAGCCTAACCTCGATTAAGTAGTGACGAGGAAGGTCAGGGCCCTACTGAGATAAAATATAATAATAAATCTGGAAAAAGGTTGTAATTGCAAGTAGGCAAGCTAACACAGGTTGTAGTTGCAAGTAAGCTAAGTAAGCACGAAAGAAACTTAGTCTTAATGTCTTAAGTAATAATTGTATTTTTCAACGATTAGCTCGAGTATATGCTCATCACCTCGTGTATAAGGCACTCAATTACCAAATAACATATCCTAGGGAAAAGGTCCCCCACACAAGGTTAGACAAGCCACTTACCTCGATCAAGTGCAAGTCAACCCGAAACCACGCTCTTGCCATGAGTATCCGACTCCAAATAGCTTAAATCTATTCAATTCAATTACATATTATAAATAACATTGCAAACAATTGATTCCACTATTAATTTTAAATCTAAGGCGAAAATAGGTTAATGACAAAAATGCCCCTCAAGCCAACGTCTCGAAATCAGATAAATTTTACATTTTCAGAATCCCCGATACTCTCATGAGTCTAACCATATAGAAATCTCCCAAATTGGAGGTCAAACACCTACTCAAAATCCAATAGTTTAGCCAATGAAGTGTCACCAAATTTTTCAAATTTTTGATCCCAAATTCGAATTTTAATGGTGGATTTAATAACAAAATGATGAAATATAACTTAAAGAGATTAAAGAAACATTACCTAATAGTCTTCTCTTCGAAACCCTCTGGAAATCGCTCTTCCCCGAGCTCAATTGATTTCAAACTTATGAAATCAAATCCTCGAAATTTCCATATCTAATTAGGGATTTTCTCTCTGTGGACCACTAACTGCATATGAGGTCCCACTTCTGTGGAAAAAGAAACCGCTTCTGCAGTTTTCCATTAAATGCTCCAAATCGGCTTCTGGGATTATTCCTCGCATATGCAGTCTCGCTTCTGCAGACCAAACACTGCACTATGGAAATAAACAATCTTGACCAAAACCTCTTATGCGGTTCTTAATGTTGCATATGCGGAACCACATCTGTGGCTCTGCGGTTCCCAAGCCACTGATGCGAAAATACCATAAGCAGCAAAGACTGATATTTCCAAACTTCAAAAACCCTTCCGTCAACCATTTGAAATCATACCGAGGCCCCCATGACCTCAACCAAAAGCACCAATAGCATGTAATACCCTATTCATACTTGTACCAATCTTCAAAACACCTGAAATAACGTCGGAACCTCGATTAAATCGCGGTTTTGAGCCTAAGAACTTCAAATTTCATCAAAATACACTTTTGATCAAAAACCTAACCAAAACACGCCAGAATGACTTGAAATTTTGCGCACATATCCCAAATGACTTGACGGATCTAGTGCAACTTCCAAAATTCCAATTCAACCCTAAGATAAAAAAACTCACTACTATCAAACCGGAAACTTCAAACTTCAGAATTTCAAGTCTAAATGAGCTACGGACTTCCAAAATACATTTCGAACATGCTCCCAGCCCCAAAATCACCTAACGAAGCTAACAGGACTATTGGATTTCTATTCCAAGGTTGTCTTCACACCGTTCTGACTATGGTCCATTTTTCAACACTTAAGCTATCTTTTAGGAACTAAGTGTCCCAAAACTCACTGAAATCCAACATTGAATGTCCCGGCAAACCAAAATAGCAAAAATGAACTTGGGGAAAGAAGTTAATAGGGGATTGGAGTGTTAATTCTTAAGACGACCGGCTAGGTCATCATACAAGTGAAGATGCCATTGTGCGCGAAAGAAGAATATGGGATGATTCATGAGTAATGAGACGATATAGTCTCATGATGTGGGTCACTCGGGATGAGTGCAGATTTGGTTTGTTACATTTTAATAGAGCTAATATTACTTCTAAGGCAAGTCAAGAATAAAGTGGAAGCAGTTGGGTCAGTAGGTAATAGTTGAATCAGCATGATTGTGGTGGTGGTCAATCCCTTCAATATGAAGGTATACATGTGGTTTATGGTTGTACGCATCGGCTTGAGCGCCACAAAAACTTGATTTTGTAGGTATTTGATTTAAATGGCCTTAGATGTAAATGGATTCCAGAAAAGTCATGGCGGTTTAGACCCCGACTTGAGGTTTGTATTTTTTTGCAGTTTGGGAATTCAGCTACATGTTGCATTGGTTCTTCTGAAATGAGCTAAGTGAAAGGATTCTATTCAATGAAGTGTTTATTCCAGTTCAAGGGTTATGGTGAATACGTGTATTATTGCGTAGTGCCATGATAGGTGCAGTGAGTGCCATGGGAACTGGAAATTGAAGGTCAAGGTTGCGGTTCAGTGTTTATAGAATGTCACAAACTCAGATGAGCAGGGTGAATTCATATGTTCAGAGTAAGCTCGCATTTACTTTAGTATCACCTGAGAATGGTGTTATGTGGAAAAGGCTTTGTGTATTGACTTGCAAATTTTTAATTCGCTTTATATAATTAGAACGGTTGGTGTTATGGATAAGTGAACTTTGCTACCTGAACGGAAGGTCGTGGGAGCGTACCCCACGGGATATTTGTAAAAATATGGCATGTTAGTCACGTGATTGTTGAAAAATGAAACCAGGTTAAGGTAGTATCGCTAATGCGAGATTTTATGCCTGAGATGCGTTCTATTCCTTGGGTTGTGGACTGTGTGAATTTGTTCCGAATTTAATGACTATTCTTATATGTCATGAATAGGTCATTGTGGATCCTTGAAAGGTTGTTAGAACAATATGGTATGAACAGAATCAGCTCGAGGTTCGTTGATGGGTCAAATATGGATGTGTGCTATACATCATGCCAGGTGTGTTCATTCAGCATAACATTTCTTATAGAGGAGTCTTCGGGCATGGGGTGTTATTTTCGTTGTCAGCAATTATATGTAATACTCTATTATGCCATGTGGGTTGTGAGACAACTTGATTATTTGTACTTGGATTGAGGTCCCGCATAGTTATGGTTTTATGTGAGCAGAATGACTCTCGAGATGCAGATCATATATTGCACCTTAGTTGTGCTTGGGTTTCATAGCATATGGCACTATCCGTCTCCCTAGGATTTTTATTATGCACTTGGCGTACTTGTGGTCGATATTTGGGCATTTCATAAATATAAGCATTGTGGCTTGATGTGTTTTATTCCTTATTCTTATGTGCAGATCGGGTGGCACACCACTACGGGTATATTGCTTGGACCAGGTTTCACGCCACCACAGGTATATAGTTTGGATCGGTTGGTACACTGCAACTGGTATGTTGTGATCGGGTTGCATGCCACAACAATGTCACATTGGATCAGGTTGCACGCTGCAACAGTGAGATGTTGAGCATAGTTCCTTACACTCATTTTGTGTGCCTTGTTTTCATCCTTGAGATAGGTTCATAGCACCTATCAGACGTTTTATTAATTATGCGGGCTGGGTATTTTCCTGCCAGAGTTTGTTCTTCCTTATGAGATATATTCGAGTTTGTAGCTTGTTGGTGCATTGTTGGTGTTATATGAGATTTTGGCAAGTTTGAGGTGACCTATTTCCTGAGCAGCAACTTCTACTGGGTAAGACGAGGTTATTTTACCTTAAATCGGTGCAATCAGATTTATATACGGTATATTAAAGAGCAAATGTCATTATTTAGTTCAGAATGAGGTAAAGGTTCTTGTCAGGGGGGGACTTAATGATTTGTTGATTCTTTAGGTGGTTATATGTTTCTGCACCTCTTTCGTTGTGGAAGCATTGTGAGAGTTAGAACAGGGTTTATATGTGTGATGGGATGTATTGCAAGCCTCAAATTCGTTAAAGTACATCTATTGTGGTCAAAAGATGTTACTATGGTGAAGTGACTTATGTGGTGAAGTGACCTATGGTGTGATTCCAACGTGTGGTCATATTGGGCACAATGTCTGGTGATTGGTGTTGTATTCATATATTAGGATCGAGTCTTGTGAAGAATTTTGGATATTAGAATTTGGCTCTAAAGCTTGTTAGCTAAGGCTATAGAGAGGATCTTCAATCTGGCCCGAGCTAATGTTGTGGTGGCATGGGTAGGTGCACGAGATGTTATACAATGATTTGGACAACTCCAAAGTAGTTCGTGGCATGTTCAAGGATGACCTTATGTCTAAGTGGGGGGAGAAAAGAAACAACCCGACCGATCTTTTTGAGCTCTAACACGTCATTCAGTGGCTTGAGGCCTTGAGTAGCTTCATTTCAAGTATAATAATTTGTACGTATGGTTGGAATTGAGTTTTAGGAAGATCAAAGTTGATTTGGAAAGAGAATTCTAATTTCGGAAGTTTTAAGTTAGAAGAATTGACAAAGGTTATACTTTTGGTTAAACAACCTCGGAATCGGGATTTGAAGCTTCCAATATGTTCATATAATATATTCGGACTTGGGTGTATGTTTGGGTTGAGTATTGAAACACTCGGAAACACTTCGATGCTTATTATAGAAATTCAGAATTTTGAAGGTTTAAGAATTTCTTAAGTTTGGTTTAAGGTGGACCTTGTGTCACGACCCAAACCGATGGGCCGCGACAGGTGCCCGAGTGTTACCTGTCAAACACCATGAAGCATGCGTCTAAGTTATAAATACGAATAATATCTGCTGAACTACGAGAATGGCATATGTAAGGAAACATGTCCAAAAGACATATATACATACACGTGAGAAATACGTAGGAAGAGCCGACAAGGCTGCTATAGACAACTATATATCCAAAACTGGAAACCAACGAAGCCATAAACCATTCAACTGTACATACTGTCTACAGACCTCTAATAGGAAATACAACTGTACCACAACAGGACTGGTCCACTCATACCCATATATGTATACAAGAATATCGTACCAAAATCAAAAGCAACTCCAGATCAAATGGAGCATGCCAACTTTCGTTGACCAAGGATCCTAAGAAGAGGGACCATTAGCATATCTACCTGCACCTGCAGGCATGAAACACAGGCACCGATAAATAAGGTGTCAGTACGAATAACGTACTGAGTATGTAAGACAAAAAAATTAGTATATAAAAGACATAGTGAAACATAGAATAAGTAATTCCACATGTAAGTCTGAATAGATTTGTAAATCCTGAAATATTTATAATGTCATGCACATAAATGTCATGTCATGCATATGTATAAGTGTACATAATATCATCAAGCCTGTGAGGGCGTCCCATCATATCATCTCGGCACTGTGGGAAAAATCATCAATATATGCCAGCTGATTAGGTGGTGTAGCATATATAATACCGTAACCTTTTCCCATATATACATATATATACGCGTATATAACGCCATCTGGTCATGGGTCAATGTACATGAATGCAATGCATGAGAAATACGTCACTAGAATCTCTCAGTATTGCCATAAGACTGTTATGCCTCTGATTAATATCATGAAATAAACTTTATGACCTTAGGTACTTTGTGTTACCCATGAACAGACAATATAAAAAGAAGACATATGGGAATTCAAGAACATAGGCACCTCTAATACTTCTAGGAATAGAGTCATTTATGGAAGTTGTGTATTAACTTGTTTCATTACATACCCGGAGTAGGAAAAAATTCGTATAATATTTTTAGAAAAGGTTGCACCGTACTCCTTTACAACCACAAAATTTTTATATTGCCAAGAATCCTAATACTTCATGTTGGACTTATTTTTAGGAATTGGTGGAAAGAAGTTGTGTTGAAATTTTTTAAGGATTGCTAAGATTGTAATGTCTTGAGAAGGTAATTAGTTGAAACTTATAAAAATGGCTAACGTCCCTCACTTTTCATTGTAGTGTCTTTGATATGGAAATTATTAGGAATGAAATAAATGCGTAAAACTTTACATTAGTTTTCCACCTAATAAGAAATGACTAAAAGCATTTCTTTAGGATGCGGCTTGCCTCCACGGGGGATGAGATGGAAAAGTTCAATCTTTATCCACTTATTAGGTTATTAGGTAATATCCGTTATTAGGTAATTAACAAATTACCCGCATAATTAAAAATTATCTCAAATTACTTAAATTCTACTTATTTTTAATACACTTTATACATCATACTATCATGGTCATATGGTACATTATATGGTACTAGTTTATAAATATCACGTATTATAGCTCGGACCGTATTTTATCCCAAGTCGACAACCTTCAACGAAACTCATTTTCTTTAATTCGTGTAATATTTATCCTTCATGGCACTTACTTATCGCTTGTTATTAATACCATAAATACGTTAACCTTAAGAAAATCTCATCCCCGAGTTTACAATGATTAACTGAAGATGAAACTTTAACTTCGAAAATGCGAGATGTAACATCTTCCCCCAGCACAAACATTCGTCCTCGAATGTTTAACTTACCAAGATCTATATAAATTTGGAAGAGTTGCCTTTGTAACAATATTACTACCAATTCTTTCAGTAAAACTCAATAATTTAATGCCACATAGAACCACAATCATCAATAACGACAATGGCCTCACACGATCAATGACAATAACTAACACAAGAATCAATACACATACCTTAAGGTTGTGTTGTCTCAGTCGAACCCTTCTCTGGAGGAAATAAATAGGGATATCTAGACTTCATGTCTTCTTCGGCCTCCCAAGTCATTTCTTCTACGTTGTTGTTTCTCCAAAGTACTTTCACTGAAGCTACATATTTAGTTCTCAATCTATGAAATTGTCTGTCTAATATAGCAATGGGAGTTTTTTTATATGATAGCTTCTCTATGACCTGAACGTCGTCAGCTGACACAATTTGGAAGGATCTCTGATACATTCATGGAGCATAGACACATGAAAGACTAGATGTACAGACTCCAAGTCCGAAGGCAAGTCTAACTCATATGCTACCTGGCCTACCTTGCGTGTGATCCTATATAGTCCAATGTACCGAGGGCTAAGTTTTCCCTTTTTCTGAAACTCCTAACGCCTTTCATCGGTGATACATTTAGGAATATCTAATTGTCAACCTAATATTCCAACTCCCGCCGTCGATTATCCGCATAAGACTTCTGACAACTTTGAGCTGCTAATAGCCTTTCCTGTATAAGCTTAATTTTCTCGATTGCCTATTGTACCAATTATGGTCCTACTAACATAGTTTCCCCAACATTGAACCACCGTACAAGTGACCTACTCTTCCATCCGCAAAGAGCTTCGTATGGATCCATCTGAATACTAGAATTATAGCTATTACTATATACGAACTTAATAAGCGGTAGATGAAAATCTTAAAATCTATCACACACGCTTGCAATATATCCTCAAGTGTCTGAATAGTACACTCAGCCTGTCCGTCTGTCTGGGGATGAAATGTTGTACTAAGACTTACCTGAGTCCTCAATCCTTTTTGGAAGGACCTCCAGAAATTAGCTGTGAGCTCTTTGATCCGAGATAATAGATACAGGGACAACATGAAGTCATACTATCTCCTTAATATAAATTGTTACATAATCCTCTGCATAATATGTAGTCTTCACGGGCAGAATATGGGCTAACTTTGTAAGCATATCAACAATCACCCATATAAAATCAAACTTATGCTGGGTACGAGATAAGCATACAATGAAATCCATATTGATTACCCTCATTTCCAAGACAAAATCTCCATAGCCTACAATAATCCACCAGGTTGTTGATGCTCAATCTTGACCTGCTAACAGATAAGGCACTGGGCAACAAACTCTACTATATCCTTTTTCATTCTGTCCCACCAATATACTTCCCTGATATCATGATACATCTTTGTTTCCCCTGGATAGTTTGAATAATGAGAATAATGGTTTCTCCCATAACCTGCTGACGTAGCCCTACTACTTTAGGGACACATAATCGTCCTTGATATCTAATGACCCCGTCTTCTATAATCTCAAATGATGTTTTCTCCTTCTGAGGGGTGTATCCCTATAATGAACTAACTGAAGAGGATATTTTCGCATCCTGAATAGTAATTCCACTATCACCTGAGTCCAGTAACCGAATTCCAAGACTAGCTAGCTGATGAATCTCTTGGGCTATTCCTCCTCTTCTCTGAATATAAATATGGCAGGCTATCCATAGATCTATGGCTGAGAGAATCAGCTACCACGTTTGCCTTCCTCGGATGGTATAAAATATCGTCATAATATTTAAGTAGCTCCAACCACCTCCTTTAACGTAATTGAAATCCTTTTTCTTGAATATATACTGGTAGCTCATATGGTCTGTGTCAATATCAATATGAATTCCATACAAGTAGTGCCTCCACATCTTTAGTGCATGAATCACTGAGGCTAACTCTACATTATGGGTTGGGTAATTCTCCACGTATTTTCTTAGTTGTCTTGAAGCAAAAGCTACAACCTTACCATGATGCATCAGTACACAACCCAATCTAACGCATGAAACGTCATAATACATAACCTAATCATTGATCCCTTCTGGGAGCATTAGAATCGGTGTTGAAGTTATTCTATCTTTCAATGCTTGAAACCTCCATTAGCAAGCATCAGTCCATTGGAACTTTGCTCCCTTCTGAGTCAACTTTGTCAAATGTGTTGAAATGGAAGAAAATCCCTCTACAAATCTCCTGTAATAACCTGCCAAATTGAGAAATTTAGGAACCTCCATCGGTGTTGTGGGTCTAGGCCAAGTCTTTACTGCATCAATGTTTTGTGTATCCACCCGGTTGCCTTCACCCGAAATGATATAACCAAGGAAAGCTATAGAGTTCAACAAGAATTCACATTTAAAGAATTTGGCATACAACTTCCCTTTTTGTAGAACTCTGAGCACAGTAAGCAAATGATCTGCATGCTCAGCCTCTGAACGAGAACACAGCAATATATCATCGATAAATACAATTAAAAACAGAACTAAAAAGGGCGTGAACATACAGTTCATCATATCCATGAATACTGTTGGGGCACTGGTCAAACCAAACGACATAATACAAAACTCAAAGTGCCTGTATCTGGTCCAGAATCCTGTCTTCTGAATATCTTCCTCCTTAACCCTTACCTTATGGTACCCGGACCTCAAGCCTATCTTTGAAAAACACTTGGCACCTTGCAATTGATCAAATAAATCGTCAATCATGTGGAGTGCGTACTTATTCTTGATCATCACCTTATTCAATTGTCTATAATCAATACACATCTATAAGGAACCATCTTTCTTCCTCACAAATAACGCAGGTGCTCCCCACAGTGATGTACTAGGTCTGATAAAGCCTTTTTCAAGCTAGTCCTTTAGTTGTTTCTTCAAATCTTTCAGCTCTGCGGGGACCATTCTATAGGGAGGAATAGATATTAGATGAGTATATGATAGTAGGTTAATAGCAAACTCAATATCTCGCTATGGCAGAATACCTGGAAGCACATTGGAAAAAATATCGGAAAACTCATTAACCACAGGGATGGACTGAATGGTTGGTGACTCTACTTCCATATCCTAAACCCAAACTAAGTGATAAATACAACCCTTTCTTATCATCTTCCTTTCCTTGAGATAGGATATAAATCTATCTCTCGGCGACGCCGTATTACCTTTCCTCTCCAAAATAGGCTCCGTTGGGAATTGAAATCGCACTATTTTTTATCTACAATCAACGTTGGAATGAAAAGAAGCCAACCAATCCATACCCATTATAACATCAAATTCTACCATATCTAACTCGATTAGGTCCGCTACGGTAGACCGACTATAAACTACTACAATACAACTTCTATATACCTGTCTAGCAATCACTGGATCCCTAACAGGCGTGGACACCTCAAAAAGGTTAACTAACTTGGGTTTTATTCCAAATTTAATAGAAAACGACGGAGTAACATATGATAAGGCGGAACCTGGGTCAACCAGTACATATACATCATATGAGGAGATTGATAATATACATGTAACAACATCGGGTGATGATTCTTGATCTTGTCGCCCTGTTAATGCATAAATATGGTTCTGAGGACTGCTCGAGCTAGGCGCTCTGCCTCTTCCTCTACCATGACTCATTGGTGCTTGTGAACCTTGCCTAGGGGGGCGTATTGATGATGATGAACAAGCTATAGATCCCGCTGGTTGAGCTATGCTTGCATCACCTTTCATCGGATAATCCCTCATAATGTGGTCCATATAACCACAAGCAAAACAAACAACCAACCCCATACAACAATCCCCGGCATGTTGCTTACCACACTAAGCACATCATGGCAAGGGCAACCTCATCTGGCTTGACTCGCCCTTATACTGAGAACTTGAGGCTCTAGAATACTGACCGGGCCCTGAATAGGTAGAACGATCAAATATCTTACCACCAAACTGAGGGGGCGTGCTAGCCGATGTCTGGTCTGGATACCTCGAGTATTGTGGTCTCTAACCACCTCAAAACTCACTAGAAGGACCCAAAGACCCCGCCCTCTTATTTTGGGCCCTATCATGCTCATGATCGGCCCTCTGTTTCTGCTTAAGCTCCTTTACACCCTAAGCATATGCCTGAATACAAAAATATCCATGTCTAGTTGAAGTGAGATCGACATACAATTGTTAAGAAAATGCTGCTCTAACCCCATCACGAACCGGTGAACCCGATCCTCCAACTTAGATACAATAGTGGGAGCATACCTAGCCAAAGAATCAAACCGACGACTGTACTCCCGAACACTTATGTTACCCTGCCTAAAGGTAAAGAACCTATCAACTCTGAACTTCCTAAACTCTGGTGGTAGATAATGATGAAGAAAAGCTTTTGTTAACTCCTTCCATACTACTGGAGGGGCATTCTCATATATGTACAACACCCAGGACTCGTACCAATTAACTGCAACATCCTAAAGTCTATAGGACGCTAGATCAACTAACTCAGTCGTAGTGGCCTTTATTACTCTCAAAGTCCTCTGCATTCTATTGATAAATACCTGAGGAACTTCATTTGGATCTACCTCAGTAAATACTGGGGGGTCCAAATTAATATATTAGCGAACCCTCGTATTGACGGACCTATCTGCATTAGCTACTAATCGAGTTAATAGTTGAATAGAATCTCTCATCTCCTCACCCGATATATTTGGCTGAGTGGCTGAACGTACAGGGGCGGGCGCTGGAGTTGGTGCCCCTCGAAGCTCTTCTAGAAATGGTGCGGCATGTGAAGTATGAGATGGAATCTCACTATGAGACTTTTCCTGAGCCCTAATAACTCGAGACACTTGACTAGTAGTCTCACCAGCCACGTACTTTCCCTTCTGGGTGGCTGTAGTCTTTGAAGGCATCGCTGAAAATATAACATATCATAAGGAATATAAATTCTTATATCGCACAATCTAAGATAAGAAGAGAGGATAACATCATATATGTCATGTAGCCTCTTTTTTATAAATGTGGTGCACAACATACACATAAACAAGACTCTAGACATGGTCTGTAGACAACCCTAGGATAGAACTGTTATGATACCATTTTTTTCACTACCCAAACCGATGGGCCGCGACGGGTACCCGAGTCTTGCCTGTCGAAAACCCTTAAGCATGTATCTAAGTTATAAACATGAATAACATCTGATGAACCATGAGAATAGCATACGTGAGAAAACATGTCCAAAAGACATATATACATACACGTGCGAAATACATCGGGCGAGCCGACAAGGCTTCCATAGATAACTACATATCCAAAATTGAAAGCTGGTAAGGCCACAAACCATTCAATTGTACATACTGTCTACAGAACTCTAATAAAAATACAATTGTACCAGGACGGGACTAGGCCACGTCATACCCATATATGTATACAATCATATCGTACCAAAATCAAAAGCAGCTACGGATCAAATGGAGCACGCCAAATCTCGAAAATCAAGGATCCTAAGAAGGGGGACTGTCATCTTGTCTACTTGCACCTGCGGGCATGAAACGCAAGCCCCAAGAAATAGGGCGTCAGTATGAATAAGGTACTGAGTATGTATGGCATAAAAATGTGTACATAAAATACATAGATAAAACATGGAATAAAGAATTCCACATGTAAGTTTAAATAGCTTTGTAAATCCTGAAATATTTATAATGACATGCACGTGCGTATAAATGAAGTGTCATGCATAGGTATAGGTGTACATAATATCATCAAGCCTCTGAAGGCGTCCCATCATATTATCTTAGCCACTGTGGGAAAAATAATTAACATATACTAGCTTATCAGGTGGCGGCGCGTATATAATACCGTAAACTTTTCCCATATCTCATATATATATATATATATATATATATATATATATATAACACCATCTAATCATGAATCAATGTACATGAATGCAATGAATGAGAAGTACGTCAATAAAATCTCTTAAAATTGTCATAAGACTATTATGCCTCTTATTAATATCAAGAAAAAAACCTTTATGAACTTATGTATTTTCTGAGACCCATGAACACGCGATAGAAAAATAAGACATATGGTATTTTAAGAACATAGGCACCTTTAATATCTCTATGAATAGAGATATTTACAGAAGTTGTACATTTACTTCTTTCGTTTGCATCGTATTGGTTATGCCAAAAAGAAAAAACGAATAGCCTTAACATATTCGAAGTAGAAAAAAATTCGTATAATATTTTTGAAAAAGGTTGCATCGTACTCTTTTACAACCACAAAATTTTTATGTTGCCAAGAATTCTAATACTTCTCGTTGGATTTTATTTATTAGGAATTGGTGGAAAGAAGTTGTGCTGAAAATTTTTAAGAATTGCTATGATTGTAATGTCTTGAGAAGGTAATTTGTTGAAACTTATGAGAATGGCTAACGTCCCACACTTTTCATTCTACTGTCTTTGATATGGAAATTATTAAGAATGAAATAAATGCGTAAAACTTTACATTAGTTTTCCACCTAATAAGAAATGACAAAGCATTTCTTTAGGATGCGGCTTGCCTCCACGTGGGGATGGGTGGAAAGTTTTAATCTTTATCCACTTATTAGATAATTAAGTCATATTTTATTAATCGGTAATTAATCAATTACCTGCATAATTAAGAATTGTCTCTCAAATTACTTAAAATTTTACTTATTTTTTATACACTTTATACATCATTCGATCATGGTCATATGGAATCCTATTTGGTAGTAGGCCATAAATATCGAGTATTATAGCTCGGACCATATTTTATCCCAAATCGATAACATTCAATGAAACTCTTTTTTTTAATTCGTGTACCCTTTACCCTTCATGGCACTTACTTATCACTTGATATAAATAATATAAATACGTTAACCTCAAGAAAATCTCATCCCTGAGTCTACGTCGATTAACTGAAGATGAAATTTTAGCATACGAAAATGCGTGAACACCTTGGTGTTATCAATGTCTGTTTGAGATTTCGAGTAATGAATAGGTATGTATTGTGATTTATAAACCCGCGCACAAAGTTTGGGATCATTCCGGAAAGTTTTGATATGATTTGGACATATTCATCGAAGTTTGAAAGTTTGAAAAGTTAAATAAGGATTTGGACCATCAATTCGTAGTATCGATGTTATATGGCGTGATTTGAGACCTCGACTAAATATTTACTGTATTTTGGGATGCGGGTGTAATTGGTTAATATCCTCAAATCCTTGGGTGGATTCCGTATGGTAAATAGATAGAGTCTGGGCTTGGAGGAATGCTGAAGCAGCTGTCATCTGGTGTAACCCCACTTACGCGTGAGGAGCCGTAAAAGCGAAGGCAGGGGAATGCTAATTGGCCAAAGAGATGGAGGCCGATGGTCCTGAAGGAGGACCGCTGAAGTTGTATTTTGGTCTCACCTACGGAACCGCAAAAGTAGTCAAGTGAATGCGTGTGCGATTAGTGAGGTTTTTTATAAAAACGGGATTTGGCCCAGTTTTCTCCCATTTTCACTTGGCTGGAGCGATTTTTAGAGAGCTGCAATGGGAGACTTTCATTAGCAAAATAAGGTAAGAGATTCCCACCTACTACAAGCTAAATACATGGTTTGTATATGGATTTAAACATAAAATTTTGTAGAAATTTGGGATTTTAAAGAAAAACCTAGAAATTGGTATATTTGGATTTTGACCACGAAATTTGACATGGAATTGGAAACAAATTATATTTGAATTCTTGGTGTTATGGTAAAGTTTATCTTCAAAAATTTTCAAAATCTGGGCACGTGATCTTGAGGATGACTTTATCGACTTTTCACGGGGAGTTGGAAATTATTATAAATTGACTTATCATGAGTATTAGAGTATATATTTTTGGATTTGCACATTGATTGACTAGTTTTGGAGCGACATGCATCTGTTTGGGGTGTTAGAGTGGAGTTGGAGCCGTTTATGGACTTCGGATTGAAGTAAGTCTCTTGTCTAACTCTATGAGAGAGAAATTGCCCCTATGTGATGTAATTGTTATATGATACTAGTTGTGGGTGATATGTTCACATGATCTTACGAGAGTTCATACGTAGCTAAATCATGTTATGTCTGAGTAGACGTTGTATCTATCATGCAATACTTGAATTACTTGAACTTATCCTAATGACTTAATTAATGGAAATTATAATTGGACTTGCTTTAGAAATTACGTATATCTTAGGACAAACCTTATCACCTTGAGTTGTTAGCAAGATATTTGAGAAATAGTAAAGATTATGTTCACTGTGTGCTCATGTAATGTATTGTAAGCACATGTCTCGTTATTCGATAACTTCCTTCCTTTTTTCTTGTGGAGTGAGCCGAATGCCTCTGTAGTATATAGATGCACCGCACGACCCTCGGCAGTGTATACATTATTCTGGATCAGGCCAAACGACCTCGACTATATCGTGTGTTATACCGCTAGTAGTCAGAATATTCACAAGATAAACTCTCCACTAATGCCCGTCAATTTATGGTACTTCTTATTTATTGGGTATTGACACTTGGAATTTCTGAGATATTAAGGTAGAATACAAGATCGAGAAATTTATGCTTTAAAATAAATAATTGGAACATTATGGTATCACAGATTAACTCCACTATTGTTGTACATCTCATACCTATTATGAATTATCATTTATTTATTTGTATTAGGGTTATTCATTTGGATCAGATATCTGAATCTGAATTGATCAGTCAATTTTGGATGAATTGTGTTTACTAAAATTTCATATTTCGGATCGGATTTGGATTCATATGATTTTAATCTGATCCGATCCGAAATCCAAAATTATTAGGGCAAAAATAAATAATAAACTCTAATTCAGACATTCGTTACTTACTTTTCATATTCCTCCAAGTTATTTTCTTTACAATTGCTGGATTTAGCTATATTGGCACCACAGTACTCTCATAATTATTGAAATATGAATTTTTCTTACTGTATTACCTTTGTTTACAAAGAAAATATGCGTATAAATTTGCAACTTTGAGGCATAATATTCCGATCCGAAAATCCCATCTTATCCAAACTTTAAAATCTAATCCAATATTAACTCGAATCGGATTCGAATTGTATTTCTTAGAATCTGAAATTCGAATCCGAATACAAAATGTGCTAAATTCAATCTATTCTGATCCATGCATAGCCCTAATTTAGACATCTAGTAAGTGTCGATGTCGACCCTCGTCACTACTTTTCGAGGTTAGGCTAGACACTTACTGGATATGCGTTGATTTACATACTTGTGAGAAAGTACGGGACAAAATATTATTAATATTATTCTCATATGTTAAACATGATACAATGAACCCTATATATATACATAATATGTCTTACTCCTAATACATATGGAATTAGGGTTATCTACTAATATTTAGTATTTACATAACTATTTTAACATCCCCCTCAAACTGGTGCATATAAATTATATGTACCGATCTTGTTGCATATGTAGTTAATACGAGGATCGGTGAGGGACTCGGTGAAAATATCTGCAAGCTGATCACTCAACTTCACAAACTTTGTAGCAATATCTCCCGAGAGTATTTTTTCTCTGACAAAGTAACAGTCAACTTCAATGTGTTTAGTTCTCTCATGGAACACTGGATTTGACACAATATGAAGAGCAGCTTGATTATCACGCACAAGTCTCATCTGACTAATCTCACCAAATTTCAACTCTTTGAGCAATTGTTTGATCCAAATTAGCTCACGTGTCGCCTTATCCATTGCTCGATATTCTGCTTCTCTGGAGTCTGTACACACCCTCAATGAGCGCAGAGTGTTAAGTATATTGAGTGTTGAATGCTGAATGCGAGTGCTAAGTGATAGAGTGAGACATTGCTATGAGGTTGCATTTACTTTTGCATTTTACATTTCAGTTTGAATTTATTTGGATTACCTACGAGCTTGATTTTTTTTTTTTTTTTTTTTTTGCTTCAGCTTGAATGATGACATTTTCACATTTCTTGCTCAGATATGTTTAAAATTAACAAATTAGACAGTAACTCATCTCTTTCTCGACTAGATAAAAACCAAATAAAAGAAGTAGATCATATCAATATATGCCAAACATGTTGCTGAAAAGTCAGATATTAGATGACTTACGATACGTGAAGCAGATGATGTTTTTCTTTCAGAACTTCTTCAATGGTGCTTCCCCCCATGATGATTTTACTTGTTAATTTTTGTTGCATTTATTGAGTTATGAAATTTTCCTGTTTTTTTTTTAAAAAATGTAGAAATAAATAATTGGACTCTTTTATTTAGCTCATCACTATTGCTCGGTTGCTTAGTTATTTATGTTACTACTGAGATGGTTGTACTCATACTACACCTTGCACTTTATGTACAGATCCAATTGAGTTAGAGTGTGGCGATCATTGATTTCCGGCCGATTATTTGTGGGGATTGCAAGGTAGCTACCAACGTCTGCAGGACCTTATTACTCCTTTTACCATTTCTTATTTTGGACAGTTACACAGTTATATTTCTTAGTTCATAGTTTTAGACGCTCATAACTTAGTGATACCCCGATGCTTGGGGCTCGTTTCTGTATTTATATATAGAGTTGGTTTAGTTTATCAGGAATTAAACTATTGGAAAATTTTACTAAATTCTTATCAAATTATTAGTAATATTTTGGGAAATATGCTTGCCTTGTAACATGATAGGCGCGTCATTACGACATGGTTAGATTTTGGATCGTGACAACACTAGATTGAGCAACCACATTCTGTTTCTTGCTCTTACTAAGACACAATATCCAAAAATAGAATGTCTATTAGAAAGTGATCCTGCCCAATCAGCATATGAGTATCCAACGATATGCTCATGGCCTCGATCCTTAAATAATAAACCTTTGGCGGAGCTGATTTTATATACGAAGAATATGAACAACTACATCCCAATGACTATCAAACGGAGAATCCATATACTGACTAGCAACACTCACAGGAAAGGAAATGACAAGTCTTGTCACTGTAAGGTAATTTAATTTACCAACAAATCGCCTATATCTTGTAAGATTGTTAATAGGTTCCCCTTGTCCTGGGGGATGTTTAGAATTCAAATCTATCAGAGTGTCAGCAGGTCTACAACCTATCATTCCTGTCTCCTTAAGAATATCTAAGGCATACTTCCGTTACGAGATCACAATACCTGAGCTAGACTGAGCGACCTCAATACCCAGAAAATACTTTAGTTTGTCCAGATCCTTAGTTTGAAAGTATTGAAAGAGATGTTGCTTCAATTTTGTAATACTATCCTGGTCATTGCCGATAATAACAATTTCATCAACGTAGACCACCATATAAATATATAGACTCGAAGTAGAATGCCGATAGAATACAGTGCAATCAGCTTCACTCCGATTCATGTCAAATTCCTGGATAACTGTGTTGAACTTACCAAACCAGGCTCGAGAAGACTTCTTTAGACCATAAAGTGACCGACGCAAGTGACATACAAGGCCACGAAACTACCCTTGAGCAACAAACCTAGGTGATTGCTCTATATAAATTTCATCCGCAAGGTCACTGTGTAAAAAAACATTCTTAATGTCCAACTGATAAAGGGGCCAATGGCGAACATCAGCCATGGATAGAAAAAGTGGGACTGATGCTATCTTAACCATGGGAGAGAAGGTATCACTGTAATCGAGCCCAATTATCTTAGTATATCTCTAGGTAACAAGAGGAGACTTATGACGATCAACCTTACCATCCAGACCAACCTTGATTGCATACACCCAACGACAATCTACAGTAGATTTACCTGAAGGAAGGGCGACGAGCTCCCAAGTACCACTCGTATGTAAAGCAGGCCTCCTGTCAATCATAGCATGTCACCATCCTGGATAAGACAATCCTTCACCTGTAGACTTAGGGATGGAAACAAAGGACAAAGAAGATACAAAATCATAATAGGGTGATGACAAACGATGATAACTTAAATCGATATAATGGGGATTAGGATTAAGGGTGGTCCATATACCTTTTCGAAGTGCAAAAGGTGTAATAGGAAGAGACAAGTCTGCAGTAGGAGCAAGGTCAGGTGCAGGACGTGAATCAGCTGGGCCTGATGCTGGGTTCGGACGACGATGATATGTCAAAAGTGGTGTTGGAATGTGTAAGACTTTTGTGGCGGAGGGTGAAGGAGGAGCTATAATAGACTCCTTAAAGGTCGACATAGGTAAGACCTCAGATATATGAAGGTGGTCAGAATGGTCAGAAGAGGTAAAAAAAGGTTTAGTCTCAAAAAATGTGACGTTAGAGGACATAAAGTACCTATGAAGATCAGGTGAGTAACAATGATATCCCATTTAAACACGTGAATAACCAAGGAAGACACACTTGAGAGCACGAGGGGCTAACTTATCTTTTTCAGGGGCTAAGTTATGAACGAAACAAGTGCTTCCAAAAATACGAGAGGGAACAGAGTAAAAGGGTGACTGGGGAAACCATATTGTATACGATCTCTGATTCTGGATGGAAGATAAAGGCAATTGATTAACCAAATAACAAGTTGTGAGATCTGCATCTCCCAAAAAATGCAATGGACCATGAGATTCACTGATAAGTGTGCGAACAGTCTCAATAATGTGCCTATTCTTTCTCTCTGCAATCCCATTTTGCTGAGGGGTATAAGGATAAAAGGTCTGATGAATAATTCCTTGCGAAGTCATTAACTGCTGAAATTGAGAGGATAAATATTCTAAGGCATTATCACTACGAAAAGTGCAAATAGAAACAGCAAGTTGATTTTTAATTTCGGCACAAATTGGAATATAGAAAACAACTCAAAACGATCTTTCATTAAAAAAATCCAAGCATATCTTGAATAATCATCAATAAAACTAACAAAATAACGAAATCCCAAGGTTGAACTGACTCTACTAGGAACCCATATATCATAATGAACTAAAGAAAAATTAGACTTTTTATGACTCTCAATACTACGAGGAAAGGAGGCTCGGGTATGTTTCCCAAGCTGACATGATTCACACTCTAATGTAGATAAACTAGACAAACTAAGAACCATCTTATGTAGCTTGGATATAAGCTTTGATGGCCTAAATGTCTATGAATTAGGTCTGGAAAATCTGTAACTAGACACGCCTTGGAGGAAGTGAGTGAGTTAAGGTAGTAAAGACTAGCGCTGCTTATCGGGCGGATTGAGTGGTTATTTATTCTTAGCAGTTTGGCTTATTGGTTATCGACTTTTAAATGTATTAATTTGCTAGTCACCAATAAGACACCAAGCGGATTGGTATCGGTTTAGCTCTTATCGGGCGGTTTATTTTCCTAATTCAATCTATATTGCGTGCATTAATTGTTTTGTTACAAATAGAATAGGTTTAGCTTGGAACCTATAGCACATCGACTACGAGATATTAGACTAAGCTACATTTCTTATATTATTGGGATACAGATAATGAAGTGGCACTTCGATCCAGAGAAAAGGAGTAGAGGAAAGGGCAAAAGAAAAAAAAAAGTTAATGGATAAAAATATAGAACAACAAAAAAGCAAAGCGAACACATTTAATTGTGCTAAAATTGGCCATTAACAAAAAAATATATTAACCACTTAATTCGTTCTGATATACAAATCCACTGTGATTTGCATTTACTACTACAAAATCTTCCTATTTCTGCAAGCTTTAAAAATATACTTCCGCAGAAATAGTCCCAATATATACCTCTTTCCAAATTGCACAAGTTGTCCAAATCCATATATATATATATATATATATATATATATATATATATATATATATATATATATATATATATATATATATATATATATATATATATATATATATATATATATATATATATATATATGCACTTCCGCATATAATATCTTAATGGGTTAATGGATTATCCGTTAAGACAATTGAATAATCTTCCCCCAAACTGATAGCCGTTAATAAAAAAAATTCAGTATGTTCCCCGTCCATTAAACTGTTAACCTGATACTAATAAGCCGTTAAGCTTCGGTTTCGGTTCGGTTAACGGTTTCGGTTCGGTTTTGAACATCCCTAGTAAAGGCCTTCTGATTTAAGTCATGTTCCAATCATCTGCCACGTACTACGGTCCTTCTTAGTAAAATAATCATCAATAAATTATTTACTGCAATGGAGGGATGAGTCAAACGACTAATAGATGCAAGATTAAAAGGACAGTCAGGGACATAAAGAACGAAATCTAGAGTGACACAGGGTAAGGGATTCACTTGTCCAACTCTTTTTGCTTCAATTTTAGACCCATTGGCTAAAGTAACAGTGGGAAGAGACTGTGAATACGCAATACTTGACAAAAGTTATTTACTACTAGAGATATGATCAGAAGAGGCTAAGTCCACAACCTATTGTCCAAGAGTACTAGACTGGAAAACACAAGCAAAAGAATTACCAGCAACAGAAGTATCAGTCTGAGTAATAGAGGCTACTTGTAGAGATGTCTGCTTACTTGCTCGATATTGAAGGAACTCATTATACTCCCCTTCAAATAAAGAAAATCCCTAGTTACCTATAGTCTCGAACTGAGCAACATAAGCACTTTTGGGTGGCGATCGTGTGAATAATATCACACGTCACGATTGTGTCCAAGTTTATGACAATAAGAGCACTTGGGTCTAGATCTTCCAAATTGACCTCCTCTTCGTCTATTCTCCATAATATGAGATGCCAGATTGTCCACTGTCTGGAATGCGAGAACAAATGAGTCAAGTGTCTGTGATGATATCACTAGGTGACTTGGTGCTGCAGCAAGGCAAAGTAATCAAGAGAGTAATTCATCAACTGTGGGGACAGTTGGACTAGCCAAAAT
Source organism: Nicotiana benthamiana (assembly GCA_034376525.1). Lineage (NCBI taxonomy): Eukaryota > Viridiplantae > Streptophyta > Magnoliopsida > Solanales > Solanaceae > Nicotiana > Nicotiana benthamiana. The sequence goes on from CM067331.1 coordinate 78,850,303, forward strand.
CTGATAACATACTGAGTCAATATCATTACGAATCCCATCAAGGGTAAGAACTAGAAACATCTTTTGTCTCTACACTTGCTACTTTGCAACACTAGCATCAACTTTTCAAATTCCTCCATGACTGCATGTACTTGTCCCAAGTAAGTAGACATATCTAATTCATGTTTCTTTAAATTTGTCATCCGCTATATCACATCATAGAAATGAGATATGTTATTAGTTTATAAAGTGTGAACCTTTTCCCTAACCAAATAACATGTCTGGAATGGATGAAATAAGGGCATCAACTTGGAATCAATATATCGCCAAAGGAAATCTTCTCCCAAAGTGCTTTGGCCTTTTCATCTCCTTCACTAGACTTCGTGATTAGATTATCTTGAAGACCTTGACCTTTACACCACAACTCGACAGACGAAGCCCAAGCTAAGTATTTTGAACTTTGCATTAAAGGTTCAGAGGCGATCATAACACCAGAATTGCCAGAACCCGGGTTTTTAGACACCAAGGCATCGGCTCCCAAAGAAATCGTTGGATTGAAGTGAGGTCTATAAATTATGAGCAGATAACAGAAAGAATCAACTGAAAACTCATTGAAACAAATGAAGGAAATATTGTTTTTACCTGAAAATTACTGTAATTGCCGGAAAAATCAGTGTAGTCGGCGAAAAAACTCAAAGTGGTCGGAAACAAACGAAAACAGTATGGGTGGGGTCGGAATCGGTACATGACCCAACTAATATAAAGAAGTTTCTCAAAAAGTGGTCGGAGGATGTTGTGCGCAACGGTGCATGAGCTCAAGCGCGTGAGCTTCTAGAGGCGCGTGGGGATGCGTGGGGCTACTGTTGCCGGAGATGTTTCTAGGATTTGGTCGCCGGACAGTGGAGAATCTTGTGGTAGTGTTGGATTTTACACAACATTAACATAGATAAACCATATGCAAACAGCCTTGAAAACGTCACCGAAAAAAGGCTTTTGGTGACTGATTTCTCTTCCCGAAATTTCTGGAATTTATGCACAGCGATATATCTCTCACAATTGCTCTGATACTATGTGAGAAAGCATAGAAGAAAATATTATTGATATTATTCTCATATGTTAAACATAATACAATGAACACTATAAATACATAACATGTCTTACTCCTAATACATATGGGATTAGGGTTATTTACAACTATTTCATATTTATATAACTATTCTAATAGTATTCATGCTGCACTTATGCACTAAATGTACAGGAATTGACAGGTCATTTGATGATCAACTTTGCATGTAGGCACATCTATTGAGGAGACTTTATGTGAGCTGCATTCTAAACTACGCACTGCAGTCCATCGAGTTCCCATTATATTATGTGTTTATCCTATCTTATTTACATTCTGGACAGATGTTATATTATTATTTTACACCTTAGAATATGCTCATGCCCTTGTGACATCGAATTTTGAGCGTTCCTATGGGTTGTTCGTTATTGTAACTGTGTGTTTATTATTATTTTATCATGAATGTTCTATTTTATACCATTAAATTAACAACGATTGTGATTTTGAAAGTAACAAAATGAGTAAATAAATTGATGAATCAACATTGGCTTGCCTGACGGTGGAGTTAGGCTCTATCACAACCTATATTGGATTTTTGGGTCATGACATTATAGGTGTCGCTGATCGAATCCTCGAAATAAGGTTGATCCACTCGAACCTCAGGATTGTGTGTGTTTTTAACACCATTATCTGTCATTTATTATGATTTTTTCTATGATAAATAATCAAAACAAGTTAGTAAAAGATGCAAGAATCAATTTAATTACATGGTTGTCAAGGCCCCACGGTGGGCAGCAAATTGTTTACCCGAAAAAAGTACAGTTGAATTTATACGTGGTTTCTAGACAAGAGAACTAACTTGATCCTGAAATAATAAGATAATTGAAGAAATATATAACACTTAGCCTTGATAGGAAGACGAAATAACATAAATAAAGATTTTGGTAATGAATACTCCGGGCACAACAGTGATAAGAACAATAATGACAAAAAAATAAGAAGATAAAATTGTATAGAGCATTTTGTAGTGTAACGGCCCGGCCGGTCATTTTGAGAGATAAAGCCCTAATCCCCTATTAACTACTTTCCCCATATCTACTTTTGCTAATATGACTTGCCGGGAGGTCTCGTTTAGGTTTTTTAAGTGTTTTGGGATACTTAGTTCCTAAATGGAAGCTTAAGTATTAGAATTTGGACCATTGTCATAACAGTATGAAGATGGTTCTGTAATGTAATTCTGTATATCTTGTTAGCTCCGTTAGGGGATTTTGGGCTTAGGGATGTGTCGGACTGTGTTTTTGAAGTCCATAGCTCATTTAGGCTTGAAATGGCGAAAGTTGAATTTTTGGAGTCTTGAGCCGGTAGTGGAATTTTTTATATCGGGGTCGAAACCAAATTTCATAAGTTGGAAAAGCTCCATAATATTGATAATTACTTGCATGCAAGTTTGGGGCCAATCGGATGTGGTTTGGTCGGTTTCGGCATTGGTTGTCGAAATTGAAAGCTTCAACTTCATTATGTTTGGTTGGAGGGTGATTTACATTTTTAGCATTGTTTGATATGATTTGAGGGATTGGCTAAGTTCTTATGATATTTTAAGATTGCTTGGTATATTTGATTGAGCTCCCTGGAGCCTCGAGAAAGATTTGGGTGTTTAACGGATTTGTTGGAGACTTAGGAAAAAGGCTGAAGCTGTTGTATCTGGTGTAACCTAACCTGCGCACTTTTGACCGCAAGTGCAGAGCCCCGGAAGTGACTATGGTCCTTGTCCAACTGGGTATGCAGGTGCGGTCAGGGGTCCACAAAAGCGAAGGTGTAGAAGCAGTTTCACAGGTGCGGCCTAGTGCTTGTAGATGCGTTCCCACCCCCACTTAAGTTGATTTCGCACCTACGATGGTTTTTCCGTAGGTGCGCGGCCACAAATTCATGTAAGTAACAACATATGCATTTTAGCTAGCAAAAAAAGGGGCTAAATCGTGGGTTTTATTCATTTCACCATTTTTGGACTTGGGAGCTCGGGATTTGGCGATTTCTTGAGAAATTTTAAGAGAGAGATTTGGGGATAACAGTTCCTAACTCGATTTTTGGCTATATTTCATTAATCTATTGTTGTTTTCTTCATTTAATCAAGAATTTTGAGTGAGAAGGGGAAACGTTCCCCAATCGAATTTCTAAGTTTTGAGTGGGATTTAGTCCTCGGATTTAGATAATTTTGGTACGAGTGAACTCGTGAATGAATGGGTATTCATAATTTGTGACTTTTATTCGATTCTAAGACGTGGGCCCGGAGAGACGTACATGAGATGACGAGTATGTTCACGGGCTATTTGTTGTAAAACTTTATTTTTTCACTAAGTCATAACTTGTTTTCTCCTTGCTTCCTTGAACTACACTGGCATATGTACTATCCTATTTAGAGTAGAAAGCATGTCTACGTGTTTTAACTGCCTAATTGAACTCTGTGCAGCATGTTTAGTGAAATTACCTACCTTCTTTGATTCGAACTTAATCTAAACTGTAGGTTTCTTGCTGTGACTTTTTCTTATATTGGTTGAGATGCATATTTACTTTGGGAATACGGAACGGTATTCCCGGAGATCCCACTGTACTGCATATTTACTATGGGACTACGGAACGGTATTTCGGGAGATCCCCCGACATTGTATATTTACTTTGAGACTACGGAATGATATGCTGGGAGATCCTCCTGCACATTTATATTTGGAACTACAAGACGGTATCCCTAAAGATCCAATGTTATTATAACCGTGTTCTGAGTTGTTATCTTTCATTGATTCTATTCCTGATGAATTCCATATTTATTTTTTATTCTACTATCTTATTCTTTCTTATTTCATTATATTTATACCAGTAGGGCCCTGACCTAATCTCGTCACTACTCGACCGAGGTTAGGCTTGACACTTACTGGGTACCGTTGTGGTGTACTCATGCACTTTCATGCACATGATTTTTGTGTGTAGATCCAGGTCCATCGTACAAGCCTCATCACTAGTTGTAGTTGCTTGTTGGAGACTTTAAGGTACATATGCCGGCGCACGTAGATCCTCGGAGTCCACCTCTATTCTCTATGTTTATTTTTCTTTCTTTCAGTGGAGATGATGTATAGAACAGTTAAAACTTCTTAGTAGCTTGTGACTTGGGAGTTTCTGGATTTAGGGAAAAATAATTATTGTACATGTCAGGCGGCTCCGTTTCTGCTTATTAACAATATTTGATAGTTGTTATCTTTGTATTTTCATTTTATTTCGGCAATATTAGGCTTACCTAGTTGTAAAGAGAAGGTGCAGTCACGACAGTTCACGGAGGGAGAAACTAGGTCTTGACATGTAGATTGTAGTATTAGTTTGCCAGAAAATTCCTCCTTTACAATTATAACATAGCTCACTATTTATAACTAGGCCTAGGAAAAGAGGTCCTATGATTGTGCCCTTTAGTGCCAATTACGAGGACCATTGATGAAAATGTAATAGTTAACATAAATGCTAAATTCTTTGTAACGGCAATGTATTTAATATTGTGAAATATTCTCTCCATTGAATGTTACCGGGCAAAAAATATTTATTACATCCTTATGAACTTTATTCTTTTCGATGATAGATGAGACAATTGACTTGAATTCTGATTACCCTCGTCTTATATTCCACTTATCCTTCTTTTGAGCGACCATGTAGCACTGCATATTTTATCCTATACATCTATATTTTAGAAATTTTAGATCCGTACGTAATATCATTCTTTGCATGCGCTTCCTTTTTATGCTATGAAGTACTTTTTCACCCATATGCACGTGCTCCTTTGCATTACAAGTTTCCATACAACAATATGAACTAGCTATCATTCAAAGAGGGAGAGAGGGGCTCTCTCTTTCTCTCTACTTTCCTTCACCCAAACAGACCACAAACAGTAGAGAGAGAAGCTGTGTTTTTAGAGAGAGAAAGTTAGAGCTTCTGAATCCTAATCTCTTCCATGGCTGTATTCTAGTCCTCTCTTTATATCCCTTGATATTTATTTTTCATCTCCAAAAAGAAAAAAATCATTTTTTTTGAACCATTGGGCCGACCATGCGGAGAGGTAAAGCAGCGGCGGCACCGGCACCGGCAGCGGTGACCGGAGAACCAAATGGATCTGGAGGATCTAAAGAGATAAGGAAGGTTTCGTGGAGTCCGAAAAAGACCATGGGGAAGATCTGCGGCGGAGATCAGAGACCCTTGGAAGAAAACTAGGGTTTGGTTAGGTACTTTCGATTCTGCTGAGGATGCCGCGCGTGCTTATGACGCCGCAGCGCGTGCACTTCGCGGTCCTAAAGCCAAAACTAATTTCCCTTTACCTTATGCTCATCATCACCACTTCAATCAAGGGCTTAACCCTAATAACGATCCGTTTGTGGATTCCCGATTTTACCCTCAGGATAATCCGAGTATTCCGCAGAGACCTACCTCGAGCTCAATGAGTAGTACGGTGGAGTCCTTCAGTGGACCTCTACCGCCGCCGGCACCGCGGAAGCAGACAACGACGTCTTCCAGAAAGTATCCGCTGTCGCCGCCCGTCGTGCCGGACGATTGCCATAGTGACTGTGACTCGTCGTCTTCGGTCGTTGACCACGGCGACTGTGAAAAAGAAAATGACAATGATAATGACAACATAGCTTCTTCGTCTTTCAGAAAGCCGTTTCTTTTCTATCTAAACTTACCTCCGCCGATGGATGACGCCGGCGCCGACGATCTTCACTGCACAGAGCTATGTCTTTGACGAAATGATGGTTTCATGACTTCATCTACCTGTCATTTGAACCATTGGCTTACCTAGTTTTTTTTAATTCTTTTTTTTTTTGTGGCGAAGGAAAGCATGTGGAAGAAAAAAAGAGAACCATAGAGTTAAGGCTAAACTATGTCTGTTTTGAGTGATCATCTGTTGTTCGAAGAGAATTCACTTGTTTAATTTACTTCTCATATTTTATATCATGGGATTTCATGTTGGATGGATGGACCAGTGTGTATGTCAAATTAGCTCTTATTGCTTGTCTTAAACTCTTGTTGTTTGGGTTGAAATAGTATTTATTTATATATACATGCAAGATTAGAGGAAATTTGGGATCTTTCTGTGCTGTTATTATATGTGTATGATGTTATCTATTCCCCTTTCAGCCTATGTAACAAGTGAGACTTCATACGATCAAATATTAGTATTCGTGGTTACTTGTTTTAAAAAAAAAAAAAAAGCTATCATTCAACAGATAAAATAAGTAAGAGGTTCCTTTGTTAGGAAATGCAACGATATGAACCAGCTATCCTTCACAAATAAAATAAGGTAAACGGTTTTCTCTCATATTTGTTAGAAAATACAGTTACAAGTTTCCATGAAAACAACATGGATGCACCAAACAGTCTTTAGCCCAATGTTTTCCGAAGTTTACTGGTTCAAGATTTAAATTTAGTAAGTTTAAAATTTTAATTTTATTTGAATATAAACTTAATTAGAAACTAATTAGTGTTTTTAGCAGTTTTTCGTTAGTCAATGAAGATAAATATAAGTCAATTTTGTCACATATATCGTGCCATTAAAAAAAACTTAGAAAATAATAGTTGTTTTTACGTTTTTTTTTTTGCAAAAATTATTGGTTAAAATAATTAGGGCGTTTTGTGTTAAAGGAAACAAATCCTCGTATGCATGTTTTATTGATCATCCTTGTGCCAGGAAGAAATTTAAATACCAAAATTACAAATAGTCATTCAAAAATAGCCACAATTATAAAAGTAATCGAAATTTAGCTACTTTTTATGTAAAGACAAATCTGAACGAAAATACTATTCAAAATCCGAAAAAATACTCCAGCATAATATACTGTAGTTTCAATATACTCCAGTCTAATATACTGGAGTTCCAATATAATATACCGGTCCAGCTAATATACTAGAGTTTGGAGTATATTATACTGGAGCCAACAAAGTATACAGGTCCAGCATAATATGTTGGAAATTCATATACAAGTGCACCGAACTCCAGTATATTATACTGGACCGGTCTCTGTTGCAACAAAATAGTAACTATTTTTCATTGAATTGGTAAACGCTAGATATTTTTGAATGACCAGTCCAAAAATTTACTAGCTTGTGCTATTTTAACCTTGTGCCCTGGATCAGCTAACATCCACGGTAGTAAATTCTGTCCAAACTAGTCTTCTTCTGGGACATTAACGAACAAGAACTTCCAGGAGGAAATTAAAATAGAGTAAGATCTAACTAACCTCCTCTAATTGCAGATTCTTGAGTACACTTTTGGATATATATATTTCATCATCAGAATTTAGTGCTTATCAAAACCTATAGACCAACTACAGATATATGGTAAAATAGAGTAAGATCTAACTAACCTCCTCTAATTGCAGATTCTTGAGTATTTGGATATATATATTTCATCATCAGAATTTAGTGCTTATCAAAACCTACAGACCAACTACAGATATATGGTGGGTGCAATATATATATATATATATGTATATACATATATATATATATATATGTATATATATGTATATACATATATATACATATATATATATGTATATACATATATATATCTATATATATGTATGTATTTTCATTTTTCTTATTCTAATACGTTCTTTCAACTAAATCTTCTGCTTTATTCAACTGAATAACTTCCTCTTCCATCAACTATATATATGAACTATATCCATTATATACAATAATATAGTAGCATTTTGATTGTTAATTTTACATATAATATGAACTATATCCATTATAATAATGCATTCATAATATAATCATATTAATGTAATCGAACTTTAATCAATGGAAGTAGTAGCACATCTAGAAGCTATATATGGGTTCAACTGAATCTATAGTTTATACATAGAAAATTCAATCTTTACGTTTCTAGTGAGTATATATAGATTATACATTATATATTATACATGAACTTTATCTATATTATATATCTGTGTAAGAAATTGAGTGGACGGCTATTTGTAATTATACACCTCTCATACTATGTAATTTTTCAGATTTTGTTTTCATGCAAGGCATGCATCACCCATAATCTTTGTTTCCATCTTACCTCTTTTTTTCTTAAATTATTCTTTTCCTCTTTCTAATTATTCTCTCAACTGAATTACTTGCTTTACGCAATTAAATAACCTCAACTTGTATCAACTTCCCATAAAATCTTTAGCTTTCAGGAAATATGCATGGTCCAGCCAAATTTAGTAAACCACCACTTTCTAACTTAAATTCCCACCTGGTATGAAGTATTACTATTTTTAGCAAGTCTCTTTATGCTCGACTCACTATAAATATTCGCCCCAACAAGTGACCAATAATATATAACCTATCACAGCTTTTATTTGTCAATTAAATTTATAATGGCTTCTTTTCGACGAATGAATTAATGTACTTTTGTGCTCTTCCTGTTGTCCCTAGCTCTTGCATGTGATGCTAGGGTTCTACTTGAGAATGCAAATAATGAAGGTTTTGTTGGAGGCAATGGTGCCCATTTTGAACTCAATGGATCACCTTTTCTATTCAATGGTTTCAATTCCTACTGGCTAATGCATGCTGCTGCTGAGCCTAGTGAGAGATACAAGGTTACTGAAGTCCTCCAAGAAGCTTCTTCTTCGGGGCTTTCTGTATGTCGGACTTGGGCTTTTAGTGATAGGGCACTGCAAATTTCTCCTACTGTTTACGATGAACGTGTTTTTCAGGTACTCCTTTTGCTCCAATTTATATGACATCTCTAATATGCCTTTATCTCCACACATGCTATTAAAGGTAGATTTAGGATTATTTTTCACATTTTACAATTGTATGTTGTGGAATGTAGGGTTTGGATTTTGTTATATCGGAGGCTAAAAAGTATGGAGTTCACTTAATCTTGAGTTTTGAAAACAATACAATGACTTTGGAGGGAAAGCTCAATATGCTCAATGGGCACGGAATGTGGGAGCTCAGACAAATGGCGAGGATGATTTCTACACTCATTCTATGATTAAAGGTTATTACAAGAACCACATTAAGGTAATAAAAACCTAGATCTCATTAAAAATATTTTTTTTAGTTTAACATTTTCTCATGCATGCAAATTTTAGGCCAATGTTATATAAGCCGTACGTTGGTATGTAATTCATAATTCTTTATTAATTGCTGCAGAAAGTTATTACTTGGTTCAATACCATTACTGGAATGGATTACAAAGATGATTCAACCATCATGGCTTAGGAACTAATGAATGAGCCCCGCAACCAAGTTGATTATTCTGGAAATACTATTAACGTAAGACTAAATTAAAGAGAGTCTTTCTAGTATTTCTCAAGTACTGGTAATTAAATTTCAGAAATATCTGATAACTGATACTCCTTACACACTACAGGCGTGGGTTCAAGAAATGGCAAGTTTGTGAAATCTTTAGACAACAAACATTTGTTGGAGATAGGAATGGAGGGATTTTATGGTGACTCAATGCCGGACAGAAAGTCAGTTAATCCCGGTTATCAAGTTGGAACAGACTTTATCAGTAACCATTTAATCAATGAGATTGATTTTGCCACTATTCATGCATACACTGACCAATGGTATGCATATTACCGTACGTTTTAATTTGTTCATAATTCATATGCTTGTTAATAATCCAAAGAGACCAACTAATAATAATTAAAATAAGATTAAGATATACTATTGTTTACATGAAAACAAAAGTGAGCTTGTAGTTTAAATTTGATGGGTTCATAAAGTTTTTAATTCCGATGATCATACATAATACTTTTCAAATTATGGGGTTCAGAATTTGATATAGGATTTGTTAAAACCCTATATTCAATGGAGGTAATGAATATATGGTGGTTGTTAAAAAGTGTATTACTTATAGGAAAGCTAATTTTAAAAAACTGGTCAAGAAATTCGAAGGTTATATATCTCATATATACGCTGCTTTCTAACTGTGAAAGATAAATCTGAAAACATAGTATAATCCAACTTCTTGTTATATCAAGTAGTGCTACTCATCACTTTAATTTTATAATAATATTCCTTAATCTAAAAAAATCTAGAAACATAATTATTACATCACCCATATGCTATGCATGTAGTAGTGATCTTTTACTGTATTTAACACAAACTGGAATTCTAATATTTATAGGTTATCTGGTCAAAATGATGATGCTCAAATGGCATTCATGCAAAGATGGATGACAAGCCACTGGCAAGATGCTAAAAACATACTAAGAAAACCATTGGTTTTAGCTGAATTTGGAAAGTCCAGCAAAGATCCAGGATTCAGTCAAAATGCACGAGACACATTCATGAGCACTATATATAGAAACATTTATAGTTTTGCTAAAGACGGAGGAACAATGGGAGGAAGTTTAATATGGCAACTCATGGCAGAAGGAATGGAGAATTATGATGATGGTTATAGTATTATATTGGCACAAAATCCATCAACTGCTGGAATTATTACAGGCCAATCTCATGCCATGACTGCCTTGGCTCATTTGGTTCAAGCGTAGGAAGAAAAGAATTAGTTCCATGGGAGATTCTTGGATAACATTTATTTTTTCAGATTTATAAATTAATTAAGAGGACCTAGCTAGTGATCAGGATATAGTGGTCCATAAATATTTTAGTTATAATTGAAATTCACATCACCAAAAATGTGAAATTTGTAATTGCATAATTACTTGGAAAAAAAATTAGATTTGCTGATCCTGAGTATCAAACTAGCATTATTTCAAGCTTGTGATTTTACGATGATAAGTTATTAATTTAAATCTGATCTTACTAACATTATCCGGATGACATCAATTAATAATCAGTGATATAGAGACATCACTTTCAGCAAGATGACTAAGAAAATGTTAAGTTGTAGTGATAGGGTGTTGAACATACAATCTAAACGTTTTTTGTATCCTCTTTGTCATTGAGCTCTTCATAATAGACGAGACATTTGGCGATAAGCTTGCGTTTATTTGGAGTGATCATCATAAATGGTTAAAGTAAACCATTCACAATACAAAAAATCTTAAGCCAGAACAAGGTATTATAATGTAGTAGGGGAACTTGACGTTTCGCCTATCACAATAGTTTTGCTCGTGATGACAAACATGCATGAATGATTTCATGATGTGTCTGAATAGTCCAAAGTCTCGATAATTAGCTCTCGACCTTCCGGTCAAAAAACATCGTGGATGAAGACGTGTAGAGGTGCACTATCCAATACTCTATATATATATATGTATATATATATATATATATATATATATATATATATATATATATTTCAAGAATAACGTACATTTATATCTTGTGCTACGACGTCAGCTGGATTAGTGAGATGACACACTAAAATAATCCGTTGCCTTGGCGGTTTTACTCATTATCGGATAATTGGTACGATGTCACACTAAACAGCAGACTTTCTAAAAAGTTGCCCACCGAATCGCAATGCTACTTCCATGTTCTAACTTCCAATGACGTAGGAAATTATCAATTATCTTATTTTCGTAAAACTTGACCTCTCAGATTTTCATATTTTCTGCATATTACATCCATGTATGCACATTTTTTAATTTAAAAATTTCGATCATTCTCCTAAGAAAATGGACCTTGCCATTATAGATGGCTTCATATCTTCACATTTAGCAATTCCTTTGCTTGAACATCAATTTTCGTGGGAGAGAGAGTGGTGTGTGACAATAATCGTCTTGGAAATATCCTATAGACCAATTTAATGAACAATATTATAATATAAAAATTGAATGAACATATTCTCCCTTTCTTCATGATTTTAATTTTCCTTTTAAATTGATAGGAAAAGGGCGAGGGTTAAAGGTTACAAAGAGTTCTATACAAGGAAATAGCCAATAGCTTACATGGGGGCTGCGTCAAAGTGATCTCTTCTGATAGAAGCCATGGAATATCGATTAAAGCCACTGAGAAGAGGAAGATTCAGAGAGAAAATGAGAGAAGATGAGAATAAACTTTCTTCATTTCAGAAATTAAAGGACTTAGTTTTGTCCAAGTAGCTATAGTATTTGATAACTTGGTCTAACAACTAACCGACTTTAACTAACTCATTAACTAACTAACTATATTTAATATTACACTTAAACTTAACCACAGTTAACTATCAGCTTGTTACTCAGCTGCTAGCCAACACTCCCCCTCAAACTGATAATTCAAACAAGTTCTTCAATCCAATTTTGTTCAGCAAGTACTCATGTTGAGCTTTTCCTAGTCCCATTGTGAGCAAATCTGCTAGTTGATCTTCTATATTTACATACTCAATTTTCAACAGTCCCTGAGTAAGTTATTCTCTCACAAAATGACAGTCCTTGTCAATGTGTTTGTTTTTTCATAAAATATTGGATTAGCAGCTATTTGGATTACTGTTTTGCTATCAAATATCAGAATTATTGGAAGCTCAATCTTGACACCTAGTTCACTGAATAAACCTATCAACCATGTAAATTCTGCTGCACATGATGCCATACTTTTAAACTCTGCTTCTGTTAAACTTCTAGAGACGGTACTTTGCTTTTTAGACTTCCAGTATATTAGTGGATTCCCAAACTTGACTAAATATAGTATAACTAATCTCCTTATCTGTATGCATGCCCCCCAATCTGAGTGACAGTAAGCAGTCAGTATATTTGATGATTCTGCAGGCATGAGCAGTCCCAGATACGGTGCCTCATTTATATACCTTACTACTCTCAGTGTTGCTTCCATATGAGAGACTTTAGGGCAATGCATGTACTGGCTAAGGACTTGAACCACAATTGTAATGTCTGGCCTGGTCATAGTGAGATACACCAACCTCCCTACCAGTCTTTGATAAACACCGGGATTCCTAAGGGCTTCATCTGAGTGAGTATTGTTGGTATTGAAGCACCTGTCAAATTCTGTGGATGTTAACTTCTCGTTCAGCTCTAATGGTGTTCCCGCTGTCTTTGCACTACTTAGACCTAACTCAAAAATTAACTTTAGTGGATATTTCCTTTGACCAATGAGAATTCCTTGTTTAGACCTTGCAAACTCAATACCTAGGAAGAATTTCAGCTCTCCTAGATCCCGCCTCTTGAAATTTTTCTTGAGATTTGTTCTAGTAGCACACAACAACTATTGATTGTTCCTAGTAATCAAAAGGTCATCTGCATACACCAGTATGACCACTATGTCACTCCTATCTTTCTTTGTGAACAAGGAGGAGTCATAATGGCTTTGCTAAAATTCCATATGAAGTAGAGCTTCTGTCAGTTTCATACTCCATTGTCTTGGAGCCTATTTAAGTCCATAGAGGGACTTATGAAGTTTGCAGATCTTCTTATGAGTCTCCCTCTGTCTAGCAAACCCTTCAGGTATATGCACATAGACCTCTTCAACAAAATCACCATTAAGAAAGGCGTTATGAATATCCATCTGACAAATCAACCATTTTTGATAAGCATCTAATGCAATGATGGATCTGACGGTAACTATCTTAGCCACAGGAGAGAAGGTTTCACCATAATCTAAACTTTCCTTTTTATTGTACCCCTTCCTTACCAATCAGCCTAACTTTGAATCTATCTACCTCCCCAGATGATTTATATTTGACATTATATATTCACCTACAGCCAATAGGTGTCTTTCCAAGAGGAAGATCTACAATACTACATGTGTGATTGTCCTATAATGTATCAATCTCCAACTGTATAGCTTTCACCCACCTAGGATCAGGAGCAGCCTCTTTGAAAGTAGTAGGTTTTGTAATAGCTGAGTATGATGTGAGAGCTTGTCTAAAGGTTGGAGAAATATGAGAAAATAGGATAAGTACACTTTGAGCCTTTAGAGAGAGTGACATAGTCCTGCAACCACATAGATCGCTTGCTTAATCTATCTCCTGAATCCTTCAAGACTCTCAGTAGGGTGTGATTGACCTGCAGATGTTTCAGCACATGCATTGTCTTGATGGTTTGTCACAGTAGGAGAGATAAGTTTAGAAGTAGTTCTGTCTGGAGAAGGAAAAGAAACTTCTGCAAAGGACTCTGATGGCATCTGATCTGCAGCAAGCTCAGTTGACTATTCTACTATAGGCATTGAAGAGGAGATGAGAGATCTAGCACCCAAATTAGGAGATACAGATCAAAGACAGGAAAAATCATGATTCCTGAATCTCTAACATGCTTAAAGGAAATATAGATTTATGAAACACAACATTTCTATTAACCATAAAGTTCTTGGTATGTAAGTCATACAGTATATACCCTTTTTAAGTAGAAGAGTAACCTAAGAGAACAGCAAGCAGTTCTCTAGGTGAAAACTTATCTGGAACTTTAGGAGATGTAAGAAAAGCACAAGCAACCAAATACCTTGAGATGAGACAAAGAAGGTGGATGCATATATAGTTTTTCAAAAGGAGATTTGTACCTAATTACCTTAGAAGGTAATTTGTTTAGTAGATATATTGTTGTAGTAGCACATTCTCCCCAGAATCTTAAAGGCACAGTTGCTTGAAATCTGAGACATCTACCCATTTTCAAAATAGTTTTATATTTTCTTTCCACTACTCCATTCTGTTGGGGTGTGAATATAAGTACTCCAATGTACAACACCAAGACTAGACAACAAATGCTTGAACTCGGTACTAAAAAATTCACTTCCATTGTCAGTTCTTAGAATTTTAATAGTAGTAGAGAACACATTACTTACTTGAGTAAGAAAATCTCTTAGAACTAAAATTACTTCTAACTTGCAATTCCAGAGAAATATTCAAGTAAGCCTGCTATAATCATCAACTATGGTGACAAAGTACCTTTTACCATCATGTGTAGGTACTCTATATAGTCCGCAAATAACACAGTGAACTAGTTCAATAACATACTTAGATGTAGTATTACTTAACTGGAAAGGCATCTTGATTTGTTTAGCAACAGGACATACAATGCAAGGTTGACTAAGAACTCTTGTTGTCGGGTTATTCAATGTTTATATCTTCTTTATTATGTTTATAGGAGCATGTCACAATCCCTTATGCCATAAAATGCAAGTACTAGAGATAGATAAACTAGAGGAAGTACTAGAAGTAGATGGAAAAATAGAGGCATCACTTGCTGAAGAGGTAGGCACATCATTTGTTTGTTGGCACGCTTATTTATTGACTGAAATAAGTTTGATATAGAAGTACTCCCATGCAGTATGTACAAACCATATTCTTCTCTATAAATACCCTTCACTGAAGAGGTCCTAAAAGATATAGAAGTTAGGAAAGAAGCCAATAATACATTTTAGTTCCTTAGTAAGTTTTGAAACTGAAAGTAGGTTGAACTTAAAATAAGGGATATACAAGACATTATAGATTTTCTGATTGCTCAATATAGAAGCATTTCCTGTGTTTGACAATGATTCCACACTAACAGTAGGTAATTGTACTTTATTTTCTTATGTGTTTAGAACTTCTCAATAGTTATGTAGTATATCTAGGCTGGAAGTCATATGGTTTGATTCCCCAATGTAAACAATCCACTTGTCAGTAACACAATGAGACATAAATGCATTCACTTCGCTTAGAATACCTACAATAGTTGACTTGCTTGATGAGTCTAATCCTTCTATGCTTCCTTTGGATAACATGTGAACAATTTTCTGCTATTGTTCAGGAATGAAAATTGGAATAGAAAGTGGCATTTGCTATAAGAGTGCAGATTAATTAGCTAGTTGTGAGACACCTACATTAGACTGATTTCCAACTTTGCCTTTTTGAATCACATTAGAAGCAATATTACTTCACATACCACGTCTGTCTGCATAATTCACCTATGTACTACACACTTGATTTGGATACTGCCTAGTATTGACACCTTCCTTCTTGGACTTGAAATCAGGAGAGTATCCAACCAACTTATGGTAGGTTTCCTTGATATGTCCCTTGTAGAGGCAATATTCACATTGAACTTGATTTCTTTTTTATTTATCGTTTCCAGTATTATTTATGCTTTTGCTACTATACATAGTTATATTCTCCGAGGCTTCAGAAACTTGAGCTACTTGTGGCATATTATCAAGGTTTCTTTGACTTTTCTGATCAACTAACATAGAGTATGCCTTGTTTAGACTAGGTAAGGGGGACATCATCATAATCTGGCTTCTTGACTGAGAGTAGGACTTATTTAGTCCAGTAAGGAACTGAAGTAGTCTTTGATACTCAAAATATTGAGTGTACTTCTTTGACTCAGGACAGGGACACCCAGGATATAGCATAAGGGCGTCAAATTCATCCCAAAGTTCTCTCAGTTTTGAGAAATAATCAGCTACAATCATAACTCCCGAAGCCAAGGTATGAACTTCCCTATATAGGTACAAAATTTTGGAACCATTAACCTTATTAAATCTCTCTTTTAAATTTTCCCAAACCTTATGAGCACTAGATGTATATAATATACTACTCGACAAACCCTGACTCACAGCATTCACTATCCATGACAAAACAATAGCATTCACTTTCTCCCACAGATCATGAAGTTCAGGTTCAAAACTAGATTTAGGAAACCTACCATCAACAAATCCTAACATACTTTTACCTAACAATCTAATTCTCATTGCGCGACTTCACAAAGTGTAGTTATCAGATCCAGTAAGTTGAAGAGAGATCAGAGAACTATCTGCTGTGTGTGTGGGCTGTAGGTACAAAGGATGATTGTGATCGATGGTAGGGAATGAGGAGCTGGTCACAAAATTGTCATTTTCTGAAGTCGTGGATGTGGTAGTATAAGTAGGAGCAGTAGAATCGTTGACTTGATCATCATCAATCGCCATTGTTTATAGAGAATTAGCTTTGACAAGAACACAATTTGCAAACCCTATCTTCGATTGTGAGTTACTCTGAGACAATTATGCACCTTAATTTGCAGAGCTGAAGCAATCTAGAAGAAGAAATTAGTTTGCTAGCTCGACTAGATCTACACTGATGGATCTAATACCATGATAGAAGCCATGGAAGATCGATTGAAGCTACTGAGGAGAAGAGGACGATTCAGAGAGAAAATGAGAGAAGAAGAGAACAAACTCTCTTCATTTCAAAAAAGACTTAGTTCTGAATAAGTAGCTGCAGTATTTAACAACTTGATCGAATAACTAATCGACTTTAACTAACTCATTAACTAACTAACTATAGTTAACATTACACTTAAGTTTAACCACAGTTAACTATCAGTTTATTACTCGGCTGCTAGCCAACATCTTCAAACAAACAAATGATTCAATGGTGCATTACTTACTTTAAAATAGAATATATATTACTTTTTTTAAGCTCTTCAAACACTTCTTTTTTATTTTGAGATCAAGTGTAGCATTAAACTGTTTATTTAAAAAGGAAACAGTCTTGAATCTTTTGGCTATTCCATTCATGTAGAATCCTAAATTTGGTTAGAAATACCGTTGTTTCTTTAGAGATTTGTTCTATAAATGTGGAGCAGAGAAATCTTTTAAGTTTTTTTTTCTGGCCTGAGTTAATTATTTTGCAATCAAGTTTGGTATTTGTTCTCAAAATGTGGTGGAGGACAACTGGAATGTACGCATCAGCCATTTTCATAGGTTTTATCTGTCATATTTCCTTAATCTTTGGGTGAGCGTTCACCCAGGCAAGAATGGAATCCGTAGTTCTCCCACTATTACACGGGCCGATATACGATCTTATCACTAACCCGAAGAATAATGGCGAAACCAACATTTTTACTAAAGAGGTAAAAATATACAGAAGTAAATCCAACGAAGAAGCCAAGGGGTGTGTAATGTGTGTATATATACACATATAAAATGTTATGAAATAATGTAAAAGACAAGAACAATAATGCAAGAACAAGAGCAATAGAGAGAAGAGTAGAGAGAGTTCTTCTTATTGATACTTAGAGAATGTTAGGAGTGATTTACAATGGTAGAGGGCACCTCTATTTATAGGGAGGAGGATGATTTAGCTATCAATAATAGGACTCTAGAATCTCTCTAATTAAAGACATTCACCTTAAATAGAAGTGTATATATAACACTCCCCCTTGAATGTCTATTCAATGATGTGCCTCGTTAAAACCTTAAAACAAAACCCAATGGGAAAAATTAAAGTAACGAAAAAGAATACACATGTTTGAATATGCGCCTATTGGTTGCCTCGCTAAAAACCTCGCAAGGAAAACCCGGTGGGACAAAACCTTGTAAGGGAAAAAGAGTGCAACGCGCATTAACTCCCCCTGATAAGAACATCAATTTATGTCCTTAAGTCTTCGCATCCCGATCTTGTGAACTAGCTTCTTGAAGGTTGACTTTGGTAGAGATTTTGTGAACAAATTAGCCATATTGTCGCTTGAACGAATCTGTTGAACATTGATATCACTATTCTTTTGAAGATCATGTGTGAAGAATAACTTTGGTGAAATATGCTTCGTTCTATCTCCTTTTATGAATCCTCCCTTCAATTGAGCTATACATGCTGCATTGTCTTCATACAAAGTTGTGGGTAGTTTATCACACTTCAAACCACATTTGTCTTGGATATGATGTATTATCGACCTTAACCACACACACTCCCGACTTGCTTCATGAATAGCGATTATCTCGGCATGATTAGATGAAGTAGCCACAATTGATTGCTTAGTCGATCGCCAAGATATGGCGGTTTCTCCAAAGGTAAACACATAACCCGTTTGAGATCGAACCTTGTGTGGGTCGGACAAATATCCAGCATCAGCATAACCAACAAGATCCGGGCTGCAATTCTTGCCATAAAATAAGCCCATATCGGTAGTTCCCTTTAGGTACCGCAATATGTGTTTGATCCCATTCCAGTGTCTCCTCGTAGGAGCCGAGCTAAATCTTGCTAAGACATTAACTGAAAAGGATATGTCAGGCCTTGTAGTATTTGCAAGATACATTAGTGCGCCAATTGCGCTAAGATATGGTACTTCAGGACCAAGTAGCTCTTCATTCCTTTCTTGTGGTCGGAATGGATCTTTGTTCACATCAAGTGATCGAACAACCATCGTTGTACTTAAAGGATGTGCTTCATCCATGTAAAACCGTTTCAGTACCTTTTCTGTATAGGTAGATTGATGAACAAAAATTCCGTTTGCCAAATATTCAATTTGCAAATCAAGACATAGTTTAGTCTTTCCGAGATCTTTCATCTCGAATTCATCCTTTAGATAATCAATTGCCTTTTGGAGTTCTATAGGGGTTTCAATAAGGTTTATGTCATCGACATATACGGCAAGTACAACAAATTCCGATGTTGTTTTCTTTATAAAAACACACGGGCAAATGGCGTCATTTATATAGCCTTCTTTTAACAAGTACTCACTAAGACGATTATACCACATTCGTCCTGATTGCTTTAGACCATACAAGGACCTTTGCAATTTAATTGAAAACATTTCCCGAGATTTCGAATTATGCGCGTTTGCCATCTTGAGTCCATCAGGAATTTTCATGTATATCTCATTATCAAGTGAGCCATAAAGATAGGCAGTAACCACATCCATTAAGTGCATGTCAAGCTTTTCATGGACAGCAAAACTTATGAGATAACGAAAGGTTATCGCATCCATTACAGGCGAATATGTCTCTTCATAATCGACACCGGGCCTTTGAGAAAAACTTTGTGCAACAAGGCGTGCTTTATATCTTTGTACCTCGTTTTTCTCATTTCTTTTGCGTACAAAGACCCATTTATAGCCGACAGGCTTAACACCATTAGGTGTTTCAACTATAGGGCTAAAAACTTCACGTTTTGCCAGCGAATTCAATTCTGATTGAATTGCTTCTTGCCACTTTGGCTAATCCTGTCTTTTTCGACATTCTTCAACAGATTGAGGTTCGAGATCCTCACATTCTTGCATAATGCTAGATGCAACATTATAAGCAAAGGCATTATCCACCACAATATCCACTCGATTAATATTTGCCTCAATATTAATTGGATTTAGGGATAGTTCCGTATTTTCCAGAGTCTCGGGCTCAATGGATTCTTCATGAATCTCAGAATTTGTTAAATCATGAGATTCTTTTGTGGTGTCATTTTGATCGTTCTTTTTCCTCTTTCTAGGATTTCAATCTTTGGAACCTAATGGTCTGCCACGCTTCAGGCGTGCATTCGACTCATTGGTTATGACACTAGATGATTGTCCAACAGGGACATCAATACGGATTGGAACATTTTCTGCGGGAATGTGGGATTTCGTTATCCTTTTCAAGTCCGTAAATGCGTCAGGCATTTGATTTGCTATTCTTTTCAAATGGATAATCTTTTGTACCTCTCTTTCACAAATAGAGGTATGTGGATCAAGATGAGATAATGATGCATTTTTCCACAAAATTTTCCGTTTGGTTTCACCAACTTCTCTCCCTAATTTTGGGAAAAGTGTCTCATCGAATCGATAGTCTGCAAATCGTGCAGTA
This sequence comes from Nicotiana benthamiana, assembly GCA_034376525.1. NCBI lineage: Eukaryota > Viridiplantae > Streptophyta > Magnoliopsida > Solanales > Solanaceae > Nicotiana > Nicotiana benthamiana. The sequence goes on from CM067331.1 coordinate 78,870,803, forward strand.
AACACGTCGCCTGTCAATGTTTCGAGGTAGCGAATGATGGAGGGCGATTCAAACCCAACATATATTCCTAACCTTCTTTGCGGACCCATTTTGGTGCGGGATGGCGGTGCTATAGGCACATATACTGCGCATCCAAAAATTCTTAAATGGGATATATTGGGTTCATGACCCAAAACCAATTGCAACGGGGAATACTTGTGGTAATTCGTCGGTCTGAGACGAATTAGCATTGCTGCATGTAAGATGGCGTGACCCCATACCGAAGTGGGCAGCCTCGTTCTCATAAGTAATGGCCTTGCAATCAACTGCAGGCGTTCAATTAACGATTCTGCAAGACCGTTTTGAGTGTGAACATGAGCTACAGAATGTTCAACTTTTATCCCGATTGATAAGCAATAATCATTAAATGCTTGGGATGTAAACTCAGCAGCATTATCCAGTCTAATGGACTTGATTGGATTATCTGGAAATTGTGCTCGTAGTCGAATTATTTGTGCCATTAATTTCGCAAACGCAAGGTTGCGTGATGACAACAGGCACACATGAGACCATCTACAGGATGCGTCTATCAAGACCATGAAATACCTAAACGACCCACTAGGTGGGTGAATAGGTCCACAAATGTCCCCTTGTATACGTTCCAGAAACGTGGGTGACTCAGTCCCAACCTTTGTTGGTGATGGCCTGATAATCAACTTGCCTTGATAACACGAAGTGCAAGGATATTCATTATTCGAAAGAATTTTGAAATTCTTTAACGGATGCACATATGAGCTTTCTATAATCCGTCTCATCATGACCGATCCTGGGTGTCCCAATCGATCATGCCAAAGTACAAAGGTATTGGAATCAGTAACCCTTTGGTTTACTGTTGAATGTGCCTCAATTGCACTAATTCTTGTCCAATACAGGCCACAATATAAAGACGGGAATTTCTCAATAACCCTCTTTTGGCCGGAGACATTCTTTGTGATGACGAGATATTCAAGATTATCTTCATCCATTGTCTCAATATGATAGCCATTCCGGCGTACATCTTTAAAACTCAGCAAGTTTCTCTTAGACTTGGAGGAGAACATTGCATTCTCTATGTTTAACGTCGTGCCTTTGGGCAGAGTTACAATTGCTCTTCCGTAGCCTTCAATCAATTTACTACTTCCAGAGATTGTAGTAACGTTTGCCTTACACATATTTAGTTGAGAGAAATATTTCTTTTCTTTGAGTATTGTATGTGTAGTACATGAATCAACTAGGCAAATACTTTTACAGTTGGACGTTGATCCAAGTTCGCTTTGTGAGATATCCATATTTGCTATCCCATAGTTTGACATACAAAAGAGATACACGAACATAAGAATAAACAAGTTCAATTCGTTTGTGTCACATAATATTTTCAAAATCTGCTGCTAACAGTTGACTAACAAAGTCAGATATGTTATCCATAATTGATTACTTTGCAGTTTGAAAATTTCAGTTTAAGCATTTTCTTCAAACAATCGATTGTTAAACACAAACAATCGATTGTTGAACATTGACAATCGATTGTTAAACACACACAATCGATTATTTGCTATTTTGAAAAACAGATCACTGTCTTAAGACAATCGATTGTTAAATATAGACAATCGATTGTTGGCTTATTTTGAAAAATTCCAGAGCACACTGTCTTAAGACAATCGATTGTTAAGGATAGACAATCGATTGTTGGCTATTTTGAAAAATTCCAGAGCACTGTTTTAAGACAATCGATTGTTAAGTATAGACAATCGATTGTTGGCTATTTTGAAAAATTCCAGATTACACTGTTATAACGACAATCGATTGTTAGACAAAGACAATCGATTGTGGATGATTTTTGAAAAATTCCAGATTACACTGTCTTAACGACAATCGATTGTTAGACAAAGACAATCGATTATGGATGATTTTTGAAAAATTCCAGATTACACTGTCTTAACGACAATCGATTGTTAGAGAAAGACAATCGATTGTTGATCAATTATTTTTCAGCTTTAATGCGAAAATAGTAGATAATCGACTAGTTTTTCAGGCTAGTCGATTACCCCTACTGGAAAATAAAAATATTATTGATATTTGAGCATATTGAAGATATTCTAAAGAACTACTGCTAACATTGCATCATGAACTAACTAATACGAGCTAATACTAATGACTGTTAGTTTATTCACTAACTAATACAAATAAGTAGAACAAAATCAAATAACTCCATCTTCTTTCATCACGGACCCATCGCCGATTAGGTGGTCTATTTTCCCCTCGGGTTGCTCAAAGAAGTCTGCCACATCCAGGTGGGTGATGTCCAAGTTGTCGTCATAGACAAAATTTGTTTCAGGGCCTTTTCTCTTTCGAGATGCTTGATAAAGGTCAACCAAGTGTCTTGGTATACGGCAAGTCTTTGACCAGTGCACTTTCCCACCGCAACGATAACATATAGTTTCTGAACCATTTGCCTTAGGATTTTCATGACCCCGTTTCTGCTTTCGGCAGTTATCTCTCCTTGGGGGTTGACAGACTTCATTAGAATTTCTTCCTTGTCTACGTCCCTGGCTATGACCCCGTTTACGACCATGACCATGGCCCTTTTCATGTTTGGCATAATGAGAGTGCACCTTATCTGCTTCAGGCAGTGGTGTAGACCCAGTGGGTCGATTTTCGTGATTTCTCATGAGCAGGTCATTATTTCGCTCAGCCACTAGTAGAAGAGAAATCAGTTCAGAGTACTTTGTAAAGCCTTTCTCTCTGTACTGTTGTTGCAGTACCATATTGGAGGCATGAAACGTTGTAAACGTTTTCTCAAGCATATCATAATCGGAGATATTATCCCCGCATAGCTTCAATTTAGAAGTAATTCTGAACATTGCAGAATTATATTCAGAAACGGACTTAAAGTCTTGGAGCCTCAGATGAGCCCGATCATATCGTGCTTGTGGCAGAGTGACCAACTTCAGGTTGTCATATCTCTCCTTTAAGCCGTTCCACAAGATGAGTGGATCCTTGACGGTGAGATATTCAATCTTCAAACCTTCATCAAGGTGATGGCGCAAGAAAATCAAGGCCTTCGCACAGTCTTGGGTGGATGCTTTTTCTCTATCTTTGATGGTGTCTACGAGACCCATAGCATCTAAGTGGATTTCAGCATCCAACACCCATGTCATATAGTTCTTGCCCGAAATTTCAAGGGCAACGAACTTTCTTTTCGTAATGTCAGACATAATCGAAAATTAAATTAGGAAGAGGGAAATACCTTAGATTTTTCGAGAATGGTTCTTGAGACGGTAGAGTCTCGTGCTGATAACGTGTTATGAAATAATGTAAAAGACAAGAACAATAATGCAAGAACAAGAGCAATAGAGAGAAGAGTAGAGAGAGTTCTTCTTATTGATACTTAGAGAATGTTAGGAGTGATTTACAATGGTAGAGGGCACCTCTATTTATAGGGAGGAGGATGATTTAGCTATCAATAATAGGACTCTAGAATCTCTCTAATTAAAGACATTCACCTTAAATAGAAGTGTATTTATAACATAAAATAAGTTGTATAACTACACATTTTAATTTTTCGACGAAGAGGTGTCAGTTGACACCCCTTCAATACATGTGGCTTCGCTGATTTATTTGATGTGGCACACTTTTCTTTTTAGTCTGTTGCTAAAAGAATAAAACAATTTACACTTTCAATTTTACACCTATCCAAAAATTCACAAGTTATTCATTCTTTTTTAAATTTTGTGTTCGGTCTAACGACATTGTCATTTTATATGGAGGAAGTATTTTGGTTCTTTCATGCATATTCTATGGAGTTTCTGTTAGAGAACACCACTTGTGTTGTTTCTAACTAAGCATTTTCCAACTAAACACCATCAAATTCATTCCTGTTTCTCCTCCCAATTTCACATGCATATATATCCTCCTAAATCTCTCCAAGTTATAAACTGATCATTTCAGCTTTTCTTGGCTTCAAATAATGAGGTATTATTTTCTAAGTTATTGAACTATATTAAGCAGTTCTCAATTTCCCTATGAATTTATCATACTTAAAATTTAGGCACATGGATAAGCACATGTAAGACATCACCTCTGTTTCGTTTTTCAATTCTTTTGATTAATTTTTTATATATATCTTCCCTTTTTCCTTCAACTGAACTTTCAACTTCTGTCAGCTTTCCACAAAATCTTCAAACCAAATTAAAGATAAAAAAGTTCGTTTTTGCCAAATTTAGTAAACCAGCACTATCAACTAGGATTTAATTCCTTCCTGAAAATCCTCCTAATTACTTCATCAACTTCTTTTTTTCTATTTTTAGTTAACCTGCCTAGCTCTAAATAACTATAAATAGTCCTACAACCATCTCTTTTGGTACTCAAAATCATTCTTCCCATTATAGAAACTATAGCAATACATTGTTTTAAGAAAACTAATTAATGGCTTCTTTTACTAGAGCATTAAGCTCATTCTTCACCCTCCTCCTCCTCCTAGCTATTGCAACAGAAGCTAGGAATCTTAATAAATTAGGATTTGTTAGAACAAAAGGAGCCCATTTTGTACTAAATGGATCACCATTTCTCTTCAATGGTTTCAACTCGTATTGGCTTATGCATGTTGCAGCTGACCCAACTCAGAGATACAAAGTCTCAGAGGTTTTTCAGGAAGCCTCTGCTGCTAGCCTTTCTGTATGCAGGACTTGGGCTTTTAGCGATGGAGGTGACACTGCATTGCAAATATCTCCTGGAATCTACGATGAACGTGTTTTTCAGGTGAGTTTAAGTTCTACGCATAGAAGGCGACTCTCGGCATAACTGGTAAAGTTGCTGCCACTCTTGGTCACGGGTTCGAGCTGTGGAAACAGCCTCTTGCAGAAATGCATGGTAAGGTTGCATTCAATTGACCCTTGTGGTCTTGCCCTTTCCTGGACCCTATACATAGCGGGAGTTTAGTGCACCATACTGCTTTTATGTTTTATGCACTGACGGAGTACTAAGATATTACGTAATTAGATCAATTATGGGTACATTTTTATAGTAACCGTTAATTAGTAGTCTAGTAAACATGGTAAATCACCTGTTATTATAACAGGTTAAATTACATATTTACATTGTCGGTGCATATAACTTATACGTAAATCTCTTTCAGGTCGATAAACTGATAAGTTTCTTGTTTTCTTTACTATGTGACATCGTTTTTATGTTATGGCGTATAACATGGATTAATTATTTGTGATAGGGATTGGATTTTGTGATCTCGGAAGCAAAAAAGTATGGTATACGTTTAATATTGAGCTTTGTGAATAACTACAAAGATTTTGGAGGGAGAAATCAATATGCCCAATGGGGGAGAAATGCAGGAATTCAGATTAACAGTGATGATGATTTTTACACTCATCCAGTTCTTAAAGATTATTACAAGAACCATGTTAAGGTAGGAAAAAACATACCATGACTGGTTGAATATAAAATTGGTAGATTTAGTATATTTTATATGGAATTAAATTTTTTTTTTAATATTGTGTTACAGAAAGTAGTGACAAGGGTCAATACCATGACTGGAATAGCATACAGGGATGACACTACAATAATGGCATGGGAACTTATGAATGAGCCTCGTTGCGATGCTGATTATTCTGGAAAAACTGTTCATGTGAGTTAAAACAGGCACAATATTAATCATCTGTAATGTTCTTATAATAATGTCTCATGTTTTTTGGCTAACTATACATGTATGATGTGATTTTACAGGGATGGGTACAAGAGATGGCTAGTTTTGTGAAGTCACTGGACAGAAAGCACTTGCTGGAGATAGGAATGGAAGGATTTTATGGCGATTCAATGCCTGAAAAAAAGCAATTTAATCCTGGTTACCAAGTTGGAACAGATTTCATCAGCAGCAATCTTATTAGGGAGATTGATTTTGCAACTATACATGCATATACTGACCAATGGTAAATAAACATCGCTTTTAAACCTCACATACAGAGAAATTGAACTTCCCTAAAGCAAAACAAAAATGTTAATTAAGCAACATTAAATAAAGAAAGAAGGGTGCACGAAGCATCTCGCGTTTACGCGGCATCCGAGCAAAGGACCGACCCAAGAGGGTGTACTGTAGGCGGTTTACCCTAATGCAATCTCCACTTGGCTGATCTCACGGTTTGAACATGTAACCTATAAGTCACACGGAAATAACTTTTCAATATAATACAAGATTTCGGTAATTAGTTAAAAAATTAATTTAAATAAGCTGTTATAAAACAATAGGATATAATGGTAGAAATTTTTGTTTAATTTAACAGGTTGTCAGGACAAAGTGATGATGCTCAAGGAGTATTCATGCAAAGGTGGATGACAAGTCATTGGCAAGATTCAAGAAGCATATTAAAGAAGCCATTGGTGCTAGCCGAATTTGGAAAATCTAGCAAAGATCCAGGATACAATCAAAATGTAAGAGACAGTTTCATGAGCTCAGTTTACAGAAATGTGTACAATTTCGCGAAAGCGGGAGGAACTATGGCAGGGAGCTTAATATGGCAACTGGTGGCACAAGACATGAGCAATTTTGACGATGGTTACTCAATTATCTTAGCACAAAATCCTTCAACTGCAGGACTCATTTCAGGCCAATCACATGCCATGGCAGCTTTGGCTCATTTGGTTAATAGCCCCAATGGTCGATGAAATCATCCAAATAAAGCAGTTCCGTCTTGGGGTTTGCACAAATGGCCCTTTTTGACCAATATTTAAATGATGTCTCCTACTAGTTCAGTCGGCTATATTTGTGCAAATTTAGCTCATTTAGCTAACGGGGAGAGAATTTAAAGAGTGGCCCAAAAAAAGACCAGACGGTGCAAATAATCTGTTGCATGGAATGCTGTGTGACTTAATTAGATGATATTTAGGTCCCATTTATTTTTAAGCTATCTAGTTTCAACTGTTTTTGTTGCTCTGTTTAATATTCCTGAGTACTTCTATGGTTAATCTGTAATATTACAGCCTAAAACTTTAATTTGGAACTGCATTAGCAGAAGTTAATGTAATTAAGGTTGATTAACCTCTTGAATGTATTTTGCTTACATTTCTACACGCTTGTTAAAGGAGTAAATTTATTTCATGTTTCTGTTATTGTAGTTTGATGCTATATCGAATTCAGGACTTGAAAGTTTGAAGTTTATTGTAAGTGTATTTTAATCATGCCATAATAAAAGTTAAATATATAAACACATGCGACAACGCCTTTAAGCCACTAATTTTTATTTACATAATGAAAAGCATATCAACACTATAAAAAACTACGTAACATGCTTTCGGGGCTGTTCTAGATCTTTCCTGCCTACGTTTTCTGATAGGCTTTGATAGAAAGATCGCGCCAGAATGGATCCTTCTTTTACTCTTTTGTTTAATCTTAGTTAATTTCTCGCTGTTGCAACTTAAAACTTATGAAAAAGACAGTTCGTTATTTAAAGTGTTTTGCGTTTACGTAAATTTCGAGAAAAATTGTACTTTAAGAGAATATAATGTAAACAACACTCAGATGGTTGGGACACATTCAAAGGAGAAGCGTTGATGCACTAGTAATAAGTTGTGAGTGACTGACGGTAATGGGTACGAGGAGAGATAGAGGAGACCTAAGAAGTATTGAAAAGAGGTGATCGGACAGGACATGACAAAGACAGTTCGATGTATAAAATATTTCGCATTTACATAATATTCGAGAAAAGTTGTACTTTAAGAGAGTATGTCATAAGTAATTTACTCGAATACAAATATTAATGACTAACATTTCAAATACGTAATTTATAAATCACATAAAGATAACTTAAGTTATTAGTTTTTTGTTCTCCTGTAGACTGATGACTTAAACACAAGTATATAGTAACTTATAGTGACTTGTGCCAAGTTTCATCTATGTATTGGGCAGCCACTATAGGTGTCAAAACAAACCTTTTTGTTGGTGTGAAAGATAATTACTACTACGTATTATTTAAAATAACTTTAGATAAAAAGGAAATAGGATGAGTCAGGTACTAGGAAACTAATCATAGGATAACGAAAATCTTTGGCATATAGCTATAAATCAGAAAATCATAAACTAGTAGGATTATAGTTCATGTTTTGGTTATAGTTATAATGCAAACAAAGAGCCATCGATCTGTTAAGCTATCACGCTGATGTCACGATGCCAGTGGTATTCTCTTGTACTTGTTAAAGTCAGAATTTTTGTTAAGAGTATTCAAACTTAAAGAAAATAAAAAATATTTCGATAAAAAGTATTTAATATATATTTTATATATTTAAAAGTAATATTTATTTACATATATAATATAATTTTTTGACGTACGATAATCCATCCTGAGGAAAGATGGTTTCGCCTCTGATGTCATCAAAATCCATTGACCGTTTTCTCTCGTACATCATCATCATAATCTACGCACTGCATATTTTCTGCTAATTTATATGCTGAATCTCATGCTGCTATAATTTTCCAATACTCTATTACTAACATAAGATACTCATGTGTAAGATTCATGAAAATATATCTATTTTTAAAATTATTACATCAAATATTTTAAAAATATATATTTATACCCTTAAATTTTTTCATATATTCTAAAACATGCAACAATATTCAAATAAAGCAAATAATATCCAAACTAAACATTCTACAAGTCTACAACATTCAAATTTGAAATACATTCTTCAAACTAAGCAAACTATAATCTTCTACTTTGGAATATAACATCCAAACCAAAGGTATCACATTGTTCTAATAAAAAACACAAAATTCAAACCAAATATACTATAATATTTTAATATTTTATTTTGGAATAAAGTGTGCATACAGGGTAAAATAAACTTATAAAGTACGTATACAAGATAAATGAATTTATAAAATAAGTAAACATAATAAAATAAATATTTTAATGATATATGGTATTAAATGATGTTTGAGTCCGAACGAAAATAGTCGTTGTAAAAATAATAGCCATATATATATATATATATATATATATATATATATATATATATATATATATATATATATATATATATATATATATATATATATATATATATAAATGTAAAAATTAGATAATTTTTACTATCAAATACAAAAAAAATTTAATGTGTGATAAAAGTAATAATACCCCAACAAAAATAATAGCATGAGCCCAATACTTTGTAAAACCTGCAAAAATTACGTGGGGTAGTCACTTTTTAAAGTGGTATTTACTTTTTATCCAACATTTTTAGTGATGAGCAAAACTAATCACTAATCTATTAAAATTAATATGAAAAAACAATGTTATACCCTTTCTTGTATCGCTTGACTCCGCCATGGCCCAACACATCTTCTTCGCTTTAGTGTCAAAATTCCTTGCTCTTTGTTCCTTTTCTCCTCCTCGAGACAGACCAGGTGAGCTCATCTCACTAGCCAACCCAGTGGGTCTTTTATCTGTTTATGTTAGCATCAACTAACTCAGCATCCCACGAGGTTCTTGTTTACAATGTGGTTTATTTAGTGGCTCACAACGATCAACTTTAAATGGTTCATGTACTGTTCTCTACAAGACTAGTATATGCTACAGCTGCAGGAGGTTGCAACATATTGATTCTTTTGGCATGGCAAAGAATTTTGTGCATTTGATATGAAGAGAATAACTACATATATTTTGTTGTTGTCCAAAATTTAGTGTTCCAAGTTCAAAAAATAAGGATATGTAATCTTGAACTTAGAGTTACAAGTTTAAAAGTTAAAAACATATAGTCTTAAACCTAAAGTTACAAACTCAAAAATTAAGGACATACAGTCCTTAACTTAGACTTACAAGCTCATAATTAAGGACAGTTTGTGATCAACTTACAGTAACAAGCTCATAAGTTAAGAACATTTGGTCCTTAACTTAGAATTACAAGTAAGGAAATTAATGACAGGTAGTCCTGAACTTCGAGTTCCAAGTTCAAAAGTTAAGGACATGTAATCATGAACTTCGAGTTCCAAATTCAAAAGTTAAGGATATGTAGTCTTGAATAGGGGTGTTCGTCGGTCGGTACGGTACGGTATTTTCTGTATTCAGTTTCTTAAAATCATATACCAATATTGTACCTAATTAAATCGGTATGGTTTGACTTTTCTCCTTTCGATTTCGATTTATTCGGTTCGGTAATTTCGATTTATTCGGTTTGAATACTAGCTAGTGCATAGAGCTATACGCTCTATTATTCTTAATTGAAATACTCAAAAATACAAAATTGAAAATGTTTGTTCACAAAAATTTTGTCCAAAACTTACAAATATCGACCGAAATGGAGAAAAGTGTACATAAAAGAATATTTGATCATTAGAAATATCTTGTTACTTGTTTAGAGTTAATTGATGAACTTTTAGAATAAAGGAAAGTAAAATTTTATATTTTTAATATTTATAATTGATAATATGTGTTTTGTGTAATATAGTATATATTACAGTATGGTATCTTAAAATACCAAATGTCATATCTAATACCAATCTTTTAAAAAATTTAAAACAAATACGAAAATACCTTATACCAAGTACCAAAATTTTGGTTTCGGTACGTTAATTCGGTATTTACCAAATTATGCCTAGCTCTAGTCCTCAACTTAGAGTTACGAGTTCAAAATTTAAGGACTTGTAGTCCTGAACTTCGAGTTTCAAGTTCAAAAGTTAAGGATATGTAGTCCTGAGTTTAAAGTTACAAGTTCAAAAGTTAAGAACAGGTAGTCCTGAACTTAGACTTACAAGTTAATAAGTTAACGACTGCTAGTCCTAAATTTATATTAACAAGCTCATAAGTTAAGGACACACGGTCCTGAACTTTATGAGTAGAAGTATAATTTCGTTCGAATGGGTAAAAATTTATTAAAATAATAAGTAAAAATTAAAAATATTTTATACAATAATTTAAAAATAAATACATATTTTATTACTGACTAATTGTACACTTTCTCGTAAAATCCGTAGATGGATCCAGCCCAGTACTTAATGAATGGTCCAGTAGATCTCAAATTCTCAATGGTAACTTGGATAAAAGCCACTCGGCTGCTTAGAATTTATGGTTTGGATTCGTTTGATTTTTTTTCTTTGTGTTGTTTTTTAAACCAATTGTAATACTCTATTGATTTGATTTGGGGACTAAATTACCGCCGGAATCTATGGATCAAGATATTTGTGAAAACAGACAAGGCGTCAAATCGAGATGCATGTGAGACATAGATTAGCCAATAAAATGGACACACCTAAACAATTATTTAATCTGTCTCGAGTGTCGGTGTTCTGATCAACTCTTAAGGAATTTCATTTAAAGTTAATGACACACCGCCTTTTCATTTAAATATAACCAATCGGTATTCCTTTAATTTCGTTCGTTTTTCTTTTTCGGCAAAATATAAAATTGAATGTTAGACCAAATTAATAACTTTTGCTAACCTATATATATATATATATATATATATATATATATATATATATATATATATATATATATATATATCTAATCATTGTAATCGATCCAATTGGGATTCCGCTCAAACAGTTGGACAGTGAAAGACGTCATGATTTGCTCCAAATTACGTACTTACAGTACCCGCTAAGTCAAAGAACAATACTCAGGGAACGACGAAAACAGACATGGTATAAAGGTGCATTGACCCAAGAACACAACGAGGACTTCATGACTATGTATAAGGAGGGAACTTTCCTAGATTAGGGGGCTTTTCTCTTTTTCCTCTCCTATGCAATCTTCTTAGCAAAAATAAGAAGAAGAAAATTTCATACATTACGTAAATTGATTATCTCCATCGATTGGTGAGAGAAGAAATGAAAAACATCAATAAGATTGATCGCCCTTATTTTATCGTATTTATCATTTTTGATTTAGGTGTTTATTAGGCTTGACTAAGATTTACCTCTTCGCCTTCATTGATTGATTTAATCAAAAAGGTTTTAATATCTATTGGTCAAAATAATTTGGCACCGTCTGTGAGGATTTCTAAGCCAAATTCTCTAGTCTCTTTCATATAAAAAATCGGAGAAACATAATCACCCACCGGAAGGAGTGGTAAGTAAACCTCATATACCATAGATTTAGATCCTACGTGAGAGCAGAAATTATAACCAATATCCGTGCAAAGCCCTGAAGGTGAGACGACACTTGCTGCTGAATCTAAAAACCATCACCCACCAACCACTAAAATGCAGGTGGAGCGAGTGATACTATAAGGCTACCTAGCTTATCTACCCATTGGATCGAGGTAAGGAAAATCTCATCTTGGTGCACCTTCTATTGCTTGCTTGAACAGGCACGAAAACGCCGCATGAGCAACGCAAAGAATCAATCCAACTGGAAATTGGAGGAACTAGTACTAAATAACTTAAATACCGCCTAAGTCGTACTCCCTTCCCGATCACCCAGGAGTTATGCCGATTGGGTTCTCTTGGGGAGGTTTTGAGCGAGGTTATGAATGAGATGTCACCAAATTCAAGGGATAGTTCATCGCCCGCAAAACTGAGAAACTCCCTAGGCCGAACGATGAGGGTATTAAACAAGGAAATTTCAATACACTCATAAAACGAACATTAGCAAGATAGAAACGTTCTACATTCTACGATATCACACTATTCAATACAAACTAAATTAAGCAAACTGGGACTCACCCAGAAAATGCATAAGTTAAGCAAGCTGGGACTCACCCAAAGGACACTCGAAACTCTCCAAAAAAATTGTGAATAACGACGAGTTAATATTTCAACGAAAGTTCGAAATAATATCCTTAATACCAAGGGCCATTGGCAAAAAGAAGAGTTCGACCTTACTCGAACAACGACGGGTTAACATTTCGACGAAAGTTTGAAATAACACCCTTAAGACCAAAAGTACATCGCCAAAAGAAGAGTTCGACCTCGCTCGAACAATGACAGTTAATATTTTGACGAAAGTTCAAAATAACACCCAAAGCCAAGGGTCATCGCCAAAAATAAGGGTTCGACCTCGCTCGAACAACAATGGGTTAACATTTCGACGAAAGATTGAAATAACACCCTTAAGGCCAAGGGCCATTGCCGAAAAGAAGAGTTCAACCTCGCTCGAAAACTAATGGGTTGATATTTCGATGAAAGTTCGAAATAACACCCCTAAGGCAAAGGGCCATCATCAAAAAAGAAGAGTTCGACCTCTCTCGGATAACGACGGGTTAACATTTCGACGAAAGTTTGAAATAACACCCTTAAGGCCAAGGGCCATCGCCAAAGAGAAGTTCGACCTCGATCGAACAACTACAGGATAATATTTTGATGAAAGTTCAAAATAACACCCTTAAGACCAAGGGTCATCGTTAAAGAAATGAGTTCAACCTCGATCGAACAACTACATGTTAATATTTCGACGAATGTTCGAAATGTCCTTGGAGCCAAGGGCCATAAAAGGGGCGGGGGGAAGAAAACTTGGTCTCACGATGGGATAATACTTTGATATAAGCTTGAAAGTAACATCCATATGGCCAAGGTCGCTATTGGAAAAAGAGTCTAACAACATCCGAACTATGATGGGAAAGTACTTCGACACACATTCAAAAATATCATCCCGATAGCTAAAGCCATCATCAAAATTCTATTCAATCCATGTGATATTAAATTCCCTAAAAGTCAGGAACTCATCACATGGAAATCTAATTCTTTGCACCAAAGTTATGAAAAGCAAAACATGGAAAGAAGCAACAGGTGCTCCTTTTTAGCCTCGAGAGCTGTGACCCGATCACTCAAGGTCGACGTTTCCCGGTCGATCTCACTAATACGCTCCTCGAACCTCGCTTCCCTTAGCGTGGTTGTTGCCCTCTCTGAATCCTGCTCGGATTGGAAGACGCGGATAGTGTTCTCTAGAGTCGCCATCCTCGCCAAAGTCGACGACCATGCACTCTCGATATTCTCCATTCCGGCGGCCTTTATCTCCAGCTTGGTAATTTTTCCCTTTCATTCTGCGCTAATCGCCTCGACCCTGATGACATTCTGATTCATATCAGATTACATGGACTGAAGCTTTGCCTGAAGATATTCACACTTTACAACGACCCTTTTTCCCAACTCAAGCTCTTTCACCCGCAGCTGCTCCTCGAGTTAGCTGCTTCTACGAATTGCTTGCACCAACTTTAGGTCCCGGTTCTCCAACTCATCGCCAAGGGATAGGTTACTTGCGCTCGCCCCTCAATCGCTTATGCAAATCACGACACTTGTTACGATAACGCCGATATTTCTCTAACATTGTTAGAAAAATCATTACCCAAGTGTCAGCTCGACGAGCACTCTCAAGCTCCACCATATACGTCTGAAAAATGAAAGAATTTGTTAAACACCAAGGTCGACAAAGAACTAAAAGGATAAATATAAATAGAAACTTACCCTCAAGTATGGCGGCCACCTCGTGCATCAAATCGATGTAATGAACATTACGGAGAGCCTCACTTTTGACGATAGAACACATGAGATCAAATTGTGGTACCAGGTCCTCCGTATCTCCCAGGAGATTAATATCTGAAGAGATATCAAGAATACAAGAGGGACTTCCTGCATGAACCACTGTACGAGTAAACCCTCCTCAAACATCCTGACATCATGAGGATCAAGATCAAAATTAGATTCGCAGTCGTTGACCACAACTCACTTTCTTCTTTCTACGACCGTGGAGAGGCTCGACCCGATATCAAAGATGAAGGCCCGTCCAAAGCAGTGACAACGTCCTTAAGATTCTGACCCCTCCCCCCACCCCCCACCCCGCCGCGGCAGGTTATTGGTCAATCATAGCGGGCGGGACCTCCGTCAATGGGGCCAACGCAATTTCTGGCTCTATATCTATAGGCGGAATAACATCAACTCTCACCTCGGACCCAGTCAAGGGAAGATTATCCTTTGAACGTAACATGGCCGAAGGAGCTGCTTCAGACTCCAATTACCGCTTTTTTGATGGCCCATCCCCATTTTCAGCACGGGAAGATTCCCCTGTTGGGTAGGTGGTAGGGGCTAGAATCTCAATTCGAGGGGCAGCCTCTATGTGCACAGCCACGACCGTAGACTTAACTAAAGACGAATGTCGGGTAGTAGACCGTGAGGCAGGGCGAACGAGTGATATAGGCTGACGAAGTACTAGTGGAGGAGCCCTCTCTCTCCTTGACCTCGATGAACGTCACATAAGCAACAAAGTGAATTGGGGGGAGGGGGGAATAGCGGAAAATAAAAATGATAATACTCACTAGTAAGGGGCCTGCGTCCATATTTCTCATAGAAGGACGACCATGTGCGGATCCCCGCCATATGAGGAAGGATATCGTTCAACCACTCGCGGATACTGTCAACAGGTGCAGGGGTAATTTCGCGGCTATAAAAACAAAAACAGTTTTAAGTACTACCCAAAGGAAAGCGGTAGAGCATCATTCCGACCAAAAGTATAAAAACTTACGTGCAAAGTTTCATTTCTCGGGGAACCTAGTAGGATCCGCCACAAGGTGTTTGGTCTGTACATAAAAGTAATTCTCGTAGAGATGACCCTGCCAGACGGAGGGACTAACTGTATTGGTCAGAATCTGACCGCTATGGTCGACTCAAATAGTGAAAGACGCCATGATTTGCTCCAAACCACGTACTCTGTACCCGCTAAGTCGAAAAACAATACTAGGGAACAACGAAACAGATGTGGAATGAAGGTGCATTGAACCAAGAACACAACAAGGACTTTATGACTCTATATAGGGTGGGAACCTTCCTAAATGAGGGGGCTTTTCTCTTTTTTCTTTCCTCTGTAATCTTCTTAGCAAAAAGAAGACAAAATAATATTTCATACATTACGTAAACTGATTATCTCTATCTATTGGGCTAGAGAAAAAATGAAAAACATCAATAGAATTGATCGTCCTTATTTTATCTTATTCATCATTTTTCGATTTGTTTATAGATGCGAAGTTTATCAAATTTAACTAAGATTTATCCCTTTATTTTCATTAAATAATTTAATCAAAAAAGTTTCAATATCTTTTCTTCAAACATATATATTATTGAGAACGACTAAAAATTACGTTTCTCATCGTTCTTTCTTCTTTTTTGTTTTGTTAAGGAGGTAAGAAATTGGCATAGTGGTTGTGAAAATGTGGAATCATGTCGGTACATGAATGGTCGCACCTATTTTCTACCGCAGTTTTTTATGTCCGACGACTAACGGGAAACTCATGTTATAGGAAAACCGTGTACGAACACACGTTATAATAAATTTTTTCCTTAACTATAAATTTATTATAATTAGATATTTTACTAAAACCGTGTTTGTGGCCTGGCATGCAGGAGCGGATGTATAATACGGACTGAGATACATTTAAACTGAAATTTTTTAATATAAAGTATAAAATTAATTCGTAAATATTTATTACAATTATAGCAAATATTAATTCTCTAAATTAAAAATAATTTAAGATTAATTTAAATATTTTATATATTAAATTTATAAAATTTGAATTTTAGATCTGTGCACCCATGTGCGGACCCAAAACCAAAAGGCAAAGGATATATCTGCTTGTCATAATGTCTAAAAAAACTGCTATGAGCTGTTTGCCTATCTGCTATTCAAACATATAGTCCAAATGCTACTAATTAATTAATATAATGTTAAATCGAGTTATTGTACAATCTAAATAATTAAGTACCGACGATACCTACCGAATAATTTAATACAGCTATACGTGTCTTTTTCCAACTTGGACAGTTGCACTAGCTTTTATCACTTAAAAAAGGTTGGCCCCATTAACCAGTAAATTATTACTACTGCACCTTTAGCCATCCACAATAAATTGTCGACTCATCGATCTGCTTACCACCAGCTAATATTTGACCCGTTATTATGAATTTTTATATTAAGCTTATATTTTTACACACGGCTAGTATAAAATAATTCTATAAAATCAGTTTACTTAAAAAATAATCACAAATAATTATTATCAGTAAAAATTAATAACCTATAACACTTAATTGGTATTTTAGATTAACGTAGACTAATAGTATAACTAATTATATTAGTCAGTGTATACTTATAATTAAGTTAAATAATATTGTTAGATGCCCCACAGCTGCACTGGTTTAGCCGGTTGTTAATTCAAGACTGGCTGCCACTTGCTGACACTAGATTCGTAACCCGACGCACTAGCAATGTTTTACGTTTGGTTCGAAGGAGTTTTGGAATAATACTAAAATTATTATTGGGTGGTTTATAGATTATAAATTTGAAATGTAATAGTATTTATTAATATTTGTATTAAGTTAAAATTTTTTTATAAATTAAATCACACCTTAAGTAGAGGCAGATTCTGAAATTTATGTTTATGGAATCTTACAGAAATCTTAAATAAATATACAATAATAAATAAATTAAAATTTTAAGTTTTAAGTTAAATATTTTTATATATTTATTGAATTTTTAATATAAATATCGAATTCAGACAAAAGTTATTGGATTTACACAAAACCGTAACTAATATACTAAACTCGCCTCTGATCTTGAGGTACAATCGCTTTTAAGATATTATGTGAATGTATAATATTTTATGTATTGAGCTACTCTTTTAATATTACTGTATTTACTTTTTATTTATTATTCCTTATATGAAAACATATACCCCCCATCATACGATGAGTAAGTTTATGACCACACATAGAACGACCGACAGCTTATCCTCACAAAAGACAACATCACTCCGACAGACACAATAGGAGAAATATTGAGCATTTTTTCTCGTTCAATTTAATATTTAATAATAAACCTAGATAATTACAGTCAAGTTTTCTTATTAAATAATCTCTTATAATAATACTTCATTATAATTATCAAAGTTTCTTTAAAAGATTTTTTATATTATATAATAATATATAATTTTTTATATATAAAATATCAAAACAAATAAAATTATTATAAAGGGGTTGGACCGTATATGTGAAGGATAATCTTCTGTATTTTTTTTTTTAAAAAAAGACCACCACTGTATGGTGGACATTTAGCCAATGGTAGAGGTCCTTCTAAAAGAGCAACTTAAAGAAAAAAAGCTACGCCACCTAATTCAAAGCTTCATGTTTCTTTCCCAGAGATGCCCTGCTACTGAAAATGGTTCTTCAAAGAAAATTAACCAAAGCCATTGAGCTCAAATACAATATGCGCTCAGTCAAATCTCAGGTCCCTTTAAACCACTGCCTATGGCTTATTATTACCATATTTCTCCAGATTATCATCCTCTTCTTCCTCCTCCGCTCATCTCAGCCGTCAAACACTCAACATGCGGTGACTCTCAACCCCGGCGACTGCCAATCTGGTTACGTTTATGTCTACGATCTTCCCCCAGCTTTCAACAAAGAGCTCATAGACCAATGTCACGAGTCAGACCGCGGCTGTGGTGCAGTTTCCAATGGTGGGTTTGGAACCAAAGCTACTGGGCTCGAACATATTGTTCCTAGAAATCTCACTCCAGCTTGGTACTGGACTGACATGTATTCTGCTGAGGTTATTTTTCATAACAGAATGTTGAGCCATAAGTGTAGGACTTTAGATCCAGAAAAAGCAAAAGGTTTCTACATTCCGTTTTATGCTGGGCTTGATATTGGTAGATTCTTGTTCAATTATTCAGCTAAACATCGAGATCAAAAAAGTGAAATGCTTCTTGATTGGTTAAAAGAGCAACCAACTTTCACTAGAAATAAAGGAGTTGACCATTTTATTATGCTTAGTAGATTAACTTGGGATTTTCGTAGATTAACTGATAATGATGCAGATTGGGGTTCGAAATTACTTCACATGCCACTAATGAGGCACGTGTTTCGTCTATCAGTTGAGAAACATCAGAACGATAATTTAGAAGAAAGTGTTCCTTATCCAACAGCGTTTCACCCAAGATCAGAATCCGACATAATACAATGGCAGAATTACATCCGTAGCTACAAACGCACGAAGTTGTTTTCATTCGTTGGTGCTAAACGTGAGAAAATCAGGAATGATTTTCGAGGGGTATTAATGGATTACTGTAAAAGCGAGGAAGATTGTTGGGCGGTTGATTGCGCCACCGGCATCTGTTCCGACGGAGCTCCGGCGATAATGGAAACGTTTCTTGGTTCAGATTTCTGTTTACAGCCAAGAGGAGATGGGTTGACTAGACGGTCAATGTTTGACTGTATGTTGGCCGGTTCAATTCCGGTTTATTTTTGGAAAGGAACATTTAAAGGTCAATATGAATGGCATTTGCCGTGGATGCCGGAGAGTTATACAGTGTTTATTGATAATAGAGATGTGAGAGCTACAAATGGGAGTTCAATCTTAAAGGTATTGGAAAGTATTCATAAAGATAAGGTAAAAGAAATGAGAGAAACTTTGATTAATCTTCTTCCTAAGTTTGTTTATGCAAGATCAGGTGAAGATTTAGGGAATCTTCAAGATGCATTTGATATCAGTATTCACAGAGTATTGAAGAGGTTGGAAATTGGCAGAAATCAACTTCTTACCCAGAATCACGCATATTTTGAGTCGTAAGAAGAGTTTATTCTTCAGTAATTTTAATTTTTGTTTGTTAACATATTTTTATTGATTGATAGTTGTGGTTAAATTTCGAAGGTGGTAATTACTGTACCTTTTTCATATATATGCTGAAGAAAAAGTTTTATACCATTATTAGAGGTGTACATGGTATACATGAATCGAGTTGGTTCGGATTTTATCAGGCTTCTTGCACTTCTGGTGTCCAACTACACTCATGGAATAAATACAGATGTGTTTCCAACTTACTATCAGCACATAGACAACATATCTCAACTTCTACTGAAATATTGAGTGTAGCCATTCTTTGTTAGCAACTTGTCTTGATTGGCCAACCAGACAATGAACCTATGTCTAAGTAGCATTATTGAGTTCCATATCAAATTTAAGCATGTCCATATCCCCCAGTAATGCAATATAGCTCTTGCTTACAGAGTAGGATCCATTTGAGGTCAGACAGTAGGCATCACCAGTATACCAAGTAGTCATCACATTGTCGAGGGAATTAAGGTTCCTCCAATACCAACTACTATCCACAGGAAGTACATGAGTTCATGTATTCTGGTTACCTCTCATATGCAGTCCATGGATCCACTTAATCCACAATGAATCTGCTTTACATGCTAGTTGCCATATTAACTTTCCTAGAGAATTAATGTTCCATAGTTTGGAGCTTTTGACATTAAGTCCTCTATTCTTCTTTGGTCTGCATAGTTTTCCCATGACACCAGTGTAAAACTTTCCTCTTCCCTTCTATGCTTTTCCATAGATACTCCATGTCCACTTCTTTTAGTATGCTTTAAGACAGAATAAAGACAACACCCCAAAAGTTGTATACTGAAAACAGTGCTGCATTTATTATTTGCAGCCTCCCCGCACAAAACAGTATTTTTGCATAAGCACTTGTAATTCTACTTATGATCTGGTCCACTAGCTGGTTGCAATATATTTTACTCCACCTCTTAGAGGAAAGAGGCAAGCCTTGAATATCTTATTGGTAGAATGCCTACTGAGTATCCTGTTAATTGCACCAATTGATTCTTGATGTCATCATCCAATCTTGCCATAAAGATACTTGACTACCTACGATACTTGACTTCTTGTATGTTTGCCAATAATAATAGCTGACAAGCTGCAAAAATTATTTTGAGAAGTAATTTTTTTTCTTAAAAATACTTTTGGTGAGAATCAGTTTATGTTTGGGTAATTAGTTTGGAAAACACTTATGAACAGCAATTAGTGTTTGAACCAACTTTTAAAAATTAATTCTAAAAGTAATTTTTCTCAAAGGTGTTGTTCAAAAAAGTGCATTTGGAGGTTTGATTTTCAGTCACAGTGCTACCAATAGCCTGTCTTAGCCTTACAAAAATCATCTTATATAGTACATTGCTGCGTGAAATTGGTCAAAATCATTGTACCAGCTTCCATTGGTACTGCTGTCTTAGGAATCCGAGAGATCATTATGGCATTTAATTGCTTCAATAGATTCCCACTACTGAAGAACTCAAGTATTGCTTGAGTTATATTTTCTCTTACAATCTTCTAAGCAGCCTTAAAGAAGCCACTACTATAGCCATCAGGTCCAGGACTATTACTCCTGTCAATATTATTCAGTGTTCTCTTTACATCCATGTCATGATAAGGTTGTACTAGTTTTAATTGTTGCTCTAGTGTCAACCTTGCCCCATTGGGCAGGATGCTTTGAAAAGCCTTTACTCTATGATTTGACCTCCAACTTAGCATATCTTTGTAGAACTCCACTAATATATGAGCTATTGCATTAGGCTTAGTTTGTAACATCCCATCTTTATACTTTAGCTGAGTAGTAGCCCGATGAAGTTTCCTATGCTTGATCACAAGTTTTTCCTTTATCAATTCAAATGCTCTTAAGCACTACATATTGCAAATAAATTTGACATTTTTTGCTAGCAGTACAGTAACGGCTGGGTAATGCTGGAAAGGTTTTTGATGAACCTCATATAGAACCTAGCATGTTCCACGAAACTCCTTATGCTCTTCATGTAAGTCGGTGGAGGAAGCCTAGTAATTACATCAATTTTAGCTCTATCAATTTCAATTCCATGGGCAGTTACATTGTGGCCTAGGAGAATTACCTCTTTTACCATGAAATGTCAATTCTACCAGTTAAGAACCAAGTGAGTGGCTTCACAATGTTCAAGCACAATCTCTAAATTCTTTATGCAACCTCAAAGTCATCACAGAAGAGGGTGAAATCATCCGTGAATACTTCTAGATACTTCCCATTTAAATCGGAGAATATAGACATCATGCACCTCTAAGAAGAGGCAGGTGCATTACGCAATCCAAAAAGCATCCTCATGTAAGCAAAAATACCTGACAGGCAAGTGAAAGTGGTCTTTGCAACATCTTCTAGGGCAATGGGTATCTAATTGTAGCGTGAGTATCCATCCAAGAAGCAGTAGCATCCATGTCCAACCACTTTCTCGAGAATTTGACCAATAAAGGGAAGTGGGGAATGGTCATTCCTTGTTGCATCATTTAGCCTTCTATAATCAATGTACATTCTCCACCCACTGACTGTTAATGTTGGGATCAATTCATTATCTTCATTCTTCACCACCATCATGCCTCTTCTTAGGTACAACTTGCACTGGACTAATCCACTAGCTATCAGAGATGGGAAAAATCACTCCCGCATCTAGAAATTTGATGATCTCCTTGTGCACTACCTTCTCCAAATTTTTGTTCAACTTGCATTGGGGCTGTACCACTAGCTTGCTATTTTTTTCCAACAGAATTTTGAACATGCAAATGGCTGGACTGATTCCTTGAATATCAGTTATACTCCAGCTAATGCTGTTCATTCGGATCTAATATTTAAAATCTGAACCGATCCATTCAATTTTGAACTTCAGATTGTGTTTATTAAAATTTCGGATCAGATTGGTATATTTTAATTCGATCCGATCTGAAATCTGAAAATACTAGGTAATGTATAATTACTACACTTTAGTTTCGGATTGTCAGTACTTCTTTTACATCTTCCTCCAAGTTATTACCTTTACAATTGCTAGATTTTGCTATATTAGAACCATAATACTCTCATAATTGCATAAACATGAATTTTTCTTAATGTATAACCTATTTTACAAAGAAAATATACATATTAGTTTGCAATTTTGAGGCATAATAATACGATCTGAAATCCGATCCGATATAATTCAGATCGGATTCGGATTGTATTTTTTAGAATTCGAAATTCAAAATCCAAATTCGAAATGTGCGAAACCCGATCTGATTCGATCTGTGCACAGGCCTAACTCCAACAAATGGCCTTCTTGTGCTTTTTCAGCAACTCCACCAGCTCTGCTCCTGTGTACCTATGAAGTCAACAAAAATAACCACATGAAAATTATTAGTTTCAAGAAAAAGCATATTTCAAGTGTGTGGGAAGGACTTTCAGTTCCACATTAGGCTTAGAAGCCTCATCTTTTAGTTTCTCTTCATCAACCACTTGATCCTTAGTTTCAAGAGCTTCAAACTCTTTCTTTATTTCAAGATCTTTATCCTCACTATGCTAGGCTGAGTAATACAACTCTCAAGACTATCCCTACAAGCTTGTCAAACTTGTATTTTTCAGCCAATGCTCTAACAACATCTAGCTTGAAGCACAAGTAGGCAGACCCCTCATCACAAGGGTATTTCATCATCCTCTTCATCAGGAACACAACTTTCTCATTGCCCACTATAAGCATAAGCTGCCCCCACATCAAGGATAGCTCTACCTATATATAAAAATGGCGTCCCTAGAATTGGAGGAACCTTTTTCTTCACCTCCACATCTTCCATAATAAAGTCTACCATGAACACTTGTCCACCTGCACTAGAATATCCTCAATGATTCTCTCAGTTAAGTAGTGTTCTGATCAGCCAATTGTAGGGACACTGGTATTGATTTGATCACTCCAAGTTCACCTTACATTTTCCTTGATACAGACATGGGCATTCGGTTTAGACGTACCATAATTGTAGAGGGCCTTGTTGAATTTCTCACTCCCCAACAAGCATGGTATGGTGAAGCTTCATGGGTCCCTATACTTTTGGGGAATTTTATTTTGCAACATGGCACTGCAATGGGCATTCAGCTTGACCATTGTTGTTTCCTCCAATTTTCTCTAGCTAGACATGATTTCCTTCAAGCATTTTGCATAAGTAGGCATCTAAGTGTGTACCTCTATGAAGGAATGTTCACATAAAGTTGCTTGAGCATCTCCAAGAATCGCCCAAAATATTCGTCAAGTTTTTCCCGCTTAATCTTTTGAGGGAATGGTAGAGCTGGCATATATCTACTTTCTTCAATCTCCATTTGTACCCCACTATTCTAGCATTTTTGCTTTTCTTGCTTTTTCTCTTCTAGTGTATCAATCTTCTTGTTCACCACTTTAGGTCTACCTTTCACCACTGGTCAACCAAATATTTTGCCACTTCTCTAAGATACAACTTTGATTGTTTCCATTGGGTTCCAGTGTCATAGGGTAAAGTCGTGGAGCCCTCTATAATAAATTTGCAATCTATCCCAATTGCCTTTCTAAATTCCAGATGGTTGTGCCCGCTCTCAGATGATTGCGCCCTGAGTCTCATGCTGCTTGCAGCTTACTCTGTACCTTGGCCAATGTCAACTTTCTTATCTCCTTGGCCATGGTGTCTAGCTGGGCTTGCATGGATGTGTTGGAGTCCACCTGGTGAATCCCAACTGATTCGTTTTCGTCATTACTCTCAGTCGGCCACTGATTAGCATCCTCAAATAATTCATCTAGGATTACGACAACCTCCTCCGGAGTTTTCTTCATTAGTGGACCTTTACATGCAGTATTCAGAGTTCGTTGCGAGGAAAGTGTTAGCCCATCCCAAAAATCCTGGAGTTGCATGCACAAGTTAAGTCCATTGTGCTAACACTTTCTGACTATCTCCTTGAATCTTTCCCACGCTTTGAAAACTGTTTTTGTCTTCTTCTAGCTGAAATTGTGGATTTACTTTCTAAACTTTTCTGTTTTTGCAGATGAGAAGTTCTTGTCAAGAAACTTTTTGGTCATATCTTCCAATGTCCTTATCGAACATGTGGGTAAGCCAAAAAGCCATTGCTTTGCGTCAACTTTCAATGAAAAGGGGAATGCCCTTATATAGACTGCATCGTTTGATATTATATTGTATTAGAAGGTGTTCATGATATCTTCAAAGTCCATCAAGTGAGTATTAGGATCTTCGTTCACCTTCCATATGAAAATTTTGTTGTTTTAGATAGTTTGAAGAAAGCCTTGCTTCAATTTGAAGTTGTTTGATGCTATGGGCAGAGGTTTGACACTTGACAGTCCTTGAATGTAGACTAGCCTAGTATAGTCACCTAATGATTTTCCAAGCTTGGGTGTTGCATTCTCGAATTGTTGTTCAACCAGTGATCGGTTTAGATTGAATCTTCGAACCTTATTATCTTCGACAGTCTCATCTGCAATTCTCCGGGCCGCTTCAACTGATATCCGTGTAGCTTCTTGTTGTGCTACCTCTCTTGAAGCTAAGTCTACTCCATCATTCTCTTTATTTTCCATGGTCTTTTGCAGCTAAATTTACTCAATCATTCTATTGATTGGCAATCCTAGGCAACATCGCTAAAACTTGGCGAACGCAAAATTCCAACTTATTGATTGATAGTTAAAGATAATATAGATTAATTATCGTCTCAACATGGATTGAATTTAAACAATGTTCGAATAATCTTTAGTTGGTCACTGCCCAGGAAAATTAACATTTGATTTTGATGGCTATTACTACGATTAACTAATAAAATAATAGAAAGAATGATTTTTTGTATGTAAATCACATTTTAATATGTCAAATCTTCAGAAAACTCATCTAAATGACCCCGAATTGTCAAAATACGATTTGATTCACTGCATAGAAGTGAGTTCTTATTAAATGATCGTTTATTATGATCCTACAGAATTTCAGGTTTTTCGGAGATGTGAAATTCACGATCGCCAAAACTAGACCAAATCCGAATAATTTTTTTTTGCGTATTTAGGATTAAATCCATATGATTTGCATTCTTGTTATATATTATATCAAGTTAAACCATCATGTCTCAGATTTAACGCAAATATAACCGATATATAAAGAATTAATAAACTGCTTGAAAACCCATCTAAACGACCTCAAAATGCCGAAAAATAACATGATTCACTGTATAACAATGAGTTTTTCTCACTAGATCGTTTTTGATGAATCTACCAAGTTTCAGATCAATCGGAGTTCATTAAATGCATGACCACCAACCTATAACCAAACTCGGAGAATAACTGTTTTAAGCAGTTTCATGAATTAAAATAAATATGATATTGATTTCCATTCTCCTTATAATTATACTATGAGCTCAAGGCATATATTATGTTCTTCCTATTTCTAGAATACTCAATATCTTCTTTTGCAATAAATTATCATTTTATTAAATACACAAGAACCTAGGATATTATATTTTCTCCCGTTCAACGAAAACCCCAATATCTCTTCTCTGGGTGGAGTTGGTCTCACTAGTACCCAAAGATAAAGCTCTTTTCCTAGTTAGGAACCTCCACCACTAATATAGATTTATCAATGATAATTTTCACACGGTACATTAAGTAGATTTTCATGACTCAAATAAATAGATCATTTTGTGAATCCTACTTATTAATCATAATGCTCAATCCATGAAAAGACATAATGTCACATGTACAAATTTATTAAGAATTTTTCATGAGTTCAAATAAACAAACCACTTTCGTGGTAACTATTTATTACTCAAAAAATTCTCAATTTAAAAGTGAAGATACATGTAGCTCATAAAATTATTTTATGGCAGATTACGGACCATAGATTAAAAGCCATGTCAATAATATAAAACTCACACAAAATATTATCATATTTCACTTAATTACAACCTCCAACCAGAGAATAAAGTATTTCATCGAAAATTCAAGACTAGTAATAATGTAGAACATGAAAACATAAACTAAACTTTGAGTAAATTCTTATGCACAAATATGCCAAATGCTCCAGTCATTAGTCATCCATGATATTAAATAGAGGATTTTACTTTCTTACAAAATAATTATATCATGACACAATATCAATTATACCTTGTAAAACCTAGTCAATAAAATCCTTCACCTCTATTATTGAATTTAATACAACAACAAGTCTATTTACTAATAGCCAATTCATAAACTTATTGTATCACGAGTATTTAATCATGAAGACCATGGGGAGTCACCCCATCCACCATTGAATTAAAAACAAATCAAATAGAAAAACATCCAAAACAAAATCCCAATGGTCTCAAAATGCCGAAAACCACCATAATTTACTGCTAAAACAGTCAGTTTTTCTCTCACGTCATTTTAGAAGGACCCACCAAATTTCAGCTCAATCGGAGTTCGTTAAGTTCATTGACCTCTGAAACTACCATCAATTCGGTCAAAATAAAGTTTTTGCATTTTTTAGGATTTACCCAAAAAATCCAGATCATCTTAATCAAATATCAATAAGAAAGCAGATATCTCATGATTACAAGAATAATCCAAAAATTTTGCATAGTTAATTCACAAAACAGTAGTGTAATTTTCAGAAAACAACATATACATGTAATTAAGACACACACATAAACACGATATTCTTATTTCATGAAAAAATTAGTTATCTAATTAGATGTGAGTGGGCTCTTATACCAATTGATGGATCATAATTAGCAGTGGAAGCATTCCCAGTATCAAATCACATGTAATCTAGACAACTAGCATAAACGAGATTTCACGGGTTACCTCTTGAAGCGTGAATAGAACTCTGTTATCACGTGAGCCTCCAGTTGCACAACAGCTCAATGAATTCTCCACCACCTGCACGACCATGATCTTCGAATGTTCCACAGTCTTCTGATGTGTTACCCAAATAATATCTGCAAAAAATAATTTTGTGTGGGCGAAATTAATTCAACAACATATCTATTTACTAATAGCCAATATATAAACTTACTGCATCACCATATTTAATCATGGAGATCATGGGGAGTCACCCCCACCACCATTTAATTAAAAGCGAATCAAAATTATTAAAAGATAATTTTTAGAAAATAGAAAAAACATCTAAAACGCAATCCAAATGGCTTCAAATGCCGAAAAACACCATAATTTACTACTAAAACAGTAAGTTTTTCTCACCACGTCGTTTTAGATGGACTCACCAAATTTCAGCTCAATCGGAGTTCGTCAAGTTCACTGACCTCTGAAATTACCGGCAATTCGGTCAAAATAAGGTTTTTGTTATGAAATAATATAAAAGACAAGAACAATAACTCAAGAACAAGAGCAAATAGAGAGAAGAGTAGAGAGAGTTCTTCTTATTGATACTTAGAGAATGTTAGGAGTCATTTACAATGGTAGAAGACCCCTTTATTTATAGGGAGGGGGATGATTTATCTACCAAGAATAGAACTCTAGAATCTCTCTAATTATAGACATTCACCTTAAATAGGAGATTTCATAACACTCCCCCTTGAATGTCTATTCAACAATGTGCCTCGTTAAAACCTTAAAACCAAAACCCAATGGGAAAAATTAAAGAAAGAAAAAAGAGTACACATGTTTGAATATGCGCCTATTGGTTGCCTCGTTAAAAACCTCGCAAGGAAAACCCAATTGGGACAAAACCTTGTAAGGGAAAAAGAGTGCAACGCGCATTAACTCCCCCTAATGAGTACATCAATTTATATCCTTGAGCATTTGCATTTCAATCTTGTGCATCATCTTCAAAACGATCTTTGGTAGACGTTTGACAAATCAACCACATTGACTTGAATAAATATTCCGCACCTTGAAATCATCATTCTTGATAGATATGAACATCTTCATATAATGTCGTGGAATAACTCTTCAATATCTCCATAGATGCATTCTCAATGCCATCATGCTTATAGTTATAGCAAGATACATATATACACAAATTGTACTAAGGATGTGGTACTTCAGGACCAAGAATTGCATATGCTTCAAGCAACTTAAATCTTTCAAGTTAAGTCATATAAGCCATATAATAGACTTTAGATGCATATCAAGTTTTCCATGTCATGCTAGACAAATAAGATATCGAAAACTGACTATACATACCTTTGACTTTATACTTTCAAGCATTTGAACTATAGGTTCAAAACTACATGTCTTTCATATGGAATCAATTCTTCTTGAATTGTATCTCTTCCATTTAGTTACTTTCTTTGGGTCAGCAAATGCGTATAGCATGCTTTGCAATATGTTGCAATTGAATTATCCCTTTTATGAACTTCAGGTTCATATCATGATATTCGGGGATATACATATACAAATGATAATTCATCCCATGTAACCTTTTCTCAAGCGTTTATCATGTCTCCCCCTCATGTTAGTAAAGCTAACTTGTTTCCTCAACTTTGGGAAATCATCTTTGTGCATTATCATGTCAATATACACGGCACATTAATAATAAGATGAAATTATTTGGTTCCTGACCCTGAACCACTTGTGAGGGGAGAATATACTCTCGTATACGACGTATATCAAACTGATATATATAACTTTGTTCTCACAAGAAACAATTTAGCTATTAAGTGGAAGCACTCAATAATTATCTTGCTAAACTTACTTTGATATAAACCAACTTATCAAGATGAACTATCTTGAGTAGAGAATCTGGAAATTATGCTCGAAGTTAGATTACTGAGCAATTTACCTCGCAAGCACCGGCCAGGCTGCGGGTCAATAACAATTGCGCATGTAACCATATCATAGATGCATCATATGTGGTATACATGGCAGGTGAATGGGCCCATATTCACCTTTGATATTTCCAGAATTTATGGGCTTCAACCCGAACTCTTTAGTTGGCCAGTTCATTAATGAGAACAAGTAATACAAGAGAATTCGTAAAGAACTTTCTAGTTCTTTGATATTCACCTATGTGAATTTGCACATCATAATTAAAATGAGATGGCTAACACGAATGCCAACTGAATAAATTATCAATATTGGTAAACTTCAAATTTACACCATGACATGTGCACTTATCAATAAACTTCAGGTTTATTATGACATGGGTTTTATACCAATAGATATCCACTTTATTGTGGCATTCTTTCGTTTGTGTAGTACAAACTGGAGAACAAAGCGGGTAGCATTTCATATACAAATTACCCCGCTACAAGTTGTAGTAATAGGAGATATCAAAGCCTTCCTTTATTTATAGTCTCAATATAATCAATCGCTTTCGCGTGTACCTTGGAAACTGAATAAGTTTCTTTGAGACTTACTACAGCACAATACTCAATTGTGTTTCTCCAACATAGTAATAATTGGCTCTTCTAGAGCTCTCAATTAATTTTGTACTACCACAGATTCATCAACATCCATGTGGTGAATATCTTTCTTAAAGAGAAAGTTATACCATTATGGTCATGTCAAACTTATATGCAAGATATGTTTCTTGCATTATCGTTGTCCTTTAATAGTCATATTTCCAAAATACTTTGGCGTACAATAGGTACGTGACCAACGATCATTCATGCCATATATCATCTCAAACCTCCTTTTAGGGGTGAGTGTGGTATCATCTCAAACCTCCATCTAGGGGTGAGTGTGGTATATTTAATACCAATTTCATCTTCATATTCTTCCAATAATGAATATGTATTCGTGAATCAGATGTTGTCACATTCACTTCGAGGATATGTGATTTTGTTATCCTTTTCAAATCTATAAATGCGTCATGCATTTGATTTGCTATTCTTTGCAAATGGATAATCTTTTGTGCCTCTTTCTCACAAATAGAGGTATGTGGATCAAGATGAGATAATGATGCATTTTTCCACAAAATTTCCCGTTTGGTTTCACCAACTTCTCCCCCTAATTTTGGGAAAAGTGTCTCATCAAATTGACAGTCTGCAAATTGTGCAGTGAACAAATCTCCTGTCAATGTTTCGAGGTAGCGAATAATGGAGGGCGATTTCAACCTCAACATATATTCCTAACCTTCTTTGCAGACCCATTTTGGTGCGGGATGGTGGTGCTAAAGGCACATATACTGCGCAGCCAAAGATTCTTAAATGGGATATATTGGGTCCATGACCCAAAACCAATTGCAACGGGGAATATTTGTGTCAATTCGTCAGTCAGAGACGAACTAGCATTGCTGTATGCAAAATGGCGTGACCCCAAACCGAAGTGGGCAGCCGACGAACTAGTATTGCTGCATGCAAAATGGCGTGAACCCAAACCAAAGTGGGCAGCCGACGAACTAGCATTGCTGCATGCAAAATGGCGTGAACCCAAACCGAAATGGGCAGCCTCGTTTTCATGAAGAATTCAAGATTATTCTCATCTATTGTCTCAATATGATATCCATTTTGAATGATATCTTTAAAACTCAACAAGTTCTTCTTAGACTTGGAGGAGAATATTGCATTCTCTAAGATAAACGTCATGCCTTTGGGCAGAGTTACAGTTGCTCTTCCGGAGCCTTCAATCAATTTAATTCCCATGGTTTGATATACAAAAGAAATACACGAACATAAGAATAAACAAGTTCAATTCGTTTATGTCACATAATATTTTCAAAATCTGCTGATGTCATTGACTAAAATAAATCAGATAGTCGATTATATGGATTGCTATGCAGCTTGAAAATTTCAGTTTAAGCATTTTCATAAAACAATCGATTGTTAAACACACACAATCGATTGTTGAGCATTGACAATCGATTGTTAAACATAGACAATCGATTATTTGCTATTTTTGAAAAACTTCAGATCACTGTCTTAAGACAATCGATTGTTTAGCATTGACAATCGATTGTTGATTAATTTTGAAAAATTCCGGATCACACTGTCTAACGACAATCGATTGTTAGACATAGACAATCGATTGTGGATGATTTTTGAAAAATTCCAGATTACAGTCTAACCACAATCGATTGTTAGACATAGACAATCGATTGTGGATGATTTTTGAAAAATCCAGATTACACTGTCTAACGACAATCGATTGTTAAACATTGACAATCGATTGTTGGCTATTTTTGAAAAATTCCAGAACACACTGTTTTAAAGACAATCGATTGTTAATCATAGACAATCGATTGTTTTGCAGTTTTTATGCGAAATATGAGATAACCGACTAGTTTTTCAGGTTAGTCGATTACCTCTACTGGAAAGTAAAAATATTATTGATATTTGAGCATATTGATACATTCTAAAGAACTAATACTAACATTATGTCATGAACTAACTAATACGAGCTAATACTGATGGCTATTAGTTTATTCATTCACTAATACAAACAAGTAAAATAAAATCAAATAGCTCCATCTTCTTTCATCACGGATCCATCACCGATTAGGTGGTCTATCTACCCCTCGGGTTGCTCAAAGAAGTCTGCCACATCCAAGTGGGTGATGTCAAAGTTGTCGTCAGAGACAAAATTCGTTTCAGGGCGTTTACTCTTTCGAGATGCTTGATAAAGGTCAACCAAATGTCATGGTATACGGCAAGCCTTTGACCAGTGCCCGTTTCCATCGCAACGATAATATATAGTTTATAAACTATTTGCTTTTGGTTTCTTATCGTATCGTGCTTGTGGCAGAGTGACCAACTTCAGGTTGTCATATCTCTTCTTTAAGCCATTCCACAAGATAGGTGGATCTTTGACGGTGAGATATTCAATCTTCAAACCTTCATCAAGGTGATGGCGCAAGAAAATCAAGGCCTTAGCATAGTTTCAAACCTTCATCAAGGTGATGGCGCAAGAAAATCAAGGCCTTAGCATAGTTTTGGGTGGATGCATTATTTCTGTCTTTAATGGCGTCTCCAAGACCCATAGCATCCAAAATGGATTTAAGTATCCAACACCCATATCATATAGTTCTTGCCCGAAATTTCAAGGGCAACGAACTTTCTTTTCATAATGTCAGACATAAACCAAAATTACATCAAGAGCGTGTTCATACTTACAGGCTCTATTACAATTATCACATTCACTTCAGGGAATGGATCAAAATCATGTGCTTTACACAATCTCATGTCAAATATTACTTTCATAAAGTGAAAGATTATTTTGAGAATCCTTATTGTTCTCATTACCACAATAATGACGATTATAACTTCGTCTATTGCCATGTCCACATCCATTGATACCTTTACGGTAATTAGTCTTCTTTCAGACTTATCACATACTGCTACCACATTCTCTAAAGGAAATGGAGCAAATTCAATTGGACGGAATTCTTTGCCACGTCCACATTCATTGATACCTTCATGGTAATATTTTAGTCTTCTTTCAGACTTATCATATACTGCTTCCACATTCTCTAAAGGGAATGGAGCAAATTCAATGGGACGGATTTTCAATTATTTGCCCATAATCATACATGAATTTAATCATGGCAGGACATAGAGATTTTACCACTTCATGTGGTTATAATTTCTTACAAACTCCATTAGAGTTATAATCAAACTTTGTTTGTATATTAAATCAAATCGTAGAATTTCAAGAATTTGAAAGGGAAAATAAATTACTTACCTTTAAGGTATACCAATTATATTTTCAATGTTTTCTTCCTTTTCTCCACTGATGCAGACGACGGCGGCTCCGATGCGGAGAAATTGACGGCGGCTTAATCTTCTTAAAGAGCTTCTTGAGACGGTAGAGTCTCGTGCTGATAACGTGTTATGAAATAATATAAAAGACAAGAACAATAACTCAAGAACAAGAGCAAATAGAGAGAAGAGTAGAGAGAGTTCTTCTTATTGATACTTAGAGAATGTTAGGAGTCATTTACAATGGTAGAAGACCCCTTTATTTATAGGGAGGGGGATGATTTATCTACCAAGAATAGAACTCTAGAATCTCTCTAATTATAGACATTCACCTTAAATAGGAGATTTCATAACAGTTTTTGCATTTTTTAGGGTTTACCCGAAAAATCCAGATCATCTCATCAAATATCAATAAGAAAGCAGATATCTCATGATTACAAGAATAATCTAAAATTTTTGCATAATTAATTCACCAAACAGAAGTGTAGTTTTTCAGAAAACAACATATACATGTAATTGAAAAACACACATAAACACGATATACTTATTTCATGAAAAAATTAGTGGATCAATTAGATGTGAGTGAGCTCTGATACCAATTGATGGATCATAATTAGCAATGAAAACATTCTCAGTATCAAAATCACATGTAATCTAGACAACTAGCATAAACGAGATTTTACTGGTTACCTCTTGAAGCGCGAACAACACTCAGCTATCACGTGAGCCTCCAATTGCACAGCAACTCCATGAATTCTCCACCACCCGCACGATTACGATCTCCGAATGTTCCACGGTCTTCTACTATGTTACCCAAATAATATATGAAAATAATAATTTCGTGTGGGCGAAATTTATAGAAAAATATGGCTGAAAATTTTAGTCACCATGTACTACTCCCTTTAGGTGGAAAACCTTATATATTTATAGTACAAGGTTTTAAGGGTTAAACCCCTTTTGCAAAACCTCTTAGGTATTTCTTTCCACTAGAAAAATGATTCATTTATTCCTATTATATAGGCATATCAGGGACAACAGAATTTAATAAATAAGGCTCCAATTATGAAATTAATTTCTAATTTTCAAAATTAATATCCACCATAATTAATTACGTGCACTCCTTATTCAACTTTACTGGTTACATCTTGAAGCGTGAACAAAACTCAGCTATCACGTGAGCCTCCAATTGCACAACAACTCCATGAATTCTCCACCACCCGCACGATCACGATCTCCAATGTTCCACGGTCTTCTACTGTGTTACTCAAATAATATATGAAAATAATAATTTCGTGT
Organism: Nicotiana benthamiana; assembly: GCA_034376525.1. Taxonomy (NCBI): domain Eukaryota; kingdom Viridiplantae; phylum Streptophyta; class Magnoliopsida; order Solanales; family Solanaceae; genus Nicotiana; species Nicotiana benthamiana. The sequence continues at coordinate 78,905,300 of CM067331.1, forward strand.
GGGCGAAATTTATAGAAAAATATGGCTGAAAATTTTAGTCACCATGTACTACTCCCTTTAGGTGGAAAACCTTATATATTTATAGTACAAGGTTTTAAGGGTTAAACCCCTTTTGCAAAACCTCTTAGGTATTTATTTCCACTAGAAAAATGATTCATTTATTTCCTATTATTTAGGCATATCAGGGACTACAGAATTTAATAAGGCTCCAATTATGAAATTAATTTCTAATTTTTAAATTAATATCCACCATAATTAATTACGTGCACTCTTTATTCAATTTCGAAATTCTTCCACTAAATCTTATTTAACTCCCCATGTTACAGATACTAATCAATTAAATTAAATTACTTACGAATTAATTTATTGAATATTTCTTTTAGACTTTCACTTATCTTATTTCATATGTCGGATACAAAATCTATCGGCTGGGTTTACACATGAAAACTTATAAGCTTTCATAAAGGTGCATCATCAATCTCTAAACCGGGACATGAATTTCATTAACTAACTATTACTTCGACAATGTACATTATTATTATCCAATTTACTAGGCATATATACCCACGAAAGAATCCCGTCTTTTAATAAATTAAAACAATAATAATATACTCGAATAATAATAATTATATCAAGATTAAGAGTATAAGTACATCTAATGGCTAGAGAATTTATTTTATTAAGTCAGTATAAAATACTTATCTTTACCTGGTCCATTCAAAAAATATAAAATGTACTAGCACAAGAAGTTGGATTTAAACCATTTTCATAACCAAGATAAATTATATTAATTAATCTTGTGATACAATGGTTCCTGATGGTTTGTCCAATTCCGTCGATAGATTGTAAACTTAAACTTTATACTTATAAAAACCGATGAATTAATCTTCCGTGTATAAGTTGAACTCTATATGCTGAATCATCTACTATATAAGCAAAGGACACCGACTAATATATGATATATTAAAACTTTATTAAAATTGAATGAACAATGTTATCATAATAAATATTATATCTAAACCAAATCGATTGTTAATAGTATATATCTCGACAATATCTTACTTAGACATTTAACCATGACAATTATCAAAATATACTATACAATATCTTACTTAGGCATTTAACCATGACAATTATCAAAATATACTATATCTAAACACATGATTAATAGTATATGACCCCAGCATCCTCCTAGAGTTTATATATGTTATCCATTCATTTTGTGCCTTCTCCTCCTGCTTATCATGAGGGGAAGGAGGTACATTTTTTCCTTCACACATGCCTACTTCTTTAAGTTCCCTTGAGGTTGTAACCTCGTTACTATTATGTTGTCTTTTTTCATTCCTTCCTGGTGTATGTTCTACCTTTCCCTCTGCATGTTGTGCTTCCTTTTTTTTTTTTTTGGAATGTCTCCTTCTCTGTGTATTGCTTTTCTTCTTTCTACAGTCACCTTCATCATGTACTTATTTCTTACACTACTTGCATAATATAATCAACATGCATTGTTTATTCTTGAACCATATCATATCAAGTATTACTGTATCCATCCTCACTTCTATTAACAACCTTGCAAAATTTAATCCAATATTCTTTTCAGTATTCTAATCCACCATAAGAGGTTTTCTTATTAAACTTTCAATCTTACTGAATCCTTTAGGGCTTCAGTATTTGAAGTCTAGTCAAGGAAATTTTACATAAATTGGGACTATGTATAACTCATCTCTCATAAAATTCCATTTTTGGATTCCATATTTCACAATGAAGGGGTTGTTATCAAAGTGGTAGATCCCACCTTGAATTACTTCAGTCTTCCCAATTTCTGTTTCAAATAAATTAAATAAGGTCTTTTACTATCACGTGAAGTATAAATATATTTACTAGGGATTTTATTGTAATTGTGACTCGTTTTTTGTTAATAAGTAGTAATAACTTTTAAATGTTAATAAGTAGTTTGGATTTTAAACTTAAGTGATAATCAACAAGCAGAAGTTGTTTTTTGGATTAGCAAAAACTAGTACCCAAATTAACGACCAAACGAAAAGGACCGTAAATTTTAGACTTTTGATTCATCTCCATGAGCACGGAAAATGGAAAAGCGCGTAGATAAGAAAATGTGGTTGATAATTAAAGGAATATTTCTGGAGTTCTAACTATTAAAGGTTCAAACGCCATGAATTATTTTTGGAATTTAAATTTTTTTATGAAGCACTAATTTTTAGTAGTAATTAGTCATCTATAGATATTATTTGCTATATCATGGATTATAAATATTTTTTCTGTGATTATAAGATGTATTTGATGTATTTAAGCTATCATGAATACAATAGTGAAAATGCGCGTGAATCAGGGAAGTCCAGCTAATCAGTTGTTGTTTCGAGTGTATTCGTCTGTATTATGGAATGAAACGTGGAATTACAGCGAGACAGATTATTGTATTCGACTATATTCACTATGTGAAATATGGGATTATACTGTTTTTAAAATGGAAAGTGAATCAATTAACATAATAGATTCCTAATGTAACTCAATAAACTCAATTATAACACACAATTTTATATTTTCAGTTTAAAAAAGATTCTCAACCGAAAAATACACAAAAAAACATACCAGTCTTCAGAGAAATTATATAATATATATGAATACATAAATTATATTATTAAAAAAATATATATGAATACATTCATGTCATATAGCGAGACAATGATATAATAAAAAAAAAGACAGTGAATACAATAAAATACATGAAATATAACGAAATACATTGAATTACAATGAAGAAAAGACAATGAATACAATGAAATACATAAAAATTACAGCGTTACGTTGAAAATATATTGTCTTTGTTCAAGAAACCACTACTTAATTCAAGAACAAACCCTAATTTCCGACGAATTCGCCTTCGAACAACAAAGCTTAATCTCATTGTTCCCATACATCATGTATATTGCTTTTGACACATCGGTACCATCGTAGCTTTTGTAAAATTTCCATAATTTTACCTTCTTTTGTTCAAGAGTAGGGTTTAGAAGAAAAGGCCGATGATTTTGGATAACGAAATAAATTTGAGCCTGGGAATCACTGTTTCTTCGCGTGCTCTTGCATTCAATCCATTTGTATATCCGTGGTAGCCATGACTGAGGTATGTCTATGTCGAGTCGAACCAGAAAAGGAATCTCTACTATAACCATTACGGCAACGAAGTCGAACAGAGGCAACAATCGTGATTTTGTGGGAGAAGAGAGTAAAGTATATGCAGAAAGAGAGAGAAAGAACATGATTTGTGAAATTTATCGTGTTATGTGAGAGAAAATCTGGAAAAGGAAAGAGAAAAATATTAATTAGCGTATATGGTGTCTTAAGCGTAGGATATAACTATAACTAGATATTGTATAAAAGGTAAAAGGTATATAATATAATTTTTTAAAATAATATTTATTTAAAACAAATAGAATACTAAATTTTTCTATAGGATGTAAAATTTCGTTGTTTAATATCTCTCAAATTTACATTAAAAGCCACTTAGAAGAGTATCATTTGTCTTTCGATAATATTTAAAATTATTAATAAATTATAAAACACGAAAAATTTTCATGTCAGTTGATACTTTACAATATGACAAGCATCGATTTCAATTAAAGTCGATAATGCATTCATAAACTTAAAATTTTAGATATGTTTTTGTATGTAATGCGATTGAAACTTTTCTTTAGGAGAATCTCATATAAATTAGTACTATATGAAATATCTGACTCTAAATTAATAGAATTACTCAAATACAAAGAACATGACATGATGTTTAATTAGAGGAATGAACTTAAACAGCGCTAGTAAAATGAAGGAGTAGAAAGATCAAAAGGTGATAGTACTAATAATGAATAAACCCCATTTTGCTAATATTCTTGGAAAAAGTTGGACTTGTTGCCTTCTACTCCTTGTGCTAATTGTGCCTCTGTTTGTGCCTCAGCTTTGAGAAGCCTAATTTCAGTTTCTAAATGGTAGATTTCTTCATGTAAAATACAAAGTGAGTGTAAATATTGGTCTCTATCCATGGCCAAAGAAGGTGACAAGTACATAACTTGCCATATACTTATATACACCTCATATGAATATATCATCGGTATGATGAGTCACATTTTATTTATTTAGAGACAGAAAACAACGAGGAATAAAAAAATGTCGTGGCAATATAAACTGATACCTGCAGCATTTTTCCAACATTGCTAGCACCATAGATTTTGTGAACAATAGAAAATCTTTGAGGATTATTTGGAGGAAAATATGGTAAAAAAATAGAATCTGAAGAAAAGATTGTGAAATATGAAGAAGAGATTGTTTGCAGGCAGCACAACGCGTGGAAGTCATAATTTATCCTATCTTTTATGCTTATACGAAAAGATTGTGAAATATGAAGAAGAGATCTAATGAAAGATATTATTTGCTTGTTAATACTTTTGTTATGAGAAAGAAGAATTGTATGAACGGCTATTTTTTCTTATTCAAGGAAAGTTACCGCTATGATTCTATCATTTCTTTGAGGAAAGTTTCCTTTTCTTTCTTACCTTGTAAACTTGCTCCGCTTACTTAATTTCTTAAACTAAAAATAACCGATATATATATATATCGATTAAAAGAAATAAATAGTAAATTTGACTAACTATTTAAATAACAATCCTGCAAAACTAACTCTAACACATTTGACCCGCCCAGGTTTTAATGTGTTGGGCTGTAATAGTTTTGAAGATGGATTGTTTTGGGCTACCCAAGTTAATACATTATAAATCATCGGTCCAAATGAAGCCATAATGATGTTTAATTTTGACCCATCAAAATGACCAATCTTGGAGTTCTACCTGTTATAACTTCAATCTCTTCTTCAGTTGTTTGTTTCCATTCTCAAGCACTAGGTAATTAGTGTGAGCGATTTTTTATTCTCTTTATCCAAGTTCATATATATTTTTCTTTTATGAAATACTTTCTTTTTCTATTTACCAAAAAACTGAGACTAGTACATTAACTTATATACATATATGACATTATAGTAATCAGAGACATATAACTAGACGAAAAACATTTTTAAGTGTTATGTTCTCATTTTAAATTATTATTATTATTATTATAATATTCTTTATTGAAACATATCAAAATATTCAACTTCACCTCAATGATTGACACACAAAATTTCAAATATTCTGTTAACATTTCTTTTAATTTACATAACGTATAATTCAATTTGCTAAAAAGACTTTAATATGCAAATATTGATTATGAATAAACGAAATATGAAAAACTTTCAGTTGAGAATATTGGAAATATTTGGGTCAACTTGGAAGGTTGGGTTACGATCCGTTGTTAGTCCATCGTGACCCAATTCATTGTGACAAAAATAAATTTGAAATTTTTACCTCCTATAGTAAAGGTTAACACCTTATTTATTTTAAATAAATATCATTTAAAAAATTATATTCTATAAATACCTTTTAATGTTTATAGTAAAACATTTAATTTTTGTTACCTTCTAGCTCTAACCCACTAAATACGCTAATCAGTTACACTATTTTCTTTCTCTCTCTACTTTGATACATACCATTCTCTTCCCCCATCCCATTAAAATTTTCGATCTCCTCCTTCTTCCATGGGATTTGTGCAAAGCCCACTTCAGAGCAGGTTCACTCACTGCTTCAGCCGGTTTAAAATCTATGGAAAATTTAATCCAGTTGGTTTCTCACCAACAACAGCAGCCACCGACATATAATAGAAGCACATATTCTTTGCACCAACTGACATAGAATTGATAAACCAAAAAACCCATGGAATTTCTCCTTAATGTTTGCTTGTGCAATTAAATATAGCAGCAGTTTGTCAAACATAATCTCACCACAATTGGAAGAAGTCATCTTACCAAACAATTCAGAGTGAAATTTCCACGAAGGCGGCGCGTTTTCACTACCGGCTTCCGGTGAACAGCAGATTCATCAAAAATTAGGGTTTGTTCTTGAACAAAGTCGATGGAGTTTGGGGCTGAGCAACTTAATTTTCTGTTAATATTTATTTCAATGTTGTTGGCCCAAGTTCATGTGAAGTTTTGAAGAATGACAAATGACCTCAGTCATGCACCAGGTCCATCATGTGAGACACACTATTTATCAACCTACACATGTGAGTTGCACATGAAGAAGATAAGTCTCAAGGAGCAAGCATCAATATCTTCTGAATTGATAGAAAAGGTTGCATATTGGATGAGGAGAAGGAGTCTTCCTTCTAGGAAGATGACACAATTCGGATAAAGGATAGGGTTGGAGCTTGTATTGTTCAAGGACTCAACTTCGATGGAAGATCAACAATTGAGTCTCAATCAAACTTTAATTACTAACTCATTTAATAACTGCGATTGTTCTCTTTCACAGGTATTGCACAAATACAAAAATGAAACTAAATTGAGAGCAAAAGGTGAGGCAATTTTGCAAACAATTTATGTGAGATTTGAATGTGCATTCCTGAAGCTACTTGGACAAGGTAGAAGAACCAATTACATTGTGTTTATTCTTATTCTAGTTCAATTGTGGTAGGTGGTTTAAAGTTGTACATTTTCAGCTTGTTGAAACACGTTCTCAAGGCACTAAACTAAACGTGTGTTCATATTTGTAGGTTTTGATGAATGACAAACGACGCGCAATTGACACATAACGAGGTTCAAGCACAAGACGAACAAAGATCATGATCAAGCAAATAAATAAAGTTATACATGAGTCGTTCTTTAATTGTGATATTGATCCGACAATTAACTCAAGACTTGGCTTCTCTCGTAAAATCATTTTTATCAAATCATGCATATTTAATTTAAAGCAAAATGATTTTCAAACATTTTATTTCAGCCAAAATGATTTTTAAACATGCCTCTCAAATCTGGACAAAGATAATCGATTATGTACTTTATGATAATCGATTATGTTAAGACAATGTACACCAGATTTACAAAGCTGAACAATAATCGATTATGTACCTTATGATAATCGATTATGTTAAGGCAGTGTACATTAGATTTTTCAAAGCTACAAGATAATCGATTATGTACCTTATGATAATCGATTATGTTGAGGCAGTGTCCATCAGATTTTTCAAAGCTATAAAATAATCGATTATGCACATTATGATAATCGATTATGTTGAGGCAGTGTCTATCAAATTTTACAAGACTGTAAAATAATCGATTATATACTTTATGATAATCGATTATGTTAAGACAGTGTAGTCCGAAGTTTTCAAAATATAAAAGACAATCGATTATCCTTATAGCATAATCGATTATGCAAATGACCGTTGCCACAGTATTTTTAAACTCTGAAAGATAATCGATTATACACAATCTGATAATCGATTATGCTAAGTAAAATCTGAATATGATTTTTTGAACATTGTCAGGTAATCGATTATACACAATCTGATAATCGATTATGTTAAGTAAAATCTGAATATGATTTTTTGAACGTTGTCAGGTAATCAATTATACGATTTGGATAATCGATTATTCTGATTAAAATCTGGGAATGATTTTTGAACGATTGGAAAATAATCGATTATGCAAATCAGATAATCGATTATCTTAGCACAAAATCAGCAATTCTTGATTGGCAATTAGGCAACGGTTGTGGGGGTTTTGAACACTATAAACACAACTCAAAATCAGTCTTCTAAGCACAACAACTGATTATATTCTTGCTAAAGCTTGCATACTCTCATATTCATCATTTTCTATTCATTTAATAAGTTTTTGAGAGTCAAACTCTTGACAAAATTTGTTGTGTTCTTGAGCGTATTTATTTTACTCATATCTACTCTTAAATAGAGTCTTGTCTTGAGTGCTAAGTGTTTGTATACACTTGAAGGGAAGTGTTAATCCCTTGTGGTTGTAAGAAGGAACGTTTTCATTCCTTCGGTTGAAGTCTTGAAGTGTGGTATCTTCGAGCAAAGGTTGTTGAGGCTTGTGTGACTCAAGTTCTCAGTTTGTAACGGTTTGTTAAGCACCCGTAAGCTTAACGAAGTTAGTGGAATCTCGAGAGAGTCTCTCGGGGACTGGACTAGCCACAGGTTGTGGTGAACCAGGATAATTTTGGTGCGTTCGTTCCTTATTATTTATTTACCGCACTTATTTCAATCCTGCAATTTTTAATTCCGCAAGTTTATATTGTTTTTTATTATAACGCTATTCACCCCCCCCTCTAGCGTTAAGCGTATATTCTAACACAGCTTTCATAGAATCAATTGTATTATGTACTTTGAGTATTCAAGTTAGAGTTAACTTGAAAGTATCATAATAGTTGGCTGTGTACCACACTGGGATTAGAGTTAATCCTTAGGTTTACGAAGAGTTTTTGTAAATGCTGTTTTGGCTCGGTGATTTTAATGAATGTTTGGGAAAATCCTACTAAGTAGTAGGTCGTGGTTTTTTCACCTTTTGAGCCAGGTGTTTTCCACATAAAAATCTCTATGTTCTTTATTTTCTGTACTTTTAATTTCACAACAGTAGTAGTTAGAACACCTAGAAGAACCAGGTTTTTCTAAATCAAAAAATTGGGTACCACACAAATCACCTCCCCCCCTGTGGGATATTGACGTTTAGAACATCAATTGGTATCATAGCGGTTATCCTTGAAAAGGCTAACACCTTAAGAAACGATCAACATGAGTGCACCATCTGGGAACTGGGAAGGTCAATCTACTGCCAGGCCTACACGTTTCAATGGATAGTACTATTCTTGGTGGAAGAATAGGATGAGGGATCACATCATAGGAGAAGACTATGAACTCTGGGACATAGTCACTGATGGTCCTTTAGAAACTACAAAGAATAATGAGGAAAGAGTGTATGTGCCCAAGACAAGGGCTGACTGCACTACTGAAGACCTGAAGAAGTGGGAGAAAAATGCTCAGGCAAAGAATTGGCTTGTATATGGACTAGGTCCAGATGAGTACAGTAGGACCCAAAGCTGTACTACTGCTAAGGAGATATGAGACACTTTGCAAGTGGCTCATGAAGGAATACCTCAAGTGAAAATATCCAGAGGAACACTGTTGTACTCTCAATATGAGAATTTTCCTATGAAGGAAGGAGAAACTATCCAAGAGATGTATCCTAGGTTTACTACATTGACAAATGAACTTAAGTCTCTTGGAAGGATTATTCTTGAAGAAGACAAGGTTGAAAAAATCGTGGCAAGGGTTCTTTTAGTCTCATGGGAAAGCAAAATCACTGCCATTCAAGAATCCAAGAATATGGCTACTCTTAGATTGGATGAACTTATTGGAAATCTTACTGCTTATAAACTGAGAAGGAAAACTATGAAAATGGATACACCCAAGAAGTAGAGAAGCCTAGCTCTTAGAATTGTGGAAGGTTCAGATCTCGAAGATGATGAGATGGCCATGATCACTAGATATTTCAAAAAGTACCTGATGAGAGTAAAGGTTTCTTCAAGAGGTACAACCTTCAACAAATCAAGAGCATATGAAAAACAAACCAGTGAGGGTTGATACAAGTGTGGTAAGACCGATCACATGATCAAGGATTGCCCTCAATGGAAAAGTGAGTGGAAGAAATAAAGGGTTGAACAAAAGAACAGGAAGAAGGAACAGGTTCAACCAAAAAGGAACAAAGGTTCAACCAAGGCTATGGTTGCTGCTTAGGGAGAAACCTCAGATGAAGACTCAGAAGATGAAGCTGAAGAAGAGCAAGCACTAATGGCTATCGGAGAATCAGATGATGAACAAGAGGTAAGTATTTTTCATCTGAAAGACAAGATTAAATTTTTGTCTAAAGAAAGGTTGGTTGAGCTATTACTAGACTTCATTGATGAGTCTGAAATAATTAACAATGAAAAAGAAGTTCTATCTAGGGAATGTGTGATCCTAAAAGCAAAATGCAAAAGTCTAGAGTCTAGGGCTAATGAGAGTGATAAACACAAATGCTGAGTTGAAGAACCAGGTTCTTGAACTTGATAACAGTGTCCTAGAACTTAGATTTGAAAATTTAAAACTGAAACTAGGAACAGGAAAGAAGAAAGTTGATCACACGTATCTTACTCTATAAGAAAATTTAGGAAAAATAAATGATGAATTGTATAAGAAATATGAATATCATCAAAGTCCTAAAGGAAGATCTAGGAAAGGTGAAACATGAATTGGACAGAACTTGCAAGTGGAATAAGGCTTCTGATACACTCTCTTGGCTGCAAGAGCATCATAGTAAAAACAAAAGAGGACTTGGCTATGGGATTCAAGTTTCAAATGGGACCCTAAAAGCAAGTACCTCACACTTCCTGAAAATAAAATTTGCATACAGTGTGGCAAGAGTGGCCATTACAAAAATGAATGTAACGCAAAAGAAAAGGCCAGTCAAAAGAACAATGCTTCTGTTCAAGAGAAATACAAGCTGCCTGGGTGGCAAGAAGGAATCTGATTCATCCTTTTTCTTATAGAAAGGGACCCAAACTTGTTTAGGTTCCAAAGACTAACCCCTGATTTCTTTTTGCAGGTCTAAAAGAAAGGGAGGAGCCAAATATGGTATATGGATAATGGCTGCTCAAAACATATGATTAGGAACAAGGACCAGTTCCTTTCACTTGAGGACCTAAAGAGAGGCAATGTTTCATTTGGTAATGGAAATAAAGGTGAGATCATAGGGGTTGGAAAGGTAGGTAAGACAGACTCTCATTCCATTGAGAATATCTACTTGATAGATGGCTTGAAATATAGCCTAATAAGTATGTCAAAACTGTGTGACGGAGGTAACCTTGTAGCTTTTACCTCTACCAAATACTTTGAGACTAACCTTACCACTAACAAGATTGTTTTGCATGGAAAAAGAGTTAACAATATTTACATTGTAGATGTGTCCACTCTTTCAGAAAATGAACTTACTTGCTTAAGTGTGTTGGTTAATGATTCCCTCATGTAGCACAAAGTACTTTGTCATGCCAGTCTAAATCAGCTAAACAAATTAGTCTCCAAGGACTTGGTGATAGTGTTAACCAACATCAAGTTCAAGGAAGACAAAGTTTGTGAGGCATGTGCAAGGGGGAAGCAGGTAAGATCATCATTCAAAACCAAAAAAATGGTAAGTACGTCCAAGACATTGGAACTGGTTCATATGGATCTTTGTGATACAATAGAACCATGAGAAGAGGTGGAAGTAAAAATGTAATGGTACTTGTTGATAATATTCTAGTTTTACCTGGGTACTATTTCTAACCTCCAAAGATGAAGCATTCGATATGTTTACTGCTTTTGTTAGAAAGACTTAGAAACAATTAGGAAATCAACTTGTATCCATTAAGTCTAATCATGGAACTGAATTTGAAAATGCAAAGTTTGATGAATACTGTGATGATAATGGTTTTGATCATAACTTCTCTGCCCCTAAGACTCCTTAGCAAAATGGAGTAGTCGAAAGGAAGAACAAGACCCTTGAGGATATGGAAAGGACCATGTTTCTTTCTAGTAAATTACTCACAGCTTCTAGGCAGAGGCTGTAAACACTGCATGCTACATTATCAATAGATGCATGACTAGACCTCTTATAGAGAAAACTCCCTATGAGTTACTTAAAGGGAGAAAACCAAACATATCCCATCTTAGGGAATTTGGTTACAAATGCTATGTGCACAAAAATGGAAAAGATTCCCTAGGTATGTTTGATCCCAGAAGTGATGAGGGAGTGCGCTTGGGATATTCTTCACATAGCAAAGCGTATAAAGTGTTTAATAAAAGAACTATGTGTGTAGAGGAAAGAGTACATGGGGAAAGAGTACATGTTGTATTTGATGAAACTAATATTCTTTTTGAGTAACAGGAACATGAAGATGAAGCCATTGAACTGGTAAAGGAATTGACTGAATCCCCATCACAAGTCAAAATGGCATCAAAAGAAGGAACATGTGATAGAACAAGTAATAGAACATGTCACTCTAATAAGGCAAACCTGATAGGGGGAACTAATCTAGGAGAAACTGAATCAAACCCTCAACAGGAACCTATTCATGAACATATTCCTCAGCAACATAACATGGGAGAGACATCTAGCCGAAACCAGTTGGTTGTGAAACCTCACAAGTATCAAAGTTATAATCCCATTGAGAACATTATCACTAATCCAACATCTGGAGTCAAAACTATATCATAGCTGAAGAATCTGTGTGCTTTTGATGCTTTCCTATCTCTTATTTAATCTAAAAATGTTGTTGAACCTTTGCAGGATGCAGATTGGGTGAATGCAATGCAAGATGAACTCAACCAATTTGAAAGAAGTAAAGTTTGGCATCTAGTTCCAGACGCAAGGACAGATCATTCATTGGCACAAAACGGGTCTTCAGGAGCAAACTTGATGGAGATGGAACAGTTACAAGAAACAAGGCAAGGCTGGTGATTCAAGGCTACAGTTGCAAGACTAGAGACAATCAGACTCCTCATAGCCTTTGCAGCTTACATGGAATTCACTCCCTATCAAATGGATTTCAAAAGTCATTTCCTCAATGGCTACTTAAAGGAATAAGTGTTTGTGAAACAACCCCCAGGGTTTAAAAGCAAGGAATATCCTAAGCATGTGTACAATTTAGACAAGGCTCTATATGGGCTCAAGCAGGCCCCAAGAGCTTGGTATGAATGGTTATTAAATTCTTACTGGAGCATGTTTACAAAAGAGGTAAAATTGACAGTACCTTGTTCTTAAGGGAAAAAGTTAAAGACCTTCTTGTTGTGAAAATATATGTTGATAACATATATTTTGGGCCACTACTGATAGATTGAGTAAGGACTTTGTAAAACTAATGGGGAGTGAGTTTGAAATGAGCATGATGGGTGAGCTTAACTTCTTCTTAGGCTTGCAGATCAAACAAAGTCCAAATGGAACAATGATCCATCAGCAGAAGTATACAAAAGAATTAATAAAATTTTAAAATGGAGGATTCTAAAGAAATAGACACACCTATTGCAACTGCCACTAGATTAGATGTTAATGAACCTGGTTCATCAGTTGATCAAAAGTTGTATAGGGGTATGATTAGTTCACTTTTGTATCTTACTGCCAGCAGACCTGACATTATTTTCAGTGTAGGACTTTGTGCTCGTTTTCAAGCAAATCCAAAAGAGTCTCACTTGACTGTTATCAAGAGGATACGATGATATTTGAAAGACACCACTGATCTATATTTCTGGTATCTCAAAGGTAGTAATTTTAATCTAGTGGGATATGTTGATGTTGATTATACAGGTTTCCTAGTGGATAGGAAGAGCATCTCAGGTATGGCACACTTTCTTGGTCCATGTCTTGTGTCATGGGCTACCAAAAAGCAAAATTCAGTAGCCCTATCTACTGCTGAAGCTAAGTATGTTATTGTTGCTTCTTGTTGTGCTCAATTGCTATGGATTAAACAACAACTGGTAGATTTTGGAATTGAAATGTGATGTATTCCAATATTTGTGATAACACTAGTGATATAAGTATGACAAAGAACCCTGTTCATCATAAAAGGACCAAGCACATAGATGTTAGACACCACTTCTTAAGAGATAACTATGAGAAATGATTGATTTCAATAGAATTTTGTGCTATTGATAAATAAATAGTTGACATCTTCACTAAAGCACTGAGTAGAGAAAACTTTGAGAGGAACGGGTTTAAATTAGGGATGATTAAGATCACCTAAAAGGTCCTGTTCAGAATGTACAATGAAAAAAGAAAAAAAAGGAAAAATGAAAAAAAAATATTTTCTTTTGGTTAGGAGTTCTAACTTTGTGTAAATATCTAGATCAATTCTTACTCAGTCTCATACTTTAATCAGTATACTCCTGTGACATATGTATATATGGCTCACTGATCTCTTACAAAGTTTTTTCTATTATGACATCTGAGGCATGCTCAAGAGAGTTCTACTTGAAGAACCTGATGAAGTTTTGAAGAATGACAAATAAACTCAGTCATGGACCAGGTCTATCATGTGAGACACAATATTTATCAACCTACACAATATCTTCTAAACTAATTGAAAAGGTTGCATATTGGATGAGGAGAGGAAGTCTCCTTCTAGGAAGAGGACACAATCCGGATAAAGGATAGGGTTGGAGCTTGTATTGTTCAAGGACTCAACTTCGATGGAAGATCAACAATTGAGTCTCAATCAAACTCTAATTACTAACTCATTAAATAATTATGATTGTTCTCTTAAACAGGTATTTGCACAAATGCAGAAGTGAAACTAAATTGAGAGCAAAAAGGCGAGACAATTTTGTAAGCAATTTGTGTGAGATTTGAGTGTGCATTCCTGAAGCTACTTGGACAAGATAAAAGAACCAATTCCATTGTGTTTATTCTTATTTTAGTTCAATTGTAGTAGACGGTTTAAAGTTGTACCTTTTCAACTTTCATAGAAGCAATTGCATTAGGTACTTTGAGTATTCAAGTTAGAGTTAACTTGAAAGTGTCGCAACAGTTGAGACCGTGTGCCACGCTGGGATTAGAGTTAATCCTTAGGTTTACAAAGAGTTTTTGTAAATGTTGTTGTGGCTCAGTGATTTTAGTGGATGTTTGAGAAAATCCTACTGAGTAGTAGGTCGTGGTTTTTTCACCTTTTGAGCCAGGTGTTTTCCACGTAAAAATCTCTGTGTTCTTTATTTACTGTCTTTTAATTTTGCAACAGTAGTAGTTAGAACATCTGGTTCTTCTAGATCGAAAACTTGGATACCACACAAACCACCCCCTCCTCTTGTGTGGTATTGACGTTTAACTCATCAAATGTATTTCTATATTTTTTAATTGTATCCATTGTCTTTCTTTTTTTATTGTAATTCAATGTATCTCATTGTATTCTATGTATTTAATTGTATTCACTGTCTTTTTTTCATTGTATTTCAATATATACCACTGTATTCTATGTACTTCAATGTATACCAATGTATTCTATATATTTTGTTGTATTCACTGTTTCGTTATATGCCAGAAATGTATTCATATATTTTTTTAATTAATATAATTTATGTATTCAGATGTATTATATAATTTCTCTGAAGATTGTTATGTTTTTGGGATATTTCGGTTGAGAATCTTTTTTATAACTGAAAAACAAAATTTGTGTGTTATAATTGAGTTTATTGAGTTATATTAAGAGTCTAATATGTTAATTAATTCACTTTTCGTTTTAAAAAAAGTGTAATATCCTATTTCATGCCGTCAATACAGTCGAATACAATAGAATACAATAATCTGTCCAGCTGTAATCTCACATTTTACTCCATGGATACCGTTGAATAAACTCGAATATAATAAATAATTAGCTGGACTTGCCTGATTCACGGCTATTTTGCGACTGTATTCATGAATACAATAACTTAAATACATTAAATACATCTTATAACCACAGAGAAAGGTATCTATAATCCGTAATATAACAAATGATATCAATAAATGATTAATTACTACTAAAAGATAGTGTTTTATAAAAAATTATTTTTATTTACTCATGATATCTTGATCCGTCCAACTTTAACCCAAACTGCTCATTCGCCACCCCTAATCCACTAGAGTTTGTCTTGTGATCACTGCCTTATTGTAGGACCTCTTTCTTTTGCGTAGTCATCTAAAGCTACTTGTATTTGTTGTTAATAAACTATTAGATCTCAGTTGAAATTAAATGACAATCGGCTTCGTTCCTTAGTTGATGCTCCCTTTTTTACTTTTCGGGCTTTCTTCTACAAATTTTCACTTGATTCATACTGCTTTATATTAGCCCTTTCATTCCACCAACAAAAGGTAAATAAAAATGAAAGATCACTTTATTTTAAAGAAAAAAGGATAAATCAGTAACTAAATACAATCTCATTTTGCGCCTGCAGCCGATGTCTGAAATTTGACACCTCTTTAAACTGTTTTTAGGCCTAATTTCAGTTTTGATTTTATTGTTTCCAAGCACAGTTGCAAAACTTGAAAACAGAAGACCTATATATTCTTTATACTTGGTTCTTTTTGAGATGTTAATAGCAGATTTTAGTGCCATACAACCTTCAATTTTTCGTATCACTGTATTATTGGAGTATAACTAATACATGGCAAATACAAAGGCTATTAATGCATGCATTAGCATGGTTAAATTGAGGATATTTTGTTATTTGTGGCTTGAATTATTTCTTTATATTTTTAGGAGACTTATAGTCCTTATAAGTTTAGAAAAACTCATTGTTCTAATAGATTTGGAAAAGGAAAACCTATTGTCCTTGTCAAAATTGGGAATCGTTTCTCATATATGTTTGAGACCTTTTGGGATCTATATATAGGAGTTGTAATTGGAGATTCTAGAGATTGTATTATGCTTTTCTTCTCATTCATAGTGGAAAACTCTATCTGCTTTTGCCCCCGAGGATTAGGCTTAGCCGAATCTCGTTAAATCCTTGTGTCGATTTTTCTTCTATATTTGCTTTGTGTGTGATTATGTGCTAGTTAACTCACATATTCCACAACAATTGGTATCAGAGCAAGGTTTGGGTTTCTACCTCTAAGTCTTTACTTAAGATGTCTTCATTATCTTCAACAAAGTAAGAAGTAGAGAAATTTGACAGAGGTTCTAGTTTCAGTCCATAGAAGATTAGGATGAAATCGTCCCTGATATTACAAGGGTTATGAAAGGCAATTGATGAGGATTTTCCTAAAGATATAAAAGAGACAAAAGAAGGAAGACCTAAAGGAGAGGGCTTTGAGTGCGATATTCATGAGCGTTACAGATAGCGTACTTCGGAAAATTGCCGAAGAAACTTTTGCAACAATGGCATGGAAGAAGCTGGAAGACCTGTATTCTAAAAAGTCGCTGACAAACCGTATTTACCTGAAAAAAAGATTATACAATCTCCGTATGAATGAAGGTACACCTATTAAAACTCACCTTGATGAGTTTAATTCAATTATAGTGGACCTAAAGAATATGAACATCAAAATTGAGAGTGAGGATCATGCTTTGATTGTGTTATGTTCTTTACCATAGTCTTATGATACTTTTGCCGATACACTGCTATATGAAAAAGACAAAATTTCACTAGAAGATGTTGGTAATGCACTAAAATCTAAAAAGTTGAAAAAAAGCTTTCCAAACAGCAAAATTGAGGGCAAGGGTCTTGTGATTAGAGGAACTACACAACAAAAGAACTTTAACAGCAAAAAGTCAATCGCAAGATCAAAGTCTAGAGTAATGAAGCAAAAATTGTTATGAGTGCGGGGAGCAAGGTCACTACAAGAGATATTGTCCTAAGATGAAGGAGAAAAGAGGAAAGCAGAAAATAGATAATTCGGAAAATATTGTTGAGATTGAAAAAAATTCTGATGATAGTAACTATGTAGGGGAAGTTTGTGCTGTGAGTTCTAGTCATGGGCAAAATTCTTTGGTTCTTGATTCTGGTACTATTTTCCACATGTGTCCATACAAAATTGGTTTGCAGCTTACAAATAAATGACTGGGACTGTCTATATGGGAGATGATAATCCATTACCGGTATAGGAGGTTGATAACGTCAAATTGAGAATGTTCGATGGAATTATCAGAAATATTGAGTGTTGGCATGTTCCTCGGATAAAGAGAAATTTGATTTCTCTTTCGACTTTGGATGATCACGGGTATAAATTTCACTCAGAGAATGAAATACTTAAAGTGTGTAAAGGCTTCATGATACTCATGAAAGGTAAAGTACATTCTAAATTGTATCATCTTTAAGCCAGTATAGTTGAGGGGGAAGTTGTTGTAGCTTCTGAAAAAATGATCTAAATCAGTCTCAGTTGTGGCACTTGCGACTTGGTCATATGAGTGATAATGGATGTCTTTATTCAGTAAGCAGAATTTGCTAAATGGGTAATAAACAACTTTTGAATTTTTGTGAGCATTGTGTGTTTGGTAAACTGACAAGGGTAAAGTTCATCAAGAAGGCCAAACATAAGACCAAAGACAAGTTAGATTATATACACTCTAACTTGTAAGGTCCAAACAGAGTTCCCTCTATGAGTGATGCCAGGTATTTTATGACTTTGATTGATGATTACTTAATGATGGTGTGGGTGTATTTTCTGAAAACAAAAGATGAGACATTTTCGACATTTGTTAAATGGAAGACGATGGTTGAGAGGCAGAAGGAAAGAAAAGTTAAGCATCTTCAAACTGACAATGGGTTGAATTTTGCAATTCTGGGTTCGATAATTCTGCAGTAAGGAAGGCATAGTGAGACACACACTTGTGTCAGAACACCACAACAAAATGGTGTTGGAGAACGTATGAATAGAACGCTTTGTGATAGGGCACGAAGCATGCTTTCACACTCATGTGTTAGCAAAATTCTTGGGTTGTAGTAATCAATACAACTTGTTATTTGTTCAATAGATCTCCATCCACAACTATTGAGTTCAAAACTCCTTTGAGGTATGGTCCGGTTCGCCTACTGATTATTCAAATTTAAGGATATTTGGTTGTCCTGCTTATGCTCATATGAGAGATAGAAAACTTGAGCCGAGGGCAAAGAAGTGCATATTTCTAAGGTATGCAACTAGAGTGAAATGTTATAGATAGTGGTGCACATATCAAAAGACTCCAGGGCTAATTATCAGTATGGATGTAACATTCAATGAAAATGCCTCAGTAGACAGTCAGAGGAAGAAGGCAATAGCAGAAACAGATCGTGGTGTCAGTGACCACATAGAGCTAGAAATGAATCTCCACTAGTTCACCCAATAGTTCTAAAGTAGAGCAAGTGGATGAGATATAAAATATTGATCAAGTTGATAATTTTGATGCACCTGCGCAACAACAACTATATAGCATTGTTGTAGACATGTAATTTTTGATCCGCGCATTAGAATTACCTTTAATAGTCCTAGTATTTTTAGGATATTTATTCGGGTTTATTTCTATAGGATTTCAATTTATTATTAATTCTATTTTTAAAGGCACAAAAATATAAAAAGTACAAAAAATAGTTTCATTATATATTTTCTTATTTTAACTTAAGGCCATTAGTATTTTATAGCAATATATTTTTATTTTTATTTTTATTTTTACTATCATTTTTACGTAATTTTCTCTACTTTTATTTTTAATGTATTAATTATATACAAAAAATATAAAAATATATAATTTCATATTGTGATATAGTTTACGCTAGTTAATTAGAATTGAATTATATTTTAAGAAAAAAAGATTTAAGTCTTTTTTAATGTATAGATTTAAAAGGTTAAGGTTCCAAATTATAGGCCCAACTCTTTTTCTTTTATGATTGTCTTGACGCGCATCCAAATATGATGAGAGTTTAGGATAAGCGTGATTGAATTAGAGTGCTAGTAGGAGCTGATCCTGTGGTTTTAATTGTTGTTGATTCCGAATGATGTCCCTTAGATGTGAACCTGTTCTGTTTTGATGGGAAAAAAGAAATTGATAATTTCCCGTAAACCCTGAGATCTTCGTCCCTTTTGTAAAGAGAAAAATTGAGAAATAAAAAAAACACAAGAATTTAACGTGGAAATCCAAAATCGAAAAAAAATCACAACCATTGTCAAAAGACAACAACCGACCATTATGTGAAAAATTCTTACAATCACATAAACTTCAGTATATTCTCCTAACAAACAGTGTTAGAAATGCATTCGGTTTGGTACATTTGAAAACATAACTTAAGCCCCCTTATATAGGCAAGCCTCCAAGCTACTCTTCAACATTTTTTCAATGTGGGATAATGACCCTTCTCATTTTTAAGCAAAATCCCAACAAACTCCACCTTGATTAAAAATGATCATAGCATCAGCTATCCGCGATACTCCACATTGCTGAACACATGTCATACTCCACCATAAAGAGTATCGCCACTTAGAATAAACCATTCTAAGAATTTCCACTTCGGCTCATGTCAAAAAACACCTTGCTGATTATTATGGTGCAACCTCCACTATTGGCTCTCCTTGGAAGTCCATCAGCTATCGACATAACTGTTTCCATCACACACCTTGCATTCCTGCCAAACCAATGCCCGTGTGTAATTCCGCTATTAATCTCACATCCTTCACCATGGCAAATAGCGGCATGCCATAAGGATGTACATGTCTTTGGGTCATATAAGGTCATATGGGTCCCTATCAAAGACCATATTAACAGCATCACTTGACTTGGAGCCTATAGCCGAACCTTCTCCACCTGCTGGACAATCCTTCTTCATGTGTCCAGGCTCTCCACACTTCCAGCAAACAACATTCCGCTTCATGGGGTTCCTCTTTTTCTTTCCTTTCCCGTAGCACATATACACACCTTCAGAAGAAGTATCCCTCCCATCTCCTTTGAGTCTTCTTTCTTCAGAGATGAGAGTGCTGATAACTTCTGAAAGATCCATCCGCTTCTTCCCATGGAGCAATATTGGCTTCATGTGCGCAAAAGACGAAGGAAGAGACCAGACGAGCCTTAAGGCTTGATCCTCCTCATCTATCTTCACCCCAATAGCTTCAAGCTCAGAGACAATCCCATTGAGAACACTCAAATGATCCGAGATTTTAGTACCCTCACCCATACACAATGTATGAAATTGTTCCTTCAGGTACACCCGATTTGAGACTCCCTTTGTTTGATACAACTTTTCCAACTTTTCCCATAGCTTCTTAGCCGCCGCAATTCCATGCACATTTGCAAGGACATTCTTTGCCAATGATAACCGTATCGCACTTGCAGCTCTCAAATCCAAATCATCCCATTCTTCATCTCTCTTGCTTGATGAATCATCGCTAGAACCTGCTTCTGGTTTTCCCTTCAAGGCCTTGTGTAGACCTGATTGAATCAATATATCCCTGACTTGAACTTGCCACAAGCCAAAATTGATTCTTCTATCAAATTTCTTAATATCAAACTTGATGCTTCCCATTGTAACCATATCACTGACCAATATCCGTGGATGAAAAACACTTGCTTAGAACCTCGTCTGTAACTCGTGAACAGCACACCAGGTAGGTTCCCAGGAAAGAGAGGTGGGTCCGGCGTGACCACTTAATTGCCAAGTCTTTCCTAGCCAGAGCTTACCTAGATATGTACCTCCACACTACCAGACTTGATTCTCACCGCCAGAATTCACCACAAGCCTCGATACTCCAATTGCACCAACTTCCCCTCCTACAAGCTTCTTGAACCAGAAAATCTTTTCTGATGTGAAAAATCGGCCAAAGCTGCGACCACAAAGCATATTAAGATTCCCCCGTCAAGCTAGGCGACCTCGCTCTGATACCACTTGTTGGGAAAAAAAAATTGACTCTTTCCCGTAAACCCCGAGATCTCCACCCCTTTTGTAAAGAGAAAAATTGAAAAATAAAAACAACACAAGAATTTAACGTGGAAACCTAAAACCGGAAAAAAACCACAACCGTTGTCAAAAGACAACAACCGACCACTATGTGAAACATTCTTACAATCACATAAACCTCAGTACATTCTCCTAACAAACAGTGTTAGAAATGCATTTGGTTTGGTACATTTGAAAATATAACTTAAGCCCCCTTATATAGGCAAGCCTCCAAGCTACTCTTCAACATTTTTCCAATGTAGGATAATGACCCTTCTCATTTTTAAGCAAAATCCCAACATGTTTTACCTTAGATTTTTGAAGTGCTACTTAATCTCAAATCTTTTTGTTTCCTTATATTATTAAAGGATTGATTACATGGTGTTAAGAAGCTGAAATGATTGAACCCAAATCTGCAATCACATTATATTTTGTTTAAAGTGTAGCCGTAAAATGATGAAAGTGACTGTTTATCAAAGTAGGGGTCTCAAGGACTGACAACATGCTCTTAACTTGAATCTGTCTTATTTTATGTTTTTTGGTAAAATGATCAAAGTGACTGTCCTCATCTTTCGTTTTTTTGAAGTTGTGCTTTAGCATGACAATTCAGAAATGATTATTCATTAGAGTGCCCTTGTTCTGGTAATAGGTAAGTGAGGATGGAATGAGTTATCAGCCATTTTGTTTCGTTTTATTCCATCATGTTATTACATTTTTCTTTTCTTTCTTGTCGTGACACATGTTTGAATGATATTGGTCATGGGAGTGGAGAATGACCAAAGCCCTTTAGTGATTAGTAACTCTCATGTTTTAGGATTGGGCTTGGTCGAATGCATGGAGTAAAAAGTTTAAATGAACGCGTATGAAGTCAATTTCATTTCTTTAATTTTTTATTTTACTTTTATTACATTATCTGCTAGTAGTATGTTTAGGCTGACCTTACGTGGGTAGGTAAGTCTTAGGAGTTTTGTTAGTTTTGAGGCAAGAGGTCGTTCCATTAGTTAAATTTATCCGGGGAATGCCCCTAGGAATTTGTATATATTTTATTTCAAGGGTATACCCGAAGTGAATGTAATTGGAGGTCGTGACGAACATCGTAGAAAAAGTAGCGTAGGATAATTTAGAACTTTAATTTTTTTTCTTTTAATTTTCTTTCATTTAGGTGGGGATGACCTCGAGACTCTTGTGTATTTATTTTACTTCTGTGTGTTTTACTTCAATTTGAATGTTTTGAAAGTCAACATCAAGAACGCAATTGTGACCTTCAGGGGACTTGTGGAGTGTCTAACACCTTCTTTCCGAGTCAAATGAACCCCCTTACACAATTTTCTGGCGTAGACTTAGTTTTAGAGTTCAAAGTGTTTTAAAAGGAAAAAAAAATTATTTTTAGAAAAATGGTGACCTGATACACCGAGATTAAATGTCAGGTGGCAGTTTTTAATTAATTTTGTTGAACAAAAATTCTTTGTCACTTTTTAATTCAAAATCCCTTTTGAGCTTTATAAGTCACATTTATTGATTTTTAAAAGGTTTAAGGAGGTTTTTAAAAAAAAAGGTGTGACAATTGCAACAGGCATAAAGAAGAGAGTAATCAACCTACCGCAAAGATTTGCAAACGTAGTTGATGGAAATCTTCTTGGATGTATGAATCCAATGGGATTTACTTTGGCAGTTGCAGAGATTGTAGTTGCAGAGATTGTTGTTGCATTTGAGTGTTATAGCTATCCAAAAGCTATTTCGGCTATAGAACCAAATTGACGGATAAGTGTTATGACTGAAGAGAATGAGTCTCTTAACAAGCTTACGCGTTGCCTAGATTTGGTTGATGTGTGCGCCAATCAATAAAGCCCTTGCGAGGGCTGAGTGCAAGATAAAGAGACGTTGTTCTTGTTGATGAAGAAAATTCATGCCAAGGGGAAGATTTGTTATTTGTGGCTTGAATTATTTCCTTGTATTTTTTAGGGAACTTATAGTCCCTATAGGTTTAGGAAAACCCATTGTCCTAATAGATTTGGGAAAGGAAAATCCATAGTCCTTGTCAAATTGGAAAACGTTTCTCATATATGTTTGGGATCTATATATAGGAATTGTAGTTGGGGATTCTAGAGATTGTATTGTGCTTTCTTCTCATTCATAGTGGAAAATTCTCTCTGCTTTTGCCCCGAGGATTAGGCTTTGCGAACTTCGTAAAATTCTTGTTTATTTGATTTGTGTATGATTATGTGCTAGTTAACTCAAGATATTCCGCAGAATATTTTTATAAATAACTAATTTTCTTACAGATTTTACAATGTATTTTTATTTTTTATACACCACACCAAACAATGGATACAAAATGATTTATGTATAACTAATAGTTACATTGCCAATCCAGAAATTACTGATACATCTTATTCAACGCTATTTTTATACACTCTATAGAAAAAACCTAAATGAATTGAGGGTGTTTTATAATCAGCATAACATAAATTAAATATATCAATTCATTCAACAGTCGAGAATATTCATAAAAACAACATTTATATCACAGTTTAATTATAGTGTATCTTATTTGCTCGTTACTTTTGTATATCCCGCAAGTAACCAACGAGGAAACTGCAGAACAATATATGACATAAAAAACGTGGGAATTACGAATGGTTCATTGTTTTCTTTTGCTTCTTTGTCTTTAAAGACGTACCTAAACATGTATTGTAAATTTCAAAACCAGATATTTGAAAAAGAAGAATAAAGTTGTTGTTTGATGTATTTAAGATCCTATAAAGAAATATTGATTTCATCACCCTCTATCCCCGTTATAGCAGTGATATAGCGAAACTTGGCCTAACATAACTTGATAGGGAACGAACATGTAATTTTACATAAAGACTTAATTTTGTTTTGGAATCCAAAATAATAATCGTCACACACAATATGTTATATATAAAAATTATATAAATTTTACGCCCGTTTTCGTTACGGGCTAAAAATGAAAAAAGCCCCTTTTGTTTCGGATGGAAATGGTATCCACGTCTGAAAGTTTTCTTAGGGATTGTCCGGCGGAACCTTCAATTCGAATCGAATGGCATGAAAGTTTGGTTTGAGACTTTGAGAGTTTGAGTTGCTGCCATTCATTTATTTGGCATAGTTTTAGACGGCAAATTTTTAGAAAGAAATAAAAATATTAAAATTAGAATTTTAAATATATTATTATATTTTTATGGTTATAACACTTTTAAAATTAGTAACTTTATACGTGTTATAATATTTGTGTAGCTATAAAATTATTCATTAAAATATATATAATTTTGTATCTTTTTTTTGCGTGTGAAAGGGACTAGTAAAAATTAGTGACACATAAAATGGAAGGAAGGAAGTCGAAATTGACTTTTATATTCTTTTGGGATTTCCCGCGCGGGTTATTTTTAGTTGATATTAATTGTATGAGTTATTTTTATATTTTATAATTTTATAGATTTATATTTTTATAGATCCAAAATTATAAGATTGTGGTCCATAAATTTGTGAGATAAAAAAGAGTCTAACACAACTAATGTAATTGTATGAGACATACAATAAGACTTCTCGCTTGTCCATTATTTGTCCTAATTAATACACCTTCCGTTTTAATTTATGTGAACTTGTACTGGGCATGAAGTTTAAGAAAAATGAAAACTTTTATAATTTGTGGTACTAAGCAAGTCAAAAAGAGGTCCAGAGTATTTGTGGTGTTATAAAAACTTCTCATTAAACGTGAAATTATAAGTTTAAGCTCAATTGTTACTAAATTTAAAAAATATATTTTTTGTGAAATGTACCAAAAAAGAAATATATTTACATAAACAGAAACAGACGGAGTCTACAGTATGCTTTGTCATATACACCTCAACTTAGAGTAATTGTCGATTATAAATTTCTTTTGATTTTTCCCCTATATGACACAAAATGCTTGTTAATCATTTTTCATAGATTTTAAGAGTTAACTTCATTAATTTATAATTTTAAATCCTACTTAGTTTAATGTTCTTTGTCGAACTATCTTCGACTTACTCTTTTAAAATTTTTTATGACTCATATAGTTAACTATTAAACTTTGTATCATTATATGTATTCAAATACCATCATATAAAATTATATCTAATTAAAACTTATTAAAGAAGTACCAAATTGTTTTGGGTTTTGTGTGGTATGTGTATGTGTTTAAATTTGGCCACCACGATCATTATCGAATAGGACAAGGAACGAGATTATCATGATACATCATCTGAAGGTCGATGTGGTGAAAGGTAACGATTGAGAGCTGTTAGTCGATGCATAACGATCACGACAGTATAAATTTAGTAGGAGACAGTAAGAATATGCTTTTCGAATATTTTTTATATTGTACTTTTGTAGGGTTTTTTGGGATATTGTCCCTTGTAAATAAAAAAGATAAGCAAAGAAATGGGAGAGCGCACTTTATAAAAGAATCATCTGAGATTGAAATAAAGAGCAGACTTGTTTAACACGGAATGCATTTGTGACGGTTCTATTTACGTATTTAAGTCTTCGCATTTATGGACATTTATTGTATTTGAATTTGTTATATCATTTATCTTATTGCTCATTTTATTATTAGATCTACTTTAATCAAAAAGGTATTTGACAAACAGTATGTTTATTACACGTGGTAAAATCAACGGGGCAGGTCTAACCTTCGATAATGAGTATGATTGTATTTATTGCTTTCAATTTTTAGAGTATATATACATATGAAGCAATCAACTATGCTTCATATCATGTATTCAATGTCTCGCTTTTTATATATTTTTTATTTTTTTCCTGATTGTAGGAATTGTGTCCCCGTAAAAAATAAAAATAAAAAACTTGTGGAGTCCTATACCAAACACAATTTTTTTTCATACTTTATATTTGTATATTACGCAAGTTACAGAAATAATGAATTAATACGTGGCTAGTACTTAAAAAGTAACTATAAATGAAATCGAAGACATGTTGTAATACTACTTATAAAAAAAATCATAGTTTAGAATCTTGAAATTTAATTGTATATTAGCCAGACGTAACTTCATGACAATCGAATTTGCAGCAACTGTGCTCAATACTGAAACTAATTTAAAGGAAGAATTGTATGAAATAGAAAATATATAATATATACAAATTCAAGGTGTATGAATTGCACTTCAAAAATTAAGTCAAGGTTGGATTTATATAAGGTAGCCTATGAAATAATCGAGGTCTAGCATTATTATTATAAAAAATTGAATAACAAAAAATATATTATTATCTAATTATTTTTGCATAAAATTAAAAAATACTGCTAACTATCAGTCGAACCAATCCCACCACTGAAATCAAGAGTTGAAAAGTAAAGCAATTCGAAAAAGTTATATAAAAAAATAATACTCCTCCATTCTATGTGTTATTTATTCTTTTAATTTGTTAGAAAACACACTTACTTAATTTTAAATTTTTATATTATTTGTAATGAAATTATTTATAACTAGAAGCATATGTATATTTATAGAACACTATTATTTAAACTTTGTACTTAATCAAATAAGCAAGATGGAAGTAGTAGTATTTGTTTAGTAATTTGTTTGGATGGTTGTTATGTATCATTTCATAATGTATCATATACTATTCTATTGCATCATTTTGATATACACAATACTTGGATAGATCGTGTAATTTGTTGTAGTTTCATAATGTCATGTATCAATAATAAAAACAAACTTACAATATTATAAAAAGTAAGGTACTAGTTATAATTACCACATAAAAATATGAGGTAAATGATAAAATAAAATTATTTAATAATAAAAAAGGACAAGATGAAAGAACAATAAGGTAACAATGCGTTCATACTAAATCAGTCGGCTCATAAAGCACTTGTCATCGTCATATAACGATCAACTTAACAATATAATGCAATAAAATATAAATAATAATTAAACAAACATTATACTTATTTAAACTAACAATTCGATATACAATAAATAACAACCATCCAAACATGTGTAAGCCGGGCTGAGAAACCGGCGGGGGTTGGTCCAAAACAGTAGGTAATTAAGTAGAGCCGCCAAATATTTTAACACAGAGAGAGGGGTATATATAGTGACCCACTCACTCTTTTCTTTTTAAACCCCTCCAAAGGAGGAACACTTCCACCCAAGGAACTACTGTGTACGTGCTTTACCGACTTAGTAAGTCTCACTTGTCACTTTTATTTTGTTTCAATCAACAATAATGGTGCTATCTTCCTCCATTGCGCCATGTTATTCATGTAAGTTCTCCTCAAACCCACCATTGTCACGACAAACGTATTTGAAGGCCAAGGGGAAGAAAATGGCTACCTTTAACAGGACACATCCATTTTCACTCCTGCAACTGCAATGCTCTCCTTTTCTCAAGTAAAACTTCGCTATTTCTTTTTTTCTTTTTCAACTCTCTAATGTATTTGGTTACTCACTTTACGTGTATTTATGTTAGTGTTTATATATATATATATATATTTAAAGAAAAAGTTCCAAATTGAGTATCTTAATTTTAAACTCTGTTATATTTTGGGGCTTCTCCGCTACCGTGTTTCTTTCCCATGCTTTCCACGCGTTCCTTAAGTCGAGGCTTTATAAGTTGTGCATACACTATCATCTCCTCTCCGTTAAAGGTGGAGCCACACCCTCGGCTACACATTCCGCCGAACCCAATAGCTATAGTCCAAATATTACATTTGTCCTAAGAAATTCACTGAATATGCACGAATTATTAAGTTAGAGCTCAGTAACTCAAAAGAACTATGCTTCAAATCATGGCTCTGCCTTTGCTCTTCATACCCTAGTTGTGGAATTATACCGGACTTTTTTTTTTGTTGTTGGTACCTTTGCTATTGTTGAGATAAGAGAACATACATGATAAATCATTATATAGCCTTGTATATTCTTTGTATACTCATTGTATATTTTCGGTATACTCATGGTATATTGAGCCCACAGGTTATTTAATTTTGGGCTGGATCACCCGACCCGACCCGATAGTGTGTAAGTTGTATATAGCCTAGGCGTAGACATTTTCACGGGAGCGGACTTCATTCTATTTTCATTTTCTGATTAATAAATTCTCTCTCTACTCTAGAGAGTTCTCAAATGCTCCTCCTTCTCTCTAGATTCTCTCTCTACATTTTCCATGATTTTTGGGTCTAATCTCAATGTTTACATGGTATCAGAGCCTAGACGACGATCCGACTATGTTTTTCTGCATCTCGTTGTTCTGGTTGAAGTCTCTTTTGAGATTTTTTGGGGGTGTTTCTGAGACCTTATGGTCGCTGACGATTCCGACCTTATGAGGACAACTTAAATGGACGCTGTATGTATTTCGTTTCTTTAAGTCAAGAACTGAGTTAAATCATTAAAATATCATTCCGACTTGTGGAGGTAACTCGAGATAAAGGAATTCACCTGGGGTTTCAGAATTTTACCCTACAAAAAAAGAGAACCAAAAGGTCAGCACTTTACCTTTGCAGATGATCGTAAATGCTTGAGACCTGTCACTAAACCAAACGAAGGACCAGAAATTCAGACAAGAAACACAGAAGAAACCAAACATCAACATACAGATGTAATACTGATCTTCTTTAAAGGACTTCCGTAAACTTAGAGCAACTTAACAAAAATATATGATCATAATTCCGTAAGCAAGAGAAGAAAGTTTGGAGAGCCTTCTGGACTTCCACCTGTTGTTGTTGAGATATCTAAAGTCACTTCTGCAGGGTGCATGACTGAATTCTCTAGAATTAAAAGTATAACTCAGCCAATTTTGGGACCAAGAAAAAACTTTGGATCCCTGAAAAACCTTGTGATTGTCTCCGCTCTCGTGGGTGAGAGATCAGTAGTTTCCAGAATGTATTCTCTAGATGACTTAGCTATTGCTTCAATTGAACAAATAGTTTGATAAAGCTGAAACGACAAAAGACGAGAAAAGAGTGATTACGACTATCTGGACTGATAAATGTGTGTATTGATAATGCGACACTATCATTCTTCAAAGCACATATTATAAACAAGAAAAGGTGCCATAATTTTGGTATGTCATAGAATACTTATGCAATATAGAAGTGACAAGAAGGATCATTAGTGGGATGTGTTCATTCATGTATCAGCATCATTGTGAAAATGCAGCAACATCAATTACTTCAGACTTTAGCATCAGAATTTGAAGATAGACAGGATAAAAGGTATTTCAAGAACTAAATACTTTATTTATTTGACCCAATTGTGGTTTATTTCAAAGGCTGTCATAACTCAAAACTCATTAGTCAAGTAATACCGGTTGCATGATTCATGCCTGGATGGAACAGATACAATCCTCGATTTGGCTCAGGCTTTTCATACAAAATAAATGACGTATAACTAAAATGCATATATTTGATATTGTTGACCTAAAAACTGACCTTACAGTCCACAAACATATGGAAGAAAACTCTGACATTGCCAAATTAATATGGTTCAACATATGAATAAAAGATTGAGAGAAAATGTGACACTATGATTCTGCACAAACTTAGAGGTAACCGATGGAACATAAATGGGAAAAGCATTAAATAAAATACCACATTTGCATCATGACTGTCAACTCCAGGGATTGATGTAACCACTTGTTGGTAAATCTCCATTGCCTGTACTGATTTTTCCTTCTAACAGCAAGGCAAAATGTCTCAGGTTCACAAGAAAACACCTGGCTATCAGTCAGAAGACTGGAAAACTATCAACCCTTTACCTCAGCTTTTAATTTTGCCAATACATCCTGTCGTCTGCACACTGCAACAGATACTTATGGCAGTAAATATACAATTAAGTTTCTTTTTTTCAGCTTGGGAGAATTGACATCTTACCCCTACGAGAATGTGCTATCTTCACAATTTTTTCAAAGCCCATCTCAAAGTCTCGCACAGGAACAAATGTTGGCCCCTCCAGGTTTCCCTCCATACCTTCAAAAAATTAAGAGATTATCCAAGTTCTTCAAATTAAGCAACACCTTGATATAGAGATTACAGATAGAAGGCGGAGTTAAATTTGACTCACTTGAAATAGAAGCGTATGAAAGAATCATTCTGTTCCTTTGAAGGGAGGGTGATAACCACATAGAAGCTTGCAAACTGCTCATTCACTTTCTCAGCTCTACATCAAGTCACAAACTTATCAATTTCTGATAAAGTACGAAATTGGATTTTGAGAGATACAGAGCACGTTTACTTTCTAAAGACAGATTCCTTGTCGATGACATTCAAATTGGTCACAAACATGAAAGCAACCGACAAACCGCGAAAGATAAAGATAAAATCCTGTGAATAGGAAATGTTATTACTGCCATTTGCAAAAGAAAGAATTTATACGAAGATCACCACAGCTGAAAAAAGAATTTATAAGAAGACCACCACAGCTGAAAAGAGTAGTTACTGGTGCAATTGGAAGAATATTTAAATGGAAAGAACTTTCATTGAGAAAGCGAGAGATGAAATTGAGAAAGGACGGGTTCTGTGCATCCCTCCATGTGCTACTCATCACACAAATGCCATTGCAACCTGCAAGAGTTGATGGTCGATGGTAATGTAAGACATTTACTTTCGAATTGCAGTGCCATTGATCCTTACAGTTAAAACAACAATCTAGAACAATTAAAACATCTGGAAATATTATTTATCAAAAAACTCTGCAAATATTGTTACCTGGGGATAAGAACTGCAAAAACCTTGTAAGAACTTATTTGTGAAATACATATTCTCCTTAACAGCATAGATAGCTGAAGTATAAATATTGTTTTACGCGGAACAAGCAAGAAAGCAAATAAAAGTTTTCTTCAGGACATGAGAAGTATAGATCTTAATCATTCAAAGATAAGAATAAGCAAATGAAGATATTCAAGCAATTTGTTTATAACCATTAAAATATTTTTCCTCTAAACAACTAAGCACCAAACATTGATGTTAGTCTTCAATACAACAACATCCTAACATATACTAAGACAAAAACTTCTAAAATGCAAGTTATGGCAGTTAATAATTATACATGCATCAAATAATGCCTAAAACACAGTAGTTTGCGATATTTATCAAGCTTCTAAAATCTGTTGTTAGTTGCCATGGATCTAGTGATCAAGCTCGAAGAGGAAGACATGTAAATGAACCCAAACTAGAGAGAAACATATCTCTGTTCTTAGAAGAAGAAAAAACTAAAATGAAACAAGTGTATCTCATAACTAACTTCTACTTACTGTACTAACTAACTAACTAACTAATTGTAGTTAAATAATTAACTTATCAGCTTGGTTAACTAACTCTAGTCAATAATCCCCCTCAAGCTGATGTTTATACACACACATACTGTGTCTTCAGCAATCCTTCACAAATTTTTTCTCTAACAAAATGACAATCAATGTAAATATGCTTAGTTCTTTCATGGAAGATAGGATTAACTGCTGTTTGTATGGCAACTTTGCTGTCACATATCAAACTTATAGGCTGTTGAATCTTCACTCCAAGTTCCTTGAATAGCCTTATCAACCAAGTGACCTCTGTTGCACATAAAGCCATACTCCTGAATTCTGCCTCAGCTGAACTTCTGAACAGTCATTTGCTTCTTTGACTTCCAAGACACCAGTGCATTTCCAAACTTAACCAAGTATCCAGTTACTGATCTCCTCAACTCTATACAAGATTCCCAATTAGAATCACAATGGGCAGTTAGCTTGTCTACACTTTCTGCAGGCATAAGCAGCCCCAGGCCTGGTGCTTGTTTGATGTATCTGACTATTCTGAGGGCAGCTTCCATATGTGACACCTTGGGACAGTGCATATATTGACTCAGGACATGCACTGCAAAAGCAATGTCTGGCCTGGTCATGGTGAGATATAGCAACCTTCCAACAAGTCTCCGATAGCAGCTAGGATCTTTGAGCTTCTGATCACCTTCTTGATTTGTACTCTGAATGCACTTGTCATACTCTACAGATGTGAGTTTTTTATTCAACTTCAATGATGTACCAGAGGGCTTTGCTCCACCTAAACCTGTTTCAGAAATCAATTCAAGTGCATACTTTCTTTGGCACATAAGAATTCCCTCCTTTGATCTGGCACACTCAATTCCAAGGAAAATTTTTAACCCCCCTAAGTCCTTCATCTTAAACTTCTTCTGCAGCTCTGTTCTGGTATCATACAATGACTTTTCATTGTTCCCCGTGATCAGCAAATCATCCACATACACAAGAATAATAACTGTGTCACCATTGCCCTCTCTGATGAACAATGAACAGTCATCGTGACTCTGCTTGAACCCCATCTGCAACAGAACCTCTGTCAGCTTCACATTCCACTGTCTTGGTGCTTGTTTAAGCCCCTATAATGACTTGTGAAGTTTGCAAACCTTCTTAGTCCCCCCCTGGCTTGCAAACCATTGTGGAATGTGCATATATACATCTTCAACCAAGTCACTATTTAGAAATGCATTATAAACATCCATTTGATAAATCATCCAGAACTGAGATGCAGCAAGGGCCACAATTTATCTAACTGTGACCATTTTGCGACAGGAAAGAAGGTTTCACTGTAGTCTAAAACTTCCTTTTGTCTGTAACCCTTGGCAACCAGTCTGGCCTTGTATCTTTCAACCTCTCCTGAGGCCTTGTACTTGATTTTGAATATCCATCTGCAACCAATAGGAGTTTCTCCAGGAGGTAAATCAACTATACTCCAGGTTTCATTCTCCTATAATGCTGCCATCTCCAACCTCATAGCCTCTACCCATTGAGGATCTGTAACTGCCTCTGCAAATGATTGAGGCTCAGAACCAGCTGAATAGGCAGCCAATACTCTACTATAGGAGGGAGTGATATGGGAATAACTGACGTAAGCAGAGATAGGATAGGGATATTGTGCCGCATGTGATTGCACCACATAGTCTTGCATCCAAATGGGAGGTTTACTAGTCCGGGAGGATTTTCTGACCTGAATAGGAGCAGCATTAGGTGGGGAAATCACTGGACTAGGTACTGCAGCATCAGGACCACCCTAACGAGAAGTATCAGGTGAAAGAACCTCTAGTGCTACAATATCTGTGACGGGGATGAGTCCCTCTCAGATGTAGTGTTGAACTCAGGTGAAAGAGGACTAGCTTCAGGTGAGGAATCTGCAGCTGGAAGCCTGGGATCTGGACTAGTTGAGGATAGTAGATCCAGTATAGGAAAAGCAGTACTGCCTGAAGAGGACATATGCTTGAAGGGAAATAATAGTCTCCTGAAACACAACATTTCTGTTAACAAAGAAAGACTTAGCATTCCAGTCATACAAAACATAACCCTTTTGAGAGGAGGAGTAACCAAGGAATACTGTAGGGACAGCTCCGGGTGAGAACTTGTCAACAATGCTAGGACATGCTGCATAACACAGACAATCAAAAACTCCTAAGTGTTGCAGAGAAGGAGAATGTAAGTAGAGCATCTCAAATGGTGATTTGTACCCAAGGGTTCTAGAGGGCTGTCTGTTTATGAGGTAGACTGTTGTGGTAACACATTCAACCCAAAACCTGAGAGGTATAGTTGCTTGAAATCTAAAAGACCTGGCCATGTCTAAAATTGTTTTGTGTTTTCTCTCAACAATTCCATTTTGTTGAGGTGTGTAAACACATACTCGAATGAAATATACCAAGATTAGACAACAATTGTTTAAACTCATTACTAAAGAACTCACTACCATTATCAGTCCTTAAGACTTTTATGGAAGCTGAAAACATATTTTTTATTTGAGTTAGAAAGTCTCTTAGTACAACTATGACTTCTGACTTGAAGTTGAGCAAGAAAATCCAAGTGTACCTGGTATAGTCATCAACAACTGTGACAAAGTACCTCTTACCATTATGTGGGGGAACTCTTATGGCCCCCAGATATCACAATGCACTAAGTCAAATGCAGCCTTAGACACTGAGGTACTTGTAAGAAAAGGTAGTTTGGACTGTTTAGCAACTGGACACACAGGACAGGATTGAGTTCCTTTCCTTAGGGTACTAAGAGCATCTAACTTCCTTATTACATCAGTAGGAGCATGTCCTAGTCTCCTATGCCATACTTCTATAGAATCAGTTAAGCTAGATGAGTGAGCACACTTATTGATTGATGTTGCTGTAGAATCCTGTGAAAGTCCTCCTTGAAGTATGTACAGGCCATGCTCCTCCTTACCAATCCCCTTCACCTGACCACTGTAGAGATCCTGAAAAATACAGAAGTCAGGGAAGAATGCAATCATGCATTGAAGTTCTTTGGTGAGTTGAGATACTGAGAGAAGGTTGTATTTAAATTCTGGAATGTAGAGCACATTTGAAATGTTGTTATTTCTAAGTACTGAGGAGGTTCCTTTATATGATACAAAAACTACATTTCCAGTAGGTAATTGGACTTTGAACTTCTCTGAACTGGGGATGGACTGACAAGAAGTAAGAGCATCAAGTTGAGAAGTCATATGATTTGGGGCTCCTGTGTCTACAATCTAATTTTGCTTGAGAAAATTGGACATTAGAATGATTAGAGTAGCTGCAGCAGCTAACTTGCTGGATGATTCTGGACCCTCTTCATTCCCTTTGGCTAGCATCTGAAGTATCTGTTGGTACTACTCCCTGGTGAACAAAAGGAGTAGCAGGACTATTATTAGGAGCTGGGCAAACTGAGGCATGTAAGCATTCTGAACCTGCTGTATTCCTGACTGAGTTCCATAAGCACCTTGTTGGTTCCCAGTTTCAGTAGCACTTGGAAACACCAAACCACTCACATTATTT
The DNA here is from genome assembly GCA_034376525.1 of Nicotiana benthamiana. Taxonomy (NCBI): domain Eukaryota; kingdom Viridiplantae; phylum Streptophyta; class Magnoliopsida; order Solanales; family Solanaceae; genus Nicotiana; species Nicotiana benthamiana. The sequence goes on from CM067331.1 coordinate 78,940,420, forward strand.
GCATACACTCCAATGTTCTGCCCTTTCTTCTTTCCCTTGAAGTCTGAGGGATAGCCATGAAGTTTGTAGCAATTCTCCTTTGTGTGCCCCTTGTAATGACAGTTGTCACACTGCACTTGGTTCTTTCTGAACTTGAAATTTCCACCTGCACTTGTTGAGTTTTTATTACTATAGAACACTGCTCCTTCTATGCCTTCAGTAGGTTGATTGATCTGGGTGAAATTAGCCAGAATCCTTCGGCTTTCTTGATCAATCAATAGTGAGTATGCTTTGTTAATGCTAGGGATTGGATACATCATCATAATCGGACTCCTTGACTGTGAGTAGGACTCATTCTATCCCATCAGAAATTGCAGTAGCTTGTGATACTAAAAATGTTGGCCATATTTCTTTGATTCAGGACCGGGACAACCAGGACAGGGCATTATTGCATCAAACTCATCCCAAAGGTCTCTTAGCTTGGAGAAGTAGTCAGCAACAGACATAGTGCCTTGAGCGAGGTTATGAATTTCTCTACTGAGATACAGAACTCTAGATACATTCACTTTGTCAAATCTCTCCTTTAGGTCTTCCCAACCCTTATGAGCATTAGAGGCATATACTACACTACCAAGTAACCATGGCTTTACTGCATTTATTATCCATGAGAGAACTACAACATTCACTTTCTCCCACTAATCATGAAGTTCAGGCTCAAACATAGACTTAGGAAATCATCCATCTACAAAGCCTAACTTACTTTTCCCTAACAAACCAATCCTCATAGATCTACTCCATATTGCGTAATTATCTGAACCAGTAAGTCGAAGAGAGATCATAATGCTACCTGGAGTGTCTGTTGGTTGAAGGAAGAGTGGATGATTGTGACCAATTGACGGAAATACAGTTGAACCAGCTGCACCTGCTGCGTTATTGACATTATCAGTAGTTGTTTCTTCTCCAATCGCCATTTTTCAGCAGCTTCTTCAAGAGTAAACCCTAGGTTTTCATCTACACGCTACAATTGGACAATTTCCCACAAAATTGTGAAATTGAGGTAGCGAGAGGAAGAACCAGCTTCAGAGACGTCATCGATTCGCTCAAGTGGCTCTGATATCATGTTAGCTGCCATGGATCTAGTGATCAAGCTCGAAGAAGAAGACATGCAAATGAACCCACACTAGAGAGAAACAAATCTCTGTTCTTAGAAGAAGAAAAAACTAAAATGAAACAAGCTCATCTTTTACAGAGTGTACAGTACATTTTATAGCTACAGTATAACTAACTTCTACTTACTGTACTAACTAACTTTAATTACATAGTAATTAACTTATCGGCTTGGTTAACTAACTCTAGTCAACATGTGCATATCACAAGTTCAAAATTGTCAGGTACAAAGTGAATATAACCTTACAAATCATTCAAGACTTAAAAAGTAAAGCTGATCCGCCACTTTCCGAACCAAATATTAATCAAATTTATTAGATACTTAGAATAATATGCCAGTTTTTGAACTTTTATAACTGGAATTATAACATTCACGTTTTGAGATGTATTTTATATTATTCTAATAAAATTGACAAGAAAGTTACTTGAAAATAGAGTTACTACTCAGAATTCTACTTTAAGTACGTTAAATCAAATCCCGAAATTCAGAACTAAGTAAATTACAGACGTATTTCATTCAAAATTCACACAACTAGAGGAAAAAAAACACTAAAAAGTCCGTCGTAACAAAAAAGTCAGTTATCATTCTTCATATACTTATCACATCAAATTTATAAAACTATACGAAGATCTATATTTGAGCAAAACAAATTGCTGATCCTTTTTACACATATATTTTAAAAGAGTGAGTTCGAGAAAATTAGAAAATACATGAAGTCGATAAGCTTGTAGTATTTGAAAGTGATGTCGAATCCTTGAATCCTCCTCGACTCATCACTGCTCTAAATGGAGAATGAATATGCGTTTCTGTACGAGTTCAGCAACGGAGCACTAAATTCATGAGCGCACTTATATATAGTCCTCCATCCTCCGAATTTTGGGCCAATTTGGGCTGGGAATTAATGGGCCTGGACTATACTCGGTCTAGGCCGCCAACTAACCAAGCTTTTTTCTAGGGATTTTTACGTATACATCCCATATAGCAAACCTTATAACCACCCATGTTTAAGGTTTGTGTTTATTACTTTTAAGTATACCACCTTTCAATTTATGTACCAAAATTATATTTAAGGTTAATGATCAACTCATTAATTATTTGCTTGATTTGTGGAACAAAATCTTTTTAAACTATTTAATTAGAGGCTTGATTTGTGGAACAAAATCTTTTCATTTTTATTTTTTTACGCATTCACATTTGACCAAATTCAGTCACTAGAATAACGAAGGAAAAAAAGAAGAGAGAGGGGAGCATCTGATAATTTAGAAGAGAGACAAGTCTTGCGTGAAAATGGAAGCAGTAACCTCTGGCCTGGAGTGAGGAGCTTGAAAGTTTTTCTAGAAATGGATAAGATGACAAGGGAAGGGATAAAGGTACAGTTGTATTTTTAATAGGGATAAAGAAGAAGTAGAGTGTATTGTTGTAATGAACTTTGGTTGTACTGAACAATTTTCATGAATACTGAACAATATTTCATAACTACAATTCCATAACTACAAATTGTTGGAAGTCCAATGCTACATGTACTGTTGTAGTACATTTGCGCGGTTATATTTTCGGATAAAACTTCTAGTCTTGAACAATGAAGAATAATGAATTGACGTTGCATAGAAATGCCATTTGTAGTTTTCAGCAACTCATACCATCCAGTAGATACAAAAAAATACGTTATTCAGACATATTTTTCAACTGACTACGATTAACTACAATTAACTACAAAGTTCATATAACTACAAAAATTTGTCTAAATTTTAAAAACACTCTACTTAAACACTGCATATAACCTTAACTACATTTACCTATATTTGTCTACATTTTAAAAACTCACTGGAAACACTTAATATAATCTTAACTACATTTACCTACATTTGACTACATTTTAAAAACTCACTGGAAACACTTCATATAACCTTAACTACATTTATCTACATTTGACTACATTTTAAAAACATACTTGTTATAATTCATGTTTAACAGTTTCTAATGACACTTTATGCATTTTTTCTCGGTGATTTATAGTCATGCAGCGAAAAGAGAACGAATTATTATTTCTTTTACTAAAGAATAAAGCTAGTTAATAAATCAAGATGTCATTATTGCATATGGCAATTTACGCTAACATTTGCTCGCCTTCGATGAAAAATTTTGAAGTGCATGGGACTGCATTATCTAACTATTATGTAACGAAAATTCAATAAAATGTGAAAATTATGTTTCTGCTCCCTCTACTTGTAAATTCTTGCAAAAATGATTTATTTGGATCTTATGTGTTTATAACCGAAGGATTTAGTTGCTTGATTTATGTACCAAATCTTAGGAGCATTTAATATGTTACCTTAACTGATTTAGCATTTATTTGGTAGAAAATCAAAGATTAATTAGAAGCCATAAAGATAGGCGTTATTTTAGGCTACACTTTATTAAGAATCGATTTTAGCCTTAATTATAAGGCGTTAATTTAGGATGGAAAATCAGCAAATATTCCGTTTGGTATATATTATGTAACAAAAACATGGTATATGAGGGTAATAACCAAACAAGGCACAATAATGGTAATAAGGTTTGCTATATGGGATGTATAGGTAAAACTCCCTTTTTTTAATACCTTTGTCCTACTTTATTTGTCGGCTTTTTAAACGACCTTTTTACCTGGCTATACTATTACAGAAATTTATTTATTAATTTTATTTAGGTTCTTTATTAATTATTTTATGTACTTATATTTATCAATTTTATAAAAAATCTTATAAAAGAAAAAATAAAATATACCTTAAATAGTGAGTATAAGTTACATAAAATATCCTACATTTAAGATATCCAAAATCAATACTTATCTAAAATTCCTTCACCTAAAGAAACCCACCCCAAAAACATCACCCCTCTCTTTGCAATTACCACATCCCTTCACTGTAGGAGACCCACCCGAAAATAATCACCTCTGTTTGCAATTACCAAATCCCTTCTCCATAAGAGACGCATCCCAAAATCATGCTCTTGCAAATGGTCGAGAATATAACTTGGAGTTTATATCTCAATTTGGAGGGAGATTGGTTAAGTTTTGGGTTGTTTTTACGTAAAATCTTATATTGAAACTCGAAGAAAAAAAGTTTCTGAATTGTATCACGATTGTATTATAATCGTATCATATTTGTTTCATAATTGTATCAAAGTTGTATTTGATGTGTGTCCTATGTTGCGCGGACTCTCCAAAATGTAGCCTCACCCGTGTCGGACCTTCAAAAATACATTACTTTTGAAAGATCCAACAAGTATCCGGCTACATTTCGGAAAGTCCGAGCAACATAGTTTGTATCTGATATATCAATACCTAAAATCATACCTAATACAATTATAATATACATAAAATGCCACCAAAAACCATTGTAGTCGAATCCCTCTTACACACCCGATAACCACATGAGTATTATTACACACCCAAACTTTTTATAGTGTGTCTATTACACACCACTTTAGCTAGGCAGCACTTCACGTATCCTAAATATGAATCGGGCGCGTGAATAGAAAATTTCGTATGTTTGAAGCTCACTATGGATGCCATGTGTCCAACTGTTTTCATTTTTTTATTTTTTTTATTTTATCATTTTCTCAATTGTTATCCCTCATCTTCAGGTAACCATTATCCCTATTTTCAAATTTAGGCAAACCTTCATTATGGGTAAACCCATTTCTATTCGAGTTTGAATCTTTAGTTGTTGAATAAAATGATATTGGGTGTTGAAAGTTGATTAATTAACTACTTTAGATCGAGTATTATTATTCACTCAAAGTTTCGAATTTGAAGAGTAAAAAAAAAAGAGAAGTATCATTGAAAAAGCCTTCAATTGTACTCCTATTTAAAAATCCAAATTTGAAACCCGAATGTATTGGTGATTTATTATTAAAAACTGATCTGGGAAGTCTAACATGAATTACCATGTGCACTTCACTAAATTTGAGCTCAAAAACATATAAAAGGGAAGCTCGATCGCCGAAAAATATGAATATCTTGCCGAAAAATATGATATTCTTTGGTTAATTAGTGTACTTTGTTTCTTCCTCTTTATTCTCTCTTTCTTCCAAATCTGTCCATATTTTTTAACTCTTCAAATTTATTTTCAGTTATGCTCAACACATCAAAAATGTTTTAGAAAAGTTTTCAAGGGATTCAAAGGTAAGAGAAAATCTTAACTCAATAAAAAAACAACTATTGGATGGAGGAGATTAAAGAATCGGGGAGGGGACTTGGGGAGGATGAGGATAGGGGTGGAGGGGAATTTCTTTTGTCTTTTTCTTTCTTTTATAAAATATTATCATCGGTGGTGTAAATTAGGTTTCTTTTTTCTTTCTTTTAAGTAATAACACGTATCACACTCTAATTAGCACGTGCGATGCAACTTTCAAAAAGAAGTTATCAAATCTAAAAGTGGTGTGTAATAGACACTCTTTAAACATTTTGAGTGTATAATAATATTCTTGTGATTACCGGGTGTCTAAGAGGGATCTGACTATAAGGTTTGACGTTATTTTATGTATTTCTCCATTATAATACAATATTATTTCAGAATCTAAATTTAGAGTTGTGATTGAAACTTGAAACGGATGAAGAAGATGAGGAAGATCAAAATTGAATTATGATTGTACCATAATTGTATTTATATTATAATTGTTGCAGAAATTATATTACAAATGTATGATAATTGTTAGAGCCGTCAATATGAACTTGGCCAGTTGGGATAGCCTAGCCTAGTCTGTGATTTAGTAGGGATGGGATCGAATTTTTTTAGCCCATTTAAAAACGACGCTTTTACGCCCCGTCCGAGTAAGCCCATGGCCTGTGAGGCTTGATTGATGCTGGGCCGGACCGGCCTATGAGTCTAATAAAATAAGTATTTAAAATATATAGAATATAACAATATATGACACAAAAATATTTCACAAGCTTAAAGTTTATTAAGCTCATCATATTAATAGATCAAAGTCTTAAAACGTTAATTAATTTTAAAAATATAATTATTCTTAATATTTAACTACTTAATATTGCATAGAAGTTACAGATGTAGATGAAAGTGAAGATGTTAAGACAACCTTCCTACAAGCGGATTCAAATCTGTTTTATGAAGAGGATATGTTGATTATTTCATAAGCATCATGAACGTCTGTTTTGAATTTTGACTTTTAGAATGAAATATGGTCTTATCTTTTATCTTTTAGCGCTTATTGTGATATGTTGGAGCAATATAAAAAATTATTAAGCTTTGTGAAAAATTTTGAATAAGATTTTTTTTAATTTTAAATATATATATTTTTTGGTTAGAACTTAAAGAAAAAATATAAAATTAAATTTTAAAAAAAATAATTGACCGGCCTGTGGGAGCCCGTAGCCCACAGAAGGCTTAGGGTGCGCTAGTCATTATAAGACCCATCAAAATAGTGGACTAGCCTAGCCCCACATGCCAATTGTTAAGCCCACGTGGGCTAGCCTGGGCTGGGTTGGGCTAACCCGGACCCACACATATTGACAGCTCTAATAATTATGTATGGTGATAAGCAATTGTAAGTTATGAGCTATTATCTTATTAAACAGCTAAAGCAATGTTAGTAGCTTCTTGATGAAGACATGCAACTATTGAAGAAAGAGGAGGGGAGATCTATGTATTGAAAAAATTAGGAAGCATAAAATGAGGAAAAGTGTGAAAAAAAAGGAAAGAATATAATTGAATCACTTAATTAAAGACATTAATACAAAGATGAGAGATTTCTAAGGGAGGAATATACAATTTGTAAGAAAAACTTAGATACTTTTTGAAAACTACAACATTTAAAAATAAATAAATTAATAAGTTCCTCTCAAAATATATATAAAAACAATTATTTTGAGAACAGTGTAGAATTTTTTGGTCACTATTTGTCGTGCTTAAGAATTTAATCAGAATGTTTAATCACGTAGCCACAAAGGCAAAAGAGTGGAAACATAAATATAGCCAGTTTCTAAGTCTAGAAAATACAATATTATTTTAAAAAAATGTATTTTAAAATGGTGCTAAGGTAATTGGGACGTTGGAACGTATTTGGAATTTAAAATAGTGAAAATAATAAGGGTTAGTCAATTTAGTATTCGAATTAATATTAAAAAAATAGCCAGCGATTATAAAGTTATTGAAAATAGCTACTATTTTAGATAAAACATGAAAAGTTTCATATGAATCTTTTGCATATAAACTTTCAACATATTATTTTGAAACTCCAGTACATTATAAAATTCTAATACATTATGATCAATCTCATATGTAAAAAATTCTAACACCAGCATATTATGTTGAATTTTTTCGTATTTCTAAGGTCTTTTTTATTCAGATATATATTATAAAAAAGTGGCTAAATTTCTATTAGCATAGGCCTTCGTCGGGCTTTCATCCCTTCGCCGAATTCTTGCCGGGTCTTTCCTTGATCCCTTCCTTGCCTCATCTCCCTAATCTCTCCTATAAATAACAAGGCCCTTGCGCAGGTGGTTAGCAACCAAAGACAAGATTCGACGGGCGTTCAGCCACTTGACTCTAAGGAGAGGGGCTGTTGCTGCAATTTCGCCGCTTGCATTGCAATTCTCGCACGTTTTTTAGGGCGGATAAGAGGTACTTTTCAACATAAGAGCATGGTAGTCACGCCTTCTGTAACAATTTTTCAATTACATATTATAAATTAGGCTATATCTTTTCTTTAAAATAAGTTATTTTTAAAAAAAGGAATTGTGTATAGCTCAGTGATTATAATTTCACTTCACTATTTAGGGCATCTCCAACCTTACACCATTTTTTTACACAAAATGATGTAAACACCAAAATGGTGCAGATCAACTTCAACCCATTATATTATATTTTACACCAAAAAAGAATATCCCTTTTATATTCTCTTCTCTATTCTATGTTATATTATTATTTTTATTTAAATTATTTTTTTTATTTCATAAACTAATTTTTTTTTTGCATATTCATCCCATATAATTCATATTTCTTTTTTATATAATTATTTAATATAAAATTATTTTATACCATAAAATTTTAAATAATATAAATTGTAAGAATATTTTATACGTTATACATATTAATGGATAATTCAAATAAAAGTGACATCATTGATAAAATATAATTAAATAAATATTACATTATGATAAATTTTAGTTTAATTTTTACATAATATTGAACTTTCAGGATTAGTATGTTTCTCTCATACTTAATTTAGTTGTGTCGAGCTAAAAATTATTCAAATCGAAAATTTTCATCTACTATCATTTCTATTGTTGGAGTTGGACCTTCCAAAGCATCTTGAGTTGGTGCATTAAGATCACGCTCATCCTCGATTATCATGTTGTGCATTATAATACATGTAGTTAATATATCATATAACACTTCTTTTCTCCAAAAACGTGACGGTTCTGTAATAATTGCAAAACTTTGAATGCCTATCACTACAAGAAATTTTATAATTAGTGGCGATATTTAGCAGCAACCCTATAGGGTGCTATAATAGCTTATTAATATTTAGCAGTGACAATTTATAGGTCGCCTCTGATGTGGCTGAAATTTTTAGTCCCGCGAATATTAAAATTTTGGCTCCATATTTTTTGCGAATTTTGAGAAGTCGCTGCTAAAATATGTAGAGTATCCTATTGCCTTTTAAAATAACAAAAGAAAATAAAATGTGAATCGGTCCTCTCCTAATTAAACATTCTCGTACACATCGAGTCGATATATGTGGAACAGTGAAGACACCCAAAATCGATTCTCTTTAGAAATCGGTCCTGACTAAAGAAATCTTAAATCGAAATCCCTCAAATCTTCTCGTTTGAAATCGGTCCTCTCTTCTGCTAAAATCTCACCCAAATCGAAATCAAATCAAAATGTGAATCCCTAATCTTCTCGTTTGAGTTGTCTCTATTGACTCAAAGCTTCTTCAACTCACGTACTCAAGAATTTGTGTACAGGTGGGGAAGTCAGCAAAAGGCAAGAAAATGTAAAAGTGAAATTTTAACAACTCAGTTATGTTAAAATCCCTAATCTTTTATTTTCTTTGGAGAAAGAAGTTACTTTTTTGTAATCGATTTCGTGGAGGTATAATGGAACGAACGATTTCTCTTCCATAATCTAACTGAAAACCTTCTTATTTTGTTAATATCATATGTCTAACTTAAAACCCATATGTTAGGGATATAGTAGATATGCCCTAGATCCAATATCATATTTGATAACTTGAACATATTTTTGCGAATGTCATTTGATATAAAATATATGGCATTTGATATTATTTTGTCATTATTATCAATTGTTTGATTATTTTGATAAGGTCCTTGATTAAATTTTGAGATTTGTCATCGTGATAGAGATCATGATAATAAGAGCAAAGTCTTTTACAATTTAATCTAAATTTGTTCTTGATCGTAGGATTATTAATTTGGACATTAGTAATCTGGTTAGATCAATATTTATGTGATCGTCGTTATCGGATAAAGATTAGTTGATCTCATTAACTAAATCACATAGATAGATGATGCATATAGAGATATGATCATTGAACCGACTCATTGGATAATTCCTAATGGTGAGAATTACCACAAACTGTCAATAGGATATTTTCTTGAAGAATGTGATTTAACCGTTTCCTTTGACTTGAGATCGTTATAGTAATTGACAAGTTATTTATTGTGCTTTGATACTAGACACCTATGGCCCTAGGGCGATAGTTGAAAGGATGTTGGGTACGATTAAATACTTGTAGAATTAGTGATTGATCAAGATGGAATATGTCAACTCTTGGTAATGAGTTTAAGCTCCATGTTGTCATGAATTATAAACGACCAAACTAAGACCTTGGCCAGGGCAATTGAATGAAAGAAGAAATGAGTTTCTTAGGTCATTCAATGGTCGATTATATTTGACGTGAATACATAGTTCTATTAGGATTTGACAGTTGAACCATATCCTAGGGTGATCCAGAGCTATAAGGACAGAAGAAATTACTACATTATTCTTTTACTGGTTCTTGAGAGTAAATTGTATACTTCATGCTATCCGGTCGTTGAGGAGTGTTGCTAGACGCCATCCTTGATTAGTATATTGATATGATCAATTTACTACTGGTTAGTATTGAACCTATGGGGTCGCACACTAACGAGTGTTCCGATCTTTGCTAAAGGATTAATTAACTTATTATTTGATAAATTAAATTAAAGAATTTAATTAGTCAAATAAATTTAGTTATTAGTCCAAATGAAATATTATTATATTCTTTGCTAGCACAGAGATTATAATTAATATTGTGAATAAATTGAAGTTTCTATTTGGAATAGAAGTTAAATAATATCTCTTGGTTGAAATATATGTGATATATATAATTAATATTATTTTATATAATAGATGTATATAAAATATAATATTAATAAAGACTTGTTAATAAATTTAATTTTAAATTGGATTATTAATTGAAGTTTTATCCTATTTGGAATGGGATTAATATTTTCAATAGGAAAATATTATATTAATAAAAAAAAAAGAAAAAAAACTAGAATCCAATTTGGAATTGAACTCAAAAAGTCCAAAGAAAAAAAGAAAAGAATTTTGGCTCCTTCTTCAAAGAAGGAAAATTGGATTCTCCCAAAGAAGGAAAATTTGGCACTTCGTACGTGCAATAAGAAAAGGAAAATTTGATTTTCCATACAAATTTTCCATAAGTTTATTTTTGGAATAAACTTTTACCCTAAGTAAATTATTATCTCAACCAAATAGGAAAAGGGTTTGTAGGTGATGCTATATAAAGGGTGATGGAGAAAATTTACAAAGTTTTTAATTTTAATTTTTCTTGAGAAGAAAACCTACTTTGTGAAAGTGAGAGTGCAATACAAAGCCAAGAGAGAAAATACAATTACAAGAAAAGTGTTTCTTGTTCTTCTAATTTGAGTTGAGATTTTTGAGAAAAATTTCAACGCAATATTATTCGTTCAATTTGTTCGCGGGTTTCATTGATCAACAAGTTGATAGCAAGGATCGGTCTCGGTGTGGATACGCATAGAGTCTTCGCACTATCGAAGAATTTTGAAACGAGACTTTCTTCACCAGGTACGTCGTAGATCCGATCTTTGACACGTAAATAAATCTTAAACATGAAAAAATCTACCTAGGATTGTTATTATCTTCCGCTGCATGTTACGAACATCCATACGCAATCCTACACCATATTGATTTACATTTTCAAGGCTCGAGTATTTAAGTTTTGTTCTTGATTTGGGTGTCTGGTTGTGGATATTTTTTAGCTACCTTCTTTAGAAAGTTTTTCTTTTAATATAAGGGTCTGTGCAGTGTATGAGGGATTGTTCTTGTGAATTAGCTAAAGGAGAAATTTGTCAGCTAGATTCTGCTTTAGACCTGAAACTGAATTCTGGGTAGTGGCCAAGATTTGATTTCACGCCAAAGCTTAAACCTTTTGTTGTGTTGAAAATCCTAGGTGTTTAACTTGGGTGTGGAGTGAAATTGCTGTATGTATAGTGTGACTGAATTGGTTGATGAATTTGGATGTTGTGGATAAAATTTTGGAACAAGAGAAAGCATTTATTGCCTATTAGGAATCTTAGTTTGATGAGAAATGAGTTCTGGAAGCCTGCACTTTACTTGGAATTCTTGGTGGAGTGGGTGTTCTTTCATTGATGTTTCAAAACTTTGAAAATATATAAAAACTTTGAAATATACTTATTTAATAAAGTTCCCACTAAGTCAGTCTCTACAACACCATATGAGATATGAAAAGGATGTAAGATGTAAGCCTAACCTTAAACATATTAAAGTTTGGGGTTGTCCAACTTATGTTAAGAGACTACAGTCTGATAAACTTAACTCAAGATCTGATAAGTGTAGGTTCATTGGGTATCCTAAGGAAACAAGATGATATTATTTCTATCACCCTTCTGACCATAAAGTGTTTGTGGCTAGAGGAGCAACCTTTTTGGAAAGAGATCTTCTTTTGGAAGGAAATTATAATGGAGAAATAGAACTTGATGAAGATCAAGAAACAAATGAATCAACACAATATAAAGATCATGAGACCTAAGTTGAAGAACCTTTATTGGATGTTTTGAAGTTGCCAAGGAAATTGCCATCTTCAACGGTTGAAGTTCAAGAACAAAATGAAGTTCAAGAACAGGTTAATGAACCAGTTCCAAACCAAATTGAGCAACAACGAAATCCAATACAAGGTGAACAGGTTGTACAAGCACCTCTTCGAAGGTGAACGTCATGTACCAACTAGATTAAATTTATTGATACAAGATGATTTATTAAATGAGTTTGATCATAATGATGATGACCCTAAGACCTATGAAGAGGCTATAGAAAGTTCTGATTATGAGAAGTGGCAAAAGGCTATGGAATCCGAAATGGAATCCATGAAGGAAAACAAATTATGGACTTTAGTTGAACCTTCAAAGGATATAAAACCTTTAGGTTGTAAATGGGTTTTTAAGAAAAAGATTGGAGCAGACAGAAAGGTGGAGACCTACAAAGCACGTCTTGTTGCCAAGGGATATCGTCAGAAAGAAGGAGTCGACTATGACGAGACTTTCTCTCGCGTGACAATGCTCAAATCTATTCGGATTTTGCTTGCTATAGCAGCATACTATGATTATGAAATATGGCAAATGGATGTGAAAACGGCTTTCCTTAATGGTGAGCTAGAAGAGGATGTGTACATGTTACAACCTGAAGGTTTCATATCTTCGTCTGATCATAATAAAATTTGTAAGCTGAAAGATCTATTTATGGATTAAAGCAAGATTCTCGAAGTTGGAATATTCGATTTAACAAAACAATTGAAAAGTTCAATTTTGTTAGATGCGAAGAAGAACCTTGTGTGTACAAAAGGTTAGTGGGAGCACAATTATATTTTTAGTGTTGTATGTTGATGATATATTGCTCATAGGGAATGACGTACTGGCATTGCAAAATACCAAAATTTGGCTATCTGAACAGTTTTCCATGAAAGACTTGGGAGAAGCAGCCTATATATTAGGAATAAAGATCTATAGAGATAGATCTAGGAAGCTGCTTGGACTTTCCCAATCTTTGTACATTGATACCATCTTATAGAGGTAATAATTCCAAAAGAGGCCATCTACCGATAGGCACTGGAATTTCTCTCAGTAGGGAGGATTGTCCTAAAATACCTGAAGAGAGAGAACGCATGAGTAGGATCCCATACGCTAGTGCAGTGGGAGCTATCATGTATACCATGACATGTACACGTCCTGATGTGGCTTATGCACTTGGAGTGACTAGCCGATATCAGGTAAATCCTGGTGAGGAACATTGGAAGGTGGTGAAGACCATTCTTAAGTACTTAAGAAGGACTAAAGACCAATTCCTCATCTATGGGAATTCTGAGTTGAAACTTGAAGGTTATACTGATGCAAGTTTCTCTTCAGATAGGGATGATAGCAAATCTATTTCTGGTTATGTATTCACCATAAATGGTAGTGCAGTGAGTTGGAAAAGTTCCAAACAAGCTACGGTAGCTGATTCAGTGACTGAAGCAATAGCAGCTAGTGAAGCTCCTAAGGAAGCTGTATGGATGGAAAGTTCTTAACTGAACTTGGTGTGGTTCCTTCAATAGAAGGTGCGGTTCCATTGTTGTGTGATAATACTGGAGCCATTGCTCAAGCAAAAGAACCAAGATCACACCAAAAGTCCAAACACGTTCTGTGAAGGTATCACTTGACAAGAGAAATCATTGAACGTGGAGACGTCGAGATTCAAGGTTGATGGAAAGGAAAATGCTCGAGACCCATTCACTAAAGCGCTTGGCACAAAGGAGTTTGACAAGCACAAGTGGAAATTGGGGATGAAGTACAAGAGCGATTGGCTCTAGTGCAAGTGGGAGATTGTTAGGGATATAGTAGATATGCCCTAGATCCAATATAATATTTGATAACTTGAACATATTTTGTCGAATGTCATTTGATATAAAATATATGGCATTTGATATTATTTTGTCATTATTATCAATTGTTTGATTATTTTGATAAGGTCCTTGATTAAATTTTGAGATTTCTCATCGTGATAGAGATCATGATAATGAGAGCAATGTCTTTTACAATTTAATCTAAATTTGTTCTTGATCGTAGGATTATTAATTTGGACATTAGTAATCCGGTTAGATCAATATTTATGTGATCGTCTTTATCGGATAATGATTAGTTGATCTCATTAACTAAATCACATAGATAGATGATGCATATAGAGATATGATCATTGAACCGACTCATTGGATAATTCCTAATGGTGGGATATTTTCTTGAAGAATGTGATATAACCGTTTCCTTTGACTTGATATCGTCGTAGTAATTGACAAGTTATTGATTGTGCTTTGATACTAGACACCTATGGCCCTAGGGCGATAGTTGAAAGGATGTTGGGTACGATTAAATACTTGTAGAATTAGTGATTGATCAAGATGGAATCTGTCAACTCTTGGTAATGAGTTTAAGCTCCATGTTGTCATGAATTATAAACGACCAAACTAAGACCTTGGCCAGGGCAATTGAATGAAAGAAGAAATGAGTTTCTTAGGTCATTCAATGGTCGATTATATTTGACGTGAACACATAGTTGATCGCCTATTAGGATTTGACAGTTGAACCATATCCTAGGGTGATCCAGAGCTATAAGGACAGAAGGAATTACTACATTATTCTTTTACTGGTTCTTGAGAGTAAATTGTATACTTCATGCTATCCGGTCGTTGAGGAGTGTTGCTAGACGCCATCCTTGATTAGTATATTGATACGATCAATTTACTACCGGTTTAGTATTGAACCTATGAGGTCGCACACTAACGAGTGTTTTGATCTTTGCTAAAGGATTAATTAACTTATTATTTGATAAATTAAATTAAAGAATTTAATTAGTCAAATAAATTTCGTTATTAGTCCAAATGAAATATTATTATATTCTTTGCTAGCACAGAGATTATAATTAATATTGTGAATAAATTGAAGTTTCTATTTGGAATAGAAATTAAATAATATCTCTTGGTTGAAATATATGTGATATATATACTTAATATTATTTTATATAATAGATGTATATAAAATATAATATTAATAAAGACTTGTTAATAAATCTAATTTTGAATTGGATTATTAATTAAAGTTTTATCCTATTTGGAATGGAATTAATATTTTCAATAGGAAAATATTATATTAATAAAAAAAAGAAAAAGAAAAAAACTAGAATCCAATTTGGAATTGGACTCAAAAAGTCCAAAGAAAAAAAGAAAAGAATTTCGGCTCCTTCTTCAAAGAAGGAAAATTGGATTCTCCCAAAGAAGGAAAATTTGGCACTTCTTACAAGCAATAAGAAAAGGAAAATTTGATTTTCCATACAAATTTTCCATAACTTTATTTTTGGAATAAACTTTTATCCTAAGTAAATTATTATCTCAACCAAATAGGAAAAGGGTTTGTAGGTGATGCTATATAAAGGGTGATGGAGAAAATTTACAAAGTTTTTAATTTTAATTTTTCTTGAGAAGAAAACCTACTTTGTGAAAGTGAGAGCGCAATACAAAGCCAAGAGAGAAAATACAATTACAAGAAAAGTGTTTCTTGTTATTCTAATTTGAGTTGAGATTTTTGAGAAAAATTTCAACGCAATATTATTCGTTCAATTTGTTTGCGGGTTTCATTGATCAACAAGTTGATAGCAAGGATCGGTCTCGGTGTGGATACGCATAGAGTCTTTGCACTATCGAAGAATTTTGAAACGAGACTCTCTTCACCAGGTACGTCTTAGATCCGATCTTTGACACGTAAATAAATCTTAAACATGAAAAAATCTACCTAGGATTGTTATTATCTTCCGCTACGTGTTACGAACACCCATACGCAATCCTACACCATATTGATTTACATTTTCAAGGCTCGAGTATTTAAGTTTTGTTCTTGATTTGGGTGTCTGGTTGTGGATATTTTATAGCTACCTTCTTTAGAAAGTTTTTTTTTAATATAAGGGTCTGTGCAGTGTATGAGGGATTGTTCTTGTGAATTAGCTAAAGGAGAAATTTGTCAGCTAGATTCTGCGTTAGACCTGAAACTGAATTCTGGGTAGTGGGCAAGATTTGATTTCACGCCAAAGCTTAAAAACCTTTTGTTGTGTTTAAAATACTAGGTGTTTAACTTGGGTGTGGAGTGAAATTGCTGTATGTATAGTATGACTGAATTGGTTGATGAATTTGGATGTTGTGGATAACATTTTGGAACAAGAGAAAGCATTTATTGCCGCCTATTAGGAATCTTAGTTTGATGAGAAATGAGTTCTGGAAGCCTGCACTTTACTTGGAATTCTTGGTGGAATGGGTGTTCTTTCATTGATGTTTCAAAACTTTGAAATTATATAAGAACTGTTGTAAATATAGCTAGTTTTGATGGTGGTGAGATGTTTACACCATTTCTCCGCCTCCAAGTTATAGACTCTGGAATTATATATTGATTATTATAATTCTTCCACTTTTAATTAGTAAACTAATTTATTTATTTTTTACGGAAAAGGGTCAGAACTGCCCCTAGCGTATTGATGGCAGTTTAAAAATGCTCTCCGTTAACCTATTTTGAAAAAAATGCCCCTTACGTTAAAGTTCTAGCATATTTGTGCCCCTAATGTATTGACTCCAGTTTAAAAATGCCCCTACCGTTAACCTATTTTGAAAAAATGCCCCTACCGTTTTAAATATAAGTACACGCAGTTGTTAAACTTAGGGGCACAAATATGCCACATTTTTAACGGTAGGGACATTTTCTTCAAAATAGGTTAACGGAAGGCATTTTTAACCTGGAGTCAATACGTTAGGATAAAAGTTGGTTGAATATTATGAACAGAGTCGGCCAAAGGTATAAAGATGGAGTAGACAACTTTCTTAATTAGGCATTCAGTCAACCAACGGTGAACACTATGATTCGGTGTCCTTGTAAAGGATGTATGAATACCGCGTTCAAGCTAAAGGTTGGTGTAAGAGGAGATTTATTGAAGAAGGGTTTTTGTGATTCTTATAAAGTGTGAGATTTGCATGGAGAAGTGTTAGTTAGAGTTGAAACTTCTAATACTGCAGTTAGTGATGAAGCGAAAGATGATAACATTGAAGAGGATAATATTACTGAAATGATTCACGCTGCTTGTGGATATACGAATGTGGAGGATAATAATAATAATTCAGAGGACAATGAAGAGCCAAATGTACATGCAACAAAGTTCTACAAATTATTAGAAGATGCTGAGACAGAACTTTATCCTGGTTGTAAAAAAGTCTCAAAGTTATCTTTTGTTGTTAAACTACTTCACTTGAAGTGTATAACAATTGAAGCAACAAAATCGATGGATGCATTATTGAGCTTCTTTAAAGAAGTTCTTCCCGATGGGTTATTTGTGCCTGATTCTTTCTATGAAGCAAAGAAAGTTTTTTGTGACCTCTGCTTGGGGTACACCAAAGTAGATGCCCGTCAGAATGATTATATTTTATATTGGCATGATTATGCTGATGTTCAAGCATGTTCTAAGTGTGGTACATCTAGATAGAAGTCCGAAGAATACAGAGGCAAGAAAGTAACTCATAAAATCTTGCAGCATTTTCCAATTAAACTAAGGCTTCAAAGATTGTACATGGCAAGGAAAACAACTAAAAAGTTGAGGTGGAACAAGGAGGGAAATGTTGATGATGGTGTCCTGCGACATCCATCTGACTGAATAACATGGAAATCCTTTGATGCATGATATCCCATCTTTTTAGTTGAGTTGAGAAATGTTCGATTAGGTTTGGCCAGTGATGGGTTCCAACCTTATGGAACATGAGTTCTAATTATAGCATTTGGCAGTCGTACTAGCTAGGTATAGCTTTCCACCATCGAATTGCATGAAAAATCCATATTTTATAGTGACGCTTCTTATTCCAGGCCCCAAGTGTCCATGCAATGATATCGATGTATATATACAATCAATGATTGAAAAGTTGAAAGAATTATAGGACGGAGTGGAGACTTATGGTGCACACTCAAAATCTAATTTTCTAATGTGTGTGGCTATCATGTGGAAGATCAATGACTTTCCTCCATATAGAAATCTTTCAAGATGGTCAACCAAAGGAAAGCTTGCATGCCCTTATTACCATAAAGATACACAATCGACTTCCTTGCGTAATAAGTTGTGTTATATAGGTCATCGTCGCTTCCTTCCTATGGACCATCCATGACTGCGAAGTAGGACGTTATTTGATAGGAAGGTTAAAATGGGAGTTGCACCTAACCCTTTAACAGGTGATGAAGCACTTGTGCAATTACAAACTTTGAGTAATGTGAGATTTGGTAAAGGACAAAGAGAAAGCGTGATGTTCATAGCAATGCTTACAAGTGGAAGAAGAAAAGTATCTTTTTCCAATTGCCTTATTGGAAGAGTCTTATGTTACGACATAACCTTGATGTGATGCACATCGAAAGAAATATTTTCGATAATATTATATCAACTGTCATGAATATGATTGGAAAGACAAAAGACTCATTGAAAAGTAGATGTGTCTTGATGGATCTTGGAATCAGACAAAGGTTGCATCCTATTGAGGATGAGAATAATATATTGTTACCGCCAGCATGCTATGCATTGTCCGTAGAAGAGAAGCTGAAGATATGCAGTTTCTTAACTAATCTGAAGGTTCCTGATGCATTTTTCTCAAACATTTCAAGGTGCCAATGTATAGGAGAAAAGGATACATGAATTGAAATTGTCATGATCATTACGTATTGTTACAAGACATTTTTTCAGTAGCTATACGTGGTTTGCTACCCAAGAAAGTGTGTGATCCAATTATAGCCTTAGGAAAGTTTTTCAAGAATATATATTATAAATGCTTGACGATTGAAGATCTTGATATCCTAGAGGCAGAAATTCCTATTATTTTGACCAAACTTCTACTTGTTTTCCCTCCGACTTTCTTTGGTGTCATGGTTCATTTGCCAATTCACTTCCCAAGTGAGGAAAAGCTTGGCGGACCAGCTCAATTTTGGGAGG
This sequence comes from Nicotiana benthamiana, assembly GCA_034376525.1. NCBI lineage: Eukaryota > Viridiplantae > Streptophyta > Magnoliopsida > Solanales > Solanaceae > Nicotiana > Nicotiana benthamiana. The sequence goes on from CM067331.1 coordinate 78,959,650, forward strand.
GTTAATTTGTTGATAGCAATTTGTTTCTCATCTATTTATGTTATTTACATTTGTGTGGTCTGCACCATGTATTTCTTTAGTAAGGAGGAAATATTAGAAAATGTGAATTCACCGGACAAAGAAGATGAGTTGGATAACGAGATTGGGGTTGCATTGTTAGGGTGTGATTATGAGAAAAAGTGTTCTGAATTATGTCCTAATGAGAAACAAATTGAAGTAATAAATTCCTCTACCTTTGGTACATCATCATCTTGCTGCAAGTTCATAAATTATTTTCTTGGTGTTCCAAATTTTCCTCTTTACTTGCCAAGAAGGCTGACCATCCCTGTAGTTAGTGAGGACAAGTGGTCCAGGCCAATGGCGGTAATAGCCACTGATACATGTTTACAACCTTTTGCACATTGAGTATCTTGTGGGAGTTCTTGGCCATCAATTTGTTCGTTTATGTCCATAGCTATCTTTGTTATATCTGTTGTGTCCAATTATAGATATTTTTCCAATATCTATCTTTGTTATGTCCGTTGCTGCTTCTGCAACACTATTCTTGCAGTATTTATTTCTCTATTTCATGCGATGCTCATTTAACTGTCTTTATCTATCTTATATATTTCTAGTTATCTGTAAATTGAAGAAGTTTCAATCATTATTTTGATGCATAATTTTTATGTATAGTTTCTTGAAAGGGTAAAGAATAGAAAGACATGAAAATTCAAAAGAAAGCTGCTGTGATTGTTTCCTTCTTATATGACCTTTATATATAGCAAGAAGAGAGCAAATCTACTTTGTCAAATCATATGTGCTAATATATTTATAACTATCATTTTTTTGATTCTTCACTTTCAATATTTTATTTGTCTAGCAGGGACAATGCACTTGAATAGTGGTATTATTCAAGGATGGTGTCGGGCTAGGAGCAGTTACAATGCACTTAATATTTTGTCATTTTTGGGATATGTATATGCATACAGTTACAATGCACAATGAAGTGTCAAGTAGTATATATGTAATTGACTTTTTAGTAATGATAATATTTATAATATTCGGCTTGAGAAATTCTTTTGGTATTTGCCAAGCATTATTGGTTGCTTTAATATCGATAGTTAATTGATATGAATATCTCTATATGAAATTTTAGAGAATAAGATTCCTACTGGCATGGAAATGTATATAACTTTGATCGTTATAATTGCTGAAAACAACTTTTAGTGACGATATAATTTTGTCAAAAAATTAGTAACTGTTGTGATATATGAGTTGCCACGAATGTCAATATTTTTTGCAGCGACTTTGTCGCTACAGAAAATATTGTGTCTTTCATGGTTAAAACTTTTGTGGCCACTTTAGTCGCTACTAAATGATATTTATAGTGGCGACATAATCTTGCCACTAAACATAAATACTTTTTGCGGTAATTTTAGTCGCTACTAAAGGACGTTAATAGTGGCGACAAAATCTTGCCACTGAACATCAATATTTTTGTGGCAGGTTTTTTCGGTACTAAAAGACATTTATAGGGGCGTCCCATCTAATATTTGTTCTTATGGAACATTTTTTTAGAGTAAAATATGTTCTTAGCGACCACAAAAGTCGCCACAAATAACTTTCAGTGGCAATACAAAAGTCGCCGCTAATATCTGTTAGTAGCGACATCTATTGTTTTATGGCGAAAGTCGCCACAATAAGTGTGATTCTTGTAGTTCGTTCACCATCTTTTTAACATAATTCTTGTTTTATCGCGAAATTGTTAACGTGCCTCACGAATTGCACAATAGTAAATCGTTTTGGACATATACCGTCAGCTAAATAATAACTCACATCATATTTATTTTCTTGAATAACATAATAGGCAGGAAGAGCAATACCTTTAGCAAGATTTAAAAACAAATGTGATAAGTCTAAAACATTAATGTCATTATTGATATCGGGCATACCAAAATATGCATGCCATAACCAAAGGTCATAATCAGCTACAACTTAAGAATAATTATTGGGGATCCACTACGACGTTCATATTTGTCCGACCAATATTGTTGGACAATTTTTCCATCTCCAATGCATGCAACATAGACTACCTAGTATTCCTGAGAAACCACACTGCTCACTGATGTGAAAAAGCTTTGCAACATCGTTAGCTGTTGGTGATTACAAATATTGCTCGCCAAACACCTCTACGATAGCTCGACAAAATCTTTTTATACTTTCAATTACAGTTGACTCTCCAATTTTCACATATTTGTCAGTGGCATCCGCTGGCAAACCGTATGCCAACATTCTAAACACATTTATAATTTTTTGTAAAGTAGATAATCCAAATCCAGCTGTAGACATGTGATTTTTGACCCTGCTCAAGATTTTTTATATTTTAGCATGTAAATATTTAGTATATGCCTAATATCGTCATTTCAATTAATTTTGACTGTTTACTTTATTTTTGTCACAAATAATGAAAATTATAAAAAGATAGTTTCATTAATGTTTTGTAGTCATTTTTTAATCTTGAAAAAAACATATCAAAATAGTTTTGTTTTAATGGTCGGTCTTATTTTAATAGTTATTTTACTTAAGTAGGACTAATTAGTAAATGATGTAGTATGTTTAATCTTATTTACGGAAAAAGAATAAAATTTAAGCTCAAATAATTTATTTTCTAAACCTAATTTTCGGACCTAAACCACAACAACCCTAAGGTCTGTACCTCTAAACCCCTAAAAAGAAGCTTAAAAACAACCCTTGACCCAAAAAATGAGGGGAGCCGTTTTTCACAAGGGGGCCGTTCGATCGGATTTTACAAAAAAAACGCTAGGCTTCTTCTTCATGGAGGATTAACCTAAAAACCCTACAAGAAACAAGAGCAGCAGCCGTTTTAATCCTAGACCTCCCCCACCTCTGAATTCCTTCTTCTTCGAACTCCCCCATCCCTGAAATCAACGAGCTGAGACTCTTCTTCTTCATTTGGAAAATCACAAAATAGGAGACCTAGACACAAAGTCTTCAGCCATTTTTTGAAGAATGAAACCCTAGGCTCTTCTTCTCCAAAAAACCTTACAGACCCTTAAGCTGCAACGGTTGAACACACGAAGCCAACCTAGGATCCCTGTTTCTGAACACCCAAAAACGCACAGAGAACAACCATTTCCGTCGACCCTAGCTTCTTCTTCATCATTGGAACAAAACCAACAGATCTCTGAACAGCCGACGGCCATGACTGTTGCTGCAGCACCTAGCTGTAGTTTCTATACCTTCTTTCCCGTCTACTGTCATTGTTTTTCCGGAGTCGCACCATCGACGTCGAACAAACAGAAAATCGGCAACAGTCGTTGAAACTGTTGAAATCTATTTCTGTCAAGTTGTATCAAAATCGGGCTGTTAAAGTCGTGTGAGATCGTAGTCTGAGGTTTCCAGGCAGAATCGAGGTTCCATTGTGTTCGTTTCCTTGTTGGCGTCTTTGTTCGCTGTTCAATTTTTTCCGGCCAGATCCTCGTTTGCTTTTCGACTAAACAGAAATGTAAACTCGGAGTTCCATTAATCTGAAAGTTATCGCTCTTTGAAGGTCCATTTCTTACTCTGATTTCTAAATGTTCTGTCTGTTTGTACATATGAAACGAGGCTTTCAACGTACATATGAAATGCAAGTATATAACCAAAATGGCTCTCACCTTTAAAACTCTTGAAACTGTTGTGTGTCGAATTATATGGCACTAACTTTGAACATGCATTTTCAAATAAAATTTCACCAGATGAATATTGTCCAAGGACGAACATGACAGAAAGGGACAGCAATCGCCATTGTCCATTTTTGCTTGTTATCTAATCTTGTAAATGGTTTGAATTTTGTGGAATTGAATGGTCATGTTTTCTTGATTGTTTGTCTAAAACTAAACAAGTCAGATTATCGCTTCTAGCAAGATATTGCTACTGTTTGATATCACAGTCAGTATAAGACTAGTTTTCCCGTAATCGTTTGATGAATTTATTGATGCATTTGATGACAGTTTGAAGTCGTAATTTCTGAGTAGTAATGAACGCAATAGTATATCACATGAACTGTTTTGAGTAAAATCACAACATATTTGGTGTATTTCGCATCTTTAGTAGATAGATAGATGTTTAAAGGATTGGTTATCTCTTTCTAGGATGTTAGTTAAAATGAAGATATGTGTTAGTTTGGAAGTATTTCTATCATCGTGATTATGGGTATATTTCCGTGGCACGGTCACAATACGTAAATTTCAATTCAGATGTGTATTTATGTGACCCGTCTACAATTTCAATCATGTTAATAAAATAAATACGTTGTACATCGTGGGTACAGTTCCTGTAACATTATTCATTATGTGTATCAAATAAGTAGGTAATTGGCAAACATGGATTATTAAAAGCGGTTTTAAAAGGGATACGATGCACATATATTTCAAAATATTTTAAAGTAAGATAAATAGGCCAATAATAATAGTTGAGCGACCATACTAAAATCATAAAACTCGGGAATGCCTAATACTTTCTCCCCGGTTAACAAAATTCCTTACCCAGATTTCTGTGTTTCGCGGACCATAAACAAGAGTCAAACTTTTATCGATTAGGGATTTAAATTGTTGTCTTGGGACACCATATATTATCCCAAGTGACAACTCTAAATTTTAAATAAAATAATTCCGTTTCGATTGTCACTTAAATTAAAAGAACGCCCCTTATATTCCTTTCGGGGTAGAAAAGGAGGTGTGACACTACCCAACACATCAACGCGTTATTCAGAAGTGTGTATCACGAGCTTTACTTGCAACTAACAATACAAAGGAATAAATTTCGTGATATCCAATTTCGACGACGAAACATACCATCATTAAAGCAACTGAACTTAACCAAAAGTCACACTTAGACAACTTTGCATACAACTGACTATCTCTTAGAGTATGAAGAACCACTCTCAAATGCTGCCCATGCTTCTCCTGAATGCGGGAATAAATCAAGATATCGCCAATGAAGACTATCACGAACGAATCCAAGTAAGGCCTAAACACTCGGTTCATCAAATCCATAAAAGCCGCGGGGCATTTGTCAACCCGAATGACATCACCAAGAACTCATAATATCCGTATCGAGTGCGAAAAGCTGTCTTAGGGACATCAGATGACCTAATCTTTAACTGATGGTAGCCTTATCTCAAGTTGATCTTAGAAAACACTTGGGCACCTTGAAGCTGGTCGAACATATCCTCAATCCTCGGCAATGGTTACTTATACTTGATTGTGACCTTGTTTAATTGCCGGTAATCTATACACATTCTCATCGATGCGTACTTCTTTTGACGAACAACATCGGCGCCCCCATGGCGAGACACTGGGTCTGAAGCTCTTATTAATCAAGTCTTGTAACTGCTCCTTCAACTCTTCAACTCAGGTGGGGCCATCTGATATGGCGGAACAAAAATGGGTAAAGTGCCCGGAGCCAGGTCAATGCAAAAAATCAATATTCCTGTCGGGTGGCATACCCGGCAGGTCTGAAGGAAATACCTCAGGAAACTCACTAACTACATGCACAGAATCAAAGGAAGGAACCTCGTCACTGGAATCATGAACGTATGTCAAATAGGCCAAACACCCCTTCTCGACCATTCGTCGAGCCTTCATATATGAGATGATACTATGTGTAGAATGACCAAGAGTCCCTCTCCACTCTAAATAAGGTAAACCCAGTAGGGCTAAGGTCACAGTCTTGGCGTGACAATCCAAGATCACGTGGTAAGGTGACAACTAGTCCATCCCCATTATGACATCAAAATCGACCATGTCCAGCAATAATAAGTCTACTCGGGTCTTAAGACCCTCGATCACAACCACGCAGGAACGATAAAAAATTATATACCACCGTAGAATCACCCACGAAGGTGGACACATAAATAGGAATACTCAGAGAATCACTGGGTACGACCAGATACGGTGCAAAATAAGATGACTCATAAGAGTAGGTAGACCCTGGATCAAATAGCACTGAAGCACCTATTCTACACACCAAAACCGTATATGTGATAACTGCATCGGAAGCCTCAGCCTTCGGCCTAGATCGAATAACATAAAATCGAGGTTAGGCCCACCACCCTGAACTACCTCTCTGGGATGGCCTGCTGCTGGCTGGCCTTCACCCGTAGCAGCCTAAGCTCCACCTTTAGCACCTCTACCCCCACCTCTTGCTAGCTGGCAGGCTGTGGAACATCTGGTGCCTGAACCATAGCATGGGAACCCTAGTGTTGCGACTGAGTACATCTCGGACAAGCCCTCCGGATATGACTATGCTCACCACACTCAAAGCATCCACCAGAGTGATGCGATTGAGGAAGCTGAGACTGACCCTAACGACCTGAATGACCACCCCGAAAACTCTAGAGTGGCGTTGCACTAATAGGAGCTGGTGGTGCACTGTAGGTCTATTGATTAGAATACTCTGTATGAGAACCACAGCCACCTGAGGTACCGTGAGAAGCCTGAAGCGTTGACTGAAAGGTCCTAGGAGGATGGCCTCTACCATAAGAATCCCTGCCTCCAGACGATGTACCACTGAATCTGCCTGAATGACGTGACCTCTTGTCAGACCCCTGACCACCTCCTCGTGACGAAACTATCTTGACCCTCCTGGCCACATTGGCCGCCTCCTGTAATGAAATATCACTCTCTGTCTCCTTAGCCATCTAAAGTCGAATGGGCTGGATAAGTCCCTCAATGAACCTCCTCAATCTCTCTCTCTCTGTGTGGGGAGTATAAGTAGAGTATGACGGGCCAAATCAATAAATATGGTCTCATACTGCTGGAGACGCTCGATCTGCCTCCGGTACATCTCCCTCTGAGTAACGGGAAGAAACTTCTCCAAAAAGAGCTAGATAAACTACTCCCAAGTCAAAGCTGGCGATCCGGCTTGTCTAGGCAGAAAGTAGCAAAGTCGACCCTATTGGTCTCCACTATCCCCATGTTCCTAAGAACCCCATAGCATCTATCTAGATAATCATGGGGATCCTCAAAAGTTGCACCGCTGAAAGTGGCAGTAAAGAGCTTAGTAAACCTATCCAATCTCCACAAGGCATCGACAGTCATGGCTGCTCCGACACCGGCCTGGGCTACCACACTCAGCTGAACTGCTCCAACTGGCTGAGCTGTTGGAGTCTAGAACTGAGGAGCCACCTGCTCCGGAGTGCGAGTAGCATGAGTTTGGGCCCCTTCCAGTCTGAGAGACAGCTAGGGCTACAGGAAGCAAGCCTGCTTGGGTGACACTCTCCATGAGGCCCACTAGATGGACCAGAGCATCCTAAAGTACTGGTGTAGCAATGAACCCCTCTAGGACCTGAGCTGGGCCCACTGGAGCTATCTGAGCCAGAACCTCCTCGTCAAACTCAACCTGAGGCTCCGCCACTGGTGGTGCTCCTATGGGATGAGGTCTGCCCCTATCTTGGCCTCTAGCACGGCCCCGGCCTCTGTCCCTCGCGGGAGCTACTGGGGGCTCGGGCTGCTGATCAGCGGATGAGGAAGCGCATGCTCTCTGCATATGCAAAAGAACAGAGTAGAAATTTGATTAGTATTGAGAAACCAAACCGCACGACATGAAAGAATAGATGCGAAGTTTTTTCCTAACTCTATTGCCTCTGGGAGATAAGTACACACGTCTCTGTACCGATCCCTCAGAATCTACCAACCTTTTTTGTGAATAGTGAGACCTATTTAACCTAGTTCTCTAATATCAATTTGATACAATCCGAAATTTTTACCCTCAGGAGTCGTGATGCCGCCTACTAGTGAAAGCTAGGCAAGCCAACTAACTGAACTATTTAACCTGTTTTCCATTTTCTTTTTATTTAATGACCTAGCATCAACAATTTATAGCAACATAATTTAATATGCGTAAGAAATGAATTTCAAGTTTAACAGTAATACTAATACCATCCTATAACAAAACTACCCAAGATTTGGTGTCACTACTTTACAGAAAGTCTAAGAGTACTACAAATAAGGGTATGAAAGAAATAACAAAATACTGTCTTTAGAACTACATAAGAGAAGCATGAAAATAGATAGAGGTAGATGCCAAAGCCTACGGATGCCTGCAGGGCTACCTGGGATCGCCTGGTATGTAGGAAGCTGAAACCTCACTGCGGTCCGAAATCCGCAGCACTGGGATCTGCACAAAAAAGTGTAGAGTATAGTATCAGCACAACCGACCCATGTGTTGGTAAGGCCTAGCCTAACCTCGGCAAAGTAGTGACGAGGCTAGGACCAGAATATCAAATAAACATATGCTGCTATATAATATACAACGGAATATAAACAGAAATAAACAAGTAAAGATGGGAGAGGGTACATGCTGCATGGTTTATCAGTTTCAACAGTAAATCAAGAACAAGTCGTAAGGACAACTTAGAATTTACAACGAAATAGCAAGGAACTTATATTCCACCCATAAACATTTTGAATAACAATTGTTGCGGAGCGCAACCCGATCCCCTCATACAACAATACTATTGCCGCGTGCAACTCGATCCATATCATTTATCACTATTGTAGCGTGCAACCCGACCCAATCATATCATTGTTGCGGCCTGCAACCCGATCCAAATATCTCATTGTTGCGGTGTGCAACCCCTACCCAAATATATCATTGTTGTGGCGTACAACTTGATCCAAATATGTCATTGTTGCAGCGTGCAACCCGATCCAAATATGTCATTGTTGCGGCATGCAACCTGATCCAAATATCTCATTGTCGCGACGTGCAACCCCTACCCAAATATATCATTGTTGCAACGTGCAACCCGATCCAAATATATCATTGTTGCTGCGTGCAACCCGATCCAAATATATCATTATTACGACGTGCAACCCGATCCAAATATACAATCAATGTCAACCATAACAAGAGTCCCAACTAGGGATCAATAAGAACTCCACTATCCCGGCAAGGGAGTCAACAATAAGAATGAACACATCCCGGCAAAGGAAAATCAGCTATAACCAAACTTGTTCCAACATCTACTACCTCAACTAACATAGATGCTCAACTATGAATAATCTTTACGAGAATAATTATAAACCTTTCTCAACACAGAGAGACAACAACTTAGGCATTCGTAGTAGTTCTCAATAACACAATAAATTTCAATTTAAGATTCATGGTCATGCTTGACAACGACGTATAGATACTCGTCACCACACCTATACGTCGTACTCATCACATAACATGTAGCATACAAGGTCAAACTCCCATTCCATCAAGCTAATGTTAGACCAAACACTTACATTGCCATGAACTCAGTTCAAGCCTCAACTATAGCTTAACCTCGTGATTCCACCACCAATTCGCTCGTATCTAATCACAAGTTACTTAATTACATCAATGAATGCTAAATAAATAATTTTTAATGCATGAAAATAAGTTTTCTAAAGCCTTTCCCAAAAAGTCAAAAATTAGACCTGGGCCCACATGGTCAAAAATCGAGGTTCGAATCAAAACCTGAATATTCATTTACCTATGAACTCAAATATGTAATTTTTTTTAAAATCGGATCTCAAATCGAGGTCCAAATCCTCTTTTTTTGAAAAACCTACGTTCTACCCAAAACACCCAATTTTCCTCATGAAAATCATTGATTGTAAGTTGAAATCATATTAAAAGATATTAATGATTGAAGGAGACTAGTAAAAATTGACTTACAATCGATTTGGAAGAAGAATTGTTCTTGAAAAATTGCCCTAGGCAGTTTTTGTTTTGAAATGATGTTAAAAAGGTTTGTTTTTCGGCTAAGTATAAAAAGTTGCAGGCTGCAGTTATATGAATTGCGAAGGGAAGTTGGGAAATACAAACTGGGAATTGCGTAGGAAGATTGGGAAATGCGAATTGGAAATTGCGAAGGGAGGTTGGGAAATGCGACTGAGAATTGCGAAGGGAGGATGGGAAATGCGAAGCCTGCAGGCTTGCAATTTCGTAAGTCCAAAATTTCTCCCCATGGCCTATTCAAAACTCACCCAAGCCCCCGGGCTCCAAACCAAATATGCACACCACCCTAAAATATCATACAGACTCGTTCGTGCATTCAAACCGCTAAAAATAACTTCAACAACTACGAATTTAGCATCAAAATCATGAAACTTTCTCAAGACTTCAAATTTTCAATTTTCTCAACAACTATTCGATTTACGTTGTTTCAAGTCCGTTTCTTGCTAAATTTTACCTATAACACAAATAAATTATATTGAACCTATGCCGGGCTCCGAAACCATAATACGGGCCCGATACCACATGTTTCATATAACATTTCACTTTCAAAAACCTTTATATTTGTCAGAAATTAGTTTCTTTCAAAAATTCATTTCTCGGGTTTGGGACCTCAGAATTCGATTCCGGGCATACGCCCAAGTCCCATATTTTCCTATGGATCCTCCGGGATTGTCGAATTACGGGTCCGGATCCCGATCCGTTTACCTAAAATGTTGACTGAAGTCAACTTAATTTATTTTAAAGCCAAATTTTATATTTTTCACGGATTCTTACATATGAACTTCCGGCTATACATCCGGATTGTACACGCAAATTGAGATGATGCCGAAAGAAATTTTTAAGGCCATGAAACATAGAATTTAAGGGTCATCACAAAAAACGAGCTGTAATTATGAAGTGAGAAACTGCAGCAACTTAGAAATTAACATCACACAAGTCAAAGGGATATGATGGCATAAAAGGAACCATAAAGCTTAGTTACTTATATTATAGCAACACAAGACATGACCAGTGAGATTATTTATGGGAAACACAGTGGCACTGCCCAGTTTCGATTGGAATGTTCCTACTAATCACATTTCTAACACAGTCCCTACGTTATTATTCAGAAGTGGCACGATTTAGTGGGCGTTTGGATATAAGAATTGTAAAATTTTGGTAAGAATTCTTTTTAAAGTGAAAATGATATTTGAAATTTAGAGTTGTGTTTGAATATAAATATAATTTTAGATTATTTTGAAGTTTTGTGAGTGATTTGAGTGAAAATTTTGAAAAATAGATTTTTGAAGTTTTTCAAATTTTTAAAATGCATCTTCAAGTGAAAATTGAAAACTTTATGAGCAAACGTTGATTTCGGAAAAAAGTAAATTTTTTTGAAAAAAGGGAATTTTTTATTTATGTCCAAATGGACTCTTAAATTTTATGAGTTCGCATTTAAGTTTTTTGGTATCAGATAGGGGTGTAAAGGTTGGATTGGTTCGGATTTTATAATTACCAAACCAAACCAATTATGTCGGGTTATTAATCTAAAGACCAAATCAAAACTCGGGCTTTTTAATCTTGACTTTTCTCGGGTTTTCGAGTTATTCGGATTTTTTTGGGGTTTTCCCGGTAAATTCTTCATATAACAAAACTTATAACTTCTGCTCAAAATATTTCTTTCATCCTAATAAGATGCAACTATATAAAGTATTTTCCAAGAAATTAATATAAAATATGAGATGTGCCATGACATATTTCTAAAATATCCAACAATAAAATTATATAATATAAATATTGCTATTTAAAAAGGTATAATAAAAATAAACATAATCTAAAAGTACTAGGTCATGTTAAAATAAGTTACTAATAAGGGAGTATTAATTACATGACTAAACGTTAAAGAAAAATAAAAATAGGTTATGCATTTTATCCAAAATTATTACAAAAAAAAATAGATATTCAATACATTCTCGTTCGTAGTATTGAATTGAATGTCTTTTGTTAGCATTAGTATTGATTTGATTTTGGTTTAGACTTTTGTTAGAATTATTTAATTTACTAATATTAATGGCTATAAAACTTATTGGAACATTCAAAAGTTCTAAGTCCACCCTTGAAATAATATCTTAAAATAAATTATGAAAATTTTTAAGAAATATTTATATGTTATATCACAATAAATATATTTATATACATTAAATATATCTAAAATTTCTGTATATGTAATGTCGGATTGATTTGGTTTCGGTTTGACTTTCTTTGGTTAAAACCAAACCAAACCAATTTTGGTTGAGTTTTTTTTCTAACACCAAACCAAATCATAGTCGGATTTTTCTTCTCGGTTTGATTCGGATTATCGGGTTGGTGCAGTTGTCGGTTTCCTTTGTAAATCTCTAATATCGAACCTATTATATTTTTAAAGTTATGCGTTCAGATCCACTATGTATTGCAATTTTTGTAAATCTTTACACTAAAACCTAAATATCTAAACTTCCAACGTATTTTAAAATAAAGAAGGATTCAATTGATAAATAGTTCACCTTTAAATCTTTGTATTTAACTATTACAAATTATTTTTGTTTTGATTCGCAGTGTGAGGATTAGGTAAAATAGAAACAAAACACTCGTTAATGCTCTTGGACTTACGTATGGGATCTTAGTTTGAGAATATTGCGCCTCAAACGTTCGACATGTGTTTGGTATGTATCTGACGCCTTACATACGGGCTCGCCCCACAATTAATTGTGTGCTATTTTGTGTCATTAGCTTTGTAGATCATAAAAATTCATTAACAATCTTTTAACTTGTCAAAAGCTCTCTTAACTAATTGTATTTCATAAATTAAAAACACATAATATTCATCATGAAAGTGATTTTGCTAGAACCTCTCCATCCAAAAATTCTTCATGTTATAATTTTTGTTAGGTCGATATTATTGAATTCTTTATAATTTTTTTCTTCAAATCTTGATTTTCATTTTATTTCATTTGAACATAATTTATCATATTTGTAGGTGATGAAACTTATTACTTAATATTTTTAGTGTTTGGTGAATAACAACGTATATGTTACAAAACTTAGCTCAAAGTAATAAACTAAAAGATAGACAACAAAGTAGAGAGAAATAGAGAAGAGAATATATTTCTTCTATGTATCTAAGTGTATTGCAAAATGATTTCTCATCCTCTATTTATAGTACTACATAGAGGTATACTAAAAGAATTCCATAAATATGTCATTAAGCTTTTGAGATCATGGAGGAAGATCATGGGGGAGATCATGGAGGTGTGGGAGTTACAACCATAAGTATTGGAGTAGTGGGAGTTATGGAGATAATGGATAAAAGTAGTGGGTGTTATAGGAGTTATGGACATCCACCATAATCTAATATTTCATAACACTCCCACTTGGATGTCCATGTTGGAAACACGTTCTCAAGGCTTTATACTAAAACGTGTGTTCTTATGTGTAGGTTTTGATGAATGACAAACGAAGCGCAAATTGATATATGACGAAGTTCAAGTACAAGCGCACAATTGGTGGATAACGAGATTCAAGCACAAGACAAAGTTTTATAGTTTAAATGAGTCGTTCTTAATTGTGTTCTTGATCCGACAACTTGACTCATGACATGGCTTCTCTCGTAAAATTATTTTTACAAAATTATGCATATTTAATTTAATGCTAAATGATTTTAAATCATGCATATTTTCATTAGTCAAAATGATTTTTAAACACGCCTCTAAAAACTGGACTAAGATAATCGATTATGTACTTATGATAATCGATTATGTTAAGCCAAGACTGCATGACAATCGATTGTGAACAAATGACAATCGATTGTGTTAAGGCAGTGAGCATCAGGTTTTTCAAAACCGCATGACAATCGATTGTGAACCTTATGACAATCGATTGTGATGAGGCAGTGTCCATCAAAGTTTTTCAAAACTCAGAATAATCGATTGTGAAGCTAATGACAATCGATTGTGAAGAGACAGTGTCCTTCAGATTTTTCAAAGTCACAAAATAATCGATTGTGAACTTATGACAATCGATTGTGTTGAGGCAGTGACTTCCAGACTTTTTCAAAGTTATTAAATAATCGATTGTGAGTATATAACAATCGATTGTCACGAGGCAGTGTCTAAAATGATTTTCAAAATCTGATAAATAATCGATTGTTAACTTTGCACAATCGATTGTGAAGCTGACCGTTGTTGTAAAGTTTTCAAATACCGTCAGGTAATCGATTATTGATTTTGTACAATCGATTGTTGATATTTAAATCTGAAAAAGATTTTTTGAACGTTGCTGAATAATCGATTATTGATTTGGTATAATCGATTGTTTTACGTAAAATCTGGAAATGATTTTTTGAATGTTGCCAATAATCGATTGTTGATCTTGGACAATCGATTGTTAAGCGTAAAATCTGGGATTGATTTTTGGAACGATTGGCAAACAATCGATTGTGGCTTCCTGACAATCGATTGTCACAGAGTAAAATCAGCAACTCTTAATTGGCAATTAGGCAACGGTAGTGCCAAGTTTTTCAACTATAAATACAGCTTCATTCCAGTGTTTTTAAACACAACAACACACAACAACTGATCATTTTATTGCTATAAGCTTGCATATTATTGTTTATCATTTTATATTCATTTCATAAATCTTTTTGAGAGCCAAAGTCGTGTCCATAGTTGTTGTGATCTTGAGCTTACTTTTTTTACTCATATCTACTCATTAAGGAGTGTTTTGTTTGAGTGTTTAGTGTTTTGTACACTTGAAGAGAATTGTGATTCTCTTGTTGTAAGGAACTTGTGTTTCCTTGGTCGAAGTCTTGGAGTGTTGTATCTCCGAGCAAGATTGTTGAGGCTTGTGTCCTCAGATTGTAAAGGTTGGTTAGGCACCCGTAAGCTTAACAGTGAAGTCTTGGAGTGTTGTATCTCCGAGCAAGATTGTTGAGGCTTGTGTCCTCAGATTGTAAAGGTTGGTTAGGCACTCGTAAGCTTAACAGTGAAGTCTTGGAGTGTTGTATCTCCGAGCAAAAGTGTTAAGGCTTGTGTCCTTAAGTTGTAAAGGTTTGTTGAGCACCCGTAAGCTTGACAAGTTAGTGGAAAATCTCGAGAGAGTCTCTCGGGGACTGGACTAGCCACTTGTTGTGGTGAACCAGAATATATCGGTGCGTTCTTTCCTTTTTGTTTACTTAACGCACTTATTTATTTCCTGCAAATTTCAAATTCCGCAAGTTTACGCTAAATTTTATTATAACGCTATTCACCCCCCCTCTAGCGTTAAGCGTATTATCTAACAGTCCAAAGATAATGTGCCTCGTTAAAACCTTAACTAAAATAAAACCCAATGAGAAAAAAAAAATTCTAGAAAAGGAAAAAGATTACACATATCTAACAAAATGCATTTTTGTTGCCTCGTTAAAAACCTTGCAAGGAAAACCCAGTGGGACAAAACCTTGTAAGGGAAAAGGAGTGCAACGCGCATTAACTCCCCCTGAAAAGAGCATCAATTCACATCCTTGAGCCTTCGCATTCCAATCTTGTATACCAGCTTCTTGAAGGTTGACGTTGGTAGAGATTTTGTGAACAAATCAGCCATATTATCACTTGAACAAATCTGTTGCACATTGATATCACCATTCTTTTGAAGATCATGTGTGAAAAATAACTTTGGTGAAATATGCTTTGTTCTATCTCCTTTTATGAATCCTCCCTTCAATTGGGCTATGCATGCTGCATTGTCTTCATACAAAATCGTGGGTAGTTTGTCACATTTCAAACCACATTTGTCTCGAATATGATGTATTATAGACCTCAACCACACACACTCTCGACTTGCTTCATGAATAGCGATTATCTCAGCATGATTAGATGAAGTAGCCACAATTGATTGCTTAGTCGATCGCCAAGATATGGCAGTGCCTCCACAGATAAACACATAACCTGTTTGAGATCGAGCCTTGTGTGGGTCAGATAAATATCCAGCATCAGCATAACCAACAAGATCAGTACTGCAATTATTGCTATAAAATAAGCCCATATCAGTAGTCCCTTTTAGATACCGCAATATATGTTTGATTCCATTCCAATGTCTCCTTGTGGGAGCAGAGCTATATCTTGCTAAGACATTAACTGAAAAAGTTATGTCAGGCCTTGTAGTATTTGCAAGATACATTAGTGCGCCAATTGCACTAAGATATGGTACTTCAGGACCAAGTAGCTCTTCATTCTTTTCTTGCGGTCGGAATGGATCCTTATTCACATCAAGTGATCGAACAACCATCGGAGTACTTAAAGGATATGCTCCATCCATGTAAAACCATTTCAATACCTTTCTATATAGGCAGATTGATGAACAAAAATTCCGTTTGCCAAATATTCAATTTGCAAACCAAGACATAATTTTGTCTTTCCGAGATCTTTCATCTCGAATTCCTTCTTTAAATAATCAATTGCCTTTTGGAGTTCTATGGGAGTTCCAATAAGGTTTATGTCATCGACATATACGGTAAGTACAACAAATTCCGATGTTGTTTTCTTTATAAAAACACATGGGCAAATGGCATCATTTATATAGACTTCCTTTAATAAATACTCACTAAGACGATTATACCACATTCGTCCTGATTGCTTTACACCATACAAAGATCTAGCAATTTGATTGAAAACATTTCCCGGGACTTTGAATTATGAGTGTTTGGCATTTTGAATCCATCGGGAATTTTCATGTATATCTTATTATCAAGTGAGCCATAAAGATAGGCAGTAACCACATCCATTAAATGCATGTCAATCTTTTCAAGGACAGCAAAACTAATGAGATAACGGAAAGTTATAGCATCCATTATGGGTGAATATGTCTCTTCATAATCGACACCAGGCCTTTGAGAAAATCCTTGTGCAACAAGGCGTGCCTTGTATCTTTGTACCTTGTTTTTCTCATTTCTCTTGCGTACAAAGACCCATCTATAGCCAACAGGCTTAACACCATTAGGTGTTTCAACTATGGGCCCAAAAACTTCACGTTTTGCAAGTGAATTCAATTCTGATTGGATTGCTTCTTGCCCTTTTGGCCAATCAAGTCTTTGTCAACATTCTCCAACAGATTGAGGTTCAAGATCCTCACTTTCTTGCATAATGCTAGATGCAACATTATATGCAAAGACATAATCTACCACTATATCCACTCGATTAAAATTTGTCTCAATATCGATTGAATTTATTGATAGTTCCTTATTTACCTGAGTCTCGGGCTCAATGGATTCTTCATGAATCTCAGAATTTATTAAATCGTGAATTTCCTCATGAGATTCTTTCGTAGTGTCATTTTGATCATTTGCTTTCCTTTTTCTAGGATTTCGATCTTTGGAACCTAATGGTCTGCCACGTTTTAGGCGTGCTTTCGACTCATTAGATATGACACTAGAAGATTGTCCAATGGGGTCATCAACACGGATTGGAACATTCTCTGCGGGGATGTGAGATTTTGTTATCCTTTTCAAGTCCGTGAATGCGTCAGCCATTTGATTTGCTATTCTATGCAAATGGATAATATTTTGCACCTGTTTTTCACAAATTAAGATGAGATAATGATGGATTTTTCCACAAAATTTCCCATTTGGTTTCACCAACTTCTCCCCCTAATTTTGGGAAAAGTATCTCATCGAATCGACAGTCTGCAAATCGTGCAGTGAACAAATCCCCTGTCAATGTTTCGAGGTAGCGAATAATGGAGGGCGATTAAAACCCAACATATATTCCTAACCTTCTTTGCGGACCCATTTTGGTGCGGTATGGCGGTGCTACAGGCACATATAGTGCGCATCCAAAAATTTTTAAATGGGATATGTTAGGTTCATGACCCAAAACTAATTGCAACGGGGAATATTTGTGATAATTCGTCGGTCTGAGACGAACTAGCATTGCTGCATGCAAAATAGCGTGACCCCAAACCGAAGTGGGCAGCCTCGTTTTCATGAGTAATGGTCTTGCAATCAACTGCAGACGTTTAATTAAAGATTCTGCAAGACCTTTTTGAGTATGAACATGAGCTACAGGATGTTCCACTTTTATCCCAATTGATAAGCAATAATCATTAAAAGCTTGGGATGAAAACTCAGCAGCATTATCTAGTCTAATAGACTTAATTGGATTATCAGGAAATTGTGCTCGTAATCGAATTATTTGTGCCATTGATTTTGCAAACGCAAGGTTGCGTGATGAAAATAGGCACACATGAGACCATCTAGAGGATGCGTCTATTAAGACCATAAATATCTAAAGGACCCACTAGGTGGGTGAATAGGTCCACAAATATCCCCTTGTATACGTTTCAAAAACATAGGTGACTCAGTTCTAACCTTTATTGGTGATGGTCTAATAATTAACTTGCCTTGATAACAAGAAGTGCAAGAAAATTCATTATTTAAAAGAATCTTTAAATTCTTTAATGGATGCCCATATGAGTTTTCTATAATCCGTCTCATCATAATTGATCCAGGATGTCCCAATCGATTATGCCAAAGTACAAAAGTATTGGAATCAGTAACCTTTTGCTTTACTGTGCAATGTGCCTCAATTGCACTAATTTTTGTCCAATACAGGCCACAAGATAAAGATGGGAACTTTTCAATAACCCTCTTTTGGCCAGAGACATTCTTTGTAATGATGAGGTATTCAAGATTATTCTCATCTATTGTCTCAATATGATATCCATTTTGACGGATATCTTTAAAACTCAACAAGTTCCTCTTGGACTTGGAAGAGAACATTGCATTCTCTATGATAAATATTGTTCCTTTAGGCAGAGTTATAGTTGCTCTTCCGGAGCCTTCAATCAATTTACTACTACCAGAAATTGTAGTAACATCTGCCTTACACATACTTAAAAGAGAGAAGTATTTCTTCTCTTTGAATATCGTATGTGTGGTACATGAATCAATTAAACAAATATTTTTACAATTGGACGTTGATCCAAGTTTGCTTTATGAGATATCCATATTTGCTTCCCATGGTTTGACATACAAAAGAAATATACGAAAAATATTAGTATATATATATATATATATATATTTTATAGATATGAGAATAAAAAAATTTAAGTCTATGATTCAACATAATAGTTTCAGTAGTACGGTCATTATGAAAAAAAAAATCTTTTGTCATAGTTATTCTCCTTTTAATACTCTTGTATCCGTTGCTTAACAATTAAATAATATTTTCAAAATCTACTGAGGTTAGTCGATTAACTAAATCGGATAGTCGACTAACATGCCATGCGGAAAAGGTCCAGTTTAATAGAATATATTAGTTAATCGATTATCTGTTATGTTAATCGATTAACTTACTGAAAAATCATTACAAATAAAGCATAAGATGAATTTGTAATCTAAAGTTATATATTTTAAAACCATAATACAGATTATTTGTCAAGTTGATAAAACTCTTAAGGTACATATCGATATTTGATCATTGATTGAATTGTTTTGAACTGAATGTTTCACCTAGAATGATTCAACTAATTGAGTTAATTGCTGTTGGCAGTGAATCTGTTTCAGGTTCATAATACTACTAGCATAATAGCACCTTTAATGTGCTAACACATTAACACCGAGCAGAAAATATAAAATTTGAACCATATCACAATAATAGATAACTTATGTAAACTATGATAATTGTTTATTCATTAACTACTACGAATAAGTAAAAATAAAAATCAAACTGCTCAATCTTCTTTAACCATGGATCCATCACCGATCAAGTGATCTATTTTCCCCTCAGGGTGCTCAAAGAAGTCTGCCACATCCAAGTGGGTGATGTCAAAATTATTGTCAGAGACAATTGGTTTCAGGGCCTTTACTCTTTAGAGATGCTTGATAAAGCTCAACCAACCCAGTGCCTTTTTCCGCCGCAACGATAACATATAGTTTCTGAACTATTTGCTTTTGGATTCTCATAATTCCATTTTCGCTTTTGGTGGTTATATCTCTTTGGGGGGTGACTAACACCAGGAAAATTTCTTCCTTGTCCACGTCCACGGCCATGACCCCGACCACGACCACGACCATGATTAAAGCCATAGCCTTTTCCACGCTTAGCATAATAGGAATACACATTATCTACTTCAGGCAATGGTGTAGACCTAGTGGGTCGATTTTCGTGATTTTTCATGAGCAGGTCATTGTTTCGCTCAGCCACAAGGAGAAGAGAAATCAGCTTAGAGTACTTTTTGAAACCTTTCTCTCTGTACTGTTGTTGCAGAACCATATTGGAGGCATGAAACGTTGTAAACGTTTTTTCAAGCATATCATGATCAGTTATAGTATCTCCACAGAGTTTCAATTTAGAAGTAATTCCAAACATTGCAGAATTATATTCAGAAACAGACTTAAAGTCTTGGAGCTTCAGATGGACCCAATCATATCGTGCTTGTGGCAGAGTGACTAACTTTAAGTTGTCATATCTCTCCTTTAAGCCATTCCACAAGATAAGTGGATCTTTGACTGTGAGATATTCAATTTTCAAACCTTCATCAAGGTAATGGCGCAAGAAAATCAAGGCCTTAGCACAGTCTTGGGTGGATGCATTATTTCTGTCTTTAATGGCGTCTCCAAGACCCATTGCATCCAAATGGATTTCAGCATCCAACACCCATGTCATGTAGTTCTTGCCCGAAATTTCAAGGCCAACAAACTTTCTTTTCATAATGTCAGACATAATTAAAACAAAATTAGGAGGAGAAAAAAATACCTTAATTTTCTCAAAAAGATTCTTGAGATAGTAGAGCTTCGTGCTGATAATGTGTTACAAAACTTAGCTCAAAGTAGTAAACAAAAAGATAGACAACAAAGTAGAGAGAAATAGAGAAGAGAATATATTTCTCCTATGTATCCAAGTATATTACAAAATGATTTCTCATCCTCTATTTATAGTACTACATAGAGGTATACTAAAAGAATTCCATAAATATGTCATTAAGCTTTTGAGATCATGGAGGAAGATCATGGGGGAGATCATGGAGGTGTGGGAGTTACAACCATAAGTATTGGAGTAGTGGGAGTTATGGAGATAATGGATAAAAGTAGTGGGTGTTATAGGAGTTATGGACATCCACCATAATCTAATATTTCATAACAGTATAAGTATTTATATCCATTAATGTTCTTTTAGTAATGATTAGAGTATTGAGTTATGTTTTAATTTATTAAAAGCTTATTGGAAGCATACAATGCTTAATTGTATTATGTAGTTGTGAACTATTCCTTTAAAATTATATTTGTAAATATTTTATTAACCTGAAAAGGGACTCACTCTTTTGTTTTTCTTTTTGTAACTAAATAGTTTCATTAATCACGTTAAAAAAAAGACTCTTAAATCTCAAAGAGGTGCGACGTGCTTTGAAACTTTCCAAATGTGAATTCGAAATGTTTCAATCTTTTATTTTTTTTCTTTTCTATTTTCCTCTTTATAATTTTCGTTTTCTTTTAGCCTGTGGCTTATAAGTCTTATTAATATGAATGTGCAATGTTTCCCTTAAGATTTTAAACCTAAAAACCGTGTTATGATGTGTCATTATATTATTTTATTTTACAAATATGGTATATCACATAATTCAAATAAGGAAAATTTTAATATAGAAAATTTAGTTGATTTAGAAGTCCTAAATATTAGAAAATAACTAAAAGTTTTAAATATTAGGAAAATTTATTAGAGATAAAATTAAATGATTATTTTGTTCAATGTGAAATTAATTTTTAAAGGGTAAAAAAGGCGAATAACATTTTACTAAGGGTATTCATGCGTTTAATATAGTTATATAGATTCTTACTCACCTTTTTTTCTCCAAGAAATTTAAACTTCCAATTGTCACGATCCCAAATATTCCGGTTGTGATGGTGCCTATCACAGTACTAGGCAAGCCAACCCAACAAGTAAGCACAGTGAATTCTTTTTATAAAACCATTTTCTCAAATTGATTAAGTCTCGAATTTTCATAAGAAATATATAAATCACTAAAATGTGCGGAAAATAGTATAAAAATATACTAACACAGCCCAACAATTCGGGATCACAAGTCAAGAGCCTCTAAATACAACCCAATCTGACATACAAATACATCATAAGTTTATAAATGCAGAAAAAGTAAGATAGGAAGGAGGAAAGCACAGCTGCGAACGCCGTGCATGTACCTTGCAGCCTTCGGTAAACTTTAAGAGTGCACAACGTACAAGGAGTAACGTGGGTACACCAACTATTTAAGAAACTTAAAGTAAACAAGGTCTGAGTGCAATGACGAGTAGTAAAAATTATATAATAAGTTTTAACATAAAATTCAAGTCAATTTCTGCAATTTAAAAGCCAATAATCCTGTAAAAACTTCAATTTCAATTTAAAATACTTCAAAAATATTTATTTAGCAGTTTTCAACAAAGGCTCAGCATAAAAGAAGAGTGAAAGCAATAAGATATTATAAATGGGCCCATGGGGCAAGGTATCACTCATAAATATAGCCTCTCGGGTAAGCCTCTCAGTCACTCGTGACTCAGCTCTCGTTAATTGTACTCACACTAAGCACTCCGGCTCAATAATATCTCATAATAGTTATAATCATAATAACCGCTACGACGTACAGCCCGATCCATAGTTTATGGTAGACTACGCTCACTTGGGGTATACAGACTCCGGAGGGGCTCCTATAACCCAGGCGTCATGCAGCGCACAGTCCGATCCAAATATATATCGCTGCGGCGTGCAATAAGTATCGCTGCAGTGTGCAACCCGATCCATAGTATATATAATATTGATGCGACATGCAGCCTGATGCATAATATATATATATATATATATATATATATATATAATCCTCACCATTAGGTCCTCAACCTCTCTTAGTCACTAACCTCACAGTCACTCGGGCATATCAGTAAAAATCAGAAAACTCAGCCCAAGTAGTTTTCACATATTAAGAAGTAGAGTGATAAAATTGGATTTAAACAATAAACACGTAAAACATGACTGAGGATATGCTTTCAAAATAAATAGAGTGAAGAAAATAGTAAAGATGCCCCTAAGGGTCTAAGCAGGTCGGCACAAGGCGCCAAACATGGCATACAACCCAAAATATAGTATCAATCTCTAAAGTACGAAATATCATAAGATTTCAAATCAAATACGCGGCTTAATAATCGCTACGGGACGGACCAAGTCACAATCCCTACCGGTGCATGTGCACACCTTCATCACCTAGCATGTGCGTCACCTCATCTATTAAAACAAAACGAAATACCCAGAATTTTATACCCCCAGGTCCAAATTTACAATAGTTTACTTATCTCAAGCTGGATGAAATACTAATCTGCGACGCCCTTAACTCTCGAATCGCTCTTAACTCGCGTCAAATCTACCCATAATCGGAATCATAATATTATAATATGCTAAGGGAACGAAGCCCATGCAAAAATAATCAAGTTATATCAAAAATCCTGAAATTGGTCCAACTCGACTCCCGGGCCCACGTCTCGAAATTCAATAAAAGTCATATTAATGGAATCCTTATCCTCCCACGAGCTCATACATACCAAGAATTCCAATATCCGACCATAAATTACCCCTAAAATCCCTATATTAAGGCCGCCAATTTTCAAGCCCTAACTCCCCAATTTTAGGCTTCAAATCCCCCAAATATCGTGTTTAATTGGGTAGAAATCACAATAGGATCAGAAATTAAGTCCATAAGTCTTACCCTCAGGAAGTTCTCTTTGATTCCCTCTTCAATCTCCCTCAAGAAGCTCCAAAACCGAGTAAAAAATGATGAACTTAGGCCAAAAACCACGAAAATGATCTTTTTAAATATTCTGCCCAGCTATTAAAATAATTTAATTGCGATCGCGAGAAATCCATCGCTATCTCGAAGCACAAACTTCGCTGGCCCAGAATTTCCCTTACGCGATCGCAAAAATCCTCTCGGGTTCGTGAAGCTTAATCACCCAAACCTACGCGATCACGTCTTGCCTCACACGGTCGCATAGAGCAATCATCTCCACTGCACACCAACTTGCCTTTTTCTGCGCGAACGTGACCTTGCCCACGCGTTTGCGAAGCACAACTTCTCAAATATCCATGATCGCGACCTCTTATATGTGAATGCATAGAACAACTTCACCCAGCCCCAAATTAGTCGGCGCGATTGCGATTCCCTCTACGTGATCACGAAGAGCAAAATGCCTGCAATAAGATACCAGCAAAAAGGATCCAACTTCCCTCCATTTTCTAATTTCTCAATTTCTCCAAGTTCCTACTTGGATTGGAGACACTTGGCATAGTTAAAAATCAATAGATGAGATTTAATTGAATAAAATAAAGCTCTAACCATAGTTAAAATATTTAATTCCTCCTTTTATTCATTCTCAAATAATATCTTTTGCAATTGCATAATTACAGCCACATATTATCTGGGATTCCTTCTCTCTTTCTTGTAATATTTTTTTTCTTCTGTGAATTAATTTTTTTTCAATTCTACATAATCTTCCATTCTCATTAAAATTTAAAAAAATATCAAAAGTAAGTTCCAATATAGACGAGCTATGTGGGTTTCCTAAAATCTTGGTACATTTTGATTGCTTGAAGAACATGTTTGGCTCCTAAATGAAAATTTTGACAAAAAAAAATTATTATATTTTTTGGTTTACTTCTTTGGCAATATAATACTGATGCTTTTACACGTCTAAATTTGAAGAAAATTTAAACCTAAAATTGGTGCAAGATTGGAGTTTGCTTCTTATATTTGTATCGTTCTTTAATTAAATCAAAGTTGGAACTTATTTCTAATACTTTTTATTTTTAATAAGAATGGAAGATTTGTGGAATTGAAAAAATCAATTAACTCACAGAAAGAAATTCACTACAAGAAAGAGAGAAGGAATTTTAGATAATGTTAATTATAATAGTGGGATTACAAAAGATATTATTTGAAAATGAATAAAAGAAGGAATTAAATATATTTATTTATGGTTAAGACTTTATTTTTTCAATTAAATTTTATCCACTGATTTTTAATCATGTTAAGTGTCTCCAATCCAAATAGAAACTTGGAGAAATAGAGAGATTTGAAAATAGTGGGGAGTTGAATCCCAGCAAAAACTGCTACTCCGCAATTCCAAAAATATCCGTTGGTCATCCCCAACACATCCGAAGTCATCGGGATCCTAGCAAGAAATGCTAATATCCCACAATATTATTCAAATTTGTTTCAATATTCGAAACATTCAAGACAACATTAAAATACCAAATTAGCATCGTATTCAAGCTTAAGAGTTCCAAAAACATCTAAATTCCGCTTTCGATCAAAAAGTCCATCAAACTTCGTCCGAATGACCTGAAATTTTGTATACACATCACAAATGATACGACGTGCCTACTCCAACTTCTGGAATTCCATTCCAACCCCTATATCAAAATCTCACATATCAATTGGAAAACGCCAAAATTTCAATTTTGCCTATTCAAGCCTAAATATACTCCGGACCTTCAAAACACATTTCTATCACGTTCCTAAGTCCCAAATCACCACCTGAAGCTATTTGAACCATTAGAATTCACACCTGATCCCCTTTTCACATAAGTCAACATCCGGTTGATTTTTTCCAACTCAAGCCTACTCAAAAGTGACTAAGTGTCTCAAACTGCACCAAAACAGCTCCGAATCCAAACTAACCAATCCGATAATACATAATACAGCTAAACATGACAATAAGAAGCATAAATGGGGAAAACGGAGCGGTAACTCATGAAACAACTGGTTGAGTCGTTACACCAACACTTCTATACTTGTATTGCTCTATAAAATCTTATCTAAAACTAACAATATCTCAAGAAAAATTAAATGAGTTGGCTATATTATCAATTGAAAATGAATTATCAGGGAGAATCTATTATAAAAAGGATTTTAACAACTTTTTATCTTAAAAAACAAGAAAAATATACTTTAAATAGAAACATATCGTGTAATTTTCTTTTAAAAATTTAGATCTCATATTAAATTTTAACTTTAAGCCCCGCATGTATTTAAACCGCCCCTGTCCTGTACTACGACACTACATACGCTCCTGGTTATATTAATGATCATCGAGTTTGAAATTGGAATGGGTGCATAATTCAACAACTTGACAATCCAGGAATGCAAAACTTGGGCTGGAAGTATATTACGGAAAGCATTTACGAAAGGAAGTTTATACCATCGCAGTCGTCATATGATAAAAAGGTATGGTGCACCCATGACCTTCACAAATTTACATTAAAATTATGATGAATCTATGACCTTCAAATCCTAGGCTAAGATTGCAAATTTTGTTCATGTCCTTTACAATTTTCTAAAATATTATATAGATCTAACTGTTTTATATATTTCTCTATTTTATATATATCTTCTAATTGGAATTTGGGAGAACTTCAATTTAAAATTAGAGGCATATCATTTGCTTCAAGTTGTTTAGGTCTTAATTATATCCGCAAATAATCCATATCTTTCCGCGCTCTCCCTCTCTCAAGATTTCTCTGTCATACAGATACTAAAATTTTATAGTCAAAAGGAGTTGGTACACTTGTATAAATAAAAGACAAGCCTTATTTTAATGAAACGTTAATATTAACGATGATATAGAAATAACACCAGGACATTAAGATATGAATTATAGATCTTGAGAAAGATCATCACAACCATAGTCACCTTAAGAATCAGAAATTTTAATAAACACTAAATACCAGACAATGTGAAATTTTTGAAGAAGCTGACAAGTAATCTACATCCAGATGTTGAGTTGTCCCACATCGGAGGGATTTGAGGTCCTTGGTCTCCTTATATGGCTTGGGCAATCCTCACCTCATAAGCTAGCTTTTGGGGTTGAGTTAGGCCCAATGTCCATTCTTTTCACCAGATATTATTCGTATGATCTTGACAATTTTGATAGCTTAACTGAACGTGGGTTTTAAAAAATATTGAAGATTAATGCTCATAAATAAAATTATTAACAAGTGCGAAAACAATTATAAGAGGGAAAACAAAAGAAAGAACACTTTTCCCTTTGCATCCTCTCATACTTCCTCTACATTTTCCTACAAAGTATTTTTTTTTTCCTTCAGACGTGGATATATAATAAACCTAATGGCATACAACTTGGAGAATGTGGTAAATTAAATTTTGACTGTATAATCTCCTTCAAGTTGTTTAGTTATTCTTAATATCAACAAATAATCCTTAAGGGTAAATTTTTACTTTTAGTCACAAAGACATCCAAATTTTCAAGTCATAAAGAGTTGGTACTATATATATATATTCAAAAATGATGCCAGCTGATTAATATATGACTTTTGGAACCTGTGGAAGATCATCATAACCATATTCAGCTAATAAAAAGCAGATTAAACAAACCCGCTAAATGTCAAAATATGGAAATTTATGAAGAAATCCGACAAGTGATACTGTATATCTCTAAGCATCATCAATATATTTGAATGGACCAACTAAATTTGTTTATAAAACTGAAGATCACTGCTAGCAAATAGACCTATTAACAATTTTTGTGAGTTATTAAGAGAAAAAACAAAAGGAAGAAAAAAAAGGCAGACAACTTTGAGGGCGCAGCTTAAGAAATACAGTCTTAAATTGTTGGCCCAAGTAAAAGAAAGTTTTGAAGACCGATAAAGAAACTCCGACATGGACCAGCCCATCCTTGAGGCACAATTATGGTCAATTCAAATATATGAGATGCACGTGAATGAGATAAACCTAACTTATTAGAAGTGATATCTTTTGATCATGATCAAAAAAGTTGCATATTAAATAAGGAGAAAGACTCCTTACACAAAGGGAACACGGTTTAAGAAATAGATAGAGTTAGAGGATGCGACCAACTAGGACTCTTTCACCAAGGAAGAGTAGCATCAATATTCTAGTCAATCTCTGATTGTTAACTCCTTAAATATAAGTGTTGTTCTCTTTTACATGTAATTATAAGCAGAAGTTAAACGTGAACTGAGAGAAAAATACCAAAGGCAATTTTGCAAGTAGTTCGTGTGTGATTCAAGCATGCAAAACTTAAGCTACTTGAACCACCAGTTCCGAGTGTCTGTCTTTTATTCTAGTTCAGTTGTAGTGGATGGTTTTATATTGTACCTTCCATCTTATCTAGAAGCAACTGTATTAGGTACTCAGAGTTTTCAAGTTAGAGTTAACTTGAAATTTTCACAACAGTTGAGGTTCTGTGCTGCAACGGGATTAGAGTTAATCCTAGGTTTACAAAAGAGTTTTTGGCTCAGTGATTTTAGTGGAGAGTTTGAAAAAATTCTATTGGAAAGTAGGTCGTGATTTTTTCACATTTTGATCCAGGTGTTTTTCACGTAAAATCTTTGTGTTCTTTAGTTTCTGTACTTATTATTCTGCACCAGTAGTTGGAACACATAGAAGAACCATGTCCTTCTATAATCAAGTTAAGCAAAAAATTGGGTACCACATATGGTATTGAAGTATAAAACATCACTTGCTAGCATAGCAGGTTATCCTTGAAGAGACTAACACCTTAGGAACAGATCAAGATAAGTGCACCACCTAGAAACTAGGAATGACAATCTATTACTAGGCCTCCACTCTTTAATGACCAGTACTATTCCTGGTGGAAAAACATGATGAGAGATCACATCATAGAGGAGGACTATGAAATCTGGGACATTTTTACTGATGGTCCCCTGGCCACTACAAAGAATAATGTTGAGGGAATGGATGTTCCAAAGAGTAGAGCTGACTGCACTACTGAAGACTTGAAGAAGTGGGAAAAGAATGCTAAGGCTAAGAAATGGCTTGTGCATTGACTTGGTCCAGACGAGTATAGCAGAATTCAAAGTTGTACTACTGCTAAGGAGATATAGTGTCCCATAAAGGAACTCCTCATGTGAAGGGATCAAGAGGAACACTGATGTATTCTCAATATGAGAATTTCACCATGAAGGAAGGAGAAAACACCCAAGAGAAGTATACAAGATTCACAACACTAACAAATGAACTTAAATCTCTTAGAAGGATTATCCTTGAAGAAGGCAAGGTTGAGAAAATCTTGACAAGAGTTCTGTCAGTAACTTGGGGAATCAAAATTACTGCTATTCAGGAATCAATGAACATTGCCACTCTCAAGTTGGATGAGCTGATTGAAAATCTCACTGCCTATGAACTTAGAAGGCAAACAATGAAGACGGATGCACCCAAGAAGGAAAGAAGCCTAGCCCTTAAAATAGTTGAAGGTGCAAACCTAGAGGATGATGAAATAACTATGAGGACAAGGGATTGAAGAAGTACCTAACGAGAGAAAAGGTTTCTTCGAGAAGTGCAACCTTCAACAGACCAAGGGCCCCTGAAAAACAGACCAATGAGGTTGCTATAAATGGGGTAAGACTGACCACATGATCAAGACTCTCCTCAGTAGGAAATTGAATGGAAGAAATGAAGGGCTGAACGAAGAAACAATAAGAATGAACAAGTTCATTCCAAGAAGAACAAAGGATCAACAAAGGTTATGGTTGCTGCTTGGGGAGAAAGCTCAAATGAGGATTCATAAGAAGAAGAAGCTGGAGATGAACAAACACTTATGGCCATTGGAGAATTAGATGATGAATAAGAGATAAGTGTGATTTATCTCAAAGACAAGATAAATTTTTGTCTTAAGAAAAGCTATCTGAGTTACTGCTAGATTTCATTCATAAGTATGAAGTAATAAATAATGAGAAGGAACAACTTCCTAGGGAATGTGTGATCCTGAAAGCTAAGTACAAAAATTTGGAACTCAGGGCTAGTGAAAGTGATAGTAAAAATACTGAGTTGAATAACCAGGTTCTTGAACTTGACACAACTGTGTTAGAACTTAAATCTAAAAACTTAAAACTGAAGTTAGGAACAGGTAAAAAGAAAGCTGACCACACACATCTCACCTTAGAAGAAAATCTAGGAAAAATAAAAGATGATTTGCATAAGAGAGATGAGCAGATAAGAGTCCTAAAAGAAGATCTAGGTAAGGTGAAGCATGAACTAGACAGACTTGCAAATGGAATAAATCCTCTGATATACTATCTTGGCTACAAGAGAATCACAGTAGCAATAAGAGAGGACTTGGCTATAGGACCCCTGCACCTAAGTGGGATCTTAAAAGCAAGTACATAACAATTTCTAAGAACAAAATCTGCACACACTGTGGCAAGGCTGGTCCTACAAAAGTGAATGTAATGTAAAAGAAACCGGTCAAAAGAACAAAACCTTTGTTCAAGAGAAAAATAGGCTACCGGGATGGGCTAAAAGAATTTAATTAACCCTTTTTCCAATAGAAAGGGACCCAAACTAGTTTGGTTTCCTAAGACGAACCCCTGATTTCATTTTGCAGGTCCACATGAAGGAGAATAGCAAAATATGGTACATGGATAGCGGCTGCTCAAAGCATATGACTGGAAGTAAGAACCAGTTCCTTTCACTTGAGAACCTAAAAAGAGGTAATGTCTCCTTTGGAAATAGTAAGAAAGGTAAGATCATTGGGATGGAAAGGTAGGTAAGACAGACTCACATTCCATTGAGAATGTCTACTTGATAGATAGCTCTAAATATAGCCTAATTTGTATATCACTATTGTATGACATAGGTAACTTGGTAACATTCACCTCTACCAAATGTTTTATGATAAATCTTACAATTGAAAAGATTATTCTGCAGGAAAAAAAGTGAACAACATTTAGATTGTGGAGTTGTCCACTCTTTCAGAAAATGAACGCACTTGCTTAAGTGTGTTGGACAATGATCCACACAAAAGACTTGGTCATGCAAGTCTAAATTAACTCAACAAATTAGCCTCCAAGGACTTGGTGATGGGTTTGCCTAAAATCAAGTTTAAGGAAGATAAATTTTGTGAGGCTTGTGCAGGAGGAAAATAGGTAAGATCCTCTTTTAAAAACAAGAAAGGGGTAAGCACGACCAGGTCGATGGAACTTGTTCATATGGATCTCTGTGGTCTAATGAGAATATTAAGCAGAGGTGGTAAAAAAATATGTGGTGGTGCTTGTTGATGAGTCCTCTAGATTTACTTGGATATTGTTTTTAAAATCTAAGGATGAAGCATTTGACATGTTTACTGCCTTTGTTAGAAAAACTCAGAAACAACTAGGTAATCAACTTGCATCAATTAGATCTGATCACGGAACTGAGTTTGAAAATGCTAAGCTTGTTGAATTTTGTGATGAGCATGGAATAGATCATAATTTTTCTTCCCCTAGGACTCCACAACAAAATGGAGTAGTTTAAAGAAAGGATAGGACACTTGAAGATATGGCTAGGACTATACTTCTTTCTAGTAAAATGCCCCCAAAGATTCTGGGCAGACGCTGTGAACACTGCATGTTACATCATTAATAGGTGCATGTCTAGACCTATTATCAAGAAGACTCCCTATGAGTTACTTATAGGGGGAAAATAAAATATATCCCATCTTTGGGCATTTGGTTGCAAGTTCTTTGTGCACAATAATGGAAAGGACTCCTAGGTAAGTTTGATCCCATAAGTAATGAGAGGGTATTCTTGGGATATTCGTCACATACAACAAAAGAACTATGTGTGCAGAAGAAAGTATACATGTAATTTTTGATGAAACTAACATTCTTCTGAGAGACATGAACATAAAGATGAAGCTATTGGGCTGGTAAAAGAATTAAGTTAAGTCACGACTCAAGCTGAAGCTGCAGTAAAAGAAGGAACATGTGATGGAACATGTTCTTCCATCCAGGGCAACCTGATAGGGGGAATTGAAAAAAAAAGAAATGAATCTAATTCCCAAATGGAACCTATCGATGAGCCTATTACTCAGCAACATAACATGGGAGAAACATCAAACAGAAACTAGTTGGTTGTGAAACCTTACATGCATCAAAGTTCTCATCCCATTGAGAACATAATTACTAATCCAAGCCCTGGAGTTAAAACCAGATCTCAATTAAAGAATTTGTGCACTTTTGATGCTTTCTTATATCTTACTTAACCTAAAAATGTTGCTGAAGCCTTGTAAGATATGTATTAGGTAAATGCAATGCATGATGAACCCAATCAGTTTGAAAGGAGTCAAGTTTGGCATCTGGTTACAAGACCCAAGGACAGATTATTAATTGGCACTAAATGGGTCTTCACAAACAAACTTGATAAAGATGGAACTATTATAAGGAACAAGGAAAGGTTGGTGGTCCAAGGTTATAGCCAAGAGGAGGGCATAAACTATGATGAAACCTTTGCTCTAGTTGCAAGATTGGAGGAAATAAGACTCCTCATGGTCTTTGCAGCAAAAAGATGGAATTTACCCTTCACCAGATGGATGTGAAGAGTGCCTTCCTAAAGGCTACTTAAAAGAAGAATTATTTGTCAAACAACCTCCAGGGTTTGAAAGCAAGGAGTGTCCAGTTCATGTATACAAACTAGACAAGGCACTATATGGACTCAAGCAGGCTCCTAGAGCATGGTATGAATGACTATCCAAATTTCTACTTGATTATGGATATAAAAGAGGTAAGATTAACAGTGTTGATATCCAATTTTTTTCTATATATTTTAAATATGCCTAAAAGACTTAAAATAGCATATATATACATATATAAGCATGCACAAGTCTTTTATTATTTTTCCCATAAATTTAGGATTTAAATTGATTTATTTTCTCCCCTTTTTATCCATAAAATCTCCAATAGTTATTTCTAAAATTATTATTTTGATAATTTATTTATTGGACTTTATATTTGTAAAATATGGCTGATATAATTTTTACATAGTTTTATAATTACATTTAGTAATTTTTAAATCTAAAGTGCATATAATTGCAATGTTACCCCTTTTTAAGATATAATTATATTTTATATGTATAAAATTGGACCGTGTGTTTTTAAATTGTTAATTATGTATTTTGAATTGTTTTGGAACCTTAAATTATTTTTCAGAAATTACCTAATATTTTTATAAATTAAAATTGGAAAAATTGGCTATTTGAATTATTGCCAAAATTGGCTTTTAATTGTATCCAAAATCGGACCAATTACCAGCCCAATCCAAACCATCATAAATCCTGATCATTGATCTTTTAGATCAAAGGACCTTACTACCCCTTTCCTTTTTTATTTCCAAACGGCCCCTAACCCTAAGTCATTTTTTCCAAAGGCGCCACCTTCAGATGCTCTCTCATCTCCATTCTTCTTTCAAACCTAACCCTAGATTCCTCTATTCACCTCCTTCTCTGGTCATCTCCGACAACTATCTCTCAAACCCCAAGCCTTCAATGGTCACTCCACCACCTTATGGGTCTTGGGCCATGAAGACTTAGACCTAGGGTTTCTGATTTTGTTGTTCAAGGCTTCTCTGGTGTGATTTTGGGAAATATCACACAATATGTGTTACGATTTGTGAAGTTATAATAGGTTCTTTCAATTTCTACTTAGGTTTCCTTTTGAAACCCTATCTCTCTTCGAATATCTCAGATCTGGGTTATTTTCATGCTTTAAGCATGTTTCCTTCTATGATTTGCTTACTCTCGAGCTTTGTTCTAAACGATCCTCTATTTTAAACCGTGCTTACTTTCTTTGAAAACTAGGGGTTTCTCGAAGTTCTTTTTATACACGTTTCAAGTGATTACTTTATGGTCAAACCTTTTTCCCTTGTTTGTTTTGACCGATTATATATTCCTACTACTGTTTAACACAACTCTGTTAGAAGCCCTATTTTTTTAAAAAAAGATTTTTTTTTACTTATTTCTATGTGTTAGAATTATTTTTCTTTACTCGTTTCTGTGTGTTAGCATGATTTCCTTCACCTTGGATCTCTATGTTAGCATGATTTTCTTTGCCATGGCTCTATGTGTTAGCATGATTTCCTTTGCCTTGGCTCTGTATGTTAGCATGATTTTCTTTTCCTTGGTCTTGTTAATATATCATGGTCACCATGCTTCAAATATGTTCTGTTGAATCTTTAGCCTACTTATATCACCTTTACATGACAATGTTTGCTCATCTATTGTTTCTTTCTGTCTATGTGATTGACCTTGTTTGTTTGCTACTTTTGTTTATTCGTCTCTATTTATGTATGGAAATATGCAGAATCATGACTCCCTATGACTGATTCTAATTTTCCTTAATTGTTGGTAATTGAAAGATTTTTCCTTCAAAGCCCTAGAGTTCTACTCGTCTGTTTGAATTAACTTTTTTTCATTACCTTATTTTCTATGGTACTTTATTTTACTTAGTCTTTCCTTAATTGAGTCTTTCTGAACTTGGTCCTATTTGACTACTTTATGCCTACTGATCTCTTGCTCCTCTCCTTATTTATTCATGCATTGATTCTTATTCTTGTCTTATATAGTACTAATTTTCTTTGTTTGACTTAATTCCCCAAACTTAAGAAAGTACTTCCTTGATTCTCTAATTGATTGATTCTGAGTTCTTAAATTAGCGTACTACTATGACTTTTTCCCTTATTCCATTACCTAATTCAACTATAAATACTTTAAGTCTTTTAAAAATAAGACATGGACACTTGGCTTTCAAACACTCCTCTCTTATTAAAAAATCTCTGTTCTCCCTTATTCATTGTTTTTTTTTGCTACTATTGGCTGGCTGCAAGCCAAGGCTAACCATATGTGCTCTGTGGTTCTTGCATTATGCTTACTTATATCTTCACTGGTATGTCCAAGTTTAATTTAAAGCCTCAACAACAACATGTTCCTCTTCTTGTTTCACTTTCTTTTATTTCTAGCATGCTTTTACTTATGGTTCTATTGTGAAGTTTGTAATTAGGCATGCTAGTATGACTCCACTCCCTTGTGCGATATCTTGGACAACTATCTGTTAACCTACTGTGTGCTTACCATTTTTATGAGTCCCCAACTCCCTATCCCCTATGTGTTTATATTCTCCCTGATTAGTTTGTGATTATTCCAGTTTCAGTTATTGCTGATCACGTCCAAGCCAGTCCAAATATCCTTGCCAGGGTTATATGTTTGCAGTTAATGGTTGTGCATCCCCAAATCCCTATCCCTCTTGCGTGACTATTGAACTCAGGATCCCCAAATCCGATCATGTTCTTGATTTTGTTTATCATTCCAACCAATCTCTATTACCTTACTGACTACTTTCAAAAATATACTTTTAAGTCCAGTCTTTAGTAAACTTCTTTCAACATGTGTCATGCAACTTCACTCTACTCTTAGTTGAATAAGTTCTGCCCCCTCTAGTATGTGTAATGTCTTGAGATCCTCTTGAGAACCATCTAAACTCTAGCATACTGAGGTTGGCCTTTCCACACTGCACGGGATCAATACTTGGCTACTAAGTCTAGGTGTAAGCATTGCCTGGGGTCCTTGAGACCCTTATGGAACTTTGATGCACCGAGACTCTGATTTATCTATGGAAATGAGGTTTGAAAGACCATTGGAGGCTTTGGGAAACTTGGGCCTAATTGTAGGCTCTCTATGGAGCAGCTTCTTGAATTCTTTTATTTCCTTATGTAGTTCATTTATTGGCCTGTAATAATTTATAAACAGATATTTGAGGTATTTAGTAAAAGGGTGAGTAGATGTATACTTTATGGTTTAACATGGGCAGAAATCCTGCCCCTTAGGATTTATTTTCAAATCTGCCTGCTTCACTCAATAGAAAACATGTCCATGGGGTTTTTATTCTTGTTGAATCCGATTGCTTTTGTATAATAAAATCATGCCTATAGGGTTCCACATTTAACGTCCTTTGCATCATACTAGAGAATCATGCCTATAGGATTTCACTTCTAATTTGCTCTGCATCAAGTAGAAATCATGCCTATAAGGACCTTACTTTTAATATCTTTTAATGCCCTTTGCATTAGATAGAAACCATGTTCATGAATTCTGCATTTGTCATGTTAGAATCCATGTTTCTAGGTTCCAAGCCATCACGTCTTAAATCAATTCGAGTATAGATACCATGCTTATAGGATCTTATCCAATTTCAGTTACAACGAGTGTTTATGTATGTTTTTATGCCCGCAAATCGTTCACAATCAGTAATATGGCTATATATCATGCTTATAGGGATTTCAATTCGCAATTATGTATGATAGTTTGACTAGTCTAATAAATCAATGTCATTATGCCTAGTTCATCTTCTCAAAGCTGGTCTTATTAAGCAACGGCATTTCCTGCAACTAGTTCTTTAAAAATGGCTTTAATCTAGTTAGATATATTGTCTATAGATATTAAAGGGGTCTATTTCGAAAACTTGTTTCTTTCTGCATTAACAAGACATAATACTGCATATAGGCAAGCCTTACGGCATTTTCAAAATCTGCATTTCTCTGAAGTTGTTTCTGTCATTCAACGTTTCCGACTCTAATAAGCTTTTCAAAGAGGAGTCCTAGGCAACTACTAGGTTACAACTTCTGGATCTGAAAGTGATTTATTTCTACATGATTACTTAGAAATATTATTTTAGGACATTGATTAATATAGACCTTACTTGTGGTTGAGCCGTGCTGCATGTATGCTTGTTTGCGGAGGAAACTATTAACCTTTTACTTGCTCCCATTATGTGAAAGTCTTAGATGTTTTTTGATTGTCGTCTTAGGTTTTTCCCTTTAAAACCTTAGGGGTACGTCTAGAACCACCTATAGGTAGAGGTCCTAACTCCCTTAGAGACTATTAAGAAGGGACGGGTAGCAGCACGTAATAGGAATCAATGACCAAATACTCTGCTTTGCATGACCAATAAAGGGATGGGAAGGGTAGACATGGGATATGATGAATACGTGTTAATGTCACGTGTAGCCCCTCATTGAGAAGTGTTTACCGGACATTGCGTGGGGTGATCTTATAGGACAAACAATCTAGAACCCTCGCCCCCCCCCCCCCCCACTTACCCTAAATCCTCTCTTTTTTTAAAAAAAAAAAAAAAGAAAAAACTTTGTTTATATAATTTGTTCAAAACCTTTATATCACTTCTTGACGTGTTCAATGAGTTTTATAACTTATTTGATTATCTATTTGTATGGACTAATGTACAAATATAATTTCGATCAGGACCCACCGTTGTGGACCAAGAAGGGTGCCTAACACCTTCCCCTCAGGTTATTTCGAGCCCTTACCCCAATCTTTGGTAATGCAAACCTACTCAAACGTTAATCGCTCTAGGTGCTCTAATGCACCATAATCAATTAGGTGGAGACTCTTCTAATACCTAATTCCCGAAAGGAAATGAGTCATGACACCCCGTGAATGTCAAAACACGGACTTCCTCCCTACGTAGGGAAGGAAAGAAAAAGGGGGCGCGGAAGTATGACGACTCTGCTGGGGATATCTTTCGGCTCTTACTATAACGAACATGTTTCTACAAATTAGTCCAAGCATGCTTATCTGAATTTAACTATTGTTTCTTTTCAGCATTTATAATTGTGAAAACTAACTTGTCTTTTGGTTTTTCTTTTCTTGTAATTGTCTTTTCTATTATTTAAATCCTTTATTTACTTTTCCAACGTGAAAATACTTGCCTACATGTTATTAACCACTGTATAAATCATGCTTCACATTATATTCCACTCGTGCATATCAAATCCTATACCAATGCTTTAATGAGTGGTTACACACTTCATATTTACTACCCTTAAATTTGGAAAGGCTTATTTGCGGCGAAACCAGTCGATCAACGTGCAGTCAATGGTTTTGTACCTTCTCCCTAAAGTTGTCCGCTTGAGGGTACCGGTCTAAAACCCCATAGAAACTTTACTCTATTTAAATTGTGCATGCATCATTGTCAAACCTAGTCAGGTCAATTATGTTGTCCACATAATGATCCTTTATGATAAGCCTTATCTAAAGTCCATCGTGTTTTCCATAATCCCAACGGACACAACACATTCTGTGTATTGATTTTGGAGAACTAAATATCGATATGCTGATCATAGACGTATAAATAGTCAAATCCGGTGGGGGTAAGGCCTACCCCTTTGTTTTGAAAAAATGAAGCTCGAGGTCCCCAGATTTGGTATGATTAGCAATATCCATCCATTGTTTCTAGATTGGTTTGAAGATCTCTCTTCAAGTGACAAGAAGAATGTGAAAAAATACCTGGGAAACTTGCCATCCTTGCTGGATATTGAACCAAACAACAAATTGATTGACTTTGCAACCCTATTTTGGGATAGTGAAAGAGCAGTGTTCCATTTTCGTGACATACAAAATGACTCCACTTATAGAGGAAACAGGAGGGCTTGCAGATTCAACTTAGGACAGTCTCGGGCTTTTGGTGCTAGAAAATCATACAGGTTGGGTTTTTTTAAAGATGATGGGGCTAAAGAAAATGTCGACCTAGTGTGACCGAATGTCTCGTACATACCTTTCGAATATTTCTATGAGAGGTATGGCAATAGCAAGTCTTTCCGCACTTATCATGATGAGATCGCCCTCACTTCACTGGGTCACATCCACTGTAGAGTGTTCGTGTTCATCGTGTTCTTTTTGGGGATGATAGTGTTCGCAATAAAAAAGGGAAGAATCCACACTAGGTTAGCCATGGTCGCCAAAACTGTGATAGAGGTGATTAATGGATAGACATATACCATAGTCCCATGATCATAACATATATCTACATGCCCTTAGAACGTTGTCAAAAAGGGGTCAAGTATTTCGAAGGTTGCAACTTATTGCTATAGCTATAGTTGTTGAAGACTCTCCATAACGGTCACTATTGCCAAGAACTAAGCAGATGACCTACATTCCAGATAGATTTGCTCAGGCGGAGAGTGCCAGTGAATGGGTAGAGTTCCTCGACAATCTGACCAAGGGACAGGTACAATTGATGGTTGAGTGGTTTCCAACGAACGAGTTCATTATCAGGTCCAGGGATGCTCCGAATTTAGTGTTGATCGGGTTGAGATGGATATATCTATATGTCCCTATACAAGTTATGAGGCAAGCGGGTAGAAAATAGGTTGTATCAAGGGTCGTCAAGATGAGTCACTTCAGCGCATATTGTCAAGACGACGATGTCCCTTACAAGTGCTAAGCTCAACATATGCGGCACTGCAAAATCACCATGGAGAAGAATATCATTGAGACGGACAGATATCATGCAGGGTGCGAGCCTCTATCCCTGACCTGGCTAGGGGATAATCTGAAAGGAACAGTAATTCCAGGGACCGGTCGAGGAAACAGAATCATAGACAAGGAAGCTGAAACCCAAGTCAAGTATAACAGGCTGCACAAAAGGGTTCACGACTCTGAAAATGTGATCAGGAAATACATGAGAAGAATGCAAGGTTGATTGAGGAATGGAAAGAAATGGCGATCACCTCCAATAGGAAACTTGAATCGTAGAGCAAGGAATCCTGGAGCTAGAAGGCAAAGTCATAAAGAGAATTAAAAAATGCTAGAATGCTGAAGGAGCTGAGGGAGCACATCTGGCCCGAGCCTACTTGTTTCTTGGACTGCGCGAGCTAGGGAATCTAATTGAAGGAGTCCGAAACATCAAATTGGGGAAGGTCCTTCTGGGACAAAATAGATTAGATTTACTTGCTTTTTTTAAAATGTAGTAAGGCTAGGTGCTAGTAACTACTTGTTTTACTATTATGTTAGTGTCATTTTTGGATTCATCTGCTTTTATGTTATGAAATGAGGCATTTATTGGCATTTGAAGTTCTCCAAATTTATTTTTTGCTAGGTCTACCTCGGGCACAATGAGGCTCCCAAATTAGGATACAAGTTTATATTTTGCAATATATATTTAAATACCAACATTTCAGAATCGCTACCAACTCATTACCTTTTTGTTTTGTTTTTTTTGTGCTCATCCATATAGGTTGGTTCATACATACTGACTTCATTAACATAATATACCAGATCTAAAAACCCTCCACCTCCTCCTCCTCCAAGCAACACAAAAAGCAGATGGAAAGCAAAGATGGACGACTTAAGTGGAATACGAAAGGAAAACATTAAGAATGCAGAGACTTTCGACTACCGCAGTACTCTAGCCCCGAATTATTTAGTTTTGAGACTGGAGAAAAAGATACTAGAATTGCAAGGAGAACTTGAGAAGGTCCGTAATTTGGAAAACTTGTCACTCACCCTCAAAGTCCCTGATGTGCACTAACTGAACCTAAAGAACCCAACACCTCCTCAAAACGCACAGAACCAACAGTTGCAAAATACTACCATACCAAATCAATATGCCACTCCAC
This sequence comes from Nicotiana benthamiana, assembly GCA_034376525.1. NCBI lineage: Eukaryota > Viridiplantae > Streptophyta > Magnoliopsida > Solanales > Solanaceae > Nicotiana > Nicotiana benthamiana. The sequence goes on from CM067331.1 coordinate 78,999,652, forward strand.
CACAAAATATCAATCCACTGCAGATACCAACTCCACTAAAACAGCACCAACCAATACCGTGCCCACCAACCACAGCTTACCACCCCCCCCCCCCCAGAAAACAACACCACTCATAATTGATCCAAAAAACTCCACCATTGACCACCATATACCCAAGTTCTTGGAACCCATCAGAGCAATCCCATATATGTGGAAACTATACCATATCCAATCTCCTATGCATCGGAACCCTCTCAAAAAGACCTGCTCATTTAGAATATGGCCGAAGAACTAAAAAAGTTAACAAGCCGAGTTCAAGGTGTTGAAGGCGACATGGAAATAGAAGGTTTGAACTATGAATATCTGTGCACACAGCCCGATGTGGAATTGTCGGAAGGATACAAGACTCCCAAGTTTGAAATGTTTGATAGTATAGGTGATCCTGGGATTCATCTAAGAACCTATTGTGGCAAGATTGTCGGGGTTGGAAAAGATGAAAAGATTCGGATGAATCTCTTTATGAGGAGCCTTACTGGGGATGCCTTATCTTGGTATATCGGCTAGAATCCCAAGAAATAGTCAAATTATATAGGCATGGCATCAGAGTTCATGGACTATGGTCTAGGTTTAACATAGAAAATGCACCTGATGTACTTTACATTCAGAATCTCATGAAGAAACCTACCGAGACTTTCTGCGAGTATGCTACTCGTTGGAGGTTTGAAGCCGCCAAGGTTAGGCCCGCTATAGATGAATATCAGATGAAAAAAATTCTTCGTTAGAGCACATGATCCACAATATTATGAGAGACCGATGGTCATCGAAAATCATGAATTCTTTGATATTATCAATCTTGAGGAAAGGATCGAGGAAGGAATAAAGAGCGGGATGGTAGCAAATTTTGAAGCACTACAAGTCACGAATAAGGCACTCCAATCAGGTGGCATATTGTGGCCTAGTGTCCAAAATCTCCACTCACATATCAAGCAACTCCACCCAAATACCAGACACCCCCACCTACGTATCAAGCACCACCACCTACATACCAAGCATCACCACCCAGATATCAACCTTCATCTCCCAAATATTCCCAACCAACACTGTCCATCACACCTATAATTCCCAACCATCCTACTTCCAATCACCACAAACTCATAAAGACTACCCAAGACCAAGACCCAACTTTGACCGCAAGCCATCCAGACAATACACCGTCATTGTTGAACCTATTGACCAATTGTATGAAATATTGAAGGCCGCAGGTTATGTCACTCCCATTCCTGCTGTGGTACTAGAAAATCTATCCCAATGGGTAAATTCGAAAAAAACTTGTGCATACCACTACCGTTTGAAAGGGCACACCACTGTTGTGCCGAGCATTGAAGGATAAGATCCACACTGTCATTGACAACAAGGTCATACAACAAAGGAAGCCTCGCCTAATGTTCGCAATAATCCCATCCCTAATCATAGAGGTGACGGTGTACATGTTATAGAAACAAATAAAGAATGGGAACCTGAAGGGTCAATCAGGCTTATTTAAGAAGGCGATGACTTTAGGGTTGCAGTCACACTCACTCCTAACATGGTCCAGACTCAGGAACCTATTGATGTCTAGGTAACTACATCAGTTCCATTTGAGGTGGAAATAGCTCCGCCTGCAGCAACCTCTGTTCCCTTTAAAGTAGAAATGGTCACACCTTTTACTGTGACGGTGTCAACCACACCATCATTCAACTCAAAAGAAATACCCTGGGATTATGTTGCTGAGGTTCGGCGAAAAGGGAAGACTAAGATAGAGGAATTTGCGCCTCATAAGGTATGACTAGAGCCGGAAAAGTCTATACACCTGAACACCTGGGAGGTTCAAGTAAGGATGCCAATGCTAGACAGCCTGTCATTGAGATCGGGCCAGATGATCTATGGGAAAAAGTACAGGCAAAAGAATAATCTATTATTGATAACCTAAACAAAGTCCCTGCTCAGATATCTATCTTTTCGCTATTACAGAATTCAGGAGCACGCAAGAATCCCTTGATGAAAGTACTGATCGAGGCTTATGTACCCAATAATATCACTGGTTGAGAAATGGCTAATATGGTGGGTCAAGTGCTGGAGAGCCATAAGATTATCTTCCATGAAGATGATCTGCCACCTGAAGGTTTGAATCACACTCGAGCATTGCACATTACAGTACAGTTTGAAGACAAGTTCATCTCCAAGGTCCTGGTTGATGGAGGTTCTAGTCTGAATATTTGTCCACCGGATACCCTGAAAAGGTTGGACAAAGGTATCTATGAAATACGGGCTGGAAACATGAATATGAAATCTTTAAATGGGTCCCAGAGGGCCACAATCGGGGAAATCAACTTTGCTTGCAGATGGGGCCAACTTGGTAGATGTTGAATTCCAAGTACTTGACATACCGGCCTCATATAATCTTTTGTTGGGCCGCCCGTGGATACATGCTGATGGAACCATTCCCTTCACACTGCACCAAGTTATAAAATTCAAATGGAACAGCTAGGAGGTAATCATTCATGGAGATAGGAGTAACCCCATCTATATTAGTCAGACCATTCTGGCCATTGGATAGAGAAAGAGGCTAGAAGGGGAAACCTACCATCACATTGAACGGGTCAATGCCGTCAAGAAGGATAAGTGGTGGAGTAACAAAATAGAAAGCATACTAGCATGGTTTGGATATAAATCCGACAAAGGATTGGGAAATAACCTCCAGGATATCACCAAGTCGATGCGGTTGAAAAACTATGGCTCGGTTACCAGTATACATGGCAAGAGTACATGGAGTGGTCACCTCCTTGGCGTGGGCCGTATTACCCTCTTGAGCAACCGATACACCGCTTGGAGCAAGCTTTCCATCAGGAGAACACAATATAGGGAATTACTGAAGAAGAAACACTAGCTGGACTGAAGGATATGTTCTTGGAAGATAAGGATATGGACTGCAGTGTCATAATTGAGGAGGAAAAGGAAGAATGACTCGCTATTTAGACTGTGACAATGGGGGGTTGTTCTCAGAAACTGGACTGCACACCATCCCGAGCCCGCCGAGTCCTTGAGTAGCTTGGCAGAATTTATAGCTATTTTAGGCATTTAAATTTTCTAGCAATTTTGTTTTAAGATTTCTAATTTTAAATAAATGCTCAATCCACCGAGCCAATATTTTGTCCGAACAATTTTCTTAGTTTGATCAAACTTATCTATCCTTTATCATTATTCATTTCTATTTTTTTTTATTTTTCACTTCTAGAGTGTTATTATTACTTTTCTTGATGAACTCGTGACTGTGACATGTAATGAGGTAATGCAATATGAGAATAGTGACTCAGAGGAACAAGATGAGATACTCGAAGAAATTTTTAGGGAAATTGAGAATTTTGAGAACAAGCCTAAATCCAACTTGGACAAAACATAAGCAGTAAATTTGGGAGACACTAAGACCGTTAGAGAAATCTGCATCAGCATTCATTTATCACCAACAGAGAAAGAGGAGTACATCCGTTTTCTAAGGTAATATGAGGATATCTTCTCATGGTCGTATTACAATATGTCTGATTTGAGCACATCTATAGTATCTCACAAGTTGCCAAGCAATCCCATATGCTCGCCAGTCAAGCAGAAACTCAGAAAATTCAAACCAGACATGAGTTTGAAGACCAAGGAGGAAGTTACCAAGCAGATCAAAGCCGAGTTTCTGAGAGTGGTTGAGTACCTAACATGGTTAGCTAATATTGTGCCAATTCCAAAGAAATACAGGAATGTCCGAGTATGTGTTGATTATCAAGATTGAAACCGAGAAAGTCCCAAAGACGAATTCCTGCTACCAAAAATACATATCCTAATCAATAACTGTGCCAAGCATGAACTCCAATCCTTTGTAGATTACTTCTCAGGTTATCACCAGATCTGGAAGGATGAAGAAGATGCCGAGAAGACAACTTTTATTATGCCATGGGGTGTATACTGTTACAACAAGATGATGCCATTTGGTTTGAAAAATACTGGGGCTACTTACATGACAGCCATGACAACCATCTTCCATGATATGATACACAGATAAATATAGGTATATGTGGACGACGTCATTATCAAATCCAAGAGGGCCCGGACCATATAGAAGACTTGAGAAAATTCTTTGACAGGCTAAGAAGGTAGAACTTGAAGTTGAACCCCACAAAATGTGCATTCGGGGTTCCCGTAGGAATGCTACTTGGATTTATTATCAGTCACCGAGGGATTGAGCTAGATATGACTAAAGTCAAAGCTATTCAGGAGCTACCACCACCTAAAAGCAAAAAGGACGTGATGAGTTTATCAGGACGGCTCAACTACATCAGTCGATTCATAGCGTAATCCACGATAATATGTGAACCCATCTTCAAGATGTTGAGGAAGGATGTCGAGAAAAGATAGACCAAGAATTGTCAGAAAGCTTTTGACAAGATCAAGGAATACCTATCCACACCACCAGTTCTGGTCCCACCATAACCAGGACTACCTTTGATACTTTATCTATCCGTGTTACATGGAGCCTTCAGATGCGTTTTGGGACAACATGATAAGATAGAAAGAAAGGAGCACGCCATATATTACCTGAGTAAGAAATTCACACCTTATGAAGCACATCATTCTTTGTTTGAACGCACTTGCTGCGCTTTGACCTGGACAGCCTAGAAGTTGAGGCACTATATCTATGCCTACACTACATACCTCATATCCAGGATGGATCCTCTGAAGTATATATATATTTCAGAAGCCGATGCCTACGGGGAAGTTGGATAAATGGTAGATACTACTGAGTGAGTTCGACATCATCTATGTGACTCAAAAGGCAGTCAAGGGACAAACATTGGCAGATCACCTCGCTAAAAATCCGGTGGGAGGAGAATATGAACCCTTGGAAACGTATTTCCCCGGTGAAAGAGTATCATTCATAGGAGGAGACATTACTGAAGCATATGATGGTTGGAGGATGTTCTTTGATGGAGCCGCAAATTCCAAAGGAGTAGGCATTGGAGCAGTCTTGGTATCAGAAATGGGTCAGCATTATCTTGTATTTGCTAAACTCGAATTTCCCTGCAACAACAACATAACAGAGTATGAGGCTTGCATACTAGGGCTCAACATAACAGTCGACATGAACATTTAGGAGTTGTTGGTGATTGGCGGTTTGTGCACCAGGTACAAGGAGAATGGGCTACCAAGAATTTCAAGATATGCCATATCTGCACCATGTGCAGGAATTGAAAAAAAGGTTCACGAAGATAGAATACTAACATGTGCCCATAATTCAAAATGAGTTTGTCTACGCATTAGCCACTTTGTCATCAATGATACAACATCCAGATAAGAACTATATCGATCCATTCCAGTAAGGATTCGTAATCAGCCGGCATATTATGCTCATGTCGAAGAAGAAGCAGATGAAAAGACTTGGTTCCATGACATCAAATAGTACTTATCAAAAGGAGAATACCCGGAGCATGCCAATCACATTAAAAAAATTCACACTCCGGAGATTGTCAAATCCTTCCACAGCGTAGGGAACTTGCATAGAAGAACTCCGGATTTAGGTTTCCTAAGATTTGTCCAAGCAAAAAAATCTTCTAAGCTACTTGAGGATGTGCATGTTGGGACATGTGGCCCGCACATGAACAGTTTCGTTCTGGCCAAGAAGATATTCAGGGCAGGTTACCTTTTGATGACCATAGAGACAGATTATTTTTAGTATATACGCAAATGCTTTCAATGTCAAGTGCATGCCTACATGATAAAAGTGCCACCAACAACACCGCCAACCTCAATAGTGATCTGATGAAAGCTATATGTGAAACCTTCAAAATCATGCACAAAACTTCCACCACCTACAGACCTAAGATAAATCGTGGAAGCCGCCAACAAGAACATTAAGAAGATACTGAGGCAAATAGTCGAAAATAAAAAATAGTAGCATGAGAAGTTACCCTTTGGTCTGTTAGGGTAGCACACTAAGTTTGTATGTCAACCAGGGAAACCCTCTACATGCTGGTTTATGGTACCGAAGCTGTCATCCTAGCCGAGGTAGAGATTCCTTCTTTAAAAGTCATACAGGAAGCTAAACTCAGCAATGCGAAATGGATAAGAAGTCACTATGAACAGTTGGCCCTTTTTGATGGAAAAAGAATGAAAGCAGTATGCCATGGCTAACTGTATCAGAACAGAATGACCAGAGCTTTTCAACAAAAGGGTCAAACTAAGACAGTTCACACCAGGACAGCTAGTATTGAAGAAGATTTTTTCGCTCCAAGATGAGTCCAAAGGAAAATTCTCTCCCAAATAGCAAGCTTCGTATATGGTTCACAGAGTATTAACAGAATGAGCACTTATACTTGCAGAAATGGATGGAGAGATCTGGCCAAATCCAATCAACTCAGATGCAGTTAAGAGATAATATAACTAGATTATTTCACATTTTTTTCTGATGTAACTGAATTATGCCTGACCTGATCCCCATTTAAGAGGGGATGCGTAGGAAACCTTATGGGTTCGGTCATATCATAACAAAATTTTCATTTCCCCCAAAATTAGAAACTGGGGCAAAATTTTGAGGAAGGTCCTCAAAATTCTGGGACAAGTCCAACCAGCACCATCCCAGCAAGGTCCAACATCCGCAAACAATTAAAGATCAAATACCAAACTGGGGCAGAATTTTGAGGAGGACCCTCAAAATTCCAACATAAAAGAGCTACAATGCCTTTGAAATGTGATAGTTGCTAGTTCATCAAAGTTACATGATATATCAATATACTTCCAAAACAATTCTATTTTTATCAATGAATGCATATTTTTCGAAAATTCTATTTTTATAACAGTCTGGTGCTACCTAGGGGAACTCAAAGGGCGCTTCTAGAGTGGAGGAAAGCAAGGACGGCAGACGGAGCAAGAACCAACCTTCCCCAATAAAACTTATAATTTTTCTTTGAACGCATGCATATTTGATGATAGCATTTGTACGCAAAGTATATTCACCATCCATCCGGCCGTTAGACACTAAATATATCCTAGCTAAGATATATACTCCACCCTTATTTGTTACTTTCTCTTTGCATGAGTCTAAGACTTGACTCTATATTTGCATGAGTCTAATATCTGACTCCATATTTGCATGAGTCTAGTCTATGACTCTTGCATGAGTATAATCTCTGACTCTACATTCGCATTAGTCCAATCTCTGACTCCACATTTGCATGAGTTTAATATATGACTACACATTTGCACAAGTCTAATCTCTAACTCCACATTTGCATGGGTATAATCTCTGACTCCACATTTGCATGAGTCTAGTCCTTGACTCCGTATTTGTATGAGTCTAATCCTTGAGTCCACATTCGCATGAGTGTAAGTCTTGACTCCATATTGGCATGAGTCTATCTCTATCTCCACATTTGCATGAGTCTAATCCTTGACTCCAATCATGCATGAGTCTAATCCTTGACTCTATACTTGTATGAGGCTAAGCCTTACCTCCATATTTGCATGGGACTAAGACATGTCCCGCATCTTGCATGAGGTTAAGCTCTACCTCCATATTTGCATAAGGCTAAGCACTGCCTTGTATTTGTATGGGACTATGCCCTGTCCCGCATCTTGAATGAGGTTAAACTCTACCTCCATATTTGCATATGTCTAAGCGTTGTCTTCTCCTGGCATGAGACTAAGCTCTGTCTCCCATCTTGCAGGAGTCTAATACCTCACTCCATATTTGCAAGGGACTAAGCCATGTCCCGCATCTTGCATGGGGTTAAGCTCTACCTCCATATTTTCCTTCTCTTTCCATGAGACTAAGCTCTGTATCCAATACTGCATGACTCTAATCCCTGAATCCATACTTGCATGAGGCTAATACTTGCCTCCACATTCGCATCATGATAATCCTTGTCTCCCCACTTGCAGGGGACTAAGCATTGTTCCTCTTTGCACCAATACTCTATTTTCTACTGCTATCTACCTGCTTTTCAATCGGGCTAAGCTGTGCCCTCCATTTCACAAGACTAAGCCTTGTCATGTTACATAATATTATTGCATTTCATGGGTTGAAATATTTCCAATTTTTCAAAAGGCATCATAGTCTGAAAGCGCCATACTCATAGCCTGAAGATACCATGCCATGGCTTGAGGATATCTCAAATTTTCATGTCATTATTAAAAGGTGTCATGGTTTGGAGGCACCATTTTCTTAGCCCGAGAATATCATTTCATATTTCATGGCCTGCGAATTCCTCATTAAACAATTTATGGACCAGGACGTCATGGTCCAAGGACGTCATCTTTAACCGTCTGAAGACAACTTTCATTACCCTAAGGGAATTTGCATCATGTTTAAATTTTCAAATACAATGTAGCCTCTTTTATCTATAGGTAACTAATAAAAAACCTCTATCTTAGTAGGAGCGATATCGCTCCAACTCCCTCTGACTATACTGATCATAGCCGCTTCCACATCTCGCGTCCATTCTTGTAGTAGTTTCATCAGCATACTCCGCGGGTGAATCCAGAGTTATACATGGCCTGATTCCTGTAAACCCAGGGAAATGTAGACAACTTAGAAACCAAAGCTCGACCTTTGTATTTCAAAATATCCAATCCGGTCAAAATTGGCCATCATTTCTTTACCCGAAAACTCTTTCATCCTTCCAGGGTAATGAGGGACAGCTGTTGATATCCAATTTTTCCCTAATTATTTTAAATATCCCTAAAATCCTTCAAAATAACATATACACACACACACACACATGCACAAGGCTTTTTCTATTTTTTTCTTCATATATTTAGGGTTATATATATATATATATATAGACACACACACACACACATGCACAAGGCTTTTTCTATTTTTTTCCATAAATTTAGGGTTTAAATTGACTTATTTTCTCCCTTTTTATCCATAAGATTCCAAATAGTTATTTCTATAATTATTATTTTCATAATTCATTTATTGAATTTCTATATTTATGACTAAATAGAGTTGCAATGTTTTACATAGTTTTACAATTACATTTAGTATTTTTAAGTCTAAAGTGCATATAATTGCAATGTTAGCCCATTTTTAGATATAATTATATTTTATATGCATGAAATTAGACGATGTATTTTTAAAATTTTAATTATGTATTTTAAATTATTTTGGAACCTAATATTATTTTCTAGAAATTACCTATTATATTTATCAATTAAAATAGGAAAAATTGGCTGTTTGACTTATAGCCAAAATTGGCTTTCAATTGTAGCCAAAATCAGACCAATTACTAGCCCAATAACCTAATAATTAACCTGACCTTGGCCCCAATTATTCCTACCCGACCCAAGACATCATAAATCCTGGCCGTTGATATAAAACATCAACGGTCCTTACTCCCCATTTCCTTTTTAATTTCCAAACGACCCCTAACCCTAAGTCATTTTTCCAAAGGCGCCGCCTTTAGATGCTCCCTCATCTCCACTCTTCTCTCTAACCTAACCCTAGACTTCTCCACTTACCAACTTCTCTAGTTATCTCTACTATCTCTCAAACCCCAAGCTTCCAATGTTACTCCACCACCTTGCTCATCATATCTAGGGCCCTTAAGGGTCCTGGGCCATGACGATTTGGACCTAGGTTTTTGATTCTGTTGTTCAAGGCTTCTCTGGTGTGATTTTGGGAAAAATCACGCCATGTGTATTACGATTTGTGAAGTTACAACAGGTTCTTTTGATTTCTATTTAGGTTTCCTTTTGAAACGCTAACTCTCTTTGGATCTCTCATATCTAGGTTATTTTCATGCTTTAAGCCTGTTTCCTTCTATGATTTTCTTATTCTTGAGCTTTATTATGAAAGATCCTCTATTCTAAACCATTTTACTTTCTTTGAAAACTAGGGTTTTCTCGAGATTCTTTTTATACTTGTCTCAACCGATTTCTTTATGGTCAAACCTTTTTACCTTGTTTGTTTTGATCGATTCTATGTTCCTACTACTTTTTAACTCAACTTTGTTAAAAGCCCTAATTTTTAAAAAATAACATTTTTTATTTACTTGTTTCTATGTGTTAGCATGATTTTTCTTTACTCGTTTCTCTGAGTGTGCATGATTTTTCTTTACTCATTTCTATGTGCTAGCTTGATTTTCTTTATTCTGTTTCTGTGTGTTAGCATGATTTTCTTCACCTTTGTTCTGTGTGTTTGCATGATTTTCTTTGCCTTCGCTCTGTGTGTTAACATGATTTCCTTTACCTTGACTCTATATGTTAACATGATTTTCTTTGCCTTGGTCTTGTTAATCTCTTGTGGTCACCATGCTTCGAATATGTTCTGCTGAATCTTTAGCCTACTTATATCACCTCTATATGATTGTGTTTGCTCATCTCTTGTTTCTTTCTGCCTATATAAGTGACCTTGTTTGCTTGCTACTTCTGTTCATTCGTCTCTATTTATATGTGGAAATATGCAGAATCATGACTCCCCATGATTGATTCTGATTTTCCTTAACTATTGGTATTGAAATATTTTTCCTTCAAAGCCTAGAGTTCTACTCGTCTGTTTGAATTAACTAATTTCGTTACCTTATTCATATAGTACTTTGTTTTACTTAGGTTTTTCTTTAATTGTGTCTTTCTAAAATTGGCCCTATTTGACTATTTATGCCTACTGAACTCTAGCTCCTCTCCTTATTTATTCATGCACTGATTCTTCTTCTTGTCTTATATGGTACTGAATCTTTCCTTTTGATCTTAATTCCCTGAACTTAAGGAAGTACTTCCTTGATTCTCTAATTAATCTATTCCGAGTTCTTAAATTAGCATACTGCTATGATTGTTTTACCTTATTCCACTACCTACTTTCAAATATAAACACTCTAAGTCTTTCACAAACAAGACATGGGCACTTGGCTTTCAAAAACTCCTCTCTTATTAAAAAAATCTCTGTTCGCCCTTATTCCTTGTGTTATTTTGCTACTATTGGCTGACTGCAAGCCAAAGCTAATCAACTGTGTTCTTTGGTTCTTTCATTCTACTTACTTCTATCTTCACTGGTATGTCCTAGTTTAATTTAATGCCTCAATAATAACATGTTCCTCTTCTTGCTTTAGTTTCTTTTATTTATAGCTTGCTTTTACTTATGTTTGAAGTTAGGCATGCTAGTATGACTCTACTCCCTTTAAATTCATGTATTCCCTTGTGTGATTCAAGCATGTATGGACAACTATTTGTTAACCTACTGTGTGCTTGCCATTCTTATGAGTCCCCAACTCCCTATCCCCCTATGTGTTTATATTCTCCCTGATTAGTTTATGATTATGCCAGTTTCAATTATCGCTGAGTATGTCCAAGCCAGTCCAAATACCCTTGTCAGGGTTACATGTTTGCAGTCAATGGCTGTGCATCACAAAATCCATATCCCTCGTTCGTGACTATTAAACTCATTTGGGTTATGTGTGGGATCTGATCCTAAGTTCTTGATTTTGTTTATCATTCAAACCAATCTCTATTATCTTACTGACTGCTTTCAAAAATAGACTTTTAAGTCCAGTCTTTAGTAAACTTCTTTCAACTTGTATCCTGCACTTTCACTCTACTCTTAGTTAAATAAGTTCAAGGACCATCTAGTATGTGTACTACCTTGGATCCTCTTGAGAACCCTCTGAACTCTAGCATACTGAGGCTGGCCTTTCCACAATGTACGGGTTCAATGCTTGGCTACTAAGTCTAGGTGTAAGCACTGCTCGGGGTCCTTGAGATCCTTAGGGAACTTTGATGCACCTAGGCTCTGATTTGTCTATGGAAATGAGGTTTGAAAGACCATTGGATGCTTTGGGAAACTTGGGCCTAATTGCAGGCTCTCTATAGAATAAATTCTTGATTTTTCTATTTTTTTATGTAATTCACTTATTGGCCTATCATAATCTGTAAACAGATATTTGGGGTATTTATTAAAAGGGTGGGTAGATGTATATTTTGTGGGTTAACATGGGTAGAAATCCTACCCCTTAGGATTTATTTTCAAATCTGCCTGCTTCACTCAATAGAAAACATCACCATAAGGTTTTTATTCGTGTTGAATCTGATTGCTTTTGCATAATAAAATCATGCCTTTAGGGTTCCGCGTTTAACTTCCTTTGCATCATAATAGAGAATCATGCCTATAGGATTCCACTTCTAATTTCTTCTGCATCAAGTATAAATCATGCCTATAAGGACCTCACTTTTAATGTCAACATCAGATAGAAACCATGTTTGTGAATTCTGCATTTGTCATGTTAGAAGCCATGTTTCTAGGTTCCAAGCTATCACATCTTAAATCAATTCAAGTATAGATACCATGCCTATAAGACCTAATCCAATTTCAGTTACAACGAGTGTTTATGTATGTTTTTATGCCTGCAAATCATTCACAATTAGTAATACACCTGGATATCATGATTATAGGGATTTCTATTCCCATTTATGTCTGATGATCTGATTGGCCTAATGAATCAATGTCATTACGCCTAGTTCATCTTCTTAAAACTGGTCATATTAAGCAACGACATTTCCTATAACTAGTTCTTTGAAAATGGCTTTAATCTAATTAGATATCCTCTCTATAGATATTAAAGGGGTCTACTTCGAAAACTTGTTTGTTTCTGGATTAACAAGAAATAGTACTCCATATAGGCAAGCCTTAGGGCATTTTCAAAATCTGCATTTCTCTAAAGTTGTTTCTGCCATTCAACGTTTCCGACTCAAATAAGCTTTTCAATGAGGAGTCCATAGGCAACTACTAGGTTACAACTTCTGGATCTGAATATGGTTTATTTCTGCATGATCACTTAGTAATCTTGCTTTAGGACTTTGATTAATAAAGACCTTATTGTGGTTGAGTCGTGCTGCCTATATGCTTGTTTGTGGAGGAAACTATGAACCTTTTACTTTCTCCCATTATGTGAAAGTCGTAGATGATTTTTGACTGTACCCTTAGATTTTTGCCTTTAAAACCTTAGGGGTACGTGTAGAGCTACCTATAGGTAAAGGTCCTGACTCCCTCCGGGACTACTAAGAAGGGACGGGTAGCATCATACAATGGGAATCAGTGACCAAACACTCGCTTTGCATGACCAATAAGGGGGTGGGAAGCGTAAACATGGGATATGATGACTACGCGTTAGTGTCACGTGTAGCCCCTCATTGAGAAGTGTCTATTGGATATTGCATTGGGGTGGCCCTATATGATAAACAACCTAGGACCCCTCCTTACCCCAATCCTCTCCTTTTTTTAAAAAGAAAAGAAAAGAAAAAAACTTTGTTTATATAATTTGTTCAAAACCTTTATTTCACTATTTGACTTGTTCAATGAGTTTTACAACTTATATTTAACTATTTGTATGGACTAATGAGTATACATATGTTCGGCCGGGACCCACAGTTGTGGACCAAGAGGGTTGCCTAATACCTTCCCCTCAAGGTTATTTCGAGCACTTATCCCAATCTCTGGTAATGCAAACTAACACAAGAGTTAATCGCTCTAGGTCCCCTAACGCACCATAATTCGTTAGGTGGTGACTCTTCTAATACTCAATTTCCAAAAGGAAAAAAGTTATTACACCCCGTGAATGTCGAAACTCGGACTTCTTCCCCATGTAGGGAAGGAAAGAAAAAGGGGGCACGACAGATAATACTCTATTCATGAAGGAAAAAAGGTAAAGATCTACAAGTAGTACAAATATATGTTGATGACATAATTTTTGGGGCAACCATTGTAAAACTTAGTAAGGAATTTGCTGAATTAATGGGAAGCGAATTTGAAATAAGTATGATGGGTGAGCTTAACTTCTTCTTAGGCATACAGATTAAAAAAAGCTCAAATGGAACCATGATCCAATAGCAAAAATATGCAAAAGAGTTGATTAAGAAGTTTAAAATGGATGAATTAAAGGAAATAGACACTCATATTGCAACATCTACGAAAGTAAACATAGATGAACCTGGTTCATCTGTTGATAAGATGTTGTATAGGGGTATGATTGATTCACTTTTGTATCTTATTGCTAGCATACCTGACATTGTCTTCAGTGTAGGGCTTTGTTCTCAATTTCAAGAAAATCCAAAGGAATCCGAGTTGACTGTTGCCAAGAAGATATTGAGATACTTAAAAGGCACTACTGACCTTTGCCTTTGGTATCCTAAAGGTAGTAACTTTTATCTGGTGGGATATGTTAATGCTGACTATGCGGGTTTCCTTGTGGACAGGAAGAGCACCTCAGGTACGACTCATTTTCTTTGCTCATGTTTGGTATCATGAGGCACTAAAAAGTAGAATACAGTGGCATTATCCACCGCTGAGGCTGAGTATGTTGCTACTGCCTCTTATTGGGCTCAACTTATTTGGATTAAATAGCAGTTGATGGATTTTGTTATTGAAGTTGGTTGCATCCCTATTTTCTGTGATAATATTAGTGCTATTAGTATTACTATGAACTCGGTTCATCATAAGAGGCACATAGATGTTACACACCATTTCTTGAGGGACAAAAAAAATTAATTTTTAAAAAATATATTTTTGTTAGAAAATATGGAACTTGTGTAAATATATAGTTAATCTTTGCTCAGTCTCATACTGTAAATAGTATACTCCTGTAACATGTGTTGATATGACTCACTGATCTCTAACAAAATGTTCTTTATTTTGGTAAATTGAGGCATGATCACAAGGATTCTTAGTGAAGAACCTGGTTCATCAGTACTGGTTCATCTGAATAACGAGGTATGTTTTCTACACTCTACACAATCATAAATATTAATATTTAATTCTTGAGCAAGGTCCTACCTATGTTCAAAATCATCACAAAAACTTATCCTCTAAAGTTTGAACTAGTTCCGTCGCTAATAGAATACTCACAACATAAAATGCTTAGAATCTAGGGAAGCTTAACCGCTCATTCAACCTAAAATTTCAGGTTGATAGGACTTCAAATTGACTACAAAAACCTGTCATTAGACATTAATTAAAGCTCTCTATTTAAAACTCATTATCACAATCACTACCACTCTCAAAATTCTCTAAACTGCCGAATATCTTCTACTCTGAATTCTTATCTCTTCTAAAACCCCAATTTACAATTAATCCTCCTCCAAAATTAGCAAGATGTCTAACCCTCAAGATAACCCATGTACTCATCCACAACCTACCCCCCCTCTGATTCCTCTACCCCTCCTCCGCCTAGCACAACCCCCTAACCTAGGAGAAGGCGAGTGAAGATGCTTGCTCGCGAAACTGAGGTTACGGTTGCCCTTTCAAAGAGGCTGAACGCAAAATTACAGGCTAGCCAAGCCCAAGATTCTGAAAACTACGATGACTGCTTCAAATATACAAGTGATGGGGAAAGAACCCGGTCTTCTAACTCTTAGAAGGCTCAAAATTCCCCTTTTGAGGTACGTTCTATTTTGGTTGAAAATTTAGACAATAGGTTTGTTCTGGTTAGGTCTGTTAGAAATGTGGAGATGCCTGAGTCAAGAAGGAGAGGTGGTAAAAATAAAAGTGAAAAAAGGAAAGTGAGGGTGTGAGTAGTGATGTGAGGGGAATAGGGAAAGAAGCGGTTGATTCCTCACCCACTTCTGAATTGGTACGACCAGCTATCTATGGGGTTGAACATGCAACTGTGGAAGAGAGTAGTAAGAAGATAAGGGGGAAGTGGCTCAGGAGAGGCTGCTGAAGGGTTGGTTAATCTTATTTTACAGGCAAATGAACCTTGTTTATCTAGTGAGGAAACCTAGAATACCTTTCGAAGGAAGTGGGTGCAAGCTATGACCAAAGAAAAGGAGAACCCCAATACCAAAATCCCTCAGCACTGCAAAAACTTCCAAGAAAAGAAAGGCTTCTTCTCCAACAACTGTTGAGATTTCTCTACCAAAAGGAAGGGCCATAAGAAGTATGGTGAAGAAAAGTGAGAGTGAGTTACAAAAGGGTAAGGCTAAAAACAAGAAGAAGAGGATATATATAAAGGGAAAGCTAAGGTTGCAGAGCCTTTGATGTGGATGAGATAGAATAGGTCCATCAGGAAGAACACACAACTGTGGAGGTTCAGACCCCCTAGCCTAAAAAGATCAAGACTTCTTCCAAGAAGTCTTCATCTGTGTCCAAGACTTCTGAACCCTCATTGTCCAAGAGAACAAGGTCTGCTCTAAAAATTAAACAAGTTATTATTACTGAGGAGAAAGAACGGAGTGGTGAATAAGAGAGTGAATCTGAGGCTGAACAAGACAAGCTGGATAAGTTTGGCCAAAAAGAATCTTGAAGGGTAGAATTCTGAAGGATTTGGCAGAACCAGGGATGGTTCGATTGGTTGATGCACCAGCTGCTCAGGGGTGGAAGGACATGGTCTTTCAGTTGGATGGAAGGCTAGTAAAAAATGAGATCATTGAATTCATGGCCAATGGAGAGGTCAAGGATGGGTAGAGCTACCGGCTAGGTGAAAGGGGTCCAAGTGACCTTTGATGCAAATAAGTTAGGTGAGATCCTTGACATCCCTTCTGAAGGTTATGATGACTACACACAACAAAGATAGCCAAGTCCGGACTCCTTTCCTACTGCCCTTGAAACCACCAGGAGATTCTGTGATGTCATAGAAGTGAATGAGGCCAAGTTTGTGCATAAGAGTGAAATGAAGCCATGCCACAAGGTCTTGTTTGAATTTGTTAACAAGTGTCTATTGCCTAGGCAAGAAAGAAAACATATTGCTAACTACATGGACTTAGTTTTGATGGAGTGTCTTGAAAGTGGAAGGCAAGTCAACTGGCCTGCATTTATTATCAAGCTAATGGACAAGGTTATCAATGGCTCCAAGTCCCATGCCACTCCTTATGGATTTATTCTGACTACTATTTTGGATCGTTGAAAGGTGCCACTGAAATAGTAGGAACTGACCATAAACAAAGATCAGTTTGGAATCAACACTTTGATTACTTATGACTATGAGGTCACTGTCATTTCCAATAAACCTGGTTCATCCAAGAAAACACCTATCAATAGAAAAATCAGAGCTCTAGTGCAGGAGAGTGGAGCAAAAGATGTTGAGATAGTTAGGATGAAGGCTCATTTAGCAGAGGTTGAATTTGAGAGAGATGTTCTCAGAACTGAGCTCACAAAGGAAAAAAGAGAAGAATGATGGCATTCTTCAGGATATGATGCACCTTCTCCAAGGCAAAACCCAACCCTCTAGTTCTTCAAAGCCTTAAGTTCTTTTGCTTTCAGTTCCTGAACCTTGTCTAGACATTTCAGTGACCCAGATTTGGGATTTTCTTGTTTTGCTCATGCTTTAACTGTTTTATTTCTTTTTGTAGATTGTTGTAAGCGTCATGTTCTCCATCAATGAAGTATGTTATTTTTGCTCTTGTTGACTGGTTATATTTCCTTGATAGTTTGAATATGTTCGGTTTATTACTGATTATTAATCCATGATTCCACTTTCAGTTGCTCCAGTACCATGAGTAATTGTTAAAAATCGGGAATCACACTTTGTTTATGCAACTTTTTGATGATGCCAAAAGGGGAAGAGATATTGTGCTTTACATTCTGAATAAGTGATGTTTATAACCTAATGAACCCGGTTCTTGATGATAAGCGAAAATGTTCTAACTTGCATTGATGTTTGAGCTGAGTTCTGACAAAGCCTAAGTGAGTGAAAAGCACAAAGTTTATCATTTTCAAAAAGGAGAAATTTGTTGGCCCAAGTAAAGGAAAGTTTTGAAGATTGATAAAGGAACTCTGATATGGACCAGGTTCATCTTTGTGAGGCACAATTTTGGTCAACTTAAACATGTGAAATGCACGTGAAGGAGATAAACCTAACTTATTAGAAGTGATATCTCCTGATCATGATCGAAAAGGTTACATATTAGATAAGGAGAAAGACTCCTTACACAAAGGGAATACAGTTTATGAAATGGATAGAGTTAGAGGATGAGGCCAACTAGAACTCTTCCACTAAGGAAGAGTAGCATCAGTATTCTAGTCAATCTCTGATTACTAACTCCTTAAATATTAGTGTACTCTTCCACCAAGGAAGAGTAGCATCAGTATTCTAGTCAATCTCTGATTACTAACTCCTTAAATATTAGTGGTTCTCTTTTACAGGTAACACACATAAGCAGAAGTTAAACGTGAACTGAGAGAAAAATAGCAACGCAATTTTGCAAGCAGCTCGTGTATGATTCAAGCGTGCAAACCTGAAGCTACTTGAACCAGACATAAGAACTAGTTCCAAGTGTCCATCTTTTATTCTAGTTCAGTTGTAGTAGATGATTTTATATTATACCTTCCATCTTATCTAGAAGTAATTGTATTAGGTAATCAGAGTTTTCAAGTTAGAGTTAACTTGATGTTATCACAACACTTGAGCCTGTGTGCTATAACGGGATTAGAGTTAATCCTAGGTTTACAAAAGAGCTTTTGTAAATGCAGTTTTTAACTTAGTGATTTTAGTGGAGAGTTTGGAAAATCCTATTGGAAAGTAGATTGTGGTTTTTTCACCTTTTGAGCCAGGTATTTTCCACGTAAAATCTATGTGTTCTTTAATATCTGTACTTATTATTCCGCACCAGTAATAGTTGAAACACAGAGAAGAACCATATCTTTCTATAATCAAGTTAACCGAAATATAAACCATCATAAATTATTGAAGTATAAAACATTATAAATTATTCTCCAATTTACTAGTTTCGCTTATTATGAATAATTATATCTAATTAAATGATTGGTCTAATAGTATAATGTAAATATTTTTTTTTACAGTTAGTGTGCAGATGTTGATACTCCATTAGTGTCAATTTATTTTGTCTTAATTTCTTTTTTAATTCGTTTAAAAAGGAACACCGGACACTGTTATTTTTTAGATTTAAAACGTTTTAATTAGTTCCATCATATTCACTTTACACGTATGCAAGGATCGTTAAATGGAGATTAATAGTATACAGTAAGTAATATAGAGATTATTATTTTTATCAAATATTTGATTCTTTGTATTAAAAATGAGATATGCATGTCGTTGAACTGATGACGATGGGTCTGAGAAAAGACAAAGGCTAATGTTATCTTGTAATCCATGTCTGTTACATCACTGTACTTTCTCATAAGAATAATAGGGTATGTGTAAAACACTAAAAGAAGATGTCAAGAAGATTGAAACGGTATTTTTACATACTATGTTATAATAAGTTAGTTTGGAGGTAGTGTAATTTTAAATTTATTATTTTATTCTTAATAGATGATCTATTGACCTATAAATATTTATAAATTATTGTGGATCATAAATTTTGAAAAATAAAATAAAATTTCGTGCCTGTGTACATACTACCCTCCCCAGTATAATCCCACTTAGTGGGGTCTATACATACTACCCTCCCCAGTATAATCCCATTTGGTAGTATATACTCGGGAGGGTAGTATGTACACAGATCTTACCCCTACCCTGGGGTAGAGAGGCTGTTTCCAAATAAACCCCCGGCATCCTTCCCTCCAAGAACTTCCCACCATGCTCTTGGGGAGACTCGAACTCACAACCTCTCGGTTGAAAGTGGGAGTTGCTTACCATCAGAGCAACCCCTCTTGTCAAATAAATTTAAATAAATTAAAATGAAAAGAGTATACCATTTTAGTTTAAAACCACTAATATTCAAAAGTTTTTGTTTTATAACTTTGTGGCTAATCAAAATAAGACCCACAAAATGAGATGAGAGCATTTTTTTGGGAGGGGAGCAGTTTTGGGTGGTGAGGGTGGAGAAAGAATGGTCAAGGGCTCAACATCAGTTTCAACTCAAGATAGATACACTAGTGTTGCTAAATCATTTGCATTATGAAAAATACACTACCTGTATATATAATTAATAACAAATCAATAACAGAAGGGAAATTTTGAAAATAGCCAAATTTAGAACTCGTCGTTCAAAAATAATCTAATTTAAAAAATAATTGAAATTTAGCTACTTTTTAAATAAAGATAAATTTAAGCGAAAACACTATTCAATACCCAGAAAATACTCCAGTATATTATGCTGGAGTTATAGCATAAGTATACTTGAACTCAAATATATTATACTAGAGTTCCAGGAAAAATATGCTAGAACTCTAGCACAATATGTTCGAGTTCCAGCATAAGTACACTAGAACTCCAACATAATATACTGGAGTTCCAGCAAGTATACTGGCCAGTATAATACTGGAGTTTGGAGCATCGGTGTTCCAGTCTCCAGCATATTATATTGGAGCCAGCAAAGTATACCGGTCCAGCATAATATATTGAAGTTCATACACAAGTGTACTGAAATCCAATATATTATGCTGGACCGGTCTCTATTACAATAATATAGTGATTATTTTTCATTGACTTAGTAAATACTGGTTATTTTTTATTGATAATTACGAAGACTGGCTATTCCGTACTATTTTTATATAATAAAAATACTTCCTCGCCTTTCATCCCTCAGCTATCTTTTTCAATCAGCACGTAAAGCAAGGAAATATTTCCTTCAACTTCTAATAAGTATACTAAATAGAAGAAAATAACCACACACGCCAGCCATGAGAAAAAGACTATTCACACGTGAGAGTCTCTTTCTATATTTTTATATAAGGAAACAATTTATCCATTTTGAATAGGAAAGTACAGCTGAAAAATTTCAAAGCTAGCGTTTGTTTTTCTTGTCTATATTTCTCTTTTCTCCTATATTTTTGTAAATTTAGCAATGGAAAATGCAAGTTTTAATAACCTTGAAAATAGAGATGGTGGTGAAGAAGCTTTTGAATTTAAGAATTTACTCTCTGAAATGTTCACATCTTTCCCTAATCAAAATCCCAGCAGTAATTCTTCATTAATGGAAATTCCAAAAATTGGTTTTTCTTCTTCTCCAAATTCCTCTACTTCTACTAATTCTTCTTCTTCTTCTTCGCCTAACATTATTTCATTTGGAAATCCAGAATCTAATTTTGTAGATTATGAAATGATATCTGAAAAGGTCATAAACTTGTCTTCATCACCAACTAAGAGGATATGTAGAAGTCCTTTGCAATCTCAAGATCATCTTTTGGCTGAAAGGAAACGCCGAGAAAGATTTACCCAACTATTTGCTGTTTTGGCCAAGACTATTCCTGGTCTCAACAAGGTATTTCTAATTTCAATAGTGTCTCTTTTAAGTGTCCTTTTTCAATACATGTATGATTTCTGTAGTCACTTCTATTTCTAAACAAAGCCAATCCAAACGTGTAGGTTAAAGTAATATAATCTTACAACTCAGGATTTATGTTATTTCGCTAGCATTTGGATATAAATTTCGTTGAAAATTGAAAAGAAAATTTTGAAATTGTGTTAAAAAATAATTTTTGGAAATTAAATTTGTGTTTGGACATGCATTTTATTTGAAGAAAAATTGAAGTTTTATAAGTGAAAAAAAAAAAGTTCACCCAAAAAATGCCTAACTATAATTTTTTTTCTTTCAAAAACTGCTTATTTTATGAACAAATAATGTTTTAAACTTTTTTTTTTGTTCCAAAAAAGTAGCCAAAATTTATGGTCAAACAGGAACGAATCATCTTCTTGATAAATTTAGGAGAGCCTTTGAGCGATGGTAAAGTAAGATCACATATTCGAGCCATGAAAACAACTATTAATGCTTGTATTATAGTGAGCTAGCTATCTACACACACCATTTGAGTTGCAACTTTTTGCCGGACTTGTATGAATGAGAATGCCTTGTGCATTGCACTACTCTTTTCATGTTATTAATAAATTAATACTCCATAGGATCTATGTTTCGAAATTAGGGAATTTATTCCAAGCTTACAATCTTTGAGAAAATATTGGAGAGACTGGGGCAGTTCCCTCTATTTTCACTGTTTTGGCTCTTCTTAATTTTTCCTCAAATGACATGCTAAAAAACACAAAATTAACAACAAATGGCAACTATAACTAAAAGTAACATAGTTTACTGCTTATTTAATTCCATCGTTATGGTTTGCATGTTGAAGAGAGCTTTGGAGCAAAATTGTCTTCGTGTGATCGAATCTATAGATTACGGGTTCGAGCCGTAATAGATCACGAGTTCGACCCATAAGATCAGCCACTGATACTTACATTAGGGTAGGCTGCCTATATCATTCCTTAGGGTGCGACCCTTTGTATGAATGCGAAAAGCTTTGCGCATCATATTGCCCTTTTTTTCTTCTTTCTACGGGGTATATGGCTAACCTAACACTTAATGTATCTTTGTAATATTGCTTGATCAGTTGGACAAAGCTTCTATTCTTGAAGATTCAATCAAGTACATAGGAGAACTTCAAGGACGTGTTAGGGCTTTAGAGGAATCTGGGACAACAAAGAGTAGAAACTTGATTGAATCAACTTCCACAGAACAAAAACAATTCCCTTTGGCTACATCTGATGACAACTCTTTTCTGGCTAAGAATTTTGATGAAACAAAACCTGATCAGAATGATATCAAGGTTCAAATTCTAGACAAGAATGTACTCCTAGGAATCCATTGCAGTAAGGAAATGAGGAGTATCTTCACAATAATTGCTGGAATAATGGAACAGCTACATCTTACTATTCACCACATTAGAGTTACACCATCCAATCATATTGCTCTTCATTATATCTCCGTTCTTGCTGAGGTAATTTCATACTGTTTATCTTTTTTGTAGCTATCAAAACGTGATTATATATATATTCCAAATTTCCAATGAAGGCTTTTGGCTTTTATATGTATTAGCTTTTCTTCAATTGACTAGGTGAGTTTTTAATTATTTTGTGGTCATGCAGATTAGACCTTTCTTATTCTAACACAGTAATATAGGCAAGAAAAAAAGTAGTTTTCTAATTAACTTTTACCGCTTTGATTTTCTCATACGGTATTAAATAATGTAGTATTTCTTCGTGGAGAGTAGGGTTGTACTTCTGTCGTTCGAAGTTTTCAAAGACCAAAAATAAATTAAGAGTGTTAGGTTTTTAAATTTATAAATCAAATCAAACCAATAAAGTCGGGTTTTTAATTTCAATCTCAAATTTTCACAGATTTTTCGATAATTTTATGGGTTTTCATATTTTGTCTGATAAAGTCATCATAGCACAAAATATATAACTTGTGGTCCAAATATTTTTTAGTTCTAGTAAAATACAATTATATGTATAATAAATTCAAGAAAATAACACAATAATATGGGATAAGTCATAGCATTATACTAAAATATTCAATAATAATGATAATAAAATTGCATAAAGTAAATCTTGTTAACTAATAAGCCATAATAAAAATTAACATAATCTAAAAATACTATATAGTTCAAGCTAAAATAAGTATAGCTAATAAGTACTAATAATTACACAACTAAGCACTAAAGAAAAAGATAAACTAAGTTATACATTTCAACTAATACAATAACAAACCCAATGTAATCCCACGCATGAGGTTTGAGGAGGGTAATGTGTGTGCAGACCTTACGCCTACCATCTTAAGGCAGAGAGGTTGTTTCCGATATACCCTCGACTTAAGGAACAATGAAAATAAAGTGACAAACAGTAGCAACAACAATGCAGTAGAAGCAAATGACATAACATGTAATAATAAAGAACCAAAAATAAGAGAAATACAAAAATAGTACAAGTACTACTAGTAAGACTAAGAGACACTAGCGACTACATGCCATCCTTCCACCATAATTCTCAATCTCCGCCCTGTCATCCTTCCACCCTCGATCTCAATCTCCACCCTTCCTATCGAGGGTCATGTCATCGGTAAGCTGAAGCAATAGCATACCTTGCCTAATCGCCCAACCTTAATACTTCTTAGGCTACCTTTACCCTTTCTTAGACCCGCTATGGTCAACCCTTCACACCTCTTGACTGGGACATCTATGTTCTCAGTCTTGATTCCCGCAATTTGTACTCCACCGATGCAATACCCACATTTTCCCTAATAACTTCATTCCTAGTCTTGTCTTTCTTAGTATACCCACATATCCATCTCAACATTCTCATCTCAGCTACCTTTATCTTCTGGACATAGGACTTCTTAACGGGCCAACACTTCGCTCCATACAATATAGTCGGTTTAACCATCACTCTATAGAATGTGCCTTTAAGTCATGTTGGCACAACTATAAACCAATGTAAAATTAAAAACTAGATATCCAATATTATCATCATTCCTCATGTTGCGTTGAATTTCTTTTATTAGTATTGGTATTGATTTTGAACTTTATTTGAGTAACTATATTTTTGGGTTATTAGATATATCTAACATTCAAGAATGTTAAGTCTAAACTTGAAATAATACGTTAAAAGATAAAATCGTGAAAATGCTTAATATATATTTATAAATACAATAAATATGTTTATGTATAAAATATTTTTATAAATTATATAAATGTACTATTGAGTTGATTTAGTGATCTTTTTCAGTTAAAAGCAAATCAAATCAAATCAATTCCAATATCAAATAACAATCGGAATTTTTCCAATTTGGCTCAAATTATCAATTTGATATGATTTATCGATTTTTATTGTGCATTCCTAGTGAAGAGCAATACTTTGTCAAACTTTATTACATGATAACCAAAATGGCTTTGCTAAAGTTGTCAAGCCTCAAATGAACTACTAATATATATGACATTCAATTCGTTCTTGCAGATTGATCAAAACGTTGAAATTAGAGTGCAGGATGTTGAAAAGGCATTCAAGTTAGCTTTTCATAGTACATCAAATATGCCAGGCTTGGCAGACTAATTAGACTTTCCAAACTTTCTCTTATGTTCAATTTAGAAACTCTATATTTGACTTTGTTTGAAATTAGGAGAATAATTGGACTGAATTCATGCTTTTTACTATTGTTCTCTTTTGCGCCAAGAATGTTGTTATACGGACACCTTGTTAATGTGTTCCTTGATAGGAAAGTCTGGAGGTTTAGTATCAGGATTGTATGATAGGGGCTCCTAGAGTTTTTCGTACTTCTCACCCGGGGTTGGGTGAGGCTTGGCAGGGCTATCCGTAGATGATTTGTGTATTGGATTGTGTCTCCCTTATGGTATTTATTTATGGTAGTTACTGTCTGATATTATTGCATGCTATTTTATTTATGGTTCTTATATTTAGATAATTATTTACGCTATTTATGCTGGAGTTACTAATGCTCTTTTGTTTTTGTTTTTCTTTTTCCTTTCCTTCACTGAGCCGAGGGTCGATTGGAAACAACCTCTCTGCTCTTTCAGGTAGGGATAAGGCCCGTCTATATATTACCCTCCTCAAACCCCACTTTGTGGGACTATACTGGGTAGTTTTAATTGTTGAGCAATAAAATTTCTTTAGCCATTA